>OX485803.1:36393127-37643127 GCA_950295325.1 Polytrichum commune | reverse complement strand
AGTAGGGTAGAGAACTTTGTTACACAATGTCACAAGTAGTAAGCTCTTTGATGATCTCGGACGTGAATCCCTATCTTGCTTGTCTCTTTATGCAAAATGCTCTTAGATATCTCTTCTGGTAGGGGGATCCTGGTGGGCATACAAAATTCTTTTATCTCACTGAACCTTGTCTTTCTCTAAAGAACTTAGTTTTTCTTGGGAGAGTCAGAGTCTAAGGATCCAAATCGACTGAGAAAGAAGCTGGCAGTAAGGATAGGTCCACTGTGATTGTCTTTTGATACAGAGTCTTCGCTGTCCTACGGAATTCGTCTTTGTTCAAACATCTGTGCACCCTGTAGCTGATGCGTCTAAAAGAGACAGAAATTTGGTAGCTTTGATTTCAGATCTTTTCGAATGAGTCACCCAGAAAGAAGGTTTAGCTCAAGGGACTATAGTCTTGGCCGAGAGCTCAATTGTCGAATGAAGGAGTCCCAAAAGGTTCATTGCTGAGTAAACTAATTAGGTTCAAGTGTAGTTACTGCAGGGTTTTCAACGGACTGCATACAAATTAGGATAGTGTTACTGCCAAGAGTTACTTTAGGAGTCAGAAATGGCCCCGACCCCTATAGTTCTAGCAGTGGTCCTTCCCGAAATTCCTCGGAAACTGCAACAAGCCATGGCGAAGAATCGAAGCCAATTGGAGCAAGCAGGGATCTGGGAATTTTTGCTGTGGATACGAGACGTGGAAAAAGAAGTCAACATTGCAAAGGTCACCCAATTCGTCAATACCTACCAGCTGAAGACAAAGTTTGCATAGGTGGCAGGAGCAACAGTGAGTTTTTCCACTTTAACTATATCTTAGACCTTGGCCTTACCCGATCACGGGGTGAATATGGAAGCTTTGCCGGATCTGAGAAAGACGGAAGCAAAGGAGATTTTTGATTATAAGTTCAAATGGGGGAAAGACAACAAGTGGAATTTTGAGGCAGCCCGAAACCATTGGAAGGAGTGGTTCGATTTTGTGAACACATACTTGTTGTTCAGACCGGAAGATCATAAGATGGAGCAGAAGTACATTGTGGCAGCTATCCGAACTTGGGAAGGAAAGGAAGTAAGGTGGGCTAAGGTGGTGCATAATCGAATAAATGAGGAGATCCAAACTCGAAAGGCCCAATCCCCAACGAATATTTGTTTGATGTCGGCCTTTTTCATTTCCTGTCTGTGCGAGGGAAAGAGGATTGAGGTGACCCCCCCGCGAAGTGCTTTACCTACGCAACCAAAGTCCCATGATTCACCAAATGTAGCGGAGTTAGAGGTGCAGTTAGGACATATTAGAGTTAAGCTGCGGGAGTTAGAGATTCAGTTGTCCAAGAAGAAGGACAAATTGGTTGAGGTACAAGAAAAAAGTGTGGGGTATTTACAACAGATTAACCAGCTCCTCCAAGACAAGTTCAATGACCATCGTCGCTTCGAGGAGTTACAGACTCAAAACACGGAGTTGAAGAGGCAGCTTGAAAAGCCCCAGCCGAAGAGAGGAAAGGGCATGGAAATTTCACGAGGGAAGGAGCCTATGCGGCCTATGATGGTGGATAGATCTAGCAACACCGAGGAGCTGATGGTCCCACCAATGGCCCTGATACCAGTGAAATCGGAGCAGCCTGCACCCATCTCCATCAAGCTACCTTTGGAGATTTGTACAAGGCTGTGGGATGTGGAGAAGAAGGTTATTCCTAATTTTAACCTTCATCAGTTCTATATGTTTCAACGTGACCTGTTTTTTACTATGGTCGGGTTGGAATTACATGCGTGTCTTACCCCGGAGCAATTTGAGGAGCTGTGGGATTTTTCTGTGAAGTGCACAGCTGAAAACTTGTTCACAGAAATATTAGCTAGGAAGCACCTGAAATTGTTAGATCCCTTTCAGGCTTATGTAGTGATAGGGGATGTAGGGGCTCGCATTTACTTGTATTATGCAGACTGTGAGGAGCAGCTACACCTTAGACGCATTGTAGGCCGCCGAGTGGAAGAGAGAGTGGTAGACTAGTCAAATTATGGAACCCAAATGTCACAGCAGTTCTATGGTCAGAATCGTGAGACTCGGGCAAAGTGGAAGAGGAATATGGAGGATTTGTTACCCATAATGAAGCATGACGAGTACTTAGCCCGAATCGTGAGTTGTAACCTCAAGAGAACCTACAGGCTGGTCGAGAGTGAGGATTTCACAGGGTCCCACTACCTTTATAATAGAGATAAGTCTTTAGAGAGGATAGAGAGGTACATCTAGGCGGTGGAGACAAGGAAACCACCAGTGTTTATGATGAAAGGGCAGGTCCAGTTTTTGGTGGCCCCACCCGGGTACATATCAACTTTTTCCAAGACCATAGTCATCCCGGAAGGAGGCAATGTAGCGGACCAGCGATACTTGGGGCGGTACGAAGAGTTGTTCGACAATGCGCAAGAGCAACCTGTTCCAACTTGGGCAGCGATAACTTGGATCTTGCAAGACTATGGTCTCTCCCGAGTGGAACAAATGGCTACAGATTTGGTGTACAAACAAATTAGTGGGCCCTGGTCTTTCGATCCCCCACCAGCGCTGCATTTGCATCCTCAATTTTGTCCGTGTGCTCGACGTCACAAGTGGGCACCTGATTCGACCATAGCGTCGGTGGAGTACAACTGGCCTCAGATTCAAGGTGCACCCGGCTTTAATACACCAGCCCAATGCCGAGAGGCGTACCAGAGATTTTTTGATGAGCACAAGACACACAAGGATCCAGTGTGTTTCAGAGCGGCAATTTTTTGTGCAGCATTGGCCGATTGGTGTCCCCGATTGAATTTCGCAATCAACGTGAACATGCACAATGAGTCGAAGCAGGAATTCTTGATGTTGCTAAAGTTACAATACCGGCCATCCCGATGGATCAGAGTTGTGGAGGCGATGGCGTTGACTCATTTCATCGAAGGAGTTCATGTCTCCTTAATAAATGAGTTCCCTTTCATCCGAGCCGGACCATTTGAGCGTTTCCTCAAGTGGCAGAGAAAGAATAACCCTCAGGCTGTGGAGCGAGACGAGGATCTTCAACGAGCCATCATGCGGCTGGAAGCTAAGGAGAGCAGACAAAGAGGCTCGTGCAGTCAAGATTACATGGACGTCGATGAAGGCGAAGAGACTGAAGGCTCGATGAAGCGACTTAGAGTTGGCAGGGACACCAATAGATAAAGGAGGGAGCTATGTGGTACAGATTTTTAGTCTAGATGTAGACATTTTTGAATTTTGGCAAAATATGAACTCAATATGTACATTAGAATGCCAAATGAACACTGAAATGAGTGATTAGTGAATGGGGCCATTCACAATCAGGGTACTACTTTCGGGACACAGGACTTCAGGACTTTGTCGCATTGATCTTGGTTTTTATCATGATTTACTATTATTTGATCAATAAATTTTACATAAATAAGTAGATAGTTCATAAGCTTTATCAAGAAAGATTTTTATTATTATTTAATAATCACCCTAAACCCTAAACCCTAAACCCTAGGCCACATCAGTGGCATTTTTTTGCTATTTAGGTGTGCATTGGTGGTCAATTATTTCCTGTTATGTATCTTGGTACCTTGGTAAAAGTGTCATGTGTCCATTCATATAATTTTTTTTGTCCAATTCTAATACTAGACATTCATTTTACGTGTGGCCGTGATTATATGTATATTTGGACTTGTTTGGTGCCACATGTAAAGTTGGGCAATTGCTATTCAATACATATTTGGTTCTATTGGTACACACTTGAACGATGAGTGTGAGGAAAAAATTTGGGATCGTTCCGATTGATTCTTGTTGTCCTTTTCATTCCTTGATCTTAAGGTGAACAATTAAGACAGCACTCCTGAATGTCCTTTAAGGAATCAAAAGGATATCTTAGATGACCCTATTCCTTCTAAATTAACTTTGTTAGTGTACTCGATATGGAGTATGAAATGTAGGTATGATCCAAAATATGCTTCACAATACAAATCTAAGCATACCAAGCATGTGAAGTTATCCAAAAAAGTCCGTTTTCCGTTAGACGGCCAAAAGTAGTACCCTAACCGTGAATGGCCCCGAATAGTTAATGGAATTGAGCAAAAGGAGACTCATTTGACTTAGTGAAGTAAAATCCCAGGAGTTGAAGAGTCTTTTGGGCAGGACAATAGGCATGTGACTAAGTTGAAGAGCCTCATGAGATCTGGTTCCAAGAGACGAGGTAGTTAACTCAGGGGATATAGGAAGAAGAGAGGGAGGAGAAAACAGTTCCTCTCGAGAAGAGAGCCTCCCTCGTCTTGCAGTTTTTGAGCGATTCTAGTCTGGGTGTGAAGCCCTTTTTGATTGTACATGTTACTCTACATAATATAATAGTGTGAAGCTATTTTATCAATTATAAGGATAAAGTTTGTACCTGTTGTGATGGTGTGTTGTGAATTGATGAAGTAGAAATGTATATCCCTTGTTAGGGAAGAAACTTGACAGAATGTTTGATACCTTATTCTCGTGAAGGGAGTAAGTCTTTGTGGTGTTGATCATAACTCTTGCGAAGTCACTTGTGTGGATGTTTCTCTCAAGGGAATTGAGAGTATTTGCTTGTGGGAATGTTGAATCTCTTCTGAGAAGGAAGAGATCCTTCCGGGGTCATCAAAGTGAATTGAATTCCATGAATCGTTCTGAAAGCCTCTAACTGTAATAAGTCATGTTGTGAATGTATCTAAGTACGAGGAGGTGCTTTAACACTGTAATCATGTGAAAGGAGTTTGTATAAAAAGATACACGAATTGTGTCTTGAATCCTGTCGAAGGAAATTGGGATAGTTTGTAAGTGTCCCTCTGTCTGGTGCATAAAATGTCAGAGGGAGTTTCTGTCACCGTGCTACTACAATTGATGTTGCAACATATTCGTAGGTTTCATAAGTGTGATCTCATACTTTAGTCGAGAAGAATTGTCCACACATTGAAGTGGTCTTGCAGAATAAGTCTGAGAGAACCTCAGGTGTAGAATTCTAACACCTGCTTGAGTTTGAGTATGATGGTGCGGTGAATTCCTCTTGAGAAAGGAGTGAAGTAACTACCCCTTAATCTTATGAGCACGGTGGGAAGTAATGTCGAGTTGTGTGTCGTTTCCCTTGGTAGTGAAGTGAATGAAACTTGTGGGAGTGACGCTAATTTTCTTTGGGTGTGATCGGCCATGTGACTTGGCTGTGGCAAACTTGAGCTATCTGATGTGAAGTCAGAGCAAATGCCTAAGCAACAATTTTTCACACAATTTGCAATTCCAATAAGTGCGCACGTTGAGATCTAAATCCTATGAAATGCCCAGCCGAGTAGCTCAAAAAGGAGGAATCCTAACCAGTTTGTTGTGCGCTTTAATTCTCGGGAAGAGATGGATATAACGGGAAGAATGTTTGGGAAGAACCAGCATGGAGTTACAAATGATCCAATTGAGTTTGAGAAATAACGGGTTGAAGCTCAAGACTGCAGGGAAATCACCGATCGTTTCGGAGGGATTCGTTGAATACACACCAATTCAATAGAGGGAGACAGAAGGAGGTCACTCTATAACTGGTGGGGCTTGCAGATTATAGGATCGCGATCGATTATGCCCAGCAATCTCCCTGACCATGGAGTCTGTGATAACAACAACGAAATCGAAGGGAGATTGGAGAAATTGCCCTGCAAATTATCGTGACGGAGTCGACGCGTTCGAACGCGAGGGAGAAGCTGTGGGAATTAGCTAATCTGCCCATTAACCCATATTGTTTGGGGCAAGCCTCAAAGGCAAGCATAAAAGGAGGAGTGGCCAACACCTCATTCGAGAACTTGACGCTGACTTGGTTACTGGTTACTGGTTACTAAGACTATGGCCCTCTCTGTGAGACTCGTTACTTGAGACTGGTGACTGTTACTTGGAAATGAGTGGAGGAGCCAGCACCGCGACACGCCTGACCCTGACATTGAGGACATCGTGCTTCTGGAGTCACAGGGGCTGGGCAACCTGGAGAGCCTGCCCATGATTCTGGTGTCCGACTGCCCATAGCGTTCACATGGACAAGAAAGATCTCATCAGTCCGAGTCTGAGACTCATCTCGTAGGCTAGCTGCTCTCATCTTCCTCCTCAACGACTCACCTTATCACTCTGAATTGCAGGAAAGACGTGACGTTTCGTGCGCTTTTCGAAAGACCAGACATGTCAATGTGGAAATTGTTTTGGTCTCTTAGGTTTACTTCCATTTACCATTAAATTGACAGAATTAGTGCATAGAGAATCTTGATTAAAACCAGGGATACCATTCTTACAAACACTCTCACTGCTAATCACATACTTGCCCGTCAAGATGTAGGTTCAAAAGAGCATTCCACCTCATATTGTCCTTTGTTTGCGTTTCAGTACAAGGGTCGACTATTGCAATTTTGAAGGATCTGTTCATCATTGCAACTGTACCACCCGGTCCTGAATCCCTGCTGCAACCCAAGCCGGCTCTACAATCACACCCACCCCGAGTCTCTCAGACACTTCTGTTCCATCGGCTGTTTTAACAGCCATAACATTCAACAAACACCCGACATAGGAGTTCCCGAACATCTGACTATCATAAGTATCGGAGTTCTCGTGATGCAAACTACAACAGGAGAGGACCACAAATTCAAGGGGCATAGTTGTATCGGTGTCGGATGGCAGCACAATCCTGCCCATCGTTGCAGACAGCAAAGTATCCTTGAAGATCTCAAAGACAGAATGAAACATGCTATCATAGTGCCAACGACGCCCACGTTCCAACTGGACGTTGGTGTTGACGGGAAGATCGATTCTCCGCACCTTCAAAGATGCAGCAGTGGTGCGGAACAGCAGCGTTCCTGGCGCAAGACTGTCACCCTCGTCAACAAGCGATGCACGAGAGTTCGAAGGCCCCAAGTATGATGCTATCTCATGAGGAGTGTCACGAGTCTGCAGATGGCGCCTCGTGGAGATCCGCCTGGCCCGCCCGTCCATATCGCCAATGATCCATTCATCGACCAGCGAAACGGAGGCATTTTGTTCATCATCAAGGAACCCGACAAGTTGCTCACTGCTGATGCCATACGTTATACTACCCTCCCAGCCGGCCCACGACCAACTCGGCGTAATGACCAACTCTGTATCAACGTGACGACGAGCATGCGCAGGTGCACCTAGTCCTGGTTGCCAAAGCATAGCGTGTTCCAGTATGGCATGACCCCGTCGGTCCCAGACCATGGCTGGCATGCCAAACAAAAACCCTTTCTTCACATCCGGCAAATGCGCAAAAAACATTGTAATAATGGCAAAGATGGCATCGTAGATGTCAGCAGGGTTCGTCAACAGCCGTCGGGTATATGACTCAATTAATTGTCGGAAGATGAAGCTCCAGTCAGTCTTCTCAATATCTCGGTGCTCGACCCCTTTCAATGAGTGTGACCCCATGAACCTTGGGATGTAGTTGCAATGTCTTCCTGGATAATCTGCTAATTCCTTACTGCTCTCAGCTATCACATCCTCGGAGAACACCTGACATTGACACTGAAAGAAGAGTTGCTCGTTTGTGAAGAAAAGCTTCCGTCGTGACAGAATAGCCTCCTGATACGTCCAACCGCGTGTGTTCCACACTGACTCAGCCATTGTCTCGTCAAGCATCCTGAGCGGCATGGCCAGGGACAGCGATTGGATTCTTTCAATATGCTGTAGCTCCTGATGTGACCTAGGCTTTAAACCTGGAAGTGAAGCGTCCGCAGAATTGCCACCAGCCGCAACAATAGTTAGTTCTGCCAAGCCATAGATCAAATGCATTTTCTCAATCTGGATCTTCCTGTCATCAGGATTGTCTTGAACAATACACAGAGCATCAACCCACAGATACTTTTCTCCCAGCTCCCTCACGACCTTGATGGCATCGCAGATAGTGCTCGGCAACGCCACGCTCTCGAGAGCGCCCCTCAGACGTCGCTCCGCCAAATTCAGTGAGACGGTTTTATACTCCGTGTTGACATTTCCCCAGACATAGCTGAGCGCGACATACCGGTGTATGCAGTCCTGCGATGCCTCAACTATCGCCATTTGATCCACATCAATCATTCTTGCGCTCTGTGGCAACCGCCCGTGGACATTACTATACCTCCACACATCGGCACACTTCGCACCGTGTTCCTTCTCGCAAATCCACATCCATTCCTTAATCCTTTTCATGCTCACCACCGCTTCCACCCTACGCCCATGAAATGCACGTTCACGCCCAAACCTCGCCGCACTCTCTTCCATCATCTGCAGTTGCATCTGAAGTCTTATTTTCTTATCCATCACCATTCTATGTATTGCGCTCGGCCGTTCGGCTTCCAAATAGATGCGATGAGCGCATGTAGGGAGCGGCCCAACACCCTGTGGAAGCTGGTTCAAATCCTCATAGCCACAGCAGCCTGCGTAAAACCGGACTTCCACAGATGTGAGGTCTTCGGTTTGGTGAAGCTCTAAACACCAGCTGCGAGAAATCACTAGAGAGACTAGACGGCAAAGGCCACAGGTGCGCTTTTTGGAAAGGATTGTGGCAAGAATGCCAAGTTTAATCGGACAATCTGAATGTACACCTTCACTGAAGATCTGATGTAAGTCCAAATCACTACAGGTTTCACAGAGCGGCGAGTTGGCCAGGACTGGAAACATTTGGTCATGAAACATTGCCGTGGCCTTTCTGTACAACTGACAGATAGCTGATTTCATCTCGTCCAAATTACACATAGTCATGGATGGCATATGAACTAACTCCGTAAAATGTGTTGCAGTTCCACGAAATGTGACGTCATCTGCAACATACCCAGGTTTTCAATTAAGTCAAATTAACTGCAGGATCGGACCAAATTCACATAAACTACCATTCCTGATATGGAAAAACAATCACCTTCATCTACATCTGACAAACCAAAACAAATATCAACCAAACAAGGACTGAGAAGGAAAGACTACTGAGAATTCCCTAAGAGATTGATACCGTGCTAATTACATAACATATATCCAACGTTGGAGTCTGCTATATATATATTTATATTTCTACAGAATTCACAAAGGGCATACAGTGGAGAAAAATATGAGGCAGCAGTAGGGAAGGAAACTATGCCTATGTGGGCAAGATTACAGGTTGGATACCGATAAGCTTGTTGAAATGAAGATTTAATGTGAACCGTGTACAATTTCCGTGACGGCTCAGCTTGACTAATTTCCGTGCTAAAATTCTACTTTGTCTGCAAATTCAGTTCTCAAAATCGCACCAGACACGAGACATTGGTCAGTTCAGAAATGTTTGTCACCCACTTCTCTACGATCAACCTTCTCAGGTACCAGACTCTTTCATGAAGAAGGTTGCATCACATAAATCCATGCGTAAGAACGAACAAGTAACCAGCCATGATAATGTAATGAAAGGTGGACAAGGCCAAGAGATTCACCTTCACTATGTCAGTCATCCACTTCATATCATCATCGATGCAATCAATGCAAGCTCCACAGATTCGCTCCCCTCCTTCACATTCAGGCACCTGCAAACCAAAACTACCAAAATCGACCATGTCTAGACTCTGCAACATCTCATAATTCGAAGAATATGAGCGTTCTCTGGCAATTTCATTTGTTGTGGCTGTTTCCGACCCCCACAATTTCAGAAATTACTTCGCTTGATATACCTCGGTGAACGTCACAGCTCTCTTTTTGTAACCATACATCCTTGCCACATACTTCCACTTCTGTAGACCGACAAATGTGATACAATTGTGATTCTGCGTCCTACCTGTTTAAGTTTGGGTACTGAAACATTGGCAGATAGCTCAGATCATTGTAAAAACATTCCTGATTCGTAAGTCTTGTAAGTTTCAACACCTACATGAATTTTCGAACCTGCATCAGGAAGTTAACTTGGTGAATTGATATCACTCACCCACTGGGTTGCAGTAGTGTCGGAGCAAGAGTACGTGCAACCATCGTCATTGTCGAAGCGGCAGCTACACACCATCAGCATCTCCAACAATGACTCACACCACCTTCACAGACTACCATGACTCGCCCCCTTCTCCTGAGAAACAGAGAGGGACGACGTTAGAGAGTCGGAACCAAATCTTCAATCAAGCTGAGCTGCTGCAAATCCAACAAAAGTGTAAAGACAGGAATTCTATTCTGGAACACTCACCCACTACTCTCAAACATCTGATACATCATCTGCTCTAAATCCTGAAAGAAACAACGAAATTCTGCACCTGAGCAACGTCCCCTTAAACCCTAGCTCTACCAAGTTTCTCCAACGCATTCTTCAATTAAGTAATTAGATTGCCATCACAGCTCCGAATCAAATCCCCTCAACCCTTTCACTTGAACCCAACCTCTCACTGACGTGCTCAGCCATCACCTTGCAGATGAGTCGCTCTGGAAAGGTAACAACTATCACATTCACTACTACAGAGACTAATAAAGACTCGCATCATTTGCATTCCTCGCAATCTTCATCACTGGAGCTTCTTTGCATCGTTGAAACTACCCTCACAGAAATCAGAGAAGATTGGAAGCACCACACCTCATCACGCCGGTGCCTCCATCCAAAACATTGTTGGAAAAACATTGATCGTCTGCTACTAGTAGCTCGTTACAAACAAATCCCTTGAATAAAAAAATGGAGTCCTGCATTCGTGCACAGAAACCCACCTTCACAGCCCATCTTATATGCTTTCGTAGACTCCGAGCCTGTAACAAAACTGGTGCGATTAACCCAACTTCAACTTTCCAACAATTATCCGCCATGGTAAAATCCAAAAACCGTGCACTTCGAGCTGAGAGCCGGAATTCCCGAACCTGCCCCGACCCAGTCCGAACCTGAAGGCCCTCTTGTCCCTTCTCAACTGCGGCGCCGCCGTCTTCATCACCTCCTTATATCACCCTCGCAACCCCCATCACCATCATCGTCTCACACCTCTCTTCACGCTCATCATCTCCTCATTTCGATCTTCATCAGCTTCAGTTGCATCCCGGACGGATCTCATTTCCTGTGTTTGACATCCACTTGAGCTCTTCAGCCATGTATCTCATGGCTTACACGAACGAGAATGGTGACAAGGTGTACACATTGAAGGGAGTTTCAGGTGATGACGGGAGTTGCACCCTTGGCGGGGTGTTGCTCTAACAGCATGGAGCGACCATTCGCGTCTATATGACGCAGTTTGAGGTCGTAGAGTCCGTTGTTAACGTCAGAGATGAGCGCTTGCGTGTTTAAGCTCTGAAGTGATGTAGGGTTTCTACATGGAAGTGGGGTCGCATATTCCATTGCCCTGGGGAGCAGCGTCGCTGCCATTACTCTTTGGGACAGACCATGCTACAGTCCACCCTCTATAAGTGTTACCTCTATAAGTGTTAAAATTCCATAAGTGTTAACATTTTTTCTACTCCCTACTTGGGGAGACTACAATAACGTTAAGTGTTAACTGTTAACTGATTGGCTACTCCCCTCTTTGTAATTTTGTCCTCTATATATGTTAACTTATTATTATACTATATAATACCATACAATACAATATACTGTAACATAGCACATGTAATATACTGTAACATACTGTAACATACCCCGCATTTAGAAATTATTAGGGTTTAGGATATTGACTGCAAGTCCCTCCCTCATCAACTCAGTTTACCCTAGCAGGTTGAGCTAGTCTACCAGCGTTCGAATTTCTGAGAATGTTGTTTTCGAATTTCAGACTTGTAGGGCGAATCACATACCATTAGAAAGCTATTGAGGAGACGATTCCAATGGTAGTAGTTTTGTTGAATTCCGACTTCTAACGAGTGAGTTATGGTTGGCTGAAATCTGCCTTCCAAGTCTCCCGCGGCAGCGGCAGCGAGTTTTGTCTGATTAATTTTGAGGGTGCTGTATTATTTTTTGTGGATAGGGTTTGTGTCCTTGTGGTTTAGAGTCAGTTTGCATCTGTCTTTCAATTTAATCTAGGACAGTAGAGATGGGGAAGGCTTCAGAGTTCAGGCTTCAGAGTTCAGACCTCTATAGATGCCTTCTTCCATCCTAGAGGAGTGGAAATGGAGGAGTGAGACTCCTCAATTGTATTTTGGAACTTCATTTGGTATTATAACAATATTTTACTTGTGTTACATTTATACGTGTTATGTTTTGATTTGTTAAACTCTATATTTCTATAAGTGTTAACAATATTACCACTCCCAATTGTTAACACTTATAGAGGGTGGACTGTACCTTCAGTATGCCATTTTCTTCATTCAATTTTGATTTGCGATTAGTCTTTGTGTGTAGACGATGACGGGAGTTGCACCCTTGGCGGGGTGTTGCCAACACAATATGGAGCGACCTCTTGTGGTTGTAGATGTAGATTCCTTTGTTAACGTCATAGAAAGACCGTTCACGTGACAATGCTCTTGGTTGTTACTGATCATGAGTATTTCCCGTGGATGCGGGGTCGCATATTCCATTGCCCTGGAGAGCAGCGTCGCTGCCTTTACTCTTTGGGACAGACCATGCTACTTTCATGAGACAATCTCTCATATATTTCGCTAGATTTTCTTAATTGTAGCTTTCAAGGTCGGGGGCATACGTTTGACATCTGCATATGGGCGAATTCTGGGTGATGATAAATCACATAGACCTGTTCTGAATCTTTGTGTTGAACAAACATGCACTACCAACTGACAGTCTTCGCCCATGTGCTTAAATATATTTTATCATTGACAGGGGTACTGTAGTACCCTTGGCGGGGTGCTGCTTGGAACTAGACTATGGCCGTGCCGTGTAGACTATGGTCCTGCCATTAGACGCTTTCGGTCCCGGTCCGGTCCGGTTCAGTTCGCTTCGCTTAGACTCGTTCACTAGGTTCCCGTTACTCGTAACTAGACTTTTGCACGTTATAACAATTAATTCTAATATGTTAAAATTCCATTTGATTTTGATAAGTCTAAAATGATTAAACAATAATTCAACTTTAAGGTATTGAAGTAAATCAATTAATTTAATTGCTTAGAGGTAGGAGAGTCATGTGTGATTGTGATGTTTCCTAACCTGTGGTATGGCCGATAGTCCTTGGTTACTTATTTGACGAGACTATGGTCACCTCAAGGAGTTTTTGCCTTGGGTTTTTGAGACTATGGCGTACCCAAATGTCTATGGCTGAGCTGTGACTCCCTGAATTGCAAAACACATTATAAGAGTGATGTTACTGACGAGAGTGGGTTGTAAGGGAGTGACTGATTAATTGCATGTACTGCTGTGAGTGACCCTTAACCTTAATTAAATCATTCCTAAAACTCACTTTAGAAGTCATTTTCCTTGTTTTTGTGGTCCTGAATTCACCTTAATTCCCTTGTGATCTATCAATTAACTTAATGATGATCCCTAGATGTAACACCTGAGACTCATTTGGTCTTCCAAGTGTGGTTTTCCTAATTGGAACCCAATCTAAAAACCTATCTACAATGTTTTATGTATGGCAAGGGATACATTGGATAAAAAATTTGATGTGCATAATTGATGAGGGGATACATTCAAATATAATATATGTAAAGCATGTCATTCATTTTTAGGAACCCTTGTAAATTAACACTTCAAACATGTAACTTATTGTGACATTGCACACTTTCTAGATTCAAAATTATAATGTCAAGATAATAAAATGTTGAAATAGCATCATACAAATTTTGCATGATGTGAGCCCAAAAGGGTGCCCACATTTAGTCTTAGACCCTTGAAACGTTAGTTGATGCACTTTGAAGTAGCATGTTACTTCACAAAAATATAAAAAGAGTGAAATGTTAGTCTTAGAAGTACCATGTTGTAAGAGGCTAGGATGTGAGTTGTTATTGTGTTTTTACCTTCGGAAGGATTTGAGTGAATGAGGATAGGTAAGGAGAACTTGGATTGAGTAGTTAGTGAGTAGGCTAGTACAAATGGATGGAGACAACCAAAGTGACTCAAGAGGCAAGTGCATTCGAATTGGGATGAATGGAGGATCACATGGAGCGCACAAGTGGACCACCTCATCATGGCCACTTAATGGGGAAGGCCCAAGGAAGAATGCAAGGTGGAGGATAAGCAAATTCTCAAAGCACCAATCAAATCACGAGTTAAGCATCGTGGTTTGAATTAAGTGGTGAGCGACGATTTGGGAAAGTAAGGGGAGAAAGTTATGGCGGCGGAAAGCGAAGGAGGCTAAGTTTGGGTTGAAGCATCCCAAGTTTGGTAAAGTGTGGTAGGTAGAAAGCCAAGGCTAGTTAAATGTTCGAATTAGGATCCTTGTTGATCATTTGAGGGAGGAAGACTTAGAAGATAGGATTGGCGCCTACTAAGTAGGAGGAAATCTCAAGGGCTTATCGTGAGCCTTGAGGGTGCTCACCCCCTCAAGCTTACTATATAATCCCTCATTCTTCCCTCACTCATCCTCTCTCTTTCCTTTGTGCTCCAAGGCACCCCACGAGTTATAAGTGTGGGTGTGGGAAGCCATATTGGAGCACATGTGTGTGCTTAGTTTTTAGTTTGAGAGCCAAGGCTTGTTAGCCTTGAAGAGGGCTTGACCTCTTGGTAGAATTAGTGTTGACGTGAAGGATTTTAAAGTTAATTCATGATTCCAATTTGTGGTACTTTAAGTTCATGTTTTGAATACACGTGGTTGCAAGTTCCATGTTTAAGAGTTGAGCACTTGATGTTGTGATGAGTGCAAAAATATACTTGTGTGGATTAGTTAGTCTTAGTGAAGTTAGGAAATTCTCTCTCCCCCTCTCCTCTCTAGGATTTTAGGATTTTAGGATTAGAGAAGAATTGTGTGATTAGAAAGGGGTTGTTAGTAGAATTAGGGAAATTAGGTAGGAAGATTAGTTAAGGGCTTGAATAATTAGTGAGGTAGTTGGGGATTACAACTACAAAGTTGTGGGTTCATGAAGGAGCTGGGTTTATGAAGGAGCTGGGTTTGTTTAGTTAGAAAGTAAAGAGCTGGGTTTATGAAGGACCTGGGTTTGTTTAGTTAGAAGCTAAGGAGCTGGGTTCATGAAGGAGCTGGGTTTATGAAGGAGCTGGGTTTATGAAGGAGCTAGGTTTATGTAATGAGAAAGTAAAGAGATGGGTTCATGAAGGAGCTTAGTAGATAGCCTACCTAATTAGCTCATAGACAAGTAGTTAGTTACATTATGCTAGTTAGTGTTATGTGTGGCTTTCACAAGTAAATGTATTTGAGATTGACTATAGAGAATAGTGTTTTTTTTAACACTTGCATCCTCTCTTTAAAAATAAACCACGTGCACAACTTAATGGAGAATGTGGAGCACTCTCGCGATGGCAAGACAAAGGAAGCAAAGACCAAAGTTAAATCCAAGACCACTTGAAGGGTGAACCTTGCACTATGGACTCATCCAAGTCCAAATCCAATACCGCGGAGGAATGTGAGCCCAAACCCACTACTCGGACTACGGACGCTTAAGGGTGGGGGGTTTGGCCTCACACATGATAATCATAAGACTTTCTTGTCTTTTCTAGTGATACTTCTCGTAACTTTTTTTCATGCACCATCGTAAAGTGAGTTGAAGCAAATTGTTGCATAAAATTAATACGTGCATTGAAAGATAACTCCAATCACACCACTAGCCTGGGGATTCCATTTGAGATAAATTAGAACAAAAAGGTTTGAGTTAAATTGTAGGGTGCAGTTGATTCCTATTATATTTGGAGTTGAGGTAACATGGTATCCAATAATAGCTTTAAGGTTAGAATGCTATACCAATTAATACATATTTCTACAACTTCTATGCCGTTAGGTTACGTTTTCTCAAATGTAGTATGTGCATACAATATTCTAATTTGTCATGTAGTAGGTTCATTGAGCTTGATGAAAAATACATCATATTTGTATTGAAACATGGATATACCATGGACAATGGGGATGACAATTTTTTTGGTCAGGTGGGAAGGTTTGGAACTTTGAAGGTTTAGGATTCAAGGGCATTATTACACCAAAGCCATTAGGCCATGGCTCTTTAATGACCATGGTACGTTTCTATTTGGATGACACCATAGAGAAGTCTATGGACTATAGCCCAAAGTTTTTTGGAGGGCACAAGTCCTTAGTGTAAACCCAAATTCCTGCCGAAAATTCTGCCATACCTACTTGCAAGAGCCGTCTCAAAAATAACCTTACAATCATGGCCAACATTATCAATGCTTGGCATGTAAGATTCCATGTAGATTTTTCATCCACTAAAAATGTAATGGGTTGTGGTCCAAAACAAACCTCATGTAAACCTAAAACATGGGCCTGTGACACTCTGAGCCAATGAGAATTCGAGAATTCTCAAGAGCCATGGCCTAATGACTTTCGTGTAAACATGCCCTAAGTTGTATGAGCTTGTTGTCCATCAATATGGGTAAATAAAGAAATAGACGTGCAAAGTGAAGGACGCAATCCTTCCATTACATCATTGCATTAGGTTATATTGCCAATGATCCGTTTGGAATTCTTGTATAATTTGGGGCTTTTGTAAATATTTACCACGAAACACGCCTTGGGCAATCGGTTATTGTATGGAGCCAAGTAGTTGTAAGTATTGATTTAAGTAGTACATTGTTTACGTCTATTACTGTGGTTGGAAGTTGGGATGGGTAGAAAGTGTTGTGACCCACTATAGTTTATGTGTATGTTGAAAATTAAGGTGCCTTATCATTAGTTACATAACTATATTGGAAATGAGATGAAATAATGCATATTTTGATACAATCTTGTTACTACATTAATATTATATTTCACCCACGGTAAATCATATGTTTATGTTCTAAAATTTTAATATATATTTAAAAAAATGTTGCATATCTAGTTTTGAAGTCGGTTCATGAAGGTCATGGTTCAAGAAAAGTTATATTGATCAAAATTATTGTGGTATGTCAGAAGTAAAGTGGGCCACATCAATAGGTGTAAAAATATAGGTACATGTGATCTCCACTCATAACATTAGTCAACAAGCTTAGGCACTTGGGTGGGCCATGGAATGGAGGGAGTATTTCTTGGGAATCTTGTAGCTTTTTGCCATACAAAGCAACGATATCAACATGATGTGGGGAAGGGCCTAAGCTTGTTGACTTTCATTATATTCTACTATAGTTTAACCTCGTTAATACGACATTCGTTTATACAACACCCGCGATATTACAACACATGTTTGTGCGACTAAACTTTTTAGTTCAAAACTCCCTCTTTTATACGTCTACGACACTCGATAATACGACATTTAGAATCTCCGTTTTGTCATTTTTAAGAGGTAATTAATGCTAAAAATGTTATGTACATTTATAATACATCCATTTTCACTTGGGAACTACTTGGGAACTTCACTTATCATTGGGAACGTAATGATAATTAGGGTTACTAGTGTAGAGTGGACTTGGTTGGGGTTAGAATGGCCTCCTTCCTATTCATTTGTCATCATTATGAGCCGGAGGATGTATACAACATGAATGAAACTGGATTGTATTCTAGAGGACATCCTAATAAAACCTTAATACAAGGGAAGGTGAAGGGTCGGAAGTTACAGAATGAGCGTGTAACACTTGCTCTTGCTGTTAATTCAACTAGGACTATTGAAGTTATTTGTGATTTATACGTCTAAACAACCACGATGTTTTGGAGGTTGGCAACCTCATGAGTATGTTCGGTGGCACTCAAATAGAACAGCTTGGATGAAGGGGGATATATTTGAAACCTAGATTTTGCAGCTCAACAATCAATTTAAAGGCCAAAATCGAAAGGTGATCATGATTTTGGATAATGCATCTTCACATGTTCTTAGCTCTCCCAAAGTTGGTAAGTCTCATGATTTTTCAACCTTGGAATTGAGCAACATGAATATGGTATTCCTTCCTCCCAATGTCACAAGCATAGTAAAACCTTCGGATCAAGGTGTAATAGCATCTTTTAGAATTCAGTACAAGAAGAAACTTTTGCAGTGGGTTTTATAACAGTTTGATGATGCTACATTGAAGGAAGGTGGTGCCCAACATCAAACATGCTATCATGTGGAGGTATGAAACATGGAGTGAGTTGGATGCACTTATAGTCATGAATTGTTGGAGGATGGTGCATATATTACCTGCAACATGAAATGTTGCTTTTGCCCTAGTTGATGAAAGGGAGAAGAATAAAATGCAAGAAGATTCAGATGACCTTGGTGCTATGATTTCAAAGTTGTGATTGGGTGATGATGAGATGTCAATCAATACCTACATTGAAATGGAAGGGGAAGAGATTATTGAGCTAGAATTGAGTGTTGATGAGTTGGTGGATGCTACTTTGGGAATCAATTATGCACAAGGCTTTGATCTTAATGTTGATCAACATTCAGTAGATGTGGATGATGTTGCTCCACCTACAATAAAGCTTAGTGACGCTAAATGTCATGTATTATTATTGTCTAATTTTTTATTAGACAACTCTTTACATTTTGGTGTTAATGTAATTATTAGTTTTCAAAAGCTAGTAGGGAATTTAGATGAGATGATAATTACTTACTTGAGTAGGCAACACTAGAGATCTTTAAACTCCCATTTCAAGAGTTCTTGAGAATATTTGTATTTATTTGGAGTTATAAGTCATTATTTAATACAATCTATATTGCTAAAACTCTTTGTAAATATTTTTAAGCTCATACTACTTATCTTTTTGTACTCTCTTGATAGTATGACAATTTTACATCATTTGTCATATTAACGAGAAGACGACACCTTGATAATATGACATTTTTTGCGTTTCCAAAACGTGTCATACTTAAGAGGGAGAACAAAGATGTGCCTTTTATCGTTATAGAATTGGGAGTTGCAAGGAGGTTGCAAGTCGATAAGCTTAGGCACTTGGGTGGGCCATGGAATCAAGGGAGTATTTCTTAGGAATCTCATAGCTTGTTGCCATACAAAGCAACAATGTCAACATGATGTGGGGAAGTGCCTAGGCTTGTTGACTAATGTTATATTCTACTAATGTGCCTTTTATTGTTATAGAATTGGGAGTTGCAAAGAGGTTGCAAAGTCTCTCCCACTTTCTCCTCAATGGACATCTCATTGGTCTTGTATGTATTTGCACTCTACTTTATAACTTGACACACACAACATGTATGCGTAGACCATATATCGTTCACGAAGAGTATAGGCAAAATCTATTGAGGTAAGTCCTACCATCTTTCAAATCCAACATCTATATCATAATCCATACCTTGGCCCTCGGATCCACCCACCATCATCGCATCAGATCCTAGTCCATAAGAACATCCCCACCAAAAAACCATACCTCTAGATACATATAATACATACATATTATATACCACTTTTGAGAGTATCCTATGATAATTATATGAACATGTTATCAAACTTCTTCCATTTCTCCCCATATTACCAAAATTTTACATATTTTGTTATTTTGCAGCCTCCATGAACCAAACCCAGGCCATTGTTGATCTCATGTTAGTTTTGAATCACTCGTTCTCGAACAACCATATCGTCACAACATCCTCACCATTGCACCAATAGATCAATGTAGCTTAGACTTAACAATAGAAATCACCCACACCTTCGACGAGGCGCTGTGATCATTCAAATTTGTGATGATACATATGAGAAATAAGGTGACCACAAAATATAAATATAAATACCATCAATGCTTTTATTTTGCACCAACGTGAATGAGAACCCGTTCTTCCTTATCTTGATCCCATTTTATTATGCGTCAGGGCTAATGTGACCATTTTCTAAAGTTGACATGCTTCAAGTCATTCACAAGGCATGTGAGAATCCACCTAGAGAGGCATTTTTTTAGCCATGAGCATACAAAGACATCCATATCTCTCCTTGCCACACAAGTCAATCACATCATGGATGGAGCAAAGTGCTTCAACCATTTCCCACATTATTTGTCCCCCCCCCCCTCTTATCTTCTTCTTGTTTAACTCTCGTGTGAAACCAATAAAGAAAGAAAGAAAAAGAAAGGAACAATGGCTCGAATGTTGTCACCAACGTGAAATATGGTGTTGTTTCTTTTTTTTAGTTTGTCTAAGTCTATATGGAATTCTAAATTGGGCATTACAAGAATTACAAGCCCCCAAAGACTATTGCCTTCTTTCAAGGGTGAAGACCTTAAACGGACACAGGACACGCCCGTCAACACCTATCTCCCCCAAGGGCAAATCCCGTACGTTCTCACATGGTTGGCTGAAAGTATGTGGTTCACCAAGATATCCCCACTATGAATGGATGTTATTTGGTTTGTTTTTCATGTTCTCCAACTTCTACCAATTAGACTTACACAACAAAACTCGTGATACACTAGAGAGTTTGCGATGAAACATATGTCACAATTGTCAAATGTGATAGCTTGTACACATAACACTAATTTACTTATTTTATGGAATATTGTGGTGTATCACTATAATGCGCAATGTGCACCACATTAATGCATGATACTAGATTAATGAAAATGTTTGATATAATATTAAGCTCACACTAAAGTGAATGATACAATATACGTTCATTGAAATTAGTTATTTCCTATTCCTCGAAGTGTGTATTAAGGTGAATTCATATGTAAGTGTGTATTAAGGTCACATTCCTTATTATGTAAGTTACATATGCAAGTTGGAATGTGCCCACAATCAAATTCATCCATTTGAGTGTTACATGGGTGGATTATTTTTCTTTGTGTCTTAATTTTCTAGAAAATTATAAATTAATGCAAAGAATACGAAAGAGTTAGGCAAGATTTGAATAACAAGAATATTCCATTTTGAAGGAGAATCGTGTAGAATATGACAATCTCAATCCCATATCAACATATTTTCATATATATATAGCTCAAATGAATGTCAATTTCCAATTCTATGATAAAGACTCGGTGGTCAGCTCAACCTCTTCAAACTTCAACTTTCCTACAATTCTATTTGCCACCGAGTCTTGTTCTCCAAAGATATTAATTCATCCTTCTTTGGGATTGGAAATTCTTGTACCAAGATGTTTTAAGTTACCGCGATGTGACAGTGTGTATCATATATCAAAATTTGATTTTTTTTCAATATAAATTTAGACATATTAAAAAGATTGGATTTTTGGCTATCTGAAATCTATAGGCGGATTTGATGATGCACTTTCCATATATCTAGATGTTATAGGACAATATGAATCCTCAGTGCTATATGAAAGTTATGATATTAAATATGATGAATAAAATCAATGTATCTTAATTCGTATAAGAAATTAATCTATAATGGAAATATAGTCATAATAAAATTGATATGATCATAATGATCTTTTCATATTATAGTGGAGGATACTATATATAAATAAACATGTTGCCATTAAATAAATGGGTTTTGGTCCAATTTAATGATTAATATCAATGTGACATAAAGATGTTGGTTATTGCATGATGAATGCTATATCAAGCCATGAAAATCCTATTTGGTTACCAAAAAGGTTCACCTCCAAAAAGACCACCTCCAACAAGAGATAGTAACACTTGTCCCGAAGCATGCTCAGTGGACCCGTTTCGGGTTCACATATGAGTTTGTAGGTATGGTCAAGGTAAAGCGTATCTCAATCTCCACACATAAGTTAGGCATGAAGATTCCAAGGCTTTATGGTACCCAACATGTATCCAATTTCTATTTCATTGTAGGGATCATCTAAGCATGATGCACCCTGTACAAATGAAAGTACTTATGATAATACATAATTCAACTAAACTAATTGAAAGAAATAATATGTATAGTAGTAACTTGACGAGATTCTTCCAACTAAACCAACCGAAAGAAAGAGTCTATAGTAGTATGATGAGAAGCTTCCAAACGATGAGATGAAACTTCCTTCTGGAGTCCTTGAATGCCCCTCGTGTGTGATATGGCATCATTTGGTCTTTGTTCAAAGTATTTCTCCAAAGAACGCTCAGCAACACTAAATCCTACAGCTTCTTCTACCACATCAACCATAACCTCATCAACATTAATTTCTTGATGTTTTGAGGAATACATATCCAAAACTCATCAGTAGGTTCATAGGGGTTGTTTAAATCAAACTCCATCTCATAATTGCGGTATTCATGAGCACCCATCACGTCACCCACCACACCATCAGATGACAACAACGTCAGTTGATGAAGTAGATAGCAACTTCATCAACCTCTACCAAGCGCCTAGCTTCCTATATCTCCCTCTCTATAGAGATCGAAAGAACACCCGTATGCCTCCAACAATTTTGAATTGTTCGCAATGAATATGGGATAAATGTGATTACATGCTTAAAATGTATGCTCTCATATATTATTACCTTGATTTTCTCAAAATTAACACTTATAGAGGTGCAATTAACAAAGAAGGGAGTAGAGCATGTTATAACACTTAACACATAACACTCACTAATCTTACCAATTTTGTTTTTGTAGGGGAGTAGAATTTTCTTAACATATAGGAAATTATAACACTTGTACGGGTAACACTTATAGTGTCTTGACTGTATTCATTTACAATCAATCAATTCCTGCAATCTCTGTAGTAATTAATCCATGGATAATCTAATAATTTTTACACAAAGCTCCACAAGCTCTCTGCTTAGCAAATATCAATTTGGACATACTATGGCCCTTGAACACAATATGTATTCTCTCTCTAATCAGCCCTCGCTTATCATTCAGACAACTGTCTCTCAATTTTTAATTCATCAAGCATTATTACGTATTCAACATTCATGAATCAATTGTGGTGAAATCATGTTCCCATAAATAAACATCTAAGACTATCCCTGCTTAATTCAATGAGTGGATGACATAAAACATACATATGCAAGTACATTCATACACGCAACCTACTGACTGCGATTGCATTCCTTTTCACTGCCAACTTATAACTCAAGATTCAATCAGATTATAGCCTGTAAATGCAACAATTCGACTACAACAAATTCAGACTTCAATAATTTCCGAAATTCATATATTCATATGTCGGCCAGCAAGTAAAATTCCTCTGCACAAACTATGGCCTAACCAATTACATACCACGATCAAGTTACACACCTTGGATGGGGAAAGACAATCAAAATATTACTTAAATTCTATCTTGACAACCTTGAGGAATCACTCTTCGGTATATCTGCAATTCTCTCTCATAATTGAGATAATACTCCTCAAATTTCTCTCTCAGTCACCCTCGTTCTCTACCCAAAGTTGTACTCCACCAAAAGTTCCCCCCCCCCCCTACCAGACAACGGCTTGTATATCCTCATGGCACCTCCTAGAATCGGGCCATAGCCTCTTTTCAATTACTTTCTAAAATCTCGGTTCATAGCCCCTTTCACGCCTATTTATTTCTACTTGTGAAGTTCAAAAAAAGCACTATTTACATTTAAACATTGTTTTGACTAAGAGAATTCAAAAATCGACACTACACACCTTCTATGGAGGTACAATTCTCTTCTATAGTGAGGGAGTGTGTGGACCCGAGTAAAGTTAGAATGGGAAGGGCTTTCCCATTTTGGAGTAACGTGCACCTCAGGTAGAAGGTGCTTAAACCAACACTTTAAGCTATTGCACATACATATGGCTATGTGGTTGATATAAAAAATGATATGCATATTAGTCTTTGGGCTAAACATAGGTATCAAGAAAGAAGAAATATATCTTTAGTCTCAATTGAATATTTGATGAATATTCAAAACCAGAACTACTAGCTTCCTTAAACCAATCCATAGGTCCCGTGTATGGCAACCTTGCAAGTGATGAGGACCCCCTCCTTCATTGCCTAGAACCAACACAACACAGTTGTGTACTAGATCCAAACTACATCAAAGCCCAAGTAGTAAGTTAATGGTACGCTAAGCGACATGGCTACCTCCATGATCCCTCCCGGTACGCTTGCAAAACCATCACCTTGCAGCCCAAGAACCAACCCCCCTGCATCCCGGGGAATGACCATTTTGTGCTTTGTGGGCCTACCTCCTTGGCGTTATGAATAGAATGGCTATAATAAACATTGACAAGCCACCCTAATTCCAATTTGAACCAACCCGAGATAGAGTGGAGCCCGTTACCTACCCTACATGAAGGTAGTGGAGGCCGCTATGAGGTGGCACCACTAATGGCACCTAAAACCGTCACTCCGTGGGCCCAGACACTCCTACACCGCCGGGTACGCTTCAAGATAGTAGAGTGTTGGAAACTGGGAGGTGTTTATAGGTGTTGGTTTTGGATGGGGTGTATGTTTTAGCACCCTCTACCTTAAGTATTTTCATATACTCTCTTCTAACATAAACGCACAGTCGGTGTTGGTAATGAAAGAGGTTCTTCCTTTGGTAAGTTAACTCGTGTCTTGTGCAATTTTGAAATTTTCAGTTAATCGTTCTTCATATTGCAAAGATAACTCACAGTCCAATGTCCAAGGATATACATGTACGAGAGTTCTCCTTAAAGTATCTCATCCTTCTTTGAGCAAACTTTCTAGTACAAACTCATTAGCTTGTCATACATTGGAGTTGTACTTTGAAAGTTGGATGAAATTTTTGAGGCTTCTTTATCCCACCTCTCAAACTTTGAGAGAATTTTAGGATTTAAAACAGGGAATACGCATGAGACCCACCGTCCTTGATCTCGAATCGGCCTATGCAAGGCCATCTTGGCCCACCCATCCCAGTAGGACAAGCTAGAAAGCCGATTTTTAATAGCCCAACATCATTCTTTGTGTACATGGCACATTATTTTTTCAAGCATTAAGAAAACTTGGGTGGCTTTGTGTTAAGAGAATGATGATTTTGAATTTTGTCAAAGACTTCTTTTAAAGATAAATTCATTATTCTTATCTTAGTTTCAAATCTGCCCAAGTAGGCTTGGGTATGAATTGAATTGGTATTCACGTTGTTGGAAGTCTCTTAGATGCACCCTCTTCTTCACCATGGAATAGAAATAATTTAGCGGAGACAATCTATGTTATATAACATGGGGGTTTGAATATGACATGCAACCATAGTGATGTTCCCAATGTTTTTAGTGTTGGTTTCCTCACTTAAAGTGTGGCCCATAATATTTTCCGTAAACAATGTACTAACATAGTTGTGCAGTGTTATACATTTTGAATGGAAACATGAGTCAACTTTATCAAGTAAAGCCATTTATGTTCCATAATGTCAACCTATTTGACCATTGTTGGTGGAAAACAATGTCTGTAGTAAATTCTACTTTTGACATTGCGTAGTTTGGGCGTAGTACCAAATAGTAAGTGAAACTAAAGACCAATATTAGCATTGTAGCATTAAAGTTCACTTCACACTCCACTTTAGGGACCAACAGAGTATGTGAATGCGAGATCACGGGGGGATCACACCCCCTTACATTTCATAACCACGTGCGATAAAATTTTGCTACCCTATATTACATGCCATAGATAATTTTTAAATTTATGATATTTTTTCTACATACACATAACCATTGATAATATTTTTTTAATATATTTAATATATTTTTAGTCATCTTCATTTTTTGTAGTAATTTGTTTAGTTCAATGTTGCGTCATTCTAGTTAGAAACGGTATGTTTTATAAAAAAAACAAATCATCAAATTTGGTTACCAATTTTTACTATGTAATAGATACTATGTATATCTACTCATGAAAAAAAATCCATAAACTTTTGAACCATTTTGGTGATGCTTTATGTAAAAAGTAGATTTTGTTTTATCGCACGTGGTGTTCAACTTGACAATGAAGTGCACCCCCCGTGTGCGAGATGGATGTAAAGCCTACATGGATTCGTACATGGCATCAAATGGATCATGTTTCATGCTCATTTGGACTATTTTTGAAAATCACCTCTTGGATGTAGGCCTAACACAAAACCGGGATACCACGGCACTTTGGAACCTCGCAACCGTTGGTTTATTCTATTTTATCATGTGTGAAGACCCGTATGCATAGAAATTCATTGAAATAGCATTTGGTTGAGGGCTTGGTCACATATGGCTTCACACTACACTTGAGGATCCGTGACCACACTACATGATTTTTGGAGGTGTGTTGGGATGGCCTTCGGACACTTTCATTTGGGCTCTCAAAATTTCATGGTCACGGCGCTCGGCTCGTGTGTGAAGTGGCCCTAATTGGTGGGACTGTTTGACAAGGTATTGCAGGTGGAGATACAGTAGTTGCTAGCCCTGAGAGATCATAACGTTCCAATCAAATTTCTACAAGTTCTTTGGGTCTATACAAAAACAAAATCGTTATATTCTTGGTGATTTTTTTAAGCATGATCAGCATAATATGTTCAATGTAGCCTTTCATCTGTCAATCTTTACGCATAGCTACGTGGGTTTCTCATCGTCCTCAGATTGTATTCACGAACCCTCCTTACAAAGCTCAAAAACTTCGATGTGGTTCCTGCCATAGCCATGCAAATGAGTCTTCGAAAAAACTAATTCCCTTCCATTGTGGTGGGCAGATGTAAGTGGATGTCGCTTTGATGCCGCTCTTGTGTTGTCTCTCATCCTAAGTTGGTACTCAGTTGTGCTGAAGTTGAGCAACTACTCTACTCGTTCTTTGGGTCTATATAAAATCAGACAATCTAATTGTTATATTCTTGGGGATTTTTTTAAACACGATCAGCATGATATGTTGAATGGAGCCTTTTATCTGTCAATCTTTACGCATAGGCTTTGAACAACGCACAGTTTGTGTACATTCTCCGGCTAGGAGACAGGAATGGAGGTGCAATTGTTGGTGGAGGCTAGTAAGGTTGTTACTTGTATGATACCCTTGTGTTTGATATGTTGGCTCTGGCATGATAGGGGCATATGGCTCACGCACATGGACCAAAAACCCGCCGCCCAGGCTGCGCCCCCGTCCCGCTGCACACAGAAGCGGCGCTTCTTTGGGGGCTCGGGAGAGAGGCCTCACGCGAGCTGCCTGGGCAGGAGGCGCAACACATCCACATCCCAGCCTAAATAAAAAAGCCTCCACTTGGAAGGGTTGCAACATCCATCCGCTGGTGGATGGGGTGGATGTAAACTCCACATCCGTCCGGTCTTCCCACAGACCTGGCAGGCTGCGCCCCCTGCTTAGGCCGGCCATGTGCTCCCGCCAATAGATTAAGGTAGAAATACCATCAGCGGTTAACCACCCTCTAGCCGTGCACTAGACCGCCGTCATAATGGTGAAGTGCCATTTCTAAAACGGATCATGATTCGGCGGCAACTTCAATGCGTGCACACTTAGTGTAGCTAATGGGAGTCAAGTTTTAATGTGCTCATGAGGTAACCAATTTACGCAATGTTATGTGTGGAAATCCAACGTACCGTGTTCGGTGTAGGGAGAATCTAGTGAACAAGTAGGGGGTTGGACAAACTTTCCACTTTGAAAAATTGTGGAATTTTTTGTACAAGGCAAAAAAAAAATGAAACAACTTGCGTTCTTCATGAATCCTTCTCGTCTATCTTGGAAAAGTATCTCACGATTGTCAGACCCGATCTTCAATGTGAATCACCTTATTTTCACCCTAGTAAATATCCCATTGGCTGTAAATAGCATAAATAAATTATTTCTACTTGTGATGCATGCTTGGGGGGTAGTGTCCATATTTGAGTGCATAGAATCTTATTATAGTATATTGCATATCAAGCTTCTTTTAGCACATCTTGATTTGTTGAAATAAATCAAATCTACATATTTATCATAATTGACATTTAAGTATATTTGAACAATCTACTCGTCCAAAAATAAAAAGGGATGTTCGCATGTGGGGACAAAAACATCAAACGACTATAACAAAAGCAACACTACAACAACGACACTTGGAGTGGTTTGTACTCCATATTTGTCAACCACCATATGTCAGCCATAAACCCCCACCCTTATGCGTCCTAGTCCGGGTGAGAGCCCATGGCTCACATGTACTTGATGGTTTTCCCTTAGCCCTTGGCATCAACCCCACATGCTCCACAATATGAATATTGAAGACACAACTTTTATTCCAAGAGAACAAGGTCACTAGTATTTAGGAATACTTGCTTCCCTTGACCTCATTACCACACCCAACCACTCCATCAACTTCAATGCCAACTATCAAACCTCAAACTGACCATGCTAAACTACTGAACCAACTTAGATCCTATCCTAATATCGTTAAGGCCCGCCAAGTGCACATTTCTGGCTTACCCCTTGCCTACAACTTCCTAAGCACTCAACTAATTAACCACACCACCAATTCCCAAATTAACATTCTCTTAATTTTAGTGACTAATCCCTAAACTAATTGTGGCACCCCTCACAACTGTTTCAATGTTCATACCCTCTTCTCTTGAATTTGATGCCTCCCATGTCCTTCTGTAAGCTTGGAATGGCTTACGCGTTGCCCTCGGATCTCCAGAACACGGACTCCCATCAGTGCACTGATGTGCCACCTCAGCCTCCTTTTGTCAGACCAGAGAGGTTTCTCAGCTCCTGAACTCATAGACAACATCCATTGTCGTCTCGGCAATTCGGTGCAGAGCACCGGGAAGACCAACCTCACCCTGGCAGCCTCGGCGATCTCACGTTTGCTTCCACTGAGAACATATCCCACTGCTTCGAATCCAACAGACTGCCTCAAGGCAGTAGCCGCCGAGAATCCTAGAAGCCCTCAGCTGAAATCTCTGCCACCAAGGAAATTGGATGGCCGACTCGGCTCTGAAGAGAGGTGCCAACCTCCAGCTGCCCCCACATTGATCTGCATTCGAGTTCAGGATGATAAACCTGGCTAATGCTTCACATATTGAGAGATTCGGCTACTGATGTGCACCTTAGGAGCAATGTTTGAGAACTGTGCCATTCACTTTTTCGATACCTTGCACCTCAGCGGCTTCCTCTCACCTCCCAACTCACGAATCATTCACGCTCCTCGTCGGTCCAACCTTCAATTTCGGCTTGCACGTCCACACTCCATCCTGGCTGCGGCCCAATGCCACCATCCTCACCAACAACAAATTGAAGCATCCATGAGCAACTCTCTTGCTTTCTGCTGAGACAGCCGAAGGCCCTGTGCCTTGTCCTCGCCCTCCGAATCAGTGAGAAGGAGCAGCAATCTCTGGCCATTCCACACCAGCTCCCTCGAGTTGTGAATCGGCTGCCCATCAGCCGCTCAATGCCAAATTTTTGCCATCCTTTCGATTAAGCTTGACCTCCTTACTGTTCAGCATCGGCCTCTCACCAACGGAGCTGTCCTCCTTCAGCTAGCCATGCAGCACCCAATGTCCGACTCGCAGGAACCAGAAGACCTTGAGCCAAAACACGAGAACGAAAATCCCACAGGGCTCCGCCCCTGTTTCGTCTTCTGTCCCCTGGAGCTCTCTCTAACATGTCTTCTGCTGTCAGATTCTACAACCGCCTCCCTGATCCCCCTCTCCGGAATTCGCTAGGGCCCATAGTGTCGAGGGCTCTCCTTATCTCCAACCGCGGTGGTTACAAAATGGCAGCACCCCCACCTCTTAAATGAACATCAAAGAGCCCAATCCGAACAATAAAACTTGGCCTTTAATGGCTTGGCTTTGACTAACACTTAACTAATTTATAATTTAATTCTTTTAAGCCTTGAGTCCTAATTAATTCCCACTCTAGCCTTTCACTCAACTCAAACCCAAACTAGAATGCATCACTTTTTTTATCTTTTGAATATTCAATGTAAATACAAAGCCTAAGGTTTTAACAAACTTTAAAATTAAGAACACATGTGGGCACCATATTGGGCTCACACCATATTTGTGTAAATTTTGCAACCAAGTGTATGTCAACTAACGTGTAAAAAAAACCATGTCGTATCTCCAAAGGAGATGGCTACTTTGTTACAAGATAACCAAAATATACACATGGGCTTCAAAAACCTCCTCAATGTTCCTCGATCTAAGTTTCATGATGAACACTAGACTATTACGAACTATGAACGGAACTAGACTATAGTGAAGCCTCAAGTATGAACTCAACTAGGCTACGATAAAGCCAGTGGATAAGAATGGATGAGTGACAATCTAGTGAACTACTTAAAACCCCTAGTGGTAACTTTGCTAAGGACATAAAATATGATTCTTTAATGTCACCAATTCTAATTATCTTGCTCAATACTAATTGTAAACCAAGGTACCGTGTCACCAACACTAAATGTTAACCCCACATTATTTGTCGTTCCTTGTAAATTTTTTTGGGGATCATAGGTTTACAATGTTGCATTTACTGTCACTTTCCAAATGATAAATTTCAATCATCCATGATAATATTTCATCACAAGTTGTTGCCAAGAGAAGGTAGGGTTTTGACCAATGGATGAACTCATCCATCATCTATGACAATATTTGTTCACTTATTCATAGGAAGTGTCATCCAAAAAGTTACCATAGTGACATTAAATTCCATAAGACACTAAATATCATGTTTAGTGTATTTCTAACTCCTCTTATTTTGGATATCTTACTCTTACCTTATCTTAGCTTGTCAGCTCTAAAAAGAATTGAGCCCCACCCCGGTGGTCCAATCACATTGTTGGACAAGTAACGATGCCCACCTCATGGGTCCCCACTAATGTGCCCAAAGGCTCCTCATAAATTTTGGCAGTTAGAATAATCCAAAATTCATGCATGAATCCAAATATACTTAAATCGTAATTTCATTCAAACATTTGCACTACCTCCAAGCATGTACCAAAAACTTGTTGAACATATAACATGGTGTGTACAAAAGAACCAACTCCCCAGCAAAACTCATGTTCATAAAAAAGGATGGTTGTCTATTGTTGGCATATAATCTTGAGAATCTTATCAAAATTTTGTATAAGTAATTAGATTGTTGTAATGTTCTTGTCAATTCAAAATGGACTTTTCTAAATGTATTCTAACGTATTGTTCATGGAGGATCATGACAATACTCAACCGATGATTTGTGTTCATGGGCTCAACGGTAGATTCGAGAAATAAAGACTCTAAATGCAAGATTCCCAATACTTTAGACTAAAATAAAAGTTAGGGCAGTTGAACGCAACTCATCACATGAGTGTTGCTATGATAGTTGAAGGAGCTAAACATGAAGTCACTTGTTGAGGACATTCGAGATGGAGGTATTCATATCCGTGACATGTGCTTGGAATTTGCGTCCATGAAGGTGGTTAACAAAGGGGTTGTAACATTTGTGGAGAACCTTGCCATCTTTATGCAAACAAACACTATGGTTATTTATTTATTTTTGTTTATTTTTGTTTTTCTTGGAATGGAGGCTCATCATGGATGGCACGAAAATAAACAACTTGACGAACGGTTTTTTTTTTGCAATAATTGCTCCACAACATAAGTGTTAATCTTGCAATGTTGTCCAACATTGAAAAACCTTGACTTACATTAGATGGAGAACATAGTATATTCATATTTGGAGGATTGTCAAGTATTGGAGGAAGTGCATTTGCAAGGTTTTGAACAATCTTCTCTATATACATTTCACACAATTGTCGTACTATCTCCCTTGGACATCATCGAGGCATTTGCATTTGGAGTTGCCCTGTCATTGGATATAAAGGCACAACTATGGCACTTCTGCACAAAACTTGAGAGATTCTATGAATCTTGAAATACTAAAAAATATTCGATATGTTGACATCATTGAAGTTCCAAGGCTAGAGGAAGGCACTTCTTTAAAGGAGTTGGTGTTACGTGAATGATTCAACTTTGAAAGACTCCTTGATCTCTGCAAGTTGACAAAGTTACAAGTTATTGATATATTGCGATCCAAGATTGACCACAGCCCATGCATTGCAAATTTAACAATGTTGTTTGAGTTACATTGTGCAAAATCAAGATTTTGCAGCTTGCCAAATCTTAGTGGACTATGCAAACTAAGAAAATCATATTTTCATGATTGTGGAAGATTGCAAAGTCTTCAAAAGATTGGGATTCTTCCGTCATTGGAATACTAAATGTGACCTAGCCAAATTACCCACTGGCCCCATTGACCACTTTTGGTTGTGAGCAACATGAAGAGTACTAGGGTTGAACAAACCAATCAATGCATTCACCGACCAATTATGGATTGTTCACCCACAAAAGTAAATGATTTACCGGATTTAAGCAAACTTCACAACCTTGAGACACTTGATCTAGAAGGTTGTCCATACCCAAAGAGATCGCCAAATGGTAGTGGGAATTTGTCAACCTTGGTTGAATTAGACATGGGTTATTGTTGTTTGTTTGGCAATTCTCTTGATTTTAGCAATGCATTTTGCTCGGGAGAAATTTGAGTTGGCCCTTGGCATATGCATTGTGGGTACGTTGAAATTGCCAAAGGTGTGAATGACGGTGGTGCAAAGAGATGATTATGAGGGACAAGAACAGTGACTGTTGTGGTGACACGAAATGCCATTTGGAGGGGCAAGTGCAATGTCTTTTTTCCATATATTGAAGGTCTCACTTCATGAGAATAGAACAATCGACTTATTGTATAAGAACTTGGTTTCACTATTGTTACGGGCAATGAATGGGGAGAACCGGCTGCTAGTTACAAATGAACCGGTTGAGTTTGCAAAATAACTGGTTGAAGTTGAAGAATTCCGGAGAACTACCGACCATTTTAGAATAATGTGTGGAATAATCCCAAAAAATCATAAAGCAAAAGTGAAAGATCACAACATGTAACCGCTTGGACTTGGAAACACTAGGATCTTGACCGATTATGTCCTCAAATCTCCCCCGAGCATGGTGACAAGTTCCCATCAACAATCTTAACGCAGCTACGGTTTTGCTCCACATGTGGGTATTGTGTTTCCAATATGCCACTAAGATGCACACTTCAAAGGCATTGTGAAGCTCACAAATCATATGCATGGCTCCTACATGTTATGTTGTATGTATTTATTTATTTTTGGTAACATTTACCATGCCTAGGAGTTAGATTAGAAATAGTGTGAAAATGTAATATTTGTTCTACTTAATTTAGTTAGTTCCCAAATTTGAGGTTTAAGTTAAAAGCCAAAATCTATTGTTGGCCTCTAATTATAGTATGGTAGGTTGGTATAACCACCAAAACCATCCAACCGCCTGCAGTCATAGCTATGAGGCAACATACTCTTGTTTGGCTTTTTTTTCTTATGAATTAGCATCCTTGGGTGATAGAATCTAAGATGGTTTGTGACCTTGGGAATATTTATTTTATTTTAAGTTTATTAATTTATTAATCTATACTTTGAGATGTTGGACATGACTACTTGTGTGCGAAGCCTTGGTGGGAGACCAAGGTTTTGTTTTTTTGCAATACAGTTTGAGAAGTAACCTCTAAGTGCATTTGCAACTCCATGTGGTAAAGGTTGCTATCCATTTTTTGACTCCTATGTTGGAAAGAGCAACAAACTTTGTTGATTTTGGTCGTTGACAAAAGAAGGTAGGGTTTTGGCCAATAGATGAATTCATCCATCATCCATGACAATATTTGTTCACTTATTCGTAAGTGTCATCCAAAAAGGTACCATAGTGACATTGAATACTATATGACACTAGATATTGTACGTAGTTTAGTTGAATGCCAACAAAGTTACCTAAGCAATATTCTCCAAAATGGCCAATGCCTCCACTTGGGTGTCTATGGTTTTCTCCAAAAACACCTTGCTGCTAAAAAATTCTTAATCTTGAAGTACTTCAATGTGTCAATCGCTCCTTTGGACTCGTTGAAGATTCATGGTGATATTGGGATTTTATCTATTGAGTGCATTGTTAACCTCATGACACTTGACATATGTTAGTAAGCGCACTTGAATGTCAAGTGTCATGACCCAAATAATAACTCGGCCAACTATACAAATATTCTTTCACCTTATAATACCACCAAGTAACAAAATTTGACTTGTATTGCAAACCTAGTACTCGATGGATAGGTTCTTTGATACCATCAATATTGCATATTGATACCATGCATTTACCTATATACTAGTCTTACATTGAAAATTGCCTTGAGAATTGTCATGTCACTTTGGGCTATAAGGTTATTGGGGATGCTTCACGTGATCAAGGCAAGTTGATGAGGCTATTCATTATACATTCATCATATATTCAAATTCATATCTATCTATTTATCTATCTATCTATCCATATATCCATACACATATACTTTTACCTACATAAATTTACCTACATGTTCAATGTTTTTGTTTTTTATACATTCAATATTTTAATTCTTTTACCATATGTTCATTGTATATTAATTATCAATTTTTAGTTTTTTCCTACATACTTTTACATGGTTTTACTATCACTCACTCTAAAATATCTAGTTGTCTCTATTATATTAACTCCACGTGACTAAGGCAAGTTGACGAGGATGATTTCATGTACATACTTTACATACAATATAATTGATATATCCAAGTTGCAACACAACATGCCACAATGCTACACGGTTTATACTGTTAGTGTCACTTATCTTATTTTTGAGGTGTCTGCTAGGTTACACTATGATGAACAACTTCACCATTAGTGTCATCTCATGACACTTGACATTCAAGTGCGCTTACTAACATCTTGGCACGAGTAATGTTCAACATTGTTATGAGGTGAATGCTTATGTTACACAATGGTCTGCAAGTTAATGAAAGTGCACATGCTCAAGAATAACTTCCTCTTGCATATTAAAATATGAACACATGACACTTACCATTTCTAGGCTCAATAACATCTTCCCCTTGCATACTAAAACACAAAACTATCATATCAAATATCCCAATGTGTTACGCTACATGTCATAATGTAAATAAAATCACTCAATTAAGTTACTCATGTTGATGAATAGTATCATATTAACAATTAGAGGATCATGATTCATGACACTTTGGGACCTCTAGGCATCTATTTTAGGCCCTTCCCAAATAGTGTAGTAGTCCTTTAAATGAATAAACGCCATAAGCGGTGACACTAAATACCATAAACGGTGTGTAGTAGTCCTGAGGAACGGCCCGGGTTGGAACGAGAAGAAGAGCGACGAGTGGAAGCCTAAAACCCTAAACCCTGGCTCGCTGCCCTAAGCTTCCCAGTGTCAAGATTGAGTCCTGTTGTTCATCACACTTGTAGGCTAGTGTGTCGAGGCAATTCTCTCGCCCTTCGCAAGGATTGTTACTTCTCTCGCAGGCGATTCCCCGCCATGGCCGCCATGGATGTGGACGATACCATCACCACGGCCACACCCGAGTTCGAGGTGGACCTGGGCAACCTCTCCGTCGCGCTCTGCCGCGACCCGCAGCTCTCATCTGCCGCCCTCACCGTGTAAAAAATCTTCTCTCTCTAATCTTCTGTATCCATCCTTCTTTGCTTCTGTCGCACATTACTCTATGGAGAGAGAGAGAGAGAGAGAGAGAGAGAGAGAGAGAGAACCCATGTTGCATTGGCGTGAATTATGGTGTTGCTGTCTCATTTTGTATCGATTTGGTCCAAGTCTATATGTAAAGAAGAACTTTGGAAGGAACTCTTTGTATTCTGGGTGGCCTTCCTACGCATGATCGGCTCATGCTTTTTCCCCATGTTCCAGTTGAGTCCCTCATTCCACAAGAGCATAATCCACTTGCTTCTGTGTTCTTTGCGTTCTTCATGCCGGGTAAGCCTCTTCCACGCGGGGATTCCAATTATAAAACCACTCAACACTCTTGAGTTTTGTGGCCTTACACTTGGAATCACTTCGTGGCACAGGCTTACCCTACACGTAATCTTGAAACAGTTATCACGAGAATCAGGGGGCCTCCCAAGATTACTGCTTCCTTTTAAAATTGAACACCCTGAACGGGCGCGGTCTGGGACCGTATATCTCCTCTTCCCCAGGGCAAGCCGCAATTTCCCACATGTTTGGTTGAATATATCTGATTCAACTGAATATCTCGAAAAGGATACCTCGGCTAGGATTGTGTGGACCATAGGTGGTAGGGTGCACCGGAAATCATCAAGTGCTAGGAAGGTCACCCATCCGGTTACTAATATGCCGGCTTAGGGGGCTTAATCTGGGAGGTTTCATGGGATCTGGGTTAAGGTTTTGTGTTTAAGCCACCCTTACATTGCTCTAAGATATGACCCTTCTTTGGTTCAGAGAGGAGAAGGACCTTGAGTACCTTGAAAAAGGTAGGGAGTTGGTGCAGATACTTGTAGAGAAGCTCTTCAATTTGCCTTCAACGGTTGACAAGGTGGGACGTTTGGTGAATTTGCCGAAACCTACCCTGCAGCTCCCAAGAGAGAAGCCGGTATGCATCATCATCATCATCATCATCATTATTTGTGCAATTCTTGTTGGTTTAGGGTTTGAATCTTACTATGGTGCTTGAGAGATCTTTGTTTGTGTTTGTGGAGATTTATGTTTTGGTTTTGACGTGGGTTTTATTGCTACCACAGCTTCCAAAGCCTCGGCCAATGACCAAGTGGGAAGCTTTTGCTCAAACTAAAGGTAAGTATTTTACATCATCAATTTCACCGTCAATTATGTTGAGGGTGCTCTTGGCGGATAGGTGTTGGTTTGTTGATTTTGGGCTTTGAAACTAAAACCACTGTTGCTGTTATACTTTTTATGAAACTGAAATGAAATTAATGAAATACAGTTCAGGTGACAAACCTGGGATGTGCAAAGTGTATCCTACTTTTGTTGTCTATTTGCACTGAACTTGCACTGGTCACCAACTTCTAACAGGAATTAAGAAGAGGAAACGCAGCAAGTTGGAATTCGACGAGAACAAAGACGAATGGAGGCGAAGGCATGGATATAAGCGTGTCAATGATGACAATGATATTCCTTGGATTGAGGCGAAGGCAAATGAAGGTACTAGAAAGTATCCCTCTTTATTGAGTAGTTGCATTGAGATGCCAGTCAAGGTGACTTGTCTTACTGTTGTTGATATAGTTGTGAGCCTTCAGAGCAAAAAATGCTGTTTTTTCCTTGGCTAGTGCTGAAGCAATATATGCTTTCTATCTATTTTCAGGGGCAGAGTGTCCTGAAGACTGATTAAACCACTGATTTGTCATTACTTACCTTCTACTTGTGAAAGAAAGCATGGATACATATGTGAGGATATAACTTAAATGGGTGCGCTAGTTAGGGAAAAGTGAGGAGTGTTTCCAGCTGTTGTGGTTGTGTACATTTAACCTGGTTATTTTTGCAGTGCTAATTTTATCTGTTTTGGTATGTACAGAGCCTGGTGAAGATCCATTTTTGAAGCTGCGTGAAAATAAAAAGGAGAGAGTTGCAAAGCAGGAGAAAAACCAGTTGGAGAACTTAAAGAGGGCTGCTAAAGTTGGTGGCAAAGCAGCACTTCCTAGGTGTGTTTTGTAATACTTTCAAGGTCTATGGATAGCTTCTCTCCAGTGTGAAGGAATAGTAGCAAATAAAAAAAGTTTTATTGTCGTGGAAGTCCAAATGTTAAGCTACACAAATAACAGAAATGAATGTAGTGGTGTAATAACTTGTAAGAGCATTGGTTGAGCTACATACATTTGGAAGGAGAACTCTTTGATACAGTTGTCAACACGGTCATTGATAATTTCTTACTTAAACGGCACAGGTTAAACCTAAATTCCACCTAGATATGGTTTCAATTAGTGAGTTGAAACCATGAAGTCCACTATGTCCAGCATTTGAATGGGAACAAAGAACTCAGCACAAAAAATTGCACTTTTGTAATACATTTAACCATTGGCAAGTTTCTTTGTCAAATGACATCAGCAAAGCCAAACTAATGAAGGCACGACAAGAGATGATTATTATAAGAATCCCCATCTTTTCTGAGTATTGAGAATCTGACAGGGACCTCCTTGGAAGTTCTGGAATTATTGTTTTGTTCAACAGACTTATATGAAAAGATGAGCTGTATTTAGTAGTAGAAATGCTTCAGAAGTACTAAAAAGTTTGTAATTAAATGATTGGAGATTTATGCTAAATTGATGAATGGTATTATGTCTATCATGTTATGGAGAAACACTGTGTTTTGACTCAGGATAAGTACTGATTATTGTAAACCTCATGGATTTCAGTACTCTGCAGTTAGCAGCGACCTCACTAGCCATAACAGGTAGCAAACAGTCTGGGGAACGCGTGAGCAAACATGACTTAGGGCATGCTGCTGGCCTTGCAAGCACAGCTACAGCAAGCATTGGCAAGTTTGACAAGAAGCTGGCAGGGGAGAAGGCACCCAAAAATTGTGGCAAGCGCCGTAAGGTACATAAAATCTATATTCGGATATATAGCTTTCATGTTTATTCTGCTCTTGTTAAATTTGTGTAGGAAGATGAAAAATCTGCAACCCTCTTGAGAGCTCCTGTTCATGGGGATGTTGAGAATCCATTGCTTGGTACCTGAACCATTTAATTGAAAATGAAATATCTTCTATACACAACAGCTGATTATGTAGGGTAAGCTAAACAAATGACTGGTTGGTTGCTTCATCTGTGCAGTTTTTGCCAGTAGTTGATGGACAAGGTCAGGAAAAGGAGCTGGTGCAGAAAGTGCTCAAGGATGTATTGGCAAAGCATGATTTTGATGGTCTTGACATCAATAAGGTAGGCTACAGCATACTACACTGGTCATTTTATTTTCCACATTGATATTTAAATACATATGATGGATGTAATTGTTGCTAGAGGTATTAGATGAAGATTTCGTTCATGTCTCTTATCAGTCATAGATGTGATTATGAGGTAGTTTAAGATTCTCCACTGGCATCGTGAATTATGAGACCAAATGTTTCATAGAAAAAGAAGGGATAGAGCTTTGTGTGGAAATTCATGTTGTCCGCAAAGGTTTGTCATCTTGGAGTGTCTTCTTGCATCTAAACCTTTTTTAATTTTGTGGGCAATGACTTTCACTAGGCTGTGAGGGTTCACAACGTTGAAGAGAGCGGGAAGCAAGCTCAAAAGAATAAGAAGGTTGGTGGGAAGAAGAGAGCTGAAGGTTCTTTCAAGAAAGGTGGGTCACGAAAAGGCATGAGCCCAGGCAAAGTACCTGGTAGAACAGGTGGGAAAGACAGGAAATCAAGTGGATCCAGTGGTGGCAGTGCGGGCAAGAAATCAAAGGGGGGTCCAAAAAGATAATTCCCTAGTACACCAAGTCTATTTTAATCTTTCTTTACCTTTAGATGTGCAAGTTACGCTGCTTATGAATGTGTACTTGCTGATTTTATCCTATCAGGTCTGGTAGGATAGCAAGTTTTGCAGCTCTCTTGCTACAAGTAGCAACATAGGGTGTTTCTTTATTCATGTTGAGGCTTAGTGGGCACTCAGGAAGCTAGCATGGGAATCTAGAGGATCAGTGACCCAATTAACAGGCTACCTTCAATCAATCACTAGAGTTCCTGCTCTGGAGTTGGTTAAAAGGGGAGGATTGATTTCTGTATTAGAGGGTAGGTACCCAAAATTAGGATGAATAGCTGCTGGTACATACATATCTCCAACATTGCAACACAATTTCAAATAGTTCAGGACCATTCTTATTGAGGATGGTTGAGAGAGTCTTCATTGGCAATGATTATAAATGTAAAATTGGTATGTTGAACCTGTTACTAATAGAGTCCCTTGTGCATCTAAATAATTGTGAGAGAAAAAGGATGAGAAAACAACTTAATTGTATGCCAGATGTCTGTAAAATGTTCAACTCTTTGTTCTTGTAGGCACCATCTGCCCTGAAGGCTCAGTTTGTGATCTTTAGGTACTGGATTGACCCTCTTTAATGGACTTCACCAGCACTTGTTTTCACCATCTGATTTTCTCTGCAACCATCTTATTCATGAATATTAGGATGGGCGCCATAACTAGGACATAGCCCTTCTCTCTCAAAACTGGGTATTCTGACTTTGAGGTACTTTGATGTACACCACATTTCCAAATGTTAATGGCAAAATTCTGACGGAAACCATGTAACTTACCCTAAGTTACATGGGTCTTTGATAGTTGCTTTCCCACTTCTTCAATTAGCACAAGATGATTACCAAATCCAAATCGAGGATGTAGCCTCTTTCATCTTGATTTTGGGAGCTCTTATGAATACCTCAATCATTATCAAAGTGAAGATTCTTGTCCACATGAAATAGTCATATAGGTCCCCCCCAATCAAATTGGCCGATGAGCCTAGAATGGTCATAATTTTTTAGCACGCAGTCCAATATCTTTTGAACACCTAAAGAAAGTAAACCGAATGAGGGTGGTCTACCTAATGATATCCTTACACCTGCCACCGTTAACAACCAAGGCCATTCATTTAGTTTATAATACCATGGTAGGTTTCTGCGAGTTAATATATTTCCAGCTCTAATGTGGACATATCAGCTGGCTTGCCCGAGTGGTCTAAGGGGGGCGACTTAAGATCGCCTGTGCTTCAGCACGCGTGGGTTCAAACCCCACAGCCAGCAACTTCCGCATAGTAGCTATGTTGAAGTGGGCTTTTTTTGTGCTGAGATTGCGGAAATGGATCCTTTATGGTTTTCATTCCCAGGAACCGATAACTAGAGTGGGTGTGCGTTGCATTCAATGCTTGTTTTTTTGGGCAGTCGTTAGTGTGTGTAAAGGTAGAGTGCATTGACAAATGTAGTGCTAGAGATCCACATCCTACAACCTAATGGATGGAATCTTTGAGGTGAGCTCGACGTTTAGAAATGTGCAACTTCAGCCTTTCACACTAGATTGGACGATAATACTTTCTCCTCTCATTGAAGATTACATTGGAGCGTGGTAAAAAATAATGTTGAGGATTTGAATTTCCTCCTATCATAGTCACCATTTGACACAAATACATTTCTTGATAGTGTAAAGAAAGTGTTGAGGACTCTGGGTTGGGTTTCACCTGCTTGGAGAAATGATAAAGTCAATGTGATGACTGTTATATTCAACATAATTGATTGCAATTTTATTCCAATTTTGTGATCAACTTACTATGGTTACTCGGTTTCATTTGCCTTGGCACTTATTATCTGCACACTCAATGCTCATGTAAAGTGAGTTGTCCAAGAAATTTTCACTGCAAGTAACAAGATTTCCACGTGTCTTCTACATGTCTAGAATCCTTCTTCACATCGACAATCTATGTATACATATGAATGCCTTGATAGAAATAATTGTTGAAATAACCTAAATTTATAAGAAGATAGCAATGTTATGGTTCCGATTGTGTAGTTTGCTTCTCCAAAACCAACCCTAGATATGTGATCTATTGTTGGGTAACTTGGAAGCATGAAATTTCACCTTGCAAACTGTACTCATGGTAAACATAGAAAATTGAAATCACAAAAACACTGAAGCTCACTCAGGGTCAACTGAGGTATGTAGACTATGAGGAGTTCCTAACTGATGAAATGCTTATCAACACCATGATCCCCGTATTGTTTGATGCCCTCATCTACCCAACTTAGTCATCCAAAGCAACACTAGGCTGAGAGTTTATAGTTGTAACATGGGGGTAAGGACGGACTAAATTTGGAACAATGTTGGCATTATAAGCATTATGACTTTTGAAATAATGATAATATGTGGGACCTCCTACTTGCAGAATAATCTTCAATGCGACAATGCGTGATTGGAGGACAAGTACAAAGTTACAAACCTTGTTATATAAGTAATTAAGAGCTTGCGCTAATGTGGCTGGCTAGCTAAGTACAATATCGTACAGAGGCTTGAGTTGTTGAAATTGCTTTGAGTGGGTGAAAAGTGCTAAATTATCATATAATCTGTGGCATACTGAGTTTTCCTCATGCTAACTATCTCTGGAATGTTAGCTTTCGCATTGCCATGTATATAAAGCATGTGGTCCTTATGTGGTTGCTTTTCTGAATTGGACACCTATAGTTGGTTGCTATATGGCAAGGCTGCTTGTAAAGAACGCACGACAAAATACCAATGAGAGTGCCCAATGGACTAAATTTAATCATTCTACGACAATAAGCATATGAGTCTTGGGCAATTTAACTTACGTCACTTAGAAAATTATTTTCCATCATTAGTTGATTGTTTAATGCTAATGAGAGGATCCACATGCTTATAACATTATCAAGATGTTTTGGTTTTACATACACATAATAATTAGGACTTCAAGTACATTTGGATTTATGGATGTATTTTGGACAATTCCAACCACCAATATGAAGTACACTAGATTGCAAAACTACACAAAATACGATGGTTGGTGAATGTGGAAATATAAACATTTGAAGTTGTGGTTGTTGGGTTGTTGCTTTTGTTGTTGTCCTTTGATGTTTTGGTCCTTCACAAGTGCACATCCTTGATTGTTTTTGGACAAGTGGTTTGTCCAAATGTACTTGATTGCCAATTGTCCAAATATTAATATTGCAGTTGAATCATGAAGATGTACAAGCTGGTCACTCAACCTTTTAGACTTAAGTTGGAATTCTTTCTTGTCATAACTTGTTTTGACAAATGCGAACATCATTCTTTCTCCAGTGAGAAAAAGAGAAGGTCCACCTAACTAGGGAATGTTATGACCATTGAAGAGAATCATATAGTTGAATGTTATACATCAACTTGGTTGCTCATAAAGAATGGACAAAAAACAACAAGTGTTGCAATAGAAATAAACTATGCGCCAATTGGACTATATCAATAATCCTAAACTCATCAGTTCACACAATTAGGAGGACCTTTGTGATCATTAAGGAGAATCATAACTCTTGCATCTCAACTCCGATTTAAAAACTTGAAATTATCACTTTTATATGGTCTGCAATTGCTAACCAGGAGAAACACTTCTCGATTCAATCCAAAAACCATAAATTGTTCTTGGATTGGAATTACTAGATAGGAACACATGCGTGTATGAACGAATCACACCGATGCAAGCCATTTAGGAGCCATTGCTTATTCATCAGGAATACAGAGTGGACCAAAGGCTTCGTTGTTCACTGCCATTCACCCAGCAACATTGGCCATGACACCACACCACAATCGCGCGCGCGAATCCACACACCCACTCCTCTCTCCCCTAACACGGATTTGCCTAAATACCCCCGACGAGCGTGGCTCGGAGGTTAGGTTCAGGAGGGGGTGGCAGGGTTGGCATAAAACATGCCCCCTATTTTTTTAATTGGGTGGGGCCTTATTTGATCTCATAAGGGGCTCCCTAGGGTAATTTGGGGCCGCAGGACCCAAATTTAGCAAAAAAAAAACCAAAAAAAGTCACCAAGTGGCTAAAACGGGGAGGGCCAGAAAAATAAACCCCACTGAACCTGGCCTCCGAACCTGACACCTGCAACGCTCGTCGGGGGTATTTAGGGAGAACCCCCTAACACCACCTAGTGCCTTCTACTCTATCACATCTAGATCACAGCCATTGCTATTGTCCTTCTCGTTACCCAAAAAAAACACAAACAAGTAAAACCCACCACCTACCTACTCTCCACTCTCCTTGGGCTCCATCTCCTGCGCCCTCCTGCACTCGACAACCCCGATTTCCGGCCACTAACTTACTTGTCCAGCACCTTCTCCTCACTTGACACTCCCCATCCCTGACCTTTGAAGGCCTTAAGCCCTCGTGACCTTGCCACTCCCGACCTTGGGCCCTATGATCGGGGAGAACCAGCAATTAGTTACAGATGAACTGGTTGAGATTGAGAAATATGCGGTTGAAGAAGTTCAAGACCGATCATCTTAGAGGAATCTATATAAGAATATACCCCAATTCAATAAAGGAAAACCACATGATGTCAACATGTGACCGGTTGGACTTGCAAACACTAGGATCTCAACTGATTATGCATGTTCAAAAATCTCCCCCGATCACTACTTGGGTCTCCAAGCAACGACTTTGCGTTCTCCTACAGTGTCGCGCACATGAGCAACCATCAGCCGTTCTGCCTAGCGGAGGTGATGATTCTCATCCAACTCCGCCGGCGAGGGTGGTGAAGCGGACCCTCCGTCCCAACCCAGAACCCACGGGTTTGCCGTCCTCCGCCAGGTAATTCTTTGCAAGTTTCATACCGCAACACTCAAACTTCCTCTTTTTCCTTTCTCTTTCATGACACTGAGATTACACACGAGATAGGGAAATTGGAAGACGCGCGAGATTACACACTGAGATTACACACGAGATAGGGGGGGGGGGTGCGGCAAGGCACTTTGTGCCCGCGTGGCGTATCAGCCTCCCCCGCCGGCCAACCGCGAGAGGCCACCTAGTAGTCCGCCAAGCGGAGGCCAAGGCAGGCCGCTGCCATGTGCTCAAGCCTTATGCTAGCCTCTTTGGCAGCTCGGATACCGGAAGCTCCACACCATGTTTGAGCTAGGGCCGCCACCGGTTGCGCTTCCCTCCCAGACACCCTGGTACAATAACACTCGACCCTAAACACCCATGGCCGAATCATACCCGCACCATGCACACACATCAACTGCCCTCGGGTTTTGCTAAAGGTTAGTTTGCAAAATTCAAAGACTAATGCTATTGCCTTGCTCAAAGGCGACAAAGTTATTATTCTGTTGCTTGATGGGGAGATGGTTCAGGCCAAAGTGGAGAAAGGTTACAACTTCCCGGAATCCTTTATGCACAAGTTCAACTTTATGTTACAAAGCCCTCCTATCTACATGTAGACAATACTCCTAGGTGTAGACTCGAATGGGGTAAACCCACTCGACCAACTCTAGAATGAACGGGCCCTTAATCACGTGGGTAATAAAACTGTTCAAGTCCACTTTATTCATTCATGAAGTGTGTAGAAACACACACCTTGAAACTGAAACATCTATACTCCCTATTGCAAATCATGAGTTGATTCAACTGGGGATCATATGAACTGGGATCTTGGACAATAGATGCACAACTCAACCAAGTCCTAAAGTTCCGCTATGCATGTATATGGGCAACCTACGTAAGCACATATATTGGCCATGCATATATCCAAGCATACACACCATCCTTTGCCCCCTCAAAGAAATTGATACATGGCCCCCACCTTCTATCCAAATGCAAAAATAGGTACATCCATGGTCTATGTATGGCGAGGCACAACAAGGCCATTGTTAACATCCCCTCTCTTATAACCTAGCCCAATGATACACACTCATTACCGCATGAACACAACACCACATACCATGCAAGAATACCCTCCCATGTGAATGTCACTTCCCAAGTTGCATGTGTTTCACCCGATTCAAACTCGACATAATGTGTGTCCTTGGTACCACCAAAGAAGTAAACCCCATGTTTTCCAGCCCTTGGCTTGCACCTCTAGCTAATCAAATTTACCTTCTGTAATGATAAACTTCTAGGAAATTCCATAGCATATTGACTACAAAAATACAACCCATTGCTAGCCAAACTATGCACATTAGGTTGGCAAGTCAAACCCTTGCTCATACTCACCACATGGGTCAAAGGGGCAATCCACACATGCACAATACGATCCCTCTCCAACCTCATACTGCCCAAATCCTCATCTCTACACTAATGGAAAAACTACACTGCATCCCATACAATATTTAACCTATATCATCCTTAATAAACAAAAGATAGGACATAACCAAACCCATGTCCCTCCACCACCTTGATATTATTAACCCCCCTTGCCTATGCCTCTCATGGTCAACACACCATCAACACTAACTAAGATACAAGACTTACTTGGCATCCAGATATTTCCAAAAACCATAATATCACACACACTCCATAAATTGAAGCTCATGGTGAGAGACCAAGTGTTTTTTTAGCCAAGGAGAGGCATATCCATGAACCTTTTATGTCCCTAAACAACTCCCACCCCAGTCTATCCACAACTCTAGAGTTGGGAGCCATGAAAGCTACTACCTACTCTGTCAACATTACAACAACATGTGCACCTTCATCAGGCAACAAGGGCAACATTGGCCCCCTCAAGCGCCGATGATGACTATAAACTATATTGCCATCCTCAATCCAACTAATAACCACCCCATGCGCTCCCTCATAAGATTCCCACTGCATCACTGGCAATCCACTCCTGGAACTGATGGGCCCTCCGCCATTAAGATCATTAAACTTCAAGTTGGTGCATCATAAGGCCCTGCCTGATTGGGCGCCCACCTTACCATGCGGGAACACACATGACGACTAGAGCCACCATCACGTACTCCTTCCCACGGCCGTCACAAACTTGTTTGAGACATGCCACATCATGAGCGTTTACAACCGGAGCCTCTTCAATTGCAACCTCTTCTTATACTATTGCAAAGGAGGTACCTATGACATCCTCAACCACATCACCCCCTCTTGTTATCTTTGGAATTACCACCTCCAAATCAACCTCACCATCTACCAAAGCCATCTCTCAAAAACACGAGGACACAAGACAACAACTTCAACACGCCCATCATAATCAATACAACAAGATTATTCTTCTTGGCAACCCTTACACACATAACTTACCCACACGCTACCAAAATTTCTTGCCAAAATCGTGCTCCACCTCACCCCCCGTCAACGCTCTATCAGACCAGTAATAAAATGCCAAGTTCACACGTTACGGAGGTTCCCACCCAACCACAGCTTGGAACTAGGGAATAATGCTTTCATGCATCAACTAGCACCATGGGCGCACAAGGATCCGACCTCGGCCCTTCACATAGGACAAAGTCCCAACCAACCCCCCTAAAACACGCAATCTCAACCTATCTACTTGACCCCCACAACAACAAATCTATACAAAAAACCTAACACCCCTAGCCCTTCACCTTACACCCCCCCCCCCAAGATGCATCAACACCACTAATTATCCTAACCCTTAATTTATGTCCCACCTACCGATCCCTTCTGCACAAGTCCTACTCTATGTTACAAAACCCTCCTATCTACATGATGACACTACTCCTAGACATAGACTCGAATGGGGTAAACCCACTCGACCAACTCTAGAAAGAACGGGCCCTTACTCACGTCGACAGTAAAACTACCAAAGTCCATTCGATTTATTCATGAAGTACGTAGGAACACATACCTTGAAAACTGAAACATCTCTACCATGTATTGCAAATCACCAATCAATTCAATTGGGATCCTAGGAATGCATTGGCACCAAATCATGACCATCGCACTACTTCTAGTTCACCTGTGCATACCAATGTTACGTGGGGACCGACAATATTCAACGGAATATTCCCACATCCGATCGGAATATGAGGAATATTTTGTAGATTACTATCAGTCCCACATAACATTGTTATGAATCTGAATAACGTTATGTATGTATAAAGATGACTCATATGAGTAAAGGAACATCAAACAGTCGATCATCTTTTGAAGAAGTTAGCCCTGATCACATGTTGGTTGGTCCAAAGTAAGGTAGAGGGTGCTAAAACCAACACCTATAAACGCCTCCCAATTGCCAACACTCTATGAACCGTACCAGGCAAAGTAGGAGTGTCTGGGCCCATGGAGTGATAGTTTTAGGTGTCATTAGTGATGCCACCTCATAATAGCCTCCACTACCTCCATGTAGGGTAGGTAACAGGCTCCACTCTATCTCGGGTTGGTTCAAGGTGGGATTAGGATGGCTTGTTAATGCCTATTCTAGCCATTCTATTCACAATGCCAAGGAGGTAAGCCCACAAAACACAATAGGGCCATTTCCCGGGATGCAAGGGGGTCGGTTCCCAGGATGCCTGAACCGGGTGGGATCCGTGTGGCTTTGTGTATCATTATTACTTGGGCTTTGATGTAGTTTGGGTCTAGTACCCAACTATATTGTGTTGGTTCTAGGCAATGAAGGTGGAGGTCCTCATCATATGTGAGGTTGCCATACACAGGGCCTATGAATTGCTTAAAGGAAGCTAGTAGTTTTGACTTTGAATATTCATCAAATATTCAATTGAGACTAAAAAAATAATTTTTCTTTCTTGATACATAATATGTTTAGCCCAAAGGCTAATATGAATATATTTATTTTTTAAATCAACCACATAGCCATATGTATGTGCAATAGCTTAAAGTGTTGGTTAAGCACCCTCTACCTTAGCCGTGTCGCAGTTAAGCTAGCGACCATTGATTTCATGGCTACCAGTCACCGTACTGGGAAGTGTGGCTGGTCAAGTGCGTGAAGAAGGGGGGGGGGGGTATATAATGATGCAGGGGGGTCAATATATGTTCTTTGAATGTCAGCTGCATGTACGTACGGCATAGCATACGTTACGGGTAAGTTATTAATTAAAGAAGGGTCGGTGCAGGAGGAGAGGAGTCATAGGATAGGGTAGGATAGGATAGGATAGGAGAGGTCGATGGTCCACATTGCCTACTTATGATAAGTGGTGTGGTTTGCGGGCACCGGCTATGAGCTTCACAATGGCTTCGTACGTAGCCAATGGAAACCTCCCCCTGACGAGCTTTTCGGGGGAGGTAGATACGGGCAGGGGCAGCCCCCACAGAAAAGAAATCGAGATTTTTCTAGACCCGACCGAAAACTTTTGCCCGATGTCGAGAACAACTGTTGCCCTTGCGTTCTTGAAGGCCATTTATCCACAAATCCCATATTGAGTGCACTTCATCTTCAAGGTCCAAGATCTTGTGTGTGTATGTGTGTGTGTGTACTTCCACTTAGTAAAGAAGAAATGAAGTGGGATTTCATCTCGGAAGTGAAAGTGTCAATAAAGCATAAAATAAAATAAAAGTAATATTGGAGTTTTACTTGTACTCCAACGTGAATGTGAGCCCGTTCCTCTCTACTGGAGTCAATAAAGCATGTAACTAGCTCGGGAGTCAAAAACATTACAAAATCCTCATTAGCATTGATGTCATGACTTTGGTGACTTACCATTTGAAGGGGTCTTTGTCATTCTAAAATGAAACTTAAATTAGTGCGCTGATTTTAATATGTATATTTTATAGTAGTTCAGGTAATGCCTTCTACTTTCACAAATATTCATACGCATTCAAACTAATCAAGCGTGATTAAATGTAATCAAGCCTAATTACCTAAACTACAATAAAATTTACATACTAAAATTTGCACACTAATTTAAGTTTCATTTTAAAATGATAAAGACCCCTTCAATTGGTAAGTCACAAAAATTATGACATCCATGCTAATGAGGATGTTGTAATGTTTTGGACTTCCACGTTAATTACATGCTTTATTGACACTTTCACTTCCGGAATGAAATCCCAATCAATTGCTTCTTTACTAAGTCAGAGTTCTCTCTCTCTCTCTCTCTCTCTCTCTCTCTCTATACTCTGTTTTTACTTTGCCAAACATAAATTACTGAGATCTGTAAATCTAATCTTTAAAGGATAAGTACCTTAGGGTTAGAAGAACTCTACCTAACTATTGTCCACCATAGATTCTACTCATGGCATCTACGGACAAGATTGTAAACCTAATCATATATCAAGAGCAAGGACTTGAGAAAGCTCCTTTTCACTCAAAGGTTGAACCGCACTAAACGGTTATCTTTGGTAAACTCTGTGATTAGGGTAGAGGAAGTTAACTAGTGGGTGATTTAGGCTAAGTGCTTCAATCTGACCCCACAAGAAACTTCAATGGCAAAGGAACAGGTAAAATACTCTCTTACGGAGTATGTGGTAATGCAAAATCAATAGATGTATCGTTGTTTGATTGTGTGACATAGATAACAATTGGGTTCTGCTGTTATTCACCTCGTGTACGTGACTAATCCTCATTTTTTGTTGGTTGGTTGCATGGGCACAGGTGAGGCAGACCCTTCACAATTTTGAACGACATCCTTAGAGTTTGTTTACCTTTTTGGATTCATACACTTAGTGCTCATATATTGTATGTATTCCTTGATGGAGATGATGAATACTTACACATATATTGATTATTGGGTTATATTTTGAAGTGCACATGATGACAATGGTCCTTCCAAGTTTTTGACTAAGGAGTTGTATAGTATATACATAGTAACTTCAAAGAAATGCAAGGTATATAGAGTTAGTTGAATATGAGTTGTATGCAAGAGAAGGTGTCAAACCATGGTTACACCTTATAGTAGACCTACTAAGACATGTATTGTACTGATATGAGGAGGGATCCCACCCACCCACCCGGGTTTTTGTTAAATAGTACAAAGATATGTATATGAATGGAATGGCCTCCATATGGAGGATGTTTTCTGAATAGGACTATGCTTGAATACAAGCTTAGCTCTTACCAAGAAATGCCCAGCTCTCTCCCTCCCCCCCTTGAAGGTGAAGTGCACTCAATATGGGGTTTGTGAATAAGTGGCCTTCAAAAATGCAAGGACAATGATTTTTTCAAAATCGGACGGGACGAACAAAAAAGATTGATTAGGTCCAGAAAATCTCTATTTCTATCTGGGGCTGCCCCTGCCCGTATCTACCTCCCCCGAAAAGCTCGTAGGGAGAGATTTAACGTCCCCCGTAGCCAATTGAGTGCAATAATAACTAATTACAATAATAATAAGCTGCTACAATGGGAGCCACAAAATGAAGTTGCCTGGATCTGCACTTTTTATTATCAGTGAAGCCTACCTGCCTAAACTTGGCCAAGGGTTCATGCTACGCAAGTAAGTTGCAGGTGAAAGATTCGGTGACTCCTTGTAACTTGGAGATGGTTTTTTATTCACCGTTTTTTTTATAAAAATAAATAAAAAATCTTGGAGCTAGCATAAGAGATGTTGAATTCATCTATACCATTTATGGCATTTAGTGTCACATGTGAAATTGTGTTACTTACCTTGCTTTGCAACGTATGCTAGGTACATTTGATGATTAAGGACTTCACCATACGCGTCGTATCATGACACTTGGCGCTCGAGTGTGCTTACTAATATCTTAGCATGAGTATGAGCAATAGTGTTATGAGGTGGATGTCTATGTTCCACATGGGTGGGCATGGCTGCGATGTTATTGTTCATAGGTGGGCATGGGTTCAATATTATTGCTCATGGGTGAGCATGAGCTAAAGCAAAGCATATTGGATACCACTGCTAAATTCAGTATTCTCTTGTGGTGGAAGTTGAAAGGAGCCCCCACATTCCCCATCATGTCGCACGTGGCACGTTCGGTTTTGTGCATCCCTGCATCCAACTCCAAATCGGAGTCAAACTTCTCGGATGCAGGGAATACGCTAACCAAGAAGCGCTTCGGGTTGAAGCCAACGATAGTGAACGACCTTTTATTTGTCCAATCCAACCAAGACTTGGTGTAGGCGGGTGATATACATTACATAATTTTTGAATACATGGGTGCAATTTAAATAGCATGGGTGGCCATGGGTGGCCATGGGTGGGCATAGGTCGTTGCTGATGGGCATGGTCTGGGTATGGGTGCAATTTAAAGGAAAATTGTTGGGCTCTGGTAAACACATGATACTTGCCATTAGTATAGGCCTCCTAAAAAGTGGCATATGCCACCCTTTGCCACTTTTAGCTTAAAAGTGGCACACTAGAAGAATTAAAAGTGACATCAATGAATTTAATGTTTTGTTTGCGCTCAAATTTTGGTAAGGTGATTGTGCTCCTTGCTATGGAAGATACCCTCCAATGCCAGGTTGGTGAGCGAAGTTCGATTCGCGTCCTTCTCCCATTTGAGAATGGAAACACTAGTAGAAAACTATGCCCAAAAAAACTACAGCCAAAATTGGTTGCGGTTCTTTTGACCAGCCTGATCTGCAGTTGCTAAACGACTACAAATATTTCTTTTTGATTCTCTGACTGCATTTTTAAAATTTTGGGCACGTAATATACTGTTGCAAACATCTTGAAAAGACCTTTACAATGGTATATTACACACCCCCAAATTTCTAATATTTCAGTTGCTAAACGAAAACCAACAACACACACACAACAAATGCGATAAAGTTAAGAGTGGTACTTCGGCAAACTTAAAAGTGGCACAAGGCGACACTATGATGGGCATTTGACACTTTTTAGGAGGCATGCATTAGTAAGCTTGACAAATCTTCCCCTTGCATTCTAAAATGCAAGATTATCATCTAACGTATCCCAATGTGCTACTCTAAATGTTAAAATGAAGATAATTTTTTCACTTGAAAAAATTACTTATGTTGACAAATGGAATCATGTTGATAATTAGCGGGCGTGACATTTCGGAACATTTGGACATCTAGTTTAGGCCCTTCGTAAATAGTGTACATGACACTAAATACCATAAGTAGTGTAGTGAGATTGAGTTGGACACACACATAAATGGATGTCCCATAGATCGTCATCCATCGGGAACATATATAATGATCCATTCTATAGTGAGATTCAAGAGAAAACAATCAGACATTTTGACTTTGAAGGGCATTGGAGTCCCCAACTTAGTCTCATGTGGGACTAAACTGGAAACGATTGGGCCCTCAACTTATAAGGGATTTTGTTTTTATTAGTGCTATTTCATCCACATATGGATGCATTCATATTGATATCACAAAGCTCCAACATATGGATCTTTGACAACAATCAAAATCCTGTATGAATGTATGAACGTATTGACTCACAACTTGTGCATGTGCTTTTATTTTATTTTGTAAATTATCTACAAAATCTATTTTGATCCCCTCCCCCACCCTTTGGGCTCAAACTTTATGTTTTGTGAGATATATGTAAATTTGAAAACAAAACCACCCTTCCAAACCTCCAAATTTGAACAAGAAACTACACTAAGTATGATGTTTAGTGTCACCAATTCTAATTGTCTTGCTCAATACTAATTGTGAAACCATGGTGTAGTGACACCAACACAAAATGTCAACCCAACATTATTTGTTGTTCCTTGTAATTTTTGGGGGATTATGGATTTACAATGTTGCAATTATTGTGCCTTACCAAGTGATTTTGCATTCACATTTCAATGATCCATGATAATATTTCAGATCTTTTATAGCCCATTAGCTAGCTGGACTAACCCATACTTTTCAGGCCTCGATCTAGCCATAGATGAGCTAGCTCATTTTTTACAGGTATCGATTTTAACCATATAGTTGGGCTAGTTGTCCTAAAAAACTAGCTCAACTAATTCATATGTTGAATTCAAGGAGGCGTCATTTCATCAATACAATCATATTTCATATCAGTCGAAATCACTCATCGTCATCAATGTCTAATTCTTGTTGCTCGCCATTCTCTACCAACGAACTGTCATCATCCTCTATCTGCAACTCCTCATTGAGAATAGGGCGTTTTGCAATGTGATTCTTCCAATCGGAATTGTCCAACAAGATCAATTTTTAAGGATTGTATGGCATTATATGTTTGTTCAACTTCAACATCATCGACGCCTCTACAAATTCTCCCCCAAGCGATGATCTCTTTGGGGTGATGATAGCATTTAGATTGCCAAAGTCACATTCTAGCCCACTTGACCCAGATTTGGATGCTAGCAAAGCGGTGGCTGATTCTACCAAACAAGGCATTCTAGGTTTTAGTATTTAAAACCACAACACCCTAAAGTCAAGTGTGGTTGGGCCTTAGCTTGAGCCAATTGAGCTACATGACCCATCTTTAGCTAGCTAATAACTAACTGGGCTAGCCCATATTTTTTAGGCCTTAATCTAGCCATAACTGGGCTAGCCCATATTTCTCAAGTCTCAATCTAGCTATAGTTGGCCTAGCCCATTTTTTTAGGCCTTGATCTAGCTATAGCTAGGCTAGCTTGTATTTTTTAAGTCTTGATCTAGCTATAGATGGCCTAGCCCATTTTTTATAAGCCTCGATCTAGTCATAGCTGGGCTAGCCATTTTTTCCGGGTATTGTTTTTAGCCATAACTCTTAGCTATTGGGTTAGCTGCTAGTCCAAAAAGTCCGTGGGCTTGCAACTGTACAAGGCCTGCAATATTTCATCACAAGTTGTTGACAAGAGAAGGTAGGGTTGTGGCCAATGGATGAACTCATCCATTATCCATGACAATATTCGTTCACTTATTCATAAGAAGTGTCATCCAAAAAATTACCATAGGGACTTAAAATACCATATTATGACAGTACATATCATATTTAGTGGACTAATGAAATTCTAGGATTTCATACCATTGCCCTCTTGATATCTCACTTTGAGCATGGCCACTTACGCTCATCACATTGCTCAGAGGAGGTGCAGATTTCTAGCCTAAAAACATCCCAAAGTCTATTTTCAGGATTTAATTTGATACTAAATTTTTCTTGTGAACACTTTACCCTCCGCTCGACACTGGTCTAAACCTAACATTTTTAACTTTTCACTATACTTACTAATATCCGTGACATCTTTGCGACAAGGCTCATGACCCACCCGACTCCCCAACACTGCTAGGGTAATATTATGCTTGCTCAAACTATTGAGAACTTGAAGATTGGTCTAACTCTCAATATTTTATTGACTTTGCACGAATGTCAAACCCATGTACCAATATTCAACCTCCATAACTTTGCAAGTTTGAGCTCCCTAGATATATAGAAGGTGCCCTTTTTGTACTAGACCCAATATCTCGGAGGATGAGTGTAGCTTGTAACAAAACACACATGCTAACTAAGTACAAACCCTCCGATGCGGAAGGTGTCATTCTCCTCACCATTGCGTTGACTAGGGCTCCCCCCAGCCCCCCTTTTGACACCGAGCAATGCCAAAGTATGTATGTATGACACCCACATCATCTTTTACCCAACTAACACAAGTACACTAAATATGATATTTAGTGTTAGATACACTAAATACGAACACTACACTAAATATCACTAACCCTATGAAAGTAAGTAACATTAAATGTAAACTCAAACACTAAATATCATCTATGGTAATATGTGAAAGTTACATGCACGAATTTAGTGTTTAGTAGGAAAGAGGTGGCAACAAGGAAGGCGGCGGCGGCGCATTTATGTCTAACACTAATTATCAAAGAATTGAAAATTAGTGTTGAGCATAGTAGGGTGGTAAAACACTAAATCTAATCAAACACTAAATATCATATTTAGTGTTAGTATATATGAACAATGAAGAATATGATATGCCATATTTTTTTACAAGGAAATGACAAATGATGTTGGGTTAACATTTAGGGGTGCTTCACACTATGGCCAAAGGTTGAGAGGCCGTCGATTTCCACCAATCAGATTGCAAGAAACCAAGAGTTCAGCCTCTCGACCCTTCACACTAAGGTCAAAGTCCAAAGGTTGTCGCAATTTAAAATGCTCACTTTTTTATGAAGGCGACGGACTCTCAAAGGAAGTTTGGTTCGAACGGGAATGGAAACCCAAACTATGGTCGAGAGGCCATCGTTTTTTTGGATCATTGGCAAGATCTTGGATGTTAGATTGGAGGGGTTGTTTTGGGCAAGGAATAAAGTGGGATGCTCGATTGGGTTTGGACTTTGGAGGCTTCACACTATGCCCGGCCGAAGGCTCCACTGATTATATTTCATTGGCTATTTTCAGCCCGTTTCTTTGGACTGTCAACAAAGTTTGGCCACTCAATTCCACGGCCTCTCGATTTGGATGGCCATAGTGTGAAGCGGTCCTTAGTGTTGGTGACACTATATTGCAGTTCACAATTAGGGCCGGTTCATACTATGCCCAAGTCGAGAGGAGAAGCGTCACTTTTCTAGACCAAACTATGTCGAGAGGAGAAGCCTTTGGGTTGAAAAAGTATATTAAAATAATCCACGGCTAAAAATGTTCGGCCTCTCGACGGAAGTTTGGGTCGAGCATTTTGCTCAACCCAAACTTGGCTCGAGAGGCCGAACTCTTGGCGCCATAACTTCCTAAAAGTGCCGCCACCTAGGCTCTTTTGGAGGCGACGTCCTTTGGACTTCGGCCTCTAGTGTGAAGGCCGAGAGGACGGACTTTGGACATTTTTGCATTTTCATTGGTCGAAACACTTCTCCTCTCGAAGTTTGGCCATAGTGTGAACTGGCCCTTAGTATTGTGCATAATTGGTGACATCATATTTAGTAGTCCACTCTAAACTCCATAGTATCACACCTATGGCAACCAAAGTGCATGTGATATTACGGAGTTTTGTAGGGTTAACATGGATGCATGATACTATAGAATTAGTGTAGCACGTGACATTATGAAATAACACAAAGGAGATGTGAGAAACAATTTGAATTTGTTATCCCGTCACCTACGTTAGTGTGGTCCACTCCACTTGGCCTTACCGGGCGATGTGGCGGATGCATGCACCAACATTCAACAAGTGGCATAAGAAGAAGAATAAGAATAAGAATAAGAAGGTGACACTCCACATGTTGACACATGGCACAATGCAAGGGTGTGAATTTCTTCTTGGGGGATTTGCATTGATGACAAATTTTATGATATAAGGGAGAGAAATGTGACAATAAGGAGTGAGATACTATGCACATCCGTTCGCAAGGGTTTCAGGACATTAGAGAGTGTGTGACATTATGGAGTTTAGGGTGTAGTAGTTTGTCACTGTGACTCCGCTTTTCACAAACACTCTAATAAAAGGCGCACAATAGTAATAAGAAGTATGAAGTGCCTGAAAGCAGACTGTTGAGACTCGAGAGGGCGAGAAGCAAAGCATGCAGGAATGCTATTACGCGGACGTGTTTGATTTATTTGGAGGGAACGCAAGCCTCACTGTTACTGCATGTCACAAACACTATTTATGAGGAAGTAGAATATCCGAACCCAAATACGTCGAAATTCCTTAAATAGGCGAAGGTGCACCCATTAAAGTGGCAGGAGTTTCTGAATCAACTCGTGAACAGAGAGCCCAAGCCATGACCAAATAAAGGTCAAGCAGGATCGAAGCACAACAGTCCTTAATTATGTGCCAGGTTCCTGATACATAAACTCTAGTTCAATAAGTAGTAGTTTATGAGAACGGCTACTGTTTTGTTTTTCAAGGTGCCCCTAGCTGCACATTCCTGCAAATAATTAGCCACTCCGGCCCATCCTGATTTGCCGCAATTCTACCTAACTTTCTACTATATAATCGGCTGATTCTGTAACCGGAACGCCATTTTTGAGCCTATAATTGGCTTAATTGGTAGTTGCCTAACTAAAACCAGTTGGCAATGCCCCGGGCTGAATCACATCTGTGTTTGGCTGGGCCCCGCCCCTCCCACGCCTCTTTCACTGCCCTGTTTTCCTGTCCACACTTGCATGGGAACTCTTTCCCGTTGGGAACCAATGTGACAATACCTGGTCACTTAAGTCATTAAGCATCCGGTCACTTAAGCCACTAAAGTCCTTTGGCATGTGAAGGAACTCCATCAATTACCTTGGGAACAATGAAAGTGATGTCAACTTGAATATTTGTAATTTCGACCGGGTATTGTCACATTGGTTCTCAACGAGAAAGAGCTCCCAAGCAAATGCGGACAAGAAGACTGGACATCAAAGAAGACATGGGAGGGACAGGGCCCAGCCGAACACAGATGTGATTTAGCCCAGATTCGAATAATTAGAAGTCCTTCAAGTCTCCAGTGTCATTGTAGTCATCTGTATCGCCATTATCAGACTGTGGCAGTTGGGATTTCCCACACGTTTACTAGAATCCCTACCTTACCACTAAGTGGCTAGATTCGGTAACTAGGACACCAATCGGGGACTATGCATAGCTTGAATGGTTGTTAACTAAGCAAAAACCTGTTGGCAGTGCAGCCCATTTACATAATCAGAATGCTCGCGAGTTTGTTGGAAGATGCCTTCAATTTGCCAGTGTAATTGTTGTCATATGTATTGATAATTGGACCGTCGCAAGCATCGGACATGCTATAATTTGTGATACCGGGTGCTTACTTTATCAATTCATCCAACATTGGAGCCCGGGATCGTACTGCTAGGCGTCCATGCAACAAAAGCTCTAAAACTACCTCAGCATATACTTCAATCCATGTCTCTTTTGTCTTTTTTCTTTAAGGCAGAAGACCAAAAAGCCGATGCCAAAATGCGTTAAGAACCAAGATTCTTCACTCCATGTGATGTGCATCTCCGTAATTGACGGTAAAAACTAGCTGGGTGGGTAGGTAGGAGGTCAAGAGCCCACCCACCGCAAGGTAGGCAATAAACTCCACCTTGCACCAAGAGGATTCTTGAGCAGGGTAGGGTCAACAGACTCAAATTCACATCAGATTGCCTGACCTTGGTTATTATTTATTTATTTATTTATGCATCTCCACAACCTTCTTTGGATTCAAGCAAAAAGCTATTAACAAGGCGCAGTGGAGAGGCATTTGACCTCTAGAGGTGAGAATTGGGATCTACCTAATCTCCATTTTCTTGGATTTAGGTTCATTCTTATGTCAAGGCTCATTCATATCACGATGCACCATTATAGTGCTCGGAGGCATTACATAAGGTGGGTGGGCCTTTTGCAGTCACTCTTCTTAATCGTACATCTATGTTTCAGTGGTACACATGGCAAGGTTAATTGTAGTTAAGAATGGACATAAAAAAATTATGATGTGTGCGCGATGAGATGAAACCATGTGCTAAAATATTTTTACCACTTTAGGTTCAATTGTTCACAGAAATGGGAGGGTCAAAAAAGAGAATCTTCACTTTGATGCCCTCCTATAACTTGTGCATCTCAAATCTGATTCCAAAAGTTTTGAATGACAATCTGCATGATTTGCCCATTACTAACCAAATGTAACAACTCATGATCCAATCCAAGAGTCAAATTTGTCTTTGGAGGTGGAAGTGTCCATTTTTTGGGGGATTATAAATTTACAGTGTTGCGATTACTGTCACTTACCAAGTGATTTTCCATCCAAATTTCAATCATCCATGACAATATTTCAGCACAAGTTGTTGACAAAAGAAGGTAGGGTCTTGGCTGATGGACGAACTCATCCACCATCCATGACAACATTTGTTCACTTATTCAAAAGAAGTGTCAGCCGACGAGTTACCCTAGTGACATAAAATACCATATGACACCAAACATCCTATTTAGTGTAGCACTGTCTCTTGATTCTGATTTGGTTCAGCTCACATTTTCACAACTAAACAGTTTTGAGCCATGGAGTATGTGAATCCCCAGGTAGTAAATAAAATGACACTTCAGGTCGCCGAGTGAGAGATCACTTTGGACCGCAGCCTTATGGCTTCTCGAGGTACAGGGTTTGGTGATAAAACACATGGACATGCGCATGTCCATGCATTGGAGTCCCCAATATGAGGTCTAAAGCTAAAGCTCCAAATTACATGAGCAGGCGGCAGCAGTTCTTTAATGGAAATCCAATCGAGAAAGCAGCCAGAAACAAATTTCACCAAGATGACAGGAGCGCAAGTTTCCGTGCAACAAATACTATATATTGTATTCAACCAATGTACTTGTGTGAGAGAACCTGTTACTTGCAGAGGGAACAACACCTCTCCAGAGAGATCTGTCACAGAACAAGGGCACCATCAGACAAGCCACAATCCCAACGTTGTGGAACAATTTGTACATGGTATATATGAACGTACATGAACCCCACACTTTCATGTGCCATAGCTTGTTCCAGGTTTTAATTTCATTTCTGACTGTGTAGAGGAGAGTATGAATTGTTTATGTGGATGACAATGTGTACACATATACATACATATAACATGGTGGGAAGTCCTTGACCTACTGCATGATGCATCCATAGAACATACAACTAAACAATGTCGATGCAAAAGCATGACAAAAAGAATTGTCATTGTCCATGATAAGAACCTAGCTTATCATGTAGAGTTATTCATATATTTTAAACATGAACCAACATTTTCTCCGAGGTTTGGTTATATCCTCACTCTGAGTGAATCAAGGTAGTCGCATTAAGTCCTGACCTTATGACAAGTTTCTCTAGTTAAAGTGATCCAATCGAATGTCGATCATTTTGTTGAAGCCTTTCAAAGTGGACTTGAAAACCATGCTACTCAAAAGAATTCGAAGAGTATTCGGAAACTCATTACAGAAGGTCATGTAAGGCCATTCACTTATGCTACCCATTTACTAGGTCATGCCCCACCTATAATATTGCAACATGTTCCTTTGGTAAGATGACTCCATAGACATGCATACTCAATTTCATGAAGGTTCCAAGCTAGTTCATAAACCTTCCAACCGATGTTAACAGAGTGTTCTATCAATTTCTTAAACCTTCTAAAGTAGTTTATGATTTTTCTAAACCGACTTGACATGTGACACACCTTAATTTTATGATAGTGGACCTTTACCCCTAGCAACTTCATACATCCTTCCAAACCAATTTCGTACATCTTTTTGCACTCCTTGGTTTTCATATTCTCAACTTTCTTGCCTCCTGGTTTCGCATTCTTTGCCTTCTCATTGTTCAATGATTCCTCTTTGTTTTGTGTTTACCTAGAAGCCTCTAGCCCTGACGTCGATTTTTCTTTGGTCACATTAATGATGATGTACAAGCAATCACTGCAAACATGGTCCAAGGTTGGGTAAGAGAGGTCAATTGAAATTTTGGTAGAACTAGTCATGGGGAGAATCTTATACATGATGTGTCTTCTTTGTGAAATAAAGTTATACAATTCATGAAATTGATTTTGTGAAGTTGTGAATATGGGTACCAAATCATGAAATTTTTCACAACATGTAGTCAAATTGGGTGAAAATTCAAGTTAAATCAGTTGTCTATATAGTGAACTTGGTTCATGATATAACGCAATTGGTAGAACCTATTACTAAATTGGTTTGTAAAGTCATGAAATTGAGTTTGTATTTCTATGAATTCATCTTACCAAAGGAATATGAGTCTTGGACAATCATCCTATGTTGGGGAATGAATAATGCAAATCTACCACTAATATAGATTTACAAATTCTCCAATGACGTACGACAAGTTTTCAGTGATGCACGTCAATTGCTTAGGACTCATGTACTTAGAGTGTTTGCAGGATTCTAACCTGAGTCTTGCTGATCTCTCCCTATCTTACTCGGATTATTAAAGTAGTGTGAGACATTATTTCACTTTTTAAGGCTCGTGTTGGTTTCAAGTGTTCTGCCATATGTGACTCAAGGGCTTAGAAATAATGAGAGTTTGTTCGGCCACCAGACATGATGGCGAGCACTTTCACATGGGCTATGCCTGTCAAAAGCACGTAGTCCAACTTAGTACCACAAATATGGTATGGGCCAATGTAAACCTTTTCAGCACTAGTCGCAAATTTGCGACATATCCCACTTCAGGTGGTGGATGTCCAGTTTAAAGAGATCTGCAACAGTTTCTTCCTGGTGCAACGATTCGTGTCCGCAGAGCTGCCATTTTATTCCAAGAGAATCAATTCGGTACATGAGCCATACGTTGTTTGGACACAAACCCATGAAGCGCTTACACTAAAATGCTAAGTATGCTTGGATGATGGTAAGACTATATTAGTGGTCTCTGGTACACTAGGTATAATCCAAAATTCCCATGTCTTGGGGCATTTGTACCAAAGTATGAGTGGATGGCTGTATGAGCTTTGGATTTGGAATGTTGCAGTTGTGGTTAGAGCTGATTATGGTACCCAAAAGTGCATGGAAAAGCTAGTCATTTGACTTATACAACATTTACTTATAATATTCGTCAAGTTGAATTGCATCATTGCTTTGTCACAAAGCTCAAAAACAGAGTGCGTCATAATTAATCCAAAACGGTCATAGTTCAAAGTAATGCAACACATTTACAAAGACATGACATACTATGGTTCCAAGTACTAGGAACCGTACTGATCATGGAGTCATGTAAATGCCATATTACACTATATTCCTAGATGTTGGTGCGAGAGTGGTTATGGGATATACTAGGATTAAAAATCCCCATGTCATGTTACCTTGCACCACAAATCAGGTGGATGACAACTTGCACCTTGGTCTTGGAATGTTGGAGTTGTGGTGAATGCTTATAAACTTCACTACCATAGCACTGAAAGATGCATGGACAAAGCCACTTGAGCAGTATAATGCCTCCTGACCATGCTGTATAACATTCACTTCATTTGATTGTATCCTTGCATATCATGTAGATCATTAATAAAATTACATTATACGTACAGTTCAAATGCACACAAGTGCAACCAAAATTTCTAGTTCTAATGTACCACAATACCAAGAGAATTAAAACATACCATGGTTCAAATTAGCTATCCATAACTGCGCTCCAAGGCATAGTGTAAAGGCTACTTAAATCTTTCATCCTTTTGAGCGCACAAATGTGCAGCAGAACATGCGATTCTAAACATGAGACATCACGAAACATGATCGCATTTTTTAACTGCAAAACTAAACTCTGTTGAGAATTCAGTAAACTAGACTATACATCTTACTTAGTTTGGCCCACACTATTCATCATCGACCCAAACTCATTATCTTGCAATCAATAGGGTGGCAACTATGGAGGGCGACCACACGATTCCAATTTTATTGCCACACTGAATTAGATATTTAGTGTAGTGGAATATTGTCCAATATTTTCGGATATTATCAATCAAGGATGACTGATATTGATTGCAGTGAGAGAGTTGAATGGGTAAGAATCTTAGGTGTGTAATTTTTTGTGTTACAAATGTGAGATTGGAGTGGACAAAACATTACTCAGCGATGTGGACCCTCATAATATAACAGTGGAATGCCGAGAGCTCAGTCTGAATTTGAGTCCCCTGCGGAGCTTTTCAAACATCCTTTCAAACATCCCACTGTCATATACTGAGGGCTCACAGAACCAGAGTTGAACACTAAGTAATGTTGCGGAGCTTCCAAAACCTGAAGGAATGCGGTATTAAGTTGTGGTAGGTATACATGCAACAGAGAATAAAGGTGGTGAGGTGAGGAGGAACCTTTGTATGTTTATCCAACTTTATTTTTCTTGTGATTTATGGTACAAAAGGGCAGAGCTTCAATTGTGAGAATGCCCACTCAAATTGTTCTCTATTGGAGGTCTCTATAATTGAATCTTCGTAAAAAATTGTAGGCCTGGTGAGAGTATAAGTGTGTCCTTGTGATGATTTACAACATGGAAGCTATTTGATCATATAAATTCCTCCATGCAACATCCTCAAAAATTGCAAAACTGAACCTAAATGAAGGGCGGTCCTAATTCTTCTGGCATTAAATACTTAATCCCTCAGGTACTCGCTGGATGGAGCTGGCACCGGATGACTAATACTGAAGATGGGAATCTTAATGTTGTCGGAGGAAGAGTATTTGTTGTAAGTAGCGGAGATGTCGCTCGCAATCTGTTTGGCATCAAAGGCAGCTCCTGACAATCCTCGACGCCCTAGCCCCGCAACATACAGTGATTCATCTGCTTTCCATCCGTGTGGGGCGGGCTTCCTCGGCATACCTTCGGTGGAAAAAAACTTGCCATCATCCTGCAACACGCAGTGCAAATTAATATGAAAGATGAGTCATTGAGAGATAAAAGATAGTTTGAGATGTAAGATGAGATGAGTTTAGCTCTCAAGCAAGTTTACCTACTAAAATATGAGCAACTGGTAACTAATTACGTTGGAGAGAAACAAATTGATAGTGCCCCATTGTTCAATTCCTTTCAAAAAGTGTAGGTGCTCATACTCCTCAGTCTAGTGCACATTCTTTAGTCCATTGATTACATCTAGGTAAAAACCGAATGAACCTATGGACATACAACACTTGCAAAGATCGACTCTACCGGCCTCTCAATGTGTTGACCTCCCAACCATGGGCTAAATGAGCGATGATGAGCAATTAATCCAGCCAACTTGGAGAGAAACAATGTCGACCCTTAACTCCTGCCTCTCAAATTCTATGGCTTTCCCCATATTCCTCACTCTAGTTTGTGCCGTTTAGTCTCATTCACACTTTGCTCTTGCTCTTGCTCCTGCCTCTAGTGACCACATCTAGGTAACTAACCAAGTGAATATCAGTGAAGAAAGAATATTTGGAAAACAATGGTGAGGTATCATATATACTTACTTTGAGCCACTTCGGTACGTTGCTCCTGTACCCAGTAGCCAAGATCACTACATCGAAGTCATCTGTTTGGCCGTCTTCAAACTGGGCGCCGCTTGCAGTCATGCATTGAATTCCTGGAACCACCTGAACGCCATGCCAGTGCACATACATAGCATCAGGTGAGAAATCTCAATCGGTTCAAATCGCTCATTATGATCCTCCCCAAAATGCTCAACCGGTGGAAACATATAATCTCCCCAAGTGAAATGTAACGAAGTTGATTTTAAGGTCCAGGAATCCAAAATGCCAATGGGACAAGAAGCACATCAAGATGGTGTCAAATAGGCTAAGTCCTCGCAGTTACGGAGTTCAGTAGAGTAAACCTTACTAGATTTGGGCCAACATCAACTCGATGGTCCAATTGAAAGAAAGACTTGAGACTCCCTAATACTACATACTGAAATACTACATACTAAAATAGAGGGAAGGGAGCCTATCTTTGATGGAGTTTTAGAGGGGACACTCACGACCAGTACGTCTGGACAAGTCTGGTAGGGAATCGATGAAATCATAATTCATACCTTGATATGGCCAGTCTTGATTTTGGCAAAGGTGCCGACGTCCAGAATGGGTGTCTTCCCGTACTTGTGTTTCAACGCAAGAGGACCTTCAGAAGCCGGCCTCCTGATGCCATACCTCGCAGTGTCACCGAGTGCCAAGTATGTGTACGAGACAAGTAACATGTCGGTGAGCCAGCAGGGAAATACGGTCATCAGTCTCTGTGCAACTTCGTAGGTTGATCTTCCAAGCATTTCTCTTGGCAGGATGTGAGCCTGCATATATTTTCAATGCCAAGTAAGTACCATATCCATCAACGTCAGATCTTCACTTACTTCAATCAAATGATATTTATCCATTCTGAGCATTCCGAGCTTAGTTGAAGAAGCATTACAGAAGAAGATTCAGACTGGAGGTTGATCGATAATCTTCTTCAAAGATTGGCAATCTGCATATGTTACGGTGATTGCGATATTTTTGAGATGGTGGAATGAATCGATGATTAATTACCGGACTACGGACCACGAGCGTCGGTTTCGCACCGAAATTGACGAGGTCGAGAGAAATCTCCATCCCCGAGTTACCGCAGCCGACGACGAGGATTTTTTTGCCTTGGAACTCTGCACCGCTCTTGTACTGGCTGGAGTGGAACACACGGCCGGCGGTGAAATTCTTCATCCCTGGGAAGGCAGGGAGGATGGGTTCTGCGTTCTCACCCGATGCAACCACCAGCCACTTAGCTCGAAACTCTCGATGATGCATGTCATCACTACCACCAGATGAATCTACCAACTTGGTTGAGGAAGAGGTTGTTTTCACCTGCCATAGCCCTGAGCGATGATCAAACTCGGCCGAATCCACATTGCGGTTGAACATGGGGTTAAGCTCAAACCGCTTGGCGTAATCCTGGAGGTAGTCCACGAACTGCAGGCGAGTGGGGTAAGTTGGCAGATGTGCGGGGAAAGGGTAGAGAGGAAGCTCGCAGAATTTCTTAGGCAAGTGCAAGTGCAATCTGTCGTAAGTGTTCTGCTGCCAAAGAGAAGCCAAACACTCCGACTTCTCAATGATGAGGCTGCCCACTCCTGCCTCCTTCAAGGATGCTGCGGTTGCAAGCCCAGATGGTCCGGCTCCAACTATGATCACCCCATTGAAGTATGTAGCCGCCTGGGAATTAGAAGCAATAACATCAGCTTTTTGCATCTGGTTTTGCAGGATTCGAAGGTCTCGGGACCCCAACTTTGCCCATGAGACATCCTCGGTGTCCATCACACGGGGCGCCATTTTGATCAGAGTCCTGATGAATCTTCACGTAGCTGATGTCTGATGATTCAATCGCCCACTCCCCCCTCCCCCAAGTTTTTGTCTCCTATCACATGATGTTGTCGAAGATGTAAGTACATCGATAATAACCTCCGCCAGTCGTGTACCCGAGATCCTCCTACACCTTTACATCTACAACTAGCTAATCTTCCGGATTGATCACAATGTAGCAATCGGGCTGTCAATGTGGTGGGAGTTTGATAGTGATGAATCAACCTGAAAAGTTCAAACCTTGAAGGAGGAAATTGTGGAGGCCAAGAACTATAGCCTTTTCAAGGTCAAGGACATTAAGTATATATCTTTCTATCTATGGTACTACAACAAGATTTGCAACAAGACAAGAGTAGCTTGGGACGACGGACCTACCAAATGATAATTGCTGACAAGAATCACAAGACGAGAGGATGTTCTAATCCTCTCTGAATATTCCCACCCGGAATCCCTCACTTTGTACACGGAAATCCTATAAGAACCAGAAGAAGAACGAGAAGCCGATTCCGGCATGCTTCCCTAAAACTTGCATCATTAGCATAGCTTGCTGCACTAGTGCAAATGAGAACCACAAAATGCACTCAGGTCCACATATGTGCAACCAGCTCGCAGGGTTACAATTCCTCAAACCCGATGCATCCGAATCATTTGATGCAATGTGGTCCAGCCTCGAGGGTGTCTTAGTTGAAACCCAGCTGACAAGTTACAGCTTATGCGCTCAATGAGCTGGATTTTGAAAATCATCTCGTGCTGATCGCATGTGAAACATCCTGAGAGAAGTGGTGACAGTCTGGTTGTATCCTCTTCTCTGACTGGACATGTTGTCATTGTGTAGGTTGGGTTTGAAGCCACCCACAGGAAAAGATGAACAGGAGGGATCCAAGAAAGAGAGAGCCATCAGATAGTGATGTTCTCGACACCATGGATCCCAGCTCTTAACTCCTCAGATGCACCTCGTGGCGGCCGCCTGGTAAGAATTGCTGTTAGTCTTGTATGTTTCATACTACTATGTTGCTGTGGCTATCTCATTTTTATATGGACCTGAAATTTCAGGTAGTAAGCTACACAAATGCACTTCTGAAATCAGTTCACCTTGCCTCTATCAATGGCTTCATCTCTCCACCCAATTCCAGTTGTGGTAATTGCTCCTGCTATGGAATACGCAAGACTTTCATGTGAAATACACCAGTCGAATATTCACATCATGAAGAATCAGTTCATCCTTACTTATGTAGTAGCAGGTTGCCACTTCTCTGAGGTTATGAAATACGCTATCAATATAACAGGATAGAACCTTAGCAAATCCAAATGGAGGCCATAGCCACTTTCCTCGTGATTTTTGATAATATAACAGGCTGGAACCTTAGGAATCCAAATGGAGGCCATAGCCACTTTCCTCATGATTTTTGGAGTTTGGCAAAGAAAGACGACCCCAATGTTTCCACCAGCGTGAGTTAAAATAGTTTTGCTTCATTTTCAAGTTGGTCCAAGTTTATTGTAATCCCGGGACATGCATTATGAGAATGAGAGGGGCCCAAAAGATTGTTGTCTCCTTTAGAAGGTAAACACCTTGAACGGGCGCAGAGAAGCCGGTTGGCACCTATCTCCCCCAAGGTCAAGACTCTAGGTTCCCACATGGTTGGTTGAAAAATGTTCAGTGAATCCGCATACCCCTACTATGATTGGGTGGACCATAGGTGGTAGGATGCACCACAAACCAAGTGCTTTGAAGGTCACCTATCTAAGTGCTACTCCACCCTTGAGCGGCTTAACCTTGGAATTCACATGGGATCTAGGTTAACGCCTTGGAATCAAGCCACCCTTGGAGCTCATATGAATATCTTATACATTATCAAGGTGAAGATTTTCATGCTCATTAAACGGTGATATGAGTTCCCCAAATTATGTTGACTATTGAATTTGAAACGATTATCATAATTTTGAACATGTAATCCAATATCTTTTAAATACATGCCTTTACGGTATCCATTCTTGGAGCGACCTTTAACCACATACCACGTAAATATATGCGTCCGATTAAGACTTGATTAACATAATTTGCATTCAAGTTAGGATCTTTAATGACGTGAAGACCCATCATCAAATCTCCTCCCTTCACAGATCCAGCATGTGTCCACAAACACAGAGGCTTCACAATCAGGCAAACCCACGCGAGAAGAGGGAAATGCATTATTTGCTTATGTGGACATGTTGGCTCTCATCAATCACTCCCCATTTTTGAAAGCTATGGCATATGAAATCATGGGGTTAATACACATTTCATTTTGAAACAAAGATATTGCAGCAATGAGAAGACGAGTTTATAGTAGTGAGCTTAGAAAAGGGACTTAGGAAAATTGCTTGTGTGGGAGGTGAGAATTTGCATCACAACATGGGCATGTCGTCCACTTAATTTCATCACCTGACAAAATTTTGGATAACATGGGGCTTTCTAGTTCTCAATATGGTTCGTTGCATGTATTATGTGCCTCCTAAGCAACCATACTTATGATCTAGTCGTTGGGGCGAGTCATGGAACCCATTTAATGTTTGCTCTAGTCAGTTGTTGTTGAGAAGCTCAATTTTCATGCGTATTTTAGTCACCATTAAGTTAGTTCGTGTTTGCACCTCGTGTAAAGGATGACAACAAATTGAAAATGAAGTACCCTAAGTTCCTATGTTACAATAAATTCCCTAATTTGACGTCAATTTCAAAACATCCAAAATATTGGAAAACCTCAATATATTAGTATTGACAAACTCCTTTATATTTGATCATAAGACTAATATATCCAATTTATTGAAACTCGTCCATTCTACTAGTTTCATACATGGTGAAAATTTATTGAGAAATTCAGAATTAGCATGATGAAATTAGAGGAGGCTAGAATAGTACTAGGAATATGCTATGCTCATGATGAATCAGCATGAAAATGTCAACATCATGTTAGCAACATGTTAGTACCTTGTCAATGACCATGTTAGTAACCATGCCTAATACCCTACGGTGATGTATGTTTGATGTGGTCACTTGTCATATGTGGCTAGGTAGCTAGTGTTGGGTTTTCATTGGTCTAGTTATACTTGGACATGCATATATTTCTCATGTTATGATTTTGCATATACTAGAAGTGATAGTGTCATTTTAAGCATAGATGCATAACCTCATAAGGAGTTCTACAACTCCATGATCTGAAGTTTAGATTGGTATGTGGATTTGGAAGCTTGGCCACCATAAACACACACACCTCAATCACTACACTTATTATGGATAATACTATGGAAATATGTATAATAGGGTCCAACCACATTGAGGTGTACCAAAATTGTGTCATGCATCAACATTATCCCACAATCCTTGACACTTCTTGAACAATTAACATCTTTTTAAAAAAAAACTTTACATAGGTTTATAGTCAAGACTTAGCATAATTATTAAAAAAATCATCATAATTGATTCATGGTTTGTAGATTTAATCAATAATATTGCCTCAAACATGAGTCCTTCTGAAATGCAAGGACTTCTTTATTTTTAGTCCTTAGTGGTACACTTTATCATGGTTTGACTCAATATGACTGGCCTTTCGCATCGTATAGTGTGACCTACAATGTAGAACATAGCACATGAAAATAACATGCAACACTACTTACACTTGAATATGCAACACTCATTGTGTTCTCATTCTTTCACTTCTACTTGTGGGTTAGGTATCAATTGAAATCAATTGAGAATGCAAATCCAAAGAGCACAACTTCTCACTTCCTCACTCCAAGAATTGACGGAGAAAACATCAAACCATTTGACATGAACATAACAATATTATGAATTAATATGTTATGAAGGTGTTTCTAAAAGGTTTTATTTATGTATATAATTGAATATCTTTGAATGGTCATTGTAGCCAAATGGCTAAGAATTACTAGTTTATATTGTGTCTTTAGAACTCAGTGCACGGAAAGATCTAAGTTTATGAAAAACAACAAAATTTTGAACAAGATGTCATCATTTGTTGCTTAAACCTCTAATGTTTTATAATGTGGGTTGGTGAATTGTGTGCTTCCACAATATCATCCTCAATGTTTTTACTGTTGATTCATCATTATTAGTGTGGCCGACAATATTCACCATATTCAGTGTAGTATATGAATCATGTCAATGTAGGTATGTGATATGTATGGTTGGTGTGCCTAGGATATTGTATATATATGTATAGAGGCGAAACGTTTCATAACATTACTCAACGTGCAACTCTTGTTCCGTGGGCCCTCAAAATATAACAAAGGGATGCTCAAAAAGTTACACAAGGAGACTTAGATTCAAACCGAACTCCCAACATTCTTCCTGTCATATTTTGAAGGCCCATGTTGCTGAGTAATATTATGTTGTCATTGCATTATGCAATTGTTTACACTATTTACACCGTAACTACGTATTATGTGAATCTAAGGGACACTTGTCATAATCCACACTTTGTTACCAACAAAGTGGATTTATACTGTTTACTGCTGTGGAGTGAGTCTCAACGTGTTTCTCCACTTACAATACAAGATAATATACATGCATGAACATGCATGCCCCATCATTGTGTCCATATATTCAGTTCCTCGACAGAAATAGAATATTCCTTGAGAAAGTGAGGCTTAAACTCACATCCCAGACAACAACTGAACTTTTTGGCCATGTTCAACCTCATGACCCCATATCAGATTTCACTTTTTCAGTTCCAATAATAAAATTTAGGATTTCCAGCACTGCATCTCCTATCGACACCATTCTTCATGTGTGGGAAATTAACTCTAAATCCAAGGAATCGCTCATGGATTGAATTCAGCGGAGAAAGGCAGCATGGAAGGCGTGACGGGCAGTGACTGGAATATCAACTGCCACTCAGGCCCCACATGGCAACAATTATTTCGCTGCAGAGTGCCGAATTTAGTGGCTCAAATAGAGGTCAAAGTGGTACTTCAAGTGTCCGTATATATATATATATATATATAAATGTTTGATTTTCACAACCAAGTCTGGGTTTGACTACTTTAAACTCCATTAAAGCTTCCTTTGACATCCTTAGACAATATACATGAACAGTGACAAGGCTGCCCCCCTGCATTAGCGAAGGGTCCATATCTTTGAGATTTCATGCGGCTGCCAAGCCCTTCTCACTGAGGTGATTCCACAGGGTGTTAATCTGGCAACGCGAAATGACACTCGCAGGTGGAGTGAAACCGATCACTTAAGAGCCTCTGCGCCAAATCGTGAGACGTATTAGCTAGGCGGTGCACATTTCATCCCATGTACGAAGATAGAAATCAGGAGGATTGTAAATTTTTTAGTGATTTGGTTCCTTCCATTGAAACTACTGTAAAGTTTTGAAACCAAAAGTTGATCCGAACATATTCTCAATGTCCACAGTCCGTCATAGCCACTCTTTTCAACCACTCATTCCTCCTCACTTTACCACTCAAAACCAAGGCATGTGTCATGGCACTATTGCCTCCGACCTAATCGAAATTCAACCCTAGCTTGATCGAAATTCCGATACCCTATAAATTACCGACGGGGTCTTGATCGGGAGTAGCACCTCTACTAGAATTGTTGCATTCATATCACATACACATAGTGCTAACCTACTGCTCGTTGACGACAAACCGACCTCCATACATTATAACCGCTTGTGATCACCAGGCTGGTGCTCCTGGCTTCCTTTCTTGCAGCCCAGTTTCAGGGAAAATCTCACTTGCTCCAAGTTGGTTGCATGAATTAAAATAGCACTAAATTATATAATAAAGGTCGCATCATCTCCAGTGTGTCCTTCAGGCTCGGTGTCGTTGCTGCAGTCACCAACATTTTAAGGAAAATGTACTCCAACAGCTCCAGATCTTAAGGAAGGTATTAGGGTCAGCGACGACCGGCGCTTGTTTGTTTTTGACTGTTTGTTTCTCCGGCCTCAAGGTGCAGCCGGGTGGCAGCCATGTTGGATTTAAGGGCCACTTCACACTATCTATGGCCGAAGGTCGAGAGGCCGTCGATTTCCACCAATCCGATTGCAAGAAACCAAGAGTCCAGCTTCTCGACCCTTCACACTCGGGCCGAAGTCCGAAGGTTGTCGTGATTTAGAATGCTTACTTTTTGACAAAGGCAATGGACTATCGAAGGAAGTTTGGATCGGATGGGAATGGAAACCCGAACCCTAGTCGAGAGGCCGTCACTTTCTTTTCTTTTCTTTTTTTGGTGAAAAAAATCAATCATTGACAAGATCTTGACCATTAGATTGGAGGGGTTGTTTCGGGCAAGGAATAAAATGGGATGCTCGTTCGGGTTTGGACTTTGAGCTTGGCCTTGGAAGGGCTTCACACTATGGCCGTCCAAGTCGAGAGGCCGTGGGAGTTCATGGCCAAAGGTTTGGACTTTGGCCTTGGCCTTTGGAGGCTTCACACTCTGCCCGGCCAGAAGCTCCAATTCCTATAGTTTATTGGTTGGCTATTTTCAGCCCATTTCTTTGGACTCTCAACAAAGGTTGGCCACTCAATCCCACGGCCTCTCGACTTGGACGGCCATAGTGTGCGAAGCAACCCTAAATTCTGACCTTCCGACCAATGATCGGGGAGATTTTTGGACATAATCGATTGAAATCCTAATGTTTGCTAGTCCAACCGGTTACATGTTGACATCCTTCGGTTGTCCTTTATTAAACTGGGACATATTCTATAAATTCCTCTAAAACGATCGGTAATTTTCCTGGAGTCTTGAACTTCAACCGGTTAATCTGTAACTAACTAACCGCCAGTTCTCCCCGATCATAGCTTCCGACCCCCTTGTTGCTGGGGAAACGGGGAAGGCAACATGATATATCGTAGACATGCTACTAACCGTGCATATTTGGGTTTCAAATGGTTCTCCACAAGGTGGGTTAAACCTTTTTATTTTTATTTTTTAAATTTGTAATTAGTAAATGAGATGAGAGTATTGTGGTAAAATGAAATGACAATTGTATTTGAAAAGTTATAACCTTTCTACAATCAAGTTCACAACTATATGCATCAATGTGTGATCAATGTGCCATTCACTAACCGTGCATGCTAGGTTTCACTAAAGGAGCTACAAATGTTGCCCTCTTCTTTGTAGGCATAGGAAATTGATGAGGTTTTGATATTGTCCTTTTGACTTGTGTAGCCATTTTCTTCTCAAGTTGTTGTTGAAATTTTTGCTTCTTTTTTGGCCATGGCAAGGTCTGCTCTTTTCATCTTCATCAAATTGCTACATCTACACCTTGCTATGTGATTCGACTGAAGGAAACTCCATGATGAGTGTGAGTTGACAGTGATGTTTTAGGTCATTGGCGCGGTCATGATTGAGTTTGAGAGACATCGGACGGTTGAGATTGCATGTGATATAATTTGACGGCCGAGATTATAAGTACACGGTAAGTGGCATGGTGGAGTATCGTGACGTGCACGGTAAGTGGTGTTGCACGGTTAGTAGCATGTCTACGATATACCAAGTCGGAGCTTCCTCGTGCTTTGGGCCTTTCCGCTGCTGCTGCTGCTGCTGCTTCCAGAGCCAGTCTGCTGATCAATGGCAGCTGCCTGAATTCAGGCCTCTGAGCTAACTAGCTAGCTCCCACACCTGATAATAAGGTGTGTGGCCATGTAGGCACTTCCAACTCCACAGGTGATCATGGCCTTCGGATCAAATCACGGGATTTGTTTATCCAGTTAGCAGTTCAACCTCATGCGTCTCGTCATTTCAAGTTTCACAAGACACAAGAAATTATAAGAGGTCAAAGTGAAGATGAGGTTTCTTTCTCTCATTAAGTGATCTCACATAGGCTACAGTCCCCATTGTGTTAATTATTGAATCTAGGATGGTGTCTATAAGAATTTGGAGCACAAAGTTCGATCTCATCATAACATGTGTCTACTCTTAACTAAGAAGCATTGTCATATCACTAAGAAGGGTGACCGCATTAGCCCCACATAGGCTCACTTACCACAAGCGTGCGAGCGCGAGAGAGAGAGAGAAGTTTCTTGGAATGTATTAGTGATATTGATCTTTAAACCCTAACTTTCCAAGCAATCAATTTCTAGTGAATGGATGATCACTTCCCAACATTAACCCCACCAAACGCATTCATGCACAATCAAAATGGCTATATGCATCAAATCAAGATGGCTACCGTATATATAAATAGACACATGAGTTGGGCAATTCATAGATGATTAGAATATGTTAAAATGTGTCAAAGTGGGAAGTGGTCATATTTTTTGTTATGTTGGGAGTTCATGTGAGGGTGTTGACTCCAATCAATAGTTGTCACTTTAATGCAAACTCTGCATGAACATCAAAGATGTTTATTTTGACAAATGTGAGATGTTTTTGGATGTTCATGTAGAAATGGCATTTGTGCTCACATCAACTGTTCGATTTAACATTTGGATATTCTCAAATTTTTAAGGGATTCTTCGCATACATTGGTTAGAAATATGGGACACTTTACATACTCCAAAGGCAAGGTGGCTAGCTTATTGTGATTTGCACATATTGGCATGGGAATTTATGGAGATGGTCAATTATTGAGTTGTTCCCTCCGGGGGTTTACTCCCTCTTATATTCTGCATACACGTGCGTTCGGGACCTATTTATTGGGGGGCTATTTACCTTGCAGAAAAGATTATAAGGCATGGTATTTTTCAAAATAAAGGTGTGATTGTATTTTACATGTAATCCTTTTTCACTATTTAAAAACCCCCTATATTATATGTAAGTTTTTTACAAAATTTATCTACAATGAATATATTAGACCCTATTTTTTATCGCACATTGTTCTACGATTTTTCGCGAGTGAACCCCCCGAGGTTGTTCCCATCTAGTGGAACACAATCCTTCCACTCCCTTTCTTGGTGAATTTGATTGATCAAAGGTCTTTTTGGGGAGATTGAATATGGCATGCATTTTCTTGTGCATCACTTCATTCAATTGTTATAATCTAAATTTCGCAAGGGTTATTCATGCCCGTTTTGTCCCTCGTTATAGCTCATCTCCCATGTTTCAAGATCCTACTGACAAATCCCCATTTTAACCTCAAAACTTGTCCATGAAAATTCCACAACTGACATTGAGTGAAATGCACTCAAAATAACCCTTGCATGGGCTTTGGGAAGTTAAGGATTGATGTACATATTGTAGTTTGGGCATGTGTTGGACCAGCCTATTGCACATGTGCATATGAATTGATGGCCATATCATCTATGCATTGCCCGCTCACACATGACACATTGTCACCATTGACAATCGACCATTTTGTAGTAGCTTTGAAACAATGTTTGCTTCATCATCCACCCATCCTCAATTGCATAAAAGATAACTAAAAGCCATGCCATATACCACTCAAATATGAAAAGTGTCCAATTGAGGATAAGGAAGGGGGACTCTATAATGCCCAAGAAGAAGAACTCCGGTCTCTCTAGGGAGGCCGGAGTGAATAGAGTGTCTGTTCGTAGGACATCCTTGACCATACCCCAGGGTAGTGGTTTAGGATGTAATACTACTTCACCCTTTGCAGGGAGTAGACACTATTTGAGTAACTAGTGGTTCTTTACCGGTTAGCCGGTAATCATGGACTAGGGGGAGGGGGGGGGGGGTGAGTGTGTTGGGTGTAGGATGTATTTTATATATTGTGTTGAAGGTCGGCGATGGATTGTTTGTTTTCTATCATCCTTTTATGGACTAGTATTGAATGTGCATATTGTGTGGCGATCATGTTAATTTGTCTAAATGTGTTCCAAATTTGTGATGTAGGGAGTTTAAGTTTTGTCTCTAATTATGCCATTGAAGGAATATATGTTGTGGCTCTGGCACCTGCAGCTAGTACTATAAGCGGGGCTACGTTCCATCCTTTTTCTTTGATGTTGTTGATGAGCGGTTGATATTTGGTGATTTTTCTTTCTAGTGATTTTGTGGAGAACCTATCATTATAGTACATGAATTCTATAAATTGGACGGTAAGTTCCGGTGTGGGTGCGTCTGGTGGTGGGGATTTATATGGGTGTCCCAGTATACATAATATGTCGGGTTTGAGCCTAGCGTTGCAGTGACACCTTTGGGTGTTACATGTGCATGGAAGTAACCATGATGGTACTGTGTTTTCTTGGGGGAGCTCATTATATGTACCTGCATTCATAAGTGTGTAGTACCTTGTTATTTTATTTGAGATGAGAAGTTTGCGTATTTCCCATACGGCTTTGTTATGTCTTTTTGTTATTAGTGCATGTATGTGTTGTTGTTTACATTTGAGGAGTACATGTAACCATGTGTCTGCTTCTTGTGAGTTGCATAGGGGGTACGTATGTGAGGGGTATGCATTTCTTCCGAAGAAGAGTTGTTTTCTAGCATGTCCCATGTATTGTCCGGTTCTGAATTTTACTAGGCATGTTTTTTGTTTATCTGTGATGATCGGGTTGTTCCAAAAATCGTTTGATAGTGTTTTGTCAATATCTTTGTTGTCGAGCCACTTGTGTAGTTGATGTGTTTGGGTTGCTATAATGGATAGGTCATGTTTTTTGTCATGTTTAGCAATGTATTTACCAAGGTGTCGGATGGGGCCTTTATCTGGTGTTTCTTGCATTGAGTGCCACCAGTCTTTATGTAGATAGTATGGCGTGGGGTGTGCATGTTCATATGTGATTATGGCATTTCTATGTTCGAGTTCACATCCCATTTTGGCTAATTTGTCCGCTTGTTCGTTACCACTAATGTTTGTGTGTGGTTTGACTTTATGGAGTGTGGTGGTTTGTGTGCGGGATTGCAACATCTCTATGATAGATTCGAGTATCTTTTTGTCTGGGTGGCTATTATGTAGGGTTGGGTGTTTTGTTTGTGTGTTTAGTAGGTATAGCACATTAAGACAATCTGTGAAGATGTGTGCCGGTTCGTTTTGATATGTAGTAGTGAGGAGGCGGAGGGTATGGTGAATAGCCATTAGTTCAGCTCTTAGTATATTTTGGAGTTCGGGTAGTCTTTCTGCGATTTGGAGGTTTTTAAAAGGATTATATATGTCATATCCTGCTTTTTCTCGTTTCCAATGTCCTTGGGTTATTTCTTTGGGTGGGATGAATGATCCGTCTGTGTAGTAGCAGAACTGTGGTTGATATTTGAGGGGGAGGCATATGTCTTGGTTTGTGTTTATGGGGACATTAGTAACTTGGGTCGTAGGCGGGGGAGGGTATGTGAGTTGGGACCATTTCTTGCTACGGTTTACTAGGGTGTTTATTGGTGTGGGTGGTGCCGTTGTGTTAAATATAATGGGTATTTGTAAGGTATTACCAATAATGCCCATTTGGTGTGCATAATTTCTTGGGCCGAGTGACGTGGTTTTGTGGTGTATGCATAGTATGTGGATGTCACGGCTTTTTGTGTGGGGTTCAATACGTAGTTCTGGTGGTATTGTGGGTTCATCGTATATAATGGTGTCCGCTTTAAAGTGTGTGATGACGTGGGAATCTGGAAAATGGCCTACATGGGGTTGGAGGTTGTGGTACCAATTTGGGTCGGTTGTTATGAGTATTGTAATTGTATCTGGGTTATTTTGGGCTGCAAGTCTTGCCCAGTGTAGGGCTTGTTGTATGTCCTCTTCTGTATGTGGGTGGGCATACCCGTTCCCTATCCATTTATGTTGGAATGATGTTCCTATTGATCCGAATACTTTGTCTCGGGTAAATGGGGAGGAGAATTGTCTTAGCGTGGTAGGGCATGTCACTAGTGACGAAAAGTAGGTATAATGCCCACATACTATCTCATCAAGTGTGTGTGTGTGTGTGTGTGTGTGAGAAAGAGAGAGAGAGAGAGAGAGAGAGAGAGAGAGAGAGAGAGAGAGAGAGAGAGAGAGACACACACACACACACAGAGGGCGCACGTGAATGAGAGAGAGGTGCCGCGCACATGAGCAACCATTAGCCACTCCCCCTGGCGGAGACAATGAATCTCATCCAGCTCCGCCAACGAGGGTAGCGAAGCGGACCATCCACCCTAGCCTGGAAGCCACGGGTTCACCGCCCTCCGCCTGATAATATCTTTGCAAGTATCTTATTGCGGAACAATTTCAAACTCCCTCTCTCCTTCCTCTCTCACACTCACAGACACATATTGAGGTACAAAGGTCCATGAAGATGAATGCGGGAAGTGGGCAGAAGCAGAGATTGGGGCAGCAAGACGTTCTCTGCCCGCCTGACGTGTGAGCTTCATGCATAGGTCTGCACACACTCCCATCCGGCCAACTGCGGGGGGCCACGTGGACCTCCGCCAGGCGGCTGGTGGGGCGGACCGGCGCGCAGCTCTAGAGAGAGAGAGAATGCACAACCATATGTGATTCTAGTTCTTGAAAGGTATTAGTAATATTCCTGTTTAATGTGCGTATATTATTGGCCTTATTAGACACCGTATATCTATCTCATCCTTATCCTCTGGACCAGCATGTAAACTTGAGAGTTGGGCTTGGCATAACTACTGCCCCTTAAAATAGAAAATTTCTGACGAGATGCAAGGCATGTTAACCACAGATAGCTTGAAGTGCACTAAATATGACATTTAGTGTCACTTACTATTTGGAATCACACAACACTATAACTGTTTATTGTACATCTCATTTTTAACCAACAAAGGTCGCATTGGTTGTTTAGGAATACATTAACGTCTTTACTTGATGGAAAAATTACTTTAATTGTGGAGAAACAAAAGTTAGAAGATGTTCATTTTTTTGATATTTCTGCAATAACCAAATTTACTATAAATTTTTCAAGTGTGTATTCTCTTCAACCTATACTCACGATATAGGCCATCTTCTTTTTTAAATCGTTGATCTATTAGAAACCGAGAATGCTTGATTCCTGTAATCGATAATTGTTGCACCCAAATGTGCTTACAGTCCAAATCTAGTTATCAACTTAGCCACTGACCTTTGGCATGTCAACCTTGATCAGATATTGATATTGTGTTGCACAAAAGTAGGTTGGCCTAAGCTACGAAAATGGGGCGGTGATCAAGAATGGTTGGCTACCTCAAAAAGGGAGAAGAATGCAAGTAGAAGATGGTCACCAAGAGGGTGGTTTGGTTGTGGGACAAGGAAACAAGAAGGGTTTGTGCCAAGAAGGCACATGGGAAACAAGTGTAGAGCTATTCTTGATCAGAACGCCATCGTGAATCAATAGGGCACCATAATTTCGATTAGGGCGAAATCGATAGTGCCATGACACATGTCCCTGGTTTTTTAGTGCTAAAGTGAGGAGGTATTCATCTCAAAATGAGCATTTATTGTAGACTCTAGACATTGAAAATTTGTTTGAGCCAACTTTTGGCTTCAAGAACTCATAGTAATACCAATTTAAGGAATAAAATTACCAAAAAAATTGCAGTCCTCTTGATTTCTATCTTCCTACACGGGAAACTTTGCACCGCCTTTTACTTTTCTTGATCTGGTGCAAAATCTCTCAAGTGATTGGTTATGGGTGCCTCTACTATACACACAGCCAAGTATAGGCTGCCAACAATCATGTGACAATATCTTTCCTAACGTAGAGGGTGTTAGAAGACGGCATTGCCATTCTGAGCCCATAGCATAGATGATATTTGTATATTGATAAAGTATCAAAGATTTCTCATTACTAATTGCAGTAAAGGATTTGAGCGCACCAAAGTATGCCTTCTTTGGATTATGTATGCAAAATTATAAGGGTTCATGATAGTTTCTAGTGATAAATTATCCAAAACCATTAGGGTAGCCAATTCTTAAGGTGGTGAGCATTCTCATAATCACTTATTGTGCATAATGTTAGGGCTTTGGTTTTGGTTTTGGTGGGATATTGGTTTCAGAAACCTCTACCTTTGTTCTTATCTGATGGATTAATTTAAGTTACAGTTGGAAAGAAATTAGGGCTTTCCAAACTTTGAAGGACTCTCCACCATTCTGTAGAAAATTTGCCAATAAACTACACTAAATGTGGTATGTAGTGTCACTTACTATTCATAGTTACACATTCCTATATCTTTTTACTAGTAGTGTACTTTTTTACCAAGGAAAGATGTTAATGTTCTATAATGTCCAAACAACTAGGTCAACCTTTGTTGACAAAAAAATTAGATGTACAATAAACAGTTATAGCATTGACTAATTCCAAGTAGCAAGTGACTCTAAATGTCATATTTAGCGTAGATATGCAACATGTACATTAACATGTGCAATTACATTGCCCCACAACAAAACATCAACACCCCACACTATTTTGAATACTTATTGCTACAATAACAAAATACATAAATTGGAATTCTACTATGTGGATGAATTAGCAAATTTATAAGTTTTTGTAATCTGAGTTTGACCCAAAGTCATTTTCACAAGTAAAGAGCCCGTTGAAGTTGTCATATTCAAAAATAGTAGCTGGCCCAAATCTGCTAGAGGGAAGATAACTTCTTTGATGGTGGAGAGGCAGATGGTTAAGTTACAGGGTACTAACTCCCACTACCAGGGCTTTGCAGGACTAAGGGACCATGACATCAGACCATGGACCATGGACCATGACATCAGACCATGGACCATGGACCATGACATCGGACCATGGAAGATGGCCTTTTTCCATGATCTGATTTTCTAAAGAAATCAATCTACAAAGCCTTTGGGTCCCTCACTAGGTGTAAATCGAATGTGGACCAAGAGGAATGACCATGCATCAAATAGTGAATGTGCCGATATTTTTGGAAATATGTCCAAAAAGTGCAGTTTCGAACTGAAGAAAAAAATCAAGTTTGACCATTCTCTTGTCTTCTTTTGTTTTCATCTTCTCTTTCTCAATAAAAATTTCGTTAAAAATTTTACTACAACATCGTTTCTCTATCATGAGCCTTTGCCTTTTTCTACTAGAGCACCTCTTTTGACTCTCCCACCTCAAAACCCTTTGGACCATGTCCATGAATAATGCCGGCCTTACAATATGTCTTTTGGGGACCTGAAACTTCATGGTCACTCTGACATTTTTCCCTTGCTATACACCGAAGTGGTCCCGAGACGAGTTCAACATCCAATCACAGCTTTTACAAGGCCTTGGAACGACTTCATGGTCCATGGTGTAAACAACCCCTAACCTTCATTTGCACATAAGGCACATGGCATCTCCCAAGAGTCCCATTTGAGGTGTACCTCAAAGTGGTAACGCTTGTGGGGTGTGTCCCTATGACCATGCGTTGGGTGAAAGATGTGCACTCCCGACCATCAACCCCGTCGCTAAAGAGGTATCATGGAGGCCTAAGCGGAATGTATGCCATACATCATAATAACCCCAACACATAAGGAAGAACCAAGGGCTAACTCTTGCATGACCAAGTTGGACTATGCAGGGTTGGTGACATTGTGAACCCATTGGTGTAACACACTACACTAAAAATGATATTTAGTGTTTGATTATATTTAATGTTGTTACCACCCTACCCTGCTCAACACTAATTTTCAATTCCTTGACAATTAGTGTTAGACATAAATGTTCCTCAAGTTCATGGTATTTTTCTTGAGGCAAGTTCATGCAAAGTCCTTTGCAGTTGCTCAAGAGATTCAAGGTGCCCCAATTAACCAAATACACTCCTCCAAACAATGGCTCAAGGGAAGAGTATGGGCCCGGATGATGAACGTCATATTAACTCAAAAGAAGTAGAAACATTTTGTAAGATCTCTAGAAGAAACATTGATGTCTGTGTTGGTTTGGTATATACGTGATTACATGGTATCAATAATTAGCATCAACAATGGTAACAATGAACTTACCCATGGGTATCAAAATTGTAATACCATTCAAACACTGATATTTGATAGGTATGTCAATGTGAGTCTAGTATCTTTGTGTGCCTTAATCATTATTTGGATCGATATTATTCTAAACCATACTGATACTAGGGTAATTTTTTACTAGTATGAAGATTCATGCATGATATAAGACCCGAATGTTATAAAAGAGAAACAAAAATGCCTTCAGATACCCATACCATATTGGTATAAAAATAAATGTGAAACACTCATTATAGACACCCAAATGGTACTAAAATAAGACAATGCCATTCCAACATTGGTTGGTACCACTGCTCAGAGAGAACTGGCGGTTAGTTACAGATGAACCGGTTGAGTTTGAGAAATAACTGGTTGAAGTTTGAGACTTTAAGAGAATTACAGATCATTTTAAAAGAATCTATAGAATATACCTCAAATGAATAAAACAAAACCGGAAGATGTTAACATGTAACCGGTTGGTTTTAGAAATACTAGGATCTTTTCCAACTATGCCCAAAAACTTCCTGGGCACTAGTTGGTACCTTTGCGCATCCTGTAACTTGTTCATCGAATTACCTTCAGATTTGTCCTTAGTACCTACTACCTAGCAGCAAAGGGAACCTTGGTCATTGCATCTCCTAAACCTGTCCAGTGAGTCAAAATACATACAACAGATGTCACTTCTGTATTAATTTTCAAGGACTTCTTTCCCTACTCCCTCACAAGTACTATACAATGAAGTCCACCAACCATCCAGCACTATTGTTCGTTGATTTCGCTGATTCAAAATATTTGGTTCTGCCTTCATAACGTAAATCCAGTCCTTGACAAAACATTCCACATATGTTATAGTCAATTCAAATGACCTCCGCTAAAATATTGGAAACACATCTTCCTCAACAAAAACATAACAGTACATAGAAGGATTTTTCACTTTTTGTGTCTTTTACACACATCCATTGACTAACTATCATATTTTATTGGTTGAATTCGGAGAACTTCCCATAGAATTATACACTTTCAAGCTTACTATGGGCTTTCAACAACTCGTCCACCTATCTCCCTCTTGGCTAGTCAAGTTACCAACCTCACTTTCCCAACACCTAGCCGAACAAGCATTTAACACTTGGCACAAATTGACAATCATGTGGAAGACATCATGGAGTTCATCTCATTGGGAAACCCATGACAACCCAACCACATCAAAAACAACATATAACGATACCAAGTAGGCTTTTCTTGCTAAAGAGTGGAACTCTATCCATCTCTCAAAGAAGAAAACTATATTGCCTCCAAGGATTTTCATAAATACGAATATGAATTGTACTTGAAGATCATTGCTGCCTACTGCACCTCGAACCATAGACTTGCCATTGAAATTGGACACTGGACAATTATCCCTATCTCTAGAGATACTAGACTATGCCACTTTTGCTCCTATGATGCAGTTGAAAATGAGGCACATTTCGTGTTGGAAAGTCCCCTATACAACCCCTATGGAGATAAGTTTCCATCAATATTTGAGAATGTGATTCCAAGGAGCCTCAAGTCTTTCTTTCAATTAGACCAACAAGTCAACATTCGCTTGTACCTCACGGAGGCTACTGCACTCCGCCACTCTAGAGAATTAGCTGGTTTGAAACCATCCTGCTGTACTTTCAAACCCACTAGCCTTTTCATCTTCCCGGACTTTAGAATCAATTTCATTTCATTGCATTGCATGCCACAGCATGGAATGACATGATGGCAAACCTTTCCCCCATTCATCGATTATGCTGACTGCTCATAAGTATGTCAAGTAGGTGTTGGGTTTCTTGGTGGACTTCTTGAGGTAGGTGAGCCCAGTGTGAGATCATGGGTCCATTCATGGGGGGCACTAGAAGCGGAGAGTTTGGCATAATGAACTTTCTGAAATCATATCGGTGAGACACAGCAAATTGGAGTGTACAGATTCGAAAGACATCATTCCTAGCCAAAGACGATGAAAACGCTGTGAAATTAAGTGATGCATGAGTTGGAAGGGAAAAATAAAACTGTTTAGTGTTTATACATCACATCATTCGAGGCTCCACCACTAAGGTGGATGGGTCTTAAACAGTTGCTTTCCTGACTAGCCCACTTCTTCTAGGATATGAAACACGTGATTAGTACGAGATGGTTAGCAAATCCAAATCGAAGTTGGAGCCGCTCTCCTCATAACTCTCGGAGCTCATGTAAAATCCTCTTTAATTATCAGAGTAACAAATTCTGTGCTCATAAAATAGTTACATAGGTCCTCCCCAATTACCTTGAATGTTAAGTCTAGAATGGTAATCATATTTTGAGCGCGAAGTCCAATCACTTTTAGACACAAGATGCCTTTTTAGTATCCATTCTTGCAGCAAGACTTAAACATACCACTGAATAATAGGTGGCTGAGTAAGATAAGTAGCCAAATTAGGCACGTCTACCTTATGTTATAGACTTCCCACCCAAATTTGATTTCCTGCACACACTCATTCAGGTCAGTCGGGTCAACAAGGACCTGCATTGCCAGCAGGTTGATTACACAGCACCATGCCCATAACATTGATACTCACCCACTTGAAGGGGCCACTAACAATTAATTGAAAAAACTACAGACGACACTTCGACTAGGTAACTATTTGGGCAACATGCTAAGTCATCTTTCACTAAAGTACATGTATGATCTTTTTTTATGAAAAGTAATGTACAAATATCACCAGTCCTTCAGCAAGACACCAATGCGGTATATGGAGAGGATGGTAGATGAAAGCATTGCAAAAAATGCAAAGAAGCTCATAGCCACAGCAACATCTGCCCTTGCACAAAAGGAGTGGAGGCCATAGTTGGAACACAGATGAATCCCCATTTCACCATTGTGTGACATAACTGCGGCCGTGGCTGCTGAAGTGCTTGCAGACATCAACAAATATGCAAACATCTGCACACAGTTGGCCACATCATGATTCAAAAAACTGGATGTTAGACTATTAAACCAGCTAAATTTGCACACAAATTGAAAGACTTCGTGATCCAGAGAAGATCACATTTGAAACCTCAAAACAAAAAGGCCGTCGCAGCCTTGAACTAAATTCAGAGAGAATTACGTCCAGCCATAACAATCATACTATCCACAGGCAGTGATGACTGCAGACAAGTTGTTTTCTTACATCTGAAAGGAGGATTGTAAAGTTATGTACATGTTGCCTGTGATACACATTTCTTTCATTTTTGGGCAATGATCTCCACAAAAACAAAAAAAAATTGAAAAAAATCAATGAATACGATAAAATAAAGTTCCTGACATTTCAACCATGTATGGCACTAAGAGGCCTTCCTATAATAACCGATCCCAAAGGACATACTAGAAAAGAGATTCCTACAAGGACGAGCCTATTAATTTTAATACCAAAAGTAAGAACATCTCACTCAGAAGGGTAGCAATTTCTGAGAGGACTGAAGCAAGGTGTTGGACCTTTTGATAGAGAATTCCCTTGCTTGAATGTCATGGCAAGAAAGTCTTGTATCATCTGATAAAGCAATAAAAGGCCCGCCATAATTACACCCCTCTATGGCAATTAGCACAATGAACTGGTTTGGAACCTTACCCCAACACTCAGGGGAACTTTTATGATACTGTTGACTTGTTCACCACATCGATCATACATTGCACACAATTGACATTCATGGCAACTAAACCCAGATCTACACCAATTCCATGTAAACCATAATCCTGAAAGAAGCAGTTCCAGGACAAGAGTGCTAAACACCACAAGACTCCACAGAATTTAACTATAGACTTTTAGGATTGCAGATTTTCGAAAGTCAGAGGTGTAAGCCGAAGGATTTGAAAATTTGTGAAGTATCTTCAATGAATCCATATGGTTGAACCTTTAGACAGACAATTAGACATGACGGTGATCATTGCCCATGAAAGAAGATGCTCTTCGCATCACACACCTTCCTAGTTGTTGTTGCTTAAATTGCACGAGAAATTTGAGGATCATTCCATGTCAAGGTTGATCTATCCATTTCAATGATCAAAGCTAACATGTCTGATTGTCTGTTTTCTGGTTAGGTGCATACTGCCCTTAGTTAAAGGTACAGGTCTCAACCCATTGTGATTCTGGTACAAATAAAGACGCCATAATGTGGAGAAATGTAGATTACATATATTATGTTGTATATTATTACATCTGTCCATGATATAATAATATGTTGTTCAAGATGAACCAAGTTCTGCTGAGTTGACACATTTTGACCAACTCCGGAACACCCAAAACAGACGGAATGAACACCCAGTTTCTTCACCCAACTTTGCAAATGAGAGAAAGAAGGAACCAACCTGATCACAACCAAATGTTAGCCAAGTGCTGATGAGGATAGAGGGGATGAAGGAGATGCCCAAAATCACAGTGTAAGCTAGTTGCACAAATTGCAGAGTGGAGTACACAAGGACACATACATTAACAGCCACCAAGTACCTGCATATTGTCAATTTGCAATCTGCATCAGCTTCAAAATTTGCAAACACCCCGCAAGCAGTCACACAAACACAAAGTGAGATACTTTCTGGCTCACACAAAACACCCATGGCTAAGTCAGCAATAATTCTCCGCACAATGTCACCGAATTTTCAATTTGCGACATCACCATTGAAATGTTAAATGTAGATGGCGCTAAAACTGTCACTTTTAAGCTCTGTGCGTAGAGTTTTAATAATACATCTAAACAGTTTCCAAATGATTTTCATTAGCATTTAACAGGGGATCCCCACACACCGAACTATGTCATATTTGAATTTCATATGCAAGAGCTATGTAAGGGCCCAAAACTTTATTGGTAGATGACCCAATAACAACATGATAGCCTGATGTCAAGGTGGTGGACTCTCTCAGAATCATCAACATGTCCTTTTGTTGCAAGATTTCAGGGTTTTGGGTTTAGCACAGTTTCACCCTGCTGTTTAGACGGTTTCAAAAAAATTCACAGCAGCTGACAGCGGATTCCAACGCACACCAAAGTATGTCTTATTTGAATTCAGCATGCAGAAGGTATATAAGTTAAGGGTTTGTAGTTTTATTGGTAGCAACACGGAGCCTAATGTCAAGGCAGACTTTCTCAGAATCATCAATATATACTTATGTTGCAAGATTTAAGGGTTTTGGGTAGGGTGTTGGGATTAGCACCATCCATCTTAAACCCCAAACTCTCACCGACATATCCAAAACCTTAAAAGTTTCATCCTGCCGCTTATATTTGGTCGCTATAGTGCACCGAGAAGACCAGACCTAAAACCTCGAAACAAACACTAAAACAGACCACCACATCCCACCCCGAAGCAAATAGAAATAAGTGGAAAATCGTCAGCAGCAGCAACAGCACACACTCATCAAGAAGTGGAACTGGATTTTTTTAATAAAAATTTTGAAATTTTGAAATTTGAAATTCAAAGGTAAGAACGGGATAGAGATTCATCAACACACCTGTAAGCCTGGAAATGGTTAAACTTAAGGGACCCAAAGACAGCACCACGAGTTGGCACAGACTGCGAGTTGGAGCACATAACCACGATGGCAATGAGGGAAAACACCATCTCCGCAAGCCGGAACCCCAAGCTCGATGCTCCCACGGCTGTCAAGGTTTTGCGGAACCTGGATGTAGTTCTCGGGGGCTCATCCTCCCCGTCAGCAACTTCCACGGTTTGAATCTCTTTTGTGTCTGTAAGATGGAGCTGCACTCCTGCATCCTCCTCGGGTAGCAGAGTCACCGGTAACTTGATGCTTTGGAAGCTAGGGAGATGGCGATGACGATGGCCTATGTGGCCAGATGCACCCGGTGGAGCAGATCCCGCTCGGTCTAGTGCCTGCCTTGTGTAATTCTTCGGTATAGGCTTGGGTGCTGACCCTGCTCGATCGATCGCCAGCTTCTTCGACCTTCCGTTTCTCACCGGTGAAGGATTGCTCAAGGGGGATTTCGAGACAGGAGGAGCGATGTCCGTTATTGGCTTGTGATCGACCATGGTGTCGTGGCTATGGCCATCATCGGCGCCCATTGTGCTGTCAAACTGGTCTTGCTCCTCCGTGGGGCCTGTCGGGTCCGTTACTATTGTTGTCATCTTCGACTGAATTTAGTCCACCTGTTATTGCGCCAAATGAAGTAGCGATTGAATGTATCCGTCAGATCAAATGACGTTCAATAAAATCTCATCGTTCGTGGCATGTGGGTGATAACTTGCCAAGAACAATGTGATAACTCGTGATATGGCCCCCAAGTGCAAGATGAATATGTGAACCCCTACCCCAGTCCGACTATTTTCTTTGTGTGCCTCCGATCTCCAGGAAAACCACAACTATGATGACTCCAACCCTGGACGAAGAAGTAATGATCACGTACAGGAACTGCCGAGATTCAAGGATCAGCATGACATGCTAACTGAATTAAATTATTGAATAGTGATGGTAGCAGGCCGGTGTAAAGTCGCTTCTCCGTCCGCACCTTCCTCCTCCTCCTCCATCACACATATCCCAAACTCCATCCCTCCAATCAATCCTTTCCCTCTTCCTCCTCGTCTTCCTCAACCTCTCAATCTCACAGGGCACAAGCTCAAGCAGTGGAGGTTGTGTCCGCAGCTATGGGAGTCCAACCAACAAACAAAACAAACCTAATCTTCTCACGACGAGGAAGGGATGCTCTTTCACTTTTCAAAGGTAATAAGTTGAATGAGACCCTTGAATCATCATCACTTGTTTCTTACTGATCTCTCGGACCTCCGTCCAGTACCACGGTGTAACATTAATTGAACCGGAGATTCGGATGATGCGACGTAGGTAAGTCTAGGAGATCGATGTGACGATGTTTCAAGCGTGGTGTAGTTTAACAAACTAATTAAGTTGGGTTGACTGCCTAATCCCCGCACGAGGAAGGAACGAATGCTTTTTCACTCTTACTTCTCAGTACCTAAACTGCATCATCGTAAACGGCCGGAGCAGCTACGTAGTCGCCTGACTCCGGGGGCCTCTATCAGAGAATCCAGTGATTGCACAACGGCGGTGTAAGGAGGAATGGAGATTCGGATGATGCGACGTAAGAGAGATGATGGCGTAGATCTTGGCTGCTTCAGGTACCACGAGATGATTAAGTTTAACGATGTCTCTGATTCCTACGCTTTTTACTGGTGCGATTGTCGACGGGTGTCATTGAGTCGCGTGTGAATCGGAGCAGAAACAAGGGGACAGGTGGCAGTCCTTCAGCGCTCGACGCAGCCCTCCAGTTGGCACATCGTGGTTGGCTCTCGTCGATGGGTGGATGGATGGATGGATGGATGGATGAGGAATGACTCACCCTGGAGCACTGTTCTGTTTTCATTCGTTCTTGGGTGTGTAATGGTATCCAATTCTTTTCCCGTATATAGTAAGTAGGTCTTGAACAGACACTTTTAGTGCTACACCCACTTCTTGTAGGAAATGAAACACAGAATTAGTGCGAGATGATTCTAAATTCTAAATTGTGTCCATAGCCATTTTCCTCATAATTTACGGAGCGGGTATGAATATCTTATCCATTGTTAAACTGCAAGATCTCTATCTTAACAAATGATCATGTGGCCACTTCCCACTTTCCACGTTTTGTATTGGTTATTGAGTCTAGAATGGTTTATCAATTTTGAATCCGAAGTCCACTTATTTTTTGAAGCACGTGGCCATTCTTGTTCTTAGATCTACATTTATAAACCAACACCACTAAAATGTAGGTGTTCATTTAAGATAAGTAACCAAATTAGGCCCGCTTACCTAATGGTAGACAATCTTAATGTGGTTACCTACTTCCCATGAGGTTTGGCCTCTTGTGACGTGCAAGAAATGTCAGTATATCCTAATCTAGTATGAATCCAATGCCATAAGAATCAAAGGGAGGGGTCCAAACTATAATTTGTGACCAATTCAAAGACCATATGTCTGATCTTCTTAGTTGGGGTATAAACTATACTAAATTTGGTATTTAGTGTCCCGTATTGTTTAGAGTTACACGGTGTTGTATCTTTTTCCTATTGATGTGATGTTTTTATGAAGTCAAGCTGTTAATATTCTATAATGTCTAAACAATCAATTTGATATTTGTTGGTAAAATATTATTATTATTATATATAGATAGATAGAGCTGACTTTTCAAAACTTTTTGCAAAGCTTGAACTTCCTCTTTTCAGAGGCCAAATCCTTCAAAATCTTCCTTATTGCCATACAAGGGTGGGTGGGTGGCAACTTTGACATAACTCTTTCTACCACTAATGCATTTCCTTACTGATTTACACAATATCATTTTTGCATGATGAAGTTGTTTGTCCTCAAGTCTAACACAATATGTTGTATAGTATAGACTTGTTGTAGCACAACTTATTTTGCTTTGCAAGAGTATATGCCATACTTAGGGTTTTAATCATCTAATTGTATCCTATACCAAACCATTGTTCTTGACTACCCCATACTTTGCAAGTTTAACCTACTATCCTCATGCTTTTACCCTAGGGTCACGGGTAGATCACTCCATTGTCAAGTTGAACACCACGTGCGACCAAAAAAAATCTTCTTTTGGTAAGTTGCACCACCAAAATGGGTCAAAATTTTATCAATTTTTTTTCATGAGTAGATAAACACAGTACCTATGACATAGTCAAAATTGGTAACTAAATTTGATGATTTGTTTTTTTCATAAAACATACCATTTCTAACTAGAATGACACAAAATTGAACTAAAACAATTACTTTAAAAAATGAAGATGACTAAAAATTTCAAAAAAGTATACAAAAGATACTATCAATGGTTATGTATATGTAGAAAAAATATCATAAATTTTAAAATTATGTATGGCATGTAATATAGGGGTATCAAACTTTGTCCGCACGTGGTGTCAACTTGACAATGAAGTGACCTCCCCGTGCCTAGGGTATGTATACCTCATCTGCTCTATATATGGAGTGATTACAAAGGAAACATTCCTAGTAACATCAACCACAATATATGCATAAAATGTCATAATCCCAATACACCATCGTATTGTAAGTGTGAAGGGCATGCCTCACCTGTGCCCATGCAACCAACCAACAAACATTTGAGGATTAGTTACGTACACGACGTAAATAACAGCAGGAACTAGTTGTTATCCATGTCACACACCTTTATGTTTCATCAAATGCATAGTAGTTATTCAAAATGTAACACTCATTGCAAAATGACAAATGGGTGTTCAAACCTATTCCTTAGCCATGATTGAGTCACCCCAAGTAGAATACTCCTCTTGGTGATTAGCCCGTTTCCTTCACCTTCCTCAGGTGTCTACCCCTTTGGTGAGTACTCCAAGAGTTACCTCACCTTGCGTTTGTATGAATGGTAAAAGAGAGGCTCATTTTAGGGTTAAGGGTTTATATTGGAGTTCTTACTTGCGGTAAGTTCTTCTAAACCCTATTTTAACCATGAGTTAAAGACGTGAGTTACATCAATAAATGTGGTTACATTACCCTATTCCTCCATAACCTTATTACCTTTTTAGTATGGTAAGCATAATCACTTTCCATACATGTATATTAAGGATATCATGTGCTTATAGTCGTCTTTTTGTAAAGATGACTTTTGCTAAGTGAATATTTTGAAGGTTCATATTTATAAAACTTAAAATCATGGTATTGAGAGAGAGAGAGAGAGAGAGAGAGCATTGTGTGATTCCAAACAGTAAGTGGTATCATATTTAGTGTAGTGTGTGCAAAGTCATTTGTGTTGATAAGGTGTTAAGCATTGACTATTTGGATATCACAACCAATAGTTGTTGTATTGATCCAACCATTAAAAATGATTGCTTTATGAAAATATTGAACCATTTTGCACCCAATAGTAAGTGTTAGAATAAGGGTGGTTTCTTATTTAAAACATGTCTGCCTTACCAATGGTTAAGTGTATTGAAAGAGAACTTAGAATATCATACATGCCAAATCATGATATTAAAATACTCGTAAAATGTCCAAGGATATAGAAGTGACACCATGCACTAAGGAAAATGTGGGATCTTATCCTTGGTTCTCTCCCTCTAGATGATTATGAGACTTGTCAGGGTTGTGGATCAAAAATTCTCCTTGTTAGTACACTATTATAGCCACGTAGTGGAAGAAAACTCAAATGTATACACTAGACACCTTACACTTATTAATGCCGGCAACCAACATAGCAACCACCAAGACAACACCATGGATATTAAGTTGCACATGCAGCACTACACAATGTGAATGCCTCGCAAAACTAAGACCGGATATCGTTTACACACAAGGCGTTGCATATGAACATAATGGTCCACTAATACCTACACCAGATCTAACCATCCACGTCATTGAATTCACCTTTACGCATGGTAGATTCCTTGACCAAATCATGCAAACAAAAGAAGACAAATACAACCCGTTAGTAGACTCAATAAGACCACGAGGGTGGAATATTAGACCCCTCATAGTTATCACGTAGGAGTATGGGGAGCCATTCACACAAAAAGCATAAAGCTCCTTGAGAACCTACATATCCCACATCACTAATAAAAATAAAATAAACAATGAGTACCATCCACCAAATAACCATCAAATATCTCACATACTTAGTACTTAATAAGAGAAATATCGACAATAAACAAGAATCAATACCCCCCCACACACATAACAAATAATATCAAAAGAATTTATTTTACTTCATTTTATTTTTATATGTTTTTACCAACAAGAGCCCACCCACCGCAAGGTAGGCAGTAAACCCCACCATGCACCAAGGAGATACTTGAGTAGGGTAGGGCCAACATGCTCAAATTCACGTCAGATTGCATGAAATTTTGCAATGGCAGTTGTGCAAATACCAAGCAAGTGTTTACATTAGTACTAAAGGTCAATACGAGAGGTACTACCATGGGGGTTCGATATTTTATACCCATACAAATTCCCTAGTTGAAACCAAGCTTGAACCTAGATACTTGCACAACGTTGTAATGGAATTTCCAAGTTGCAAGCCGTGAGTTTAATTATATCACTAATTTCAAACCCTCACCCTCGTCCAAGGGCAGGCCAAACAACTACCGGTGTCATATTGCATGCCAATCAACATACTACGCTAAAAATAGTATTTAATATCACTTGGTATAGTATGTCACTATGGTAACTTTTGGATGACACTTCTTATGAACAAGTAAACGACAAACATTGCCATGGATGATGGATGAGTCCATCCATTGGCTAAAACCATGCCTTCTCTTGTCAATAATTTGTGATGAAATGTTGTCACGGATGATTGAAATTTGGATGAAAAGCCACTTAGTAAGTGACGGTATTGCAACACTGTTAATCTTCAATCCCAAATGTTTTTAACAAGGAATGACAAATAATGTTGTGTTGACGTTTAGTGTTGGCAACACTATACCGCAGTTTACAATTAGAATTGAGCATGAGAATCAAAATTGGTGACACTCAGTATCATATTTAGTGTAGTTTGTGGCGCTAAAATTGTGGTACATAGGTCGGCAATCCTCTACAACCTTGCCACTCACGGGGCTGCCAGAAAAGAAAAGAAAAATAAAAAATTACGCCCGTACATTGTACCACCATGAATGTGAGCCCGTTATCCAAATGCTTAACGCGGCAAACCGGGTTGTAGCATGGGGAGTTATGCCTCTTTTAGGAAGTGGGCTCTATTAGTTGAAAGGTTTGGTCCCATTTTAGGGTGGTGCGACAGTAGTTTGTTTATTGTCAAGTTTCCTTTTGTTGAGTACAAGATAGGTAAGGTATTTAATGGCATTTTGGTGTATGTTTTTCACGAGAGTTTTGATGTTAGTCTTTGGGATTTTGAGGTCCATTAGTTTTTCAATGGATTGTTTGTGTATAGCTCCTCTTACTCCTATTGTAATAATGATAAGGGGGTTCGTTTTCCAGCCTTTGTTTCGTATAGTATTAATCAGTGGGTCGTATTTTGCGTATTTTTGTGTGAGGGCTTGTTCGGGGAATCTGTCATGGCAGTATGTGAATTCAATGAATTGTATTGTGTGTGTGTGTGTGTGTGTGTGAAGGTAGTAATGGAGTTGGGGTGTGATTTGGGGCGCCTAGTATGCAAAGGATATCTGGTCTTAATCTGGCTTGGCATTGGCAGTTTGTTTGTGGGCATGTACATTCTATTAGCCATTATGGGACAATTTGTTTTTGGTTCATGTTATTGAGGTTTGTTAGGGTGTAGTATCGGGTGTGTTTGTTGGCTTGTAGTGTCTGAGTGATGAGGTGTACCGCCTTATTGTGGCGAGCTATTCTTAGGCCTTTTAGATACGGGTGCTCGCACATTGATAGTAAATGGGACCATGTATCTTTGTCATTTTTGTGGCATATTGTACAGTTGGGGTTTTGGAATTTAAGGGGCCAAAAGATGTTTTCCTATGGTTGCCCATGTATTGGGCATATCTAAATTTTAATGTTTGGGTGATTTGGGCATCCGTTACTTCTTTATTTTTCCATAAATGATTGGAGAGTTTTTGATTTATTTGTTTCTTGGTTAGCCATTTTTCTACGTATGGAAATTTATTTTGGGCATTTTCTACTTCGCAGTTGTCGTGTGCTTTTATTATGAATTTGTGTACGTTTCTACTGGCTCCATCGTGTGTGGCTGTTGGGCAGCTTGCTAGCCAGTAGGGTGAAGCATGTGCTAGGTGTATGTGGGGTGTGATTGATGGTTTTTCCTTAAGCGTTCCCTCATTGGCTAATGTGTTAGCTATTTCGTTTCCCATGATGCCCATATGGGCCCGTACTTTGTGGATGTGGATTAAATGTGGGGTCCAATATATTTGATGTATTATGGCTGCTATAAGGAGTTTATATGGGTGGTGGTGTTGTGAAGTTGGATGTTGTATGTGGTTATTGATCAAATATATGTTGTTAAGGTTGTCTGTGAATATGTGTGTGTCAATTTGAGTTTTTTTGTATGGTTTTGATGGCGACGAGTATGGCGTTTAGTTCTGCCATCATGGGGTTGCCACACTTTATTTGTAGACCATCTCTCATGCTCTAATCACACCCAACTTTCTGTCCAATTCTAGCCGTGAAATTGTTGGGGATTATGTTGAGAAATAGGTGTTGGCCCACCACTTTTCACATTATTACAGCTGGAGATGCCGACGGATGGTGCCAAAAGTGGCCGGTGTGATCAGCCCCTCAGCTCATTCAAGGGTAAAAATGTATTTTAAGGAAATTGGGGAGACTACACTAGATAATGTATTATGTGTCACCAATTCTATTTGTCTTGCTCTGAAGACATAGTCCAATCTTTGAGAAACATGTTTCTTTACGTCGTTTATTGTTATATACTCACCAAACTACACACCAATCAAAAAGAGGAGGAAATAACCGAATAACATCCGCACATCTTAATTCAAAATCCTCTTGTGAATACAACATTAACACGATTTAGGATTGAACGCCAACAAGAGAAGGCAAGAACAAACCGTTCTCAAGTTTGACACCAACCAACATGCCAAGTATAAGAGCTAGGATTGATTTGGGCGAACCAATCCATACACTCGTTCCTTGTTGGATGCCTAAACCCTTGCCTTCAAGGAACCAATGTACAGGTTGGATCACCCCAACCAACTGGGACTCCACTACCATACGTCAAGGAATAACATTAAAAGCTTTGAGTGGCCCCATTAAGGGGCGCAACGTCCAATGCAAAATGTATGGAGGTATGGAATGTTTGATAAACATAAGTAAGGTGGTGTTTGTTTGGCCATCAATATTTGTTGATATTGTCATCATCCATTCGGAGTAGAGGCGCCCATAACCGATCACTTAAGAGGTTATGTGTCAAATCTTGAGTAGTATAAGGCGGTGTAATTTTCTCCCATGTAGGAAGATAGAAATCATGAGGATTGCAATTTTTTTAGTAATTTTATTCTTTGAATGGAAATGATTGTGCATTTTTGAAGTCAACACTTGGTCCGCACATATTACCAATGTCTAGAGTCTACCACAACCGCTCATTTTAACCACTCGTTTCTCCTCACTTTAGCACTCAAAACCTGGACATCAGTCATGACACTATTTGTTCTGACCTGCTCAAATTTTTGTTGCAGGCTAGTCATAATTCCGATACCCTATAGATTGCCGATGGGGTCTTGATTGAGAATAGGCACATCTACTATGTCTTACCTTCATTCCTTCTTCCACGTATTTTTATCGTACAAAATCTATCATTGTCTTGCTATTTTAAAAGTCCGTCCAATGAATTACAACCGAATTACATCATTCTCTTGACACATCCATCACTCCCAACTCCAGATGACATCCAACATACACCATTCCCCATGAGCATGCACATTCCCGGCTCCATGTTACATTCATGTAGTAATTGGAAAATGGCTGTAAAGGCCTAGTATTTTTCAACAAGGCATTTGGAGCAGAGGATTTTGTGAATCGGCTCCTTGAGAAATGCTAGGCTTAATCTTCAAAAGGGCTATGTGTAAATGACATTTCATATGGGTGTCAAACAAGCATTTAAAAGTGCTCAAATCCACTCAACATGCATGTGAACATAAGTTACAAATTTGAGTTTGGCTTGCTTATATCATCTATAACATATATGAAGATTGGTCCCCAATCGGTCCGATTTGAAGAATGTCAACTAATAAATTGATTTATTTTAGTTGCAATCATCATTCGTATGACCAACTAATTGGCTAGTTGCCAAACCTTAAACATCTTTGTACCATGTTTTGAGGTCCACAATGGTTGTCTTGGGCCTTTCATGGGCTTGAATAGCTTATTTATTAGCATTATATTATTTAGAGCAACTGTGTTGTTGTTTTTTTACACTTATAAATCGTCAACCATATCTCAAATTTCCAAAAAAATGTTTTTTGCATGCACCTTTCCATTTTTTGCCTTGAAATATGAGAAATGCATATTTAAAGCACACTAGGTAACATGCATGAAATTCAAACTAAACATATCCAATATTATAGAATCGCACATGAATAGATCCTTGTTTGGTTGAACAAAGTTGCATCATTGAATAATGCTATGAGGAAGCTCGGTTGCCAAGCCATGTTGTGTACATGGGCAGGATGGTGATCACAAATTCAATCTCCTTGCTCCTTCCACCAACAAAATATACTTTAATGAATTCAACATCACAAATGATTTGGTAATTAATAGGCAAAAAGCATAAGAAAACGTGCATAACTTACATGTTCTAGTATATGGTTTACCACATGCAACCCATCCAACATGACCACATGTAACCCATCAAAAGAAAACTTATATAGCCCTTGTTATAGTAGTATGCCATGTTCCAACCACTAGCTTGGCCAAAACCAACACGCATTGGCTATCAATGGAACCAAACATGTCAAGATTTGGATGTCAAACAGATCTTCAATTGCCCGCCTACCCAACTGCCCAAATAATAATTTTTGGGTTGCATGACAATGAAGCGAGCTAAGAATTCACCAACAATAGAGCTCCAAAAACAACACAAAGAGAGCTCTGACCACCAACTCTTGAAACTTGCAATGAAATCAACCCTTTTACATCAAATTGGTTCAAACTCTTGAGCACCCTTTGAGCACAACACACATGTAAGCTTAATGTAAGCCTTTTTTTTTGGGCCATAGCCCGGCATAAGCAGGCAAATCTAACATTTTGGTGGCTTTCATCTAGTGTTTGGTAATTAAAATATTATCCATGATAGTAGGATTAGAAGGCCACTGCCGTGATAAGATGGTTGTTGCATGTAACCACCTTCTCCTTCCTTTTGATTCAATAAGGAGAAGGTCGGCCAAGGTAGGAGGGAGTTATTTTCATCTGTAGAATTTGACATAGTCTCATCATAGTTTTTGAACCCCAAACTCAATGATGGAGATCGGTGGTGTAGTTGATAGGACAATCCCAAGCAAGTTTTGAGGATAGATGTAGGTTGATGGAGCTGAATGATTCAAACTCCTAAATTTCCTTATTAAATTGTGACACGTGAGTGAATAAATATGGATGTTCTATAATTGTATGTGTGAATGGAATGTTGGTATGGAACTCTATGGTTCGAAGTAAGTAAAACTGTGAGATGTGTTGAAGAGGAGGCTATGAGCAGTAGATTGTGCAAGAGGTTTGTTAAGTTGGAAGTAAAGTGATTGAGAGGTTGTGTCAGCCAAGATTGAATAGATGTTGATAAACCATGGCGATACGCGGAGAGAGAGAGAGAGATTACTCTTGGTCATTAAGAAGACTAATGGCTAATACCATAATCAAGATGAATTATATGAGAGCTATGGTTTGATAAATGCTCCCTTGTAGGAGAGGAGTTGAGAAGCTAAAGAGTATAAGAGCCAATATTGAGATTGATCAAGGAAATATAAGTAATAGTCTAAGAAGCATATTGTTCGTAAAAATGAGATACAAGGGCAATAAGAGAAAGGACGATGGAGTTCTAGGCAATGGCCAGGTATGTTTGTTCACTTAGCTTGTGAAAGGCAATGGCCATTGAGAATTGAGTGAGAGAATTGGTTGTTAGAAGGTAAAAGAGATGACAAAGTCCAAACAAGTCGATTGACTCAAAGGAAAGGAATGAGATAAGAGATTCTCTAGTACTTGGAGTAGTGTGAATGAGTTTATGGGCCATAGGCATGAGTGATGAATAAAGCTTAAGAGACAAGCAATGAGGAAGACATCTTTCAGGTAGAGGAGAAAATTGTAAGATTAATGGTATGCGAGAAGGTGATAACTTGTGAGAGACAGTGGAGATTAATTTTCAAATGAAGGGCAATAGCCTCAAACAATGCATAAGAGTGAAGTGCCCATTTAAAGATAGAGAATCAACGAATTGAGGGAAGGGCAACGGCCTTATGAAGAACAAGTAATGGCATGATAACCTCATGACCAGGTTAAGGGAAAGCTAACACCTAGATTGGGTTAGAAGGCAAATAACCTTGATTTAGACAAAGAGAGGGTAACTCTCATGGACAAACATAAAGAAAATTAATATGACTAAAGGGAAGAAACACATAGACCCTAATTAAGATGGGCGTGGATGTTATCATTGGGATTTCAAAGGCCATAGCCAAGTCCTAGATTGGAAGATAGCCGTATAAGAGTGAAAGGGTTTACCTTAGGTAGGTACAAAGAGAAGAATATAGCCTAGTAAGTCACTTCATCTTGTTATAGCATGCAATGAATCTACATGCAGAGATGATGAGGCATAAAGATATTTTGGAGCATGCTATAGGCTACCAAGGGAATCACCCTGGTAGAAGGAAGACTTGACCACACTTGCAATAGGTTTATAACACAATGGAGATTATTCGATAAATTAAAATCAGGCTAAAACATATGAAGAAAGACTACAACTTATCTCGTTTATGTCTTGCTATTGTAATCACATGTGTGATTGATCCTTGAGACAAGTTGTCATGTCCATTGAAGACAAAGGTAGTGATTACAGTTGTGAAGACTTGCATGATGGTTGTAAGTTGATTAAGAGAACTTAACTTTGAGATTATCGCAATCACAATTCATAGCAATTAAGACTATGTGGTTACTCAAAAAACATTACCTTGGGCATTGTCCTAACTATGAGCCATTGACTACTTGTGAAGTTTTGAACTTCATAATTGACATAGTGAGTGGACATAGTGACAAAGTGATAAAAATCCACACACATAGGACAAACCACACATAATTGAAAAACACCAATGAACCATACGAGTGTGAATTAAGCTTTTATAAGAGGGAACAATGGAGTAGAAGACATAGATTGTTGCTAGATACTTGAATCCAATGTGACATTAATCCTCATAAACACTAGCTCAATCTTCTTTAAGACCTTGTACCATGGGTTGTTTCCTTTGGGTTAGTTTAAGTGATAGAAAAAACCTAACTACACTTGAACATGCTTTCAAACTTCAAGTTCAACACATACCAACAAAAAAACGAAGCAAAATAAAAATAAAAATTCAATGATAAAAAAATCAAAAGATCAAGTTTTATTGCAAAATTTGCATCACATGTTGATGATTTGGGAATTTTTTTGGTAGTTCTTGTACATGTTGAAGGACATTGTTGCACTACTCATCAATAATGCTTGTATAAATGACTATTTCAAAATAAATTAAAATTCATGTCAAAACTTAAATAGAAACATTGGTTATGACTATGGTTGTGGCCATATTTCATATTTTTGTACCCAAAAATTACAGTCTTAAGCCTCTTCAATAAATGAATCCTCGCCACACTCCAAAGGGTGTCTCATTCACCTCATCTTGAAATTATCATGAACCATCAAGATAGTCATCTTCTTCCTCTTCATTTTCTTCCACATTTAAGTCCTCACCTAGACCTATTGGATTGATGATTATATAAGGAGCAATATATGTCAAGGGAGAAACATGAACGTGATGCTATGGGGACCTTGATTTTGGAGGTGTTGATGCCAAATAGTTGTTGCACCACAATATTTGCAAAACTTGAGCCTTTGGACATGTTGTTGTTGCCATCTCAAAAGATGCTCAAGGGCTTGAGCTCATGCCGCTTGCTCATGTGTCTTGCAAATCAACAATTTTTTTTTTTGCTTCATTGACACATGGAGGTCTTGGACACCCTCCATTTGGTGAACCATCAAGTAATCTTGAAATTATGTGTGATGACGGTTTTGCAACCTTGCTCACCATGCCCAATTCCTCATGTGCACCCAATGCATCAACAAACCTCTTCTTCTTGAGCAATTCAAGTGTCTTCACTGAGTCATCACGAAGCTCAATCATCATGGCACCTCTCTCATAATGTGGAAACAATGTTCATACCCAAATCCAAACCCTTTGAATGCTTAAGTGTACACTACTCAAGCGATTCACAAAGTAGATCCTCATCACTCTTCCCACTCTCAATGAGAGCCTTCACTTTAAGATAAATCCCATGAAATTTTGGAAACATGATTGTGCTTGATGCTCCCCCACTTTTTCTCCAAGTTTCGTGCCAATTTTTTTTTGCACAATTGTTCTAGACTGCTTCATGTTCCAAGCATCTTGTACTCTCACCAAAAATGCATATTTTTTTTGTTCGGTTTAAGTGACGGGGTCTTATGAGATTGCTACATACATTTTACATAGTATTGTCTCCTATGCAACCACTATTTTATGCTATCTTTACAAACAAAAAAAATCCTTCCATTGTCATAATGGATGTTGTTGGTGGAACTCTCTCCACCATCATAGCCTCAAACAACCACAGGGGGCATTCACGGTTGGGGTACTACTTTTGGGTGTCTAACGGAAAAAGGACTTTTTTGGATAACTTCACATGCTTGGTATGCTTGGATTTGTATTGTGAAGCATATTTTGGATCATACCTACCATTCATACTCCATATTGAGTACACCGACAAAGTTAATTTAGATGGAATAGGGTCATCTAAGATATCATTTTGATTCCTTAAAGAACATTTAGGAGTGTTGTCTTAATTGTTCACCTTAAGATCAAGGAATGAAAAGGACAACAAGAATTAGTCGAAACGATCCCAAATTTTTTCCTCACAATCATCGTTCAAGTGTGTACCAATAGAACCAAGTATGTATTCAATACCAATTGCCCAACTTTACATGTGGCACCAAACATGGCCAAAAATACATATGTACACGGCCACACGTAAAAGGAACGTCTAGTATAAGAATTAGACAAAAAAATCATATGAATGGACACATGACACTTATGCCAAGGTACCAAGATGCAAAACAAGAAATAATTGACCACCAATGCACACCTAAATAACAAAAAAAAGCCATTGATGTCGCCAAATCGTCAATTTTTATTTTGGATTCATGCTGCTATGGAAATCCCGTCACCTTCCCGCTGACGCTTATCCGAGAAGATCCCGGCCATTGGTTCTCCCCGATTTTTTGGTAATTAATAAAAATACCCTAAACGTACCCAAATATTGCGAAGTCCTTAAGTCCTTTGTCCCAAAAGTAGTACCTCAATCGTGAATGGACCCCACAAAGGAAGTCAACATGCCAAGTAGGTTACCACGTAGATCGCGGCCAAGTGTCACATATGTTGCCATGCAATAGGGTCACTAACACGGCTAATCAAACCTAGAGGTGGATGGTGGTTGTTTTAACGGAGTGGCTCGAAATCCAAGGGCATGTAGTGGAGGCCCTAGCTTGTTCAAGGTTGGACAATGCTTAAAGGAAATCTTTGTAGCCCCACAAAATGGCCTTAGGGTTGCAACCCATGAGCTTATTGGGGGGGGGGGGGGGGGGGGGGGGCAAATAGAACCTTAACGGTGACGGCCAACAAGTGGAGGCCATTGATTGGCAAACCTAGGTAAATTTGGTTGTGAGCGGGTCTAAGGATAACTTTTGATCATGCTTTAATGAAATCAATATGTGCATGCCATCGAAGGATTTGTAGACCTCCAACCCCTCTAAGCTCATGAGAATGCTTTTGGAATGTGGGGATGTGGTTGCAAACCAAGTCATGTTGTTTCACTTTCTTTTTGTGGTGAAAAATTTAAGTCTCACAAAAATCAAACAAAGGTTTCAAATTGTTTTGTGAAATTCTTGAGTCAATACTCCAAAATGAAGGGTTTACATTGGCTAGATGTATTGGGAACATAAAATTGTTGAAAAACAAGTCCCAATAGTCGACTCTAGGGTGAATGGCGAACTAAATTACGTACTAAAGATGCAAACTCCGCCAAGTGAAAACTTGATTGTCATGGGATCTTTTTGAAAGTTGTGATGTTAAGAGAACAAAATTTGCACCTCGCTATTTTTGCAAGACTAAAATACATTGTATTCTTCAAACTTGAATATTCATGCTCATGTTTGAATTTAAAAGCCAATAGTAAGCGCTCATAATTAGGAAATGCATATTGAGCACATGATAATTGTTTGAGGTTTGAGACAAAGAGCATGATGAGAGCATGACCAATCTTAAAACTTTCCTCAGGGCCGCTTTACACCTAGAGGCCAGGCCAATTCCCCTTGAGACCAATTGCATGAAATTTCATCCCCTTTTGGGTTGGAGGCCGGCCTCAACTACACATTATAATAATATTATAATGGGGGCCAATTTCCCCATACGTAAAGGCCTGAGGGCCAAGAAGCTAGACCGATTCAATATATCTATCATAATCCAACGGATTTAGCATAGAGTCATTCAAATTTCCACATAATCCAATGGATATGGTTCACTAAAAAAATCATATTTTATTTTAAATATACATATGTATTTTTTGGAAATCTGACATTGGTCCCAAGACCAAGAATTGGCCTTCCATTTTGGTTGCACCCAATTCAATGAGCTCAAATTGTGTCAGGCCATGCATTTTTAGATTAAAAAATTCATACCACCAAATGAGCCCGGCTTCTAGGTGTAAAGGGTTGGGGCCATTTTCAGCCTTTTGACCAAGGACAAGTGAAGATTTCAAGCCTCTTACACAATGAATTGGCCCGGCCTCTAGGTGTTAAGCGGCCCTTAGAGTTCCAGGCTCTAAAGTTTTGCCAAAACCTAAACCCCTAAACCCAAGACCATGTACCCCAAGTTTGGCTCAATTAGCAAGAAGTACTAGGGTCCAAACCCCCGATCTGCAAAACTTAATTATACAATACGTGAGGCCTTGCTAAGGGGCGGTTTACACTATGGACCAAGAGCCATGACCATGAAATTCTAAAATCTGTGATTGGAGAGTAAAGTGCTCTTGGTCCCATTTGGCTTTACACTACCTTGAAAAAAGGAGAATGACCACTAACTTTGAGGTCCCCGAAAACTACTAAAATCTGCCATTTGGATAATGTGCCATGGTCCAATGGGTTTTCCGTTGAGGCGAGGCAAAATGCTCGACTCAACGGAAATCAAGGGAGCCGTAAGGCTGAAAATCAGCCATTGGCCGAATTTTTTTTTAATATTTTGTTTTCCCGATTTTTTTTGGGCATGTATTAAAAAAATTAGCACCTTCACTTTTTGGTGTATGGTCATTCCTCTTGGTCCACATTCGGTTTACACCTAGTGAAGGGCCCATGAACCATGAAAACTAATATTTTAGTAACTCAGACCATGGAAGTCGTCCCAAGCAAAATAGGCCTCTTACGTGGGACGACTTCATGGTCCATAGTGTAAACTGCCCCTAACTTTGCATGCCAACCTCACATGCTTATATCCAAGGCCCACCTACATAGCTCCACATGCCACCACATACAAGCCAACAAGGTTCCCAATTTGTGTTCCATTGCAAAGCATTTTATGGGACTTCATAGATTACTAGACCACTTCTAGGTTATGAAACACACGATCATTGCAAAATGGCTAGCAAAAGTTCCAAGTGGAGGCCGTAGCTGCTAGAGCTCATATCATATGAATATCTTATTTATTGCCAAAATGATAATTTATTGTGGTCATAATGTAATTGGTCATACATGTCCCCAATTATGTGGACTTTGAAGCCTAGTAGATATCATAACTCTAAAGGGTTGTAATATTAGTTTGCATCTTTTTGGAGCTCCGCCTGACCATTGTCATGTGCCACTTGAATATAGCTTACAAAGTAAGATATTAAATAACCCAATGTGAATTAACTAAGCTTAGCGATTCCAACTTGATATTGTGCCCGTTGGCATTCAATGCTGAATCATGATTGACGCTTTGTATCCGACTGAGAATGACCACATAAGTCACACACACACACCTTGAATTTATATATCCATCGTGGGATTCAATTTGACTTAATTAGTACCCTATTTTGAGGTTGTCACCAAAAAGCCTCCACCCTTCAATTTCGTCCTAGCCCGAATGGAGAAGTTTATAATGACATGTAGAGATTTCTCTCTTTGTAACACAATGTATGATTCCAATCTATCGTGGGAATATACGCAACTTAGCCAAGTCTATACTATGTCTTCTTACACTCCTTAATCTCGAAGTTTGGAAGTTTGGAAGTTTGGACATAGTCTCGGTTTTTTGGCTCTCAAAAATTCATATGAAGTCCAAAAAATGAGTTCTTGGTATCCATGGATAGGTAATGAAGTCCTCTACATGAATATGCAATAATATTTCTACTGCCACAAAGTATATGGTCGCAATTCTACGCTGTTCCCTTTGAACCTACACTTTTTCACTAGTTTTTGGAAGTTTGGACATAGTCTCGGTTTTTTGGCCCTCAAAAATTCATATGAAGTCCAACAAAACTAAATGCTCCAATAAGAGACTTTGCACATCCGCATAAGTTTAAGGCTAATCAATATAAATCCAAATATTCAAACAAAGCCATAAATTGAACTTTAAATCATTCACGCCCAACTATTACTAACAAGATGTCAAACCCTCTTCAAGGCCAACTAGCCTTGGCTCCTAACCTTACATCCATGCACATACACGTGCTCCTATCTTGCTTCCCACGCACCCACATTTATAACACGTGGAGTGCCAAGGAGCACGAAGAAAAGAGAGGATGAATGAGGGAAGAATGAGAGATTATATAGTGAGTTTGAGGGGGTGAGCACCCTCAAGGCTCACGATAAACCCTCGAGATTTTCTCCTACTTTGTAGGCTCTTATCCTATCTCCTAAGCCTTCCTCCCTCAAATGATCAACAATGATCCTAATTCAAACATTTAACTAACCTTGGTTTTCTACCTACCACATTTTACCAAGGTTTGTCCTTCTCCTACTTAAATCCACTCCACAAAAGCCTAATGCTTCAAACTAAGTTTTCTTCAAGCTTCATTCTTTTTATATTTTTATGAATAATCATAAATCACCAAAACACCACTTGTAATGTTTTACAAGTGTTAACAACCAATGTGGGCATCAATTTTGGGCTCACAGAGGTGCACGTTGGGTTATACTAATGACCACCATCTTCACCATTAGTGTCACCCTCATAACACTTGACGTTCAACTGCATTGACTAACATCTTGCCACAAGAATATTCATTTAGAGTGTTATGAATTATATGCCTATGGTACACATTGGTCTACAAGTTGACTACAGTGTATACAAATGACACTTGAGATTAGTGTGCTTAAAAATATCTTCCTCTTGCATACTAAATTGTAAACACAAAGCAAGTGTTGCCAATACTATGCTCAACAATATATTGATCCCCTTACAAACTAAACCACCTGAAAACTTTTATCTCAAGTCTTCCGTTGTGCTATGTTGAATATCATTCTAAATTAAGCAAGTTGTTTCTCATGTCAACCAATTGCTTAATTATTATGACCTTGAATGGGTATCATTATGATATTATCAATTATTGGACTTGACACTTTGAGGCCTCTAGTTATCTACTTTATGCCCTTCATTATATAAACTCAAACAATTCACATTACATTCCAAATCTAGCCATGTCATATGCACGAAACACATAATTTGGTGCATGCCGAACATAGGTGGTTGTTACAAATTTCTAATCAAAAATTCATATGGAACGTCATAATGAGTGATATGTTAAGTAAACAATGATTTGGATGCATAGGCAAGTTCAATATACTCCAACTGAATGCACCGACGCCTATTGAGTTATACCAATCTTATCATTATATTCTTTTGAATCCATGATGATCATAAAAAACTGTTAAATGGTACAGTAAAAACATATAACATTATTGGTCTTGAGATATTGCAATCTCCATACCGTGAGTTTATTCATGCCCATGTTGTTCCTTAAGATACTAATAAGTGTAGGCAACTCATTTATGTTGCAATTGGATACCAATCTAGGAGACAATGTATGACATAACCTATGCCACAATTTTTACAATGTGCACATGAATTTGTGGCAAGCCTACATGTAACTATCACATGGTAGTCCTATGGACGGGCCATGATACGAAAAAGGACCCAAAAGAACAAAGTACTACGATCCCACCTTGGGGCAAGAACAATATATCTTCCGTACTTCAAAGGCATGTACTAAATTTCATAAACAATGTATCACATGTAAAGTTGAAATGTTACCTTTGTACCTTGGATGAGATACTTGAAACTTTTGCTTGAGACTTTTTGAAGAAATTATAAGATTTTGGTTACTTGAGACTCTTAAATAAACTTTCAAAAGTACTTAACCCTTTAATGTTCAAGCAACCCAAAATGAGTCGTCAATAGAATATTCTATCGGGGTTTGCAAACTATCAAGTTGCAATCCATGTGGATGGGAAGGTATGTACCCGTGTAGGGTGGTGTCCACTACCGTGTGGGTCAAAATAACATATAAGAACATCATACTCCAAGAATGTAGGATTTTTTATTAGGTTGGCATTGTTGGTTTTTGGGGTTGGTTCCACGTGTTGCTCAAATGCACGACCCAAATTTAGGGTCCAATATCTTTTACATATGATGCCCAATTTGGGTGGTTCTTCTTCTTTTCCTTTCCGTAGGACAAGATGATAGTTGTGCACAACTTTGACTGGAAGGATTTGGATGAAACTTAGTGAGCGGACTTTGAGGGTGACAGACTTCATCTAAATTTACTCAAAAATCCACTTTCTTGGGAGTAGCTCATTTCTCATCCACATAACATGTTATGGCAAAGTTGCCAACTTTCTAAAATTTGGGGCATGACCAAAATGGTCATGAAACAAAAATAAATAAATTCAAAGTTTTTCTCTAGCTACTCCCCCCCCCCCCCCCCCCCCCCGCGGATGAAGGCCATGTTCATATTTCATATATCAACTTGACCAATAAAATATTATCCGATCGCCTTCAAATTTTTGAAGAAAATAGAGCCTATTTTGCTACATAACCAAAAAAAAATCAGCTCTGGTGTTAGAGGTGTCCAAAAAGAATCATGAAGGCTTGAACATTTAAGAGTTAAAACGCTTAGGAAGTTTGAAGAAAATTGAAGAACGTGAAGAGCCCAAACATTTTGAGACTCATCAAAGGGCTTGGAATCTCTAAACCCTAAACCCTAAAACCAACTACTTGAGTTATTCTTCCATAACTTGATGATTACTTGAAACACAAATTAACTTAGAAACTTGAAAGTTACTTGGACTTGAAATTCGAAGGTTGACAATTTGGAAATAAATCATTTAAGCAACTCAAATACTTTGGACATGCAGAAGTCAAGAACGCACAACTTGGATGCCTAAGTATACAAATATCCGGATCACTTGGAAACTTAATCACTCGTCCTACATAAATGGAGATTAAATTCAATGCTCGGATCACTAATGGCTCGACAAACACTTTATTGTATTATGGAAGAAGATACTCAAGTAAGTAAGATACATGACCTATTAAGGTGAGGTCAAGAATTGGAGGTTAGAGCACTCAAGCAAACTTGGATTTACGACCCCCTCAAGCATGCCCATGAAGGTCACAAGACGTTCATCGAAAGACCAAAGCCATCATATGATAGGAAATCTTGAGGTGGAAAGGAAATCATGTTGAGCTCAATCTCCCATCTAATCATAGTCGATCAAAATTTTAAATTTCACTTCAGGAGGCCATACATTTACAACTTCAACATTTATGGTATTTAGTGGCATGTAAACTATTTGTGAATGGCCTAAACTAGATGCCTAGAGGTTTCAAAGTGTCATGCCCATTAATTGTCAATAGGACTACATTCATCGACATTATTAAGTATTTTTTTTTTAGTGAAAATTCATCTTCATTATGACATTTAGAGGAGCACCATGTGATACGTTAATGATAGTCTCGTGTTTTAGTATGCAAGGGGAAAATAATTTTTAGTTTACTAATGACAAGTGTTGTGCATTTGCATTTTAGTATGCAAGAAGAAGATATTATTTAGCATACTATACTATGGCATGACTTGTCATTTGTGTACACTTTAGTCAACTTGCAAGCCATTGTGTGACATAAGCATGCACTTCATAACAATATTGAACATACTCATGCCAAGATATTAATAGTAAGCATACTTGAATGTTGGTAAATGACATAAAATGAAATCCTATGATGAAGTTGTTAATCATCAATGTAACCTGCTAGGATATAACGCTTCAAAATAGGGCAAGTGACACCTATTACGCATGTGGCACTAAATACCATGAACAATGTAGAAGATTTAAGTGGTGATATGCCTACCACATATGTTCTAAACACTTATAAAGGTTCTAAGAACAAATGAATTTAGATTAAATAGGAAGAAAGTTGATTCAACCTTATGGATTCACCGGTCAAGAGCGGGTTACATCATCTAAGTTTGGGAAAGCATAATGACTAAGAGGCAACCTCATCAATAGGGTGCACCTTGCTACAAATATTTTTCTTATTGGGAAACCTATATTTGAGTGGTATGTGATTTTGGTGGGAATCTGAGAACATATACCCAAAAAATAATGATGAGTTATAAAGATATGATCACCATCAGACTAGGCTCAATAGTCAACATAATTGGGGTGGAGAGGGGGTTATATGACCATTTAATAAGCACATGAATCTTCATTTCGATAATGAAAAAGATATTTGCACAAACTCTAAAAACTCTGAGGAAAGTCAGTGACGGCTATGGTTTTGATTTGGAATTGATAGCCATGTTGTACTAATTGTGTGTTTCATATCCTAGGACAAGTGGGCTAGTAAAAAAACCATTTAAGACCCATCCACCATGGTAAAGTCCACATTGAAGGTGTTGGGCAGGAGTCCCACATGCAATCTACCCTCCATATTAAGTGTTATCTCTCGGTAGTACACTCCAAGCTCGTAATATCAACTTCCAAGTTAATGGCACTCTTTCTCTTATATCCCAAAACCATAGGAAATAGAGTCATGTTCTCAATTTAAATTATGTGGATCCATATAGTTGCCGACTACATATCCTCCCTTGTAGAATATCATACAATGGGACTCAATGTTCCATTTATTGAGTTGTTGATATTTTTCATCCGAAACCTAGTTATTGACCCAGGGGTTTAGGGTTTAGGTAATGCAACACAAAATTTAATCTAGACTAAGAGGCACACGGGGTCCAAATGTGAAAATGACGGTATTTTGACTAGTGGGTTAGGGTTTGGGATCAAAGACTTCAACATCTCTCAATGTCAGTACATGCAATTGTGGCAGCCATTCAATCTCACATTATTTACTCAAACATTGGTCTAGCAATGAGTTCATTTTGATTAGACCAAGTGCGGTGCTCAAGCATAGGCACAACTATAGTCAATAGCCTTGCATGTAGTATCTCATTTTGTTTCTTTACCAAAACCAATGGCACTTTGTTGTAGTCAATAATCTTGAATTAATTAGCCTTTTTTGATGTAACTTGAAAATGGCAGTGTAGTCAAAGTTTCTTAGTTTTCCTTAAATACATTTATTTTAGTTATATGGTCAGACCATAGTTTTTTACATGGTCTTGTTCAAAGTAACCATTATGCCCATGGATTGTAGCAATAGCCCAAACCACAACATAATGAAATCAACATGGTTTGGTTCTTTATTTATCTTGTTTTAATTTAATGCTTGATTTATACTTTCATTTCTTGAGCAACTACATGTTTGAACACTTATTCCATCTATAACATTTCAACATTGTTTTTAATGAATTTAATTACCAGGTTTGGATTGATTCAAGGTTACCATTCTAGCATATGTTGGTTAATTCATCACAAGGTTAAATTGCTATGTAATACTTACTAGAGCTAGGCCATTGAGACTATTCACCTTCTCACCCTTGTCGATATCTCTATACAAACCATACTAATTCAGTTGGGGTATATTCACTTCACATACAACGGTATTTTGCACGTGCTCTTTTAGCTTCATTTATGTTGAAGGTTAGTAAATAGAGCACGCATGGTTTTGAAAGCTTGAGACCATAGCCATTTTGAATCCTCTTTGGGACACTTGAGAATTTCAATTCTCACAGACTTAGTCAATTGTAAGTTTAAGATTTCTTGAAGCAAGACAATTGCTTATTACTAGGCTTTTATATTTATCTCTTGAGAATTATCACTGAATTTCATCGGGGGTTCTTCCGTATCAAGTATCGAATCCACCTTCAACCATATCATCTAAATCACGACACATAAAATGTAGAATGAAATTGAAACACAACATACATTGGTTGTGAAATTCCCAAAATTTGCAAATCAATTATATGGGTTATGACAAGGACTCACTCCTCTTGCTTCATATTATAGAATCAGTGCGCGTGCACACACACACACACACATTGACATACTCCAAGGGACAATAAAAAATTCAAGTGTATCCCTCAGTCAATGGATTGAGCATTTAAAAGACATTGTTGTTAATTAATCTTTAACAAGACTATATATCTTATTGCAATCTTCACATGTGCTCATTCCAACCTCAAATCATCGGACTCCCTCACAGAGTCTCTCGATTTCACAAGTTGGCTCTCCACTAATATGAATCACTCATAGTGTCTGCAAGACTGTAGATTCCCCAGCATGAACTCCTTGGAGGTTTTTCATAACTCACTCAAATACAAATTTTGCGTTTGCCTCTCAAGAAGAAATGCACACAAATGATTCAAAGATCCTTCATTGAAGTATAAAGTTTCATACACAAATTCACATGAATCACTCCTGGTTGACACACTCATTACAAATCCAACCCTATCACTCTAGCTTGCTTCCCAAGATCACAAATCTCTCAATTGTTCTCACCACATACAATAGTGTGAGCAATGAGAACTCAATTAGTCAAACTCTCAATGACTATTGCTTGTGTAATTTAGCATGTAGACAAAGGAATCACTCTTTGCATACTTGAGGTATTCTATCACAATTTGATTATAGATTAAAGAGTTAAATACACCACTTGCAATCTAGTACAAACACCCTAGACAACTTAAATTATTGTGAGCTCCAAACAATTGACTTGCAATCATGCATCCCACATAAATGTACTAAGACACAAGTTGTGCTTGGTAATTCAATTAAAATTAGCTCAACGGCCATACAATTCAATAGAGGTTTGATATCCAAAAATGAATTTTTGGGCTCCCTCTCTACTTAGACTAATGGTCTTATATACCTTCTTCACCACATGTATAGATATCAATGATCATTTCCACTTCTATCAAACTATGGCCTATCAAAAAAAAAAATAGTATATCCTAGCTTATGGCCTAACATGTCACATACTAATTGAACAAACATTTCTATTTTACCTCTTTCTCATTTTATTTCTAATAAAGGTAATCAACTCCACACAAAGTAGCCATACTATTCATAAATTGTGACAATAGGCCAAACTACATACGTGAATTAAGGGGTCAAGGTTGGATTCATTAATTTATTGGAAATTTTCTCCCATTTATATTTTAAGAAAAATGTCTAATCAGTTCAATTACTATAATAAATCATGGTTACCACTGTAGCATTTTAAAGTGAAATTACTTTAAAACATCTAATGAGGGCACAATACTTATTGGAATTCCAACCATCAAATCATGTTGCCTTCTCGGCCTCTTCACAACAAATGGTCTCAAATTGTTGTTTGTTCAAGTTCGATATCCTATCAATAGTCATAAAAAACAACTAGGGTACGAAACATGCACTAGACTATTGCCTCTTGACCTCCAAAGAAATCATCTCCTCTTGTTTTTATTGGTTTTGCACTTAGACTACATCACTTGCATGTCACGACGACATCCTTCTTAAAGACAATTGCTCATCTCTCAAATTCTAAAAGACCATAGTCTTTACCAAGTCCATATTCTTATATTTTTCACTCAATATTTCTCTTATTAATACTAATTATTGATTGCTCCAAATAATTCGAATTCTTTCAACAACTTAGAACACTCATACCAAACAATGGTTCTCAATGAGATATTCATGGATCCCCATAATGATTAGGGATTCCCATTATAAGGAGGAATTTATCTATGCTCTCTCCCTATCTATCCTACTACATGATGTATAACTATATCACACAAACAACCAATTGCCTCTCATGTATGAGACTATGGAGACATCAAAGGTCAATCGACTCAAAGAAATTTCTCCTCTAGTAAACCATGAATGCACTTACGCGCCAAGTACACTCTATGGCTTTTTCCCAACAAATTTAATCACAAATATCAATAATTCACTTTAGACAATTATCTATTGAATCCATTTGTGCCACATACCATTGACTTCATACGCAACATTACTTGTAAGTCTCTCACAACACAAACAAGACCATTGACTCAACCTCTTTAAATAGAAGTTAAACCAACTCACAACATAGATAACATACCATTGTCTTGCACACGGAAACTATTACATAATTTCAACAAGATTTACTCCTAAGTAAGGTACTCAATCATATAGAAAACAAATTTTCAATGGACTAGAGAATCACTCTTTGTCCAACAAAACTACTAGCCTTCACAAACTATGGTGCATTTCATTCACAAAGGATCAATCTTTAATCATAATATTATTTAATAAAATTTTCTTTTACAAGTAAATTGCTATTCCATCAAAGGTTTGATGTAGATAAAATTATGGCCTTAGATTGTTTGGAGAAATCCACCGCTTATGTATAGCAACAACAAGGCATGTGCTAATATTGCATGGTGGTGATTATTCCTATCAGACCATAGCCTTCTACAAAAAGAAATTCTCCTTATCTCCTAGTCCATGGCTTGAATCACAAGGTCATCAACTTGTCCGCATGGATCATGAAATGGAAGTGGAAAAACACCCTTATCACAAAATTCCAATAGAGGACCAAGGATATCAATTTTGGACAAGTGAAAACAACCACCAATTGCTCCACCGCAACATGTGGTTGAAGTTTAAGAATAGATAAAGGTGACGAAGGGCAAATGGACATCATTTTTTGAGGATTCCATCTTGAATGGGTCAACAAAAAGAGGGTGGCCAATAACAAGTCCTTGCCCGCAAACCAGGGCTTGAGGTGTATGTTGGACATGTGGTTGAAGAAGGATGCACAAACACAACCTGGAAATGTCATCAATTTGTTTGGTAAGAGAAACAACAATGGGTCTTTGAACACAACACGGCAATTCGAATAAATAAATAAATAAAATTATTGGGAAGTTTTGTTGTCGCAAGAGGGTTTGTCAGTTTCCGTTTTTTTTCCAAGGGTAAGGTTAGGATTCTGACCGTAGATTAATTTGTTTGTTACATCAACAACACTGATTGATCACTCTATTCGTTAATTCGGGACTTTTTCGGCATTTTGAGACAGTTACAAATATAAGAACATGGATAAAATCACACAGATATTGGAGAATGTTGTAAGATGCAAATACTTTGAAGCGGGTGTTCATATCAAGAACCCAATTAAGAACTCATATTAAGATGGTTTAGGTAGGACAACCCAAACATTAGACCATGTTGTTGTGGTTCATATATTAATTTGAGACAAGAGAAAGTCTCAAATTAACGAATATAGTGGTCTTTCCATGGTGCCCGTGTGGATGCTTGTCGCCAATCCTCAGTATATAGAGGCAATTTTGAGTTTCACGCACTAGCTATGTGGAAAAAATATTTGGACACATATATCCCCGTCCTTGCTTCTATGTGCCTTGTGTTGCTAAAGATATTATGGAGGACCCATAATTGAGCAAGTGAGAGACCTCCCCTATTTGAATGGTATTTTCTTTGTCAACAAGAACAAAGCTAAGAAGAAGTTCCCGTCTATCATCTTCCCTCTAGATTTGCCACGATACATTGTCCAAAAAGGGGAGTGATCAAAGCTTGGATAAGAACTATACAAGGGAGAGCTTTGCATGTAGGCACACGTCTCTTTTCTTGTAGAAGGATGTGTGTGAGGTAACATCATTGTCAGTTTTCTTTGGAGGACTCAAGCCTTCCATTTTTGCCTTGGTAAGTTCCAATAGATCTACATGAACTTATTTGCAATCAATTCCTCATTTCTATTTGATAATTTGTGATTAACTTGTCGATTCACCAGATGCTCAAAGCCAACATCCTCAACTATGTCACCATACAATACTCCGCTACATTCTAAAAATGGTTGAGGAATCCAAAAGGCCCAACCCTCGCAATTTCAACAACAACCATGCCATGCTCCATGATGTTGATGACCAAGCATTTGAAGAAGACATTGAGGTTCTGCTCATCACTACAATAGGTATTTCTTGCTTGAGGTTCAAAGTTGGGTGCTTATGTTCATGTTGATCTACATGAACCTCATTCAATCCCACATGCTTGTCCACATGGAATAGGTGAAAACGATGACATGCCACAATTGATCAAGAATCCGACTAGCGTAGTATAGGAATTGGGTGAAGATATGGAAGAGGAACCACTCAGAGCTGAAAATACTATGGACTTTCATGAGAGGCAGGAACTTATGCCACCACATGGTGAAGGTGAGGAGGAGGATGTGGGGTTAGAGCATGACAAAGAATTTAAGGAAGAAGAAGAAATTGCCAAAGACAAAGACTAGAAGAGGATGAAGAGAACAATGGTATTAACATTGAGGGAGATGTGGATGCCGAAGAGGACAACTTTGAACCCGGGACAGTGTTCGAATATGATGGGGATGCCTCTCACCAAGGGATTCAATTCCCGCCAACAATTAAGGTAGAGGGGCCCTTTCCCGCTCGAATTTCAGATTGGCATGTTCATTGGGGAGTTATTAAGGGGGAATCAATCTTGGAAGATGTGCAAAGTACATTGGAAATTAGACCAATTGGAATAATTAATTTTGGATTAATGTTGAATTAGTTATGAATTTTGGAAGGATAACTTATAGGGGTACCCAAAACCACTCACCCCAAAAATGTACACCATGATTACATAGAAATTTGAGGTTGGAAGCTATAATGTACCTCTTGTTTGGATAGGTCTAGTGAGCGGTTTAAGGACCCGAGCGGGAAAGGGCCCCTCTACCTTAAATATCTTCTCCACTTAGAGGGCACAAACTGGATTTCAGGGTTGAATCAAGGAGGATATGAACGCCCAACACAAATTCATGTGGTGTTTGACTTCAAGCCACTCCACAAGAAGAGACTATGCATTTCCAACTTAATTCATAAAGTAGTTTCCTCCACGATTCAAGTCCAACTGCAACCACAACCTTAGCCAAAGTGTGCTTCGTTGTTACTATAACTTGGCCAATTTGTTGCCGGTGACAGTTTCTTTGAGAATCTTATGGGGAAGACTCGCCAACAAAGTAGGCAAGATATGTAGCAAATATCGGATCCACGGTTCATTGTGTTGAATACTCCCAAAGGTCAAATGCAAGAACATGTTGTGTCTCATGGAACAAATGCGCCCAGGGTAGACACTATAGTAGTGTCAGTGTTGCCTCCAACTCTCCAACAAATTGTTGTCCAAGACACATATATGTTGTCACCAGCCATTCTACCCATTGATGCCACTGATAAGTTGGAATATATCATATACCTTTCAACACATCGATCCTCTTTGTCTATGCACCCTTTATGGCTACTTGTGTTAGTCCATCATTTGGGTTGAGTGAATCCCAATTTGGATGTTTGGTCTAAAACTTGAGGGAGTGTTAGCAGATGCGAGTACCATGCTGCCACAGATTTTGAGCACAACTCAATCCTATGTTTCCTTTAGTTTGAAAGGCTCTTTTGCACATATAACAATCCTCTTTTCGTGCGTTTATATCACAACTCTAGATTTCAAGCAGGTTTCTTGAACCCAACTTACAAACAATTCCACTTCTACATTGATTTTTTGTAAATAAAGATAATTTTATTTAATTTCCCATGCTTCCTACATCATTGTGTTATTGATGATCTAAGGAACACTTTTACAAAGCTCACACATTTATGTGTTTCCTCATCTTGTATAATAATTAATAAGGATCATGTGGGTTGATAGGAACATGCCCCACCCAATTCATTGACTTGGGTCTCATTATAGTTATAAATGACGATTCATTGTTCTTGAATTGTTTACCTCCCCCACCATATGTAAAAATAAAGCCACATTACTCACCATTGTATTTACATGTCTTAATTGCAAGTCACTTCAATCGTGTATGTATGCTTATTGTATTACATAAATTTGCAAGTAATATTACACTAGATCGAGAAGAAACTTGCTTTGCCCACTCATCTTGTCATGCAACATCCCCACATCACCGTCCATGTTTGTGTCTCCCTAATCTTTATTGTATGCATATTGCATGTTCGTGTAGATCAAAAGGTTGCATCCACTATCATGTACTTCCATTACATGCATTGTCCTCATCATGTGTTTTGTAATCTTGTGATTGGCAATAAACTTGCTTAATTCTAATTTGCACTACACATCAGACTCCACAGTTTTTGGGTTGCCATTTGGTTTTGCCACAAAATCATATAACTTACTAACCTACTTAATGCAGGACAACATGCATGCAAATGTGCCACTCCCTTGCCCATGAACTACGATGAGTTGTTGGAGTACCATGCACAAGATTTCCCTTATGAGGACATCCGTGTGATTTATGTATATATGAAAAATGAGATCAATGTTATAGCCAAAGGAGTTAAAGACCTTATATTTCAGTTTATCTTTATCCAATAAACAATGACAAATACTTTGTATAGAATGAGGTTTTGCCTTGCACTTGGACTACAAGCCATCTCATAGGCCAAATTCTCCATAAGCTCAAAGAGATGAGCATTGTCCTCTCTAATTGGCAGATCATCCACACCATGCTCCTCGATTTAATGTCTATAGGGACTAGCATGTGGGAAGCCCATGATGAGGTTCTACAATTAATGTCAGATCTTGACAACCCATCTTGACATGGACACTGATATCACTTGACATTTGAAATTATGGCCCTTCATCAACTTACATGATTCAACTTGTGAGGAGTAGGATTAGTGATTAGGATTGCAATTTTATAGAGTGCGAATAAAATACATCGTAGACATAGGATTCATTTCATATTATCATATTATTTATAATGCATATCATTAGCATTTTTCATATTATGTGATTTGATTAAATTACATATAGGTGAAGGTTGATTGATGAGTATTACGATGACACTATAAACATTTTCTCAATTGCAATGACCCACCTTGATTATTCCTCCCTACCAACTAGATGTTCATATGGTACAACCTTCATTGTAATGATGACTTCACACATTGTAGTATAATATGACATCACACCATTGAAATGTTCAATCTTGTTCCCAATGGTCCCTAGTAGTTCCCATGTATGTTCCCATGAGTGTTTCATGTGCGTTCTTGATGTGTTCCCAATGTTACTTGGTAGTTCCCATTGTTTCTTGTGCATTGCTGATATGTTATCAATGGTGTCCCAGTAGTTTCTAGTGGGTCTCATACAACCATTCATAGTCTTAAATTAGGTATGAAGTCCCATAATTGTTAATATGGTGTTTCAGACTTTGTACGATAGTGTGATTTTCATTGTTTTGTGCATTACTAATGTACTTGCTCGTGAAATAACTTGGCATGATGAGGCCGTGTGGTGACAATTGTCAGGAATGAATCATCAATTTCCGGGCCGCATCGAAATTATTAATTGTGCACTTGTCAAGATGCGGAAGCCATGGAACAATCCCAACTCACGCTTAGTAATTCAATGGTTGGAAGAAAATCCATTGTACGAACTATACACTTGTATTATGACATGAAGGTCCCTTCATTTGCTTGGACTTGTGTTTTCCGGGTACTTTTCATGATGTTACAATCATTCGCCGCTCCAACTTGTACATGTGTTGGCGGTATTTTTCACTCATGATGATGGATGTTTTGAGTATTTTCTTGGAGATTCCGGCTATATTGGCAATGATATGTTTATAATGCAAAGACTTGGCAATGTGAAGAGACCACTGGATATGGACGACGCAACACTAATCGTATACAACAAGATGCATGTAGACTATAAGGTAAAGGTAGAATGGGCCATTGGTGGTCAAAGCGCAAGTTTCAATGCCACATGAAAGTGATTTGATGCCATCAAAGCCAAGTACAATCATGTCTTTGAAGCCGCAACCATCTTGACGAACTTCTTACACCAATGTCAAATGAGCTTTACACATGATTTGGATAATCATGGAAAATTTTGGATGCCCATATAGCATATTAGATAGCAGAATTTGCATTTGGTGGCATGTAAATGAGATTCATGCCAAAGATAAGAATTAGGTTAACTAGTAATTAAAATCTAAACATTTTCAATTGATAAAAACGTCTATAAAGTGCATGCAATGGCACAAGCACTTCTTTTAGGATATATGTGGGAAAAATTGGCAATTTCTAACATGCAACTATTGCAATTGCAACCTTTCACAATGATATTATATGTATGAATGGTTACTATGACATATATACGATTCGCTAGATGCACTAAATCGGTCACTTAAATTCCCAACTGAATGTGATTTCAATGCCACAGGTCCAAATATTTGGACACCACAATATTCACACAGGGACCATATAGCAAATAAAAGTCATTGTGTGAATATGACATGGCAGTCGATCAATGGTGTTAAGCTATTTGAACCTTATGGCGGGACACCAGTGTCCCAAATAAATCGGAGCCTCCTCGATGATTGGTTTTTGTGGCTGTAAGTGATAAAAAATAAAAACCAACTTCGAACATCAAAGCGTGTACAGGACGACAAGATGATATGGACACCGCTTTGATCGCCTTCAACTAACCATTTTTGACGTTGACACATGCTTCAAGGTTTAACCAATGTATTATGGGACACCAATGTCCTGCCATAAGGTTCATTTGTTCAACCCAACCACCCACAAACACTCTCAATCCAATCACTAATTCCACGTTGATAGCTGACATGAACGCACATATCATGTTCTAATCACCTAAATGATGAGATGTATCTTAACACGTGTATCTTAATTCACCAAACAACAAAATGTCACAATGGACCACATTTAATAGCACATGGTAAATGCAAAAGGATATGTACTAAACCCCCCAAGGATTTGCAGAAAGGTCATTTGCAAAAACGTTGTTTTATTTTTTAATCAAAAACAATGTGCTCCGTATAGCTATCTATATGACAAGTGGTTTTCTCTTTGTGAAGTGAGCACATGCCCAGTCAAAGTGGTGCACGACCACCAAAACATGCTTTCAAAACCACCTCAAAACTTGCTTCATAATAATGATATCTCATTCAAAATTCGCTCTTGTCCCACTAACAAACAATCTATCTCGTAGAGTTTTCATGCTTTGTATAGAGACCAAGATTGCCTCTTAAATCCTAACTCTTTGGACACAATGACCATTCAAGGATCACCATAACATATCTCCAAGAAGTTACACAATACCAGTTGATATGCTTCTGACGATAATATCCCCTTCAAATGTTATTCTCAATAGCTTTCAATGTGTGTGTGTGTGTATATATATATTCTACCCAAACCTAGAGTGAAAGAATAACACAATGATTGGATTAGGACTCAAATGTAAGTAGCATCCCTTGTTGTTTATAGCATGGTGGTGTACACTATAGACCACACTACAAGTTTGTGAAGGGTATGTAACACTACATATACATATGTCCACAATATACGTCACTTACTATTTGAAGTTACATAGTGTTGTACATCCTAACCTCCATAATGTCACCATCTATAATGTCACTCCCTCTCTTATATCCCAAAGCCTTAGGGAATGGATGTGCTCAATTTAAATCTCCCTCCTTGTTGCCATAATTTTCTCTCAAATGTCATGGGTTTTAAATGAAAATAATCCACTGAATAATTAAAACCACACGCTCGCACGCATCATGTTTTCATCATTGTCAATATTGCAATGTTGACTTTTTGTTATTCCACAACTTCACACACTACATTGATTCTCTATTATCACTCATCCATGTTAACACTAATAACCTCCTTAATATCACATGCACTTTGGTTGCCACATGCATGATATCAGGGAGGTGAGCGTGTATCTTTTAGTAAGTGATATATTTTTTTACCAAGTAAAGTTGTTAATGTTCTATAATACCCAAACAACCAATTGGACATTTGTTAATATAAGATATACAATATATATACAAATAGCATGTTGTAATTCCAAATAGTAAGTGACACTAAATACAATATTCAATTTAGATCCCTCATTGACTAAGCATTTGAATGTTACAACGAAGTTGTTTGAAATTGTGTTGTTTAAGACCCGTGTCCTTGGGACCGTGTCTTGGTCGTTTGCTTGCTATTCCTTAAAAGGTAGAGGGTGCTAAACCAACACCTATAAACGCCTCCCGAGTGCCAACACTCTACTACCTTGAATGGTACCCCATGATGTAGGAGTGTCTGGGCCCATGGAGTGATTGTTTTAGGTGCCATTAGTGATGCTACCACCTCATAGCGGCCTCCACTGCCTCCATGTAGGGTAGAGAACATGATCCACTCTATCTTGGGCTAGTTCAAGATGGGTTTAGGGTGGCTTATCAATGCCTATTCTAGCCATTCTATACACATTCACGCGCATGGGGAGGGGATGTTATGGCCATTCTATTCACAAAGCCAAGGAAGTAGGCCCACAAATGCACAAAGGAGGTCAATTCTAGGCATAAAGAGGGTCAGTTCTTGGGATACAAGGTGTTTGTTTTGCAACCAAACCAAACATGATCATGGAGGTGGTCATGTGGCTTTGGACACCATGACTAGTTTGGACTTTAATCTAGTTTGGGTCTAGTACCCAACGATGTTGTGTTGATTCTAGGCAGCAAAGGTGGGGATCCTCATCATATGCAAGGTCGTCGTCATACATGGGGCGTATGAATTGGTTCAAAGAAGCTAGCGATTTTGACTTTGAATATTCATCGAAAATTCAGTTGAAACTTTTTCTTTTCTTTTCTTTATACCTACGTTTAGCCCACACGCTACTATGATTTATTTAAATTTTTTTTTTTTATCATCAACCACGTAGCCATATATATGTGCAATAGCTTAAAGTGTGTGTTGGTTTAAGCACCCTCTAGCATACCTTACTGGAATTCAAGGAACAAAGTCTCCACTCGGTTTGCCAACTGGTAAGGTATGGTCTCTATGTAGCGAACCTTAACTAAACCCAGTTGAGAGCAGATAGAACGTCGGTCTTTACATAGCTAACTTTACCCGCTATTTGACTTTGAAGTTCACACGTCTGTGTACACGTAGTTGATTAACTATTCACGTGTGGTTGTAGTTTCCAATTTATACTACTATATTCATTTCTCGTTACCTGAATAAAAGTTAAAGAAGTCTTGAGTGACTAATTGTCATCCATGTCATTGAGGTGATGTGAATGGAGGGTGTGTGGACAGATCACATCCAAGCCATCCATTCACGGAGCCTCATCCTATGCTCTACGAAATTGCTCAGGCAATCCGAAAAAAATTATGGCGGATGAGAGTTTGGCAGATTAGAAATCAATGTTTGCAAGATGAAGGGGTTGATCGCTCATTCCATCGTATGAGAGCATTTGTGTGAGATTTTGAAGGTTTCCAAAGGGTTCCCTAAGTTCCCAATGGACATTTAATGAAGGACTTAGTTTGAAATTTTTCATCCAAGATTCGTGAGTGGATGGAGGTGGAGATTACATCCAAAGTGAAGCTTTTCCAAGCTCTACCTGAGGGGAAGAGAAGCCAACAATGGGGGGCAATATAGGAGCCCTTAGATCGCTTAGATCGCAATCGACGGCTGAGATCTTCCTAGCCCTAACCACACGAGAGGCGTTCACAACGCCTCTTATGACGCGGAACAACCACTAGCATATAGAGTCACACCCTAGCTTCTGTAATGTCACCCTTCGTGATGTCACTCCCTCTCGTATTTCCCAACATCCTAGGGAATGGATGTGCTCAATGTAAATCCCCCATCCTTGTTGTCACATTTCTCTCTCATGTATCACGGGTTCAACATCAAAATAACCCCAACAAAGAACTCCAACCACACCTTGGCATGCATCACATTGTCGTTGTTGTCATCGTTGTCATAATCGTCGTTTTTGTAATGTGGACTTTATGTTACTCCATAATATCACATGCTACACCAATTCTCTATCATCACACATCCATGTTAACATTGCAGACCTCCTTAATATCACGTGCACTTTGATTGCCACATGCGTGATGTTAGGGAGGTCGGAGTGTACTCACTAAAGTGGATATCGAATTGTTTATTTGTCCTCCGTATTCATATTATAATATATATTGTTATTATTGTTATTATACGGCAAGTGGGCAAAGGAGGGGGCAAACAGCCTTGAGAAATCTATACAGAAATCTATAGTTAGAGAATCAAGATGCGTCATGCTCACTGCTCCCTTCTTAAATGCAAGTGAACAAAAGTCTTAAATGATAAGTCAACGTTCATCAATGAATGAATGGGCGGGAACTAGCTGCTCGTTAGTTATAATATTAGATGAACTGGTTGAGTTTCAGAAATAACTGACCGAAGTTCAAGACTTCATGAAAATTACCCATCAATTTAAGGGAATCTGAGGAATATACCTCGAACTAATTAAGAATACCCGGAAGACCACACTATATACAGTCTACCCTCTATAAATGTTAACCCTCGGGAGTGGATCAAAGTTAACATTTATAGACGTGTTAACAATTAACAATTATAAAATTACTTTTTTGAGCAATATACAAATCTTAACATTTATAAATATAAGCAATTGTGAAGAGTCCTTGTGAGAGAATACCATTCATAAAATTGCAAACCCAATCAAAACTTTATTCAATATCAAGTTTACAAATCACGGGTGAGAGAGAGGAATGTAACTGGATGTGTAGTTTTTATCATCCATATTATGGTTGTATTTCATTCGTTAACATTTATAAAGTCAAATTTACAAAGAAGGGAGTACCATTTTGTTAACAGTTAACACGTTTAACATTTATAGTGTGCAATATGTGGGGAGTAGAAGAAAGTTAACATTTAGAGAGGGTTAACACTTATAGGTGTAACATTTATAGAGGGTGGACAATAACTTGGTGGACTTGGAAACATTAGAATTTTGACTGATTATGTCCAAAAACCTCCGTAGACAATGATGTTGATGCACATTGCTACATTATAGTGACCGTCATGTGACCATAACATTCTTTAGAATGGTTTACTTGTTACGTGGGCTTGACTTGTAGACATCTACCCTAATTTTATAGTCAGGGTGGAAATAATGTGGGCCCAAGGCCTTGGGCCTTCCCCTAGTCTTCATGCAAACTTCAAACCAAGAAATGAAATTTTAGTTATAGGAAAATAGTGACACAAAAATAAGAAAGAATCACTGACATTAATTCTCTAGGGAATTGTTTTTTTATGTGACCACGCTAATTTTCTACCAAAAACTTAATGTGGGTCCTAGAAAATTACCGTGACCCACAATGTTAAGACTATTTACTGTATTGATGTCTGAATCAATAACAATTATCATAAGAATCCATGAGTCAAGTATATTTAATGTCAAGTAGGTGAGTTGGAGTGTTGGGACAAGTGAACACATCTACATAAATGGGCTTTTGATCCATAGATCTTCTCAGTTAGGCACGGGTTAGTCATTGTAGATGTATGGTGAAATGTATGATGTAGGCACTACAAATGTATGGTGAGATTGCACTAGTAGTGGCATCCCATATTTATATTCTCGGGGCCCACATGAACAAACTCACGCTACTTAATAATGTTATGTGACCATAAACAAAGAAGAGAATGAACTTTCATGCTTAGAAATGTTACGACCCTCAAGAGTTAACAAAATATCAACATTGCAATTAATGGGACTATGTTTGATTACATTGATTCAATGTTGTAGTCTCATGTAATTGAGTCGATATGAACGATGTGTTGAGATTTACTTTAGAGGGTTGTGATGTGCTAACCATTAAGCAAAGTGTAGGATCCTTGAAGCATGCCAAGAAATATTATTAGGTCCCCTTTATGCCGAGAGGTTGAGAGCAGTGTTGGACAAATACCATTTTTAAAATTTTAAAAAAAAAGACCATTTGGGTATCTATAATGAGGAATTCACACTAGTCAATACCAGTACGGTGTGTGGTATTTGATTGTATTTTGTTTATTTATTTTCAATACCATTTGGGTTTATATACCATGCAAAAACTTTCATACCTATGTAAAATATTATCACCCTGGTGTCAATATGATTTGGAATGGTATCGACCCAAATAACAACTCGGGTATACAAAGATACTCTCACCTTGACATACCCATCAAATATCAATGTTTGATTGGTATAATAATGTTGATACCCACGGGTAGGTTCTTTGATACCATTATTGATGTTCATTATGGATATCATGCATTCACCTGTATACCAGTCCAACATTGGTCAAGAGCTTGAAGAAAGGAGCATTCTCATTGGGGAGGAGTTTTTTACTCACACTTGTTGTGTCCGCTACACATTTGAGTGGTTGCACTTGTACTTGGTTTCCGATGCTCATATGGCTACTTGGTGAATCACACGTGGAATTTCTGCAACAAGTTCGTAGCAACTATTGACAAGCTCTTAGTCAAAACCCTAAGCTACCTTATGGAAGTCACTTAGGAACTTTCATTTTGTGGGCCACAAACCAATGGAATTCCAAGCATTCTTTGCATTGACACCACTTTTCTCTTGCCCAATATCATTGCCCCCTTGATATCACACAATGGAATGAACGAGATTCTAAAGTCATGATAGCCAAAAAAGTTCATGAGACTAAAAGTACATCATGACGGTTTCAAACCAACCCATTCTCTAGAGTGACAAAGTGCGGTAGGCCTCCGTGAAATAGAGCATGGCCACTTTACACTAGCTCAAACTAACAATAACAACAATTTGAGAATTGGTAATTTGTATAAACGATCCTACAAGGATTAAGCAACCTAGAATTTTATGCTGCTAATTTTAGTTGTTGAGCAAGACTATATCCAGTTGTTTGACTTAGATGCTTAAATGAGTTTTGAAACCCAAGGAAATCATTCATGCACGTCATCAAAATCCCCTCATCTTTGGTTGAAAGTTTTCTTCACCATGTCACCCAAGTTCATTATGCACATGTTCCTAAACTAGGTACTACATTGTTTTCGGTATGTGATGTCACTTACTAACTAAATTTATCCAATGCAATAACCTTTTGCGTAGAGCATAATCATTTATGTATTTTAAGTCGTTTACATTCTACGATATCCAACTAATCTATTTCATCTTTGTTGGTAGAAGGAAATTATAGTAAAAATGTGTAGCATAACATAATTTCAAATGGTAAGCAACGCTATATAACCATAAACGGTGATGCCATTTTGGAGAGTTTGTAATAGGCATCATGGGACTTCAAGGACGCTACATGAAGAAATTTTTGTAAGTTAGACATTGATTTGATTCAACAACTTGAGTGCTAAAACATAATAATGACATAGGGTAGAATTCCTTCAAAATCAATGACTTATACGAACTACAGGATGTACATTGATATGTGCAATTGCCTTCACGAATAGCTTGCCAATAAGTTATATATGCATATTATCTTAGGTCTAAATTATTTTACCAAATCTTATATATATATATAGTATTCATCCGTATAGCAACCACATGAAGAGCATGATTCATGTATTTGGTTCCGGTTGTAATAAATATTTAAAACAGTGTGAAATGTCAATACATTAGCGTGGGGCGACCTAATTGCTCGTAACTACGTCATAACATTTTATTGGTTTTTGAAAATATAATGTTATTTTGTAATAGAGGGGAGCTGCCATTTCATATACATCCCCAAAAGAAAATTCTTAAAAAAAATTATAACGGCATTTCTTTACCATGGGCCCCTGTCTTTTTCCTTACGAGACCACCTCTCTTGCCTCTCTCACCGCAAAATATGTTGGACCATGTCAGTGGATTGTGTAGGTCTTAAAAGAAGTCTTTTGGAGACCTCGACCTCCATTGGTCACTCTGTCATTCTTTCCTTGGTGTAAACTGAAGTGGTCCTAGGACGAGTTCCATAACCAATCAATGCTCTTACAACGCCCTGGGATGACTTCATGGTCCATGGTGCAAACCGACCTTTAGTGTCGGCAACTACGATATAACAAGGTACCCAAATTAGCTAGGGACTCCGAATGTTAAAAGTCAAATGAAGAAGAAGTTTTCTAATGTTTTTTCGAGTGGGCCCATCTTTTTTTTTGGGGGGGGGGGGGGGCAGGGGGGCAAATGCATAGTACGTGATCATAAACAATACATTGACTTTGACATACATTCGCGTGACCCAAGGAACGCCGTGTAAACTTGTGACAAGTGAAAGTCATAATCCAAACATGGTACCCTCGTGCATGTGAAAAAGGTACACTACATATTATTGTAGTTAGTGTCACTTTACTATTTAGACTTACACAATGCTATATAACTTATGTTTGACTATTAATGTAAAAAAATTAAGCAAGTCAAGATGACAATGTTCTATAATGCTCAAACAACCAAATCGACCTTTGTTGGCAACCAAAAAAATAAAAATGAGATATAGAATAAATAGTTATAGCGTTGCATAATTTCAAATAGTGAGTGACGCAATGGTTAGTGAAGTGCTTGGTCATCTATCCATCATCACCCACACACGTTTAAATCATAACAAGAAAACACACAAGCCAAAGCTCAATTATTGGAGGTGTTCATGTAAGGTATGTGGGTCTTAAGTGATTATTTTTTCCAACTAGCCCACATTTCATAGGATATGAAACATGCAGTTAGCAAGAGATGGTTATGTAGCCAATTCATACCTAGGCAGTAGAAACTTTCCTCATTATCTATGGAGCATGTATGAACATCTTATTCAACATCATAGTGAAGCTCCTCATGCTCATCAAATGGTTATATGGGTCTCCCTATTTTGTTGATTCTGGAACCTAGAATAATTATCGTATTTTGAACACACAACCCAATCTCTTTTAAACACATGTCATTTGGATATTTGTTCTCAAGTCCATATTCAATCACATATCACTCAAATATAGGTGTCTAAACAAAAAGAAGTAACTGAACAAGGGTGTCTAATTTATTGCCACGTTGTTTATAGTTGAGTGTTTACTGCTTTGGGTTTTGACTTTGTTTTTTAAGCTACTTATCCTTGGATTTTTAATTTTTAATTTTAAAAATTTAAATGCTCTTAGGTCACGTAGCACTCTTACAACCATACCCATATCCTATGTGAAAATTTGCATTTTGCTATAGTAAAGATGAACCAATAAATGCACCAAATGCAATACTACATTGAAAGTTTGTTTTAGTGTAGTTATTGAACATATCATACACTACAACATATGAGTTTATCGTAAATTTTTTGTGGCACTAGAAAGTTGTTATATGTGACTAGAAAATCTACCAATCTTTCACTATGATAGATTTGCATATTTCTCCTAGGGATGCAAGGCAATTCCTTGTGGATGTTATCATGGTGGTGATAGTCACTCCATTAAAACGTCAAAGGTACTTATGTAATTCACATATCCGTTATCTTAGTTATCACAATCAGTGCGTGTTACTATTTTGAAGTTACAAAGTGCAATAACGTCTTACTCATGAGTTCAATTTTTACTAACGAAAGTTCTACATGTTGTTCAGACACTATAAAACATAAATAACTTTGCTTGGTAAAATATTACATTCTCAATAGATAGTCATAGCACTACATAACTCCAAATAGTGATACGCACTAATTGAGATAATTAGTGTAGTTTTCTCTTTGACGGGAACACTCTAGGACGGACCTTATGTCAAGTTCATGCCCAATGGTTTTGCTTGCTTGTGGCATTGCAAAAGAACATTTACGAACTGATCTATTATACTGACTAGACATTCTAAATCCACAAGTCGAAGAAAGTCAAAGTCATTTTTGGAAGGCCACACTATTTAAAGTACATTATAAGCTATGCATAACATTGGGCAGGCTGCAACTCGTGCACATATTTGAGAGTCGGTAACTTTAGGTCGAGTTTCATAGGGTTCACTATGTAGGGTGCGAAACTCTTATTTATTTATTCGTTTATTTATTACTTGTTTCAAATTTCAAGTGGCATCGTACACCTATTGTGATCTAGTAAGACCTAACCCATCACAAACTTGGAATCGGGTCTTGCGTTCATATACTGCACTTTCTGTCCATAACATTATTTAGTTGAGTGACCAGGTTGCGTGGGACCGGGAATATGTCATGGAAGGTGTTATAATTATACCCTATGGACGTTTGTCTAAGCATATTCAACTTGATGAACACAAATGAAGCATAATCATTGAATATTATTAGAATGAAACGGTTGATAGCAATTGAATAATATTATGTCCAATTCAATCACTATAAACGTTGAAATTGAAGGTAATGAATCTTTTGACTTCATATGTGTAAACAATCAAAGCACTGCTACACTAGATATGATATTTTGTGTCATATGGTATTTTAAGTCTCTACGGTAACTTTTTGGATGACACTTCTCGTGAATAAGTGAACAGATATTGTCATGAATGGTGGAAATTTGAATGGAAAATCACTTGGCAAGTGACAATAATTTCAACACTGTCAATCTACAAATTCCAAAAAAGATTTACAAAGAATGACAAAAGAATGTTGGGTTAACATTTGGTGTTGGTGACACTATAAAATTGGTATCAAGCAAAGACAATCAGAATTGGTGACCCTCAATATCATACTTAGTGTAGCGTTTATTCGCTATCCCTTGGAATAGCTCCTTACACGACCTAGTTCAGACATAAACATGATGTTTATGATACACACGGCCTTAGTTTGAGCAAAAATGAAGAAGCTAGTGCATGGAATGTGTCTGAATGCATAAGCTATATGAATAAGCAAAGTCAACAACTGAAGCTTTTACACATGAATTGAGGAAACATTATTGAGCATCAAGTTACACTCTTAATGCTGCACTCTTAATATAACACATATAAAATCCATAAAAGTTTTCAGACATGATGAGCTGATAAAGCCCCATAGTAATCAATGTAATTAAGCTCTTCAAGAAGCGCATTGCCTATGCAAAATAGACAAGTGCACAAATTTGGCACTGAAGACCACTGACATCACAACATGTATTCAAATCAACCAATCACTCCGTAAGTCAGTGTCCGGGGAGAATTTTGAGCTTAATCGGTCGATATCATAGTGTTTCCAAGTCCGATTGGTTACATGTTCATGACATTATTCATAACATTATTCAGATCCATAACAGTGTAATGTGGGACTGATAATATTTCACGAAATATTCCTGAATATTCTCCACAGTTAGCCTGAATGTGACGAATCTACTGTAGAATATTGTCAGTCTCACATAACACTATTATGAATATGAATAATATTATATTGACATCTTTCGATTTTAGTTCATTAAATGAGGGTATATTCCATAGATTCTTCTAAAACAATCAGTAGTTTTCCTGAAGTATTGAACGTCGACCGGTTATTTCCCAAACTCAACCGGTTCATAATTAACTACCAGCCGGTTCTCCCCGTTCATTGCCGAAAGTCTCGTGATCAACAAAGTCTTCATGTACCTGATAACTTTACTATTTAATGTTTATTTAGCAATTGAATAGTACTTAATCAAAAATAGCTAAAACTTGTTTAATCATGTGTATATAAGTCAACGTATCATATGCAAGTAGTTGCAAGAAATCGAAGGAATGGAGACATGAGATGCCATGTATAGTTATCATGTGGTTACTCTTTGCCAACAGAGGGAACCTTGGTCCGAGGAAATCTTTTTCTATGATGCAATGTCTTTTTGACCAACCTTTGTGCAAAACACTGAAACGGTTCAACTGCATTTAGTTCTTATGAAGGAGTGGTCTTTTGTGGATTACTTAGCGCCAATGAAATGACTTGGTGTTTAAAGCGCTGCAATGGCCCATTGAGAAAACATGACAAGTCATTTGGGACGCCGTGCATGATTTTGGTAGGGTTGAGTGGCACAGACTCTCGCGGAATTGGAAAAGGCTCCAGACATTGCCTACCAAGATATTCTTAACAATTTTGACTCGACTGGGGCGGGGGGGGGGGGGGTCAATGGTCTCATTGTGACTTGGAGTAACTTGATGGTCACGTGGAAGGTTAGGCCTCAAATGGGCATTATTTCTTGATCTCCCCCCGGTTTGGCGTTGTTTACTATGGGGTGGTTGTATTTTGGTTCCTTTTGCAATTGATTTTTTTTCAAATTATGCCAAAAAAGAAAAAGATGTCATGTTTCTTAATCTTCCATGCATGGCAACATGTAGAAGTATTGAGAGCCAAAATGCCTTGAAATTTTGTGGGTGCTATCAAAATTTGACTCCTTTAAGGTAGACGTGCCTAATTCAGGTACTTATCTTATTTGGACACCTACATATGAGTGATATGTGGTTTGGTGTGGCTTTGAGAACGGATATCAAAAAGGAATGTTTAAAAAACTAAAATGAATTGCATGTTCAAAACATGATACCTATTTCAGGTTCAATAATCAACATAATTGTGGAGAGATCTATATGACCATATAAACGAGATGAAACTGATTTTATAGTTCTAGAAGTCCATCAAGAGGGTGTTAAATAAGCTCGTTCCGTATTGTAACAAAGTTTAGTGGCCTCAGTATAATATACGCTAACATCAACTTGATGATACAATTGAAGAAAGACTTTACACTTCCTAGTACTACATTTTGTAATAGGGAAGGGAACCTATGGACTTGTAGAGGGGGCACTCCAACACAAAGTGTGCCTCATCTTTGATTGCATTTTCATAACATAACTCAAATAATATTTATCCATTGGAATTGGGATAGTCGACCGTCATCCAATTTCAATGGCAAGTCTATGATTCTAGGTGCAATACACAAAAACAATCTTATGTCATGGGTATTGTCAAAGGTTGCTTCAAGTACGATTCTCATTTATAGTTGAAAAAATCCTTGAGGTGAAGGTAGACTAATTTCTATCCTGTGAGGTGGAAAGAGTTCCACTCTTTAGCAAGAAAGTTATGTTTGATAGCATCAAATACAATTTTTGGTGGTGCTAAGATGTATTGAGTTTCCCATTGTGGTAGACCCCATCATGCCTTCCAAATGAATGTCATTTTGTACCAAGTGTCATATCCTTGTTCAACTAGGTTTTGAGAGAGTAAGGTTGCTTGATTGACTAACTACAAGGAGGGCTCGGGGGGTTCACTGGCGAAAATCGTAGAACAACGTGCGATAAAAAATAGGGTCCAATATATTCATTGTAGATAAATTTTATAAAAAATGTACATGTAAAATAGGGGATTTTAAAATAGTGAAACATGTTTACATGTAAAATACCATCACATATAATCTTTTCAGGCTTTTTACATGTAAAATATCATCACCTTATAATCTTTTCTGCAAGGTAAATAACCCCCCCCCCCAATAAATAGGTCCCGAACGCACATGTATGCAAAATATAAGAGGGAGTGAACCCCCCGAGAAGGAGGGTAAGTGCACAAGTCATTGTTGCAAACCTATGGCTACTTTAAGTGCTTATAATTTCATGGGGGATTCTCATAAATTAGCCAACAATGTATGGTAGGATGTCAAAGATTGCATCTTCGTACACCCTCCTTCCCGAAAAATAAAATAATAAAATCTTTGTACCACATGAGAAATTGGGAGCACCAAGGCTTTGAATGATGAGGTTTTGAGTTCCCAACATGTGACTCCAACTACCACTTCTTTCCTCAAGGTGGCCTTCAAAAATTTCATACTTGCAAATTTCTCACCTTATACTTGAAGGCTCAAAGTAGCCATGAGAGTAGAACCCAGGGTATGTGTTGTCTCTATGTGGTCATTACCTAGGGAAAATTCTTGGTTTAATTTCCTATTGTTTCGGCCAAATAAAGACAAGTCATGAAATCTCATGAGTGGTCATAGATAAATTGACATCAAGACTAGAAGAGAAGGTATAGCTTGTTGAGGAGTCTTTGTAAGCATGCTCATGATTTGAGAAGCAAGATAATTTCATCACCATTAATGAGTATGAGAAATTTCACTTTGACGATGCGGGGGCATTCACGGTTGGGGTACTACTTTTGGGTGTCTAACGGAAAAAAAGACTTTTTTAGATAACTTCACATGCTTGGTATGCTTAGATTTGTATTGTGAAGCATATTTTGGATCATACCTACATTTCATACTCCATATTGAGTACACCGACAAAGTTAATTTAGAAGGAATAGGGTCATCTAAGATATCATTTTGATTCCTTAAAGGACATTTAGGAGTGTTGTCTTAATTGTTCACCTTAGGATCAAGGAATGAAAAGGACAACAAGAATCAATCGAAACGATCCCAATTTTTTTCCTCACAATCATCGTTCAAGTGTGTACCAATAGAACCAAGTATGTATTGAATACCAATTGCCCAATTTTACATGAGGCACCAAACATGGCCAAAAATACATATAATTACGGCCACACGTAAAAGGAACGTCTAGTATTAGAATTGGACAAAAAAAATTATATGAATGGACACATGACATTTATACCAAGGTACTAAGATGCAAAACAGGAAATAATTGACCTCCAATGCACACCTAAATAGCAAAAAAATGCCATTGATGTGGTTTAGGGTTTAGGGTTTAGGGTGATTATTAAATAATAATAAAAATATTTCTTGATAAAGCTTATGAACTATCTACTTATTTATGTAAAATTTATTGATCAAATAATAGTAAATCATGATAAACACCAAGATCAATGCGACATAGTCCTTAAGTCCTTTGTCCCAAAAGTAGTACCTCAACCGTGAATGCCCCCATGCACAATATATTCATACAAGTTCCAAAAATTATGAGGAAAGTGATTTTCGCATTGATGTAGATTTATTAACCATCTCATACTAATTGCATGTGTCATATCCTAGGAGAAGTGGGCTAGGCTAGTCAAGAAAAGTAACCATTCAATTTCTATAAACCTTAAACATTTTGGGGATCTCGGGGAATGTATTTTCCAACACACTCCCACTTAAGGTAAGCGAGAGTCATAAAACTCTCATAACATAAGGTATACAAATATGTAATGGACATAATGCTCGTGGAATATTGTCCATCGGATAGGATTGCAAGGAGTCTCACTTGGTTGGCAATTATATTATGAACAATGCCACAATTCAAGTGTAAAAATCAGAATTGAGATGGAAAAGCTATAAGAGGTCAAATTGATTTTTCAACGTAAAATGGGTTGAAACTTGTACTTCCCTTGATTCAGTAATGCTTATTGGACTTACACGTGGGTTGATTCCTCAAATGATTGCATAGACCCCTAATTCTACCGACTATTAAATGCAAAGTAGCTAATACGATTTGAAGATGCAGTCCACTCTCCTTTAAACATGTATCTTTGTGGTGTTTGTTATCAGATTTACACCTAACCGTACACCATCCAGATTCATGTGTCATATTAAGAAAGATAACCCAACAACACCTTATATGATTGCATAGACCCTTCCATTTGTGTGAACTATGGAACTTCAAACCCTTGACCTAGATTTGTGTTCTTATATTGAGCACACTATCCAATCACATTGCAACACGTGTTTTCTTGGTGCCCATTTCTAGCTACAAACCTTGCCATATACTACTAAAATTTAGGCATTTTCATAAGACTAGTGTTTGATTAAAGCCCGCATACTCTAAAGAAAAATTGGTTGTTACTTATCACAATGGAAGAGGTTCAAGTACTTATAGCATTTAAGGTAAGCGAGCATAGTAAGATAACTTGTCATATACAGAACAAGAATAGAGACTTAACATGATCGTATGTTGATAGCAAGTTGGGCATATTTTTCCCAATAATTAAAATAATAATAAAGGTGTAGGTGGTCCATAAAAATATTTATGGAAAATTAAGCAAATATGTGTATGTATGTTTATTCATTTGTGCACATAGCATATCCTACAATACAAATCCATGTATTGTAACTTGTTTTTGTAAATTCATTCATGACTTTGGATTGAGCTTTCCAACACACCAAATTTCCTAAAATTTAGGAATTTTGATGATTATTTTTTCTTTCATTTAGGCATCTAGCCCAATAATTTCCAAAAAAAAATAGGCTTGATTTCTTTGACTTACTTCCCGCCCAACCTACTATCAGTATGTGGTACTAAGGGTCCAACCGCACCACCTAGTCAAAAGAATCAGCTAACTTACGAGTTAGTGAGGGTTTTCTAACCAAAATCCTAGCAAACTAAAACAATGACCGCACCACCTACCTAGGAGAATTAACCAACAATGTGATTTAGTGAAATCAACTAGATAGCTCATATGCGAGCTAACTGATTGCACAAGCACACGTCCCAATTACCACTTACAAAAGGTTGACCAATCTAATAAAGGAGCTAAGGTTGACCAACCAAAGTTTTGCTCAATTGGCCCAAGTTTTGAACATGACACTAATTATGATACACTATAAGTTTATGGCCCACACCATTTGTGTTTCTTTATGACTAAAATAGTATAATTACAACTAAAGAGCGCTATTTATCTAAGTGTGGATGTTGAAATGACATTGAAATATGTGGCTATACCGTTAACTGGGCAGTGTGGGCATAATACAACTAATTTGAGTGGTAACTTACTCTAACTCTCTAACCAAAACGAGCGGCTAGACCCAAAGCAGTGTGCGTGCGTTTTGTGGGCCCCAAAAATATGAGCATGGGATGCGCAAACCTTGCACAAGGAGACTAAAAGTCAGATTGAGCTCCCAACATTCCATGGTTATATTCCAAGGGGCCCATACTTGCTTAGTAATGTTATGGAAGACGATAATTGTGAAAGTCTAAATGCATTAACTTACACGGTAGTGAATACATGGTGGAGATCCATCCGTCAAAGGAGGTAATTCTTGAAGCATGTGGGTCCACATTCATGCCTTTTTGACTTTTGATCGGGAACTGAGATGCTGTGAAGTTTCTTGTGTTGATGTGCATCCCACCTCATGCACATGCCATGGCCATTCTTCCTCACACGGCCTCTCAAGCATTCAAGGAAGCTCTAACTTACAGAGGCAGAGAGCCGATCATAAGGTAAGAAAAGAACGAAAGAGGAGGGATCTTGGGTTATTGTTGTTGTTGGTGTTGTTGTTTGTTGAGCAACAACCTTGGCCTGAGTAGCCTAACCTGAATTTGAGCACATTTATTACTGCTTTCCTTGTCATCTCTAGGTGTCTTCCTGTCTGTCGGTATAAGCCAAGCGTGGATGCTGCCAAATTCTTGTTCATTTCTTCACAAGGTTGGTGAATTTTTCTGGGTGTCTTTCTGTCGGTCTCCGCTCTCATTTCTCTTCGGAGCTCATTGTTTTCTTAGCTTCTTGCAGCCTGAATTTAAATTAGGATCGTGTCGGTGCACAGATGATGTGTATATAAGTGTTCTTATATACTGAAATTGATGTCCATTTTCGGTGAATATTGCTCTTCAGTCTTTGGAGTCTTAGGTTGCAAGTCAGGGATAGAAGAGATTGATCATTCTCAACAAGGCCCTTTTTTGTGTGTGTACAGAGCAGCAAGGTTGCCATTGTGTGTGTGTGGGAGGAGGAAAGCACAATGGCAATGGTTGGGCGATGATCAAGATTGACGCTCTCGACTCCATGCGATGAAAAGGCAGGCAGGGCTAAGGCTGTGAAAGGTAAGTCCTAAATTCCCAAGACTCCCAAGACCTTCGCCGTTCACCCTTTTAAAAATGTAATATAGTAGATTATAAGGACGATCACATTCTTAAGTATTTTGTGGCACGAACCACTCAACCATGAGCTATGGAGAGGAGCTTGAGAGCAAGCATCATGATGATGAAGAAGAAGAAGAAGTTGATACTTCTTGCTTCCATCATTCCTCTTCTCTTTCTACAACTCGTTCTCTCAAATGTTAATTCCAAATTTGAAGTTCCTCTGCCCCATTCACATGAGACAATCTCTAGATATTTTGACTCAACCCAATTCACATGGAGGCTTTGCACATTTCGAAAACAAACGCACCTGGGAAACATGGATTAAATAACCGGCGGGGAGAGTAAATTAGATGACGAATTGTGATAGCAACGAGACATCCATATCTCGAGCTGTTTATGGGACATAAGTGGTCTGCTCATGGACCTAAACCGGAAATTGTGGATAAAATACTCTCTGCGTGGACAGAAAAAACACATGTGAGATGCTCTCCACTTCGATGAGCTATCTTTCATATCTGACTCTGTTTGCAACGATGTGAAGAAATTATTTTGGTGCTGGATTCTACCTAGTTTCCCCGAAACCTTCCAATTGTGGAAAGTGGAAAGAGGAATAGAAGATGTGGAATCCACGTTTGGAGTCCAAAGTGATATTATAACATGATAAATTTTGCCTTGTGCAAAATGTTGTGAAACGCACAAGCCATGTAGAACTTGTACCCTGTTTGTAGTAAAAATTTTGTACACATTCTGGTGTGCTGGAATTTGGGGGGTCCCAATGTGAGATGATGGGGTGTTTAAAAACGGGGCATTAGAAGTGGACAGAATATCAATGTAACTTGTTGGTGAACTTGAACCGTCATGTGGATAGTTGCCCGTAGCGATTATGGACAATGACTTAGGAGTAAGCTAGTCATCGCAACATTTAGAGGCTTGGTTATGCAAGGCGGTGTGTGCATAATGAAAGGAGCAACCTTCTTCAAGAGGACGTATCCTTTGCACTAGTAAAACAAGTCTGCACTTGAGCCATGTGGCCAGGAAATACTTTACTTCTGCCCTGATGTGGAACTCTTTGTGTTTTTTTTATTTTGTTTTTTTCCCTTCCTTTTATTCTTTTTGGTAAATCTGTTTGGCAGGGGAGAGGGGCACTAGTAATAGTGAATCTAGGGGACCCACAAAACTCTTTCTACAGTCCAAAACGTTGCATGCCAATGGGGCAAACCAGCTACCGACTTTCTGAGGCGGGTGATTAAGGTCAAGCTTTAGCCAGAAAGTGGACACTTGAAGAATCTCTCAGACGTCTGACTATGCAACTAGTTTGTGCTCCCAGAGTTAATAAACTCCGTGTGGTCTCTCAAAGATATTATTGAATATATAGTTTAATGAATTTTGAAACAGAGGTCAAGAGAAAAAGTATTTTCAATACTTTGTCGAGGTGCATTACATTTAATTTCATATGAAAAGAGAAGACTTTTAATCTCTGGCCCTGCGTCTGATTTCAGAATTTTACATTACCTCCTCTCAAAAGCCAAATTTATGGCATCCGTAGGCAATGCACTATTAAACCTGTGGCACTAGTCCTGTGCAATTCCAGTTTAGTCAAGACAAACTTGACAGCCTTTTCACAAACTATGCTACTTGTTGTTACTTGATTTGATGCTCACTGTTAATCTGCTGACCTAGAATCAGATATACATTGTTTGAATCTGTCTTCTAACGGTTCACCAAATTCCATTGGTCGTACACCAATTTAATCTGCATCAGCTCTTGAGATTTACTCCGACCCCTGATGTCTTAGAATCCTGACCATTAACTACGGTGAGGACTCCTGATTTCTTGCCTTAAAGAAAGGTTTGGATTTGATCGTGCAAAAGTCTCTTTTTACACCTCTTTGTGGTTGGATTAACCTTAGCGTTTTCTTGAATAAGTCTCCAATGAGCGCGATGTCCTTCCCCTTTGGTCCATTGGCTTGCTCAGTGAACCTGCCTTGGGTTCACATACGAGTAGGGACATTGCTCATGGTCGAAGCATCTTGAAGTACATGTTGGGCCTTGGCCAGCGTCATCTCTTCGTGGCATACTTGTACATGGTCATGATGTTGTTTGTTGTACCAACAAATTCAGATCATAGGGATTTATGTACAGGTTGAGGTTGTGCTATGTTTTTTTGGCTATGAATCACTTGAGAGATGTGTTATTAAGAATTGATGCATCTGTAGAATTGTTGCAGCGGAATGCAGCATAATGAAATGGAGCATGAAGCGCCAGTTTGACTCAGACGGGTGCTTAAATTGGAAATAAATAATTTTCAGTGACCTTGTGATTTGTCTGCCATCTTGCAATACATCTCACAGTCCTGAATCAAGATATTCTTCACAACCTCCTTCCCTGAGGGGTCATGGTTGTTCAAGTCCAAGCTGCAACGGGTTGTAAGTATATTTCTCCCTTCCAAACCTCTGTCATGTGAAGTTTGCATGTGATGGATTCTGCAAAATTTCAATGCATGTGTTGTGGTACTTGTCAGTATTCTTTATGAAGTAGGGAATGGATGCAAGAGCCCTTCCACATGCTGTAGGAGGCGTCCGGACTACCTCGCCGGTGGCAAGGTAGATACCGGTGCCTACTACAACTGCTGGCATGGCGATATGTGCCTATTGCCGGACGTAGTGGTCAGGCCGTGGCGAGGTTATCAATTACATGTGATAGTGTGCCTCCTCATATCCAATCAGGAATGGACATGTCGACAAAATCTCTTGGCCTAACCACTAATTTTGACTGAACACAGGGGATTTTTTCCTTTTTCAGTTCAATGTGTGTAACAGTTTCAGATATATTTCAGGGTTGACTTACTGGTTCCCATCATCACATTTACACAGGAACCATGAAGCTACTTTTTGCGCTACAACATCATTGTGACAATCCTCTACATCTGTTCAACGACTTGCAGTCTTATGGCATGTGAGTTTTAAGCTGACACAGTAGACACTGAAGCAAGTGCTGATTGGTTCACATTCTGCTTCTTCTTCTTCTTCTTTTGTTATTTTATTATTATTTTGCTTTCTTAAAATCTTGTTCTGAAAACCTCAAGAGGATAATGTAGATTTACATTGCGACATATGAGACTGCTATTCAAACTTACATTGTTGTACCAACATCTGTGTGTGGATTTACGATGACTGGATACATAAGTTTTGTACAAGAAGTTGACTTATCTTGAGTCCTCAACGGTTCCAGCATCTTGGAATTCTTACAAATTTGGGAGTTTCTTCAGGTTATTTGAGAGGGTCGGGATGACTTCGAGTTGCAAAACTGCCCATCACTGGATTGGGAAGTCTAGAGATCCATAATACTTTGCAGACATCATTCTGTGCTGCAAATTAAGTTCCTCGACGGAATGAAAATGTTTGATATCCTGAAGAACAAAGTGCTTGTTGCAACAAAAAATGGCCATGGATCATCACCACCCTCACCAACACAACAACATGTTGAATCAGACCATCGTCGTCAAGGCAATGATAATGTTACAGGGTTCTCACTTCCTGTTGACATAACCTTAGCTTCTTCAACATGCACATTCCCGCAACACAAACAACAAACAGGACACCGTCATAACCAAACCGGTTCATCAGAACGAGGTTACCCGCTCCTCAATGATGTGACTCTTGGGCAAGATAACTCTGGAGATTCAAGTCCAAGGCCATACTCCAATGCGACTCCTCGTCACGCGATTGTGGTGTGCAGTCCAAAGTTACTCAAGGTGATTCCATCAACACAATCTCACATTCTTGAAGTATTTATGGGTTTGTTGTGATTTACCTATGTATCTGTTTGTAACCGGTCACTTGTCCAAGTGGAGAGCACTTCCAGCAACTCCCTTGTGCTTTTCTATCCGTGCATAGAATATTTTATCCATAACCTTTGGTTTCTTTTTGTCATGAGCATACCAGGTATGCCCCATAAGGGGCTTGAGTAGGTCGATGTCTCACTGCTATTGCAGCTTGTCATCCACTCTCTTCTCGCCAATTTGTGGTTTAAAGCATTTTTAAATGGTATAGTGGTGCTCTCCATAGATAAGCATCTTGGAGAGCATGCACTTGGTGAGAGTTTTGTATGACATGGCCTTTAAACTTTGTCCAAAGATAGGTAATTAATAAGGTGTCGGTCAGAGAGAGCTTGCCATTTGACTATGCTTCACATTCATGCATGTCAAGCCTTGCGTAAACTCAAGGCCTTAACCTGGATCCTATGGGAATTCTGAACTTTAGTTCCCTTAGGCTGGAATAGTGCTTGGTTGGGTGACCTTCCAATCACTTGATGTCCAGTGCACCTTATTACCTATGGTCCACCCAATTATAGTGGGGCTATCTGGGTGAATTGGATACTTTCAACCAAAGATGTGGGCACCTAGGGGCTTGTCCTTGAGAAAGTTAGGTGTAGGTTGGCTTGTTTGCGCCTGTTCAAGGTGTTCATCTTTGAGACAAGGCAATAGTCTTCAGGGGCCCTCTAATTTTTGTGATGCTAGTCTTGGGATTACATATAGACCAAGTTGAAGATGAAGCATCATCATAATTCACGCTGGTGGCAACATCGTAGACCTTTTTGCAACTTCTTCTGTATGCATGTCGTGAAGGACCTTGATTGTTTTGAATTTATTCTTGAAGCTAGAATAGAAAGAGAACATCCATACACATGCTTAAGAGTGCTATGGTGCACACTCTGATAATGTGGGCGTGTGGATGGTATATATAGGTGTTGGGTGCAGATGAAAAAGAGGAAGAGAAAATCCGGTCATACATGCGAGAGCAGGCTGTGCCATCTGATCAGGGATGGTCCACTTCTTCAGAATCCTCAGAATCATCATCTGACCAAAGCACCATGAATTCACCTAGGAGGGTTCATCAGCAACAGTCTTCCGTCCATGCTAATTCTATGACATCTGCAATGTTGTTTGCAAACAAGACTCCAGCTGCTTCTCAATCTGTCTTAGCTCTCATGCAGTCTAAATCAGGTTCACGCTCCCCAACTGGAGGTTTAGGGTCTCCTGGATTCATCCATGTTCACCGAGGACAAGGTTACTCCCGTTGCTACTACTCAGTTGTGGGTTCACTGGCTATGTTTCAAATGTCTGAACTAATTCAAGTACATGAGATTTATGTAGGTGACCTTTAAACCAATAAAGTTGTTCATTCGGATCGAATTCTACAACATTCTGCAATTCTCTAGGAGAATGTAGTGAGACAAACCACCCAACCATGAGCTATGGAAAGGAGTCTTGGGAGCAAGCACCATAGAACAAAAGATGGTGTCTCTTTACTCCCTTCCCCTCATCTTCTAAAGCTCCACCCCCTTGCTTCCTCTTAAGAGCGTGAGTTAACTTAAGTTTCACCTAGCAATTTACATGGACCTAAGGCAGTAGAAATCGTATAATTGGTTCCCTACACGGCTCCATGTAAACTGTATGTTTTGTCAATCACCTTGTGAACTAGGTAATGGATGCACGGAACCTTATCATGGGTTATAGTAGGCGTCTAACCGATCGAGCCACGGGGACAGCGAGGTAGGTATTGGATGCCTACTACAACCGAAGGCAGGTTTACACATTTCTATTACTAGATGTATTGGTCAAGCCATGGCAGGGTCTTCAATGACAGGTAATGACAGGTGATAATTAATATGTCTCCTCAAATCCAATTAGGATTAGACACGCCACCAAAATTGCTTGGCGTGACCGCTGCAAATTAAGATCTTCTTACAAGACTTTTCCCATTCTAAAATCCATTGTGTATTGCTATTGCAGGAGTTCGGATGACATCGAAACGCACGAGTTATGAGGTTGACGTTGTTGACATTGCAGATGAAAGTGAGTCGCCATCCACTTCGCAGTTTAGCATGGCCACCGATTCCGCTGGAAACACCGGCACCGGGAAAACAAGCCCAGCTGATCTATCTCAAACCTCGAGCCCACAGAGGAGCCCAAGGAAACAATTATTCACAAAGCGTCCTGTCGGCCCTTTGCAAGAAACGAACAACAAGCCAATCAAACTCCCACCTCCACCAATCATCATGCCACCCCCACCATCACCATCTCCTCGGCGTACGCGGAGCCTAACCCCACCTTCAAATTGCACACCACAAACGTACCCACTTTTGCAAGGGGTTATGAGTTCACCATCCTCGCCTCGTCCACAGAGGCTAAACCCAAGGGTACTAGACGTCACAACTAGATTGCAGGATGGTATTTCCAAGGACATTAATAGGAAGAACAACAACAATCAATGGACACAACTACCTTTCTGTGAGAAATCTATATGGTTGAACGTACCTCAACCTTTGATTAATGTTTCCACAATGTCGACCTCCAACCATGGGTCTCCAAGAAGGACCACCTCCATGAGCATGGACATGACCACATCTGCAATCATGATGGACCGGTGCCTAATTCCTCCAGTGCAGGCAGCTCTGGTGCCAAAGCCACCTCAAAGATGGGTTAAGGGTCAACTTCTTGGCCAAGGCTCCTTTGGGTGCGTTTACGAGGGCTGGAATTTGTAAGTGTCGCACCTCATTTTACTACTAGCATACGAGGAAGAAGAGATGACTCTGATGTTGCCACCGGTGTGTATTATGGTGTTGCTTCACCTTCAAGTTGGTTTAAGTCTATACGTAATCCCAAAAAGGACATCCCAAGAATTAGAGAGCTCTCAAAGATTATTGTCTCTTTTCAAAAGTGAACACCTTAAACAGGTGTAGACAAACCAACCTGCACCTATCTCCCTTAATGACAAGTTCTTGGGTTCTCACATGGTTGGTTGAAAATATCTAGTTCACTAAGATACCCCTTCTATGATGGGGTGGATCATAGGTGGTAGGGTGCACCAGAAATTAAGTATCAGGAAGTCACCTATTCGAGTGCTATTCCGGCCTTAGGGGTAAAAACTCGGAGTTCCCATGGGATCCAGGTTAAGGCCTTGGGCTAGCATACGAGTTCTCTAATGCACTTAATGCACAAATAAAACTATGGAGCTTAGCAGTACTGTAGTTTCTCATCTATTTCAACATAAAATAATAAATTCTTAGTTGGAATTGGACACGTGTCAGTCTTGCAATTGGTTTTAACCAACATGGAATTACGCTTGGGCAAGATAGTCATACAATATGTAAGTTTCAAGGGGGTTCCAAGATGTTTATGACCAAGGTGTGTATTTGTGCTGCAGGGAGGATGGCAGTTTCTTTGCTGTGAAAGTGAGCGACAGTGACATTATTGCACCTGAAATCCATCAGGTATTCAACTATGAATTTGTCAATTGTAGATTTGTCGTTGAACGAGTTGATAAAGTGCGGACATGATATATGAAACAAAACTTGAACACTTGGAACAAACGTTGGATATTGGTTTATGATCCTTTCGTCAACATGTTTCCAATCATTTCTGGACCTTTAATATTTCAAGCTTATGTGTGTTACTCATACATACAAGATGGCATTGTGATGAGTTGGAGAAGTGTACATTCTATTTATGCAAGAATACAATTATTACTATTTCAAAAATTTATGCCACAGATTGGTGAAGGTCCTAATAAATGTGCATAACTTGGTGCATGGCAGGAGGTGGAAGTTTTAACGAGGCTCAAACATCCCAATATTGTTCAATACTATGGCACTACAAGGGTAATGACGTTTTTCCAAATATCTCCATAAACTACAATGATCTCATGGCAGAGTTTTCTTAAAATGTTGAGCATGTTCTTCTCTTTTTTATTTTCTCTTTTTATGGTCTTATTCGAGGGTTGAGAAGGGTTTGAGACACCGAGACACCATGAAATGTTCTTGAACCGTCATTTTAAATCATTAAAGGTGGTTGACTACCAGAGTTGAAGTTTGTTATCGAGAAATCATTGCGATTCAAATTGATTAAACAATTGGAAGATTTGACCATTCAAGGTGATCATATCATACAATCCTGAAGAGAAACTTGGAATTGTTGCAGAAATTCACTGTCTAAGTGGTGCTAAAATATTTTCTCACGCTGATAATCAATGTTGAAGGGGTGCCTAAAGACACAATACTAACTCAAGATATTTGATAATTTCAAATTGGTATTTATGTATACATTTACGTGGATGGGGTCCTTCAGGAGAATGGATGCGTTTGCATATTTTTGGAACTTATGAAGATGGGATCACTTCAAACCATCATGAAGAGATTTCAAGTCTTTGATGAAGTATTGATCAGAACATACACTCGTCAAATTCTCAAAGGGCTGGAATATTTGCATGCGAAGAACACAGTTCATAGGTTACTCCTCTTCCATTTGAACCTCCTATATGTATCATAGGTGCTTGTTGACTATTTTAATATATTGACGACACTTGAATCTAGTGGTGTTGACTAAATTTCTAAACTAATAATATGATTTAGACTGATATTTTGAAGAATCGGTAATGGGGTTAAGATATCTTTCTATGTTTTTATATCTAGTGCTATCCCTTATGGATTGTCTAAAGCACTCATGGTAGTAGTCCAAACAGATGGTGTGGCTTAAGTGGCTTAATGACTATTGAGCAATACATTGTATCTTTCTCAACTTGGAAGAGGAAACGAACCAAAAGTTATTGAAATTGTAGTTTTGGTCAATACACAGGGACATCAAGTGTGCCAACATTCTGGTGGACTCTAATGGACAAGTGAAGCTTGCAGATTTTGGCTTGGCAAAAGAGGTACAATCTTGTCATTTTGGTCCTTGTACATACGAAGCATCCATTTCATTGTTTTGAAATCTCTATTCTGAATTTGTAAAAGCATTTTGAAACACTAATTCTCTCAATCCTTTCGAATAGATATAGTTATGCTTGATAGGAGTTTGAGGATAGGAAGGGCATGGTAGGGCTTTGCAGCACCTATGTAGGTTATCCAATCCAGGGGGGATTTCACCCATGTTATGATGTGAATTTATTTCTTTAGTTGATTTGGACACTAATTTACAGTACTAGAAGAGTTAAAGGTTTTTCTTTGGGGAAATTACATAAGGATGAGCATATCACAAACTGTGAGGTGCAATTTTCGGCTGATTATATGGATGTTGAAAAATCTTTTCCACAAGAGTTTTTTTTTTTTTTTTTTTTTTAACTTTTTTCACTTTTTTATATGTATGTGAGAGGTTTAATGTCATTAGAGAAACATATATACACTATAACTAAACTATCTCAAAATGCAAGTGGCCAACAAGTAATGTTGGTTCAATATCATTACATACATTAATATCTTTTTACAGTGCTAATTCAACATGTAGCTAATAATTCACACGACCTGGACTCAACCCACATTTTATCTTTTGAGATCTTGCAACTATAAACTATAGAAACAAAAGATTGATATTGCAACCTATTTGTAGTAAGCATTGATTTAATGACTGAACATCTGTGAAATGCATGTTGATATATGGATCTAGAGGTTTGTGATTGACGAGTAAAATATTTGTGATACTTGCAATGACCCATTTTGTCTTGTATTCAGATGAACAAGTCGTTGGCCACATCCGTAAAGGGTTCTCCTTACTACATGGCACCTGAGGTTAGTAACATACAAAGAAACTACTTATTTGCAAGGTTTGAATGATGGTATGAAGGACATAATTTATAATGTGGATGATTCTTAGTGGCTACACCAGTAATGACATTTCAAGTATCTTTTATAACAATATTGGGTGTGTGATAGGTTATGATTCCTGATCCGGGAAGGAAATTGCGTCCATATGGACTAGCAGTGGATATTTGGAGTTTAGGTTGTACAGTGCTTGAAATGGCAACAGGAAAACCTCCGTGGAGTGGGTTGCCCGGGGTGAGCTTTCCATCCAATACCTACATCATACTTCAACATTTCCCACCTTAGACCCATTAACCTTATCATGTTCTAACACACAAGACTTTATTGAGGTTTTGTTGTTTGCTTATTTTTCCTTGTTCATTGGATCTACTCAACAAGTCTTGTTGAGAAAATCACAAGTTATCAAATTTTGGTGACCCCTTACAAATGGAACACCATAGATAACTTAACTTAAATATGATTGTTTTGTTTGTTTGTGTGTGTAGTTTGCATTTTTTTTCAAGGTCATGAAAGGGGAGCTACCACCAATTCCTAAACATTTGAGCACAGATGCACAAGATTTCATTATTCAATGTTTAAGGATGAACCCTGAACATCGACCCACAGCCAAAAAACTGTCGGAGCATCGATTTGTGATACAAGCCCCTCATTCAATACCACCACACATGATTTTGTAAGCATTTTCTACATTTTTGATTGCAGTAAGCATTGGTTTTGACGAGTCACGGTCCCATCTCGAGGTTGTTTATGCTTCCAAACAAGTCTTCAAGGTTCATGGTTCACTATTGTCACTGGTTCTGACATATAATTTTTTTCTGCAGATCTTAACATCAATTTGTCATATTCCAAAACATGACATGATGCCAAATTGCATTCTTTCAATCTCAATCCACATTACTACAAAATTTAGGTTGGGTTCCATCCTTCTACAACAAACAAAGATACATGCGACTACAATGTACATTAAGGCTTTCCATTGACTTTGTACACATTGGTAGAACAGAGAATAGAGCAAAGCCCAGCCTTTTCAAGAGCTACCACTTCCTCTCCTTTCTTTCACAGAACACCTTGGCCCAAAAATTGGCAAGATGACCTCCAAATCAAGCCCCAAGGAAGAGGATATGCTGGATTTTCATCAGTTTGTGAGCGGAACCTGTTACCTTATCAAACCAAGCTTTGCACCATTATCCTTTGATATCAGCTAGAACTTTCAAGATGGAGGAGTATCTTTGACAAGAATTGTGTCATTTTAACAAAACTTGGATTCTAAGCTCCTCACAAACTGAATTACTCTGTTAACCTACTTGGAATGAAAGTCTCAACAAAATGTGGTCATTGTATTCCAAACCAGGGCTGTGGTGTGGTTTGTGATCAATCTTATGAAAGCATCGAACCCTCTATCAAGCATCCCCTAGGGAGGCGCTTGAAACAGTATTAAAATGCTGCACATTAGGTAGTATGGGTTGACTTTCACATTGTTTAATTTTTTTCCCGAAGCATTGAATCTTGAAAAGTTGAAAGAATGCACATCACCAAGTTATGTTTGATCAGTGGAGGTAGTCTTGTAAACTCAAAAGTCTAGTATCTAGACCTACAATACGCCACTTATTGAACTCTGATGATTTTATTGAGCCCATATTCTTCCTCGGGATTTGATGGATGATAACTTGCTGGAAAGATCTATAGAGAGCTTACTTACAACAAATGCTCTTCAATTACTTCATCGGATCAAGAAGTGAGCAAGATTTGAGCATTATAACTTGGAGCGGTGAGTCATCCACCTACTCGAGCTGTCTATCAGGCATAACTGATTAGTTCATGGACATATCTGAAAATTATGGGTGATATTGTGCCTCCATAGATGAAAAAACATGTGACGAGTTTTGATTACCCTTCTGCTCTTGGACATGTGATCAATCATGAAAGGCCTACAAATTGCAAGACACAGGGCCATCACGCATCAAATAGCTAGATTTTAAATCTTGGTGTCAAGTTGGACTTTATACCCTCACTTGATGCATGATCTAATAATAGAAAACCATAAGACTACACAATACATCCACACATACACAAGATTCTTTACACCGATTGACTTCATGATTCACCATTTTTTGTAGGAGCATCAGAGCTGGTTTTGGTTTTATTATTTTTGTGGTTCACATTAATTTCAAAGTATGGATGCTTAGAAGTAATGTGGCGTACACCATTTGAAATAATCAATGCATTTGTTATTTTATTTTGTTCCAGTACCCAAATCCATTCTGGTCACATTTCATGAAGTGGGAAAGTGGGAGATCATGAATGCCCAAATTGATGGGTTGAAAGATCCTTGGAAGGCTTCGGTGGCCATTTGATGCTCGCACAATAAAGGGCACATTACACCTTGGACAAGGGTTGTGACTAAGAAATTGTGATGGCCCTTGGAATTCATCCGAGTCCATAAAATTCAAGTGGTCAAGGGCCTTCAATTTACCTCAATTTGCTCTAGCCCCTGGCAACCAGCTGTGAAATTGCGTGCAAAAGGGAATAACATTATAATATTTCTTGGTTCATGCTGCTATAGTACAATACACAAGAGGAAAAGCATGTTACATCTTAAGATATAGAATTGCACAAGAGAGTTGTTGCAGTAAGGTAGATGTGGGTAATTTGGATATTATTCTCTCTGCACCCACTTTTCGTAGGATATGAAACACGCAATCAATGCAAGATTGTTAGCAAATCCAAATCGTGCATGTAGCCATTTGCCCCATAATTTTTAGAGCTCACATGAATACCTTCTTCATTATGACAGTGAAGATTTATGTGCTCATGAATTGGTCATACAGGACCTCGAATGTTTAGCATATTTTGAACACAGAGTCCTAACCTTGTCCGTTCTTAATTCCGCACCTAACCACATACCACTTAATATAGGGGTCTAGATATTTGTTGTGTTGGAATTAGGCATGTCTACCTTCCAGCTTACCGGTATAACAAATGACTGAAAGAAATGGAATTTAAGAGTTTGTATACCTTGGTTTCACTGCATATTGAGGCAATTTGAATGAATATATTTGGAATGTCTTTATGCAGCCAAAAATCTCGCACCTCAATATTGAATGCCAATATAGGTCAAGTCAGAATCACATGCCCACTCCAACCTCAACCCTGACCTCAATACCTCAATATTGGATGACAATACAGGTTGAAGTTACTCTATGTGAAAGGTATTACACAATGTATAAAAGCTGGAAACCGTAAGAAGTCCACACCACTATTACTGGAGAGAATTGTTTGATTGCAGAATGTTTTGGAAGATTAAGTGACCTGAAGAATGGCATAGTGAATAGGTAGTACTAGGCAAGGAAAGATTTTTGAACTACAATATGTACACCAAGGACCAAGTTGGCTGAAAATTGATATAAGTTAATGAAATTTAAGCCATGTTGTAAGGTGGCTTTGAATGAACAGAAAAGAGAACCACAGTTCAATTTTATTCCTCATCCCCCTAAAAATGGAATTTTCCTGCTATAAATTTGTAGTTTTTGTTCTACATATTGTACATGTACTACTTGAATTGTATTGAGCCTTTTTGCCCATGCCCAAATTTTTTACCCTAGTGATCTGAGGATGTGCCAGTTGATTCTTGGTCAAGGAATTTTTTGAACCAATTCGCAGAGTCTTTTGGGTAGCGTTTCAAACCATCAAGAAAATCAACATAGTAGAGGCCAAAACGCACACTAAAACCACTGGTCCATTCAAAATTGTCAAGGAGCGACCACACGAAGTACCCACGCACATCACACCCTTCTCTGCAAAAATACAATACAGGATGTGAGTGTTTCATTGAAGGCCAAAGTCTAACTATGGACGTCTAACATTAAGTTGCGGAGAATGGTAAAGTGGTCGCTCATTAGGGCTGCATTTTACAGAAGTCAGTTTTCTTTCACATACTGAATGGATCATAAAATTGAATCTGAATAGAGGCTGAGAACATAAGTGGTGCAATTCGTGATAAAATCATAAAAGATATCCAATTCAAATTGTTATGAAGTAAAACTTAACTTTTATGCAATTGTGGGAGGTAATGAAGTCAAGTATGCACAAGCAGCTTACTCTATGGCTGTGAGGACATAGTGGAGCTGATCGCGGTGGACTTGAATACGCATATCATCATGTAGGCAAGACTCTGAGATACCTCGGCTGTTACTCACTTCATCCACACCTGCCAAATGCCACCAAAAAGTTGTTACCCAGTCATGGACACTACCTAGTCCCTATTAGTGGAAAATTAATGTGGAAATAATTAAAGTGGCCACTCTAATGGTCTAGTCAGGGCGTAAATTACAAGAGCCCAAGACCCCAGGTCTTCCCCTAAGTCTTTACAGAGACTTCTGACTAATAGGATAGATTTTCATGGCAACATAGTTAAAGGACAAAAGTAGCATACATAAAAACAGTCATCCACACCAATTGTTTAGAAAAGCAATTAATGTGGTCCACACTAATTTTAAACTAGAGATTTGCGCTGGTTGGAAATTGACGTGGGTTCTAGTGGTTTATTATGGCCCAGACTAATAATTGTAATAATCATCATCATTTCTTACACCTACAGAATTTGAGGTTCAAAAACTAAGTAATTTCTGATCAATCGCACATGTTAGATTCCTGGAACTTACCAACTTCTGTGATGTACATAACAGGGCTGTTGTATCGCTCTTTAACCCAGTTAAGTATGGACTGGAGCCCCCAGGGCACAATATACAGCCATACTGATCCAGCCTGCAAATGATCAGCACAACCAACAAGCAGGCTTAATATTGCAGGAATTAACTTCACAAGGAAAAACTAAATATCAAACTGCTGAGTTCATTTTTCACTTCCAAAAAAGGGTGCAGCAACCCATATTTCTCATTTGAGAAATGTCTGCTCTGTCTGGGTAATAAGGCTGGACATGGTGAAATTGAAACGTTATTTCACAGTGCTCAAGAGCCAGTTATTTTGCAGGAATGTTTACCTGTGGTCCAATTTGAACACCATCCTTGAAAGCTGCAAGAACATGCATGCCACATCACAGTTTCAACCCATGTTTCAAAAATTTCAGGCCTGGCCAAGAGTGGCCAACATCTATATTCTTATGCATGGAAGGTTCTATGGTAGATGGGTCTCAAATGGTTACTTTTCTCCGATGAGCCCACTTCTTCTAGGATATAAAACATGCAATTAGTACAAGTTGGTTAGCAAATCCAAATTAAGGCCATAGCCACTGTGCTCATGATTTTTTGGTATCATATGACTATCTTATTCATTATCAAAGTGAAAATTCTAGTGTTCATTAAATGGTCATAAAGGTCCCCCTCCCAAAAAAAATTATGTTCAATATTGAGCCTAGTATGGTTATCATATTTTGCAGATGCAGTCCAATATCCTTTAAACACATGTCTTTTTGCCATCTGATCTTGGAGCTTCACCAAACCACATACCACTCAAATGTGGGTGTTTGTTTGAGATAAGTATCCGAATTAGGCACACCTACCTTACACATTGAGAAGAAGACTGTGATATAAAATAAACAAATAATTAAAAGATTGATAATGCCTATGATGTTTGCCAACACTGGCACGCAGGCTCCTGTCTCAATTAACACTTAGAGGAGGCAGGGGCTCAATGTACAACATATATACACAATTTCTACGAGCCTCACCTAGTTTTGAAACAATATTCTCTATACTTATGGGTTTGGGACTCTATTTACCAAATTATTTTTTATTTAGGAGAAAATAAGAATATACTCATATATGACATTGATGATGAAATTATCAAGTATGTCATTGCATCTAAGGGCACTCATGTTGTGTACTTAAACCCACATCTTCAGTAACATTAAGTAATTCAACCGATTTGAAAAGTGCACTTGAAGAATGAGTTCATTTTATATGGGGTCACTTTTGACACAATTAGAAAAAATAAAAGATTTTGAAAAATAATTTCAACTTACCGCTCATCTTGATGCCAGCAGCAGGATCCATGAACATAGACGGAGGATGATGCTTTCCATCATCTGGTGTCACATACCAAGTGGTATAATGGTTGATACCCACCCAGTCCAAGCTTCCTTTCATCAAGTTCGACTCCGCCTCTGTGAACTGTGGCAGGTTTCTGCCAACTCGTTGTTTCATTACTTCGGGATAGTCACCTAAAATCATGGGATCTAGAAACCTGACACATGGATACCACCAAAAAAGGCACTAATTAGTTGTAGCAATTTCTCTTCATAACTTGGAGGTAAGTGGAAAGCCTGTATCAATGTAAGGTGCAGCGAAAACATTTCAGTCCAAAGGGCATGTCATATTTACCAGCCCACTTCAAAAAGTTGGGCAGTTCTTGCTGCTTCCAAATCCTCAGAGCTGTTTGTAAGGGGCCAGTAAAGGTTGGCATCAACTGCCACACCTATACTACCTTGTTGCTTAGCCTGCAAACATCACAGGATGATGAAACTGCCATGTGAACAGGATGATCTTTCGTAATTACAAGTCTCCCTCGTGGATCTCATACCATAGGGTGCTTCTTCTTTGACTTTTGATGAATTAATATTCTTGAATTTTGTTTTTTTCACATGGCAGTCTTATGTTGTGTAAGACCCACACAAATCCCATGTGGAAATTACTGTTCAGCATCAAAACATACATACATCAAAACATACATTAGAGTTCTCCAGGAAGTTTCTCTAGTGTTTGACTTTGGCCAAGAGACAATTATATGAAAATGAAGTCCTCGTCAAATTTTTGAGATTACCGTTTTAGGTGCCTTCAAACTTTTGCCATGAAAACCATTTCTATATAGTTGTCATTTGGCCAAAGTCAAACACTTCTGCTACAATTCACCAAAATTTGGAGGTTCCAACACCACTTGAGCACTCCTTAAACAATATAAATTGTCAAAAGTGGGGTGAAACTCCCTACCAAAACATGAGTTTTTGAGAGACTTTAAAAGTAGTGTCATAATGTGCAACTTTCCATCGATAGATATTATGAGATTTTTTTAAGAAATTTTGGATCCAGAGATAAGTCCTATGACATGTTCCTTGTGAGGTAGAAGGTTATATAGAAAGTCAGGAATACGCACTTCGTACTTCTCACGGTAAAGGCGATAAACAGCCCCATGAGAGAGAATCACATTATGGCCTTGGGTGTACTGATGGGTAAAATTTTCGGGCGCACGAGTACTGCAATTAAAAACGCAGCTGGAGCCAGCGTCAAAGGCATAGGTCAGAAATCCAAATGGCTCGTTGAATGTGATCCATTGATGAATTCGGTCACCAAATTGTGCAAAACAAAAGTCTGCATATTGCACGAAATGCTGTCTGCGAACATAAACAAAAACAAAATAAAAAGGCCCTCAGTTCCTAATTAAGATTATGCCATTATCCACCAAGTTGCAATTAGTACAGTTATCAGAAATAGGTACTTGTGCTATGTGTATCTCTTAGATACTATGTAGAAACTACTGTAGTGCTCAGGGGAAGAGGAACATATTGTATTCAACTTTTGTATTGTGTGTGTCTCCTGGTTGGGTGGTGAGCGTTTTAATAAACAAGCTATTGCATATTCTTATGACATGTTTGAGTTGAAGAAATTGTAATTATGAAAAATTTAATGTGCTTTGATATGAGGTACATTACAATTTGGAAACAATGGGCCAAATTTGGTGAGGAAGAGGAATTTACCTAATACTTGGCGTGTTCCAACCACCAGTATCATTCAATGCTTGGGGTAGATCCCAATGGAAGAGTGTCACATATGGTTCAATGCCTGAATTTTCAATTCTAGCAACTTCATCAGCAAAGAGTGATCCAAACACAAGCACCGTAAATTGATGGTTTTTTTTACCACTGTTGGTTCTCAACTTTGTACTAAACTCATACTATGCAATGAATCAAAATAACAGTTCTCCATCCCTTCATAACAAACGCTTCTCAAATTACATCAATCACCTTGACTAAGAAGTTCATTGATGAGATTATTGTAGTAGGCAACCCCCTCCCAATTTGGCTCTGGCCCTACTCCATCTGCAAAAAAAGAGCTGCATTACACCTTTCCGTTGATTTATATTTACATACATATATACATATATACATATTTATTTATTTATTGGCTCTGTCTGTAGGACAGAGACTATGCATCAACTTCCTCGTTTCAAGAGCAAATTTCCTAACCACTTTGTGTTCACACTTGGACGTTACTTGTTCTTGTTATTTTTGGTCCACTTTATGTAATGTGGATATTAACTATATTTTTTATATATGTATATACAAGTGCTCCCTAAAATGAATTGAAAGAAATCTAGTTAACTATAGTTATTTTGGCAGTTCTTGATTATTTATTTTAAAATTTTCGGGTGATAAATGAGTAGCTTCAATCCTTATCCTGTATTTGAGAAGAAGGTGCACAAAATCCAAGAAAGGTTTGGTATAGTGAATAGCCATGGATTGGCATGAGCAAAGTAATCAACTACAATTATAGTCTTTCCTAGCAAAGGACAGAGCCTCACGGTTCTACCGTTTTCTTATTTATTTATTTATTTACTTTTCGAGTAAACATGTGGTAGGTACCTGGGAAAATGCGGGACCAGGAAATCGACAATCTGTAGGCATCCATATTGAGGTTTTTCAACAACTGTACATCTTCCTGCCGTTTCAACAAAAGCAGACAATTGTTAACATCTCAAGTGTATCACACCACCCCACAGTTGCCATAGAAATATGTTTGCAATAATTCTCACCAACCCTGAGGCATGAGTGACCCCAATGGCTTTCCAACATTCATTGCCTTGCACTTTAAGGACTTGAATTTCAGAATGGCGAGGGTCAGTTGGGCCAAGGGTATTGCACCAGGAGAGTGTTGTCAACCCGTCTTGTAAATCTACCTCCTAGTTTTAGGGTACTTGGAAAAAAAAATTGAGGGGAAATTAAAACAAGGAGGGATTAAGTCTACCTTGTAACGATGGTATTGATCCACTGCAATATCTCCAGTTGAGTTATCTACAACTAGATCTGCACACCCCCATGACAACCCAAAGCAAGCATTTTAATGTTTACTCCACTCATGTAATTAGGTCTTAGTCGATCGACCTCCCTTGATGAGAGTAAAAAATGTATGTAAAATAACCAGCTGTAAGCCCAACCACAGAGCTAAACAACAACAACAAAGTAAAATGTAGTCGCATACTTCACGTGACGTAACTTCTGAGTAACTCTCAAAGCGACATAAGCCATAGAGCAAGTAGTAATAAAATATTAAACAACATTTTAAAAAATTAAAATAAAGCACCCACTAAACCCATCTATTTTTGGTGTAATTTCTGGTACTTCTCGTGCAATTTCTGGACTGAAATGGCGCTAGTAGGAATGGTGGGTCTACATGACACGCCAATCTCACATAAAGTGTCCAGATGGATAGCCGGTGTCATTCTGGAAACTTCGTTTAGATTGGCGTGTCATGTAGACCCACCATTCCTACTAGCGTGGGTGAAGAGTAACTTAGATAAATTTGCGCACACACACCTAGGTTGTGAACAGCAGTGTCCCAGACAGACGGACCGCGACCACCTTCGCTGGCTGCCCCTTCATACTGCATGATACCCAAAGCAGTGTAAGGATCAAGAAAACCAAAAAACCAACATAAATCACTAGTATTCGCTTGGATAATAATGCATGCCCAAACCACCTCAAAGAAAACCATGCCAACCTTCTAGTATTTTGCTGAAGATGGGCATGGTGTGGTTGATCTGTTTGTCAAAAACAGGACGACTGTGCAAGTAGTGGAGACATCTTTCTTGAGCCAACAAGTGGCTGAATCTTGATTTTTGCAAGAACATAGTCCTTGACAAGAGAGTGGCGTGGCCTTCCTTAAACATCAACATCCCCTCACATAATAAAGTGTGCATAATATTGGCGCAGAGAAACCCATGCCCACCTATCATTTCAGAGCAGATGGGCATGCGGTTTAGTGGTATTGTCAAGAAAGGTCAACCGTCGACGTGCTTAATGCGATTAATTCTTAATCAGACACCTATATTTGAGTTGTGTGTAGTAGGTGTGGATCTAAGAACGGACTCCAAGAAAGACATGTGTTTCAACGAGACTGGACTGTCAGGAAGGTCAATGGTGCATGCACCAATTAATGAAGATCTATTCCCGAGCCTACCAGTAGCTGTATCTTCATTTTTGCAAGAACAGAGTCCATGGAGATAGACCATAGCCCCATCATGGCCTTGCTAAACAAACCACTATATCCTCTGGCATATATACTTAATCAATGGATCAAAAGACCCATATGCCATCCTTTCATTTCACAAGGGACGCACTGGGTTTGTTTTGTCTGTGAAGACGCACTAATTAATGGAGACAGATTCTCGAGCCTACAAGTAGCTGCATCTTCATTTTTCCAAGAACAGAGTCCATGGAGAGAGACCATGGCCCCATCATGGCCACACTAAATAAATTTCTATCCTCTCGCACGATTAATGCACACATTCAAGAAACCCATCCCAGCCTTTATTTTGCAACAAGACACTGTTGGGTTCCGTTTACCTCTCAAAGTCAACTGTGCACACACTAATGGACACTGAAACTTGAGCCAGCGAGTAGAAGAATCTTCATTTTTGCAAGGACAGAGTCCACAAATTAAGCGAGATAGACATTGCCTTGCTAAAACAAACCACTATAAAATTGCATCATGTTAGTTACACAAATTTTGAGGCGACAAGGAGACCATTCTTGATTCTTGCAAGAACAGAGTCCAGAAAGAGAGAATTGGACACACCACTCCTGCGACTCAAATATTACTGCATGTAAATTAAGTATCCAACCTACAGCATGTGGGTTTAGGTGTGCGGAGGTGGGGTGCCCATCGAGGTTAATTAATTTGCATACTGACCTGGTAGGCGGAGGAGCCAGTGCCAAAAACGAAGCCAGGCGGGAAGCTCCGCCTTGACATGCCTTCAAACTCGAACCCCCTCAGGCTATTACCTCCGTAGTTTTGTGATGCATGTCGCTCGATTCTGCGCACGGCCTCAGCCAAGTGCACATAATTGGACGCCACCACCACCACAACAGAAACAAACACCACCAAGCTTCGAAGCCGAACATTGCCACCTCTCATCGCTGCTGATGCTGTATTTTCTTGCAAGACTCAGAACTCAGTTCCGCGTGCAGCTGCGTGACCGTTAACGTCAACTAATTGACAGAGGATAGATAGAAAGATAGATAGATGCCTGCACAGGATCAATGTAAGAACCTCCGGATGGACATGTGATTCCTGCTCCAACTTATACTCAAGGGAAATGCCTCCTTTCCTGTCTCTCTCAAGTGGAACTTGCCTCCTAATTATAACCCCCCTACAAGACGTGATAAAGCTCTGTTGCCTCTTCACGATGAACACAAATCAAACAAACCTCGCCGTGCGTATCTACACAGTCGACCCAAAATCCAAACCGCGAAACCCGAACGAGTAAAATGAGCGAGGATCCGCTCTCATGCATGAGTCCTCTGATTCGCCCGAAATGTATGAGTTACAAAAAATTACGAGACAGGCAGTCGGGTCCGGTGGGCATGCAGCCGCACCCAAGAGCTTGCAACTGTGAAGCAAGTGGAAACGAACTCCACTCCGAGTGTGGAGGCAAAGTCAAAAGGTGCATGAAAGTAGTGTATGTTGGACTCGGACTCGAGCTCCAAGAGCATCGATCAATTGATCAAGGATCTCAGGAGAGACCACTGATACATGTTTGGTTTAATAAGCTGGGCAACCCGGGCTTGATGAAGAATGAAGAAAAAAGGCCATGACGTCACCATGCAATGGCAGGGAGATCGAGCCACACTTGGCGACCCTTTTCCAAATGTACAGGGGCGGAGGTGGTGTGCCTAAGTTAGCGAAGCTAACTAACTAACTTAACTGATGATGAGAGCGAGTGGCTTCATTTCCACCGCCCAATACTCCAACCAGTGCCTGACTGATGACTGCCTCCCCACTCCAGTGCAAAGCCAAGCCCACCCTCATTCCATTCACTCATAACTTAAAGAGGCCCTCGGGTTCAGTCCAACATCATTGCATGCAACTACAGGTGGACTGTGTACCAATGGGATGGCTATGGCAGAGGAGGAGGGACCCATCACAAAAGGCCAGAGGGTGGGTGGGCTTTATGGAATACTGCATGTCCTCCCTCTTTCGTATGACACGTTTGGGAAACACGGGAAAAAAAAGTAGGAAGTATTATCGAGGTGTCATCTTCTCGTTAATATGGCAAATGGCGTAACGTGGTCATACTATGGAGGGGATATGAGAAAACGTAAGTAATATGAGCTTAACATTATGTATACAACGAGTTTAAGCAATATAGATGGTATGAAGTAATAGCTTAGAGCGCCAAACGAATGCAATTGTTCTTATATAAGAGCTCTTGAAATAGGAGTCCGAAGATATATGGTGTTGTCTATCCAAGTTAGCGACTTGTCATTTTGTTTACAATCCAGGCTGCTAACGTTTGAAAACCAATGATTTCATTAACACCGAAATATAAAGAGGTTTCATGATAAGAAGCCGGATGACAACCATGCATGATGTCGAGCAACATACTAGGCGAGAGGCCACTCGAAACCCTAACCATGTCCATTCGGCACTGGTAACCCTAATTCTCATTCGGTTCCCGATGGTAAGTGAAGTTCCCAAGTAGTTCCCAAGTGAAAATGGATGTGCATAACATAGATGAAAGGAATTTTAGCATTAACTACCTCTTTGACATGACAAAACGGAGAGTCTAAATGCCGCATTATTGAGTGTCATTATCGTATAAAAGAGCGAGTTGTGGACCACAAAGTTTGGGTCTCGCCAAAATGGGTCGTAATATCAAGGGGGTCGTATTAACGAGGTTAGACTGGATTTAGTAAACACATGGAAGTCTAGCAGCCTACAGGGAACCTTGCCCTAAGGGCCAAGTTCCATGTGCCAGTCCCGGTCCGTTTTTTAAATGGATGACAAACGGGCGATCATCCAAAAAATGGGTGATGTCACCCATTTTATGGAGGGGTACTTCTATGTGGGGTGCCGGTTTATTTCAATTTCCTACTTTCTAACTAAATTTGGTGAGTGATAAGACCTGACACTTTATGACGGTCACCAGCAATGGAGGTCATCATCATTTAACTTTTCAGAAAGAAAAATTAACGCCCGTACTTTTATACCGGCGTGAATGTGAGCCCGTTAGCCTTGTATTGATCATGGTGTTCCGTGATGCAGTATAAGGTGATTTGCCTCCGTGGGGAGGTGGGCTCTGGTGTACCATTAAGTATATCTAACCTTACTAAGGCGGAGAGATGGGTGCTTGTTTATTATCTAGTTTCCTTTTATTTAGAATCAGGTATGTGAGGTATTTGATGGCGTTTTGGTGGATATGTTTCATAAGGAGTTTGATGCTGGACTTAGGGATTTTTAGTTGGGTTAGTTTTTCAATGGAGTGTTCGTGAATGGCTCCTCTGACTCCGGTTGTGATGGTAATGATGGGGTTGGTCTTCCATCCATTGTTTTGTATGGTATTTATTAATGGGTCATATTTCGTGTGTTTACGGATGATTGATTGTTCTGGGAATCTGTCATGACAGTATGTGAATTCGATAAATTAGATTGTGTGTGTTGAGGAAGGCGCTATGGGTGTTTGTGCATGGTTGGGTGCACCGATTATGCATAAGATGTCCGGTCTTAATTTAGCTTGGCAGTTGCATGGCATTTGTTGGCATGAGCATTTGATAAGCCAATCAGGGATTGTTTGTTCCGGTAATATGTTGTTAATTTTTCCTGCATTGGTTAGTGTGAAGTAACGAGTGTTTTTGTTGGCTTGAAGCGTTTGGGTGATGAGGTGTACCGCTTTGTTATGTCTTGCAATTCTAAGTCCTTTTAGATATGGGTGTTCACATGTTGATAAAAGGTGGGGCCAGGTGTCTCTGTCGTTTTTGTGGCATAAGGTGCAGTTGGGGTTTTGGTGTGTGAGGGGCCAAAAGATTTGATTTGCACATCGATTTCCAGACATTTATTAAATGAATTCCAAATTATGTGTTGTTGATATGCATAGGTTGGTACTACTGTCATCTATGGAAATATGTAAATATTTATATATATTATTATTATTTTAGTTGAAATTGTCATTGTACATTGTTTATAAGTGATTTTAACTGTGTGTGAGCCCAAATTGATGCCCACATTGGTTGTTAACATTTGTAAAACATTACAAGTGGTGTTTTGGTGATTTATGATTATTCACAAAAATATAAAAATAATGAAGCTTGAAGAAAGCTTAGTTTGAAGCATTAGGCTTTTGTGGAGTGGATTTAAGTAGGAGAAGGACAAACCTTGGTAAGTGTGGTAGGTAGAAAGCCAAGGTTAGTTAAATGTTTGAATTAGGATCCTTGTTGATCATTTGAGGGAGGAAGGCTTAGGAGATAGAATTAGAGCCTACAAAATAGAAGGAGATCTCGAGGGCTTATCGTGAGCCTTGAGGGTGCTCACCCCCTCAAACTCATTATATAATTGCTCATTCTTCCCTCACTCATCCTCTCTTCCCTTCGTGCTCCAAGGCACCCCACGTGTTATAAGTGTGGGTGTGTTGGAAGCAAGATTGGAGCACATGTGTGTACTTAGTTTTTAGTTGGAGAGCCAAGGCTAGTTGGCCTTGAAGAGGGCTTGACCTCTTGTTAGAATTAGTTTTGGTGTGAATAATTTTAAGATATTTTATGGCTTCAAGTTGTAGTACTTGAGTTCATATTTCTTGGGTATTTCTTGAATAGTCTAGGTTGTAAGGGGCATAACTTCCGAGCAGAAGAAGATACTTCGTTGAAATTTAGAGGGTTAGTAAATAACTTGTTTATATAAACATGGTCAAAATCTGAGGATGTTTGGAGTATTGGAGCAGCTATTATGACATTCTGAACTTTGCCTACATTTTCGAGCTGAAATGGGCATAACTCCTGGACAGAGGCTTGTAAACGCATGAAATTTTGAGGGATGCTTTGTTCTTAGGTTTCCTAGTTGTGGTACAAATTTCAAGTCATTCCAAGTAGATGAGAAGGAGATATATCATTCTGAAGTGTTTTCAAGAGTTGCAGACTAAAAAGGCCATAACATTTTGGCAGAAAATGAAAATAGTTTGAAATTTTAGGGGGCCATAAACAATTAGATTTTTGTAATTGCTCCCAAAATTTGAAGTTCTTTGGAGCCTGTGAGAGGAAGTTATGACATTCTGAAATCTGGGTAGACTGACACACTAAAATGGTCATAACTGTCGGACAGAAAATGAGCTAGGCTCACAAATTGGTGAGATAATTTTTTGCTTTGTCTCCCTAGTTACAGATAAAATTTCAGGACATTCCGAGAAGTAATGGGAAAGTTACACTATTAGCTAGTAAAGTCTAGGGGAGCAAAGGAAGTTTGCTTGGTTCCATTAGGGATAACCATTAGTTCATTAAACCAATATAGTGGTTGAAGCGTGAGGAGAAAACTACAATAAGTGACAAGTATTTATCAATACTTAAACTTATGTAATTCATGGAATCAATAAGCGAGAACTCATGTAGTAGTGTGGAGTCGACGGCAAGGACTCGCTTCACAAGAGGGATATCTTTGAAGGCATGCGTGGCCAAAGCGGCCGGGTGGACTTTAGAGAAGTATAAGGATGTGATATTACCCGATATTAATGAGTGTAAGAAGACATAGTATAGACTTGGCTAAGTTGTGTATATTCCAACGATAGATTGGAATCATACATTATGTTACAAAGAGAGAAATCTCTACATGTCATTATAAACTTCTCCATTCGGGCTAGGACGAAATTGAAGGGTGGAGGCTTTTTGGTGACACTGTGACACCTAAATAATATAAAAAATGTTTTAAAAATATTTCATGAGTGTTTCCTTTGGTTAGTTTGCCTTATACATATAGTTAAGATATAGATTCTAAAAAACTCATAAAATACACGTTCCCTAAGAATACTCCTCAAAAGAAAAGACTTGAAGAACAAAGTGGCCTTTAGTATCCAAGGGTGTACCCTAGGTGACCGGCTGATCCGGTCACCGGAGCTTTCTAACTGGCACATGTCCTTGTGACCAGTAGGACCACCGGTCCTTTGGCACCCGTTCTTTTACACAACACAAAATGTGGGACACCCATCCATGGGGGGTACCGGTCCTTGGGTGAGAGGGATGGGCACATGGCACCACCCTCTTTTTACCAGCCCACCCATTTATTTTGAAAACAACGGACCGGGACCGGCACATGGAAGTTGGCCCTAAGGGCCACTTTACACTTAGAGGCCGGGCCAATTCGTTGTGTAAGAGGCTTGAAATCCTCATTTGTGATTGGTCAAAAGGCTCAAATCAGCCCCAACCCCTTTACATCTAGAGGCGGGGCCGATTTGGTGGTATGATTTTTTAAATTAAAAAATGTATGTTATGACACGGCCCGAGCTCGTTGAATTGGGTGCACCCAAAATGGAAGGCCAATTCTTGGCCTAGAGGCCAATGTCATATTCCACTAAAAAAATCTTCTTAAATAAAGTATAATTTTTTAAGTGAACTAGATCCATTGGATTATGTGGAATCTAAAGGCTCTATCTTAGATTATGTTACATCCGTTGGATTAGGCTAATTTTTTTGAATTAGCTTGGCTTCTTGGCCCGAGGGCCTTTACATATGGGAAAATTGGCCCCCGGTATAATCTTATTATAATGTGTAGTAGAGGCCGGCCTCCAACCCAAAAAAGGCTGAAATTTTGTGCAATCGGCCTCAAGGGAAATTGGCCCGGCCTCTAGGTGTAAAGCGGCCCTAAGTTACGTGGGTGGGCTGTGATTCTAGTTGGAACCCATTCTGTGTGTGACACTGTGAGTTCATGCTTTTAAAGCCCACGTCCTTTGGTCCTCATGGTCCTCGATTTTGGTACAGATGTGTAGATAATGTAGATATCCTGAATAAAGCACAAGATTCCACAGAAGAAGTACTGTATGCATGTCTTTTTGGTCATATGTTGTTTATGTATGTTTACTTTCAATTCATTATTTTCTTTTGCTCAAAAAAAAGAAGTTGATTATGGTATATATTGCGGACCAAAAACAAAACCTCTCATACACACAAAAGCATTGGGAATAATATTGTGGGTGGAAAGTATCTACCATCCCATGCTTTTCATCCTCAAAAGTTGACATTACGTTGTAGGTTATGCACACTATTCTCATGCAAGAGATCTACTATTTGGGTCACACTAAACCTTGACCCACATTATTTACCATCATTGAAGTTCACATCATATTAGTCTTCAAAGGTCATTAATTTGTAAGTAAGTACTATGCAAGGGTGCAACAGGTCGGAATGGCACATGCCAAGTGTAGGGTTAGGAAGGTAGGGTGTTTAGGAGTTAGGGGTTAAAACAAGGTGAAAAAATGAAAAAGAAACAAGATTGTAAATTTGCAACTACGGTATACACCCTTCACGGTGCATAATTGATAAGCACACGTGCAACATGTGGGGATGACACAAGGATGGCCCCGAACATTACTTTATATGTACATTTACAACAGGCTTGGATGATATGAGAATAACCCCACACATTAATTTACTATACATGCTCCATGTACAATAAGTTGATCCAATGCATGTCCAAGCTAGTGTTCGTTAACAAATGGACTACATTCTAAGAGCATGTTTACATGTTCTCAATACATGGCCCCCACAACGGGACAGTGTCGGGTTTAACTCAAAGCCTAGACTCACGCATTATGCCCGATTATTATCGTAATGTTGGCGGGGCCCGGAAAGCTCTCCTTGGCCAGAATAGCTTGGGTTTATTATAGCCCAACTTTCAACCCCTTTTATAAGAGAATCAACTATCAAAACCTCTCAACTTAACTTCAACTATTTCTATGTAAAGTGTTATGTATTGTAAAATATTAGTTTTGACCACGGTAGATACTATTTATGAAGCTCGTATAAAGTGAACATAAGAGACATACAATGAAACTACTCCCCTTTAAAGTATGTTTGTATTTGGTGTACAACGTGTGAACGTGTCCTAACACGTTAGATATGTAGTCCACATCTAACTATAATCAGGAAAACAGAAAAATATAAACCATTAATAGACAACATACTCAATAGAGGTTGAAAGATAGACCCACTATTAGTCATTACGGCTGGTGCTAGGGCAGCCACACACATCCCCTCTATGAAGAATATTGAAGGAATATTTAAAATCCCTAAGGTAAATATCAAAGACACATTTGAGGAAATTAACGTTATTGCCATACAATATGCTATGTCCATAATCCTACACAAAAGAATAATAGAAAACAACGAACCACTACCAACAGACGCATAACCACTATTAGATTTCCATATACACCAACTAGCGAACTAATAAGTAGAATGAAAAAAAATACAAAAATAAATGCCAACGAAAGCTAAGGAAGTATACCCAACTGAGAAGTGCCCATAGGCACCTGGCTAGTCTGGTTACTGTAGTGCCCACCCCGAGAGGGGTTATACCCTACACCACTGGTATTATGTCCTGAGGGCATATATAATACCAAGGGTGGGTCGAACAGGCATTCCAATCATGCTGATCGCAAGGTCAGCATTTCTTCTCTTCTCTCTCTCCACATCTAACTAGTTTGTTGGATGTCACTATTAGGACCACTATGGTGCTTTTTGCACACATGAAAAACAAGGTATCAATACATCTAACAAGTTTGTTGGATGTCACTATTAGGACCCCTATGGTGCTTTTTGCACACATGAAAAACAAGTTATCAGTATTATATTGTGCTTTCCAATATTGTTCTCCCTCTTTAGTATGACATGTTTGGGAAACACACAAAAAGTCGTATTATCAATGATGACGTTTAGCATCAAGATACATGTGATACTATATCACCCATCTACAAGGCAACAGACTAGGCATGAGGCCACTCTAACCCTAACCATATCCATTCTACACTAATAACCCTAATTATCATTAAGTTCCCAATGATAAGTGAAGTTCCCAAGTAGTTCTCAAGTGAAAATGGATGTATTTTAGATGTACATAACATAGATGAAAAGAATTTCAAGCATTAACTACCTCTTTAATATGACAAACCGGAGATTCTAAATGTCGCATTATCAAGTGTCGTAGTTATATAAAGAGGGAGTTTTGAACTAAAAAGTTTGGTGTTGCAAAAATGTGTTGTAATATCGAGGGTGTCATATTAACGAGGTTGGACTGTATCAGTGGTGATTCTATATTGGTATTTGTACATTGATCAACATAATCTCCAATGGCAATAAAGCCATTTGCATGATGAGAGGATCTATGATTGTATAATTTGTAAAGCTCAAGATTACACTTCAACAAGCAATTTGAAATATCTTTTGGAGCATGAATACTCGGGAAATGATCGATGAACTCTAGATTTTTACACATGTAGTTTTCTTCGTTTTTATTTATCTCTCGAGTCAAACTACATGTCAAAAGCTAACATGGTTTCTAGTACATTCTAACCTGCGTAATGTCACCCCTTCTCTTATAACCCAAAATCCTAGGGGACGGATGTGCTGAGTTTAAATATCCCTCCTTGTTGTCACATTTCTTTCCCATATATCATGGGTTTTGACATTAAAATAATCCACCAAAGAATTCAAACACACACTCGCACACATACATGTCATCATTATGGTCATTATTTCAATGTTGACTTTCTATTATTCCATACTGTCACATGCTATGCTAATTTCTCTATTATCATGCATCAATGTTCACACTATAGACCTCCTTAATATGCACGTGCACCTTGGTTGCCACACGCATGATATTAGGGAGGTTAGAATGTAACACTACCAAAAATATCGCTCCAAACCATTTCTTTGTTAAATCCACATGCCCAATCTTGACCCCTCGTAGATTGCTTGTGTCAGTGTTACAAGCATGTCGTTTTGAGCCATGGATTCTACTAGTGTGTGAGCATAAAATTTGAGTTTGAGTTCAACCTGCTAGGTGAAGAAACATTTCATGCCATGAGACAAGCATGCAAAGTGTGATACCAACCCTTAAGGTAAAAGCGCCCAACTCCATCAATTATCCCAATTTCAACACCTACTTTTCTCCCAAAGTGGACAACTATGTACTTCACATGAATGCAAATTGTGCTATTCTAAGGATTAAAAACACATTTATTTGATTGAATGAGACAATTTGACGTCAAGGATCAAGGGGCTTACGTGACTAGGAAGACTAGGAATTCTATGTTGGGCATAGAATTGGAACATCTTTAGAAGTTGGGAGAGAGGCCTTCAATTAAAATCTTAACAAGGTGAAAAGGGGTTGTGGAAAGGGAGTGTACTTTAAGCAACAACAATATTTTTTCATTTTCCACAAACTCCAAATTATTAATGGACATTGCTATCTCTTTTCCCACACATATCTGAAGTAGGTGGACACCTTTATGAGATTGAAGCCTTCTTGTGGGCAATCTCCAACCGACATTTAGGGCCGCTTTACACTACAGTGGAGAAGTCCTCCGGTCCAGAATTCCAGGGGAATTCTGAAATTTGATTGGCCGAGAGTGACACTCTTGTCCGGTGGTGGTTTACACTACAGCCAAGAGTCCTTTGATGGACAACTTTGTACATGGCTGAAATAATGACATGGTTGGCAACGTGGCCACACTTTTTCCAAGGGGAGTTCTCCATAGGTCAAGTTTCTTGGGCAACCTCAAAGCCTCGGACAACAAACTTGGCCTCTAGAGAACTCCAACTTTAATAAAAGAAATCTTTCTGGAGGTGCACTCCATTGTCAAGTTGAACACCACATGCGATAAATGAAATCTACTTTCTACATAAGGCATCACCAAAATGGGTCAAAATTTTATCACTTGTTTTTCATGAGTGGATATACACGGTATCTATTACATAGTAAAAAATAATAACCAAATTTGATGATTTTTTTTGATAAATTTTATAAAACATACCGTTTCTAACTAGAATGACGTAAAATTTCTCAAAGTGCGTGTGAATACATGTGAAAGTAGACGACATTACCTAACACATTATAAAACATACATACTAAATCATCATACCAATTTAAGTGTCATTTTCGAATGGCAAAGACAATTTCATATTGTAAGTCACAAAAATTATGACCTTAGTGCTAGTGAGGGGGTTTTGTAATACTTTGACTTCCAAGTCAATTACACACTTTATTGACAGTTTCAGTTTGTTAATGAAATCCCAGTCAATTTTTTATTTACTCAATGGAAGTTAAACATATATATTGGATTCTGAACATTGAAGGCGAAGTGTACTCAATATGGGATTTGTAGTCAAGCAGCCTTCAAGAATGCAAAGACAATGGTTTTTTTTTTGAAGCGGGGTGGGGCGGGCAACAATTTTCGGTCGGGTTCAAAATTTTCCCAGATGGGCTGCCCCCGCCCAAATCTGACACCCGCGAAAGTTCGTATGGGGGTGTTTAATGTCTGAGTCCCCTCCGACATAACCGCGAGAGCTTTTCCCCATATTTTAGGAAATACTTTTGATTTGTTTGGTAAAGTCAACTTGGGTGGGAATAAGGGGCCCATATATATATGAGACCAACTTGGCCATATGAAGCTGCCTAGCTAGCTACTTGCAGAGTCCGGGGAGTTCTGTAGAGAAAATGGCTAATTGCCGAGCTTTCTAGAGGTGGCTCGGATTTTTCAATTTTTACCCGGAAGTGGGCCTAGAGAGTGCAAAATTTATCGGTTGATAGCCCCCATTTCCTAATCTATTTAGGCAATTAGCCGACATTTGCTTTATTCATTTATGCAATTTCCGAAAGGTTTAAAGTGGGGCCGGTTTTATATTTTGGTGGTGGATGTGTCATTGTCATTGTCATTTATTTATTTATTTTCAAGTGTTTAGGATTAAATAATGTGGGCATTCACTCTCCATTTTTTTTCCGTCTAAATAGTATTCTTAGCAGGAGTTGAACCTAGCAAAGCCCCTACCATATTAGGACTAAGGATTTAGCCTTCGGAAAATACAAGCACCACAAAAGGGTCCAAGTATTATCCAGAGGCTAGTTAGTATTGAAAAATCACGAAATTTGCATACCATTGCCGTTAGTATCAATTGCCCCAAACGAACAAGACACATCACTCACACTCACTGTATTAGGAGAATTCAAATAAGAAGAGGGATTAGCATACAAAAAACGGTACTTACTGTCCTTCTTCCAAAGTGGGATAGCGTCACCAATTATGTCATCTACCTCCTCATCTGGCCAACAATCCAACAACACTCAACAATCCAGCAACTCTAGAACTCTAGAACTCATAATGCAAACGAAAATGCAAGCTCCACCACTGCGGAATGGAAGTTGTGGCGGGAAGCAAGTAACCCTAAACCACAAACCACACTAACCCTAAATCACAAGCCAACAAGGCATAGTCTCCAACTATGCATAGTATTGAAAAAATTATCTAAAATATATATATTTGGTCGGCTACCCGCCGTGAAAATAAAATTTTAATCGGTAATTTGCCGTGGATACTCTAGGGCATCTTGCCTTAATGCCGGCAATTTTTTTCTTTCTAATCGGCCCATTTCTGTAAACCTTGATTTTCTTCCAGAACCCCTTCCTAAACTTTCCAATTGCATTCGGAAATTCTCAAAATCAACCGGCTAGCTTGTAACTAAGTGCCGGCACTACCCGTTCATTGGCTACTTGACATCTGAAAGTGTGCATAATTAAGGTTGGAATAACTTATCTTAATAGTTCAGAGAGAATGTGCATGTGAGCCAATTTTTTCCAGAGAAAACATCTTCAAGCCTTTCTGAAGTGACTCACCACAGATTTCAGAAAAAAGGTGCATTATCTACCTCAAAGTAGTCCACCACTTGGCAAATTCCTCACGGCTTCGAAGAATGATGGGAATGATGACTAACTAAGGGCCGCTTTACACCTAACCTAGAGGCCGGGCCAATTTGTTGTGTAAGAGGCTTGAAATTTCACGCGTGATTGGTCAAAAGGCTGAAATTGGTCTCAACCCCTTTACACCTAAGGCCAGGCCGATTTGGTGGTATGAATTTTTTAGTAAAAAAAAATGTATGGTCTGACACAACCCGAGCTCATTGAATTGGGTGCACCCAAAATGGAAGGCCAATTCTTGGTCTCGGGGCCAATGTCAAATTCCAATTTTTTCAAAAAACTTTTTTTGATAAAATATTATTTTTTAGCGAACCATATCCATGGGATCATGTGGAAATATGAACGGCTCTATGCTAGATTATGCTAGATTTATTGAATCGGCCTAGCTTCTTCGCCCTAAGGCCTTTACAGATGGGGAAATTGGGCCGCATTATGATCTTATTATAATGTGTAGTTGAGGCCGGCCTCCAACCCAAAAGGAGTTGAAATGTCATGCAATTGGCCTCAAGGGGATTTGGCCCATCCTCTAGGTGTAAAGCGACCCTAAATACATGGGGCCATTTTTATATACGGCTTGGGGCCGGCCCAAGCACTGGCTTGATTGATGTGCAATTAAGCCCTCAATCCGGTCCAACTTTATCAACTTTTGCGGGCCCAACCTTCTCACGTGTGAAGTGATGAGGCATGATTTTAGGTCCCGATGTTCTTGAGGGGAAGTGTAATGAAGAAAATTAACCTTTAATGGGCCGACGGTAGAGATGTTCATTATCCAACGGATGAGCCCAATCCGGCCCATGTTAAGAGTTTGGGCCGAGGAAAAGCTTGTCCCGATTTCTTCAAGCCAGCCCAATGGTTTGGCGCCAAAGTTGTACCACCTAGGACGCCACATGGGATGAATGAGTGTTTAGGCCGGCCCCTAGTATAAAGCCCTTGGGCCGGATTTGATGAAACCGAGCAATCCTATTGGAACAAATTATGAGTGTTCATGCCAACTCTCAATCTGACCCCAAGAATAAAGTGGCCCTAAGGACCAAAGTACACCAACTAAAAACAAGGAAGGCCTTCTTACGCTAGCAACATGGGAATCTTGTTGGCACATAAAGTAAAGTTCCCTTCTTCAATATTTATGCTCCCTTCCCACTTTGACTTTAGCTTAGCCTGAAAGATCAATCTTAAAACATGACCTTCACACCATTGACGTTATTTACACTAAATGTGATATTTAGTGTCGTGTGGTATTTAATATCCCTACGGTAACTTTTCGGACGACACTTCTTATGAATAACTGAACAAGTTTTGTCATGGACGACAGAGGAGTTCATCCATTGGCCACAATCTTACCTTCTCTTGTTAGCAATTTGTGATGAAATATTGTCATGGAGGATTGAAATTTGGATGAAAAATCAAATTTAAGTGACCGTAATTGCAACGCTGCAAATCTCTAATCCCCCCCCCCAAACAAAAAAAAAATTACAAGGAGTGACAAATAATGTTGGTGACACCATACCACGGTTTACAATTAGTATTGAGCAAGACAATTAGAATTGGTGACACTAAATATCATATTTAGTGTAGTTCTGAGCCGAGTTAACAAAGGACGTGGCATGGTTGAAAAGTGAGGGTTTAAACCCTCAAGCAACCGTCCCTCCATCGATAGCTAACATAAGGCAAGGATGCAAGACCTTTAAAAGTGTTGACTCCAACCCTTGTGATTGGTTGCTTTTAGTCTTAGCTATGAGCACGAGGAGTTCTATGTACAAAAACCAATGATAAGATGGATGAGTGGTAAAGGACTAATGGATGGGACAAAAACTATCCAACATGTCATTGCTTGGTAGATAAAACAATGAGCATGTAGCCACTCAATTAAAAACGTACTTGAAAATCTCAAGAGCAAGTTTTTGAAGGTGCACCAGAATAGTTGGGTGTCTCCACTTTAACCAAGAGAGCTTTCCCTGGATTTTAGGAAAGACTTTAGTTCTTTGGTAAAGCCATGTGGGGATGGAGCTTTATTCATTTTCTCCAATCCTAGGATTTATGGGCACTAGTCCCTAGAAGTTTTATAGTGTTGTTCTTTTGCCATGTTATTTGTCATGTTGCCATATAGGGTTTTCAAACTTAAAACCAAACCTTAAACTCATCAATGCCAAACTATCATTTTTGGAAAACGTCTGGTCATGTGGTTTGGACTTGAGGTAATTGGGCCCAAACCAATCTATTCTTTAAAAAAACATGTCCACCTATTGAAGAATAGGCATTACCCCCCACTTACATTTCCATCTGGAAATGGAATAAGGATGGTTAATGGATGTCGTTCTTTTTCTTTCTTTCGGGCCTTGGGCATCGGAGTGTAATTCAATTACTAATCTTAATCAATGGTGGATTCAACATACATGAGAAAGACATGTGTTCAAAAGAGATTTAACTATGCGTTTAGAATTTGTTAACCATTCTAAGATCATTAATCAACATAATTTGAGGGGGGGGGGGAGAGAGAGAGAGAGAGAGAGAGAGAGGATCAAATTTGGGTGTCGATTGTGAGTGATTCAAGGCCCGGAGGGTTGGAAGCAAAAATTTGGAAGCTATGTGGAAAAATGGAACTAAGTATTGGTTCCTATATGCTAATCCTTCACATTATATGTCTTCTGCAAGTGACGCTTCTTGTACAATAACTTCAGTTATGTTTTCCAATTATGAGGATGTCGATTAGTTTGAAGGTTGCATTTATTGTTGTATTAACTAGCCTCTAAAAAATGTATGCACCCTCTTTGGATCCATACATTTTTCAAAGGCTACATCGTTGGCCCCAAGATGGTGGGGGCTTGGCAAGGTTCAACTCCTTCCATGGATACTTGGGATTTCTTTCAACACAAATTCACCCCCTTAAAAGCATACCACCAATTTTCTTTTATAAAATAAAAATACAGCAAAAAATCCGACTTACTATACATAATTGTGGGAATATTCCAAAGTAAAAAATAGGATACATGAAAATTACTGAATGGTATAGGTAAATCTCATAATTTAACTGAGAAAAAATGGCTTTGGGTAACTTCCAAGTAAAAAGAAAAAAACTCCGAACCTCTTTATAAAAGATAGGAAATGTACCAAATTTTGCATAGAACTCTCTAGATTGTGACGTGGACCAAGAGGAGTGACCGTGCACCAAAATTGAATGTGGTGATTCTTTTAAAATTCTGCCAAAAAAATTAAGTTTGACTATTTTTTTTGTCTTCTTTTGTATGTACTTGCCTACACTTTCCCAAAAAGAATTCATTCAACATTTATTATAACATTATTTCTTTGTCGTGGGCCCTTGTCTTTATTTTCTAGCTAGAGCACCTCTTTTGCCTCTCCCACGCAAAACCCGTTGGATCATGCCAATAGATAATGTAGGCCTTAAAATATGTCTTCTGGGGACCTCAAACTCCATGATCACTTTGATATTCTTTTCCTTGGTGTAAACCAAAGCAGTCCAATGACGCGTTCAAGATTCAATCACGAATTTTACAAGGCGTTGGGACGACCACATGGTCTTTGGTGTAAACAACCCCTTAACATCCTAAGAGACCTGCTTTGGGCTTATAAATGACTCTTGGAGGCAAGTTCATCCAAAAAGAAGGCACCAGGATGGTCACAGTAGGTATCGTTGTGTTCCTCATAAAACTTTTTTTTGTTAATGATGACGATCTCATTCCAATATAGAAAGATGGTTGCTCAAAAAAATATTAAAGTAAAAAATGAAATAAATTCTCCCTTTGTTTATACATTATTATATGTAGTAAATCCATATTATTTTTATTAAAGATGATCAATTTTCTATGGACTCTTTTTCTTACCTCAAAGTGTGCATAGGTTCTTAATATAATCTTAAAATTATGGACTATAATTTTATTGCATATACTTATCAAAATATCTAGATGGTTAATGAATCTAAATTAATTATAAAGAAATCATAAAAATGACTAAAAATTCCTACTGTATGTATGTGATCTTAAAATCAGTAGCAACAACTATTTTTTAGGATACAATAAAAATATCCAAAATGGCGGGTATCGCAGAAGCAACACAAACAACATGGCGGGTATCGCAAAGGCAACACAGTCAACATGGCGGGTATCCCCAAAGGCAACACAGACAACATGGCGGGTATTACACTGTTTCACTGGAAAGCCGCGATATCTTTTGAAGGCGGGGATCTCGTTCCGATGCACAGGTTGACGAGGATATATCTAAGCGGGCATCACGTGCCGATACGGGGGTTAACGGGGACGTAGCAAGGCAGGTATCGCGTTCCGATACACGGGGACACTGAATATAGAAATTATGATCGGGTATGAAATTTATTGGTATCATCACACACTGGACTAGACTTCATGTCTAGGGTTTTGGGTTCCTTTCCGTGTTTACCTCCGGAAACAGAGAAGACGAAGAACAACAATCCATCCTCCTCGCAGCTTTCTTCCTACGTGTGGTAAGCTTGCAAATCTCAATCACATATCTACTTAAAATCAACTAAGTAAGGTCTGTTGAGCATCTGAATTGTTTTTTTGTAAAGTCAGATCCTCTTGCGTCTGGAGTCATCATCAAACCCTGCACCATCTGGAATCATTCGAGTATTGCATTGGATCAATTATGAATGTGACGAATGCGAAGTGTACTTGAAGGGACCATTGTTACCACCTCAATGCAAAATCATTGCTGGTTACCGCACCTCGAGTTATAGACTGGCCATTGAACTTATCCCAGTTCTAATCCTAAGAGATAACAACAGATCATGTTACTTTTGGTCTAACAATGTAGTTGAAGTGAGGCATAATTTGTGTTGAAGTATCCTCTCTACAACTCCATTAGAGATAAGTCTCCATCCCTATGCCTCATTACGTTGATTGTAGACATTATCTCGTGGAGGCCAACTGGACTCCGTCATACTATAGGGAATTAGCCTTTCTGACCCTATCTTGATGTAATTCTAGTCCCCGGATGATCTCTTCCCGGACTTTATAATCAATTTCATTTCTTTTCATTCATTGGAATTGCTCCACGTTCCTCTTTGATCATGACCTAATTTTTGTCATTGCAGACTATTGTTATTTTGCTGAATATTAAGTTTGGGCTATATTCGGAGATTAACTAAGTTTGGTGCTTTGATGATCCTTCCAAAACAGGTGAAGGAAAAGAGTGTGGATATGTGGGCGGACTGTTGATAAATTTATAGAACAAGAGAAATGCTGGTTGTGAAGACTTTTGGAGAAGAATTTGGCTCTTTGAGTATCTTTGGAAGCAGTTGATCAAGCAGCTATGGCTTTTCGTCAGCAGATTTTGATTGCATTGCTGCTTGTATCAGGCTTCTGTTTCTACAGCTTGGGAGAAGCAAAAGTTGAGAAAAAGACTGTGGCAACTGCCAGAAAGGAAGATGTGCCTTTTATCAAGTGCAGTGTGTGTGAGGCGATTGCCAAGCAATTAGTGCGACAAGTCAAGGAGAAGCGAGAAAAATCTGCTCCCAAAAAGGTTTTTACCTCTTTCACCTGTAATCTTTTCCCTCTAATCACTCACTCTGGTCGAGTTTTGTCAGTTTTGAACATCTCCCCACAATTACACGTTGTCAGGAGATTGAGGCTTTAGATTTGTCCATTATGATTTGCTCTTTGAGCTTTACTTGCCATTGTTAACTCAAATTTGTTATTCTTTTTTGTGTCATCAACTAGTTGTTATTATATGCGTCTTCATGTTAGTCTGCATTTCCAGGAGTGCTACAATTACCTCTGTAGAATCATGTCAATTTTTGAGTAGAAATTTATTTAGGAGATTGCATACTTGTACTCCTTGTCATGCAGGAAAACAAACCACGGACTTAGAAATTGTCACAATGATTGTTAGTAGATATCTGCATGCTCCCCTTGCAAGAGCGTTTGAGATACTCAGGGATGAGAATGATATTTGCATTGAGAAGACATTGACCTATACTTTTTCGGGTGCAGCTCACAGAACTTCAAATTATAGATGTGGCAGAGAACATCTGCAACATGAAGAAAGAGGAAAGTGATTGGATTTTAAAGCTTGACATTGTAGAGAAAGGTGACAAGCTTCAGGTAGGTCCATCTCAAACAGCCCTGTCTCGAATTACCTTGATATATGAAAGATCCCCTGTACTAGGTGCAGCATTTTGAGGTTTTTCTTGTTATTTTTTGGACAGGAAGTCACAGGTATTAGGTTGTTGGGCTTGGCACAATCATCAGAGTTTCCTTCAATTGCATATTGTTCAAGGTTATTTGCTAGTGTGGGATGTTTCATCACCTATTTTCTGTCGGACCACATTCCGGAGATTGACCACTCTCAACTGACGTATGGATGTTGGTGTCTTGGGCGTCTTTTTTTGAAGCTGGTAGAGCAGCCAGTGGAGGGGGTTTGCAAGACGGAGTGCAAAACTATAGAGCGAACTTGCCAAGAGGTGTGGACCTCCTGTTAATACTTTGACATTTTCTTTTTACCCTAATGGACAAAGTCAATTAGCTAGGATTTATAACAAGTCTTAACTAATGACAACATGACACACAGCACATAGAAATTTAGGTATTCATGGGTAGAATCTAATATGTACAAAACTGACATGCACAGAGGGTAGTGTTAACGTAGGTGGTTTATTCTTCAGAGCAATATGTGGAGTGTATAGGGATGGTAGACAACATTCAAAGTGGAATTATGTCTTGCATTATTGAGTAGGTCTTTGTGGGTCTTTTGTAATATGTGAATTGACAAACCATTGCTCACTATACGGCTGCTGATTTCACTACGTTCAACATTGGTAATTATTCCCTATAGTCATCTGCACATTTAAACTTGAACTTAAGTTCTACATGTCTTGGTTTATAATCCATAAGTACACCTGTCTGACTTCTAGTTTGAACCTTAGTCTGTAACACTTTTGGGATTTGTGGGGCAGGTTATGGGAGATTACGACACGGATGTTGCAGAATACCTTTACAAAGAGGGGGCAACAAGAGCTGGTGTGACAAAATTGTTGTGTAAAGAGCTTAGCAAAGCTTGTGTTGGCAAACCACCACGTGTGCCCAAGGTAGAACAAAGATTATTTGTGTAAAAAGCTTCGGTTGTTTCTTCTCATTTTCATTGTCTCTTGTAATACATGATTTTGCCAGAAAAGCATGGATTTATTGAGTTTGCATATTGCTGAACAATATGGGAAACGTTCAGGACCTTAAATGTGTATTGACAACTACAATCTTACATCTTCAAACATGATCAACTGTCTATGTAATTAATGCCAAGTTTCACCTCTTCTTTCTCATGAATTATTTGAATGTACAGAGCAGAGAGCCAGGGGAATCTTTCACACCAAAGCCAAGCAAAGATGCCGAGATGGAGAAGCTCATGCGCTCCATGAGTGTAAGTACATGACCATCATGACTTTTTAATTTTTGGCAATGATTTGAAGTCCTACTGATGATGGAAACCTAGGGTGGGTTTAGACTAGGGTCCAAGACCAAAGAAACTCCAAACTCGAGCGATCCTATTGGTGGAGAGCATAACTTTGGATCCAAGGAGTTTACACTAGGGTCCAGGTTCAAGGTATGGAAAATTGAAGTATTTGCTTATGTGGCACCATCTTTTTTGCTGAATATTGGCGATCCCCACTCAAAAAAATACTCCTAGTTTGAGAAACCAATCTTCAAGCTTGGGTCCAATCTTGAGTCCAAAAGTAAGGTCCATTAAGGGTGTTTTGTGCCCCAAGTTTCTTGAACCTGGACCCTAATATAAACCCACTCATACCTTGGTCCCTCCTGTTACAGTACAACTAATAAAGATCTTTTTTCTGCAGGATATGCCAGGAGCACCTGGAATGAAGATGTATTCAAGGGAGGATTTGATGCGTGACCCTCGGTTAATGGACGGCAGTAGCAATGTGGATGAGGATGAGGACGAGGATGAGGACGAGGATGATGAGGAGTCCACTCTGGAGAAGAATAGATTTGTACGTGCATCAAACTTCCTAATGTGAATTTGAAAGACACGGAGTCTTCTGCATCTCTCTTTTGGGCACATTGATCCATCCTCTCTCTAGAATGTGAATGATTGAACTTAGCAGTTTCTTGCACATCAGAGTTTATCCTTGGACTCAATGGGACTTTTCCTTGGGAGTTGGTCACCTATAACTTTCATTTCGTTGTTTGAATAGTATTTCTTTCCACTTGTGGTGCATGCTCGAAGGTGATGTTTGAATTTCAATGAAGAGCAACCTATTTTGGTCCATTGAGGGCCAGATTCATTGTGGCAGCTCCTAGCATGCCAAAGTGGGTTTGACCTCAATCAACCGATATTGAGTGTCTTAGTTCAAACCTGCACATGACCTCCAAGGATGCACGAAAAAGTTACTGACCATGCAAGGTTTTATGTGCAAAATAACGAACTCCCGACCAAAGTCATGCTGAGTTAGAGGATAACTTTAAACTCTCAAATGTGTGAAGATCAGTATGACTGTTATTCATGTCTAGTAAATAGGGTAGTTTTGGTGATTGACAATCAAATGTGCAGGTGAAACAAGGAGCTGTGAAAAGTGTCTGGCGAGACTCTCTTGGAAAGCTGGGAAATCAAGTCGGAGCACAGACTCAGAAAGCATGGAATATTGCATCACAGCAAGTGGAAAAAGCAGCCAAGGGATTTAGAACTTGGTGGAATGGTGGGAATCTGCCTACAAAACCTTCTAAAGCCACCTCCAAGTCTAAATCAAGCTCTGATTGGGGTGAACTGTAAGACAAGGTACTAATTTGACACAGGAATTCGCTTGAGGCAAGGAGTTGTTGATAGAGCCTCTCACCAATTTTGCGGTTTCAATCTTGACGTAGTGCACTCAAAATTGTTTAACCATTGACATCTAAAACTCATCTGCAGGAGTCTTGTTCATTTTCCAGGTACAGTTGTCAGTCTGCAGAATTCATCTTGGGGGCTTAATATGGTGCTAGATATACTTAACTCAGTGGTAGACTTTAAAAATGAAATAAAAATTTGGTTTCTGGTAGATGTAGAACCAATGATATTTGCATTGGAACCATGCATGGTGTGAAATGTCTATGATTGGTCATAATTTCTGGTAGATGTAGAACCAATGATGAAAGGTACGTCTTGATTGGACACCTATATTTGAGTGGCAGGTGTGGGTCCAAGAACGGACACCAAAATGACATGTTTTTAAAAGATAAGGGACTATGTGTCCAAAATATGATAACTATTCTAGGCTTAATAGTCAACTTAATTATGGTGGGGCTATGTGACCTTTTAATGACTACAAGAATCTTCACTTTGGTAATGATTATGACATCACATGAGCTCCAAGATAATGAGGAGAGTGGCTACAGCTTCGATTTGCATGTGCCTAACCATCTTGTACTAATCACTCGTTTCATATCCTAGGCGAAGGTGGGCCAGGGTGTTTTTTCTCAAAAGGAAAAGTGAAACCTTGTCCAAGTTTAGAATATTTCACAAACAAAATAATAAAACTACAATTCGGAAAACAAATCAAAATGCTGAGATCTAATGGGGGTGGGGAATATATCTCAAAGTCACTTGCTGAATTCATGCATGAAAATGGCATGATTCACCAAAAATTTCAGCCTCACACACCACACCAAAATGGTGTGGCTGAGAGAGAAAAAAAAAAAAAAAAACTGTTCTTGAAGATGCTAGATCATTGGTTATTGGATGACATCTTCTTGTTGCACTTTGGACTGAAGCAATAAAGCAACTGTTTATTTGTTTAATCGCTCTTCTACTTGTGCAAATAAGGGCACCACACCATTTAAACGACTTTTCCGATGTATTCCGAGTGTAGATCACCTCAGAATCTTTGGTTGTTTTAGTGTACACTCTTGTGACAGCTAATACCTGCAAGGAATGGGATGACAAAGCAATTAAATGTGTATTGCTTGGTTACGATGAAAACACTAAGGGATATCGGGTTTACAACCCCATGACCAAATGTACATGGACTTCCAAGGATGTTCATTTTGATGAGATGTGCTTTCATTTTGCTCTGTCCATAATCACTTCAAATCATGAACTTCACTTGGAGACAGTCGCATGGCCTGGGAATTACCTTCCAAAACCCCATGAACCTTCATCAAATCCCTTGATTTTCACTCAGCTTAATGACAACCTAGTAGATGACCCAACCGCGAATTCAAATTCTCACTTTCCACCTCACGCATCTAAGTAAAGTGAACAGGTCTAAGAATCATGAGATTTATCTCATCCTGAAGGCTTTGTATATCAATCTATTCCAAACATTCAACTTCACGTTTGGATTTCCATTTATCAAGAAGACACTCCTCCTCCTTGCTTCCCTATTTTTCATACTTATTACAGAAGGCCTCGATCAACAAACTTATCATCAAACCTAGGATCAATTTCTAGCCTTAGAACCAGAAGTGGACATGTTAGTATCCCACCTCCTCGACTTGCAGATTATGAGGTGGGGGCAATTACAATTGCTCCATCTTCCAATTTTTTGGTTTCATTAGCCCTTCTGTCTTCCCCGAAGATATGTTCTAATGTTCTTATCTCATTTGATTCAGTTCCTGAACCTCAAAACTTTCTTGAGGCTATTGTTTATCCAAGGTGGCAACAACTATGGACCAGGAAATGCAATCAATTTATGACAATCATACATGGGATTTAGTTCCCTTGCCTCTAGGATGTACTCCTATTATGACTAAATGGATGTATAAAGTGAAGAAGGATCACACATGTAATATTGCAAAATTGAAGGCCCGACTCGTAACTAGAGGATTCCAACAAAAAGAAGGGGAGGATTTTGAAGAAACTCTTGTACCAGTTGTTAAATGGAACACTATGCATACATTAGTGGCTCTAGCTACTCATAGGGGGTGGAAGATTTTTCATCTGGATGTAGTGATTGCATTTCTCAACGGAGACATTATTCAAGATCTCTATATTGAGCTACCGGAGGGGTATGGAGTGCCATGGAAAGAAAAAATTGTATGCAAGCTTCTTAAGGCTCTTTATGGGCTTAAGTAAGACCCTAGAGCATGGTATAGTAAGATAGACTCCTTTTTTAGTCAGAAATGATTGCTAAAATTAGATGTTGACTACAATCTCTATTATTTTGGGGAAGGACAAAGAATAGCAATACTTATTTTGTATGTAGATGATCTCTACATGATTGGTGATCATGCGGAGAAGATCAATTGGTTGCGAGAAGAAATCAAGAAACAATTCTCCATGACCGACCTAGGAATTTTCATTCACTCACTAGGAATTGAGTTCATATTTCATGAGCATGGAATCACTATGACTCAGAGGAGGTACATAACAACTACATTGGAGGAATTTTGACTCATTGATTGCAATTCTTCCCCCATTCCTATGTTGGAAGGAACTAAGCTTTAAATAGATATGGAGCAACCCTACGTTAATGCAAAATTATATCAAAGAATGATGGGGAAACTTATCTATTTAACTTAGATTAGACCTGACATAGCATACTCAGTCAGTATCTTCAGTAGATACATGAACCAACCTCAAGTACCTCATATGCTAGCAGTTTTTAGATATCTAAAGAGGACTAAGAACTTGGGTTTGTGCTACAAACAAGGAGATTCATATTTCTTAATTGGATATGCATATGCAGATTGGGCATGACATTTGCAGGATAGGAAATCTACTATTGGATATTTGTTTAGGTTAGAGAGACACCTATTACCTGGAATAGAAAAAAACAAACTACAGTAGCACTATCTTCAACTGAAGCTGAGTATATGGCACTTACAAAAGGCATAAAGGAGGCCATATGGTTGCGCACACTACTCCAAGAAATTCAAGTACTTCAAGATACAACTCCAACAATGCTTTTTGGGGACAATCAAGGAAGTTTAGAGTTAGTTCACAACCCATTTTTTCACTCTCGGACAAAACACATGGACGTCTCACACCATTTATTCGAGAGAAAGTAGAGTCATGCCAAGTTACCCTAGATTATGTTTTCACCAAAGACCAACTGGCCGACATCCTTACTAAGCCGTTGGGCATGATTACATTTGAAAGATTGCGAGCTCAACTTAGATTAGAATAGATCATAAAATGATTTTATTCATAAGAAAACATTGACTCCTCCTATAGATCATAGAAATTTGGACATGACATTGGATTGGGAGGAGACTCGGTACTTGCAACATAGATAGGTATCTTGATGATGATGGAAAGGCTTGATTCCATTTCAACCCGTGCCATGACCACTCTCACAAATTTGAAGGCATTCTAAGGGCCGCTTTACATTACAATGGAGAAGTCCACCGGACATGAATTCGAGGGGATTTCTGAAATTTGATTGGCCGAGAGTGACACTCTTGTCCGCTGGTGGTTTACACTACAGCCAAGAGTCCTTTGGTGGAGAAATTTGTACATGGATGAAAAAATGACATGGTTGCCAACGTGGCGACACTTTTTTGAAAGGGAGTTCTTTGAAGGTCAAGTTTCTTGGGCAACCTCAAACCCTCGAACAAGAAACTTGGCCTCATAAGAACTCCAACTTGAATAAAACATTTTTTCTTTAGAAATATTTGAACCGTTAGATTGAAAGCCTCCCATGTTCAAAATCTATTAAGGTGGTTGGTTCTCCTTCTTTCACTTCGACGCTCTCTTGCTTGGTTGTAGAGGCAAGTTGAAGGTTCGTGTGTGAGAAATTTGTGTGTAGAATCTTTTTTGCAAGATGGTTGGTTACTCGCATCTTCCATTTATTTGTAGCAAAGATGAGGTTTACGCAGGTAGTAAGAATTTTTTTCAACATCCAAATCAATTTCCAAGTACTGCCTTTAGATCTTACAATCCGAATTCTTCTTCAACTAGTAGAAACTTGATTCGAGAGTTTAAATCATGTGAAGATAACATAGATGTTGAAGGATAAGAAGTAAATGAAGGGAGTGACGTGCAAATTATAGAACCTTCAACAAAACCTACAAACATGAAGAGTGATGTAATAGGAAAGAAGAAAGACCCGACAAAGAAGAAAACTACAAAAATAAAGGTGGAAAGGGAAAAAGAAGAAGAAAGAAAAGACGAAAAGAAGAAAAATTAGTTGGACAACGAAGTTGAACACTTGATCACGCTTTGAGGGAATATGCAGTTGGAGTTTGAGAACAATATAAAAAACAAGGTACGTCACCAATCTTTTCAAGAAATTTTTAAATTTTGTTTGTTATATAACAAATGTTTTTAGCAAAATGCATATGTCTTTTGATGCCTTTGTTCACAGCCAGGAAAGACCAGATTGGCCTCGATATGTGCCCCCTCATTTGATTTTCAAATCGAATGGGGTTTCAATCAAAACAACGCCACAAAGTATCGAATCATGGACCTCATAAGTTTAAAGCTTTATGCTTACACTTCACCAACCAACATTCCTTCCCTTTCATTGATGCTAAAAGATCCATATATTATTTTTATATTCATTATATACTATCCAAGTATGTACTATCCTACATACTTCAAGGTCATTTTTGAAGGTTTAGGACTTGTTTTAAGCATTTTAATATGTCCCAACACATCATATTGCATAGTATTCTAATGTTATAATTCATTTTGAACAGGCGTTGTTACATAGATCCGACTTCAAGGATAAATTTTAGTTGCAATCCCTGAATTTTCGTCAACTGCTGAAGCATGTCACAAGAATTTTGAGACTATTTTTAAATTATATAAGGAGGACAAATTGGCCAATTTGGTTTCATAGCAAAATAGACATGAATATAAATTTTATGATTCTTTGGATCAGTGGTCGCACTAAGCTGGCTCTGCAATGAAACATGTGAGTGCAACTACAATAAATAATATAAATGATAATGCACAATGCAATAATGAGAATGCAAATCAAGATATATTTCAAGATATACAAGTAGAATGCAATTCACAATCCAATCTGTCATTAACTTTAAAGAATAATAAATTTCAAGATCAAATTTTTATTTTATTTCGGGAGCATGGTAGACAATAGAATTGTAATGTTGGACCATTTTGCCAAGACCAATGAATTGCTGCAAAAGATTGATCATCAAATGAATCGGCTTACTGACAAAATCTAATCTTCTTCTATATCAATACTAGTATCTGCTATAAATGTTTTTTTTCCTAACTGCTCTATGTAATAGTTTTGCTCCAACATCAAATAAACTTGGATAAAAATTTTCAACAAATTTTCAATCTTTTCGTCACGGCTACTCTTGTTTCAACAATATTTTCTTTGGACTATGCAATATCCAAATTACTTATATTATTTTCTACATGGTTATTGAATTCTACTTGCACCTTTTGATTTTGTATCTTTTCATCTTAACTATGCTTCTTCTAAGGACATGAAATGTATCTAATTTCTGAGATCACCAAATATTTTTAAGAATTTATTTTTCATATATTTGTTTACAGTCTTTGCCCAATTCAAGTTAAATTCATCACCATGTATGATGCACAAGTTATGACTGAGTATCGCTATATTGGAATAAAACCATGTGGCCACTCCTCCTAATTGAACACCTATATTGGAATTACTATATGGCAAGGCTTGTGGTTGTGAATGGACACCAAAATGACACGCATGACGATGAAGTTGAAATATGTGCTCAAATTCTAATAACCATCATAAGTTCAATAGTGAACACTATTGGGAGGGTCTATGTGGTTCCTTGAAAGTAAGATCCCTTAATCCCCACTTTTTCCTCTCACAATCTTGCATCTTGGGAGACTTCCAATCTAAAACTTGAAAGGATTGTCTACCTAGTCTACAATTACTAATTGCATAAGATAAATCTTGATTCGATTCAACAAGCACACACATGGAGTTGAAAGTGCCCACACAAGGCCACATACCAAAGTATTAAGTCATGTATTTGTACTAACACCCAAACAATAAAAGCGGCATGTGTCTTACATGTGAAAGGGAGGTGGGTCCACCCTTAAATCACACCCCAAACTGCTTATAGGTTACATGTTGAAAACAAACAAACAAAAATATATACATACATACCAATACACAACTCCTTGGTTATGTTTTGTGGGACCATATATCTCATCAACATGAATCTCCTTTAAATATGGGATTCTCCATTCATTGGGAGCACTAGGGTGTGTATTGGATAACATCATTCAACTATTATCATCCAATTCATTCTAGAAATATTCAATGACAATGCTTCACCCGAGTTTATCAAGTTGAACCTATTGGTAAGAGAGAATAAGCATGGCATAGCTCTGAATAGTATTTGACTTATTCTTGGGCCTTACCCAACCTACAATCGTAGTTGGATAATTTTATGTGTGAACCTTTTGACAAGTAACTATAAACTATTAGATTCTCTTAATTGCAAACTCTTTCTTTGGAAAAAAGACCATCATGTAAACTATTTGGTAATGTTATGTACTTAAAAATAAATCACCATAAGCTAATTTGAGGTCTAGGATTTCAAATTTGAATCTCAGAATTGTTGAATTTGGACTATAACAACCCTATATTGCAATATAAGCAAATTGAAGATCCATCGTGGAAAACATAGGCTAGAATTTCCTTCAGCAATTAAGACCCACACCACTTTCAATGTGCGGGAATAGTATTTGAATAGTGTTTGTCAAAATTGAGGCCCTAACGCCATTACTTGAAGTTTGAAGTGTGCACATGCATTTCAATGTGAAATGCTTCAAAATAATCACACTTCACTCAAACTTTCAACACTTCACCAAAAAATAAATGATAATGGCCATTTTGTATTGAATACGAAATTAATATGATGTCTCACTATATTGAAGAAGTACATGCAATAAAATGATGCACTAAAATTATTTAGATTCCTTGCATAATGCACTTAATCATCATCCAACTCCGAAGGCAAAGTCCTCTGGTTTTTGGTTGATTTCCAAGTGTTAAAAATTTTAGCCCAATCCATATTTTCCATCAGATGACCACATAATGGCACTCGCATTAATGCATCCAATGTTTAAAGTTTCAATCAACTTCTGCGATCACTCTTCATCCAATATGTCTGGAAAATTCACGTTCACATATAATTGTGCTTGCCAAGCCAAAGTTGCAATCACTGCCGAGTCGAAGTTGCAGAGTCGAAATTGCAAGAGTTATTGGAATTTGGAAGTGTCTGCTAGAGTGCCAAGATTGGAGTCTAGCTATGTTTCTATTTGCAAATCGCAGCCACTGTATTTTGTGATAGGCAGTTTTTGGAGAGGCCTTCATTGCGACTAGTGAAAACTTTGCGGAGCATGTTTTTGTCAAGTGCCCAAAAGAAAAATGATTTGACGGCCAAAATGGCATTTGACAGGTGTTGAAGACTTCAATATTGAACACTGCCTAACGGAATTGGGCGCTTTATGAAGTGGCTAGTCAAAGTCTGTATGGTGATGGGGCAGCCAAATTAGGGCAAGGGTGCTTTTCTTGGTGCTCCAGTCTCAAGTCACTCAAAAATTGAGCTCAGGAGGGTTTTGAAAGGTCCCAATTGAAGATAGAAGGAAGCAGAAACCTTGAGAAAATTTGGCCAGAGTGATGGCAATTGTGTCAAATTTTCATATGATCTCGAGCTCAATTTTGATCACTTAGGTAGCGGCGAGGTTTGGTTAAGTTAACCCTCAAGGTGCAGTCTCTCACAGAAGAAAAAGAGAAGAGAAGGATTTTCACATGCTTGATGGATGAACGAATGTGAGAGACATAGCGAAGTTACTAACTTGGACAAAAGGTTGAGAGAGTCCACTGCATCTCCTGTGGTCGACTTGTTTACATAAAGTTGGGAACTTTGGAGAATTAGGGTTGCACAAAATTTCTGGCTATGGCGTCTGGAGCTTCCTCGTCAACTCCGAAGACGGAGCGGGAGCAGAAAAAATTGGAGCATGATGTGTCGGTCCTCCTGTCCGCCTTCGCTGTTGCCTCCAATCACTCCTCCATGCTGTAATTTTTTCCAATCTCTCAAACTCTGTGGTCTTCTTTTTTTCATGGGGTAATTGATGCGGTTTAGCGATTCCAGGATGTGTGAACACAAGTTTCCATTTGTTTTTGACCTTTTTTTCCTTTTCTCTTTGGTTGTAATTTTTTGGTGGTTTTGCAGATTAGAGCTTTGTCGGGACGAGCATGTGAGATACTTGAGGAAGGGGTACCATGGGTTGGGAGAATCTTTCGTCTCTCTGGATTCAAGGTAGGTACTCACAACATCTATCCATACCTGGGAAATTTGAGTGATCACGAAATTTTGGCTTGGTATAAGGTTAGTTCTATTTCTCACGTTTGTGAGACACATCGGCACTTGGAAATTGCTAATAGCAATTCTCTCTACACATATACAATCACGATGGGCATGTAGCTCTTCAGGCACTTTTTTAAAATTAAAAGAAGCAATCTTAACGAGCGTAATTATCAGATGGTTTGCTGAGCATATGCTTGGGCTAGATTTTTCGGTGATGTCACTGTTCTTGCCGGTATGTGACATTCTTACAATTGTACGGTTTAAACTTAAATTCCAGGACTGCTTGTAATTAATCACTGAGGTAGACGTTTGTTTTTTGAAATAAGTGCGGGAGGATAGTGCACTTCAGAATAATAAATTAGGGTTTTGTTGTAAGGTAGATAGGCCTTATTTGGTTACTTTTTGTTGTTTTCTACCTTATACAACTTGGATTCGTGAGGTTGAAATTTATGTGGGTCTGCAAATGTATCTGAAGAAGCCAAGATCAATTCCAGAAAGTTCTGGAGCTAATCTTGAATTGTTATGAATCATCAAAGACCTCTGACAGTGAGCCATAAGAAGGCCACATAGGTCCCCCCCTTTATATGTTGACTATTGAACCTAGATTGGTTAACAAACTTGAGCACGTAGTCCAATATCTTTCTAACACTTGTCTTTTTGGTGTCCGTTCTTAGATCCACAACTAACTGCCCACCACTCAAATGTAGGTGTTTGATTAAGATAAGTAAATAAATTAGGCCTGCTTACCTGAGGTTGATGTTTAGAATGTAGTGTAGAATTAATGATTTTGTGGATTGTGCAGTCGACCATGGTTATGCTACTGGATCCTGCACTCGCTTGCAATGCTCAACCAACCATTTGGACCAGTGATGAATAAGAGAACTATTGACTTCCTCTCCAGATGCCAGGTGCCTTTCATACACATTGGCCAGCTCAGCTTAGGTTTCAATTTCATGCAAACAAGAAGTTTAGTTCTACATGTAATATCTAGCTGTGCATCGGTGTCCAAGTCTAGCAAATTTGAAACGACAAGTTCTGGGATGTCAGCACAGTACATGTGTTAGGATTCAGGCCTTGACACCTGAAAAATATTTCTATTTTGCTATGGGTGCAGGATCCACATGGTGGATATGGTGGTGGACCAGGGCAGGTACTTAAGCAAGATAAATGATAGGTTTAGATAGTGAAACTTGTTGAATTTTGTTAAGAACTTCCATTCTATAAGAGATCGACCCAGTGGTCATTATCAGTTTCCAATCTTGCTGTAGTTTCCTTATGGCCATTGTATATGACTGATTGATATCTTCTTTTAGATGCAAGAAAAGTAACTGTTTTGAACTTCTTAATTGTTTCTTACTCTAGAACATACTTGGACTATGTGGAGTCACATATTTGTTGAACTTCTCATTTGAACAATCTTTATGTTTTGCAAATTCACAGATGGCTCATTTGGCAACAACATATGCAGCAGTGAATGCTCTTGTGACTGTGGGTGGGGATAAAGCTTTAGGTTCCATTGACAGGTACTTGCTGTTTGCTTTGTCACTTTGGAAGCTGTGAAAATTATTGGCCCTACAACTCCAGTCATTTTTGGGCAAATGATTTTCACAGCCAATGATTCGAACAGCATTCTCTTAAATCTGGTGTGATTCTTGTGTTGATTAACTTCCTCCAATAGAACATGATCCTTTCTTTTTAAAAGTGTGAATATATGTTCACTATGATGAATGGCCAGTCGATTGTTTTTTGGGTTTACTATGCTGTTTTCACTTGTTACAAGCGAAGTAGTAAATGAGATTGCTAGGAAAATGCAAAAGTTCAAGGAATAGCTGTGTTAAGAGGCATTTGCAGGTAGCAGGGTGAAGTTGCTGGGTTTCCTGCTGCGTATGAAGCAACCATCTGGGGGCTTCGCCATGCATGAAGGGGGAGAGATTGATGTGCGAGGTTGTTACACAGCAATATCTGTATGTTCACCACATAAACTTTTTTTGTTTAGTTTTTTAATTTTAGTTTTTTAATTATATAAATTTTGTGCACCACACATTGCTCAAATAATTCATATTTCAAATAGACAGCATGGCATATTGGTGTTAATATTTCTCTTGATGTGTGAGAAACTCGTTGCAGGGTGTACATGTTTTCTGTTGCAATTTAATGAAGTGGGTAGGAAAGATGTGGACTTCTCAATACCCTATAGGATAGACTTGGGTTTAATATCTCATCAAAGTGAAGGTTTCACTGTGGCCTTGCATACTGTGGAACTCTGCAAGGTATACTAAATAGTATATTATTTCCACCCCGACCAGACAATCAGAGTGGCCCACATTAATTTTCCACCCACATGAATAGGACTAGTGTGGTTGGGATACGCATATAACTACTTAGATTGTAGAATCATGAGATGCAGAGAAAGTATGATGTTTTTGTCTTTGATGTGTTACTTTTTCTCACCTCACATTTTGTTCTCTGACCAGGTGGCGCATATTGTGAATATTATGACCCCTGAACTTGTTGAGAATGTCCCAGAATACATGTCCAGGTTGTTCCACTTTCTCGCTTCTTGAAGTAAATTTTGTGACAAGTTACGTATGAATCATTTTCTTGTATCGATCTGTTCATCTTCTCATAATTTTGTTGCTGATATGTAGCTGCCAGACGTATGAAGGAGGCATTGGTGCTGAACCAGGTGGAGAGGCACATGGAGGGTATGCCATCTGTTACCTGTCTGTATCATAGGCTAAGGGTTTCTAAAAGTAATGGCACCTCAGTTCTGTCTATTGATAGTTTTATCCATTTCTAACTTGGGGTTCTAATTCTGTGTTGTCTTCATCATCTTGTTGTATTAGTGGTTCTTGTGCATTTGGTGTCGCTCTTGAACCCAGTTTTGGATGTCATGATGTAGGTACACATTCTGTGGGCTGGCAGCACTTGCACTTATCGATAAAGTTCACGCACTTGACCTTCCTGCTCTTTTGGTGAGAATTGGATTCCTTTGTCCAATACATAGAGGTCTTGTGTCATGATTGTGGTGGTCTTTGACTTGTTAAGTTGAAGATTTTTGAGTCCTGATAGAAAATTGTGAAATGTAGAATAATAGTTTTCCTCCAGTCAGCAGTTTATCACTTAGGAGTTGAACGTTATATTTAACTTAAGAGAGGTTTAAGACTTCAGGCTTGAAAGTTTTTGAGTATTATTGAGATACCTATTTTGGGTGTGAGGAAATTCGCCTTCCATCCTTCTATCTTTCAGGTAAAAAGGCTATAGTTTGATGTATGCAGGGACTTGACATTCTTAACAACTTAGTGGCATCAAACTTCTACCCTTTTCTGCACCATTTTCTGATGTCTGTTTAGAAATGATGATATTTGGTCTTTATTGAACTCATGTGAAATAATTTGAATGATCTTGGGACGACGAGCAGAACTGGGTGGTATTTCGACAAGGGAGAGTGGAAGGAGGATTCCAGGGTCGCACCAATAAGTTAGTTGATGGCTGCTACTCGTTGTGGCAGGTCTTTCCCACACCCAAAATGACATGGCTGGATGGACATTGTCTCGAAAGTAATGAATGGATGTGGAGTAGCTGTTTATTATTAGTTGGTGAGTTGATTTATCATCGGAGCTAGATTGGAGTCCTAATTATGTCTCATACCATTTCTCTCAAGAGATCAGGGGGCAGGTGTCCAAGTTGTCGGTTAGTGAGTTTCTTACACATTGAAGATGTGCAGGGAGGTATCTTTTCAATTATCCAACAGATGATGCCTGAACTTAACCGTCAACAATTGGCTTCTGATGGCCCTTTGTGGGCTTTCCATGAGCAATTTATTTCCTATTCAATTTCAAAGACTGGTGAGACCTTCACTCCTTTCAGGATAAAACAAACCATTTTCTTGCGTGAAGATTATAAACTGCATCTATGAATATGACGTGTTGTAGTATTAATGTTGCTCAAAATAAATGGGATAAGAATGACAGAGAACAAGATAAATGCTAAGCACTCTATTAAAAAGAGATTCAGTTATGGGAGAGAATCTTTCCTGACATCTTGGAGCATTTGCTTGCAGATGAGCCTCCAGGAGAAGATGCAACTCCTTCCAGTTCCTCCAAAGACATTGAAACGGAGATTCAAACTACAGAAGAATGTCTTGTTAGGGAGGTGGGCAAAGCTCAAGATGATTCTGAGTTGGAAGAAACATCTAGTACCAGAAAAGCGGCTGAAGGAAGTAGGAAATCGACAATAGCTGGTGTCCAACATCAACCGAGCTCATCAGTGAATACACGGTGTGATAAAACGGAGGCAACTTCAGCTGGTATATTATAAACTCTTCATATGCGACTTGTAGCCTTTTTTGTCTACTAAGGTAAATGTGTCATAAATGGCTAGTTTTTGTTGTTTGCCATGATCATTAACTTGGATATCAGATTTAGGATCTTTCTTGTATCTGTGGATGTGAGTTGAGATTCTAGCAGCAATCTATGGAACTTTCTGATCTCCCCTGTTGCTGGTAAGATTTTTTAAAGTCAAAAGTACCAGAGCCATAAAACGACCAAGTAGGCCCCCTGAATTATGTTGGCTATTGAGCCTAGAATGGTTAAACAGGTTTTGAGCATGTAGTCCAAACTCTTTCGACTATATGTCTTTTTGGTGTCTGTTCTTAGATCCACACCTAACCACACACCACTCAAATATAGGTGACCGATCAAGCTATGAGACGGAATTAGGCGCGTTCACCCTACACATTTTGGGGCTGGTTGCCATATAGCTAAAACTGTGTCAGGTTTACTAAATTCTAGTGGCCAGTGAAATCATTTGACATTGTTACAAATGCTATTGTCTCTTTTGACCACTTCGTGCTTCCACTCCAGGTTTCTCAAGCAGGCAAGGGATGACAGCTGAGTGCCTCTTTCCAGTTGTGGATGGCCAGGTGAAGAGGGCACCCATTTCAGTAACTTTTGAGGAAGTATCAGATGAAGTATTGGACACCTCCTGTAATTCTGACAAGCCCGAGCTTCTGAAAAAACGATGTTCCATTGTGGACCAGTTACTGAACGAGGATAAACAAGTTCTGTATGGACCTCTTGACAATCCTCAAGCTTTACAAGCATACATTTTACTTTGCTGCCAGGTAGAGTATATTTAACTTCACATCCACTTCCTCTCTATTAGAATCCTGAAGATGACAGCACAGGGTAGAGTTGGATTCCTCTTGCATCCTAGCGTATCAATGAAACCCATGCTTTATGAAATGCCTCAATTTCAGATGTCTGTGATGTTAGTATAGCACACAGATATTCTAGCGAATGTTGTTAACATAAGTGGCAGCATGTAAGCTAATGTGGCCCTCTCATGGGCACTTCCAACTCTGCAGACATTTTTGGCAGTTGGATTAGATCAGGAATTGTGTCGTGTGGTTAGCAATTGCAATGAATCCCACAGCTTTTCATTTCAAGTTACAGAATTGAAGTGTCTCAAATCTTTGAGATGCAAAAGTCATAAGAGGTCAGAATGAAAATTCACTTTCTCTTTAAACAATCACATAGGCCATCTCAATTGTGTCAATTATTGAACCTAGAACAATTAACATATTTTGTGCACATAGTTCAATCTTATTGTAACAAATCTTTTTGGTGTCCGTTCTCAACTACAAACCTTGCCATATACCACTCAATATAGGTGTCCAATGTCCAATTAAGAAGAGTGACCACGGGAGGCCCACATACCTTAGTTTCAATGCTAGTACGCCTTCTTTGCAACTTCAGTAACAATTTTTATTTGCTTTGGGCAGGTACTTGATGGAGGGCTAAGGGACAAGCCGGGGAAAAGTCCAGACTATTACCATACCTGTTACTGTCTTAGTGGCCTCACACTAGCACAAAATAGTGCAGCCCACCGTATTAATGCGCCTCCGCCACCCAAAGCTGTGCTCGGCCCCTACAGTAACGTGCTCGAGCCTGTGCACCCTCTCTGCAATGTAGATCTCAACAAATACAATGATGCTGTCCGGTATTTCAAACACCAACCTTTCTAGGTATTTTTGGTTTAGGGTTCTAACAAGAGTTGTAAATTTTCACCCTGGTTTCTTTTCTTTGGGAGGTGATCAATGTGAGGATGGATGTACACATTTTATAAAAGGTTTGTGAATACAGCTAGCTTGTGTAGTGCACCTTTGTGGTCTTTGTACTTGGACCAATGAGTGTGAAGGTAGTTAGTGCACTTGTATGCTTTCTGGAGAACGGTAAGGGATACATACCTTTTTCTGGGTTATTTGTAACCTGGAAACTACCAATAGGTGTGGTTAACTTCCAGTGCAACAACATCCAAAGCTCAATCAGTATTTTAAACTCAGTATTTTGCTGGATACCATGGTATAACTGCGTACTTTAATTTTATGTAGAGCTACATTAACTGTTAAGTAGGACATTGATGTGGGGTAACTATTTTGTTTTATGCTACCTAAGTCTCCATGAAGACTTGGGGGAAGACCTGGGGTCTTGCTCACATTATTTCCACCTCGACTAGACAATTAGAGTGGCCTCCATTGATTATTATCATGTTAATTTTCCACCCACACTAAGTGGACACTCTAGTGTAGTGGCAGCACTGAGGCAGTTTGAAAACCCAGTGATTTGGAATGTCAGTTGTCCATGTTTCTGTTGAACAGATATACTGCGCATGATATGTTGGTTGCTGATTTGATCCAGTTTGAAGTACTCACAAGTGGTCACTGGTCCTTTTAATCTTATCGCAGTCAGTGGGGGGGGTTGGGTGGGAATTTAAATTTTGAATTTATATTAGTGGGTAATGGTCATAGTATTTAAAATGTTCTTTGAATTTCCAATGGCTTACAGGTGAAACCAGCTATTTTTTCAATGGTACAAGTGCTAATATCAAAAGGGTATCAACCCTGGTATTGAAGGATACAATCCCATCCGGTTTGGGGCTTGGGCATCGTGGTCCATGTAAACTCATCCATTGTGGATCAATGGGCTGTAGTAAAAACAAATCCCCTATAAGATAGAGGGCCTATTCATTCCAGCCAAACTCCACAACATTAATGTGGGGTCTCTGATTCTATTTCCGGAGGAAAACATTCTAAAATTCATCATTTACATGCTATAATATCATTCACTGCGTTTCCACCTAAGCAATGGATGAGTTAATGTAGACACCCCAAATCCCTAACCCAGATTGGGCACCTGTGATGGTACCAATGGTGGTTGTAGATACCCACACAACATTGGTTTTTATCTCTTCATTCTCCAAAGATCTTCACCATAAGGAGGTGTTGAGACTGGTTAAGTATGTTCCCTCACCAATGTCTCTTCCAGGTTGCTTTGAAAGAGCTTAGTGAAAATTCACTATAGGGATTATCCCATTTACTGAGGGGTGGGCTACTCGTGTGTGTGGGAAATTAGTGAAGGAGATACTAAATTTCTTTATGCTATGAAATTAGTGCCACTAGTAGATCTAGGGTTGTAGGAGCTGAAAGTGCCGGAAATTCTCAGTGCATGCTCTCTTCAGTTTCTTAGTGTTAGGAGATGCTTCCAGAGTGAGTAGCACCAACTGAAAATAGATTATGCACTCTATAAACACCTTAGAACACGCACTAATTTTCTTGACAAGTGTGGTAATGAGTATGTCTTCTTGATTCTAGTATCACTTATTAAAAAATTCAGCCCTCACTAATTTCGAGATTAGGCAAAATAGTGCTTGTTTTGGGAATTAGTACCACATGGATAATCAGTAAATTGATGTGTATCATATGAATGAGAAGATTGAAATATGTTAATATACAATGTAGCAAATATTGATTTGAAGTTCATCTATGCTCTATTGAGGTAAACCTAACCTTGCATGTCTAAGTCCAATCATTTCAACAGACACAAGTTGTTTGCAATTGTAAATAATTGAAAACCATTCAGTTATGAGGCAAAAAAATGGTTTTCAACTAGGATAGTTTCCGGTGTTGCAAACAATATGGTAGAAGAGGCAAACTGCACAATTGAAGCAAACTAATATTATATATATATATCTATATGGTGGATTGGATTTCTATTGAGTCATGCATGCTAGTGCAAATTGGGTGCTTACATGAATTGCTTTAATTTCCATTTTTGTGTTTTTGACCACCCAACCTATGCTCACCCAATACATACAATTGCACAACCAATTTTAAAAATATGTACCAAATTCCATGCAACATCAATTTTTTTGAACGATTGGATGCATATGTGAACTCAACACCATTATAGATAGAAGATTGGAAGATGTGAAGTGATAATATTAAGTGTTAGTGAGTCTGGTGAGAGGAATCATTTTGTGGAACTCTTGGGGCCACGTGGCTATTTCTAGAAGACAAGCAAAAGTTCCATTATCACACCTAACTACATGTTCTTTTAGCTACAAAATTCCATCCCTATGTCCAACCCCTTTTCAAACTAATAATTGGGTTAAATGTTATTGTGAATGAGGATTTATGCATAAATTAGATTTGCTTTCATTTAAACAATCTTAAGGTCACTTTAAATAAATTTAAGTTTTTATAAAATTTTAAAACTGATGACATATTCCATATTAGTTAAGGGATTGTAGTGCTCAAAGCGCTTCTACCTTACCTAGAAATCTAGGTCATGCGATGTGGACCAAGAACCAATCTACAATGTGTGACTAGTGATAAGGTATAAACATCCAAAACCTACTTTGACCCAAAAAAACCCTAAATCCTAGATATCAACCACAAAGATGTATACAACTGGAACATGAAAACTTATGAGAAACTAGGGTCAATTTGGGTTCCACTTATAGGAAACATATTCAACCTATTCATATGGATTCCAAATAATACATGCTAACCCCTTTTAATTGCGTAGTAAAACCAATTCATCCTATTGATAGGCACTATGCTCAGTTTCTTAAAATGATGATCATAGGTGTCTGATTGCTTCATGGAGGCTTCATCATCTTGCTCAAGGCGATCTCATATGGAAATCCATGATTGGCATTTGTGAAGGTTTATCCAACCTATCTACAATATAGATTGAAAATGCCAGAGTGCTCCACAAATGCAATGTCTCGACTGAAAATAACCACAAGCATACAAAATGACCATAGGTGATAAGTAGATTCGGCACTCTGGTGTCGAAATGCTAATTTATTGAGGTGACACATGAGATTTTGTAGGAATTCTGACTAGTAAAAAAAACCGACATGCAGTACTTTTCTCTGAATTTGAATTAACTTGTGTCGAAACTGCTTATCACCTGCGGTGCTCATTTACCTAGAATCTATGAAAACATTCTGAAATATTCACCAACACAAATGTATTCTGTGCAGGAATTTGTCCGATGTTTCATGCCTGGATCTGCCATGAATTGCTTGGGGTCTGCTCCATCAGCTGGCTCTCAATCCCATTTCTTTGTAGTTGTTCGAGGAATCGAATATAAGATGTGGAAGAGTCTTGGACTGCACGTTCAAGTTCACTTCATTTGTGCATGGCAACTAGCCCGACAGATCCAAATAAACTTGCACGAGCATGTCCACGATCCTTTCCACATCGTATGAGTTGTGTTGCATTCAAATCAGGAGCTCCTCAGCCACATAAACAGCTACACAGAATCGTTTGGCACCTTCGGCGATTTCTGAGGATCGGGGAAGATGATGAATAATCTTCGTAAGGTCTTCCAGCTTCAATCGAAGTGGTACAAGATCTCCATGATTGACTGGAGGGATCAGGGGAGATGGCACCCAAATGGTTATGTCCGTCAATTAATACCTCATGTCTCCCAGTCCTCGGGAGTTACCTAGTCCATCTTCCCTCTGGATGAGGCTCTGCAACCATCTACCCTTATAATCGATCACCGCGCAAACAATACTCTAGCATACTTATTCGAACAACTACAATATACACTTAATATAATGTGGCCACACTATTTATAATCAACCCAAGTAGATGATCTTGCAATCATTGGACTGATGACAACCAAAGAATTGAAGGTGGCAACATGGGACAACGGACTAAAGTATTATCAAAGATGCATTTGGGTGACACCACACTATTCATCATCAACTAAACTAAAGTCAACAATCTTATAATCACTTTGTCGATGGCAACCAAAGGAGGTGGCATGGGATGCTTGTTGTTGTTCAGGATGAGTCATAGAGGCCACTCTAATCAATGTGGCATATCAAATTGAATGCCACACTTAAATCAAGTGCAAACCTAAACATTGCGCACGCGTGACAAAATGAACTTGTACAAGCATGACCATGATCCTTTCCACAATATCCTACTAGTTGAGTTGAAGATGAGTAGGAGCATCACCTATACATATGTATAAACAACCACACATGCATCATCCTATGCATAAGGCTCTCGTCTAATAATAGACCAATGCACAGACACAACTCTACTCTTGTGGAAAATTTGATGCAACTGCTCACAACAACAAGAACTGCCCTATACATCTGAAATAGTGTCGCCCATGCTATTTTATCATTGAACCGGGTAAATTATCTTGCAATCACTTGGTTGATGGCAACTAAAAAGGCAGCTTGGGACAACAATGTCTACACCATAAATCTAATATAGTGTGGACCACACTATTTATCAATGATCGACCCAAATAAATGATCGTGGAAACTTGAAATCCTTCAATGGCAACCAAAGGTGGCATGGGAACCTTGAAAATGTTGCTACTTCTACATGACAAGCCATGAAGGCCACTTTAATCAACATGGCATATCAATCTTACTGCCACACTAATTCCAATTGAACTCGTAAGTGGACTAATAATAACAAGGCTCAAGAGTCTTAAGTTAAAGTTACAAATGCTCATCATCAATCAACCTAGGATACTGATCTTGCGATCCTTGTATGGCGAACCATAGATGAAGATGACATGAGAATCTTGATGTTGTTGTTTCTACATGACAAGCCATGAAGACCACTCTAATCAACATGCCACACTAATTTCAATCAAAGTTGCAAATGGTCTAATACTACGAGGACTCAAGAATCTTCAAGTTAAGGTCAGAAGTGTTTATCACTGGTTGACCCAAGTCAATGATCTTGCAAATCATTGATTGGCAACCAAAGAAGATGGCTTGGGAAACTTGAAATTGCTGCCACTACACACAACAAGCCACGAAAGCCACTCTACTCAACATAGGATATCAATCTTAATACCACACTATTTCCAATCAAAGTTGCTAATGGTCTAGTACTAGGACTCATGAGGAGCCTTCAACTTAAGGTCCGACATGTTCATCATTGATCAACCCAAGTAAATGACCTTGCAAATCCTTGAATGGCGACCAAAGATAAAGGTGGCATGGGAAACCTTGAAGTTGCTGCTACTTCTACACGACAAGCCACGAAGGCCACTGTAATCAACATGGCATATCCATTTTAATGCCACACTAATTCCAATCGAAGTCGGCAAATGGTCTAGTACTACAAGGACTCATCAGGAGCCCTCAACTTAAGGTCCGAAGTGTTCATCACTGATCGACCCAAGTAAACGATCTTGCAAATCCTTGAATGGAAACCAAAGATGGCATGGGAAACCTTGAAGTTGCTGCTACTTCTACACAACAAGCCACGAAGGCCACTCTAATCAACATGGCATATCCATCTTAATGCCACACTCTTTCCAATCTAAAGTCGCAGATGGTCTAGAACTAGTAGGACTCAGGAGCTTTCAACTTAAGGCCATCAGACGCAGCTACCAGTTTTGTGAAGGCACTCCTCCTCTCAGATCAGTCTACAATATGCATCCACATTAAGCAAACAATACCCAATATCAACAAGGGCCAACAATCTCAATATCACAAAACACACAATGATGGACTCATGGATCAACCTCAGCCACAAGACGTCCAACAAGCCAAGAAGGCAAAGTTCAAGGAGAACGAAGCAGTGTAGAATGAAGTGCTCCAAGTTGAGTGTCATGTTTTATACTGCGGATTCCAAGAATCTGGTGAGCCCCCTCAAATTCTGGTTTTCCTGGAGATTTCCGTCCATCTGACGGCTAGGAGCAATGCGACAGCCTGCACTGAAGAAAAGATTAGGATGAGAGGGACACTAACTTGGAATTGTCCTCTTCTGATTCTGCTTCTGGTGCTGGTTTTGCCTGCATGATTTGCTGCCATTTGTTGGCAGACGAATGTGGACAGTGAGTGACTCTGATCTGTTTCGGCTGACAATTTTGTTGCTTGGCTTCCAAATGATCTCTGGCTGAGATCATCATCAATGGGACAAGGCACTAGGTACTTCTATGGCAACGCATCTATCGATGGAACGGGGAGAACCGGCTACTAGTTACCCATCAACTGGTTTGTTTTCCTAAATTACCGGCTCAAAATCACAACTCTTGTGAATTAACCGAACGGCCTGTTGATTCTGCAAAACTATTACACAACGTTAAGATCTGTGAAGGTTACATGCTTCAACCCACGATTTATCATTTCAAGTTGAAATACAAGAAATAACCGAAGCGATTCAACGAATAGCCGATTGATAATTAAGAAGTACGGAGATTGACCCAGTTCGCTCCTAATTTCTCCCCCTTCACTGGCATCTGTTTATTGCGGCCTTTGCCTTCCTTGTCACCTGCTGGCAAGAGTGCACTAAATATTGTATTCAGTGTCACCAATTCTATTTGTCTTGCTCAATACTAATTGTAAACCGCCTGTGTAGTGTCACCCACACTCAATGTAAACCTAACAGTATCTGTCATTCGTCGTGAAACAAATTGGGCATTATAAATCTACAATGTTGCAATTGCTATCACATACTAAGTGGATTTTCATCCAAGTTTCAATCGTCACGACAAGAGTTCATTACAAAAATGTTGGGATGCAGAATATACCAAACTTTTGTTTCAATAATTGACATTTGAGTGAACTTAGAGTAAGCTGGGGTGATAATATATGTATACTTATTCATAAGAAGTGTCGCTAGATAATTTACCAGAGTGACATAAACTACCATATGACACTACATAAAATATTTAGTGTAGGTATGTACTAGTACTACTAGCATTACCTGTGGATGTACCCAAATTGTCATCTAGCAAGGACTATCTTCTTGAGTGTACAAATATAGCTGTATTGATAGAGAAAGAAATCAATTTCTTACGGAAGTGGTACTGTATTTAGCAGCATAGATAGACATATCTAACACATGTTTTCTGACACTGTGCCGTGTATGGTATTTAGTGGTAACTACTATTTGGAATTACGTGATGCAATAACTTCTTACTCAAAAAAAGTCAGGTTTTATTAGAAAAGGTTGAATAGGTTGCTCGGACATTTATAGAACATATTTATGATTTTATTTGGTAAAATATGACATTCTCAATGAGCCATTAAAGCATTGTCATTCTTCATCCTTATTCAACACAATGATTTTCATCCTTTTTGATGTTGACAATGTTGTTTTACTCTCTAAATATGAAGCAAGTCTACAAAGACTTATGATCAAGCTATATGAGTTTTTCACTTCTTCTAGGGTGCAAGCACGGTAAAGTGGATAGTTCTTGATCCTTGCCTAGTGTTAAGTGAAAGTGGTTCAAAACTATACACTAACTTTGAATTTTGTGAAAGAAAAAATCATAAACATTTATTAAAAAAACATATTGATCTATTAAGCCAAACAATTTATGATGACAAAAATGATTCCAAGAAAAGTCTACATATCTTAAAAGATGGTACAAGTGGTGTGCAAGTAGGTAATATTGAACAAGCAACTCTCTAAATTTTGTTTAAGATATAATGATAAATTTACATAAAATTGATGGTTTTCTATATATTTTGTTGGCCGAATTTGGAGAACTTCCCATAGAACTACATGCTCTCAAGCTCACTATAGGCTTTCAAAAATGCCTCGCTCATGTATTCCCCTCTTGGTTAGTTAATAAAGTAACCTCATGTAGTTAGGTTTTTGCTATGACTGAAATAACCAAAACCCAAGGTATAGACTCTCAAGGAAGGCTTAACTAGTGTCTATTATAGGCATTTGTCACTTTATAGTTCATTGATTAGACAATAAGATTGCTATCTTCACTCCAAAACATCACTTATCCATCTTTTACTCTCCTTTCTCTCAAGGTTTCCTCTCACTGTTTCTCATTCAATGGGGTATATGTGTCAGTAACTGTAGTATCCATCTCATCACAAGATTGTAGAACAATAATCTTTCGAGAACAATAGTCTTTGAGGATCACAATTGTCTTTGGTAACCATCGGCCATGCATCTTCAAATCACAACAATTCCTTCATTAATTGGTCAATGTTAATTCCAATACAAGACAAATTGTTTATTCATTAATTCCAAGATTTAATCATTACTCACAACTTATGCTACTAACACCAATTATCAGGGTCAAGCTATAGTCTTGATTGCCATGCACAACCTACAACAACAACAACAACAACAACAACAACAACAACAACAACAACTAGGGTAACACACACACAAGACAATAATTGATCTGGTTAGCTTGCACTACACACTCAAAGATCAAGTCTCTCAACTATGTATCAATTTAAAACTCCTAATTAAGCCTAGGACAACTTATGCCTAAGTCTCCTTTATAATCCAAAGTTCATTTAATGCCTCTTAACTCTTCAAATTCCATTGCTAATCAACTAATCAGAAGTGATTTCTCATCACTTCAGTTGATTAGGCTTCTCCCATTAAACCGACGCATCAGATTTTACTCCTATCAGCCTATGGTGTTTATTTCAACTATAATCACACTCGGCTGAACTATGACTCTTTCACTTCTCCCTGCCTCTCTCAGGCTCAACTGTAATCAATCATTTCATTTCATGTACTGGCACTTGGCCGTTCATCTTCCCTACATTGCCTATCACAGGCCTCAACAATAGTTCATCTCCAGTCTACCTCTTGGCCTTCCAGATTCCTCCCTCTCTCAGGGTAGTTCGGGTCATCGTTCAACGATACTCTTAAATTATCCTACCTCTCTTCAGACAATTGTTCTACTCTTCCTCTTTTTGTTTTAGATTAACACCCTATGTTCATAGTTTGACTTAATTCCTCGCCTATCATGTTCTGCACACTCGATTTCTCTCTGACAGAAGGTATTTCCTCACTCAGACAATAGTTCTCTCATATAACAATCTTAGCACTATGGATTCACCATTCCAGTAGGCTCAACTATGTTCAAGAATCCTCACTTAGGCAATAGTTACACAATGTTCAGCTTTGACCACTCATAGTTTTCACTCTTGATTTCCCTCTCCAATTCCTCATTCCTCTTAGATTTCTCAATCATCACTTGTTTCCTCATTGTTTATTCCTCTTTCTCATTCGCATCCTCTTTCACTCAAAGGTTGATTATTTCTCTCTTAATCTCACGATACTCCTCACAGTTTGGACTCATTGAATTCCTCTCTCAATCTCGCATTGCTCTCTGCAATTTGCACTCAATCAATTCCATTCTTAATTTCAGTCCCAGTCACTTGCAATCCTGTCAACTGACAACAGTTTTCAATTTCACATTCACATAGTCAAAACGAGAAAATAATTCGATTAGGCATCAACCATTCAATCGACTCAAAATTGAAAATAAAAATATGCTTCAATAGAAAACGGTGTCCCGCAATCACTGCAGCGATCACCAAGTTTACTCAGAAAATAGTTTAACAATTATCCTCTCACAATCTTTGTGATGAGGGAGACAAGTCTATGGTTCAACAATGTGCTCAACAATAATCAGGAAATGTATGCTTGCCTCCCCCTCGCCAACCCTCTTAAGCTTGGCGGGGAAGACAATAGTTGTTGTAACCAACTATGGGCACCTAAGCCCACGCCTATTGTTGTAACAACCTTCCTAGCTTATAGTTTAACTATTTTCATCTACTAGGATGCTATCTCATCCATCTTTCACTATCCGCTCATAGGTAAACTATTTGGCCAAAAATTTGGCTCACACCTCACTTGTCACAAATCGACAACCATGTGAAAGGCATTAGGGGTCTATCTTAGTGGGACACCCATGACAACCCAACCATATCTACAACAACATAAGATGATATCAAGGAGGCCTTTCTTGCTAAAGAGTGGTACTCTTTCCATCTCTCAGGGTAGAAGCCATATTACCTCCACCTCGAGGATTTTCTCAAATACAAATGTGAATTGTACTTGAAGGAACCAATGGCACCATCACAACCCAAGATCATTGCCACTTACCACACCTCATACCATAGATTAGCCATTGAAAATCGACAATGCTCAACTATCTCTATCTCTAGATATACAAGACTATGCTACTTTTGCACCTATAATTCAACTGAAAATGAGGCACATTTCGTATTGGAATGTCCCCTATATAAGCTCATTGGAGATAAGTTTCCATCATTATTTGAGAATGTACTCTTAGGAAGCCTCAAGTCTTTCTTTCAATTGAACCACCAAGTTGATATTAGCCTCTATCTCTTGGAGCCTACCACACTCCGCCACTCTAGCATATAGGTTGGTTTGAAACCATAATGATGTACTTGTAGTCCCATTAGCCTTTTCGGCTTCATGGACTTAAAATCTATTTCATTTCATTTTGTAACTCCAAATAACAAGTGACACTAAATACCATAAACAATGTAGTGGGATTGAGGATGCAATGATGCGTGTGCACATGTGAACATAGGTAAATCAAGGTAAGTGGTCTTAATTGGACAGTTGCAGCACCCACTTCTTAGTAGGACATGAAGCACGCTTGATTAGTGCAAGATGATTAGCAAATCCAAATCATGCATGTAACCATTTTCCTCATTATAACGTTTTGGAGCTCATTTAAATTTCATATTCATTATCACAATGGAGATTCTCTTTCTTATCGATGATCGTGTAGATCTTTCCAATTATGTTGACAAATAAAGCCTAGAATGGTCAACAAACTTTGAGCACATAGTCCAAACTTTTTTATCCCCTAAAGGTCCAACCCCAAATCTATTCAAACTTGTCTTTGAAAACGTCATCCTAATTCAACAGCTTAATAAAGAAAATTTATACCTTAAATGGTGGATACGACTATATGGATGACATGTTTGTAGATTTGGGATTTTTCACACCAAATTTTAGTTGTCCATGTGCCCCAATTTAGAAGATTGTACCGTAAATGTGTATATTGGTATGGACATGCAGAGGTGACCACTTGGACAAAGAAATCTTTCTCAATTTGTAAGGGTTAATTAAACACATGTATTTTTTGTCTCTATTCTTCGATCTACACCTAACCACACACCACTCAAATGTAGTGCCTACACGAGTGCCTATCAAGATGAGCAATCAAATTAGGCCCACTTACCTTCGAGACTTCTAAAACACATTTCTTCTTGGAGAGTCTACATGATGCTAGTTCAATGTATTTGCATGGTTGAATTCAACACAACTAGTCCCTTCCCGTATAAGAGTTTCAAAATCCCACACTAGAAAGAAAAGTGATCATAAGATTCATTGGGATAAAAACAGGATATCTATTTGTCATATGTAGGTCTCACATCTAATTCTTTTCTCTTAACCCGTAAAGGTCCAAGAGACACATTATGGGCCCCAAGATGTCATACAACGAGGTTTGAGATCACTTAATTGTAAACTTCTCTTAAAATGTTAGACATGGCCTCTCTAGTGTAATCCATTGATCACACGCATTATTTCAATCAAATGATACATATATGTAGAATGCATTACATGTAGAATCCGTCCACCTTTGTTTCACTTATTTCCAACTAGCTCATTTCTTCTAGGAAATGAAACACCTGAGTAGTCCAAGGTGGTTAGCAAATCCAAATCAAAGCCATAGCCATTTTCCTCATAATTTTTAGAGCTCACATGAATACCTGATTTAGTATTAGAATGAAGATTATTTTGTTTCATTAGTTACATAGAGTCCACCACCAAAAGATAGAAGTAGTCAATTTATATGGGCTTCACCAAGTTTAGAAACCGTATTATGTATATTTGTGTGTTCGAAACCTTATTATCTACATTGCCTCATGTCAAGGAGAGGACAAAATAAAATAAATAAAATTTCATACTAAACATTGTAGATCAAAATACAACGTATGTATTTGCATTCAATGACACCCATGCTACATATTTTAACCTCAAACTTCAGTAAAATCAAACTACGCAAGTTGACCTCATCCAAACATTGCACTTGACAAATACGTTGATTTTCGATAAGGTCGTTTCTGACATGCTTAGCTAAAAATGAAAGCACGTGGCTCACATACGCTATGTTTTCTGCTTGTAGAGGCCCACTCTGGACCTCTTAAACGCTTAGGAGTTCAAGGTTTAGGATTAGGGATTAGGGTTTAGGGTTTAGGGATTAAAAGGTCACATAAATTCCCTCGATTATGTTCATTGTCGATCCTAGAACGGTTATCCTATTTCGATGTCTCATATAAAACACACGTCTTTTTGGTATTCGTTCTTGAAGCCAAACCAAACCAAACCAAATCGCATACAACTCCACATGATACGATTTCGGGAGGTTAAGTTCGAACTCGTGTACATCTCTCTCTCTCTCTCTCTCTCTCTCTCTCTCTCTCTCTCTCTCTCTCTCTCTCTCTCTCTCTCTCTCTCTCTCTCTCTCTCTCTTTATAAAAGGGTGCGTCTCTTGAAAGACAAGCAAAGTGGATTGACTGACCCCAGACACTGGGACCTGCTAGTTTAAAGAACAAAATCGAGGCTGTGGCTGACACCCGCCTGTGACCCAAAACAATCACATGATATATTGTGTACTATTGAAGAAGCTGGCAATGGCACAAGACATATACGTAGGTTAATGATGCCCGGCCATGTTCTTGGGCTATGGAGGGATTTGTGGTGTCTACAGAAACTCATCCATTGCGAACGTGGAAACGTACAGAATCATATTATTGATGGATCTTTTGAGACGGTTTGACACCGGAAATAGAGTCAGTGACCCCGAATTAGTCTACACCGTTCATGGTGTTTAGTGTCAGTTGTTGTGTGAAGTTACGTGGTGTTATACCTTTTCACTTAGAATGTACATTTTTTTTAAATGAAAGGGATTTTTTTGTTGTTTTATGATGTTTATAGAACATGTGTATGACCTTTTGTTGGTAAACGTAAAAAAAAATCTATGTCAAAAAGTTATAGCATAGCGTAACTCCGTCCTGTAAGTGACACTAGATGTTGTAAACGGTGTAGTGGTGTGGATTGGACTGGACTGAACCGGCCCTCAATCTTGTAGGGTACTTTTTCTTTTACTGGAGCCCCTTCATCCACGATGGATAAGTTTGCGTAGACGCCACGAATCCCATGCCAAGTTCTTGATGCAGAGAGGGAAGTACTATCATATACAAGTGTAGTACCTCTCATTCATCCGGCACTCTTAAAGGGCACCAAGGCCCCAATGGGGGTTTGGAGACAAGAAAACCAAAATTTTATTGTTGTAAACTTCATTTTTTGTTAATCCTTAAAGGTGTAACATATAAGAAACAACACTATCCTTGTAGTGTTAGCTTCTCCAATTAAAGAAACAAATGGAAAATAGGGTGAAAATACATCAAGAGGTAGCTTATAATATAACGTACAATCGATGTAGTATATAGTATTATGGGCTACCATTTCTACACATGATTGACTCCTTTTTTTCAATCATGAAAGTTATGTTTTTCAAAAGTTAGGTTGAGTCTTGGGACCCTAGTTCATTATAAAATACCTTGATCTAAGTTGTTTATGAATATTTACAATCAAAATCTTATACATGGATTTATGCCATGTGAGGATGCAAATTATAGATCTTAGTTGTATGAATGTAATATTTGTGTGCTTTATTATAAATTTGTTGTGTGAACGTCTTTGAGCAGGGAAAGTTGTGCATCTTAATTTTTTTCTCACCTACAAGAAACACCCCGTGACCATCAAGGGTTAAGGTAGTTATGTAGTAAGGGAGTCCTCTTTGGGATGGCTTCTAAGGGTGGGTTTACACTAGGGTCCAAGATGAAAGAACCTCCAAACCCATGTGATCCCACTGGTCAACAACAAAATTCTTGAGTTTACACTAGGGTATGGGTCCAACATTCGAAAAGAATGAAGTGGAGCTCTTGTGGCATCACTTTCCCCTCAAATCTCAGAGGTTTTGGGGGGGGGGGGTAAACTCTTCTATGAGAGTGGGAGCCACATGCATGTCGGACCCATTATTAAAATCCCCTTTATACAAATACTTTGTAAGCAAAGAAAAGACTGTGCATGTAAACATACACCTAGTATATTTTTATATTTTTTATTTGAGCACTCATAATTTATAGTTTGTTTGTACTTGTTTTATACTTTTATACTTTCACTAAATCGAACCCTATCTATTATCCCGCTGTATTTTCTCCTCGGGGTGCACCTTTTCATACCACGTATGAGTATATGTGAGTGCACAAAAGGGGCATTTATTTGAACTATTTTGTAGGCTGGGGATTCGTGGCACTCAAGTAAAATCATCCATCCAAGATATCATGGATGAAGTGGCTCCAATAAAAAAAAGCCCCCCTATGGGGTTGAGGGCCGATTCATTTGAATGTGACGTCACTAGACTAATTCGGGGCCTTTGACTCTATTTCCGGAATCAGATTGCCCAAAAATAGCCATTTAGATGATTCTTGTGTATTTTTCATCCGCACGGATGATTTTACTTGAGTGCCACGAATCCCCGGCCTATTTTGTATTACATATACATATGCTACACAATTTATAATTCGTAGTTATGTACATGTATAGAGGACCTTTACAAAATGTATCAAGTTTGTACTTGTATGATAGGGTCACCTATTAAGGTTCGTTTATTTGGAAGTATGAAGGAGGAGAGGGGTGTGATTATGATCACACATTGATTGATGATTCTAGTGCACAAAGTGGTGACAAGGAAAAGTGTAGTGTTGGAGAAGACAATTCAAACATGTGCAAGGATGTTGTCATGAAGATGGATTGATGCAGTCGCAAGTTGAAAATGATATACATGAAGATGTGGAGTTGCAAAGTGAGCTTTTGACATGCTTGGGATGTTCTAATTGATGAACACAAAAATGTTGAAATGCCTTCTCAATCTAATGTAAACAATGTTGTGCCTTATGTAGAGGTAGGTGAGTCTATAATTTTCAAAAGTGCATTTGTTAGTCAATTTAATGAAAATCCAACTTTATCTAAAGATTGATTGACTTGGATTAAGGCTGGCATTTGGTAATCATTGGGTGAGGTACAAGGATCCAATCAACTTGATGGACCATCCATCAAGCACGGAGATTGGTTTATGTTGGTATCAAAAAGGAACCAACAATAATTGACTTATGATCTTACAGATCATTTGATGGTAGATTTAGAAACAATAATTTCTTTAGCTTTTATGACATATATTGTAGGCTTAGATGCCTATGAGTTACATCCGGAAAATGAAAAAGTCCTCAACAACTTTATTCATCAATACTAGGGTTTTACATTATACATATGATAGAATTGTGCTATACATTATCATTCAAAGGTATATTTTTAGACTTATGTTATTAACTATATATGAATGTAATTTTTTTACCGTATACATATTGTAACTAAATTGGATATTATACAAATATTTTTTGATATACCAAAAAAAAAACTTGTATATAGGGGGTTTAAAGAGTATGTTGCAAACACACATATTTCTTGGTTTTCAACAAAAGGTGCAACCCCCGAGCATTTTTTAGTGGAATGCTTGTTCCCCCCCCCCCCCCCCCCCCCGTCCCCTTATGTGGAAAGTTATACTATGTCCTTGTATATGTGCTCATAAATCTTCTTTTTTTAACAAAGGCATTGAAGTATGAGATAGGGGGTGGCAAGTATTGCTTTGTGGATGAATTCCTACATGTATACTTTGTAAATCAAATCCCATCAAAATATTTTCTTCTTACACATACACGGTATCCTACATGTATCATACATACTACACCAAATGCCCTTCCCCTCCCTTGAGTGACAAGTCTTAGCAGTTTCCACTCAAGAAAATATTCCTCCTAATTTGAGAAACCAATCATCCAATCTAGAGTGCGAATATATAGTCCATTAAGGGGTGTTTTGGACCCCAAGTTTCTTGGACTCCAACCCTAATGTAAAATGGACCCTAAACTCAGCTAAGCTAACCGTGTCTTGAAGTTACACCAACCTTTTGGTAACACCTATTGTTCATCTTTATTTTGTCAACAAGTGAGTGCAACGGTGCCATAAAGGATCCCATTGTTGAAAGCGGCTAATCATATGCGGCATGAAGAACAAAATAGCACCACATTGGCCAATCATCATGGCAGTGTAAGAAGGATGTAGAAACACTTTCAAAATTGAACCCACTTTGACCAATCACAATTGCTAATGTAGGGTCTACCTGCTTAATCCCGGGGGGTGGACTCTTCATACCACATATGAACTAACGTGAGTGTAAGAAGGGATATTATTTAAGGCATTAACATACATAGTATACATAAGGGAGAGGTATTATTTTTCTCTAGTGTATACATCAAAAAAGGTTATTAAGAAATCTAAATGAAATAATCATGTACAAAAGGGGGCCCAAAGGTTTAGAGATAAACTTGACAATAGATGTGTTAGTTTCATTCAATTCACGTTTTCATTCATTGATGTCATATGGTAATAGTCCTCAATGACTACCATATCCATCCTTGCATTTTGGGTTTTAGGTGTTTACAAACTGGAGGCACTTGGAGTGGTCATGGACTCCTTTGAATTTTGTTCTTCATATTTTGGCTAAGTTATTAGGCTTTTGTCTTTGTTTCTTTGATGCAATTGTTGAGTTACATGCTATGGATGAAAAATTGTTCAATGTTTTTCTCATTGGAAATGATAGTGGTTTTCATATGTAATAAAGACATATTCAATTCATGATTTGTATCTTGTATATTTAGTGGAGGCATTTACCACATTAAACTGGAGAGCTTAGTATATTTGCATGAGTCCATTTTCTAGCCTATAATTAGTACATATACATTTATGTTTTTCTCTATAAACTTCTCATATTTAGGGGGTTTAATTTCATGGTGACCCACGCACGTCATTTAGGTTTCCAATGAAGAGTCCCACCCCTGGGTGCTCAACGAGATGGTATAAGTGTTCCACAAAAGGTGAACATTACCCTCACTTAAGAAAAAACTTCTAACATGCAATGACAAAACATTATTCAGTTGCATGGTTGTGTACCATTCTATATGTAGCCTCTAACATGGGCCTCCACTATCTTACCTTTATGCGAAGAAACCTAGACAATAGGAAGAAACTAACATTGATATGAATAGTGAACAATGCCGGTATGAATAGTATGAATATTATGAATAATGTTGGTATGGTCAGTGTATAGTGCTACTATAAATAATCTTTTTAGTTAATAATGCATGGAAGAATAGTGCTTCTTGTGCATAATGCAAGGATGAATAGTGATTCGTGTAAGTAGGCCAAGAGTATAACTCCACCCAAATCTTCAAGTGTCAGCCCAAATGCATGAATAATAAACGAATATTATTACTTTGTTCACATGCCCCACTAAATATAATATTCTAGGGTTGATGAAACTAACCCACATGGCTAAATAATGTTATGAAGATAAATGTTGCAACAATTCTAATGTGGAATATGTGGAATATGTGGAATATACTTCAAATCAATAATGAAAAACTGATAGATTTCAACACATAACTGGTTGGACTTGGAAGCACTAGGATCTCAACCGGTTTATGCCCAAACATCTCCCCGGACACTGTGATTCCCCCTCTCCATTCACACCACCTCACAGGCTCTTTACACCATGGACTATGAGGTCGTCCCAAGGCCCTCTAAAATCTATGATTGGTTGTCGAACTCGTCCCTGAAGGACTTCAGTTCACACCAAGGAAAAAAATGTTAAAGTGACTATGGAGTTTGAGATCTCCAAAAGGCATATTACAAGGCCTACATTATCCGCTGAAATGGTCCAACGGGTTTTGCGGTCGGAGAGGCAAAAGAGATGCTCTAGTAGAAAAAGGCAAGGGCCCATGGCAGAGCGATGGTGTTATAAAATTTTCTAATGAAATGGTTTTTGGAGAAAAGAAGATGAAGACAAGATAAGATAAGAAAATGGTCAAGCTTGAATTTTTTTTCCAAAACTGCCCTTTTTGGACATATATTAAAAAAATCAACACATTCACTTTTTTGGTGCATGGTCATTCCTCTTGGTCCACATTCGGTCTACACCTAGCCAGGGGTCCAAAGGCTTTGTAAACTGATTCTCTTTAAGGAATCGGACCATGGATGTTGGACCATCAAATCGGACCATGGAAAAAGGCCATCATCCATGGTCCGACTTCATGGTCCATGGCCCTCAGAGTACCAGATCCCTTTACCTTCGTTAGAAGCAACCTGGCAAGGGCCACTACACATAAGCCAATGACCTTGGACAGGAAGTTAGTGAGAGAGTCATTTGAATATACGGCGTCCATTTATGTCTTGTTATAACCGCTCGCTCGCTTGCTTAATCATGGGCTAATTAATGACCGAACACAATGGCTTGTCCAGTGTTGGGGACCGGTAGTATATAGGTGAATGCAGGGTCTCAGTAATGACCATCAATAATGGTATCCAAGAACCTCCTCATGGATGGATATCCATAATTGAGATATTCGCAAATATTGATGGCTGGTGGGTATGTCAAGATGAGAGAATCCTTTTTATATCCAAGTTCTTATTTGGGCCGGTATCGTTCTAAACCATATGGATACTAGGGCATTTTGCAAAGGATCCTGGATGGTATGTGTTTCCAAACAGTATTGAAAACAATAATGTTGTCAAACATCCATATGTTGGTGATGTCAAAAAGATGTGGAATCCTCATTGTAGATACTCAAATGGTGTCAAAGAAGAAGATTATACTAGACCAACATTGGTCTTGTCTCTATATACCTATGAGGCCAAGATACCAAATTGTTTCTTCAACTAAAGCCTACATTCAACCTAGGAGCTACACTAGATAGTCCTACTGGTGCAGGTGGATGATTTATGTGGAAATGATCAATGTCGGCCACACTAGTTGTCTAGTGCTCGTGGAAACAATGTGGGCTTAAGACTCAGGGTCTCCCTGTAGGTCTTCCTGAAGACTTCCGGAGAGATGGAATCATCTCATATGGGCGTATCTCTCCAACATCCAACACAAAAAGTCTTGAAATGATATGCAGTCCAGATGTCACTGGTTTTAGTTGATGTGGCAGTGGAATTGGCTTTCGAAACCACGCACTAGTCTAGCCCAAGTCATTTGAGATGAAACAACCACAAACCATATAAGTGATAAAATTTTCTTGTTGGATGGGTGAGAGCCCACACTCATATGTGATGATTCCCTCACTACGAGACTCCCGACCCACACCTCGAGTATAAATCCAAGGACAAAAGTAGCATAAAACAATGCAATTACCCGCACCAATATCCTAGAAAAACAAACATCGTGGCTCACGATGATTTCGAACCGGAGATTTGATATGGGTTAGAAATTAAGTTGGCCCACATTAATTCTTGATGTGGGGAACATATACACCCATACCAAAGAGATATATGATGATGTAAACTATGACAAAACATACCAAAAAAAATCCTACACTCCCTTCCTACCACATGTTAGATCCCTTGCTACTATTTCACTGGCCACCATAGACTTGGCCCACAAAAGGGGAAGTAGCCCTCGGACAAAGAAGCTCTTCATTCACACTTGCCTCACACATAGGGAAGCTCACATATCTATCTATCTATCTATCTATCTATCTATTTATGTACATGTATGTATGTATGTATGTATTTATCTATCCTCATTATGTAAATTGTAGGGATTTACTATGCCCACACTAACATGACCATTCAATATATTCTCCATAAAAACATGCTCCTAAGAAAAGAAAAAGAAAAAGTAGCGCCCATAGCAAGGTACCGGCGTGAATGTGAGCCCGTTAGCCTAATGCTCATCGCGGATGTCCATGATGCAGCATCATAGGTGCTATGCCTCTTGAGAGGTGGGCTTGGGTTTTTCTTTTGTTTCCATTATATTATATGGGGGGGTACTTTCGAGTTTTCTTTTGTTTAGAATGAGATATGTGAGGTATTTGATGACATTCTGGTGTATGTTTTTCATGAGGATCTTAATGACCGGTTTTGGGATTTTTAAGTTGATGAGCTTATTAATGGAATGTTCATGTATGGCGCCTCTAACTCTTGTTGTGATGGTAATAAGGGGGTTGGTTTGCCATCCATTATTTCGCAAGGTATTGAAACATGCTCCCAAATAAGATACAGTGACAGAAATTGCAAGTTCAAGTTGCTCTGAATACTTTAAAAAAATAAGCCAGACATGCTGATTCATGTTTGTGATTTGACTCATTCTTGTGTCTGCAACATAAATATGCAGTCAGAAAATTAATATTCTTAAAACCCTAGCTAGCTTGATTGAATCGATGAAGCAAGTGAGTAACATGTGTCTAGCATTTCAAGTATAGGGCAAACAACCCTTGAATGGCTACTTTTCCAACTAGCCCACTTCTCCTAGGATTCCACACATGCGATAGTACGAGATGGGAAGCAAATCCCAAATCCAAGTTGTAGTCTCTTTCCTCATGATTTTTGGAGTTCAGAAAAGAAAAGAAAAAGTAACGCTAGTATATGATACCAGCGTGAATGCGAGCCCGTTAGCCATGCACTGATCACGGTATTCCATGATGCAGTGTATGGTTTTATGCCTCCTGTGGGGAGGTGGGCTCTAGGGTTTTAATACAACAAGCTATCTTTAATTAGGAGGGGGTACGGGTTGTTGTTTGTTGTCTAGTTTTCTTTTATTTAGTACTAAGTAGGTAAGGTATTTGATGGCGTTTTGGTGTATTTCTTTCATCAATTTTTTGATATTTGATTTTGGGATGTTTATTTTTGTGAGATTTTCAATGGACTGTTCGTGTATGGCTCCTCTTACTCCTGCCGTGATGGTTATGAGGGGGTTGGTTTTCCAACCATTGTTTTGGATGATGTTATTTAGTGGGTCATATTTGGCATGTTTGTGTGTGATGGCTTGTTCTGGGAATCTATCATGGCAGTATGTGAATTCAATGAATTGGATCATATGTTCGGGAGAGGGTGATATAGGTGGTTGTATTTGTTTTGGTGCTCCGAGTATGCATAGGATGTCCGGTCTTAGTTTGGCGAGGCATTGGCATGGGTTTGGGTGGCAAGTGCATTGGAGCAGCCATTCCGGTACTGTTTGTTCTTGTGGTTGGTTATTAAAGTGACCTGCGTTTGTTAGTGTAAAGAATCTGGTATTTTTGTTGGCTTGTAATGTTTGGGCGATGAGATGTACTGCTTTGTTGTGTCGTGCAATTCTAAGTCCTTTAAGGAATGGGTGCTCACATGTGGATAGTAGGTGAGGCCATGTGTCACGTTCATTTTTATGGCATAGCGTGCAATTGGGGTTTGGGTGTGTGATAGGCCAAAATATGTTTTTCCTGTGGTTACCCATATATTGGGCGTATCTGAATTTGAGTGTTTGGGTGATTTGGGTATCCGGGATTTTCTCGTCTTGCCAAAAATGGTTGGAGAGTTTTTGGTTTATTTGGGTATTGGATAGCCATTTGTCTACGTATGGGAATTTATGTTTGGCTAGTCCTGCTTCATTTGTTTTGTGTTCTTTGGTTATGAATGTACGTAAGTTACGGATGGCTCCGTCGTGTGTGGCTGTTGGGCAGCTTGCTAGCCAGTATGGGGTCGAGTGGGCAGTGTGTATACGTGGGGTGGTATTCGGTTTTTCTTTGGTAGTTCCTTCGTTTGCTAGTGCATCTGCTATTTCATTTCCGGTGATGCCTGTATGAGCCCGTACTTTATGTATGTGTATTTTGTGTGGGGTCCAGTATATATGTCGTACTATTGCTGCTATGAGTAATTTGTCTGGGTGGTGGTGTTGTGATGTTGGGCGGTGGATGTGGTTGTTAATTAGATATATGTTGTTAAGGCTATCTGTAAATATGTGTGTGTCTATTTTAGTGAGTTGTATATTTTTAACGGCAATGAGAATTGCATTGAGTTCGGCTCTAAGTATGTTTTGGTAGCCTGGTAGTCTTTCTGAGATTTTTGTGTTGTTGTTAGGGCTATATACTCCCGATCCTGCAGTGTTTCCTTCTATTTGGCCTTCGGAGTTTTTGGTCGGGGGGGTGAATGATCCATCCGTATATGTGCACTGTTGTGGGTGGAATTTAAGGGGGTATGTGTTTGTGAATGTGCTTGGTAGGGGAATTATGTGGGTGTTTATGGTTTGGGGGGGGGGGGGGGGTAGTTTTAGGGGCATTTTTCCATGCGTTAGAGAATTTAACTTCGTAATGTGTGGGTGTGGGTTTAATGGGGTGGATGTCTATGTGTGTATGTGTAGTGTTTTTGAGTATTCTTTGTAATGCGGTTGGTATATGGGTGTTATTTAGTATGGTTCTTTGGTTGTGTACGCATATGATTGATGTAAGGGATGGTTCGGTGTATTGGTAGTATTTTGGCCATTCTGGCGTGGGGTTGTATGTTATAGTGTGTGGTGGGATTGTGGCTAGGATGTGTATGTCCGGGTTTGTGAGTGGAATTTGTTGTGGTGTCCAATCCTTGTGGTTTATTATTAGGATAGTGATTGTTTGTGCATCCTCTTTAGCGGCCATTCTAGCCCAGTGGAGGGCTTCGAGGGTTGTATTGTGGTCCGTGGGAAACACTAGTCCATGCCCTGTCCATTTGGCCGAATTTGCTTTGCCTATTGATCCAAATAGTATGTCTCGAGTGTGTGGGGAGTTATATTGGGTGAGTTGGGTAGGGCAAGTGAGGGGGGATGAGTAGTATGAGTGTGTAATTTGGAAGGATTCTATGAGTGTTTTGGTGATTTCGGGGGGTAGTGTTTGGTGTAGGTTGTTTGGTTGGATAGTTTTTGGCTTTTTCCTGGGGAGTATAGTTATGTATCTTTGAAGGAGCCATAGGATTTCTGTTTTAAAATCTTGTGGTGGTGGTTGTAGGAAGTTAGTGAGGTGTTGAAGGGTGTTGTGAGAGAATTGGTTCCATAGCCAATGTAACCTTTCGAGGGTAAGGGTAGCTATGTAGTTTCCTTTTTGGTCATATATATTTGCTCCTAATGCGTGTGTTGTTATGGACGGTTTGTTGGTTATGATATCTTTGTCGGGGTTACATTCATGAATGTTTAGGGTGAGGTTGGTGATTGTTAGTGGTGGATGTATAAACTTAGTGTCTTTTGTTTGGGTATTGGTAAGGTAATTGGCATATGTGTTAGTGGTGTTTTGTGTTGTGGTTGCGGTGTGGTATTGTGTGATGGTTAATAGGTTATGGTTTAAGAATATGTTGTCCGGGTGGAGTAAGTCTTCTTCTGTGCGCCATTGATGTGTGGTGTTGTTCGTGGTCTGCCATTGGCATAAGTATGTTGTTTTGATGGCTTGTGCTCCCCATTTATCCTTTCTTGTGATAGTTTTTTCTTTAATGATTTTATGTATGGCGTTCCCAAGTATTGGGTTTAGGTTGGGGTCGGTGGTTTGTGTCGGGTGTTGTGTTGTTTGGGGTGTTGTTTGGGGTGCGGGTTGTTGTGGTTGAGGAAATAGTATTTGTGCTTGTTGTAGTGCCGCCTTAATGGTTTTGGGTGCGTTTTTGTATGTGATGCAGAATTCTTCGGGGGTAAGGATGGATGTATTAGTTTTGTTTAAGATTTGTGATAGAGTGGTTATGCCATATGTATAGAGTTTGTCTAGGTATTTTTGGGATTGTAGTTTGGAGTTCATATGAATGTCTTGTTCGTCATCAAAGTGAAGATTTTTGTGCTCATTAAGTGGTCATATAGCCCCCCCCCCCCTTCTCATTCATGTCAACTATTGAGTCTAACATAGTTAGTTAAATTTGAGCGTGTAGTCCAACTTCCTTTAAACGCGTGTCTATTGGTGTCAGTTCTTAGATCCACACTTAACTATGTACCACTCAAACAGAGGTTTTCCAATCGAAAAGTAACCGAACAAGGGTTGTCTACTTTAAGGGCCTAAAGCAAAGAAAGTTCTCTTAGTCTTACATGTTCACGTACCCAGCCCTCTCAATGAAATGAAATGAAAGTGATTTTGAAGTTCAAAAACCAAAAGCCTTCTACCCAGGCCACTACAAGTCATGAAGGTGACAAAATACCTAATTTCTCTAAAATGGCGAAGTGCAATGGCTTTTGCGAGATAGCCACTAGTATGGAGTTGATGATCAAGTTGGTAGAAAGACTTGAGACTTTTTAGACTTACTTACCTTTCAGCTCTAACAATACACTAAATATTATAGTCTAGTGTCACCAATTCTATTTGTCTTGCCAAATGTTAATTGTAAACCACATGTGTAGTGTCACTAACACTAGATGCAAACCTACCATTATTTGTCATTCCTTGTAAAAAAAAAATCCTAATAATGTCACTTACCTTATTTTAAGGTGTTACACTAATGACCAACAAGTTCACCATTAGGGTCGCCTCATGACACCATGCGGTCAAGTGTGCTACCTAATATCTTGACATGAGTATTTCTTAACAATATTAAGAGATGTATGCCTCTGTTACAATAGTCTATACATTGACTAAAGTACACACAAATGATACTTGACATTAGTATGCTCAACAATATCTTCCTCTTGGATACTAAACTATAAACACATGACACACTAAAACAGAGAAAAGTATCATCCCAAGGCTCCCAATGTGCTACAGTAAATATCAAAATTCAAACAACTTTCAACCTCAGAAGTAACTTACGTTGATGCATAATATCGTATTGGCAATTAGCAAACATGACACTATGAAGACCTCTAGGCATCTAGTTTAGTGTACGTGGCACTAAGTTAAACACCATCAAACGGTGTAGTACAAGGCTCAGTTAATCGTACTGAGCAGTTAATCTCCACAGTTAATGATATTATTGGGCTCCCAAGACCATTATATTCTATTCTCTTCCTTCCAGCCGCGTATGGAAGGGCGAGGCCTGCTTTTTGGAAGATTGGGGCGACAACTGCGGCTTCTGTAACAGTTCACGTGAGCCTTGAGTACGCCAGTATAACTTATTAGTACCCTCAACCGCTGGACCCCTCAGCCCGCCAGCTAAGCTCGATGACACTTGTCAAGTGGTGAGTGGACGACACACGTAATATTCTTGAGTCGGGGGTTTAGGTCGGTGTGTGCCCTGGCGCCTAAGGTAACCCCCTAGACGGTTCAACTAAATCCACAATTTCCAACATTCTCTCCCTCTAACATTCCTAAGCAACTTCTTGATGATGATGATGATGATGATAACACGATATTCAATATTTTGAGAGAGTGGGATCCGCTCAAAATAATATTGGCCATTTGGACACCTAAAAGTCATGTTAGGTTGATAAATACTAGATTATACTTCAGACGTGGAGTTTCCATTAAAATGAGAGTATGTTAAGCTGGGAAATCGACTCATTTTGGTTGAGTCAACCTAAATGAGGACAATATTTTATCAATTTAGGTTGAGTTGACCTAAATGAGGACAATATTTTGTCAATTTAGGTTGAGTTGACCTAAATGAGGACAATATTTTGTCAATTTAGGTTGAGTCGACCTAAATGAGGACAATATGTTGTCAATTTAGGTTGAGTCGACCTAAATGAGTCGATTTCCCAGCTTAACATACTCTCATTTTAATGGAAACTACGGCGGAATTTACGGTGGAAAATCAAATGTTATTTTTTTTTACTTGTACTCTACAACTTTCCAGTGGTTTTCATTTCATTCTTGGATTAATAGTTTGCTTTATGTACTCTCAATTCACTGGAAAACTCTCATTTTAATGAATATTGTGTTTGATGATTTATTTACAAAGAAAGAGATGGTGGTTTTTTTTTAAATATTATAAATTATAGTTGATGATAAAGATTCTATAGTACATAGCATGAGTAATCATGGTAAACGGGGATCTCGTAATTAAAGAAGAAGAATCATGCTTGTTTGATACTTGGTCCCACAAAATGCAACCATGGAGTTGAGTAATGTTATGCCATCTGAGAGCGAGTTCACATGAGGTTCCAAGTCCCACTCATGTCAACAAGTTCCAGCATGGAGGCAAAGTCCCCACTTTTGAGTCTCAAGGACCCCATCAGAAATTAGGGTTTTTATAATATCTCGGTTATCTTATGTAAACAAATTTTGCTTGACCCAACTCTCAACACAGGTTTGGAACCTAAACTCTAAAAAGTGATGTCATGTAGACATTCACGTCATACTTGGGGGTTGAAGACTTGGAACCCCGTGTAAAGTGGTAAGTCCCAAATTCTATGCTCTCAACGGCTGAGATTGAACGGATTGACCTCAAGTGAACCGGGACATAGGACTTGGGACCCCATGTGAACGGGCCCACAATCTCAACCTGAGGGATTGATCACACCAACCACTTCGGACACCATCTATCAGCATCTATGGCGTAATAACGTGAAAAATGATGGGCCAACATCTAAATCTAAACATAATCCCCAACAATTTCATAGTTGGAACTGGACGGAAAGTTTGGTGCGATCGGGGTATGAGATGGAGAGAAGGGACCACGTGACTAAGACATTAAAATTGTATATCCTTGATTTAGTTTTGGTGACCGGTTGACCGAGTTGTCGTGTGAAAAAACATAACCAAAAAAACATGCAACAAAACAACAACAACAAGTGTGCTACTAACACATTCTCAATGAATGAGTAATATATCTAAGATAAGGTAATGAACGAGGCATGACCTCTCTTAATATTCATAAAGAATTTTCTATTCACTTGTAATATGCAAGCTATCTCTCACTCCACACGGGGAAAATCCAAGAGTGTAGAAGTAGATGAAAAAACACTTATCAACTTTGCTCACTTACAATCTGTCATATTTGAAGCAACATTACAACACAAGTCCTCTCTCTCACACACACACAACTACAAGACTCGACTTGACAAGAATGCCAAGCCCAACCTTAAATGGGTCTCACGGCAAGGGGGTGGGAACCTTCTAAAAGGTGACAAGGTCCCAAAAGACAAAAATAACTCCGAAACAACTCTCTTAACATGGGTAATTTCCCTGAGGGTTAAACTAACATAAAGCTTAGCCTATAAACTAAGCAACATGATTAATCAGCCTAAAAACTAACTAACCAATATATGGCTTGATACTTGACACAATGTCACGTAACACAATCAGCACGCAATTAGGCTGACATTGGAGAAAAATATGATTTAAGTTGGAAACATTCAATCACAATGCGCTAGATAATTAACCGGACGGCACAACAAACTTCGTGATGGATACACATGCCGGATCCACAAGCTTACCAAAATGGGAAGCAATACGGCAAGATCACTATCTGAAGAATGTACTTGTGACATATTTATACATATAACATCCATATAATTTCTAGAAACTAAGGAATATGGGCCTTATATGGTCAATATTTTTTTATTACCCGCCTATGTTTAAGTTGTATATTGCATGACTCATGATTAAATAAAGACGCTGAAATGACATGCTCTTTGAGGCCGGTTTACATCATGACCCATAAAGTCGGACCACTGGAGTGGTCGTTTGATAGAAGCAGAGATCACACGACAAAGTTATGCAGGTCTGAAGCTGCTGGGGGCTTTCAGTCCCAGCGGTTAAGGAAAAATGTCTACTTGGCCCCAACCCTTAAGAGAGAGACAAAAAGTTACTTGACGGTGGGGGTAGGGGCCCTGTTTAAAGTCCTAGAGACTTATATGGGTGAGATAGCGTTGCCGACCGACCCCACCCGAAGCATACTTGACAACTATGCTTCGGGTTGTTGTAATGTTGATTTGGCAACTCGATGATCAATTCAAGAGTGGACTTTCATGGATGGAAGTTCACATCTAATCATTGTCTACCTACTAAGGGGAGAGTCCCGACTCCCGAATGCATGTGTAGAAGGGTTGGTTACCAAGCCATGACCTTGGAGGTCCGCAACATGGGGAGCTAACCATGCACGTGTGTGGGATGTGCAGGTTTAACTTGTGACACTTGCTAGAGTTGGGAAGCGGTCAAGATAAGTTAAGGGGCACTAGCAAAGGTTGCGACAGTCCGACTTGATGGTCCAACATCCATGGTCTGGTTTCTTTAAAAAAATCAATTTACAAAGCCTTTGGCCCCCTTGGTAGGTGTAAACCGATTGTAGACCAAGAGGAATGACCATGCACCAAAAATCGAATGTGGTGATTTTTTAATATATGCCCTAAAAGGGAATTTTACAAAAGAATCAAGTTTGACCATTCTCTTGTCTTCTCTTGTCTTCATCTTCTCTTCGCAAAAGAAAAGTTTCATCAAAAATTTATTATGACAACATTTCTTTGCCATGGGCACCTAATATCTCAGAGTGGCAGAGTGCGGTATCCTCCGCGAGATAATATCGACTTGATGGTCCAATCAAAAGAAAGACATGGATATTACCTAATACCTACCTTCTCAAATAGTGATTGGAACTTTTCTTTAATGAACAAGACAACCAGCTATTAGTTTACAAATGAACCGGTTGAAGTTCAAGACGTTACGAAAAAATACCGATTATTTTTTAGAGGAATTCAAGGAATATACTTTGAATATATGAAGAAAACTTAGAAGATGTCATGCATAAAACATGTAACCGGGTGGACTTGGAAACACTAGGATTATGACCAATTATGCCCAAAAATCTCCCCGAACCACGGGGAGGTCACTCAGTAGGATTTTTGTGTACCACGTGCGGCGGAGGGGTATTTGTTTAGGGGCTATTTACCTCCAAGGCACGAATTAAAAGCTCCCTATAATTACATAATATTCTAAAATGGCCTATTTTTTGTACCCTACCATTACTTATAATGCCCATGTCATTGAAATTTTTTGTAGTCTATATTCCTTTTAATTAAAAAAACTGAATTTAAGAATGTATGCAATGCAAAAGTGATGGGAAAAGCATGGCAACAAAAAAATATAAAAATTACGTACCATTGCAAAAACCAAGTATAAAAACTTAAAGTGAAAATACAAAAAGAAGACTTAGGATGGAACACAACATGATTGAGTGTGTGTTTACAAACACAACAAGATTGTGTGTGTGTTCACAAACACAACACTCGCTCCATAAAAATCCTTTATTCAAAATCACTTTACATGCTAGTGAAGACCAAAACCATATAGTGTGAAACACTTTAAGCTTGGTCATGAATCTTATATAGTTCGTTCTGTCACAAACTTGGACAGTTGCTCTGAATCATTCCTATCAAGAGTGTACACCTCATTTGTAGAATTGTAGCTCATGGTTACCATAGATATAATGCAATCTACATCAATCCATTTGCTATCCGTGTGATCATACTTAAATTTGTTACGGCCTAGATATTTTTTATAATATTGCAACATTACTTCCATGTGGGGATTATTAGGATTTCTCCTCCCTGATTCCTCTGTTCGAGCAAGGAGGTCAACCGCTTGCCTAAGTACTCCAAATTGTTTCCCATTGCGCCACCGCATAGCCTGCACCCTACCCACCCACCATGAACTGGAATCTACTCCGTTCAATATGTTAGTAGCATTTCCAGCTTTAACATCAGTCATTGAACGTCCCCTTTCTCGTTTGGCAGCGGATTTTATAGTTGACAATAGCATTGTTGTGCTCCGTTGGACAAAATGCACCCCACAATCAGATCCTGTAGATAACAAACTTGATCCACATGAAGATCTTGCTTGGCGACAATTATCATGGTTGTTGAAATGAATATTATGTTTAATTCTTGCTAATCTATCTTTGGATAGAAAAACATTATCATTGAGTTGCGAGACAAACGTTGACTTGTAAATGGAATGCCCATCAACTTCTACGGTTGGCAAAATTTTCCGGTTCTTTGTACTGAGGCTTCCAATTTCATCCATTTTTAGGTGAATGATGAGTAATTTTCCATCCATCCCTCGTGAGGCATGCGTATGAAATTGATTCTACTAAACATACATCCTAAGATCCTTATTTTCAGCCCCTATATTATTTTTACTAAAAGGGAATGGCCCATATTTTAGACCTATCTATTTTACTTGTAATGGGCTTATGTATTTTTAATGGACCCTTCATTATTTGGAATTCTTTTATAATTTTTATGTCAAATGATTTTAATCCTCCCTATATTATGCCGCACGTCGTTTTTAAAATGCACTAAGTGACCTCCCCGTGCCCCGAACATTGTACCCATGCAGTTTAGATGGAGCAAACCCAAGTGATCCAACACTCCATGATGTCAAAAAGCATATTAGACATCAATCACATTAGCCTTTTGGCTTCGTAGACTTCAAAATCAATTTCAGTTCATTTCCAAAAGGCATAAGATATCCAGGTCTTATAAGTTCAGTTACTTCTCTTAAGCGGAAATTTATATTTGATCGGTGTGTGATTAGGTGAAATCGAAAAACAAATACCAATAAGACACACGTTTCAAAGAGATTGGACTACGTCTTCAAGTTGTATTAACTATTTCACACTCAGTATTGAAAATAACTGGAAAGACCTATGTATGTAGTCAAGGAATCAACAAACATGCATTTCCAATAATCATATCTAAATCATGGGAGGTCAAAGCGAGTTTTTTTTTAGTGCATCCAATAGGGAGCTGAGCATCTGATATTCGCGGCGCGAAGCGCCGCCTCTGCAGGTGTTGATGCTTCATTATAAATTTGCTCACATAACACAAGTTTTGTTGTGTAAATGTTATTAGTAGGAATTGGAGAACATGGAAAACAAACCAAATAACACCCATATACCTTAACCTCACGTCTTCTGCATTGAATATTCGCAACTTCCTAGTAGATTGCTAAAAACTGATATTTGAGAACTTTAGCTCGCATCCTCCCAGCCAAAGCTTACTTATTACTGACTCAAAATCACCTTTGCATTTAATATCCAGAGAAATTCTCATATTTGCTCTGCCTTGGCAATACTGCAGCAAGTACACATATGGAACATGCAATACCCTCAACAATTCTATTTCATCCTTGGATGTGTTTATTGCCTCTAAGCTAAGAACATCACTGCATATTAGGGCCACTTCACACACGAGACTGAGAGCCCGTGACCATTACACTTCAAGCACTCTCATTGGTGGAAAAGGCGGAGCCGGTCCAAGTTCGCTATTTCACACTATGCTTGAGGGACCAACAAAGTGAGTGAATGCAAGATGGATGTAAAGTGTACATGGATTCCTACATGGCATCCAATGGATCATGTCCCATGTTCACTTGGACTATTTTCAAAAACCACCTCTGGAGGTAGGTCTAACATAAAACCGGGAGACCACAACACTCCAAATGCTCACAACGTTGATTTATTTTATTTTATCATGTGCAAAAACCCTTATGAACATAAATTCATTGAAATAGCATTTGGTTGAGGGCCTGGTCACATATGACTTCACACTACACTTGACGATCCATGACCACACTGCATGATTTTGGAGGGTGTGTTGGGACAACCTTTGGACACTTTCTTTTGGGCTCTCACAATTTCATGGTCACGGCTCTTGGCTCATGTGTGAAGTGGCCCTAAGATGACCAATGACGCAATCTATGTAGTATCACAAGTTAAACGTCCTCATATAGATGTCATTATTCACTTTAGCATAAAGGTAAGAAACAATCCCCTTTCATAGTGTTAGAACCATATTAGACTCGTCCTTTCATTCAACCGGAGTTTTGGTTGGGACTAGGTTGTTTTTGCATACAGAAGCTGTCGTGTTTGGAGTTGGTATGGAGATTTGAAATGAAGGACATTCTATAAGGTGTGTGGGTGTTAAGTGGCTTGTTTTTTGAGATCTACTATTTGCACTAACCTGATTTGAGTCCCAAAAATTGCATTAGGTTTGCGAATCTAAGCTAAAATTGAGGCAACAATTCGATCAACAATCAAGTATTGCATGATTTAGTTACAATTTTCTGAATGAAAGGGTTCCCAAAACTTGAATTTGCTGACAAAGTACTCTTATTAACGATATATCTTCCATGGGTTGTACACTTGGTAGCTGCTTCATGTGGCTCATTCCTTTGCCTAATCCGCCCAATCACCCATCTAAGACCATGCTCAACTAGTGCTTGCTTAAACAAGTCATACTTTATCTGCTAGGCTTAGGGTCAACTCATATACAATCCTACGCTCATTGCCACACACACCTCATTGGTTCACTAGCAACCAAACTCATTTTAAGGCAGCTTTGAGTTTGCCAAATTGAGTTTCACCCCCAATTAACCAACATAGAATGTTCTTTCATTCGTAACGCCTTACAAACTCCAATCATGCACCAAAAACTTACCAAACATGAAAAATTTAATGTGCAACACAAGCCAACTCTCAACCAAAAGTCCTCACGGAATGAAGGATAACTCTATTCTACTGTATTGAAAATTTCCCAAAAATTAGATGATCTATGGCAGTCTCACAGACCTCATATTTACTCTAAATGGCGGACACTATCACTAAATGAGCAAAGACTTGGGTTCTACTGCAGAATTGACTTTGTAACCATCACTTTCCAGAATCGAACTCCAGCAAGCCTACCATCATATTCATATTGGCATGAGAAAGAACACCAAAACTAAATATCATTTCAAAAGATTACACTAAATATATTTAGTGTGACCAATTCTAACTGTCTTTCTCAATACTAATTGTGAACCCCGGTGTAGGGTCACTAACAGTAAATGTCAACTCAAAACTATTTATCATTACTTGTAGAAAACTTCAGGGATTAGATATCTACAGTGTTGCAATTACTGTCACTTACTGAGTGATTTTCTTCTAAATTTCAATCATCCATGACAATATTTCATCATAGATTGGTTAGGCTGCAAATTATACCAAACTCTACATCAATGATTGGCATTTGGATGAACGGAAAGTAGGTTGGGATGACAATACTTGTAAATTTATTCATAATATAATGTCACTAGAACAGTTACCTGTGACATAAAATACCATATGACACTAAATACAATATTTAGTGTAATGACTGTCAAAATTTTCAAATTTAACGCCATCATTGATACAGATTTGATCAGCGTTGCTATAAAAGAGCATGAAATACATTATCAATAAGGATAGTTCAAAAATGAGAAGCCAATTGGGACAAGAGAGTATTGTATTAGCCCACAGGTCTGGAGAGTATCGGTAAGTGATAAATGCACTAAGAATGCCTCATTCTGGTCCAGGATGTACAAGCAACACCACTCTGAGAATAATTGTGAACCAATTGGGCCTCAGTGGCTGGCTATTATGCTGCTCCACTTGGGCTCTGCAGAGTCTCATTTGATAAAGAAAACCCAGGTACCTTTGAAGTGTCACATATAAACCCAGACTCACAGAAGGCCCGAGTCAGTGGTAGAAAATGACCAGGTTTGTAATTTGGATTTGAGTTATTTTAATTGGCAATCACATCTTAAGGCTACAGTATAAACTGCAGGCGGAGGTGCTAAAATGGTAGCATAAATCGAGCTGCATATAAACACATCTATACAAATATCACAAGTACAGACTCCTCAAGTGATTGTTACTTGCAAAATTGATGCATTTGGCTTGCATCAAAATAGAAGTGTCACCTTGGAAAAACAATCTGAATAAAAGTTGGGAAGAACTTGCACACTGCAGTAACTCCTTCACTTACTCCCACTCACCCCAATCCTGCGAAGTTCCATCCAGCAGTTAAAAACAGATCACTAAAAAACAGAAAGATGTATCTGATGTAGCAAAGCCCACTTTGGTTAAGCTTCTGCAAGAACTGGATATTTGTAAATATCCAGGTCTGGACAGGTGTGTAAGATTATAAACCTCAAAATCTGGTTGCAAAATAAGCACTGAAACCTGATGGATCCTCCCTACTAGGACTCCTGGTTTAGGTACTCACAGACAACACAACAAACAAGAATCGATTCAAAAAATTTACTTTCAAAAGCCATATTATAGTATTAACCTAAATGAACAACATTACACGATATTTGATGTGGCCACAGAAAAAGATAGATTGTAAGTACCTCCTCATTCTGCTCTTTGGCATCTGTCTGAGTGGAGCCTTTATCAAGGTCTCTTTGTGCTGGAATAGGCTCATGACCATCATCATCGATGGTCAAGTCAGCTATCTGATCAAGCTCAGCTTCATCCACCTCATGGTCCTCAGACTTCCCTGCACCTGAGGGTTCGGTATCCTTTCTGCAACGAGTAAATGTGATATTAGAAGTCCATTAACAAAAAACACACATGAACAAAAACAGGAGACTCGCATGTGGAAAGAGTAAAAATCTTGCTAACATGACCATGTACGACAACCTGTCAGGTTCGCACCATTGTAAAACACATTGTATAACTTACTTTATTGAGCCTGCTTCCAGTCTCAAAAAACCATAACAATTCAAGCAGTGGACTACCAGGAATGCAAGTATAACAGGAGACACAAGTTTTGTCAATGATTCACTCAATTCAGAGCCTGGTTAACTAATCAATGCATCGCTACTTCACAAGGAAAATTTACACACGTTTCCGAAACAGGTGATGAAGGTCCGCTCTTAGGTTCCGAAGTTCCAGAGCCCTTGTCCTCAGATACAACCAACCACTCGCTCCCTGCACTTCCCTCACTTTTTGTTTCCTCCTCTTCATGTGTCTCTGCATTTACAAATCCACTTATTGGCAAGCTTGGCATATATACACAGTAAACAACCTTCAGCAGGACACAGTTGAATCTGACATTAGGTTCGTAAAATGAGTATGAAACAGTCTCATTCTATCAACTGATAACGAAATGCAAATCACATGTGCTCAGATAATCACATACTCCCTCTGTCCCATAATGACTGTCCTACCCCTAGGAGTTTTATGTGCTAAAATGTTTGTTGGACAAACATTTTGGAATAGAAAACTCTAGGGAGTAGGACAGTCATTATGGGACAGAGGGAGTACATGACTACAAACAGGACACAATTTTTGCATCCTAAATTTGTGCCAAGAACCTTTGAACACCATCCAATTCTACCAGCAGTGGTTCACATTGCCTGGCAAGACTGACTCCTCCAAAAGCTATAACAAAACCCCAGGCTAGTAACAGCATAGATGAATTCTAAAAGGCTGGTTAAACTTACCCTCAACAGAAGCAGCTGGTGGGACTTCAATACTTCGTAGAGAGGGAGTAGCTTCAGTTGCCTTGATCTCCTCCACCACCCCTTCAGCAGGCAAAATTAGATCCTCGGTGTCCTTCTCTTCGTCAACATCCCAACTGAGGTCTTCGTCTTCCTCACCATCAGTTGCCCCTGTTCAACCAGGTAGTAAAAGCTGCTAATATGAGCACATACAGCTTAATAAGTTCATATACAGCCTCTACCACTGTCCAGATTACTCTGATTGAATTGAAACAATAGAAACTTCCTATCTAACCCTTCAAAGTATGACTTCTGATGTCCTTGATAGGACATGACCATCACCAGGCCTGACCAGGTGGTTGATCAGATTCCAAGCAACAACACTTCTTGTGCATAGGAAGTCATAAAAATTCAGGTCAATACACCGTGGAATGACATGCCATTCCACTTTTATAGAGGCCCCTTATAAATAGAACCCTCTACCACTTGCGCAGGAGCCCTAACAACTGATAAGATAGTCATAGAATGAGTTTCACAGACATAGTTGTATCAAAGAGGAATGCATAGTCATAATGAGATACGCACGTTTTACAAGATTGACTCGGGCATTCTCAATCTGCTGCAGCTTGTTGAGGCGGTAGAAGTAACGAGTCCAAAAAGTCTCATGCTCCACCACAACAGGCACTGCATACAAAGAAGTGAATCATAAGTTACAAACTCTTTAATATGCACCATAATGAAGAACAAGGATTTCTAATACTCGACTGCAGCATATCTTCAAGCAATCTCCACTGGCCCATACATCCAAGCAAAACAAATCACTAAAATAATGTTGGGATTTACATATAACAAGAAATAACTAATGTGCATAAGGCAATACCAATCTGGTTATGAAGTTCTTGCATGAAAGCATTGCTCGATAGTATCTCATCAATCTCATCTTTTCTGCAAAACACAACCCATTGACATAGCATAGCATAAGAATAACAAATTAGAAAACCATCAAGAATTGGAAGTCTTATTGTGAAAGGGTGTTTATTGAAATGTTGGTGTGACTTCTCCAGCCATGCATAATGATACCAACAGCAACAACTGCTGAGTCCTATTGAATCAAGCAAGCAAAACCAAGACAGTATCAGATTCAGAAACAAGAATTCAGCTCATATTATGACATCATTCTGAATCTAAATACTTATACATTACCGGTCATCCATATTGAAGGTGGCTACCCAAGAAGCAAAGTCGTTCTCATCCTCAGGTTCATCGCAGTAAGTGCTACTGTCTCGTTGCATTGCATTAACCTGTTTATAACACAAATGAGACGAAGTTTTCAATACATAATCTTCAGAAGCTTAACTATCTAACTGTCACTAACCGGCTGTCCTGCATTTAGCCCAGACATGCAGAATCATCTTGTTAAGGGACTACTATTTCCACATGCTATGCAAACAGTATTTGAAATGTAATAAATATCACAAGAAAACACTATTTACCACTTATATATTGATGAAGTCAGTAGAAACACTTGAATATAGGACTTCAGCAACCCAGATGATTATAGGGGTTAGAATTTTACTAGTAGCATCATTAATTTCCTGGTCAGAAACTGGAAATTAAAATAAAGAAGAGAGCCTTACTTGGGCTTCATAACGGCTGTACTTCCTGCCCACCCATCCAACAAACATACAAAATTCTTATTGGAACACTTCATAGGAACAAGATGCAAGAAGCCTCAGTTCAAATCACATAGACTACAGTAGAAAGTCAGAATAAAATGGATAAAGCCTAAAAATAAACAAATGGATTGTGCATAGTACCAGCAAATAACTGAAAATCACTTCATGTGCCCTTGAAAGTAGAAACACATGTCAATAAGACAAGATCTTACCAGCATCTACATACAATGTTTCCCACAACACTGGATGCATGTGACACTGACAATCAACCGTAGCACACCATGAATGATTCTCAAATAGTCTTTAACACAAGCAGTATTGCAAGGTTATACTATAGTCCTGTATTGATGAACAGCATCTTAGAAACCAAGTATTGGGCAACTCTTCGTACTATTGCACACATAAAATAATCTTACGTGTTTGAGAGGGATGCAGACAGATCTCCTGATGAGGGATGAGACTCCAGATTTGATCCCCCTGCTGTATCCTCATCAACTGTCAGCACGGCCTCTTTTACTTGTGCAAATATCTCAGTGGTTCTGTCCAAATGCAAACAGCTGTCAATCCACTGCAAAATTATAGACTTCATACCCCATGCAAAAAAACCAATGGAAAGTGCACTAACTTATTAGTGCATAAACTGCTCGGAAACAATCAATATAACATTGATGGAGCAATAAGGGGAGTGCAACCAGATTCTTAATACTTTGATCTCTCACCATCCTACAAACTAGTGATTGTCTGCAAATAGTTCCTACAGAACCTTACATGCTCTGCATATGGCCCTTCCAGAGAGATTGTATGCATGTACGATACATATATTAAGAAAATTCCAGTCACACAACATATTTTTGCAAAATCTTTGACAATATGACATACCCCCTCCAGACAGAGCTTCCAAATTCCTCAAGAGTTTGACCAACAGTCTCCAGTGATTCCTGCAGGATAACCAAGAAAACATCAGAAACGTACCAAAATGTCTGTGACCTATTAAACTCCAAAGCACATACAATGCACAATATTACCGACATAGAGGTGGAATCCCAAATTCTTACAAGTATTGCTGAAAAGATAGAGGTCTCTAGGCAAAAAATAAATCCTGAGACAGAAGAGCTATCGAATATGGAAAACTCTATGTAGAGCTACATGTGGAGCTACATATGTGCAAAACATGTTCGCAAAGAGATTGCATGTCAAAATGAAGAACCTTCCACAAGGAATACCTGAGCCACTGTTGCACCACTTTCTAGGGATAAAGGAAGGTCTTTGACAACGTGGGCTGTGACTCCTGTGATTGCCTCAGTTTCCTTCTTCAGTCCGATTCCAAACTCCTTCAAGTCATGTTGGTATGCTTGTAGGACCCCTCCTGACTGTGAAGTACAACCATATCATGTGTTTTTAGAGAACTGCCATTCAAAGAAATGGATGCAGATTTATTAAATCATTTGTTCAAGTAATTGAGGTTAATATCAACATGATCAACCGAATTTGCAATTTGCTTTCCTGAGCTATTTCAAGGGCTCCCTGCAGATTCCATTGACAAGTGTAAATTTGTACAAAATAGATGCAGATTCGACCAGGAGCAAACAAAAAGAATTACCTTCTCTGCAATTGTCTTGATGAAGCCACCAAAATTCCAGCCACTGTATAGGCACACAAAAAACGAAAGTACATTAACCTTTGTGTTTATCTCAGTCACCCCTCCATCCCTAATAATAGATAGAGCAGTAAAGTGAATGGATACACTCCAAATACCTTGATTCTTCTACTTCCTGCTCCTGCTCCACCTCCTCCTCCACGGCATTCTCATCATCCTGTTTTCAAGAAAGAAAGATGTCACATTTACACATTGCTTAAGTATGAAGTGCCTGAAAGCACAGGCACCAGATTCTTTATTTCTGCTTCTTCAAAACGTCACAAAACAACAACATTCTGAAATCCAAGAGCCAAGATGTTTTTCTTCTAAAGAAGATTAACTTGGCAAGGAAAATACTCTCCACAGAGATTTGGCATGAACCCAACTGGATATGTCCCAGTCACCCCAGGATATCAACTGGGAAGGCCATGGACAGCAAAAACTGTCACGTGCACGGAAATGAGTCGACATGTACCTGGCACAAACCATCTGAACAACGTGCTACTGACCGAGACCTCACAAAGGGAGTTCACAAAATGATCAGTGGGTTGGACAGTTTGACAGCGACTATTACGTTTTGAATGAAGGAACATCCAGTGGTTCAGTCCCAGAACGAATGTGCTGAATTACAGTGGAAACCTGTAAGATTCTTGAGTGCGTGAAGGCAATTTTGTGACTGCGTTCATCATTGCCCTTGAAGTTTCATAAAAGAGATGTACAAGATCTAGCACCGCATGTAGAAACGCAAGCTACCAAAATGGATACCGCTGCTAGTGTAACGAGAGACATGTGAGGTATTAGTCCCCATGAGTTTTGCTAAGCTGGTAATTTCTTGAAATTCAAAGGGTGATCACATCATTGTGACTCTTCTTTCAGAAACAAAGTCAACCATGAGAATTCTGAATCCCATGCTTTCAATGTGCAATATAATTGCATACAACCTACCATTTCAGTAAGAGAAATAGGTCGAGCATTGACGAACCCTAGGAGAGACAAGACTAATCCCGGTGCAGCTGCCACACCCTATGAAGAGTAGAACTATGAGGGTTGACATTAAAGAGGTCATCTCCGGTACGAGATTTCCAGAAAAAAGATCTACAAACAGGAATGAGGCCATGAATCTCAAGGGATGCTCCAATGTACTCAAACATGATGATTTATGTACTACTGCATGATCTGCTTCCTGGCTCCTTCAGGAAATCCTAAAGAAGCTGTTACAGGCATCTAAATGGGAGCTGTCTCTCCTTACCAGGCCCGACCAGCAAACAGACAAAATGGAGCTGTTCCGCTGATACCAGGAGAAATTGTCATGATAAAATGCACAAACCTGACGAGATTCTGCCGCACGAGGCGAAGAAGAGGAAGAAGACGATGCAAAGATTCCACTCGAGAAGAAACCGCCGATCGAATTCCTCCCCATCATGTCTCCTCAACGCAATCACCTGTTCCCTCTTGTGCGTAGAAACACACGACTACAAATGGATCCCAACGAGCTTCGGTTAGTAAGCTTGACAATCCCTCGCAACTCGTCAATCATGCAAGTAAGTAAACACCTCTTCCTTCCTTCCTTTCCTTTCTTTCTTTCTTTCTCTCAGTATATGCACTCGAGCGGAATCTTTGCACGTATCGACTTTACAGCTACTTCTACCTCCGTTTGTTCGTCGTCCAGAACCCACTGCACTCCTCAACCCTTGCCCTGTGAAATCAAAATTAGAAAAAATAGGACAAACCTCGCCCCTCCCTACTTAACCTAAGTTAGGGATCTGGAATTGCGGCAAATTGACATGCCCTCGCGGATTTGCAAAGGTTTGGGCGTCCCTAAGTTGAGTTAACCCACCCTCTCGCCAATAGTTGGACCCTGCACAAAACCCCCCTGGGAGCCTATTTTGAGTGTCTGTGAACCAAATCTGAGCCGAATTGAGAGAGGCGCACATCAAGAAAAGGCCGTGAACGGCACCCGTGGCCTCACGGGGTGCCGTGAAGTGCAATGCGGGCTTGAATCGTGATGCAAGCTACGGAACGGGAGGGGTTCTAGGGCAGCTTGCAGACGACACGCTAGGGAGGGAGCGAAGGGGAGGGACGAAGGAAAGGGGGGGGCCAAAGCAGGTTCCCTCACGAGCCCCATCGAAAGCCGGGTCGGGTCGGGTCGGGTCGGTTCCATGGCGTATTGGCCCGCCCCGCGCTTCGGCCCCGTCTTCACAATAATAGCGGATCGGTTCTAGTAGGTCGATATGGTAACGATGGTTGGATGGAGGCATGGCATGTAGGTAAGGATGAAGGCATGTATGTAAGTAAGGATGGTAAGCATGGATGAAGGATTTTATGTGAGGAAGGTTAGGATGAATGTGTGGCATGCAAGGATGGGTGCAAGCATGTAACTTATGTAAGGATGATAAGGATGGATACATGGATGGATTGGGTGTTTTTTGGCACTGGAATATAGTTTGTGCCATTTGTGCTAACCCTTAAATGATAGAGAATAATTCACTCATCCTAGCATAATACTGATCTTAAGCATGCTTATTTAAGGGTTTTTTTGTGGGATCTTGGTTAAGACATCGAGACCGTGGATTTTAGCTTGGTCCGAAGTTTGGATGGACCTAGTTTCTATTTAGAGCACTCATAACTCAATAACAACCACCGCACATTGCACATGACAACTATCAACATCTTAATCAAAGCCTATAAAATCACACACCCTTGCCACTCTTCAATGGTCATGTGCCCACTAGAGATCACACAATACAACTCATCACACAACCGAAACTTCCTCTTTGGCAAAATCGCGAAGGTGGAAATAGGATTAGCCCATCCCCCCCCCCCCCCCACCCAAATTATGCCACGGAAGCCATCCATTAGGTCAAAATTTTTGCCAAAAGAAATAACCACACCTTACCTATGGTCATACTCACTCATAATGAAAAAATCCCTACAAATAAAAATGACAACTCTCACACAATTCTCACTATCGTGCATAATAGCATCCACTACAATCCCACATCTGACTGGCCAAAATACCTACACAAAATCAAGCGACTACACATCCATCGTATGTGTATACAACAAACAAACACCCATCCCCCTAGCTACCAAATCTTTAAAAATCTCACAAAGAACCTAATGACGCTCAATAATGCACATGTTGAAACCAACATCATACAAGGCACACCCTAAACTACAAAGTAAATATATCAACAACTTAGTGGAAACCCCTTAATACCATTCCCACCAATACCACAACCACTAACCTACACCCCCATTACATGATGATCTTTACATAATAAGCACACTCGAATATGGCCCCGTAACCATCATATGAATATTGGGGCTTTGGGAAAGTTACTTCAACGAAGAAGTTAGAACATGATTCAAAATAGAGACTCGTGACAAAGCAATTTGGGTTTGGTAAGCGGGAACAAGCATGATTTTGAACAAGTGTTTGTGATTGAATTGCAACTAAGCTTATGATTGATGTAGGCAGGAATCTTGTACACACCAACATACAGTCCACCCTCGATAAATGTTACACTTATAAACGTTAACTCATTATATTTGTTAACAAAATCGTACTCCCCTCATATTGCTAACTAGAATGTTAACTATGTTAAATGTTAACAATAATTTACTCCCCTCTTTGTTAATTTGCCACTTATAAATGTTAACCTACGAAATACATCCAATATTGTGTGATGACATCCATTACATTGACTCAAAGTGGCAAAAGCCACCAAATTTGACTTTTGTGATCAAATTATTCATTTGGACTATATTGATTCTTATTCTGTTTCATAAAAATAAAAGATTGATTTGATACACATATTTTATATATGATAATTTTGCAAAACTCTCCCTCCATAATTGTAATGAATTTATATTTGTTAAGCATTCAAAAAGCTCCCTTCATAACTGTTACAATGTTAACTCACTATAAATGTTAGGAAAATTTTACTCCAGAGCCTAACATTTATAGAGGGTGGACTGTATCTACGTGGGAATCTTGTCAACCTTCTTGGTCCGGTTTTTTGTCCAGCATGTCGAAGCTTTGGAGCTATTGTTCATCGTATTTTCAACATGTTTTGTCTTTGCTATTGTTGTCATTAGAGATGGTGATAGAAAATGCTACAAAAATCAGAGGGTTTGCACAAAGTTCAAGCATGGATTGCTCCCAAATATAAACCCATGATCATTTGAGGATGTCGCTTCAAATCAACTTAGCAGTGCTCATTTTGGACACGGGTAGATCACTCCATTGTCAAGTTGAACACCACGTGCGACCAAAAAAAATCTTCTTTTGGTAAGTTGCACCACCAAAATGGGTCAAAATTTTATCAATTTTTTTCATGAGTAGATATACACAGTACCTATGACATAGTCAAAAGTGGTAACTAAATTTGATGATTTGTTTTTTTCATAAAACATACCATTTCTAACTAGAATGACACAAAATTGAACTAAAACAATTACTAAAAAAAATAAAGATGACTATTTTTTTAAAAAAAAGTATACAAAAGATACTATCAATGGTTATGTATATGTAGAGAACATACCATAAATTTTAAAATTATATATGGCATGTAATATAGGGGTAGCAAACTTTGTCCGCACGTGGTGTCAACTTGACAATGAAGTGACCTCCCCGTGATTTTGGAAACTTGGATTTGTGGTCAGATAGTTTATCCAATTCATCCTTGTAGCGGTAAACAACCGAAATTAGAATCCCCGAGTCAGTCGCTTGAGTTTGTTGGCAATGGAGAGAATGGTCTTCTTAGTTTCATCAAACTTCTGGAAACTCTGTCGGGAGGAACATCAACTTTTGTGTTTTTTTTATCAAAAATTTGAGATTACAATATCATAACATTATTCATACGGAATGTGGAAAATATCCGTGAATATTCTTGGAATATTGTTGATCCCACATAACACTATTATGGATCTTAATAATATTATGATTGCAAGATGGCATTGACAAACATATCCATCGCTCGAGTCATGATGCGATGGAATTTGAAATTCAGTTAAAAAATTTGAGAAGATAGCCAACTTCCTTACAAAACGGGATGTGTACGATGCAAAGCAAGTACGATATCCGAACACAAAATCTTGTTGCCGAAATTACCAATAGAGAAGAATTGGAATCTCGGTTGGTTGACTTGTAGGAGCATAACAACATGAGAAAAATGGGAATATTGCACAAAGAGGAATAGAATGCTCTTGTTGCAAGTCTCAACCTATGTTCGGGGAAAACCGACGGCTGGTTCATTATCATCCGATGGATTTCCCCTCATGGCCGGTTCAAATTTCCAACCATCGGATGGCAATCCGACTGTAATTTCAATCCTCCGGCAATTAGCCGATGGACCAGAAAATGTAGCCGATTCTTCTTGTGAGTTACTGGATTTCAACCGGAAGCATCCAGAGCGCTATTTGTCTGGGGCATCTAATGATGCACTTGAGGAAGTACCCTAAACCTTCAACTTTTTGACCCATGACCAAATCCAATTGCTTCTATGAAGAATTGGGGGACCCTTGGCCTTCAAGCGGTGAAGGCATTGCTAGGTTCAATTCTTGCCAAGGATATTAACTCTTCAAATTTAAAGTTTTGAACATGCCTTTCTTTTCACTGATTCAAGATTTTGTACTAAGAAATCATTTCTAATAACTTTTCATACATTTTTTAAACAATTAGTGCTCATATGAATTCCATTTAATCGGATATTGGCCAATGAAAATATGAAAATATAGGCAATTGGCCAATTGATTTTACAAAAGACCGGCTCTTGCCAATGTAAATTGGGAAAAATCCGACCCTTCGTAGCAACTACCGGCAATTAGCCACTAAGGCTTCAAAAACTTCCCGAACTCTGGTCTCAACGTAGCCAATTACGAATTGCCAAAAGTGCAAGGGAGGCTCAACAATCTTAAGGAAAACTCCATTTCGCCACCGTAGTCAAACTAGACAACAACGCAATCTATCTAAATTGTGGCCATGCAAAGGCCCACATGCCATTTAGCTTGCATCGTGTTGGCACCAACAACTAAGTTACGCGAAGAAGAATCCAAGAGGAGTATGCCTCAAGTTGCAACACACGAGCGATGATGTGGAAGCAAGACCGATCGATCAAGTTGAAATTGGCAATTTCTTTTGGGTTTTCATTCTATCCCAAACAAGAAAACAGCAGAACCGTGAGGCTTTGTCCTTTCTTGTGAAAGACTACGACTGTACCTGTCCACTTTGTTTATGCCAATCCATGGCTACTTATTATACTTATAACCAAACCTTTCTTGGATTTTGTGCACCTTCTTCTCAAATGCGGGTCAAGGATTGAAGCTACTCATTTATCACTCAAATTTTTTTAAATCAATAATTAAAAACTAACAAAATAACTATAGTTAACTAGATTTTTTTCAATACAGTTTAGGGAGCAACTACGGTTAACTAAATATATATAACTATAGCTAACGTCCACATTAAATAAATTGGACAAAAAAATAAGCATGAACAAGTAATGTCCAAGCGTGAACGCAAACTGGTTAGCAAATTTGCTCTTGAAACATAGAAGTTGATGCATAGTCTGTCCCCTACAGACAGAGCCAACAAAAGTGCAATTGTTGCTCAAAGTGCCTACTATGACACGGGTTGGGATTCAAATGGCCAACATGAACTTGGAGAAAGTTGGTCACGCAATTAGTCCCCATGAAGTGCTACAAGTTCATGACGAAAGCGGTATCTCTTTAAATGACTTCAACAAGTTATACAAGAAGTTCAAAGGTGGTATCAAACAAGTTGGAAGAGGTCTCCACTTAGGGCGCCTACCAAACCCTTGTCAAGTACTTCGGTTGAGGAAATTAGTCCATAATCAATGTGAAGATTTAGTTGGGAATCCATTGTTTCTCAATAGTACCTATGAGGTCCGATGCAACAATGAAAGCTTGAAATTGAAGTACAAAATTTTACAATTGGACAACTTCAACAATGTGTTATTGGATGTTAAGGTTGTCTAGAGGACCATGGTTCACTTTACATAATTTCACTCATGAAGGTATATTGTATACAAGTTTGTAGTTAAGAATCATGCCCGCGTAACAGAACTAGTCCTAGGATCTTAGATTTGGAGGTTTAGGGTCACTTCACACACGAGCCAAGGGCCGTGACCATGAAATTGTGAGAGCCCAAAAGAAAGTGTCCAAAGGCCATCCCAAGCCACCTCCAAAATCATCTACTGTGGTCACGGGCCCTCAAGTGTGGTGTGAAGTCATATGTGACTGGGCTCTTAGTCAAATGCTATTTCAATGAATTTTCTGTTCACGTGGGTCCTCGCACATGAAAAAATAGAATAAACCAACGGTTGTGAGCGTTTTGAGTGCCATGGTCTCTCGATGGTTTTGTGTGAGGCCTACCTTCAAGAGGTGATTTTTGAGAATAGTCCAAGTGACCATGAAACATGATCCATTCGATGCCATGTAGAAATCCATCCAGACTTGACATCCATCTTACATTCACATACTCCGATTGGTCCCTCAAGCTTAGTGTGAAGCTCCACCTTTTCCACCAATGAGACTCGTGCTTGAAGTGTAATGGTCACGGGCTCTCAGTCTCATGTGTGTGAAGTGGCCCTTGGCCCTAGGATCTTAGATTTGGAGGTTTAGCAATAGTCAATGAACACGGAGAACGGGCCACTCGTTACAAACGAACCGGTTGAGTTTGAGAAATCACTGGTTGGTGTTCCAGACTTCAAGAAAATTATTGAACATTTTAGAAGAAATTTCTAAAATACACCTCAAATTAATAAAGAATGACTAAGGGCCACTTCACACACAGGACTAAGAGCCCGTGACCATTACACTCCAAGCACTCTCATTGGTGGAAAGGACGGAGCCGGTCCAAGTTCGCTTCACAGTACGCTCGAGGGACTAACGGAGTATGTGAATGCAAGATGGATGTAAAGTCTACATGGATTCCTACATGGCACCGAATGGATCATGTTTCACGGTCACTTGGACTATTTTCAAAAGCCACCTAACTCTTGGAGGTAGGCCTAAAACAAAACTGGGAGACCATGGCACTCCTAACGCTCACAACCGTTGGTTTATTCTATTTTATCATGTGTGAGGACCCGCATGAATAAAAAATTCATTGAAATAACATTTGGTTGAGGCCCAGTCACATATGACTTCACACTACACTTGAGGGTCCATGACCACACTACGTGATTTTGGAGATGTGTTGGGACGGCCTTTGGACACTTTCTTTTGGGCTCTCACAATCTCATGGTCACGGCCCTTGGCTCGTGTGTGAAGTGGCCCTAAGAATGTCAACTTGCAACTAGTTGGATTTGGAAGCACTAGGATCTTGACCACTTGTGCCAAAAATGACCTGGACATTGGCAATAGGATTGAACACTTCATATTATAAGCGTTGAAAGAATCTTATGAAGGGTACATTCTTAAATTGCTACTGTCTTCAAGTTCACGACTCGATGCAAAATTATGAAAAGGGTGGACTGTTAAATTCAATTGGAGATTTGCAATTGCATGTGGTGATCAAGGATTTTTCTACTTCTAAGGCAAGTTATTCTAATTTTCGTTTATTGTTTACCATAACTACACGGTTCACCTCTCATCTTCGTATTAAAGATGGATGAGGCCGAAATCGTCCATGTAGAGAAGTTGGGAATGAATTCATTTAGATATATGGAATACTTCATTAGACAAGGTTTAGAGAGAAGAAATGTTGACCTTAGTGGGATCAACGTGATTGAAATGCTTGTTCGACCCACCCTTGATATTATGTCCATTGGACATAATATTAGTGGTGCATGACTACTAACCCCTCTCGGGGTGGGCACTACAGTAACCAAGGTAACCATAGTGACCATGAAAACTGAGCGATTGGATGATCCTTGTATCGGTGGGGTTAGTGTGGTTGTGGTGTTGTAGGGGTATATGATCACTTTTTTTGCGAGGTGGTTGCCGAGTCATAGAACTTCTCAATGGTTCATTGTATGTGAGGGTTAGTGTCACATGTTAAGTGGCTAGGGTTCGGTTCCTAACGGCCGTGTACGAGCATTGTATTGTGATGTAAGTGACTTGGCAAATGAAATGTGAGTTACTTGGTAGGAAAGTTGTATCCTATAGCCACCAGCCCCTACTGTAAGTTGTGATAATTCCTTAGCCAATGTTGGCATTTATTCTTTTGTAATGACAATGTTCATATATGTACCTTGCATGCTCTAAACATAGTTTGTGAGGAAATGGTAAATGTACACTTTCAATGTGTTTGGACAATACAAGACAAAGGGGTGCAGAAATCGGCGATTGAAAACATTGAGAGTATATGTTATCCTCCACAAGCATGCATGGTGGAGTTGTTAAGATGTTTGAGGATGCGGAGTTATCAGGTAAATATTATCAAACATGTATCAACAACAACAAAGTTCTATCTTATTTGATTCATCTAATTGAGTTCCTCTATTTGAATCATCAACAAACAAGTTGTCTGCGATCCTAAATTCTAAACATTTCTTGAATTTCCAACTTGTGATAACGCATGTCCATCCAACAATGTGCCCAATGCAGTGGATGAGTGGTGGCAGGAACGGAGGAGATCAGGGGAGGAGGGTTACATTTGTCAAATCCGATGGTCAAGAAAGCACAGGCAACGTGGCCTCACTAGACCCCAGAAGCTGCTTTCATCGCCTATAGACTTCTTCTCGATAAACCTTCATTGAACGGTGCCAAAATTGTGAAACTTTTTCAAAAATCACATCTTCCCATAAGTTGTGATCTCATGGAGGTCACTCCCTCTTTTATTAATGTATACACGTGCGCTCATGACCTATTTATTTTTTGGGGGGGCTATTTACCTTGTAGAAAAGATTATAAGGTATGATATTCTTCCAAATAAAGGTAGATGCTTGTATTTTAATACACCCTATCAATAATTATAAATTTTTGGGGAATTATTTTAATATACCCTATTTTACTTAAACTACCAAAGAAAATTGGAAAGAAGATTGCCATTCAAACAACGCGATGAAATAGGTAGAGAACATTAACTCCACATTCAATACGTTGGTTTAGTAATGTTCAAGCTAGCCAACATGCCAAGTCATCCATCCAAACTTTTTCAACATAAAATTACTTATTTTCATCCACAAGCACAAACCCTACCCTAGACCCGCCACCCCTATTAATTATTTCCACTCTATTTTACATGTACTGACTAGATAAAAGAGGCCATTATATGTGGTGGTATTTTACATGTAAACATGTTTCATTATTCTAAAACCCCCTATATTATATGTATGTTTTTTTGCAAAAAAAGTCTACAATGAATATATTAGACCTTTTTTTTTAATCGCATGTTGTTTCTAAGATTTTCATTAGTGACCTCCCTGAGGTTGTGATCGGGTGTGGCAAAATGTAATATTGGCTGAGAGAGCTACATCAACATATGGGGCTAATTGGCATGACCATATGGTTTGTTGGACAACTTTAGAGTGATTATCGAGAAGAAGTCTATGGGCGATGAAAGCAACTTCTGGCTTCTGGTGAGGCCACATTGCATGTGTTTTTTGGACCGTCGGATTTGACCGATGTAACCCTCCTCCCCTGATCTCCTCCGTTCATGCCACCACTCATCCATTGCTTCCTTACCCTTGCAAGACTAACCTTGAAGCTATAATTACATTTTGCTTTCAAAAGAAGGGCAGACAAATTTGGACAACTACTTGTAAAATTATTTGGTGAACACCACGTGACTCACGACTCGGTAACTTTTATCACAACCTAAACTTTGTATTCCTTGTTCATTATTCAAAGACTCACCTTACTTGACATGGTAGTTATATTCTCTACCTATGTATTTCTAGACTAATATCAAATTCTTAGTTTTGTAAATAATAAATTTGTTCTTGGATATGTCCAATAACATGTCTTCATCAAGCATGCTTCATGGTTTGTTGACGAATACGGATGGTTATTTGTGTATTAGGGCTATAAATGGATGGAGTTTGCATGCCACCATCACAACACACACGAAGGATCAAGATATAAGAATAATCCAACCTTAGAGACCTACGAACAACGGCTCCACATACAACATTTGTTAAGAGATGATGTGGTCAAGGAAATTGAGAGTCTCCATACTTGACAAGGAGCTAACAAAATAATACTCGAGCAAAGAGAGGCTTTGGTCGACTCTAGTGCAACTACACATGCTGCTAAACGATGACAACCTTGTAAGAGATGAGGACATTATGTAACACCATAGTCCCAACTAGTGGGTAACTCCCATTTACCTTTTAAAACTATTGGATCTCCTGTGGTGGAGTCCTCTAGTCTTACAAATAGTAGAGTCTAGTAGAAACTAAAGGTAGCAAAGGCAATTAATAAATAAGTACATGTCACAACATTGCCAATGTCTAGAGTTTGCCATAACCGCTCATTTTAAGACAAATTCCTCCTCACATTAGCACTCAAAACCAACAACATTGTCAGAACGATGTCGACTTCTTGGTGATACCATAACCAACGTTGGAGACTCGGGGTTAGTTTCCATGTAGGATGCTTCACCCACCAAGTTCTAGTGGAAATGTAACATCCATTGATGGCATCTACATTTCCACTATAATTTGGCAGGCGAGCGGCCTACATGGAAACTAACCCTAGAGACCAAGAAATCTTGAAGCTTGTTTTAACCACGCATCAAAATAAAGTACCAAAATCGGTCCAACATGATTGAAATTATGGCCCCCTACAAATTCCCAATTGGGTCCCGATTGATAATAGATGGCTCTCCTCTTGATCACAAACTACACAAATGTAGTGGTTGGCAAACATGGAATACAAACATTTGAAGTCGCGGTTGTTGTGTTGTTGTTGTTATTGTTGTTGTTTGATGTTTTTATCCCTAGAGGTGCACATCCCTTATTATTTTTGGACATCCGGTTTGTCCAAATATACTTAAATGTCACTTACGAGCATCAACTACAACAAGAGTAACACTTGAAATAAATGGGCATGATTTGGTTACTCATCTCAAATGCACATAAAAAAACACGTGTTTAAAAGATATTGGACCACATGTTTGAAAATGGATTAATAGTTACATGGACAATAATAAAGATAATTTTGTGTATGGTGGGGGGGGGGAGGGGTTGGCAGAGACTTATATGATCACTTAATAAGGTAAAGAGAATATTCATTTGATAATGAATAACATATTCATACAAGTTCCAAAAACTGTGATGAAAATGGATACCAACATGATTTGGATTTGCTCATCATCTTGCACTAATTGCATGTTTCACATCCTACAAGAAGTGGGTGCAAAACTAAAAGTGTATGTTCAAGGCCCACTTACCTTAGGATCTTCACATTCCACTAAATTTTGATCCAACACACCGCATTTGAGATGAAACATGCTCTAATAAATCTCCATATTGTATGGCTCAAAATCTTTCCCATCTAGGTAGTAAGTATCAAATTGTCATAAAAGTGTGTAAATGCATAAAGGCCATGCTCGACATGCCATGAAAATGGCAAGATATGAAGGGGTCCGTAGCTCACTAGGAATGAGACATGAAACGGATTGAAGGTAAGCACTATTACATTGTGAGTATACACACAAGACACTTAATTAAAACAAGGGAAAATCCTCATGTTTATTGCCATCGGCCACTACAACCGTATACAGGTTTGTGGATAGATAGATAGAACCTCCGGTCCCTGGGGTAGGGGCCGGCGTGAATAAAGTGTCCGTTCGTAATGCCAATAACCTGATGCCCACATGACAAAGGGAAATTGGGGCCAGGTTTGTGGATACATACTACATGGATCCCTTTCACACTCCATGTCCAAAAGAAGAAGAGAAACTTTAGTCTCCGTTAGGAGGCCGACGGGAATGAAGTGTCTGTACACTCCATGTCCATACATTACTAACTTGGATTAGACTACCACAAAATCCTGCACTAGAACCTAAGGGCCACTTCACACACGAGCCTAGAGCCGTGACCATGAAATTGTGAGAGCCCAAAAGAAAGTGTCCAAAGGCCGTCCCAACACACCTCCAACATCATGTAGTGTGGTCACAGACCCCCAAGTCCCAAGTGTAGTGTGAAGTCACATGTGACCATGCCCTTAACCAAATGCTATTTCAATGATTTTTTATCCATGTGGGTCCTCACACATGACAAAATAAGATACATCAACGGATATGAGCATTCAGAGTGCCATGGTCTCCCAATTTTGTGTTAGGCCTACCTCCAAGAGGTGGATTTTGAAAACAGTCCAAGTGACCATGGAACATGATCCCGTTCGATGCCATGTGGGAATCCATGCAGACTTTACATCCATCTTACATTCACATACTCCGTCGGTCCCTCAAGCGTAGTGTGAAGCTTGAACTTGGACCGGCTCCGCCGTTTTCACCGAGGAGAGTGCTTGAAGTGCAATGGTCACGGGCTCTCAGTCTCGTGTGTGAAGTGGCCCTAAGTACTTGACTCGAATCGATAAGAATCCATGAGTTTTTCTCCTTGCCTTTCCATGCCTTACACCGTATCCTATCTCACTTGGACCTTCCAAAAGTAAATAGAAGTGATATATGGGTAAAAAAAACTTCTTCCAATTGTACTAATGAAATATGGTTAACATAACAAATGCAATATTCTTCGTTGCTCAAAACGCCCTAAATTGTGGCTTAAGGTGTGAGCAACTACAATAACAAGGTCACTATGGACCATGTGAGTGGCAAGGCTTATGTCCCACGTTGAGGCCAATAGTAGGGGAAACTCTTCTTTGTTCGTCATGACTTCATCATTATTCTTTGTAGACGTATATATTGAAATGGTCTATTGCATCCCAAAGTTTGATCATGACATTGCATGAATGATTACACAAGTCAAGAGACATTTTGACAATTTGACGAATCTATTATTACATGAAGTTCATCACCATGAAACTATGAGATTGTGATTGTGATGCAATGTAGAAGAGTTTGCTTCCTATATAAATCACAAACATTGTTTTAAGAATAAATAATGTTTATTGTATGAATGCACTTTGACCGTATCTCGCAACTTCTCTTTTGTAACGGTTCTCAAGAAACTCTTGCAAATGTTGTATCACAACATGTTGTAGAAGATGCTTTATCCCACGGGTCCTCGCATTCGGGGTTAAAGAAGAGTAGCCAAAGAAAGAAGGACTACATCCTCCTCCAACGTTTATGTCAAAACAATTGCTCGTGTTGGTTCTTATATTCGAATCACTCGTGGTTGTCAACTATGACCATCCCAAAAATGTGTGGAATCAAAAAATAACAACTGGATTTTCCGGTTTTGGTGGATGTAATTGCCATAATTGTCTTCGAAAATCAAACAATCTAGATGAAATTGTTGAGTTATGGATGCATGTGTTTATAATTGGATGAAAACATGCAATATCATCCATATGTGGCTTCATCACTTTGATGATTGTTGTTGTTTTGGCTTTCTAGAGGTTCTGAAGGGAAAAAGGGGGTCACTATGACCATTAGATTACATCAATCAATGTTTGTCCTCATATTAGGGGTATCCATAAAGTCTCTCAAAGAGGGACGAAACCGTAAATTTGATCCTTATTTGAGGGATTTTTTTCTTTCTACTAAGAGCTTCTTATCTTGGGATTAGAGTCTATTTGGAAAGTTGGGTGGAACTTTTGGGACCTAATCTTTGCAACTCTCAAACTTTGAGAGAATTTTCATATCTAAAATAGAGTATACACACAGGACATGTTGTCCTAAATTTTGGATCGACCTTGCAAGGCTAGGTTGGCCCATCCATTCTAGTAGAACAATGATTTTTAATAACCCAACACCAATTTTTGTGTATGATAATTTCAACATCAAGAAAAATTAGGCAACTTTGGGTTAATTCTCATAAACTCAAAGTGTGGGACTAAACCCATGTATTCATCGATAACTATCTATAACTTTATTGAATGCTAAGGTTGGAACGATTGAAACAAGCACGTCCCACCCATTCCCTTTAAGCAATATGGACATTGTCTAGTCTTGATATACATATTGTAATATAAAGTGCATAAATTGCACATCGAAACTCGAGGTGCCCGACAAATGGGAACTTGAAGTGAAGTTGCCATCATCATGTCTATCCTCAATGACCAATTTGTACTCTTTGAGTTAAATTCCTTTTCTGGACACATCTAGAACCATCTCCTTCATAGTTCGAGTCATTCTATGACCAAACACATATGCCTAGTATCTTCTCTTTGACAAATTGAATATTATAAAGTGTTCAATTTAAGAACAATCCGCTCGTAATTTTTTATGTGGGCAAAAACCGAGGCCGAATTTGTAGGCTTGCTCGCTTGTACAGTCCACCCTCAATAAATGTTACACTTATAAGCATTAACTCATTATATTTGTTAACAAAATCGTACTCCCCTCATATTGTTAACTAGAATGTTAACTATGTGAAATGTTAACAATAATTTACTCCCCTCTTTGTTAATTTGCCACTTATAAATGTTAACCTACGAAATACATCCAATATTGTGTGATGACATCCATTACATTGACTCACAACCTTTCAAAGTGGCAAAAGCCACCAAATTTGACTTTTGTGATCAAATTATTCATCTGGACTATATTGATTCTTATTCTGTTTCATAAAAATAAAAGATTGATTTGATACACATATTTTATATATGATAATTTTGCAAAACTCTCCCTCCATAATTGTAATGAATTTATATGTGTTAAGCATTCAAAAAGCTCCCTTTATAACTATTACAATGTTAACTCACTATAAATGTTAGGAAAATTTTACTCCAGAGCCTAACATTTATAGAGGGTGGACTGTACTTGGGATGCCTCAACATAAATAGAAAGATACAATAATGTCAATGTTGCTAAGTAAGAGAGCTATTTGTAGAGGAAAGCAGATGAAGCCAAATAAATAAATAAATAACCAATGTCGGGCAATCGGACGTGAATTTGAGCATGTTGGTCCTACCATGTTCAAGAATCCTCTTGGTGTACGGTGGGGTTTACTGCTTACCTTGCGGTGGGTGGGCTCTTGGCTTCCTATTTATTTATTTATTTATTTACTATGAAGTAAAGAGAAGATTTCATAGCAGGAATCGAACCGCCAACCACTTCACTCAAAAATGGGTACCTTTCCATTATCACCCAGTGGTTTAGGGTCACCTCAAACCCCGGATGAAACCATGGGTATGATTCCAAACCACGAGTCTATGAGAATCAACACAAAGTCATCCAAGCTTTCTTGATGCTTAAATTACCATACACAAAGAGTGGTGTCGAGTTATTAAAACCCGGCTTTCTAGCTTGTTTGACTAGGATAGGTTAGCCAAGCTAACTTTGCATAGGTTGGTACGGGATTTAGGACAGCAGGTGCCATGTACATACCATGTTTTAGATCCTAATACTTCTCAAAGTTGGAGAGGTAGAAAGAGGAGGTCCCAAAAGTTTCACCCAACAATATTAAAAAAAAACTCTAATACATGACAAGCTAACAAGCTCTTCATTACAAACAAACAAAATCTCAAAGAGGGATCAAACCCAACAATTTCGTCCTTTTTATGAGGGATTTTACATAAAACTCGCATGTTATGACTCCCATCAGAACACCATGGTCCATAATGTTCATAAACGTGGTCTAGCACTAGTTTTATGATTTGGTTGTAAGGGACGTATGTGGTCACTCTTCTTAATTGAACACATACAATTCAACGGTATATGACACGACCTGGAGTTATGAACGGACACCAAAAAGACACATATATGTCATGATGAGATTAGACAATTGGGTGCCTAGATTATAGACACACTTATCGGTTTAATAATGAACGCAGTTGGGGAGAGTCTACGAAATCACTCAAAGAGAAAGAAACTCTTCACATTTGACCTCTTGCAACTTTGGCATCTCTACTCCGGTTCTCAACACACTTGGTATGATAATCTACTTGATTCACAAGTGCTACTTATTAACCATACGAGACAACTTGCAATTGGATCCAACGGTCCACATCGCCTATGGGCCATGGAGCTTGATCAAACATTTTGAAAGCATCCTTTGCGATTGAATCAAACACCGAAATGTAATTATTTTTCCACACCATTGCTTGAATATTGCTCTAGCATTCTTCGGGTGGTTGAAGAAATCTCGGGCTAGTGTTGACCTGTTGCTGTGATTGGCCAACGCAGGCCAACACTAGCAAGTGTTCCGAGTCACCTTGATCAAGTCCTTAGCCTCGAACTCCTTATTCGGACTTGGTCAATAGTAGTCAACATACGGTCTTCCCATTATACCTAAGCCACGACGAAGGTGTATTATACCGTATACTTGCAAACTAGCCCACCCATGCAAAATCATTGTTTGGTGGCCAAACCAAAATACCACAAATTAATCCCACCCAAGACTTATGTCACTTATGGCACGTTGCTTAATACATAATTGATCATAGCGATATAGTATAAGGGCCACTTCACACACGGGACCGAGAGTCCGTGACCATGACACTTCAAGCACTCTCATTGGTGGAAAAGGCGGAGCCGGTTCGAGTTCACTTTACACCATGCTTGAGGGACCAACGGAGTATGTGAATGCAAGATAGATGTCAAGTTTGCATGGATTCCTACATAACATCGTTGGTTCATGTTTCATGGTCACCATGATTATTTTTAAAAACCACCTCTTGGAAGTAGGCCTAATACAAAAACCGGGAGATCGTGGCACTCCGAACGTTCACAACCGTTGGTTTATTGGCTCTGTTTGTAGGACAGAGACTATGCATCAACTTCTTCGTTTCAAGAGTAAATTTCCTAACCACTTTGTGTTCACACTTGGACATTACTTGTTCTTGTTATTTTGGTCCACTTTATGTAATGTGGATGTTAACTATAGTTTATATATATATATATATACAAGTGCTCCCTAAAATATAACATTTAGTTGAGGGCCCTGTCACATATGACTTCACACTACACTTGAGGCTCCATGACCACGTTACATGGTTGTGGAGGTGTGTTGGGACAGCCTTTGGACACTTTCTTTTGGGCTCTCACTATTTCATGGTCACGGCTCTTGGCTCGTGTGTAAAGAAGTGGCCCCAAGGCTAACCATAATCATTTGGTGTCTGACATGCCGTTTTGGGATTACAAAAGATAAGTTAGTGATTTTTGTTGAAGGATATATAGCCCATATAGAAATTGCTCAAATGGTCATGTCTAGAAAGTAACTCCGCTTTGTATGTATCCATGTTTCTCACATACATTCATCTCATCGATCATATTCATTCATCCTCTTCCTTTGTCGATGTTGGCAAGTCGAAGCATGGTGGAAACTTTTATAGATTGAGATAAGCTCCTTGCCGGAAGGTTTAGTGAGGCGTGTTTATTTGAATTTATTCCATTTGTGAGACAAAAATCATTTTGGAGTAGCATGTTGGATAGTCTAATGTTTTTCTTTCACTCACACACATGCACTCACTGACTACTTATAGAAGGTAGCTCAACTTAACATCAACACCAAACCTATGACCAACCAATTGAAAGGGGGGACTTTGTTTGTACAAGCTCGGGAGAATAAATGCACTTCATCTTAGGTATTCATCACGTCATTTCAATTTGGGTTATCACTTTGAACTCTTCCAAACATCCAAATAACAATGAAACATGTTGGGATTTAATTCCAATGTGCGAAATTGGCAAGCTCACTCAACACTTGTAAGGTTCGTTTCAGGATACACCTCCATGTTGCGCTAGTGGTGGGTTTTTGTTGTTCTCTTTGATTAACACATAAGGGTATGTAAATAATGGATGTACATTGATCACAAAACTTGGGATGAACATGCAATCAATCAAGTTGAAGTCAATAAATGACATGTGTCAATTGGGGGCTATGATAGGAGGCAACCTAAATATCAACTGTCAACTCTCTCTACGAGAGGGAAAAAAACAATGTGCTACCACCCAATGCACCACCTTGATGATACTGTACATTTTTTGGCATGTCAATGTCTAGATTTGATTTTCATATTCTCTTTTGAGAAGTTCCAACCAAACACGTGATGACACATGGTGATGCTTTGACAAAATTATGATATTTCGATTTGTTTATTATGACCTACATGTAGGGTATTAAGCAAATGCACCGGTGAAAGCACACATGGCAACACACACCTCAAAGTTTCCATCCATCAAGATGTGGGTGTCCAATTCCATGATGTCAATGCACTTACCTTGGCACATGCTATTGCATGACTATGAGGTACATCAAGTGGAGAGTGCACAAATTGGGGAATGTCATGTAGCGTAGTTGAAATCTTAGACATATAGAGCTTGCAAATGCAACATGATAGGGCCCATGCGCTCGAATTCATGTAGCTAACAATATTGATGTAAGTGTTTTTTAAAATAAAAATAAAAATAAAAATTTATAGCTTGCATATGCAACAATTATACACTATTCGGATTCATGAAGTGGATATGCAACAATTATACACTATTAAAATCCATGAAGTGGATTCGAGAGTGGACTTCACATTGTGGGCCTTGCATGGTGACTCTTCTTAACCAACCACCTATGATTGAGTGCTATATGGCAAGGATTGTAGTTAAAAACCTACAATTTTATGCATATCTACTATGTTTGTAAAGCATGAAATGACAATCTTTGTGATTCATCGCAATTTTTAGCCGGATGAGACAATTAACAAGCCAATTTAAGTGGCCATAAATGCACGTGGAGGTGGAAGTGCCCGATGCCCATGATAGGGCCACACAAATACCTTAATTGAATCATCATACACAACATAAATCATCTTCAAGGTAGTAGTCAAGGTTGACCAACCAAAAGGTCCCTTTTGGGACCACCTCGTGCAATTAAGGGTTATTAAAGGAATTGAATGAAATACCTACCTACCTACCTACCTACCTATTCAATGGGAACTAGATGGGGGATACACTACATTGTTTACGGTATTTAGTATCATGCACACTATTTGCAAATGGCCTAAACTATATGCCTAGAGGTCTCAAAGTGTCACGTCTGCTAATTGCCAATATGATATTATTTGTCAACACAAGTAATTTGTTTTAGTGAAATTTTATATACGTTATGCTATTTAGCGTAGCATATTGGGATACTTGAGAGTATAGTTTTGTATGCAAGGGGAGGATATTATTGAGCATGCTAATGACAAGTGTCATGTGTTTACATTTTTGTGTGCAAGAGGACGATATTCTTAAGCAACATGTTGCCAAATGTCATTTGTGTACACTTTAGTCAATTTGTAGACCATTGTGTAATATAGGCATATACCACACAACACACTTTAACATATTGATGCCAATATATTAGTGAGTGCACTTGGACACCAAGTGTCATCACGTGACACTAATGATGAAGTTGTTTGATCATCAATGAAACCTAGCATATGTCTCAAAACAGGGTAAGTGACATTATTACACACATAACACTAAATACCATAAACGATGTTGCAAAATACATGGACGAGAGACACGTAATATGTAAAACCCTTCCATAAAATTTGATGTGTAGTGAGGGGATCCTCACACTGTATAATTTTCATGGCATTAACCCTAAAATGCTCAAGCAACATGAAATGGGTTGTCACCTAGTATTCTAATGGGGTTTGCGACTTACTAGGTGGCAATCGACATGGATGGGAAGAATCTACTGGTATAGGGTGGTACACACTACCATGTGGACCAAAATAACATATGAAAACATCATACTCCAAGCATGTAGGATTTTTTTGTTAGGTTGGCATTGCTTGTTTTTGGGAGGCAATTCCATGTGTTGCTCAAATGTGGGAGCAAAATTTAGGAGCCCATATCTTCCACATATGATGGCCAATTTGGATGTGGTTTTTTTTCCCTCGAGGACAAGGTGATGCTTGTGCACAACTTGACATGATGGATTTGAAAAAAATTAAGTGCAAAATGTTACTTGCTCCATGAAAAAGGGGAAATCTCCCAAAATAACCTTATGTGGCCCCTCCAACTTTGAGGGTGACAAACTTCATCTAAATTTGCTCAAAAACACCCAATTTGTTTTTTTGGAGTGGCTCATTTGTCACTCACATAACACATCATGACAAAGTTCGCAACATTCTATTTTTTGTGGCATGATCGAAATGGTCATGAAATGAAAAAATTCAAAGTTTTCTCTAGATACCCCCCCCCCGGGACGAAGGCCTTGTTCATATATAAACTGACCTAGCAAATATGGTCCGATTGACTTTTTAATTTTCACAAAAAGAATATACGGCAATGTAGTTCACACCCGCACAGTTGGATGCGAAGAAAACAAATTCTACTTGGCTACATAACATAAATATTTAACATTGGTGTTGGAGGTGCCCGAAAATGGAATGTGAAGGCTCAAGTGTTGAGGGGTTAAACCGAGAGGGGTTTTCTCTACAAGCGAATGAGCCATCTATCACAATCTGCACGGAAGGGCTTTAGAGCTTTTGAACTCTATAAGGCCCTCCGGACATGGCATTCCTTGAACAAAGGCTTGCTTGAGGGTGGAGTCATCTTCAAGGTGGAATTCAAGGTTGACCAACAAAAAGGCCGAAAGGGCCTCTTCGTGCAATTAACCCTCAAGGACATAGGGTCTCCATATACAACCAAATACAAACAATTTATACGGACCTTACCAAGTTCAAAATTACATGTTATGTATACATGGATTTGAAACTTACTTTACATGTAGTTTTATGTCAAGGAGAAAACAAGAACATAATTGACATTGGTGATGGAAATACTATATGTATATTTGCATCCAAGGGCTTCCAATATCATTCGGTTACTTTCTTGATCGTACAACTATATTTGATTGGTGGAAAGTTAGGTGAGGATCACATAACAAACATCATAAAGACACGTGTTAAAAAGAGATTGAACTACGTCTTTCATAATTTATTGACTACTCCGCACTCAACATTGAACACAATTGGGAGGGCTTATGTATTTAGTTAAAATAGCAAACAAACATGCACTTTTGAAAGAAAAAAATTGATTAAGAAAGGTTTGATTGTCAACCCCATTGCATTGTTGATGCTTCATCGTAAATTTGATAATGCAACACAAGCTTCGTTGTGATGCAAATCTAACTTAATTGGTAGACTGAATGATAACCCACGTACGTTAATTAGTAAGAGAAGTTAATGAAGTACACAAAATATTGTATTTAGTGTCATTATGGTAGCTTTGCTAATTGACGCATCTTATGAATAAGTTTACAAGCACTGCCATGGCCAATTACTGACATTTGGGGTGAAACCTATGCCAACTATTGTATTCTACATCCTAACACTTTTGTAATGAAACATTGTCATGGATCATTGAAATTTGGATGAAAATTAATGTAGTAAGTGACAATAATTGTGACATTGTAGATGCATTGGTATGGGCTTGTGCCATTCCGGCCTTTTGCGCCCATGCATAACAACATATCACTTTTTAGAACAGTGGAGCACGGTGGGGCAATGGCAACAACACCACCACCACGTTGTTCATTGTACATATAGATAATACCCACAATTCTTTTACAAGGAGTGACAAATAATGTTAGATTTTGGTGACACTACTTACATGGGTGGGTTACGGTTAAGGTATGTGGGTGTTATTTGGTTTGTTTTATCATGTTCTCCAACTTTGACCAATAAGGTTTACACAACAAACATTTTGTTGCATTAGCAAATCTGCAACGAAACATCTGAAAGAAACCGGATTGAAAATCGGACCTCCCCGGATGTAGTTATGGTTATTGGAAGTGCACGTTTGTTGATTTCTTAACCGGATACGCATGTCCCATGTTCACTATTGAGTGTAGAGTAGTGGTTAATATTTGAAGACGTAGCCCAATCTCTTTAAACATGTGTCTTTATAACAAAATGTTTGGAAAAAACCGGATTGAAAATTGGACCTCTTGGATTTAGTTATGATTATTAGAAGTGCACGTTTGTTGATTTCTTAATTGGGTACGTACGTCCCATTTTCATTATTGAGTGTAGAGTAGTGGTTAATGTTTGAAGACGTAGCTCAATCTCTTTTAAACATGTATCTTTATGATGTTACTCTTTGATCTTCATTGAACCACATACCAATCAAATTATCTAGGGGTGCGATTACAAAAACGAGCCACTTAAGACCCATCTACCTTACATAGTACTGAGCAAGACCAATAGAAATTGGTGGACACTAAACACAATATTTAGTGTAGTTACTACACTAGACTCCACTAGACTCCACTACACTACACTACACTACCCTACCTACCTACCTAATGCGTGAGTTTGGCGCCAGAGGGAGGCTCAGGATATATACGATACGCTACTCTACAGTCAGGGTTACAATACATATACAATGAAAATACATAGAAAGGGAGTACGTACATACTCGCATACGTAGAGAGAAGCGCCGGTAGAGAGAGAGCAGTTAGTTAGGACAAGGGGGAGGCCTCGCTCGCCTTGCTCGAGTCTCGGCCTTCCCCTCCCTGTTGGAAGCCAAGCCATGCCCTGCCTGCTGCACTTGCATCGGTTCCAAGTATGTAAGTTAATAAGCCTGCCAAGTATTGGAATTAGGTATCCATCGCCCCTCCTCTCGCTCCCTGCCTCCCCTCCCTCCCGCTCTAGGAACACGGACCCACACATTCGGCTCGCAGCCGACCGCCGTCTGTCTGTCTGGCTGTCTGTACGTAGCGTGAATTAGGAGGCTGACGATCGCCTTGTAAGTAAGTGAGTGAGTAAGTAAGTAAGTGCCTGGGAGCCTGTGGCTTGAGGGCTCCAAACCTAGGGTTTCTGTTTCCGGGCAAGAAGGAATTGGATGTTGTGTTTGTGCTTGTGTTGTGTTCGGATCGGTGAATGTTTTGGGAAAGGGGGGATGGATTGGGATTGACAAGGATGATGATGTTGATGGTGATTGAGTCTCTGTGAGTTTCGGTGTGTGTGTGTGTGTGTGTGTGTGTGTGTGAGAGAGAGAGAGAGAGGATTTCTGGTGTCTTGCGAGTTGGAGTGCGGAGAGGTGCAAGGATCGAAACCGGATACGGGAAGTAGTTGTGGTTGGAAGTTGTGCGGGGGGGGGGTATTGGGAGAGTATTGTGCTTTGGAGGCTACCGTTACCGTCTCTGTCGCGCCTCACCAGCTTTGGGAAGGAAAAACAGCTGAGGATCGGAGAGTGACCAGGGGAGAGTTCTGAGGGAAGGGCGCTATTTAGGAGTTTTGTTTTGGGTCAGGACTTTGTCTTTGGAGACCTAAGTATTGCGTGTGTGGAAGGAACGAAGGAAGGAAGCATGCTAGGTTGGGCCTGTATGGACCTCCTTGAGTGGAGTTGAGATGAGTTGAACCGAACAAAAATCCAGTGGTGAAACAGTTGCGTTTCGTCCATGTAGTAGGATTGTTTTGGACGCCATTTGAAGCTCCTTCCCCAGATACTGCTGTAGTAGTTTCCCCCTGTTTTGGTTTGGTTTGGTTCGGTTTAGTTTCGGTCCTGTTACGGGTGAACTTGAGAGTATTGGTATGTTGTGCAGGCAGTTCTGACACTTGAGTCTATTGGTTTTGGGATTTTGACGTTCCTGAGAGGAGAAGATTACAAACATTTAATTTATGTTTTTTATTCTCAGTTAGATACCAAGAAGATTATTCTGATCAACGAATGGGAAGGGGGAGGAGGCTGAAAGCTGCGACCCCAGGCAGTTTGAAAGCGTCCGGACGGATGAAAGTGACGACGAAGTTGAACAAAAAATTGAGAAACTAATCATCGATAGTTTGAACGGAATATTGAAAATGGCAGACTCGACTCTTGCTCTGCTACGGTGCTCTGATGATTCAGGTTCCAGTAAAAAATGCACCCAAGATTCCTAACTGGAAGAGCGACATGAAAATTGGGCGCATGGGGAAGGTTAGATTGATCCACCCTTACTTCCCACGTTCAAGCAGGGCAATCCATCAGCTTCTCTACTCGATGATGATTATGGCAGGATGATGATGTCTTAAACCGGACTTTCAATGTGTTCGAAGGTTGTGGGTTCTGGATATTTGAGTCAAAAAGCAGAGAGAGAGAGAGAGAGAGAGAGAGAGAGCCCAAAGAAATTGTGTGGAGGAAATTTGATCGGCAGTGCGACCCATGCCTCACCCATCACCCACACTTGATTGTGAACTATCTGCTGGTGGTTAGCAGCTGTGCTACTTAAAATGAACGATGACCTAAAATCCGACTTAGTTATGGAGACTATTAAGGACTTCTTTTCATTGAGCTTCATTTTGTTGAGCTTATACCCTCGGATTGCATACCATGCTTTATCCTATTAGCCACCATCTCATAGATATGGACAGGTTTTGTGCACATAAGGTGGCGCATATTCTCTTTTAGAAGATAACGAATGTGGCAACTAATGCTACTTGAGCCTTTGGAAGCATAATCCTAACTTACTCATCGCTAGGAACATATCGAGACTGAGGAAGCTGCTGGACGTCTTCCTGGTCCAGCTAGCCTTATTGTCAGCTCCCCACGTCAATTATACTCTATATTATGCCCTGTGTAAATCCCTGAATTTAGAATCTCGTGTGCAGGCATTCGGAACTCACATCATCACCAGGAGTTAAGCGTGAAAGCTTCTACAAATGTCACCTAGTCCTCTGCTGCGAGATTGTGGAGCTTTCAACGCTCAATAAAATGGTGTAACAATGATGGGGTACCGATCTAAAGCCTAAGGAACTGGTCAATTTGCAGAAACTAAACTCTTATTTGTTGGGGTCGAACCACAGCTTTGGCTCTAACCTTAGTCTCTATACGGAGGTATATGGAGCTGAACTTCCACGACTCTTTGATAGTTCAGGTTTTACCAGATGGCTCTTAGTTTAGACCCACAAATGCAGAGTCATTGAAGCAGGGATAGACGGTTCTGTTTTTGTTGGCTTGATGATGGTAAAACCTGAACTAGCAAAGAATGGTAAAGATGGAGCTACGAGATTGTTAAATCCGCTCTTCAAATTCCATAAGTCTGCAAAATTTGTTGTGTATTACATAATACACATGAGTAGTAGACATGTGAGGTTCTTCCAATTCCCGCTAACCTGAACTTATTGGAGCTTAGTATGAAGCCTCGATTACCTTCTGTCACCTTATTTGACATATAGTGGCTTCTTGTGTTTGTTGAATCAGGTGATGCGGCTACTGGAATTCTTACAAGTTATATATCCTATTCGGATCTTCTGGCAAGGACTGCAGCTCCTAGTATCCGATGCAGATGTCATGCAGTGGGCAGTGAGGCTTCCAGATTGCTCCTGGGAATCCCTAGTCAATGATGTCTTGATTATGGATAAATTCAAGGAGACTCCTCATTGGCTGTCTGATCCTCTTCCTTTGATTGGGGGCGTATAGAAGCCCTGCTGGTTGTATATCTATATTTTTATCACCTTGTGGTGAGGTCTGCTGGAACTTCAATAACCTTGCAAGAGGAGTCTGCAAAAATCCTACTGAATGGGAGGCAGGCTATGATGCAGTATCAGATGAAAACATTGGCCATAAGCACCTATTGTCCTGTCGACTGGTATTGAATGACTCAGGTGAATGGGCTCATACTGATGGATTGAGATCAAAGGATATAGTGACAACGTTTTGGTGGAAGTTCTGAAGCATTTGAACTGCAGATTGTAATGTTTCTTGAGCTGGCTTGAAAGCAGCAAGTCCATTGATTCTACCAATGCATAATGTATAAATATGGTCTTCAACGAATGCCTGTTCTTGTAGATATATTGTCACGCATTATGGAGGAATGGTGTTTGGAAGTCTTGGGAAGCTTAAATGGTTGAGTTGAATGTCAATTTACCTGGTTGTTGTCGTTGTCCATAATAGCTGCAAATTGCACCTGGCATTCTAATGTCCGTGTGCTTATTCTCTGCAAATGTGCATTATATGCAAGGACCATGGCCATCAAATAGCCATGATCATGCAGTATTCTAATGGGCATTATGTGTAACATAGTCCTTTTGCAGTGGAATTAAAATAAAGTAAAAGCCCCTACATATTCATATTCAAGAGGGACAAAGAGATAGTACATCTAGCTACACATATGTGAGGTTGTGATGGTGAGAGAGGGTGCTATCCTGGTTAAGTGAGAAATGACCTATATTGTGTCAATCTGCTTATAAGTTGAGGGTATTGTGCATCACATCTCCATGGGGGTCCCAGGTACAAGTTCAAATGCGATAGGAGTTTTGAGATATTAATATGGAGAAAGACACTACCCTCAAGACCACCGATGCAGGCTCCGAGACTGCTGTCCCCATGCCTGATGCCCTTCAAACAAACAGGTTGGTAAATTGCAAGGACATGAGCATTTTTGATCATCTCCACTCTTTGATTGTATGAATGCATCACTGTTGTTATTAAGGATGGTCTAATTTTCAGTATGTGGAAGTAGATAATTCTAATATGATACCGCACCTTGTTAATGCTCTCAAGTATCATGCATTACAGAAAGGAGGTCACTCTCTTGTGGTGTATGATAGGGGCTTTGATACCTTACCCAGTTTCAGATTTTGCCAGTTGCTTTAGAGTGTACATTTAAAATTATGAGCAGGAATTGATTGGCTGTAATGCTGGTGCTGAACAAAGACCTGGAACAAAATGCAGTCATCCCAGCTCATATTCTACTGAACATGGGAGTGGCTGCAACAAATGTGATGCCTCTAGTTTCAGGGATCTCGAAGCAGCACTGCCAGCTGACACTTCATCTATCACACAAACTGGAGATGGAGGTGACAAGGTGCCTGCACAATACACATTATCTCTTAAAATACATCCCGAGGATTCGGCTGATAGCCCCTTGAGAGGAACAGCTCATGCTGATGACAAACATCATTCTGTTATTGATATTGAACCTGCAAAAGAGTCACAATTTAAATCAACAGATCATATGAAGAAGGATGAGCTACCAGTTGGAGAAAGCAAATCCAGCACTGATAATACAGAGACTCTATCAGAACCTGTAGGTCTTCGAAGGAGACGAAGTAGCAGAGTTGAATTTCAGAAGCCTAGTACTCAGGATGGGGGAAGGCAAACACCTGAAGATGAAAAGAGTAAAGTTCTTCCTGTTTCTGGCGCAGCACAAAAATCTGCAGAAAGAAAAGGTTCAAAACAACTGAAAGCAAAAGGTGTAGTTGAGAAAGAGTCCAGCTCAGCGACAGGTGCTAAAGTGGTAGGAAAGAAAAGAGTTGAGTCACCATCTCTTGAAGACTTGCGGGACATGGAGCCTCCTGACAGAAAGGTGCATGAATCCTTGGATACCCTCATATGGCAAACAATGGGGGCACGGGAACAGCGGGAAAAACCATACATGTCCTCCTACCCTAGACATGGTGACAAGCCCATCCAAAGAATGATTGAGAACCAACAGGCTGCTAGGTCCCTTAAGAGTTTAAGGGTTGATGTAGAGGGCCAAGACGACAGTACAAATGTGGATCATCTCCAAGGTAATCGTTTTCTCATCGGCTCTTTTCTGGTTTCTTGATGTCAGTTTTCTCTTAGGATTTTGATTGTAAATCTGAAATTATGCTGATAAAGCTAATTAATGTTGTGCAGCGGATTTGGAGAGAGACTCTTTGTTGACTGGGACCAAGGGAGTAGGAAGTTTGGGGAAAGGTCTTCACGGAGATCGTCATTTGCAAGCTTTAAAGAGTAGCATTCCACAGGCTTCACCTGCTTTTGCCAAAAACTCTGGTGAGGCTTCCAACCTGAAAATAGCATCATATACTATTTCATCAGGTGTTTTTGATATCTCTTGTCTGTTTGCTGCTGTTTGACTTTGATGGTCATGCACTTGAGAAGTCTTCAAGTATGATATAGTGGAATTCACTTGTACTCTATTACCATTTGGCATAGTTTCTGTGATCATATAATGACAATCATCCATAGATGAACATATTAATCGTGTAGACTTCATATTGTGTTAGGACCATTTCATTTTAGTGACAGTTGTCTTAGATCTATGTTCTATATCTATTATTTTACCTTACCTGGTAGAGGTTTTGACTGCATTTTGATTCTCTACTAGAGATATAAACCATGGGTACATGTCAAGACCATATGGCATTTTGTTCACCTGTCATAAGTTGAAGTTAATTTATGTCTGGATGTAGGGTGACAGATGTCAGTTTGTTCCGAAGTTCAAAATGGACCAGTATGATGTGTGTGTGTGTGTGTGTGTGTGTGTGATATGTAGGTAAATGGAATCAATGTTGTTATGAAACTAAGTTTTCATGTGCACATGTAGGTCCAAACTGGACCTATGCAAGATGTTTGTTGACATATGGTGCTTAGGTCACTGGCTGTCAAGGGAGTCATGTCCATATGTCTAATAGAACCTGTGTTCACACATAGATTGACTGAAAGTAATAATATGTACATATCTTGTCATGGGTCTGAGAAAAAGTAGCAGGAAAAAAAAACTCTGGACTGGATCATCTTACAGATTTGCCAGGGTGGCCGTTGTTATCACCTTCAAAAGTGCAACTGCAGAAATGTGATAAATGCTTGCGAGAGTTCTGCTCCCTACTCAACCTCAGGCGCCACATTCGCACCCACCGCCGCATATCCCATGCTGATAAGGTCAATTCTCCTTTTCTATACATTTTATTCAGACTTTCTTGTAATGTAGTGGGATATATAGACTAGAGACACTGAATCTTGTTCATGCATTTTGCTGTTATTTCTGGAAAACCATGAGAAGCCAGTTGATGTACATCAGTGGTTGTGCTGCTCCCTTACTAAACTCTTTTCATGTTCGCTTTCATGAACCTGTAGTGATTTCATGGCAGACACTCTCCAGATGAGTTTATGTCTTCTTGTTATGTTCTCTGACTGCAGCAGGCAAACTTAGAAATGTTTTGTACTTGTCACATGGACCTCATCTGGTTTTCCATATTCCTTCACTACTTTGCAGCTGAGAACTACCATTTTATAGAGAATAGGGCATTATTTTAAAAGATTCAATGCGCTGTACAGGAAGATCTTGATTTGAAGAGGACTGAAGTTGCTGCATTCTGGGATAAGGTTTACTTGCAGCCCTTCTTTGTCTCAGTCTACTCTCTTCTATCAGAGGCCATGTTTTACAACAACTCTAATGTCATCTATAAATTTCTATGAATATTATGGCTCTTGTCTGCCCTAGTTTCAGGGTTTTATGAACACTTGACCTCACTTCACGTGCTGGAGTGCTGTCAAGTTGTCAATCACTTGTCTGTATTGAGGTGTCTGATTAAGAATGTGTTTATGGTTTTTACAGCTAAATGACAAAGAGGCTCAACAGATATTATCTTCATCCAAAAGCATTGACCTGGAGGTAAGTGTTGAACCTTAAAATGCTGTGTACGCTTTACTCTATGTCTGCAATTCTGTGAGACAGGCTTTCTTGAGAGAGAGAGAAAGGTGAATCTGATGTTGCCATTGGCATGAAGTATGGTGTTGCGTCATCTTCAAGTTAGTCTAATTCTATATGTTGCTGTCCAAATATGAGAGCATGGGCACGACAACTGATTGTCCCCTTTTCTACATGTGCAGGATCAGTCAGGGGAAATGGTAGTGAATAGATTGATTGAGTTCTTGAACCAGGGCAGCCCAACACCTCTTCCAACTGCATACCTGAAAGCTGGGCAAGATCTCCTTGTATGTCATATATTTCAGAAGCTTTAATAATGCTATAACTTTGTTTTTCAACATTCAGTCTTCTGTTGCCAGAATTTTGTACATCAAATAACTTGTTTGAAGTAAACAGCCTGTTTGTCATTCACAGCCGATTAAATATAGTTTGACAGATCACTTGGCTCTGCTTATTAATAGTTTCTCTAAGTGTTCCTCAAAGACTGAATGCTGTCCATTATCTCTTACAAGGTTGAACTAGTAAAATGAAAAGATGACAGCTAGATAGATAGGCAATCAATGGAAGAATGCTGAAGCAAGGATGCATTGGTGATGTAAAGAATGCGTGGTTAACCCTTTGAAGCTTAAGTTTTAAGAAGGAAACCCTGGACCAAAGAATATTTCCCAAGATGTAACAAGAAAGACTACACCATTGGAATGTGCTTAAATTTGGCTTGCCTTGCGGCCTTTATCCCATGAGCTTATATCTCATCATCTTTACATTCCGCAAATTGGCTCTTATGGTGGTTGCAATATGAAGCTATGATAAAACAAAGGGTTCAGTGATTACTTGAACTTGAGGGCAAGGTCATATTACTTATTTGTCAATCCAGATTTAACATAATTCAACAGGAACTACATACTCTGATGGTAATGAGGCACTGCAGTTACATTGGTTTCTGTTGGTGTTGTAGGAGTTAATGGACAACAGACAAGGAGTTGTCTCCTTGCACTCAAGCCGATTGCTCTCTATCTTGGATGAGGCCAGTGAAAGAACTTTCTTGTCAAATGAGCTAAAAGGTGATGCAAGCAAGGATGTGCTAGACGATAAGAATTTGGTGGCGTCTCTAAGTATCATTTTTGAGCAAAGCCTGGTGAGCTCTTAGTTCCATTCTCAATGGAGCAGCCCATTGTTGGATTTAGTTTCCTGTCATTGCACAAGATATGGAGATTGCACTTAAACGCTGCTGTCGCATTGGGCACTTGGGTTTGAACATTTTAAATTTCAAGAAATTTACAACATCAAGGGTGAACCTTATTATGTACAGTATTTCTATGACAGGTAAAAGCCTGGATGGCTGACAAGGAATCTGAAGCATTGCGAAACCAGCAAGAGTTGGTGAAGGAGGAGGAGGCTGCACAGATGAAGTAATTGGTTCAGCTTTTGCTCAGTTGCAATTAAACCTTAGTGAGGACTTTATATGAAATAAATACTGGTGTGGAAATTGTATAGAATATTATACAGCTGCTGAAATAATGGACAAAGGTGATGCATACATGTCAAAGTTGGCTGGCGTTTATCTTTTGGTGCAAATTCACACTTGAGTGAACAGGTCCTATTCAATAAGATATCAACCAGGAACAGTGATGTAACTTAATGAGCTAGCTATACTAAATATGATAATCACTTACTATTTGGATGTGCCATATCTTTTTACTATTGATGTAACTTTTTACCAAGTAAAGTTGTTAATGTTCTATAATGTCCAAACAACCAATATAACATTTGTTAGTAAAATGTGAGATTTACATTAAATAAATATAGCATGTCGTAATTCCAAATAGTAAGGGACACTAAATATCATATTTAGTGTAGTTCTACTGACAGTGCAATATGTAACAAGCTAATTTTGCAATCTTGAGGACCAGAAAGAAGATTCCTCAGCTACTTCATCTGCTATACTTAGTCACTTTTGGAAGGGTGAATCTAATCTATAGCTGCATGTTATTATAGGACTGATCTAGAAAGTTTGAAATGTGAGTTTACAGGCGTGAGAGAACAGTTGCGAAGAAGAAGAAGAAAAAAGAGAAATCTCGCCAGAAGGGATTGAAAGACCGTAAGTCTGGGGCTCCTACGTCTGTGCTGAATGAAGAGAATGAGTCAGTGGATGATGGGAATCCTTCTCCAGAAATTGTTGAAGAAGACAACTCGCCTACTGCAAGCTCCACATCACTTAATTCTTCTGCACATGATAACCCTCTGTTGTTAGAGTCCCAGGAACCAGAAGTCATTGATCAAAGCCAAGCAGAGGGAAGAGACCAAGCTATTTCGGGAGAGGGTGATCAACCACCAAAGCCAAAGGATACTTCTAGTGTTCAATTTCTCACCAAAGATCATGCATCAGGTGAGATAGTAAGGCATTTGATAACTGCTCCCTTGGCTACAACTTTTTCCAGACGTATAGTTTATTGTTGTTACTACTGAAGCTCGAACCTCTTTTGTTTAATGACCTGTCTTGACAGTCTAGTAACTTTTGCTCTTATTGACTCTTTTGAGGGTCCTTTACTCTTTCAGTGAAAGCACTTTTTGCTGTTGGTTTCAATGAAAACTTTATGAGGTACATTGAGGCTGTAGTTTAAATAATGTGGTTGATTCTGTGTTTCAGATACTGCACATGGAAACAGAGGGAAGCAAATCCATTCTGACTTGGGGTCAACTGACAGAGAGAGGGAACAACCTTTGGTTATTTCAAGCCCAGCTCAAAGCAAGCTAGATGACGATAAAGCTGAGCAAGAGCATAATGCTTTGGACTACCGCAAGTATGAACCTGGAAGCCAGGCTAAGGAAGTTCCAAGGGTGGACTATCAGGAGAGAGGAGGGGTTTCTGATCCAAGATATCAGGAAGGCCCTCAGCAAAGTTCTTACAGAACTGTAAGGAGGCCTTCATCAGGTATCTCCTCCTCATCGAGGAGTGAACGTGGAAGCAGCCCTGTTCCTGGATTCTACCGTGGTAAGCCCACTGTCAATAGAGGGCCTATGCCTTTTCAGGCAACTCAGCAGTGGGCCAAAAAAACACACCCCCCTGCACTAGTAGATAATACAAAAGATGGTGAGGAGGATGGTGACGGTGAGAGAGATGATACTTCTACAATCAAAACCAGAGTCAAAGAGTCATCTTTAGAGTTACCACTAGCCCGAGAACTGGATGCTGACCCAGGTCTTAGCACCAGTAGAACAGCCAAGGAAGAGATTAGAAGCACTGACAGAAAAGAGCCCTTGCCTCTTCCAATGACTTCAACTGCAAAAATTGTTGCCAGTACGGGAGGAATCGGCAGCTTATCAAGTCTCCCCTTTAGTCTGGATGGGAATCCTGAAGATTGGCCACCCCTATCTGGTTCTAAGAATGCAGGGCCATCCACTTTGGCTACTATCCACAGTGATGTAGATGCAAAAGCTTTGCAAAAAGCAAGCACTGAGAAACCTGGTGGCCATCTTGGGCTGGAAGCTAAGGTTGAAGGATCACATGCCAGGGCACCTTCTACAGCTCGGTCTGTAGTTAAATGTGGAGGTGAAGCAGAAACAGCAAATTCTCTTATGGTGGGTCAGCTTCCTGTACCTCTCGATTATGGGAATATGACTGGACCTGGTTCTGGAATTGGTAGCAACAAAAGCAGCTCCTTTCTGTCATCCCAATCATACACTGCTGCTGTTGGAGTCCCTCAGGCTAGGCCCACTCGAGATTTCAACCTTAGTTCAGGGAGCGGACAAAGGCTAAATGAGGCACCGATCAATCTAGAATTTGAAGACTCTTCGGGTGTTCAAGTGGGGGATGGTTCTGCAGTGGCAAACCAGTACAGGAGCTCCTCATTTAGACCCACAGTATCAAGTGCCCTTCTGAAGAATATGCGGGGGCCTGTCTATCCAACCATTGAGCGAGCACCCCTCACAAGGCAACCTTCATGGTCCAGTAATACTGTACGCTACCCGCCTCAGAAAGTGTGGCGACCAGTCCGGCCAACAGGAGAAAATGTTGACCCTGTCTTGGGAGGTGGTACTGGAACTGATGGTACCTCCCTTGGCTTTTATGAAAGAGACACAGTAGAGACTGCTGGGAGTGAGGAGGGTATAACTGATTTGAATGCAGTAGGAAACTTTCATGTTGGAGATGATAAGAACAGATTTGCCAAGGCAGATTCTAGTTCACAGTGCAAGACTTGTGAAGATGTTTTACCTGGAAGTTCACATGTAGACTATACGAGGGACAGTAGCATCAACTATGTGTTTGGTGTTGTGGAGCCTGGCAAGTCTCAATATGATTTACATGGTGGTAGTAAGTTTGCAGAAGACAACAGGGTTGAATGTAGTATAGGTGCTCCCATTTCAAGGGGCAATATTGAACAGGCCAATCTGCATGCAAGAGATATATCATCAGGGGAGCCAGATATGGAAAATTTGCAAGAAATGGTAAACAGGAAAAGTGACAAAGAATTTGATAAGGAATCCACCCCAGCACTTTGGACCGCGAAAGTTGTGGAGCTTCATAAACAGCGTAAGTATATCAACTTTTTTGGTGCACCCTTGGTATCCACTGTCCTATACTGGACTCCATTTTGTTTTGTTTGAAGAGAAGTATGAAATCAATTAGGGAAAGAACCCTGCTGCTTTGGAAACTTGTTACTGCTACTTCTAATATTCCATGGAAGACGCGAAATTGCTTGTGTCAATTCAGAGTCCACCTTGGACTACATCTCATGTTCTAGATTTGAGATCTTAAACCATATGCCATTTCCTCAAATAGTGATATTAGTACACATTCCTCAGTGTTCTATACAACACTGGATAGAAGACATTTGTTTGTTCCTTGTTCTGGTCGGATGGCTCTAGACAGTATAGTGCTGGGGACATTGAGTTCAAGCATTAAGAAATAGTTTTCACTTGAACTAGTGGCACCCTATCCTAGCCAGTACATTAGAGGAGCATCCAACTAATTTGTAGGCCACTTTGATCTACCCAGCTGCAGTTTCTTTTGTCATCTGCTCCAAGACTCTTTTGAATAATTTTCAAGCTTAATGCGTACATTCTTTCACTGCTTGCAGGCTGGAAGGATGCTAATTTGAATCCTGACACAGTCACACACAAAGATAACCAAGAGCGTCCAGAGCTCCAAACTACAGTATGGGATGAGTTTCTGGCCAGCATGGAAGAGGGAATAGCTGTCCTCCAATTAGCTGACTCAAGCATAGCTTCTGATGGCTCAGGCCAAATTGGAGGACAGAGCCCAAGTAACAAAGTAGATGACCAAGCAATGGACATCCAAGGTTGTGGAGACCTTCCAGCACATGTTATTGACAAAGGAGCACTCCCTGCCACTACATTAATGGAGTGTGAGCGCCAAGTCAGCAGGGGGGACACATGAGTCTGTTTCACTACAGCTGCGACTGTATGACAGCCATGGGCGAGTTGGGTGGAGGAGTGAAAGTAGAAGTAGGCATTAGAATATATAGTAGTACTCAGCAAGAACGGCAGCATCGGACAGGTATCATGATTTACAACACAGGCCCATAGACCAGCGATACACGCTTAGGCAGAGTCGTGCGGAGGATAAAAACTTTCTAATTTGAATCCAATTTTTGTATGGTAGAGTTTATGGTCTAGGGCTCTCTGTTATTTTGGGTTGACAGGGTTGCCTGCCTGCTGTGGGGGCCAACAGCTTACAAGGAAGGGAAGAGTAAAGCCCTGATTCTTTACATGGGAATTGCCATTGCAATGACCCATCCTGTGCAGATACATCTTCACAACTCGAGCTCTGTGCTTGAGTTTGTAATTTTGCAACTATACTTGCATCGTCATAGTTTTCTGTCTTGAATTGAAGAATTCAGGTGGGTTATATATCATGGTCGATCATGATGACTGTCAGTAGTTCAGGGATAGTGGTCTTGTGTCTATTCCTCATCGGATACAAATGTTCCTTAATGTAATAGAAGCCACCCCACTCTGGTGTAGTCTTTTAGAGATCATTGTTTGGACCATTTGCATATTTTAACAACCCAGAACAATTCCTTGTGTCATCTTACAGGAGGATGATCACTATCTCCTTGGTTCCAGTTTACCTATGTTGTTTCCGCACCAATGCAGCTTTAGCAAGATCTTGTTAACTAGCTAATAAATTTGAATTTGGGGCCAAGAGTTGAAATTCCACTACTGTACTTGGTAATTGTTTTTTGGCACCTAAAACATAGGCAATCAATGAGGAAATATTATCTTCAAAGATGGTGCTTACAATGATCTCAGCCAAACAGACTTCCCCAATATTGGCCCATTCGATATTTGCATCTGTGGGTATTTGATGATTTTTCTCCTTTTCATGTCTATTGTGCAAGGAGTGGCTCACATTCCACTAGTAAGCATTTGAGTGGCCCTGTTTGGGCCTTGATACACACAAAGACGTGAACCTATCTGAGGTATGTATATAGTCCCATTTTTAGCCAATTGTGTCAAAAGTGATCTAAAAATTCAGGGTTTAGGTTCATCACAAGCACTTTTTGAATTGTTGTAACACCATTAGGTAATCTAATTGAAGGTTTGGTTGAAATACTCGTCGATGAGGATACCTTTGGGTGCAAATAAAAAGAAAAGTGGACACCAGTGCTTCACCAATATGAATTTGAGCTGTGGATAAATGATCCATTAATTATGAAACATAGTACAGAAGTCAAGCACAGAACAGTGTCTAGGGAGATTTTTGGGCAAAATCTGCCAAAATCCTATTGTTTCCAAGTCCATCTGGTTACATATTGTGCTCTTTTGGTTTCTCATTAATATTTTGAGGTATATTTCATAGATTCCTCTAAAAATGGTGGGTAATTCTCCTGAAGTCTCGAACTTCAACCGGTTATTTCTCAAACTCAACTGGTTCATCTGTAACTAGCAGCCGGTTCTCCCCGTTGATCGGCACAGAATACTCAAATTTCTAAATTTGGGCCTCATGAATTGACTTGAGGCTCGGGTGATCCAAGCACTAAGATATTTGCCAATCTTAAGCATAAGGTTGCCTGCTCAAATCTTTCAAGCATTGCAAGACCACCGTGCAATCTTGGAGAAGATCCCGTGGGCAAGAATTGAAGGCAATGAATTTGAGCTCTCGAATTGGAGCTCTTGAGGGCCCCGATGTGGGTTTTGTTGGCAATTTTTCTTGGCACATAACATGAGGGTTAGATAAGTTATGATTGCAGGAGCGTATATAGCAATTGGGTTTTCAGATTTTATCTTGTAGACACTACACTAAATACGATATTTAGTGTCACCAATTCTACTTGTCTTGCTCAAGACTAATTGTAAACTGTGGTATTAGTGTCACCAACATTAAATGTCAACCAACATTATTTGTCATTCCTTGTAAAACAAATTCGGGGATTATATATATACAGTGTTGCAATTACTATCACTTACCAGGTGATTTTCCATCCAAATTTCAACCATCCACGACAATATTTCATCACAAGTTGCTGACAAGAGAAGGTAGAGTTTTGGCCACTGGATGAACTCATCCATCACCGATGACAATATTTGTCAACTTATTCATGAGAACTGTCATCGGAGAAGTTACCATCGTGACATAAAATACCATATGACACTAAATTTCATATTTAGTGCCCTTATTTTGCATGCTTTTTTGTTTATTTTCACGTGTGATTAGAGTATGTTGTGTGTTGTTAGAGTAGTTTCATTCATGGACAAGTTTTCGGTGCATCTGTGAGAGTTGAATTTGTCTATACCATAACACACCCCACGCACAAACAAAGCGGTGCTAGGGTTAGCAAAAGGAGCCTTGAATGCTTGATGGATGTCTTCGGTTATATGTATACTATTTGGGATATACGAATCCCATGCAAGAACGAGTCTTTGGTGATGTGTGCTGTAGCTACTAGGATTTTGTGCCTTCCATACATATATTGGTAGGAACTATGAAAGGCCCTACCAAGGTAGATGGGTCTTTAAGTGGCTTGTTTTCTTAATCGGGCCCCTAGATTTGATTGGTATGTGGTTTGGCAAGGATCAAAGAGCAAACATTTTTAAAGACACATGTTTGAAAGAGACTGGGATACGTTTCCAAATATCAATAACTACTCTACACTCTATAGTGAACACAAATGGGAGGACTTAGTAGTGTGTCTCTCCATGCATTGGTCAGGGGGACTCTGTGGCTTTAGTGGCAGGGCCAGTTTTGTGATTGGCCACTGGAAGAGGGTTAAGGAGGCGGACATGGTGGAATAAGAGGCTAGTTGGCCAACCCAATTAGAATTTGGTGACTTGGAGGGTGGCGGAGGGACACTAGGGTTAAGTCTATGCAACAAAAAGGAAACTCCAATTATGGCAAAGCATGAAGGGATAACATCAATGGAAATAGAAAGTGTCAAGTGGGGGAAAGTTTAAGGCCTTTAACTCTTAAATGCATGGGCGTCCACAAAGTGGTCGATTTTTGGTCAAAGGGCCAAATCAACAATTTCCAAACCTTTGTGTGGGGGTGCTTCTTTCACAAGATGTGTAAGTTACGTTACAATACATCTTTTGACCGCTAACGTTGAGCAGAAGGCCTAATTTGTAGATTCTACACCGCTAAGAAAATTTTAATTTAAGTGTTCAAAACGCAAACTAGATTCTAGAGATGCCTCAATCTTGTGCCTCTTGTAACTTTTTCCTTTGCATCTCCTTACCTACTAATAAATGCAATTTTATCTATACCATCAAAGAGAGTTTGGATGAACTTTTATGCTTATATTATACTTGTTTTCAATTTTATATTTTTTACGTGCAAAAATCGTAACTATTCTAAATAGGGTCCAATCATATTGGTTTTGGTTATACCTTGAATATATATTTGCCTACTTACATAGGGTTTAACTTTAGAATTTGTGTTCCTTTAAGTAAATAAAAGTTATTCATATGTAGTGCTTGGACTTTTTGGAAATAGGCCCAAGCATTTAGGGGTTAAAGGCCTTTCACCAAAGTACGCAAAACATTATTTATTGTTATGTCTACCTTGGCTACCTTGGTTGCCTCCAGTGGAGGTTGGAGGCTCCTTAATTATATGGTGTTTGTGTGTTGTCACGCCTCAAGGGACATTCCTCTTGATCTACTTGTCAGAGAGTGCGGTGTTGAGGAATATATAGCTTATGCTTGTAAATAAATTTAGTTCCTATATACAAATCTTACATGTATTTTTGTGGTTTATTTATTTAATTTATTGCGTTTGTATGCCAAGCACCTACTACACAAATCAAAATGCCAATATAATCATTACGAATGACCTCTTGCACTTCTAACAACCAAAACTAAATATGAGGAAGTCCGAATTTCAAACCGGTTTTTACATATGTTTCATTGTAGATTTGCTAATGCAACACATCTTTTGTTGTGTAAATCTATACAATAGAAGATGATGAACATGAAAAACCAACCAAATGACACCCACATACCTTAAAATGAATGCCAAGAGCCACTCATGTCTAAAGAGCAACCTTCTTCTAACCTAAGAGGACTTCCCCTTGGGCAAGAAGAGAGTGTTGCATCCGAGTGTATCCTACCTCTCATCCATCCATCCATCATAAAAACTTGACCCCATACATCTTTGTGGCATGTTTATCTCAAACGACTTCGTCCTCACTAACATGGGACCTTCAGAATTAATCAAACGAAATCAACCAAAAGAGTGAACCTACGGATTGCACACTATTTCAAGACTTCTATGTCGAATGAATGAGAGGTACACTCGCATGCAATAATTTCTAAATGCCCTTTCCTTTAGGAGAGAGGGAATTATTGTATAGGAGTGTACCTCTCATTCATTCATCCAACATAAAAAACCTGAAATAGTATACATCCCAACTATTACTTTTTAAGGTTGATTTGACACATGAATTAGCTTTAATAACCCCAAATTACTCTCCTTGAGACCATTTGGGATGAAACGGCAAAAAACCTATAGGGGATCAAGATTTTATGTTGGATGGATGAGAGGTACATTCGTATACAATAATTCCCTCTCTCCTCTCCTTGGCATTTGTGCAATATAACACAAGTTTGCACTTCAAGAGCCACGTGGCTATGTAATACTTTTATTTTGCAATGACGTGGATCTAACTACTTAGCGAGTAATCAATAGACTAGGGGCCTGGGTTATCTAACCATGATTCCCACCACCTGTCCCATTAACAAATTAAACATACAAGCAGTCATCCTTTATCTACAGAGGATAGAGATTCCCAGGGTTAATTATAGCGCCATAGGTGGATGAGACTGCTTAGCATAGAAATAACGTGATACGTAGATGTGTGTATCTACGTATTTAGAAAATCACTGCTGGCCAGCAAGCTCTTTGGCGATGGTGCGGTGCTGCCAGCACGCTTGCGCTCCCAAGGCTGGAGAGAGGTGGCGAGCTTGCGACCTGTGCTCTGCTTCGCAAATTTGCGGGCGATTGCGATGCCGGTGCCGAGCTTATGAACATAACAAGGTGATCTGAAACGTACCCTTCCCCTAGAGACCCTTCTCATGTCATTTGGTGGAGATTTGGTCCGGTTTCTTGCGGTTTTTGGTTCCTGACGTTGCGTGCATTCCGGGTTTCCTTACTTTTAGGTTTCTCTCTCTACTGAGTTCTTGTAATTGGATTTGATGATGTATGTTCTTGGACGCCCGTTTGATTTGGTTAGGGAGTTAGAAATTAGGTCATGGTGATCCTTCATGCATACTCACTGCTTTGTGTCATCTCTCAGCAGTTCTTTCTTCTTTAATCATCTACAATATCTTGTGGTGTGATCTTTCTTTCTCGAGAGACATCTGAGTTTCGTTTCAGATTTCTAAACACATCTGGAACTAACACATTTTTTCTTGCAGTCGTTTGTACTGCTTTATTTGTTTTTGTTTTGTTGAGGCAGGTATTGGTGTCGACACTAATTTCGTTGATGGACTTCGTTTGTCTCGTAGTTGATATAGTTTGCGTAAATCTTTAAAGCCAGATTGTTATAGTCAAGTGTGATTAGCCAAGATTGATCGTTCATATTTTTTTTCTACACCTTGCAATTTACTTTCTAAAATTCAATGTCCAATGTTGAGGCTTACATGTCACCTAATTTGGTACAATATTGCTAAAACCTTCATTCCTTTCGAGATTGAGAGTTTGTCATTTGGATTCATTGTAAGAGTCATTTGGAGTGCAATTTACAGCCTTGGACTATTACTCTTTCTTGTTGCAATAGCCACTTGTGTTAGGTATCTTGGCAGTGGTTATATGAAGGTATGTTTCTCAGTGGAATGGTCCTTCTACATATCTCTTTCATTTGTTGTAAGAGGTCGTTAGTGTGTAGGCCTGAGGGGTTGCTTGAGCACTGCACAATCGGCTTTGGAGATCTGACTTGAATTTCATCTGTTTTCTTCTCTTCTGTTTCAGACCATAAAGGCGTTGTGCTCTCACTCCTGTGGAAAAAATTAAGGTGGATTGTCGTTGAATCAATGGTGATGCAGAAATCTGTATAAACCTTGGAAAATTAAAGGAGGCAATTATTTTAGATAGTCCAAGACTGGACTTTTGGAAAGGAAAAGAATTTGAGAAGAGAGTCGGATAGGAAGGATTGATGCTGAGAAAGCGTATGGGATTGACCGATTCAGCTTGAACGATTTCCAGGGAGTTTCAGGAGGAAATATATTGATGATTATACCTCCAACGAGGGGTTGTGTGTTATTTAGTGTTCTGGGGCTGAGAGGCATACCACATCGACATCAACATATATCATAAACTTGAGCAGTATGGAGACCCATGATGATGCAGAGCCTTTCCACTGCATCATATGCCTAGAGCTTGTTTACAAGCCTATTGTGCATGCATGCGGTCACTTGTTCTGCTTCTGGTGCGTGCATCGAGCTATGGGTGCAGCCTACAAGTCTCTGTGTCCTCTTTGTCGCCGCCCGTACATGCATTTTCCCCGTATTTGTGAACAGCTCCATTTTGTCCTTCTCAAAGCTGTGCGAGAACAATACCTTGTCCGAGCAAAAGAAGTGCAGGAGGAGGAAGCCCATGGAGGTGTATTTTCTCCACAGTTTGATGATGAATTACTGCAGAGGAAGGATTCGTCTCCTGCTGTTATAACAGATGGTTCTTCTAAAGTTGAAGCATCTGAAATCTTGGCCATGGAGACTGAGACTCTTTCTTCTTCCAATGAAAGTTCTGAGTCTAAAATTGAGGACCTCTCACCAGTTAGCAGCAGTTGTGAAGATCCTAATTCTACAACTGGGACAACTTCACTAAGACCGTCATCAGTAGGTGATTCTGATCCTTCTGTCAAAGGGAAAGCTCCCATGCTAGATGAAGGAGAAACTGATAAAAAGGGCAACAACATGGAGGGTGATGGTGGACTTCAAGACACGTCAAACGTAGAGATTGGAGTTAAAATTTCAGATCTAACTTGCTTGAGTTGCTCTAAACTTCTGCATCGGCCAGTCGTCCTGAACTGTGGCCACATGTTTTGTGAGCATTGTGTAGTTATTTCCGATGCTCGTACAGTGAGTTGTCCTTCATGTAAGGCAGAGCACCCAGGGTTGTTCCCGCAAGTTTGCTTGGAGCTTCATCACTACATTGACAAAGTTTTCCCTCTTGAGTATGGTCAGCGATCTGTGGAGGTGTCCCGTGAAGAACTTGAACATCCTAGAGTTAGACCTGAGCAACCGGCCCCAGAACCTGAAACCATAAGTAAGGAACTTGGTGTCCGGAGAATGACTGCAGTTCATCATGCGGGATGTGATGGGTGTGGGATGATGCCAATAGTTGGCAAGCGATATAAATGCAAAGATTGCCCGGAGACCATAGGGTATGATTTATGTTCAAAGTGTTATGAATCAGGCTGTGTTGTTGGGAGGTTCAACCAACGGCACACTCCTGAACATCAAATGGTTGAGAAGAAGATTCTAACCCGCATTGCAAGGCAGTTTCTGGATGCGATGGCACATCGGAGTGGTATCAGTATAGAAGACATCAGAATCATTGCTAATGAATGTGATGAACTTGATGCTATATACTTACAGAACCCCAATGGTGTGAGCAGCCAAAATGGTGACGGCGATGTCAATGGCAATGTGGACAGCAATGGCAATGGCAATGGCAATGAAGTGGGAGGATTGGAAGGTCAGCATTCAGTGGTTCTCACTGAGGCAAATAATGGAGATAGTCTTGCGGATGCCATTGGAGATAGTTTCCGCCATGTAGATTATGTTGACGGGGACACTCATCATGACCTTTTTGAATCCAATGGTGATGGGATCGAGGATTTTTTTGGGCCAAACGATGAAGAGTTTGAGACATTTAGTAGGGATGATGAAGACATAGAGTTCTACCGGGTTGTTTTTCACGCCTAAGGAGGCTTTCTGCTGCTGTATACAATGTATGTATAGATTCAAAGGTTGTCACTATCCTCTATTTCCTTTGTGCTCTTTCCATATATGGTCTGGATGTGTGCTTTTAAAAAAAAGATCCAGTTGCTATTCATGTGCTAGATTTGCATACGCCTCAACAATAGATATCACATATTCATTGGGGCATTTGTGAGAAATTTGTAAGGGGTTACAGAAATGTCCACCTATTTTTGAGGAGTGACTGCTCATGGTGGGGGTTTAAGAGAACCTGTAACTTTAAATCACATCCACAATGCACTCTATGTAATATAATTTTTCTTAACCTAAGAATTCCTGAACCTTTGGAATGGTTGGTTTGTAGAATTGGTTGACACTTCCATCTTATGTTCGTCGAGAGCATACAGGATATTACCTCTCACACATGACATCATTTGCTGGCCATGGCTTTGTGGCAGGCATGTAAAACGTTGGCAACCGCTTACAACTTGGACTTTTCTTTTTGTGGTTGATTGACCCCAGGATCAGCATCAGAGTCTTTAAATCAGTATACTGGATTAAGTTGGGATGAATCAACCACAAAACTATAAGGGTTCAGGTTTCTACCAGACTCCCTTGCATGTCACGAAGCCCGAGTCTCGTTTGCTGACTCAAACCTACATAGGGTTATTCCATTTTCTGAAGCCCTGGACCAGTTGTGCATACAGAGCATACACTGGAGGATTGTTCAGCGAATTGATGAGCTTCTGTTGCTATGATGGTCTTGTTGGCATTAGAGTTATCCTTTAATTCAACCAGAGTGAGTGTCGGGAGTTGGTTGTTATGCATACAAAACATTCCATGTTAGGTAAGTTTTTGGTGCATGCTTGGAGTTGGTGTGGAGGTTTGAGTGAAGAACTTTTTATATTGGTTCATTGAGGGCCAAAGCCACTTTGACTTGATTAGAATGTTTTTCACTTGAATAGCTTAATTCAACTCTATTGTGTTTAACTTATGTCAAAGGCGGCCTCAAATCCATACCATGTAATTTGTTGTGTTTGTGTCGCTGCCTTGTCTCTGCTCCAAAATTAACATGTTCTGTTTCTCTTAGTAGCCAATTTTAAATTGCACTCTAACCTCCTCAATATCATGCCTGTGGCAGCCAAAGTGCACGTGCTATTAAGAAGGTCTATAGTGTTAAACTTGGAAGCATGATAATAGAGAATTAGTGTAGCATGTGACAGTGTGGAATAATACAAAGTCAGCATTTCACTAATGACAATATGATGTGTGCAAGTGTGTGGTTTGAATGCTTTGGTGGATAATTAAAATGTCAAAATCTGTGTTATGTGGGAGGCAACAAGGAGGGAAATTTAAACTATGCACATCTGTTCCCTAGGGTTTCGGGATAAAGAGAGGGAGTGGCATTATGGAGAGTGACATTATGGAGGTTAGGGTGTATCACTGTTTCAAGACTAACTAGAATGAGAATTTAGGATCAAAAGCACATTTCTTATCAAAAGTTAATTTGTCCATTGTGATTTGTTAACAACTTTTTAGTAGTCTGTCCATGCAATTTATATATGGACTGGAGTTCATGATGTCTACAAAGCATTTTTAAGCACTAACACTGTTAATCAGAAGAAAATTCATAGTGCATCAATTACGCTATGATCTTGAATGTGTATTGTCAATGTCAAATAAGCATGAGTACATTTGTCTTTAATTATAAATCTACCTAGTCTATATGAGAGAAACCATTCCAACCAAGAATCGGTGAACATGTTTGGAATTGAAATGATTTTTGTTCATGGAAAGTTGTTATTATTTCTATTAATTGGTCATTATATATATATATATAGAGAGAGAGAGACTATATAGGTCAACAACTTTTGCACAGTTAAAATAAAATTATAAAGGCCCCTTGCGACCTTTTCCTTGAAACAAAGACATGACGGAGTTAGGGAACTAGTCTAAAATACACTAGTCCACATGTCTTACATTGTTTGTGGGATTTAGTGTCACTCACCCTATTTCAAAGCCTATGCTTAGGTTATATGATTGCTCAACAAGTTGATCCTTAGTGTAAAGATGTGACATTCGACATTAGTGTGCTCAACACTTGTTCTTGCATGCTAAAACGTAAAAGTATCCTCTTTGTTTTTCCTACATATTATAAAAAAGGGACTTCAAAAATCACTTTAAAAAGTCGCTTATGTTGACAATTAGTGGCCGTGACATTTTGTTCGATAAATGAGAGGTACGTTCGTATATGATAATTCCCTTTCTTTGCTAGAGCCTAGACGTCTATGTAATTTGGTATAAGCCTTCGCAAATACCTACATTGATATACGCAATTAGGTTGCCCCACACTAATATAACAACAATCCACACTATTTTAGTATATTTACTATAACAATAATAAAATGTTTTATCTACTTATGTACACTCTAACCTCCCTAATATCATGCTTGTGGCAACCAAAGTGCACGTGATTTTAAGGAGGCCTATAGTGTTAACTTGGAAGCATGATAATAGAGAATTAGTGTAGTGTGTAACAATATGGAAAAACACAAAGTCAATGTTGCAATAATGACAATGATGACAACATGATGTGTGTGAGCGTGTGGTTTGAATTCTTTGGTGGATTATGTTAATGTCAAACATGTGACATACAGGAGGGAAATGGGACAACAAGGTGGGAGTTTCAAACTAAGCACATCTGTTTCCTAGGGTTTTGGGATATAAGAGTGGGAGTGACATTACAGAGGTTAGGGTTTTGAGTGATGTACGGATGAATAAACAAGCTCTAAGTTTTCGTAATCTTATTTTGATCCAAGGTAAGTTGCATGGGTAAAGAGGCAACCTAATTGCTCATAGTAGTGTACACTAAATAAGATATTTAGTGTTTGATTATATTTAGTGTTGTTACCAACCCTACCCTACTCAACACTAATTATCAATTCCTTGACAATTAGTGTGTAGACGTAAATGTGCTGCCACCTTCCCTACTACCACCTCCCTTATTATATATATACTCCAAATATTAAGTATACATATCATATTCTTACTAGCACTAAATTCAAACATGTAACTTCCACATATTACCATAGTTGATATTTAGTGTTTGAGTTTACATTTAATATTACTTACTTTCATAGGGTTATTGGTATTTAGTGTATGCGTTTGTATTTAGTGTATCAAACACTAAATATCCTATTTAGTGTAGTGTATATGTTATGACACTAAAAATAGCATCATAAACAAGCGTAAGTGGTTTTTTTATTCTTGAGTCACCCTGGATGCCACATGGCACCTCCTCATTCGTCGGGTGATATCACTCGGAGGAAGGAAGACTTTCTCGCTCTCGGTAGGTAGGTAGTTGGATGAAAGCTGACTGAGTGAAGAAAGTGGTGGAACGCGTGGGAGGGTCGTGACTAAGTGGTCGAGAAAATGGATGAACGTGTTGGATGAATCTCAAGTCTATCCATCCAAATTGGAAGACCTACCATCCTCAAGGGCTTGAGTTTCTTTTCCTCCCTCTCCACTCTACTCTACTCTGCCAGGCCACACCAAAGGAAGAAAACAACAACAACAACAACACAGGAAGCTTGCAAGGTCGCACTAGGGTTTTGTTGCGCGAGGATTTGGTGTCGCGCATTGGTGCGTGTTTGTTGAGGAAGTTTGCAGCGATGGCGAAGGGATCGCAGAGCCAGGCGTCGACGACGACGTCGAGGGCGAGCGGGGCAAGTGGCGGGGGAGCGGTGCCGCGATCGAACTCGGCTGGGGCGCCGCCCAAGGGGACGGGATCGGCGGGTCTGAGGAGGAGGAGGACAGCATCATCAGGGAGCGGAGGAGGAGGGGGAGGGTTCAGCGGAGGGAACAACAGCAACATGTTGCGTTTCTACACGGACGATGCGCCCGGACTCAAGATCACGCCCACCGTCGTACTTGTGATGAGCGTCTGCTTCATCGGCTTCGTGACCGCCCTCCATGTCGTCGGCAAGCTTTACAACTACCGATCCGGTGGCGCTTCAGCTTAAGAATGAGGTGTACATATTTCATCTTAAGAAACATTTCTCCTTCTCAGCTCGGGCGGCAGTGAGTTCTACTCTGTGAAAGAGATAGAGAGAGAGAGACTTAGCTAGCTAGCAAGTAAGCATCATCATCAGTATGTGTAGTCAGTTCAGTTTGTGTGTAGGTTGAGATATTATCATCGAGTTTCCAAGGGTTTCGTCCCTCTCTTTTTGTGCAGAGATGGTGGTGCATTGTTTACCCTGTTGGACTCGTCACGAGTTTTTTCCAACAAAGATTTTATGGTAGTCAACCTGCACATGTACCTTATGGAGTGGATTGAAGCCATGGAACTCTTTTGGCGCTCCTCAATACATTTATTTTCAATTCTCTGAGCCCGTTTAGTGGGTTACAGGGCAATATTTCAACGATCTGGTTGTGCGTCGATTGGTCTACTTTGAGTACGTTGAGTTTCCAAAGTTTTCGTCTCTCTTTTTGTTTACCCGTGTTTAACAAAGATGTCTTTGTAGTCAATCAGCACATCTACAGACGGAGTGGATGTAAGCCATGGAGATCTTCCGGTGCTCCTTTCAATCCCTTGAGCCCGTTAGCTGGTTACATGGCACTATGGGACAGGTCCTTTCTCGATCAAGTTGGTTGTATTTCAATTGGTCTGCTTTCAGTCATCCATATTCGGTACTCTTTTTCTTTGGGTTCGTCTCATGGAATTTACTATTCGAGTCAGGTCCTCAGCAAGTAAAGCGGTCAATTTTTACATTTAAACTGATCATAAGTTTGAACAATATCCTATAGGTGTGGCACTTTGAACTTATTAAATGCAAAGTTGGTGGAGATAAGCAGTTACCCTTTAGTTTCTCAAAGATTAGCGGGGATAAATAAAGCAAAGCCTGTGCACAAGCTGCCTAATGTAAGCAGTGGACACCCTAGTAGTCTCGTTAATGTTCATGTTTAATCTAAGAAGCTCTTAGGATTCCTTGGATGTCAATTTTGGTAGTAAATTTAACTTGTTAGAAAATTGGTTGGTTTTGACATATAAATTCTTGGATGATGCTTACTTGGCACAATCTCAACAGGAATGTAGTGGTAACAAGAAAAATTAGCAAAAAATGCTACTTCTGTGTCTATCTCAGTACTCATTTCTCTGGTGTGCTGTCTGAGGTGAGATGACTTTGGTTTTCTTCCATCCACAATTTTCTAGGACCAGACTTCGTACTGTCTCTTACGCTATCTCCTGTAAGATTGGTTGGCAGTGGCAAGGTAGTAAGCCAGACAATTGTGTATTCTGCTGTAATTAGGCAGAGAAAAGACTATTATTGTGGTCAATCTTGGGTGATACAATTTATTTTGGGGTACCCTAGATTCTTGGAATATTCGTACTGAGAATCGATCTTAGGATTGACCTGAAAGTCAGGAATGAGTACTCACAGAACGTAGTAGATGGACCTCAACACAGTTTTGGGTTTGGATCCCTTGTGTTTAAATTGCTCCCGTCTTTCCAGGATTAATTGATCTTTGTACAAATACTACAGGTGAAGGTACAATTCTTTGGCTTGAGTTTTTGTATGTACCATATGAATCATCCTTCGAAGTAAGGGTAGATCTTATCCTGCATAATCATGGCCTTCTTCCATTCAATCAAGAGGCAAAGGTTTCCCACAGCAGATTGCACAAGTCAGGATTGGGATGTTGTAGCTTCCTTCCTATCAGTTTATGAGCAGATTCGTTTTTTCTTGTTAGAGACTTGCAATGTTACATTCTTTGGTCCGTTGTACAACCTCTCTTTTGATTGCTACAGAGATTGACAGTAATTGCAAATCATACTGCTGGAGATGCTGAAGTTTACAAATTTCCTAGTTCATAATGGAGTCTGTGTTTAGCTTTTGGACAATTGTTCCACCTTGCACCTACTACTTCATACAATATGAGTTTATGTTTGTGCAAACTGACTGTTGCATGGATCAACATGTCTGTTACCTACATTTTTACTTGAAAAATTGGGGTCACCAAGTGGTGACATGATCTGAGATATGGTGCTAAAATGTTTTCAGGAGCTGTTGAGAACTATGAAGTATTCCAATTCGGTGTCTTTATTGTTAACTTCTAAACCGTCATGTGAGGTATTGTGGCTTCCAGCTTCTAGTACACTGTTTCTTAATTATGCACGAATTGCATATGCTTGAGAACCCATGACCCTTGAGAAGCAATTGCTTTTATAAAAATTGGAATTTCTGGCATGAATTTCACTTCATGTTCAGAATCAAGGAAACTCAGCATGTACTCTTCAATTTTTAGTGATGGTGAAAATGATCTGAAGCGCCTTGAAGAAGATACTGTAGCTACTTTTAGTCATGGAAAGCAGAATCTACGGCCATATCACAGCTGGAATGCCCAAGGGTGCTAGTGTCCCTTCAGTTCAACTACACTGCTTTATGGTAAATAGTGCGGGCAGATGTTTAGTGAGACTTGCCTTGGGTATCCGAATAGTTTTTTTTTTTTTTTTAATTTAAGTTTTTTTACTGAGACAGAAGGCCAACAGATCCATGTATCCCTGTAGTGTTGACCATGATATACATTATCACACTTGAAAATAGTGTCCAATTCTAGTGACACTTGTCTTGCTCCCATGATATACCCACCTCCTTTCCATAGGTTGGAAGTGTTTCAAATGGACATTGTTTTCAATCAAATAGGAATATTGTAATTTACAATGTGGACATCAGATATTTAGTGTGGGTTGGGAAGTAGTGTGTACCCACAATAGTATCTCCAATGAGTTTTGTGTAAAAATAAATTTCAATATTGTGGCTCTTCATAATCAATGTAATGCAGGCCTCATTGAATTTGGCGTTCTACAAATAGACGCCCAAAACGCATAAAATAATTAGAGCGGTGTGCATAAATTAAGAAAAAAAAACATTCCAAAAACGTCCAGGATGTGTCTCAATGACAAGTCTGTGCAGTTCAACGTGCAGTTCGTGCTCCTGATGGTCGTCTTCGCTGATGAGAGCCTTCTCACTATCAACACAATAGTACATGCCACACACAACGTCATATGAAACAGACTCTAGTTGTCCAATTCCGAGCATTTTCCAGTCATTTCTTGAAAAACGCCTATTTTAGGTGCCACGGGGGTGTCGTCCGCATAAATTAAGATAATGTACTTAATTTATGCAAACATCTAGTTTTATGAGGCCTGATGTAATGTAAGTTCAGGGAGAGTGTCCTCCTGAAGAAGGTTATAACCTTATATGTGTGCACACAATTGCCATCTAATTCTCCAGCATCTTAGTGTTATGGTGACTATTTACTTTGCGGCCACCTTAGCATTCAGATGTTGCAGCAACTAACTTACTTGGGAATCATTTTCCACACTCGCTACTGGCAACCATCCACCTGATGGCTCAAGCCTACCTACAATTGATGCTTCATCACCCCCCCCCCCCCTTGGCTCAGACGGACTAAGTAACCTTTGAGGCCCACGAGGGTCGAGGGGTTATTGGACGTATCCATTTTTGCTCTCTCTCCTTTAGACCCTCCTATGGAGATCAACGGCCTAGATTGAGGACATGAGAAAGAGAGGGTTATGCTCTTTGGAAGACATCCTCTCCCCCAATCCTAGAAACGCCACCTCATATGCTAAATCTCATATCATGACCCTTATTGAAAGCCAATTGAAGGGTAACTTGCTGTAGTGTCCAGGGAGATTTTTGAGCACAATTGATCAAACTCCAGATGTTTCCAGTCCAACATGTTACATGTTGTGATCTTTTGGTTTGTCTTTACTAATTTGCAGTATATTCTATAGATTCCTCTAAAATGATGGGTACTTTTCTTCAAGTCTTCAACTCCAACTGGTTATTCCTCAAATACAACCAGTTTATCTGTAAACTATCAGTTGGTTCTCCCCCTTCATTGGCCTGCTGGCAAGTTAAGAATTGATTCTGGTGCAGTAAAAGTCGTGCTGACTTGGTCCCATGTCTGAGTGTTTTTTTTAGTCATGCGTAGTTGCAGCACTTTGATCTTGCAGGCTTTTCAAGTGCACAAGTCCTTGGCTCTTGTGAGATTGGAGTAAAAGCTGTTGTCATTAAGGTGCGTGGCCCCTATTGTGGGGACTTTCAACTCCACAACTTTGGCTATGGGCCCCTCCCAATTTGTGTTAATTATTGAACTTAGAACAATGTTTGTATTTTGAGCACATAGTTCAATCTCACCATAACATGTATTTTGCGTGTCCATTCATAACTACAAGCCTTGTCATATATCACTCAAATATAGCTAGGTAGCCAATCAAGGAAAGTGAGCACATAAAGGGCCACATACTTTACATATTTTGCACTCTTACGTGATCCAACATGCAACATGTGATTAAGAATGCAAATTGGCCATGGAATCTTGTTGAAATTTCAAGGTACTTGCAAATATGTGTGGAGGAAATAGTAGAAATCCAATATCAATTCAAAGCTTGTGGTAATTGGCTTTGGGTTTCTAAACACAATATTCTTTTGCCCATAAATTAGCCATAGAGGCCTCCCCATGGGGAAAAAAAAAAGTTGTTGTTTGAAGTACATTCTTTACCCCTCCACTCAAGTTGAGAATGCAAACCCAAGATCAAGGAAGAAAACTTCAAAATTGGACATGAAGAGCAGCTAAGCATTCAATTATCATTACACCCAAATAGTTACAAGTTCAAAGGTGGTCTTGTTTTCTATAGAAAGAGCAAGAGAAGCTCTGTAAGATAAATTACTCATTTATGAAAAATTTGAAGGAGATTTAATCATTTCAAGTATCTGGGGATATTTCTTATAGGTAGGATTTGGTGATGAGCACTATCTTTCCTAGGCATGTGCTCATTTCAAGGAGAGAAATCCAATTGGCAAAGAAATAGCAATATATAGCAAATTACAATTCAATAGAATTGTTTAAACCTAAAATGTGAACATCTAATGTTATACGCTGTGGGTTGGTAAGTAGTGTGCACCCATAGTATTATTCCCAATATGTGTGATGTGGATATTTTGTTCATTGTATGGCCCACAAATGTGTTCCATAATTAGCGTAGTGCTAACTATTCTCAATGCTTTGAATGTAGATATTCAATATTGTGGCCCAATATTCACTATAATCCATGTAGAGCTAATAAGCTAACATTGTTTACCATGATAGTTGGTGATGCACCCACCTAGAAATACGCATGTCAGTTCATGCCCGAGTCCATGCCACCTCGGGGTTAGTGCACGATATCACAATGAGTAATATCACGTCCATGGTCAGTATAATAGTGTCGGTGGTCAGTATAATAGTGTCGGTTGTCCAATCCAATCTTACTATGTTACAATGTAACTATGAACCAATGTTTCAATATGTTATATTCCCATTTGTTCCCTACATATTTAATTGATAAAAGAACAAGGTGAGAGTGTATTTTGATTTTTATGTTGATGCGATTATCATGATTTCTTAAGGTTATAATGTTACTATAATATTCCATTTTTCTTACATGACTCGAGAAAAACCAAGCCCTAGTCCCCCTAGATTAACATGTACCACCCACAAGTCCATCTACCACAAGTAGGCATCAAACACCCCCCGCATAAGTGTCACGAAACTTTGCCCTTGAAGAAACTATAATTGAAAGATCAATCTTGTGATACTACAGTACAGTCTAACCTTGATAATGTCACCCTTGTTAATAGAACACCTTGATATTGTCACCTAAAAGTTTGAAACCGATTTTCATAGTGTAAAACTCCCTCGTTATTATCCCTATCACCCTTGGTAATGTCATTTTTTTTTCCAAAATTTGTAGTGTAAATGTGATAATACCAAGTATGGATGGACAGATTGTAGTAGCCGAAAGGGTCATGCGCCGCCCCTGTGATAAATGCAATGCTATTCTTGGAACTTGATCGTGCACCAACCCTCATTGCCGCATTGAATTTGGGTTTGGATGTCGAAGGCAAGCTTGTAGAAAAGCTTTGTCCTTTGGAGTACATAAACATGGATGGTGAAGATGATTTTGAGGTGGAATATTCTACTGAGGAGCTTGTGCAATTAGTGCAAGATGGCAAACATGTTCTTGATTCCATGGAAGTAGACCCATTAATTGTTGATAGCAGTGATGATGAGTCTAAAGTAGTGAAGTTAAGCGATGCACAAAAATATGCTAAAGATGTTTTTTTAATTTTATGGCTAGCCAAGGTTCTCAGATTTTCAACACTCTGGAGTTGTTAGGAATGGAAAAAATCCATGACAAACTCATTAGAATTGGTGTTGCACGTTCAACATCAACAAAACAATGTGACATTGGAAGCTTCTTTGTCTATAGTGAGAGGTCTTTACCTGATCTCAATGACACATTATGATGTGCTCTTGTTGTTATTCACAATTTTGAATTAGATTTTACATTCAAAAACATTGAAGTCTCGTATTTTTTATTTTCTTTTTACATTATAATTTTATTATGATTTTCTACCTATTTTTTTGATAATCACATTATGCACAAATCTTCAAAATGTGACATTATCAAATATGTCACACCTTGTTTATATCACTCTTTTTGGTGAAACGGATGGTGTGACATTTTCAAGGTTAGACTGTACCATTGTAACCTTTTGGGAATAAATCGGGTATCGTTTTTATAGATAGGGTTCACGTGTGTGCTACTTGATTACCCTATTACTAACTTCGGTTAACTTTGTCAAAGTGAAATCAATGACCAGTTACAAGTGTTCAAAGTATGTTATGTTAACGAACATGGGATGCTATAGCCTAACGGGTATATATCCACAAAAACATCAAGCCTTATTTAGACCATTATATTACTGTGGCAAAGTCAACAACTCATGGGACCATGTGATATTGTGCATGGAAAAATAGACGTTTTTGTGGCATAATATTCCACCTTTGACTGTTCCGTGGGGTTGGAACTTGGAAGGTCCTCCCCGATCCATTTATGGCATGTTTGCCTACCTCATAAGCTCGTCCCAATGGATGCTTTATATGTCATACTAAACAATTATAAGGTTATAATAAGTTTCACATTGTGATGCCCAATCACAAGGTGTTGTGTTTTACCAATCCAACGACAATCGTTATCATCAATGAGTCTAGGTGTTGAAAGTTGAATCGTATTTGACACTCAAGATTCAACAAATGATACCTGGAATTTGCATTTTTTTTTTAACCATGTAAGGCCTACTTCACACACAAGACTGAAGGCCCATGACCATTGCATTCTAAGACTTCTCATTGGGTTGAAAAAGCCAAGACAATCTAAGCTCGCTTAACACTAAACATCAGAGAAATTATCATGGATGAAAAGGTCTACATGGATTTTTACATGACAGACTATGGATAAAAAGTCTCATGGTTTGCTGGAATTTGTGCCAGCCCATCTCCAAGAGATAGGCATGACGTAGATTCTGGCAGACCATGTCAGTCAAATAGTTGGTACGGCCTTTGAATGAGGGTCAAGGGCCCTCACAAATTAGATGGTCGTGGCCCTTGACTCGTGTGTGAAGTGGCCCTAAGATGGTGATGTTGATGTGATTATTGGGTTGAGAATGGACACGTACTTTTCAGACTCAAATGGACAATTTTGGAAGTAGTAAACGCACTCACAAATATGGTTTTACAGACAGTGAACTTGACTCAATGGCTTCCAGGCCCTAGGGGAACCAAACTCAATTGCTCATCCCCTTCCCCCTTTGTTGTTGCATGTTTAAGGTATGCGACCTTCTTGTGAGCACTTCCAACTTCACATACAACTTTGACCATTTGATCAAGTTGGAAATTGTCTCATTTGGATAGCAATTGCAATGAATCACAAAGAGTGTCATTGATTTCAAGGTACATACAGTAATTGGAGTCAAGATGCAAACGTACAAACACCATCCATCAATTTACAAGTGTTCTTCGGTGGAGCTGTCCACATCTCCACATTTACTTCTCGAATCGAGTGTTGGGGATGCAAATAATCAGGTGGGTTCAGTTTGAATTTGGATAAGCTTGGAGAACCAAACCAACTGCTAATCTCATTTTATCATGGAGCAAATCCGACAATGAAGATCAGTTTGCAGTAACAATGACAATGACAACAATCTGTAATATTGTTTAATCTTGATGAAAATAGAAAGTATACACACCCCACCGTTTATGGTATATTAGTGTCACATGCCCCAAAATCTCTCCGGACACTGGGGTGAATGTTGTTTGTAAAACTTTACCTGGTCCAGGATCGTGATGATGTGGGAGCCATCTCCGTGAGATGGAAATAGCAACCTGCATGGGGGGCGTGAGGATGTGTATCTACCTTCCTGCAAAATCATTTTCAACTAATTTTGGAGATGCCAGCACATGGCTGATAATTTCCAACGCTGTACAGTGTAAATCCATTTCAGGAATGGACTGCCGTTCATCGATGACGCTCATTGCTCTTCTGGATCGGCACCGGCCAGGGCTACACAACAACATAATTACCCAAGGTGAAGACGCAGTGCATCGTATTATAGCATGAAGTTTTCTGTTTAAAGAATATTTGACCCCTGAATCAACATCGAAAGACCCCAAATTAGTCAAAAGAGTGAGTCCTGGCTACGATGAATCAACCACAAATCTATGCGTTTCACTGTTTTTGCCAAGCCGCCTTTACCTCAGCAAATTTTTGCACGGCAGGAATTACGCACCATTTCCGTCATCAAGAATGACGACTGCCGTGGCCGCGCTAGTCACACATGCACTCAAGGGTAGTCGCCGAACATTCCATCGGTTGCACCTACCACTGCCGATTTTCAAACTGTAACTCACATCGACGTTGTCCCTTTCTATGTGCATCTCTGGCTCTAAGAAGAGATTGCTTCGCGGAGTTAAGATTTTGGCCGCGCTGGTACAGGGCCAGTCACCAGTAATTCTAACCGTTGCACTTTCAAACGACTTTCAAGCTCAAATTGACATTGTATTGCAGTGTGATGCAAAACTCCAATGTGTTTCAGATAGAAGGTTGGTCTGCTTTGCCAATTCCTTCTCTGCTTCTAGAGATTGCTTCGCGGATTTAAATAGTCCTCTCCCTGCTTACAGGAAACAATCCATCAAGGAATGAGATCAAGCAGATTCGCAAATCTGGTGGAGTCCCCCGACCACGTGGATTGACGGCGTTCAGACTCATATTGGCATAGGTGTTTTTAATGTGATAAGAAACTTTAGATAGAAGCTGGTCGCTTTGTCAAGTGCATCTCTGCTTCGAGGATTCAAGAAGTTGATTTCGTACTTACAGCAGTATATCAAGGAACGAGAACAAGTAGCGGATTCACATATCTCTGGAATTGCTCCAGAAATGAAGACGAGTAGAGAAGACACGGCTGTGTGTACAGTGAAACGACATGAATTTGAGGTAATTACAGATATGTACCGGGGTGAGGATCTCCGACGACGGAGATCCTCCAAGTCTTATACAAGCTGCAAAATGGTGTAACGTACAATTTCCTGCCTAATGCTCTTGTCCCTCTGCCGCAATACCTCAAGAACGAAAAATTGGCAAGAGGGACGCTCTCATATAATGTACAAGATGTTCCGCTTGAGGCCTGCTGCTACTGCGAAAGCTGAAGTAGGAAATTCCCGTCATGACAGCATTGATACTTCGAAGTTTGTGAATTTGTGGATAAGTCCATCGCCGTTGCAGTAGGAGACGAGGCGTGGTGAGTTTGTGTAGGAGTTGGTAAGACTTGCCACTTCGGCAATCGCCTCTGCCATCTCCTCATCCGTCAACTCCTCGTCTTCATCATCACTTTCACACTCCTCCGTCCAACTGCCACCTGAGGAAACACGAAATGGGATCACTGACGTCAGGGACGAATACTCCAAAGAAACATTCAATTGCTAAGATTAGAATCACGAAAAGCAAGCCACAATATCAACAAGATGAGATCACATGGAACTATCGCTGCAATCGACCGAATGCAGAGCGAGTGAGATAGACTGCAGCGAGAAAGAAAAGACCGCATAGCGAGGACATCGACTGAATTCCTCGATGGAAAACGACTTTCGCAAGAGAGCTCCATGTTTATCTACCGTGCAAACCTTTAAGAAAGATTGAAGCGTGAACGAAAGGTTCGCATAGAGATGACAACAACAGAATTCCTGGAGCCAATTATTGTACAAGAGCTCCAAGACTCCACCTTCTGGCGTCAGTTCCATTGTAAAGTCGCGAAGAAGAAGGCAGTTAGTTACCTGTGGAGCAGATGACATCGGCATAGACCATTTCGCCACTGAAAGGGACTTCGACAGGCTTCCCTCGTGCAGGTTCAGCATGCCGGATGATGAAGTCTCCGTCCAAACTACTACGCAAGCTGCCGTTCACGCCAACGACGGTGACGCCGTACTGGTCAATATCCTCAGGCTTCCCTCCGTTCTCGTCGATAAGTTCAAGAACGAGTTTCTTCGGCACTACAGCTATAACACCTGAGCTTGTCACATTAGCCCCGACGTCCTCGCCGACTCGGTACACTTCGAAGGCGCTGTCGTCATCGTTGATGACACAGCTTGTCCTCAGAACAGCACTCTGAAAGCCCCGGTAGGTTAGAACCAAGTCTGTGTGCTTGGACTCTTTCAGCACGCGTCGAAGTTCCGCTTGCCTGCACTTGTTGAATTCTCCCGCAAAGAAGAGGCGAAATCTACTCTCCCCCAACATAAAAGACGTAGTTAGGAGACTGGAAATTCTGCAGAATCAGTTTCTACAAATTCACATGCATGAAGCACTACAAGAGAAGTATCATCGATAAATTGTAATCCGATTTTCTGGTCAATCCACATTCACGTACAGATTAGTACGGTTTAATAACCACAAGGACGCAAGAAATTACTCACGGGTCAACGATTGCAATGTCTCCCGAAAAGTGAACGTCGGTCATCGAGTTGAGAGGAGTGACTCGTAGCAGGCCTGTGCATGCTGCTTTCAAGTTCCAACGCCAACTCTCTTGTTCGTCAGCCTTTACCACACCTTTCTCAGCCGCTCGCCATGACCAGAGTGCGTCCCTCGCGCAAACATCCTTGTAATGCTTGTTCACCTGCGGAAGCACGAGGGGGAACGAGTTACTTAGTCGCATTCAAAATTCGTAATGCCAAGAACGACAACATTAATAATTATTCTAGTGCGGTATGACTCTAGGCAAGTTCATACACGTACAATAATACTCCGGCAATTGCAAGCAGTCCACCTGCTTGCTTTTCTTCATCAGAAAACTGAGAAGCTTCGAAACGGGTGATTAGTTCTTCCCAATACCTGAGAGAGCCGGGAGAGGTCCTTCACAGATAGAGAACGTGTCACTCTCTCCAGCAGACAAAGCTCCAGACTCTCCCATCCTCCTGCACTGATTTTCCTCGACGACTCGGAGGCTCCCTCGCCCTTTGTCGGTGTTCCTGGTCCAAACGACTCCTCGCACTCCACATCCTCGCACATAGGAGAGGACGTGGACGACTGGAATTCGGTCTTCCTCTCAGAAGACTGAATGCCAGTGGACACTCGCGCACGGAGGGAGCACAATCTCTTGTTCAATGGAGCTTCCACCTCATCAGAATCTCGAATTCTCGCACAGGAGCGCACAGAAGAGGAGGCTTGGTTGAAGGAAGCCACCACGGGTGCCATACTTTCCGTCAACAAAGGCATCTCTTTCATTCCCCAACCTCAATTGAATGCAATAAATTCACTCTCAACCCCCTCTTCAAACTCCTCAAAAGGCCCGCCACTTCCTAATTCCCACCAACGCAGCACCAGCACCTCAGTATACAAAAAATAATCACACTCGTCGAGCCCGTAGCTCGAAATCGACAAAAAAATAACCGAAACTCCTCCGATATCACTTTCGACGGGGACGCCAACAATTGTAATGGGGATGTCACCAGTCAGCAAACAAGCTACCTGCACCACCGCATATGCTCTACTTTCTCCCCAATTAGGAACACTCGCTCAAAGCTCTCCACCCCACGCTTTACAAAATTGCTTGCTCGAACTTAAAACCAATGCTTCCTTCCTTCCGTTAGGATGGCTTGTGCAGGGAGAAAGGGAGAGAGAAAGCGCGAATGTGGAGGGAAATTGAGAGGAGCGCGAGCATAAGAAGGGGAAGAGCGAGGGAGGAGTGCAGCAAACATTGGCAGCTGCGGAAGGTGAAGACTACTTAAGCTTATTATTATGAGTGTCTTGGTCGAGGGCGATGACACAAAGTCCAGAGGTGGGTCCCGCCCCATTCCCGAGGTGGGCCCTTCCCCTTGTTTATACGGATGGCCTTTTCATCAAGGTGGCATGTCTTGTATGGTATCCTCATTTCTTTTTCTTTTGCTTTTCTTTTAATGATCACTCCGAACCGGGCATTCTACAATGAACGGGGAGACAAACAACCGCTAGTTAGAGAGCATGCACTACACCGATTATCCCAATTAGTGTGTGTTTCTATTCAAAGTGCAATAACGTCTTATTCAGGAGTTCAATTGTTACTAATGAAAGTTTAATAGGTTGTTCAGACATTATAAAACATAAATGAAATTATTACATTCTAATTAAATAGTCATAGCACCGCATAACCCTGAATAGTAATTCGGATAATCAGTGTACTAGGATCATGGGTCCTAGAACACACTTCCTAGTTGACATGGGCAAGCAATAGGACATGATCCCGTTTACATGTGTCGAGTCAAATAATTACAATTGTGGAATAGACTTGTCACATGTAAATGGAGTCATGTTGTTGCAACGACCGCCCATGTCAAATGCGAAGTGTGTTATGAGACCGTGTGTTTCTAGTAGTGATGATCACACGTTGTATGCCAACGCTAACACAAACGGGTGTTAAATTGGGTCATTGTATGTCCCACATGTTCACTGTATATGAGCTCGTAAACTATGGGTTCCTTGATCAAAACTAATATCTTACATAGAAATAGTTCAAGCTAAGATTCTATTTGGTCAAAGATTGTGAGGTATTGATAGATGATTCTCTTATAGAGGAGTTGAAAGTTGGGCCACAATAGACCCAAGCTATTCCAAGCCGGGAGAGCTTTCCGAGCCCTGCCAGCGGTACAATAGTGGTTGAGCCCGGTGCATGGGTCTAGCTCCCAAGCTAACCCAACACTATCCCAGGCATGGTCTTGTATCGATAACATGTGAACATGCTCATTAAGATGGACCAGTTACGTTTGAGAAATAACCAGCCGAAATTCAAGACTTCAAGAAACTTGCCCATCGTTTCAAAAGAATCTATGGAATATATATTGATTCGATGAAGAAAAACCAAAAGATGTCAACATATAACCGCTTAGACTTGGAAAGCCAGCTAGGATCTCGACTAATTATGCCCGAAATTCTCCATGGGCACTGGAATTATAGTATCGAGGGCTACTTCACACACGAGCCAAGAGCCGTCCAAAGGTTGTCCCAACACACCTCCAAAATCATGTAGTGTGGTCACGGGCCCTCAAGTGTCGTGTGAAGTCGTATGTGACCGGACCCTCAACCAAATGCTATTTCAATGAATGTCTATTCACATGGGTCCTCACACCATATAAAACAGAATAAACCAACGGTTGTGAGCGGTCAAAGTGCCATAATCTCCCGGTTTTGTATTAGGCCTACCTCCAAGAGGTGGTTCTTGAAAACAGTCCAAGCGACCATGAAACATGATCCATTCGATGCCGAGTAGGAATCCATGTAGACGTGACATCCATCTCGCATTCACATAACTCCATCGGTCCCTCAAGCGTAGTGTGAAGCAAAGAACTTGGACCGGCTCCGCCTTTCCCACCAATGAGAGTGCTTGAGGTAGTGTAAATGGTCACGGGCTCTCAGTCTCGTGTGTGAAGTGGCCCTGAGTTTGGTGAGCCCATATCAAGGAGTCCATTCTAAACAAATAGGCTAGCTTCTCTTTGGGTTCCTGGAAAGGACTGTGTAGCTGGGGAGGTACTTACTCCTCACTTTACAATGACCATGATGCTGGCTTTTACTATATTATGTAGTTTCCCGAGTCCCGTGTCTCGGTTTCTGTTCCTGTCGATTTTGGAACTTTGGGCTCGCCTCTCGAACTTATATTAGCTAATTTAGGTATACAATGCATGTAAGTTATCACTATGAGGGATAAACGGGCCTTGGGTGACATCTGATTTGAGCCACACTGTTTAACTATTCGGAGTCGCGCAGTGCTATAACTATTTAATGAGAATGCGATTATCGTAACTCTGGGAGATGGATTTTTATCACATACAAATTAAACAAATGTGCATCTCTTCCATTCAACATTTAAAAAGACAAAGCTGACCCTATTAGATTTGTGACCGAGTCGTATGAAACAATGGCTTGAACTATATATACAATTTCGGGGTCTTTAGAACCAGATTGTGGTGTCAAAAACCAGCCTAAAACAATAACCTCCAAAGTACATGCTATTTTAAGGCGTGTTATATATGTTGGATGAATGAGAGATTACACTTGTATGCAATAATTCCCTCTCGCCAAGGGCCAGGGCCGGCCTCACCTAATATGAAACTTCTCCTATCAATAAAGCCTTCATACAATCAGCTTTACCTATTATTGTTTAACCTACTAGGATGTAAGTACATACACTCTACTGGCCTTTACTATATTGGTTCATCCCGTGTCTCGATTTCTGTTCACCTTTCAATTTTGGAACTTCGACCTCTTATTGATCCTACTATACAATGTATGTGTACATCAATGTGGCAGCTAAGTTAGGCAAGTAGTGAGCAACTTGAAGGCTTGACGAATTTGGGGTTGTTAGACTCCACTCCGTGTACATAAGTAAATTTCCTCCAGAAAAAGGCGTCAAAAGCCGGTTATCAATAAGCTTAACCAATTCCGGTCTACCTATTTTTTCCATCTATACTAACCGGAGCTAGCTAGAGTTCATCCCATTTATTTGATTTCCGGTCCATTCAATTTTGGAAACTGGGACTCCGTCGTGCCTCAATGTGGCAGTTGGGGCTAAGGGCCACCTCACACACGAGACTGAGAGCCCGTGACCATGTCACTTCGAGCACTCTCATTGGTGGAAAAGGTGCAGCCGGTCCAAGTTCGCCACTTCACACTACGCTTGAGGGACCAATTGGAGTATGTGAATGTGAGATGGATGTAAAGTCTACATGGAGTCTTACATGGCATCCAATGGATCGTGTTTCATGGTCACTTGGACTAATTTCTAAAACCACCTCTTGGAGATTGGCGTAACACAAAACCAGGAGACCATGGCATTCCAAACGCTCACAACCATTGATTTAATCTATTTTAATATGTGTGAGGACCCGCATGAATAGAAATTCATCGAAATAGCATTTGGTTGAGGGTCTGGTCACATATGACTTCACACAACACTTGAGGGCCCATGATCACACTACTTGATTTTGGAGGTGTCTTGGGACGGCCTTTGGACACTTTCATTTGGGCTCTCACAACTTCATGGTCATAGCTCTTGGCTAGTGTGCAAAGTGGCCCTAATTAGAGTCTCCAAATTTTCAAGTCATTCAAGGGAGCGTAATTTTGACGAGATACAATCGAAAGTTGGTCACGACTAACCTTCACCTTTGAATGCTCCTGCAACCCAAAACAGGTCGCCACCTACTATTCCAATGGTGTGTCGACCCACTAGGTGGCAGTCTACATGGATGGAAGGTATCTAATGCTGTCGGGCAATGTTCACTACCATGTGGGCTATAACAACATATAAAAACCTCAAACTCCAAGCATGTAGAAATATTTGTTAGGTTGGCATTGCTTGATTTGGGAGGCGGTTCCAAGTGTTGCCCAAATGTGAGACCCCAAATTTAGGAGCCAAATTTAGAAGCCAATATCTTTCACATATGATGTCCAATTTGGGTGGGGTTTTCCCCCCTTAGATCAAGGTGACGGTTGTGCATAACTTGACCGGATGGCTTTGGGAAAAATTGATGCACATGTTCCTTACTCCATGAAAAAGGGGAAATCTCTCAAATTGACCTCGTGTGGCCCCTCCAACTTTGAAGGTGATGGACTTCATTTGTTTATGCTCTCAAAAGAACCCCATATGTTCTAAAAGTTACTCACTTTTCATCCACATAACATATTATGGCAAATTTGCTAACTTTCTAAAATTTGTAGCATGACAAAAATGGTCATGATAAAAATAAAAAAATAAATTGTAGATCAAGGCCATGTCCATACATTCACCTAGCTTAGAAAATGTGGTCTAATTGACTTCAAATTTTCACATCAAGAATATATGGTAGTCTAGTTCACATTTGTACGATTCTATTTTTGAATATTATTCAAAAATTAGGACCTACTTGTCTACATAACATAAATTTCTAGCACTGGTGCTAGAAATGCTTGAAAATGGAATATGAAGGCTTGAGCAGCTAGGGGCTGACCCATTTATTGCTTGAGCCCATCTAAATTAAGGTATGTGGGTGTTATTTGGTTCACTTTTCATGTTCTCCAACTTCTACCGATTATATTCACACACCAATACTCATGTTGCTTTAGCAAATCTATGATGAAACGTATGCAAAAACCTTATTAAAAATCATGCCTCCCTAATTTAGTTATAATTATCAAAAGTGCATGTTTGTTGATTTCTTGACCGAACACACATGTCTTCTCAATTGTGGTCACTATTGAGTGTAGAGAAATTATCAATATTTGAAGACGTGGTCCAATGATTTAAAACATTTGTCTTAATGATGTGTGCTCTTTCATCCTTGCCAAACCACATACTAAACAAATCTAGGGATCCGATTAAGAAAATGAGTTACTTAAGACCCTTCTACCTTACAACATACAACATGGTGGTGGTACTGGCCGTTGCTCCACCGTTCCCACCATTTTCGGAAAATAATGGGGACACCACATGAGCCCAAGAGACCACATTAAAGTGATGTGTTATTGTGCACAATGCAAAGGACTGGTCATGCACAGGTCCATATAGTCCACCATATATTGCACCCCTCAATTTCATCACTCATGTATGGTAATTGTCTCCTTCAAAGATTTATTTAAAGCAATCTAAGTGCTATATTGATAATTATCATATTCCAACATACCTTTTACAACGATAAAAATGATTATTAATGATCATAAAACATCAAAGTCGTGCTTTAAATTACAACAATCATGAAAAAATATTGAGAAATCGTAAACTAAAATCGCGTGTATATTAGAAGTATGGAATCTTGTGAATATGGTATTTATTTAACTGTGAAATTTGTATGGAAAAAAATGTGACATGGCGTAGTTGAAATCTTAGGGCCACTTCACACACGAGACTGAGAGCCCATGACCATTATACTTTAAGCACTCTCATTGGTGGAAAAGGTGGTGCAAGTCCGCTTCCCACGATGATTGAGGGACCAACGGAGTATGTGAAACCTCACAACCATTGATTTATTATATTTTATCATGTGGGAAGACCTTGCACAAATAGAGATTCGTTGAAATAGCATTTGGTCAAGGGCCCAGTCACATACGACTTCACACTACACTTGAGGGTCCGTGACATGACCATGCTACTACACGATTTCGGGGGTGTGTTGGGACGGCCTTTGGACACTTTCATTTGGGCTCTCACAATCTCTCACGGTCACGGCTCTTGGCTCGTGTGTGAAGTGGCCCTAAGTTGACTCTAAGGCAACATGAGTCACAATATTAAACAAGCAAGGAACAAAGCAAAGGCGTTGTTGTTGTGTATTATTATCATGGTGGGTAGATGGGAGCCTATACATAGTAAAATTCCTTTGAGAAACCGAGGGCGATGGGAGGCGAAAGAGCTTATAGTAGCTTTGTGGCCATATTATTGCGTTGGATTTGATTTCGGTGGTGGATGTTTCTTAAAATTGGTCACCACAACAACTGTTCTAGATGCTTCCCCACCCTCAGCATGAGCAGGTATCCGGAAAATTATAACCTAGACATCACCACAATAGGCACAATTGAGGTGCTCACCAATGGCTTGATGACACCTGGACAGTGTGAGGGAGACAATAACACAGGAGGGGGACTCTTCTGAGCTCATTGAATCACCGAGTCTTCTTTGGCAGATTCTAAAGCACCCCCAACAAGCTTTTTAATGAAGGGCCCCTTGAATAGGATAAGAGCCGGGGCCCGTGACTTGCAAACCTCGGGCAGTCCCAGAAAAATTGTTTTGGACCCGATCGAAAAAAGTTTTCCGTCTCGCTCAACTTTTTTTTTAAAAGAAAAAGAAAAAAAGTTCTCCTTGCATTCTTGAAGGCTGTCGAGTTCACAAAACTCATGTTCAGTGCACCTCAACTTCAAGGCCCATAGTCCAATATATATGTTCACTTCCATTTAGTAGATAAGGGATTGATTGGGATTTCATTCCCAAAGTGAAACCGTCAATAAAGTATGTAATTAATTTGGAAGTTAAAGATACGAAAAATTCCTCATCAACATTGAGGTGATAAGTTTTGTGACTTACCATTTTAAAGGGCCTTTTCCATTTTAAAATTGAGCTTATAATACTTTGATAATTTTAGTTAATGTGTCTTTATATATCTTATAAGTATCTTCTCCTTTCACAAGTAAGATTTTATAAGTGTGCATACACATTCAAGCGAAGTACGCTTAATTAAACCTAATTAAGCCTAATTAAGTGCAAGGCCTAAGGCCAACTTGGTGCCTATTATGGTATCTAAAATCTTTGAAAGATTAATTACGCTTATTTAGTTTGAATATGTATGAATACTTGTGAAATGAGAATACACCAATCAATTAGCTAAAATTAGCACATTGTTTTGAGCTCAATTTCAAAATGACAAAGGCCCCCTCGAATAGTACATCATACAAATTATCACCTCAATGTTAATGAGGATTTTTCATATTTTTAACTTCCAAGTTAACTACAAGGTAAAAGCTCATTGGGGGTGCTTTAGTGTCAAACGTCTTCTTTTGCTTTTGTTCTCTTTTGTTTAGAAACCTATTGTATCGTAAGTGGGAGCGTTGTGTTTGTCATTGTTTCCCCATTGCAAGACGGAACCTTACTAAGGGCATGTTTACCTTACAAAGGCATTAGGTGATAAGGACTATGGTACCCCGTTTTTTAGATGAGACCATACAAAAGTCCTTGGACTGCATCCCAAAGTTTTATGGAGGGCACAAGCCCTTAGTGTAAACCTAAATTCTCGCTGCAAATTTTGTCATGCCTATCTTCAAGAGTCATCCGAATAAAAATCCATACAATTCTAGCCAACATTATCCATACATGTCATGTGGGATTCCATGTAGATATTCATGCATTGAAGATGTTATGGGTTATAGTCTAGAACCACCCTCATGTAAACCTAAAGCAGGGGCATGTGAACACTCTCAACCTATGAGGATTTAAAGATTCTCAAGAGCCATGGCTTGATGGCTTTCATGCACTACAATTCATTATTTTCCCATTGCAAGAGGAAAACTTTCTAAGGGTATGTTTATACCAAAGGCCATGGTACCTCACTTCTCAAATGAGACCATAGAGAAGTCCATGGACTATAACCCAAAGTCATTTGGAGGTCACAAGACATTAGTGTGAACCCAAAATGGGATCATAAAAAACATCTCACAATATTTTCATTAGACATGAGAATGCTTCATGGAGGAGAAAAGAAAGTAAGTGTTTATAACTTTGCTTATGTATTTGTGCTTGTATATGTTGAATTCAACAAGTTTTGAGGATTCACAATACTTAATACACAATAGACCAAAAAAAAAACAATGCATTGTGGAAAATTACTACGTGATAGTTACACACAAGGCAACCTTATGCAATAGCTCCAATAATCACATTCTAAATTAAATATGAATAGTATTAGAATATGTAGTTTTAATAAGTTTGTCATTGGTTCTCCATTGGGGCCTGCCACACATTCCACCCAACCTACCTTCAGGAGCCGTCCTGAAAAAATCCCTTGCAATCCACACCAACATTATCCATGATTGCCACGTGGGATTCCACATATGTTTTGCATCCATTGAAAATATTATAGGTTATTGTCCGAAATGGTGCCCCCACTTTTCTTACTACAACTACTTCTCGTAGGATATGACATGATTAGCAAATTCAAATCGTGTTCATAGCCACTTTCCTTGTAATGTTTGGAGCTCGTGTACACAACTTATTCATTGTCAAAGTGAAGGTTCTTAAAGTTATTAATAAATTATATAAATTATGTAATTATATGGATTGTTGTATCTAGAATGGTTACTACATTTTGAATTTTCTTTTTTGATCATTTGTCTTTCACTGACCCTTCTTAGATCCACATTCAACCATTCACCACTCAAATATAGGTGTATGTTTAAGACGAGGCACCAAATTAGACACATTTATCCTATAGAACTTGGCATGAACCTTGAGGCCGTTGGCTCCATGACGGTGGTGAAAATTGCCAATGGACAGCAATGAAGGGCTAAAAGTGGAGCAGATGCCCATGAAAATGGTTTCTTACAACTACATTCTTTATGCTTTGTAATTTATATGCACATGTGTTGTGAGGAGGGACAATGTTGGATGCCCCACGAGCTTACTTCATTTGCATGGGTGCAAAGAACTACAATATTAATGATCCAAATAAGTAAATGAAGCCAAGACATGTGTTGAAAATAAATTGAACTATGTGCTCAATCAATAAACATTGTTCAACAATGTCAAGCATGACCCTTTTAGTGAGGAATAAAAGTGCACATAGCCTTGATTACCTATAAGCTTCCATATTGAGCTTGGATATGGGTTCATGGACGCTTGCAACTTAGTGTCGGTCGAAGTAAGGTACAAGTAGCGTCGCACAACTAGGTGAGTCTTGACTGAATTTTCTTGTCTATATTGGAGGAGAACAATTACTAACCGATTAATGAAATTATAGTAATTTGCACCTCTACAATGAATATTAGGGTCACTAGCAAGTTGGATGAACGTTCTTTTCGATTCCTAAGGGCCACTTCACATGCGAGTCAAGGGCCGTGACCATGTACTTGTAAGGGCCCTTGATTCTCACCCAAAGGCATATTGATATTGACATGGTTTGCTGAAATTTGTGTCAAGCATAGTCCTTGGAGGTGGATTTGAGGCGAATTATGGCATACCGTGAAACATTATTTAAAATATGCCATGTAGGAATCCATGTAGACTTTTCATCCACGATAGTTTCTTTGGGTCGTTACCATGCACCTTCTAGTGCGATGTGAACTTGGAAGGTCTTGGCCTTTGTGACCAATGAGAGATTTTAGAATGCAATGATCACATGCCTACAACCTCGTGTGTGAAGTAGCCCTGATTCTTGCGTGAGTGGCCAATTCATTCCCACATTTTGACTAATCTTGCTAATAAACCTAATTCATGACCACTGGGAACTTTGGAAGTTCCCAGAGTATTAAGGTCACCTCACGCACGAGCCAAGAGCAATGACCATCAAATTGTGAGAGCCCAAAAGAAAATGCCCAAAGGCCGTCCCAACACACCTCTAGAATCACGTAGTGTGATCACGGACCCTCAAGTGTATTGTGAAGTCATATGTGACTGGGCCGAAGTCTACTTCAATGAAATTTTGTCCATGCGGGTCCTCACGCATGATGAAATAGAATAAATCAACGGTTGGGAGTGTTTGGAGTGCCATGGTCTCCCATTTTTGTGTTAGACCTACCTCCAAGAGATGGTTGTTGAAAATAGTCCAAGTGACCATGAAACATGATCCGTTTGATGCCATGTAGGAATCCATGTAGACTTTGCATCCATCTTGTATTCGCATACTTCCATTGGTCCCTCAAGCGTAGTGGGAAGCAAACTTGGACCGGCTCCGCCTTTTCCACCAATGAGAGTGCTTGAAGTGAAAAGGTCACGGGCTCTCAGTCTCGTGTGTGAAGTGGCCGTTATTAGTACACATTTTGGATGTGATCAGAACCTCAGTTTCCATTGGTGATCGGTCCCTGCAAGAACATTAGAACTGAAATGCATCGCTTAGACGGTCGAGATGAAAGGATCTCACAGTCAGTTCAGGTGCGAATTTCTCCTGTAATTAGGTGCCATTTTACATCAATGAATGCAATCGTGGATCCAAAAAAAAAATCATCACATGTGATCGTTTTGATAGAAAGAGAACCTTCAGTTTGAATTACTTTAAAATAAAATAAAATAAAATAATACGCCCATATCAAAGTACCGGCATGAATGTGAGTCCGTTGGCCTTGTGTTGATCACAGTGTTTTGTGATGCAACAAAAGGAGTTTTGTCTCCTTTGAATTGCTTTATATGCATCTCTACTCCAACATTGGAATTTTGGTCATGCGAATCTTTGTGATTTGTAATTGCTAACTGAACGTGACCATTCATAAACCAATCCAATGGTCAAAATTGTGCACACAATATAGCAACATAACCTTCATTTTCAAGAGTCGATAGTTGTCATTTGACACTACCCAGTCAAAGCTTACCCTCCAAATCACTACATCTCCAAATGACATATAGAAGAAATATTGCTCTTGTCTATGTTCCCAAAACACAGTCAAAGAAGATACACACGTGTAGCAAAGAATTCATGGAAGTTCAAGGTGAAAATGTCGAGAACCCTTTAAAGCTTATAAGTTCCATTTTTGTAGTTGAATAATTGGCACCTCGAACCCGGGATCAATATAGTGGGACTAGGTTTGGATGATTGAGCCATGGATTAGTTGGAGATTATTTTTTAATGGACCCCCTAACATGCTTGTCACTAATCTTAAGCCCCCCCCCCCCCCCGGGATTGATACCCAAATACTAAAAGAGGGGATTACTAACGAGGGGTAAAGTTTTGTAACCCTGCCATGGGAAAGTGAAAACACGCTTATCAATATTGTCTATCATGGAGATTTTTATTCTTAGCCAAACATACCCATATTTTTTTAAGTGAGATCCAATTGAAACATAGTTGACAATAAACTTGGGAGGGGTATGTTTTCACAACACTCCTTGTGGTCATGAACCAAAATCTAATTACAAAGTTTCGTGACACTTGTCAAAGGGGAGGGCAAACCACGAAGAAATATTGTATACCTTAATGTTTCTATTTTGTAACAAATTGACCCTTAATTCATGATCAATAGTGTTTGATTAGTCTATTGAAAACCAATTAAAAAGTTTATATTCTACTTTATCATGTGGGAAGGGAAAGTTTTTTAAATGCACTCACATGATAAAGTAGAATATGTGCCTAATTCAATGCCGTGTCTTAAACGGACATTTTTATTTGATTGGTGAATGGTTGGGTATAAATGTAAAAGTGGTTACCAAAAAGACATATGTTGAATAGGATACTCATAGGAGCTCCAAAAATCATGACATAACATCATTTAGATGCATGGTTGTGTTGCATTCTATATTTAGCATCTAACATGGGCCTCCACTTTCTTACGTTCATGAAAGAAACTTAGAAAATTGGGAGAAACAAAAATGTTGGTACGAAAATGAATAGTGGTGTATGAATTTTAGGAATAGTGTGAATAGTGTCAGTGTTTTTAGTGATAGTGCTGCTATGAATAGTATTTTTAATGAATAATACCCGGATGAACGATGTTTCATGTGAATAGTGTTGGGAGTATAACTCCACCCAAATTTTCAAGTGTTAGCCTAAATGTATGAACAATAAACAAATATTCTTACTTTCTTAAGGGGCCTGTAGAATTTAATTGACATATTCCAAGGTCATGGAATCAACCCACATGGTTGAATAATGCTATGAAGAAAAGTGGCTACGGACATGCTTTGGAATTGTTAATCATCTCATACCAATCACATGTTTCATATCCTATGAGCAATAGGTATAGAGAGGAAAAATGTCCATTTTAAGACCACTTACCTTAGGTGATGTGAACCAAAGTATGAAATGCACAAGTGAGCACACCCCCCCCCCTTTGTTTCACAAGAGGTATGACAAGCCAGGTTTATTACGCATATATGTGTAATTAGGTTGCCTTCACAAATAGGTTGCCTTTTCCCCCATGCACACTACCTTGAGTCATAACCATATTACAAAAACTTATAACTTCCTTTACTCACCTATATTGCAATCACAATAAAATAATAATTTACGTGTATTGTTGTTATAGTAGTAATAGTCCATAGAGACGTACACAATGTCAACCATAGGTGTTGGCATAAATGAAGGACACTTCACTTTGATCATAGCCGCGAACTCATATGTGAACCATGAGTCGGATTTATTGAGCATGGGGGTGGGATAGGTGCTACTGCCTCCTATCGGATGTGGTCCTTATGGGTGACCAAATACAAGGGAGAGGGGTAGTGGAGCATTTGTTGGATCGAGGGGTTGGTTTGTTGGGTGTTTTGTGTCATTGTGTGTAACTCCGGTGTGTTATAGAGACATTGTGCCTAGGTCTATTGCGATTTATGTTGGGTTTGAACCTTAGAGGTGACTATGGGGTGTTGTTTGTCTCTATATCTAAGCTATTTAAGTAGGTACCCTTGGGGTTTTGGTGGTTGTTTAGTGTTGGTGGTTGCTTAGGTTGAAATTATTGGTTGTTGTTGGTTATATGATTTATGTTTGTTCAACATGAGTAAGGTGATATATTTAATGGCTATCAAATGGTTGTGTTGTATTCATGAATGGGCATTAAGGGGATGTAGCATTGTTCAAATAGGGTGGTAATATTATTTGTGTGGATGCCTCCACAAATGCATGTTGTGAGGATAGTGCGTGTGATACACCAACCAACATTTTCTAGAGTGTCCACCAATGTTTGAAATTTGGGTTTTTCTTTTCTTTTCCTTGACTCGGAGTGGTGGGGCCGCTGTCTTGGCAAAAGGTGATTTCAATGAATTGTAGGCTTAGGTTTTGTGTGGTATAGAGACATGTGTGCGTGCGTGTGTGTGTGTTTTGGTTCATCGAGAAGAAGTCTATGGGAGGCGAACTAGGGTTTTGGCCTCTGGTGAGGCCACGTCGCCAATTCGAGACCTTGAAAACGTCGTAAATCTACCAATCCTAGTATCTTCGCATTGCCGTCACTTTCTGTCTTCCCCGTTTGTTGCTTCGTTTTCATTTTCATGAGGAGGCGGTGGTGATGACTAAGATGTATGATCCGAGTCCGCAAGGCATTGGTATGGCCTTGTGGTGCATAAGCATGAATGTAGGGATTGTATTCTCAGGGGAAAAGGAAGGGGGGTACTCTAAGGTGGGTATATGCGTTCCTAGTGATGTGTCTCATGTTGTTAAGTGGGAGAGTAGTAGTTTGTGTATTTGCCATATTGTTTTGTGGTGTGTAGTTGTCCTAGTATATTTAAGGGTGGGGATTGGTGCACATGGAGAGGAGGTGGAGACATGTGTTGGTCTCTTGAAGGGGACAAAGATCGTTGGGGGGTGGGTGAGGGGGAAGGGGGACTTAATAGGCTAGACGGTATTTATTTTATTTTATTTGTGTGATGTATGGATCAAGGGAAGGGGGTTATTAAAGCCAATTATGGCAAGTTTACTAGCAGCTTCATTACAAAATATTATTGGGTGTGCGCACTTTTTTTTTGGAGGGTGAGGAAGATGTTTGTTGTATGATAGTCGGTGTGTTATGGCTCGTATGAGTAGTTTGCCAGGATGTTTATGTTAAGAAGAGGGGGTGGCCGAGGTGGTCGTGGACGAGGTAGATGGAGTTAAGATTGTATGTGAAGATGTATGATTGTGTCGTTGTTTTTTCTAGTGAGGGGGAGGCCACAAAGATGGATATTAATTTAACGTGTAGGATGTTTTAGTGTCTTGGGAGTTTGTAAGCATATTAGGTGGTGTCAGCAGGGTGGTAGATTAATCCTAGTACACCAATGCCTTTGTCTCCCTAGCCATGGATTTGGGGGGGGGGGGGGAGGAGGAGCCATACATAGAGTAGGTGTGTGTAGACTTGGGGTATTTTAGTTGTGGTTATATGTAAAATGAGAGTAAAACTTTTAAAAAAAAAACACATTAAACTCCACAAGATCACGCTCGTGGCAACCAATGTGCACCTGATATTAAGAAGTTACGTAATGTTAGCATGCATGTGTGATAAAAGAGAATCAATGTAGCATGTGACACCATGAAACAACACACGGTCAACATTGCACAACAAATACAACGATGACACCATGATGCATGTGCGCATGTGGTTTGAAGTCTTTGGTGATACATTTCAACGTCAAACCCATGATAACATATAGGAGGGCAACGTGACAACAAGGAGTGAGATGTAGACCGAGAACATCCGTTCGGGATATAAGAGAAGGGGGGACTTGAAGGGGGTTGATATTATGGAGTGTTCAGAGTGTAGTGTGGAATGGTGATATATAGTAGTAGTAGCAGCCTGGGACCACCTGATTGCACACTGATCAGCGGTAGACGTTACTAGCTAGGACAATCTAAGAACGGGTCAGTGTGCAAGTTTAGAAAACAATCAGAGGGAGGGAATTCATGGTGATGGTGATGATCATCACCCGGAGGCTCTTTACACTATCCTATTCTAAGTCACTGTATTCTTTGAATCCATGCTAGTAGTGCTACATACTCCATAATTCCCCACCTTCTAGGCATGGCACCTCCTACCTATAAGCTCCCCATGAATAATTTTACACCCCTTTTTTTGGGCACGTAACTTGTTCGATCGCACTCTTCCCGAGTACTTATTATTTGGCTAGCTCCTTTGAAAGAAACGTCTTGTTTTCGGATGGTGCCTCGTCTAATAATATAATGGTCCAGCGAGGGAAAAAACTGTGGGAGGGGTAGAAGACAGGGTTGCTTGTCCGCAGGTATAAATAGAAGAGGAAGAGAAGGCTTTGGGGCTTTCATTAGTCCACATGCCCTTCATGCAATTTGATGTGTTTGAAGGGTGGAGATTATAGCCATGTCTAGAATAGAATAAGATCAATCCCAATCAGGGCTCCTACCCAATGTTCTTATTAATACCCCCCCCCCACCCCGGTGAGTGACCCGAGCTCTTCTCTCTTTAGCCAAGTCTTTCTTATCCGCACACCGTTACAATTAGGATGCACCAAGGTACGAGTATTCTCCTTGACCTCGATAAACAACCAAACCAATGGCTACACTAAATATACCGATTAGCTACAGTCCACCCTCTCTAAATGTTAACTTTCTTCTACTCCCCACATATTGCACACTATAAATGTTAAACGTGTTAATTGTTAACAAAATAGTACTCCCTTCTTTGTAAATTTGACTCTATAAATGTTAACGAATGAAATACAACCATAATATTTGAACCATTGATTCATACTTCACCCGTGATTTGTAAACTTGATTTTGAATAAAGTTTTGATTGGGTGTGCAATTTTATGAAACAAGGACTCTTCACAATTGCTTATATTTATAAATGTTAAGATTTGTATATTGCTCAAAAAAGCAATTTTATAATTGTTAATTGTTAACACCTCTATAAATGTTAACTTTGATCCACTCCCGATGGTTAACATTTATAGAGGGTAGATTGTAGTGAGGGTGGGAGATTCCTGAGGGTGATACTAAATTCTATAAGGTCCGAGACGACCCTAAACTACTAGATGATGGTGGAGAGATACCCAAATCTCAAGGAAGAGGTTGGCAATTCGATTCCCGACTGTGAAATCTCCTCTTTACTTGACATAAAAGCTTGTCAGATGGTCAACTGCTTCTTGTGCTTTGGCGCTCACCTATCGGCCTTTTGTCTTTAAAATTTTAAAAAAAAACTATATTCCTTTATGTTATGAAACAATGTCACCAAAAGATCATGGATCTAAGACTAGGAAGCATTGTTCATCTCGGCATTTGGCACTATTCACTAACAAACATGTGGTGCGCACTAATCACACGCACGCACTAATTTACCGTAATCATGAGTTTAGTGTTACTTTGTAACAATTTTAGCCCTTGATAAGTATGAGATTTGGCTAAACTGTGTGTGTGATTTGAATGAATACCACTCTCACTAATTGGTATATTTAGTGTAGTCACCTCCCAAGTTCAAATCTTCATGTATGTTTGCCTTCTTGTGACATCCATCTCCTGTGGAGAGAGTGAGAGAAAGCAAACCCATCTCCAAATGGATTAAACTTGGATGAGCTCGTTGAGAGAGAGAGAGAGAGAGAGAGAGAGAGAGGGGTGCTATTAAGAAGAAAGCAAACTCATGTCCAAATCGATTGAGTTAAACTTGGATTAGTTTGTAAAGAGAAGAAAAAGGCCCTTGACCTCATGTGGCACGAAATGAAACCGAGAAGATTCAAATGCTTCTTTGGCTTTGGCTAACCAATATATCTGGCCTCCCATATGTTCTTGGAGTAGGTGCATGGGTTTTGAAGGCAAAGGTCTCAATTGCAACAACACTCCCATGACGGAGACGTCCCAACATTGTCTCAAGGATTGCAAAACGTCTAGAAACTTGTGTATGGAGCCTTTACTAGGCCTCTTCTTGGTATCAATACTAATAGAAGAATCTACGATACCAACTACAAGTGTGAGGAATACCCATGCAATGTCTCAAAAGAAATGTATATATATCCAACTATTATATGAGATAAAAGGACAAAAGAAACTAGTGTCATGATGAATCAACATTTTGTTTGAGCAACTATCTATGTCCAACCATACCAACATGTTTACGCTATAATATTCTTATTTGAGACCCATGGACAAATGAAATTTCACGTGGACAATCTTAACCATATAAAGAGGTCATTTATACAATCAAATACACCCATGGGGAGGTCATTATCAAAATTTTACCTAACCACATGAAAACAATATAGGGTACTTTTAATTCAATGGAGCAAAATTTTATATGATTTTGGAATTACTCTTGCTTGGATAAAATGACCCATACAATGTTATATCTAAAGTAGCGGAGGTGAAAAGTATAGGTGGTATTTAATGTTTATTAATAAAGTAGGCTATGTAATATTTGGACAAATGAAGAATTTTTGTGAGGTTCAATGAATGTATTTGGGTTGGATGAGAAATTGCCTCAACTGACTAAAATTTATCCAATTTAGAAGTTGATGTTCTATATTATGGTTTATGGCCACTTCACACATGAGCCAAGAGCCGTGACATTGAAATTGTGAGAGTCCAAAAGAAGTGTCTAAAGACCATCCCAAGACACTTCCAAAACCATGTAGTGTGATCACAAGCCTTCAAGTGTAGAGTGAATTCATATGTGACCGGGCCCTCAATTAAATGCTATTTCAATGAATTTCTATTTGTGCGAGTCCTCAAACATGATCAAATATAATAAATCAACTATTGTGAGATTTTGGAGTGGCATGGTCTCCTGGTTTTGTGTTAGGCCTACCTCCAAGAGGTGTTCTTTCAAAATAATCCAATTGACCATGAAACGTGATCCATTCCATACCACATAGAAATCCATGGACTTTAAATTAATTTGCAAGTGTGAATGGAAACTTCGAGGGTTATCTAGAGGACAAAGATTGTGCTTCCTTTACCCATTAGTGAGGATGAGACACAACATGTTATTTCAACTACATTGGATTGTGAAGAAGTGTTTGGAGAATCCATTATTGCAACCGTGAAAGTTATGCCGACAATGGAATATGACGGACATCAACCTTCAAGGCCACATTGGCTTCTCAAACTTAATGCCAACATGTTTTTGTAAGGACATGCTTACATGAGTTAAAAAAATCAATTTACTTCGATAGCAACGATGACTCCATCAGCTCTTCCTCCTCGCATGGTTCCATGTTGGCTGGATTGGGATATGATGTAGGCATCTTTTTGTGTCCATAAATTCAACTAGATCTCAACAATTAAATTTGTGAAGAAAATCAACACATGGAGACCGCCCAAGAACAACACCCCAACTTCCGTTTTCCAAGGATTGGGCGGATTCAAATGATGCAGAGGAAATTTGGCATGAAATGAAATTGTGTAGGAAACCCGTTGACCTCCAAAAAAGAAAAAGACAGGAAGTTGCATTTAAATAGGGAGTTGCCATGCTGGCCTTTGAATTCATGATGTATTATTTTAACCCCTCCAATTCTCCTCAAATTCCACTATGACCAAACAAATTGTAAGTGGGTAGATGCAAATTCAATCGTGTCAAATGTGACAATGGGGTATGATCTAATTAGGAGGATTTGATCATCATACGATGTATAAGTATTATATAATAAGCTCTTGAATTGGGATGAACTTCTCAAGACATTTTTGATGGCATTTCACTTGTGCATTTAGGGAGTTAAGAACCAAAAATAAGTGCCCTCGCCTAGAGGGGAAGCATAACCCATTAAGCCCATCAATATTAAGGTTGCCCAATATTTGACCAACACTACGTTGATTATCATATTTAGTACATGTGGTAACAATTCTTGAAACATGCATTGTCTTACCAAACCTCGAAATCAATGAGAGCTGGATTTTTAACTGAGTGATACTAAATCCATAAACACATGCTCATTTACCACAACATTTCAAGAAAAACGTGTGCATGCTCTAAGGTGTTTGAAGCTGAAGGTCGCAACTTTGAGAATCAATCTTGATGATTGCAACAGCAGTAGCAACAACAACAACAACAACAACAACAACAACAACAACAACTTCTTCGGGCATTGTAAAATGATATGGTAACATTGCAAAAGAACCACCGAACGAGAGAACCAAACGAGAGCCAAGAATCTTAAGGCCGGGTCTTCAATTGATTCGTGTAAGATGACTAATAAGTTAGCCCCAGAAATAGAAGTAGGTCTAACTAATAATCACAGCCATGGTTTAAATCAGATCATTGGCCGGCCTGTAGGACAATTGTAGGCTGTAATTAGTTAACTGACTCATGATCCAATGAATGATAATGTAGCATCTCTTCCTAGATTGGTGAGAATGTCTAACATATATGTCCCCAATTTGGCAAGTGGCCTCTTTCCATTCAAGGCGGAGGCAAAAATGGCACCGGTGCAATGTTGTCCTTTATAAGGGCCCCCACTATAGGTTACCATAGGGTAATTTTGGACTTACAACTCATAACATTTCAATGGGTGAAAATTTTGTATGGAATTTCACATGGCACTTACAAATAATGTTGGCTAGTAATAGAGTTATTCGTAAAGTAAAGGAGATGAAACTGTGGGTTTGTCCCAAACCTCGAGTTTATGAGAATTAACACAAAGTCACCCAAGTTTTCTCAATGCTTAAATCACCATACAAAAAGTATGGTGTCAAGCTATTAAAAATCAACTTGTCCTACTAGGATGGGCCGGTGGGAGGCAACGTTGTCGACGTCTTGCGTGCCTTGGCCTTCACAATGCATAACCCTACTCATTATGTGAACAATGTGATGTTCCCATTAAAAGCTAGACAAAACAAGGTCTAATATTGTACCCATGCCGGATATGGTGAATTGACACCAACAACCAATGACCTCAACTGGATTAGTGGCGTGCAATGTTATCTATGTAATAAAAATTTGTTACATGTAAATGTGGATTATGCGGAATCATTGGTTGGAGGTTGGTGTCAAACGTGGGAGGTTTGCTTTAGTTTTAGCCCAAATGGCTCCATTCATTCACATCATTGTTTGTTATATTCGATTACATGACATGCAAACCTAGTGGGCCCACATAATGGACTTGAGGGAGTAGCTTGGGCAAGACCCAAGACAAGACCTTTCCTCCAACTATGTTGTGAGGGAGTTGTGGGCTCATGCCATCAAAGCTCTTGGCCTTTTGATCGTGTTACTCAGTCTACTCTTTGCTTTCTCCATCGTTGCTTCCTAAATAACAAAGATAAAAATGGGTATTCGTTGATGTTAGTGTTTTCACGATCTTACTAAGATTGCCAATTCCTTATCCACACTAACTTAATAATATTTATGAATTGTGTGGACAGTAGTATCCATAGCATTTAGAGTTGGCGTGCATACTTGCAAGAATTGTTGACCTAATCGTCCATGAATCATCCAAAGATTCATGCATTCACAAACAACACTCGTGACAATAAACAATATTGAGATGTTTGTTATTCATGTGTCCGAAATATATAAATTTCGAGTACCTATCACTAAATTCACATTTACTAGCATAAACCCGTGCCGTCACACATGTGCATGTGAATTATTGTTATGAACCATCCTCACACCATCTACTCAGCATGCCACTATTGATGGCCGACCGTTTTGGAAGCGGTGGGGAATGGTAAGGATGGTGATGGCCTCACCACCCACCCACATTGTTCATTGCATAGTGAATTGCAAATCAATAATATAAAACATTTCAACAATTTCCTATAAGATCACCGTGGGTCTAAATTTACTAATCATAGGCATGTAAATGCTCATGAATGTGGCCAAAACTATGATTGATAGTTGACCGTAAGAATCCAAAATGACATGAGAGACCACCCATAACATGATTTGCCAATCAGCCCATCCGTCTTCCAATTTGCTTTATGGACAATGATCAAATCACGGGTCCATACTAGAGATAGAGAGAGAGAGAGTCTTCCTCCATCTACATGCATAGATGATCTTAGGAAATCAAGCTCTTACATCAATTGCAATTATGTGGATGCTTTGGAATCATTCCATTCCTACCATGATTGAAGTAAGATGTATCTTGCCCACGGCAATATTAGTAAGTGAAGTTCCACCAAGATCGAGTTGGGACTAATTGCGGGGAGCACCCCAAGCATGAGCATAACATTATTCACTCTCCTTGGCTCGTTCCACAACTCAAAAATAAAGTGGGCTAAGGAGCACTTTCCACTAGGATATGGGGTTTTGCTCGGGTCGCATTAAACAATTGTGTGCATTTACAAACTGATGTTCAAGTGTAATTGGTTTCCCATGGCCTGGCGTTTGGGGCAAGTCCAGGCTGGGTGGTAGTGGGTCTTGGGATTTAGCTTAATACACTTATGTGAGGGCCTAACTTATAATAAGATTTCTTATTAAATTGTTAGGCATATCCCTTTATATATATATATATATATATATATATATATATATATCATAATCTCTAGACTTACTAAGTTGGCTCAAATCGCTTTCACTAACCTAAATTTGGCAACATCCAAATTAAAAGCATTGTGGGGTCGGAGGCTACATACACGGGGCAAACATGACCCCAATATGTACCTGACATAGACCCATGTTATGTGGGCCTTCATCTCACAACAACCACTGCCATTCCGTTACTTTAGGGAATTAATCTTTTTGTCACAACCTTGATCAATTGCTTCGAGTAGTCCCATAAGCCTTTTGGCTTCTTGGACTTCAAAAGCAATTTCATTTCATTTCAAAGGGAAGGATTTCCGACATGAAAGACTCAAGAAGTGATTCCCAAGTGCTTGAGTTTACTTTGATCGTACTCATGACCACTTTCACACACAAGCCAAGAGCCGCGACCATGAATCGTGGGAACCCAAACGAAGCGTCCAAAGGCCGTCCCAAGACCCTTCCAAAATCATGTAGTGGGTCACGGGCCCTCAATTGTAACACAAAGTCATACATGACCGGCCCTCGACCAAATGTTTTTTGAACGAATTTCAATTTGCGTGGGGTTATCACGCACGATAAAATAGATACAAACCAACGGTGGTGAGATTTCGGAATGCCATGATCTCCCAATTTTGCGGTTAGGCCTACCTCCAAGAGGTGGTCTTCAAAAATGGTCCAAGTAACCGTGAAACATGATCCATCCAATGCCATGTAGGAATCCATGTCGACTTCACATCCACCTTGCATTCACACACTCCGTTGGTCCCTCAAGTGTCGTGTGAAGTAGCGAACTTGGACCGGCTCCGCCTTTTCCACCAACGGGAGTGCTCGAATGGCCTTGGTCACGGGCTCTCAGTCTCGTGTATGTGAACTCAGTCAACCTTCGATCGGATGATGATACCGCACACCTAAGTTAGTAGCCTGCTAACTTACACACACACACACACACTATCAATTGAAAATTCAACCAAGAAAATTTAGGGTATAACGTACATACTACATGCATGCGATCTGTGGGCCCGTGAGTGCATGGGACTCCTCCCTGATAGACTCCCGAAATGTTGTGTTTGAGTTCTTATTACTGGGACCTGAGGATCGGAGGAGGGCTAGTGTATAAGTATTATTAAGGAAGGGAAGGGAAGAAAAGAAAGGAAAAGAAAGGGGTGGGGGGGCTGAGAATAGCGGGAAGGCTGTATCACCAAGTCTTGCCTGATTTAGCACAAGGGTATTGTGAGGCGCGATCTGACTGGAATTTGCTATACATAGGCGCATTATCCTTGGCATTGGCCCCGTTTGTGTCACAGATTCAGCTACATGGCCAAATATCGGTCCCCCTCCCCTGTTGCTTTTGGCACTGATTATGAGGAGGCTACCCACGCACAAAGAAGTACGTACGATCTAAGTTTGCGAGCCCCTTGCCTCGAAGCCCACAAACCATTGGATCTCGTAGATTTGCTTATTGTCTTCTCTTGCTCGCCCTCTCTCTCTCTCTCGGCCTTTCGGACTAGGGCGGGGTTTACACTAGGGTCCAAGACCAAATGAAACTCCAAACTTGAGAGATCTTGTTGGTGGAGAGCCAAATTATTTTGGGACCCAAGGAGTTTTTACCCTAGGCGTTCAAGAGCAAAGAAGCTCCAAGACTGAGTGATTTTTCGGTTGAGAGCAAGTTTATGGATTCAAGGAATCTACACGAAGGTCCAAGGCCAAAGAAATTCTCAAATTGAGATACACTGTTGGTCAAGAGCATAATTGTGGACCACATAAGTCTACATTAGGGTCCAAGATCAAGTCCTATTAGTCAAGACCAAAGAGACTCCAAGTTCGAGCCATCATGTTGGTTGAGAGCAGTTCTTTGAACCAGAGAGTCTACCCTAGGGTCGAAGATCAAATAAACTCCAAATTTGAGTGGTTTGTTGGTCAAGAGCAAATTTTTGTAACCAAGGAGTGTAGAGTAGGGTCCAAGAACAAAGAAACTCCAAATTCGAGTGATCCTATTGATCGAGAAAATTTGTTTGGACCCGAGGAGTTTACACCAGGGTATGGGTCCAAGATATGAGAAAAGCATTGATGTTGATCTTGGGCAAAATTCATTTGGAATTCACTTGCGGCCACCTTCTCATACGCACCGGGGAATCGACGCCGCAACTGCACTTGATGGTGGCAGCCATTGGCGAGAGGAAATTATCACACATGGGTGTACCTCTCCTCCATCCAACATAAGAAAAAGTTGATTTCCTATAAATTTGTGGTTGATTCATCTCAAACGATTTTGTGTGAACTAATTTGAGGTCATTGACTAAAGAAGGTAGCCTCCAAAGCGCAAACTATTTGAGGGGGGGGGGTCCTATGTTGGATGAACGAGGGGTCCATTTATATGTGACAGTTCCTTCTCTTCGCCGCGGCCGGTGGCCGCCCACATGACTAACGTGGCAGTTGCGGCTCAAGTATTTAATAGAGTCCCGAAGACTCCTCACGCTTGCCAAAAGGAGGAATTTCCCCTTCTTATTAATCTCCCAGTCTCTGCAATAATCAAGTCCCAGTAGAGTAGTAAGTAAGGATCCTGGATGCTCTATATAGATCTATGAATGCTGTACAATATACGATACCTTCGACATAAACCAAGCAGCTATAAATGGACTTTAGTTGACAGGGTTTGCTAAGTAGTTTGCCTGCTCCCATTAGTTGTGTTTTGACATCAAACACTATGACCAAAGGAAGAAACGAATCATGGTTAAGTATACCCAAAACCGACATGATGGTTGAGCCTGTTTTATATCATTATATTTATGAAGGTTACGTATTGTCTCTTTTTTTGCAAGATCAAGAGGATCCCGATGCATTAATGAACACATCGTTTGAATATCGTATGTAAAAGTTATGAGGGTTTAAAGTGTTGTTTGTAGGCTACTTAGAACCGGCACCTATATCATACGTTTGAATGGTGTCATCTTCATAATCAATATGTACTTATTTTACAAGCTTTCAGGTGTTGGTTTCAAGTACATACTTATCTTAGGTATACTACTAGGATCAGAGCTACCCCTTGTGTATAAATTATGTGGCTCTATTGATGCACACCCAACTCCACATACATTTCTGGCCACTAGATTGGCTTGGAGATCGCCTCGTCACCCTAAACCACATGCCATGAAGTTTGTGATATCCAATTTCAAAGTTGTCTTGGAGATGCAAATTAAAGATGCAAAAGTTATATATGTGTCCAAAGTGAAGATCTCGGACATAAGATCTCTTCATCACGCTCATTATTGAACCCAAAACGGGAGCTAATATATTTTGAGCACATAGTCCAATCTCATCACAGCATGTGTCTTCTTGGTGTTGGTTATTGACTACAGGCCTTGCCATCTATCACTCAAAAATTTATCTCTGACCACATACCGTAGATCCTACATGTGTTGAATCTTCCAGTGCCTTTCGCCTCTTGAGTGAATCGTTTCTCATGTTGTCACAACCCGAACCTGGTATATGACAACCCTTATTTTGTTTGTCATATACATGTATACTCCAATGGAATGGAAATGTCCCAAAACTTGGGGAGAAAAGTTTTAAACTCATAAGATTTACAAAGCACATACATAGCTTGCACCATATCACAACCACCACCACAACAACCATGTGTACTTGTGTGTTGAAAATTTTGAGGCGGCTTGACAATTGCGAAGAAAGTGCTTATATAAGTAACACGAGCAACCGTTTTTTATATTTTGGTTCTCTTTTATTCAAACTTCACTTGGGATAACTATTTAGGTACACTTACAACCCAAATTAGCATGGACCACATGATTTTCGTCAATTGATCCACATCATATTTTGTCCATGTAATTCAAAATAATGTGAGCTAGTATACTAATTATGGCCCCACCCGAGAAGTTGAAACATGGCTATATATTTAGTTACTGAATCGAGTCAAGTCACGGAGAAGTCAAAGTATACCAAGGTGGTTACTTATATGGGGATAAGTTAGTCAAGTCAATTTGTAGTAAGTAAGTTAACAGTTGATAACCGGTCCCTTACAAGTGGTGAACCTCTATCTATAAAGTCTTGAATGCACTTGTGTGGAATCTGGTGAAGTTTTTGAATATACTAAGATCCACACGCTATCATTTTATCAAATTTCAAAGAGCGATTGTTTTTTTTGACATAGTATAATCATTCCAAGATCGATTGTGCATATACACATAAAAAGAATGTAAATGAATTCATATTACCAAAATGGAGACACCAATCAATTCAGTTCTCAAGAAAGGGAACTGTCATGGTTGGTGACATGAATGGATAATTCTATCGAAGGTGAAAGAAGTTATCCTTACAAAGCACCTCACTGGTGCATCTAATGTTAATGGACTTAGTTTCAAGGGTTATCCAATTTAATGCACTTTTAAATTCATCATGTTGTGTGATCATATGTTTTATGTGGCATTCCCTTATAGACAATACTACATGTCATTCAAAACTTTGAGATAAGCTTGTTCAACAATCAAATCATCATTAAAGAAGATAAAATTACATCAAACGCATCACATGTGTTAACATATAGCACCTTTAAGCATGTCCCAATCATACTCCAATTATATATTCATGTGACGCATGAAAAAGTCCTTCCATAGAATTTTCATAGAAGGACTCATGGCTTACAAAAAGCCCCTTCAAAAATCCATGATCAAGTACTTCCCTATGGAGATGTTGTTCGTAAAGAGTGGGCAACTTGAGATAGATTTTACACCTTCTTTGTGGCAACACCATGTGGATCAATTGAATTAGGAGAGATGATACATCACTACACCATATGCAATGGCACAAAACCATGGTCAAGTATCTCATTTGAGACAAACCCAATGTGAATGAGAAAGTGGCATGAGAGGGGTTGCTTCAACACATCAAGATTGCATGGCCTTAGAAGAAGCCATCCTGAATGGGGCACTTGTGGGGAACCAATGTTGTGCCTTGGTTGTAGAGACATGCTTGTTGTGCGATGAAATTGCATAAGTTTTTAGTTAGGTTTCTTTAATGTTTTATCCTTTGGTGGTTGGGCGCTCTCTCTCTCTCTCAAGGCTATGATATCAAACACTTTGTGATTATAAACTTTCACATTAGTCAACTATAAATTGTTTTCTTTACAAATAGATGACAATACAATCAATAGATCCTACATACACATACATGGAAAACGGTCATACTTTCCATACCAGATATGTAACGAGGATGTAGATGAAAGAGGTGAAGTAACCATGATTACAACTGTGAATCACGTATGTAACCCATGGTAAAAAATAGAGTTTGGAAAAACTTACCATAGGTAAGAACTCCAATATAAACCCCTAACCCTAAAAGAAGCCTCCTTTTCTTATCATTCATGCAAGCGCAAGGTGAGGTGACTTTGTGCATATTCACTGGAATAAATGATACGTGTGAAAAGTGAGAGAAACTAGGATGAATCACCAAGAGGAGTATTCTACTTGGAGTAACCTAGTCATGGCTAAGGATCAGGTTTGAACACCCATATGTCAATGAGTGTTATAATTTGAAATACTACAATGCATTTGATGTTGTTTATATGTGTGCGACATGGATAACAATTGGGTCCTGCTGTTATTTACCTCGTGTACGTAACTAATCCTCAAATGTTTGTTGGTTGGTTGCATGGGCATAGGTGAGGCAGGACCTTCACACTCTCAATACGCGGATGTATTGTGATTATGACATTTTAAGCATTTCTATGGGTTGATGTTACTAGGGACTTTTCCTTTGTAAGCACTCCATACATGTGGTGGAGTAGATATGTGTACTTTGTAGTGAAGCAAGAAGATAAGTGATTAAACCTCAAAGGTATGGGGTAGTCAAACTTAAACATTTGTTGTTGGCTACCATGTTATTACGGAAACCTCAAGCAAGGTACATAGTCTTGCAAAGCAAAGTGAGTTATAAAACAAAATATCCAGGTTATACAACACATAGATGAGCATGATTGCAAACAACTACACTATGCAAAATGCTATTGTGTTACCAAGTAGGAAGATGCTATGAAAATAGAAAGAGTCTTGTGGAAATTCCCACCCACCCACCCTTGTATTGCAATAAAGAAGTTATTGAAGGATTTGGCCTCTGAAAAGAGGAAGTTCAAACTTTGTAAAAGTTTTGAAAAGTTAACTCTCTCATTGTTCTTATGTGGCGGCGAGACTCGCTTGGAGGTTCTACATGCCCTTCAAATGGGTATGTCTTTTGGTTTCTTACCCTTGTTCTTATGGAGGCCCTCATGCCCTTTTTTCCATGGGAAATCCCACTTTGTAGCCTCAATATCAAGCCAAGGTGTCCCTCTTGAAATTTACATTCCTTTGAGTCCCAACAACGGTTTTATGAAAGTTTAATGTGATTTGACCATGGATATGAATAGACAATCCTCCAACACGTGGTTAAAGCTTGTAGGAGGTCACCGAGGCTCAAGGGGGAGACAAGCTTGCTTATTATAAGAACCTATTAGATTTCGCATTTGGGGCAACATCCCAACCCAAACATGATGCTTGAGCCCAATATAAAAGAAACCCACTTCTTGGTCAATGAACTTTGACCCCCTCTAGGACATGTGTATAAACTCTATATTTAGAATGTCAAATTCTTACACGTATGTACTTCTATTCCAAAAATTTACATTTGTTTGTGAACATGAGCATAATCCATATTGTCATTTAATACTAGCAGACATCTTCAATAGAGTGATTGTCATGCCATGAAAACCTTCCATGGGATTCATGGATTCATCATATACTCTCAAATTTAATCAAATTTGTGAAATGATTTTTCTCAAATATGGGTATTGTTGTTAACTACAACATGTGGTAGCCAATCAAAGAACTACAATATAAAAAATTGGGTTCAAACGCCCTCAATGTCAATAGGTTTCTATAAATTTTCTTCCTTGATGCAATGCACTTATAGGAGACCATAAATAAATCATATCTTGATGTTAGTGTTTCATATTGTTAATTAAGAGGAGGCCACACATGGCCACTTACTAGTAGTTTAGGTGGTCGCAACCATCGTCTTGATTTTTTGGAGGATGAATATGGAAGGTTATTCCTTGTTAAACATGAAATTGGGAACTGGGGTTTGCCTTCCCCATAGACCTCGAACTTGTATAATGGTGGCAAGAAAACATAGCCTTTGATTTTGGGAGCCAATGAGATCGCATAAGCAATCTTACATGTTTGAAGATGATATTATAGTGAATTGGTCAACTTTGAGGTGGGTCAATACCGGCAACTAAGTATCTCAAATTTTTAATTTAAAAAGAAGAGGATTTAAGTAACATTAGAAGCTCATAAAGCAAGCTTACTTGCAAGCTCAAAACCTATGCCTACTTTTCAACATGCATTTGTGGATTCAAAATTTAATTTTTTTGGTGATGTTTTGGACTTTGCTTATCTACTTATGGAAATACTTCTATTGCATAAATTATGTTTATTTTGAATTTTGAATTTCATCAAGAAATGAGGGAGATAGAGGGTTGGAAAGTTCCAGGTCAAAACTTGTACACTAGTTTCTATTCCTTGGTTATTGTTGGCATGATGTAGTCATTTTGGTATTATTATTTATTATGCAACAAAATGAATGACTCAAAGGGACAAGGCATGGACCGTGAACATTGTTCAATCCAAGATTGATTGGTGTAAGAAACATCATAAATATTAAGGATACAAGTTTAAGCCATCATTTTTTGTTAAAGAAATATCCAAATTAGTTTTTAAACCCATACTCATCATTGCAAAGTCTCATATCTTCGATGTAATCTGGCGATAATATAAATTTATTAATGGTCGTAACCACAAAATTTACTTTATTCAAAAACTCTATGACCTATACAAAATTTGACATATGATGGTAATATTGATCAACATATTTTTCTTAACCAACACTATTTTTAAGCTCACAAAATCATGTATTTAGAATTAGGGTTATGGAATCTATTTATTTAATAATAAACATGGATTCTTTTGGGTTGCAAATATATTATCAATCTTATATTATTTTAATATATAAAAATAAAATTATTTGAGCATTAAATTTTAATATTTTTTATTATAAATTTATTAGCTACCACAATATTTTTAAGTTACATGGACCATGGCATACTCTACCTATGCCGACTTCAACCAACAATGAAAGGTGTCCAAGTCGCATTCTATAAGAATTTCATGAATGCATGTGACAACTTATGTAGTTGTAAATATAAACAATGACAAACACCATTATTTTCACAGATGACTTAATGCAAAATAGAAGTAGAATAACAACACAAACCAATAATAAATGCTTGAATAGAGATACTCTTAAAAATATTAGTTTTCACATATGTGTGAGCCAAAATTTTAGGCTAATAATTTCACTATAGACACTTTATTGATATGGAGATGGAAATTGTACTTTAAAGGATGAAAGTAGTGAACTATGGATGAAGCTAGGCGATTAGAACTACAATCATGAGCTTAGGAGCCCCTAGTCGGTTAGAAATATCTTATTCCTCACCTTGCCATAAGGAGGCAAGGGGAGTAGGAGAGCACAAACATTTCCTTAGACAATTTTGAGCGCATTGTTAAACTCAATGGTATGGTCTCCCTTGACACAATAATTGTGCGAGGATAAGAGTCAAGCTATTTTTTGTAAAACAACTAGCAATCACCACAGTGATTGCGGGATTGTAACATTGAGAATGAGTTTATTGTTGTCCTAAATATGAGTTATACCTCAATACCAATGGCTGACTAAACTATTTTCTTGATGTATGGAACTATGAACGATTGTTTTGTGAATGAGTCGTAGTTGATTGAGGGCCAGTTTACACTATGGACCATGTAGTTGGACCATGAAAGAGGACCTTTTTCAATGGTATGAGTTCATGGTCCAACTTCCATGGTTTGACTTCTTAGAAAATCAATTTTGTAAGCCTTGGGCCCCTCACTAGGTGTAAACCAAATGTGGACCAAGAAGAATGACCATGCACCAAAAAGTGAACGTGATGATTTTTTTTTAATACATGCCCAAAAAGGGCAATTTTGAAAAAAATTCAAGTTTGACTATTCTCTTGTCTTCTTTTGGGCTTTACTTGTCTTCACTTCTTGTTAAATGTGTCAAAGATGTGGCTTGCAAATCTTCTTACAACAATTTTCAAAAAAAAAAACGGGCGATTTAATTTGTACATGTGCAATGTAATTTACATGTGACATGTACCTTGTGTTGTACATTGAGCATTATTTGCAACCTGCTTTACCATTTGTACTCAAATTCTTGAGTTTTAGATGTCCCACATTGTTTGATGAAACATGTAGGAGCAAGTTTAAGGGGTAGGCCATGGAAGAAATGGTATGTCTCATGGGCTATGATATGGTCTAGGCACATAGAAGGCATACTTGCTTCTCAAGATTCATTACATCATATAGATGCTAAAAAGTGTGCCTTGTGAGCCTCACCTAGTGGGAAGAATTGTATATTATGCCCCTCCCCCCCCCCCCCCCCAATCCAAAAAAAAAAATCATTAAAAAATTATAGCAACATTTCTCTGCCATGGGCCCTTGCCTTTTCCTACCATACCACCTCTCTTGCCTCTCTCACCACAAAACATGTTGGACCATGTCAATGTACTAATCATGCCTTTAAAATATGTATTTTGGGGACCTCGACCTCCATGGTCACTTTGCCATTTTTTCCTTGGTGTAACCCAAAGTGGTCCTAGGACGAGTTCAATAGCCAATCAACGCTCTTACAACACTCTGGGACGACTTCCTGGTCCGTAGTGTAAACCGGCCATGAGTGAATGGAAATTGTATGTGAGTCGTCTAAGTGTGAGAGAATTGAGATTAAAGAAAGGTTGATTGAAGTTGCGAGAGTGTAAATTTGTGAGAACATTTGTATGAGAATCAAGTGAGATCAAACAAAAATTGATAAAGATAATGATCAAGTACCTTACACTACTATAGTAAATAAGCAAGAAGAGGTACTCACACAACTAGAATGAAAATAGCTTTATCTTAGTAACTTGGAACAACAAGTCAACATAGTAAGTCAAAAGGTCACACTAATGACCCTATTTGGTGTAGCCAATGTTCACAACACCTATCGAGGGGGAAGGCGGTCCAAGGGAGGGGAGAGTGAAAACGTTGAATTTTATTGTGAAACATGGAAATTGTTATTTATAGTTATCTCAACTCCTTAATGAAAGGAATAAATCTAAAATTAGTCCAATGAAAAAAATGGGATGAATCAACAACCAAGCTAAAAGTGGATGGGTTTAAAGTGGCTCGTTTTCTTAATCAGACCCCTAGATTTGATTGGTATGTGGTGCAATGAGGATCAAAGAGTAAACATCTTAAAGACGCATGTTTAAAAGAGACTGGACTACGTCTTCATATATCAATAATTGGTCTACGCTCAATAGTAAACACAATTAGAAGGACCCGGGTATTCAATTAAGAGATCAACAAACATGCACTTTCAATAACCATTATTGAATCAAGGAAGATCCGATTTCCAATTCGGTTTTTGCACATGTTTAATTGTAGATTTGCGAATGCAACACGAGTTTCGTTGTGTAAATCTAATTGGTACTCCCTCAGTCCCAAAACGATTGTCCTACCTCCCGGATTTTTTCGTCCCAAAATGATTGTCCGGTTTATCTACCCAACTAGAAATTTGAGGCTCAAAGTCAGATATTTTCGCGCCAAACTTTCATCATCAAGAAGTCTTTCGACACCGCAACTTCGGGGGGCATTTCGGAGTACTTGTTATTTTCTATTTGAAGAGGTATACTTACAACTACTTGGTCAATGGTCAGCATGCCTTAATCTCGCCAAAGTTAGGAACCCCGACAACCATTTTCAGTTCTGCTTTTGCATATGTTTCATCATAGATTTGCGAGTGCAACACGAGTTTCGTCATGAAAACCGAACTGGCAGAAGTTGGAGAACATGAAAAATGAACCAAATTACACCCACACACCTTAAAGACTGGGGCGAAACAACCCATACACTGGTTCCTTAGAGGCAGGGATGCAATCATCCAACAAAGAACCAGTGTATGGGTGGGTTTGCCCTCCCCGTACCTTAAAGAGGCCGGTTTCGACTATTACGCCCTAGGTGGGTGTTAGGAAACCAAAGCGCTTCCATACAATATACCGAACTTGACATGAACCGAGTCACAACGTCAAAAATAGGCCCATGTTGTCTATCCGGGGTTGGAAAACGGCGAGCGGAAGTGATCCCCATGCGGCATTGACCGGCAATAGGAAATAGGGTGCCTTTGAAAGCAAAGCCCGAGGCCCCACCGGCCTCCCCAATCACTCACCCGTATGTAATGTTCACTCCCAAAATTGGCAAGAGTAAAGCGGCATGGGAATTGTAAGTTCCTTTGTACCCTTGTGACAGTCCGTGTATCAAACCCGAATAAGCTCGCGAGCCCGCCTGATAATAGAGGCGGAGCATCACCGGCTCCTCACCCCAATTGCCACCAAATAATATAAAGTCGGGCATCGGGATATGCTGCAATGGCAATGGCCACCCATGCATCATCCATCCGGTGTGGGGCATGCCCCTATAGAATTTGCCGGAATTTGCCGGAATTCGGCCAAACAAGGCATGGCTACTTATAACGTAGAAAAAAATGGACCACTATTGGTGCACTAGACTAGGACTAGAATGATTCTTGGGTGGACTCAAAATGGCTGATGGTAAAGTGGTGGCCTGACGAGGATGTAGTGATTGGTTGGGTAGGAATTGTTTTCATACCACTTGGGGTCACTTTTGGATGCCATTGAGCTAACCGTTGAGTGTGCATTTGTATGCATAGTGGAATATTTTGATGCTCAAGTCAGGGAGGCTCTGTTGTACAAGTAGGGGGTTTCACTTACTTGCCTCTTGGGAAGGAATGTAACTAAATATTTATAGGGAAAAAAAGTACTAAACAAGTTATCAATTCCTCTAATACACCTATGAAAAATGATTGCACATACGGTTCAAACCACTTCTTTTGGCCAAATCGACCTAGTTTCATTGTTTTCCGTTTTTCTACCTTCTCTCGTGATGACGTGCTGTTGATTTGTAAGTTAGGGACTCCTTTACACATACCGTACGTTAAGGGCAGCTTCGGCGCTCTCTTGCCGAATAATTATTAAAAGTAAAAAAACAGTGTTCGGCGGCAAAAAAAAATTACTAAAAATTTCAGCATTTTAAATAGTTTAATAATGCAATTTCGGCATACATCCTAGAAGTTATTATCTAACGGTAAACAAGGATGTTTATTCACGATTTCACAATTTGTGTGAAGAGTTTAACAAAAGATATAAGTCTTTCACGATTTTGTGAAGAGTTGAGAATGCTCTGTGCTTTATACAAGTAGAGTGGAGTTGTGTTCAACAATGCATATGGGATATGTAAAGTTTGAGGTGAAGCACCTAGTTAGACTTCATTTTTATAACACACATAACTTTTGCATAGAGTCTTCAAATGACATAAAATTTGTTGGAGGTGAAAGATTACTTGATTTCTAAACTTTTCTTAGAGCAACAAAATTCCAAAAAAGTTGATCTTCTATGCACAAATGAGCTCCGAAAAACTGTTATGAACGCATTTTAATTTTTTGATCTTTACACGGCTGCAATGTTTTGTCCATATCTTTTGCATAAAGATTTATTTTGACACAAAACTTGTTGGGGGTGGAAGATTACTTGATTTCTCAAATTTGTTAGTTGGACAAAATTCTATAAAACTTCATCTCCTATGCTCAATTGGACCCCAAAAAATTGTGTACAACACATTTGAAAAGCCTCACTTAGAGTCTTGCTACTTCTTAACCCATATTCTTTGTGGACTAATGTAAGTGAGCTTGATTACAAAAGGAGCACCTTCTCTCCATCAGAATTCATATATGCTTCCAGTGTAAGTAAAATTCTAGTGAGAAGTTAAAATTTCTTACTTTTCGGCAATTTTGAAAATTAATTAATTTTATATTCGGCAAAAAATGTCAAAAATTTTCCAAAATTTTCGGCGTCTATTTTTAGAATTATTTTGTGCCGAAGCTGCCCTTAACGTACGGTAGATTAGTAAGAGTCGTGACCCATGAAAATCTAAGTACCATTGAAATCACCCCAAGGCCACACCATGGAAAACAAAAACCAATTTTGCAATTGATAGGGCCTTGAACTTAGTGTGAAGTGAAAGTGGACCATGTTGAGGGACTGCAACAACTATTCGGATTCGGGTCCCCACCATGACAACACTTCATTTTAGGAACCGATGAAAATTTAATCGATTGCCAAGGCTTTGTGTTAGACCCACCCCCTTTTGATGGGCAAAGTGGTTTTGGACCGCCTTCAATTTCTTGAACCAATCACATAATTTGTATATCATGGATCAAGGGCCCTCAAGCTCTAGTGTAAAGTGGTGTTTACTCCAGTCCGAGGTTGACTACACTAAAATTGTATTTAGTGTCACATAGACATTTATGAAGGGTTTGCACTAACTTGCCTACATGCTTGAAGTACTTGCACACGCATGTGCTAATAACTAAAGCAACGCCAAGTTGGGAATGGTAGACTCTTAAGAGTGTTTTTGTTGGGTCCACATGTCTCCCCTCAATGACATTCCTTTAACATGTATCCTACACATGCATAAGACACAAACTTGGTAATGAGAACCTCCTTTACAACCTTGCACAAACCTACATGTGTCGTGAGTCAACGGTCATCTCCTTGGGCATCTTTGTTATGTTTTGAGAATGGAATTAGTGTGGGGGAGGGCCCAATGGCCCATGCATGCAAAGTTTCATGGCATTGTTGAGTGGGGCACGAACATTGTGTCTCATCATGTACCAACATGGTATATGTGAGGCCAAACCCACCACCCTTAAGCGTCCTAGTCCGGGTGATGGTGTTGAGAATCACATGTATTGTTTGTATCGGAAGAATGATCTCTTTGCACCCAAAGGCGTTCATATCATTTCGAATCACTTTGTTTATTAGTGGTAGCCTCTTGGCTTTGGGCCGCGTTGGCCTTCTCAAGGGTCCAACCGGCGGCCTTGGCAACACAAGCTCTCAAGGATATCCCCCTTTGGCCTTTGATTATTCTCTTCGTTACTTGACCATTGCTAGAGTCTTCCACTTTCTCCATCGGCCTAACCTCCTTTGTCTCGCCAATGTGGATGTCCTCTGCTTTCTCCATTTTTTTATAAGTGATCGATTTTCTACCAAAAAGGATGTAAGTGTTGAAAAACACTCCCTTAATGGTTAAACACGCTCCCACACAATTGCCTTGCGGCCACCCTTAATTCTAACTATACTAAAAGTCCTAACTACTTTCCCATGGCTAATTAAGGTTTTAGGGAATCTAATGTGATAGATGCTAGAATATGTTTGTGCCTTATTGATTAGTTCCAACTTCGAGTAGCCTCTTAGCTTAATTAAATGTAAATGGTTTACCCAACCAGGTAACCTTTTAATTTAACTAGCCTACAACTTCGGCGCTCCAGGGGCCTTAAGCTAGACTTCAGTGCTTCAAGGGCTTAGCCCAACCTCGGCGCTCCAGGGGCCTTAAGCCAGACTTCGGTGCTGCAAGGGCTTAGCCCAGCCTCGGCGCTCCAGGGCCTTAAGCCAGACTTCGGTGCTGCAAGGGCTTAGCCCAGTCTCGGTGATCCAGGGGCCTTAAGCCAGACTTCGGTGCTGCAAGGGCTTAGCCCAGTCTCGGTGATCCAGGGGCCTTAAGCCAGACTTCGGTGCTGCAAGGGCTTAGCCCAGTCTCGGTGATCCAGGGGCCTTAGCCCAAACCTCAGTAACCCAGAAGCTTAATCAAGCCGAACTAAAATTTACCACAATCCACCTAGTCACCTAATTAGTCAAAGGCCCACATGCGAGCCTTTCAACTACACACTAAATGTAATCCTCTCAAGATGCTTAATCGGACAATGGATAACTCTTTTATTCTTTGACTAATAAACTAACTAATTAACTAACAACATTAACTAATCTACACACGTGGTTCCAAGCTCTAAGAACTCACCTCCTTGAGAGGATGAGAGAGAGAGCTTAACTCCTTCACTTCACTAAAAACTAATGAACCCACACACGTGGCTCAAGCTCTTAAGAGCTCGCTCTCTTGAGAGCACTTGATAGAGAGAGAGGTAAAATGAGAGAAAAACACCTTAAGTAGCAAAGAGAGAGAGAGAGGGAGAGAGGGGGAGAGAGGTGAGGATAGGGTGAGAGGATTAGCACCTCCAATCACAATCCCTTAACCTTCTCCTCCAAAGTAGGGACTAATCCCCATCCACCAAGCTTCCTCCTTCCTAAACCAACAAGGTGGATCCAAAAGTGGGCATTTAACCCGCGGAGCTCACCTTGCCTCACCTTACCCCTTACTCACATAATCAAGGCATTCTCTTATTGAAATCAAACCTTGAAATAACCACACAACACATTCTAATGCCTAAACTTAAATCCACACCACACTTCACTCTTTTTATGTTTTGTGAATAATCATAACACCTCAAAGTCAAACTAAAATTGGTTTCGAAGAGTTAATCACCACATGTGGGCACCATTTTGGGCTCACAATATACTTTTTTTGGCATTGGATATATACAATTACCCATGGAGGCACCCTTAGAAATGTCACATTCATTAATAGCCATTTTTTAATATAGGGTCTATATATGTATATATTTAACGTAGTATCCCGGAATATCCTTCATATTCAATCCAAATGTGGGAAATATTTGGGAATACTACGTGGAATATTGTCAGTCCCACATAATATTGTTATGATTTTGAATAATGTTATGGAATTAATCACAAACATATATGGTTTCTTTTAACATGGACGGATGTGAGATACGCTTGCATACAACACTATTCTCTCATTGCATGAAGTTTGGACAACTAATTCTTATGACATATAACCATGAATTATGTCAACTTTCAAATGTTGTTGGATGGATCCTTAACTTCATGAGAGGCCTATTTTGGGTTTATAGACGACTTTTGAAGGCAAATTCATCTAAAAGGAAGGTGCTAGGAAGGTTACAATAGGTATCATTGTGTTCCTCGTGTAATCTTCTTGTCAACGGCAATGATCCTATTTCAATACAAGTAGATGGTAGTTCACAAGAATTTCCTTAAGACTAGAATAAACCTACGGTTGCCTTTATTGATGATATTAATATTTATAGAAAATACATATTACTTTGATTAAAATTTGTCAATTTTTTTATTACCTCAAAGTGTATGTCTATTCTTAATATAATCTTGAAATTTTAACCTCAAATTTTATTGCATATATTTATCATGATTTCTTGAAGTTTAAAGGTTCTAAATATAATTACAAACAAAATTGAGTACGTTGTAAACAAACTCAACTTTGGCTCCCATTGTTAGCGGATTCATTAGAAATCAAAGTGATGAAGTGATCATACAAGAGTCCAAGTAATCAATTGCATGAATGCGAAACCAAAAGTGAGAAGGATTTAGGGTTTCTAAAATAGGAAATGTTGAAGTGGTTAGAGTTACACTTTTGTTTGCTGCCACTCTTCCAACATCGACATCTCTGTGTGCATTGCATAGTTGAGAATGTTGTGAGATTTTTTGTGTAGCCTTGGTTCCATTCTATGTGATGTGCAATTTATAGAATCATTTTGTGGCCATATGCCTCCATGGCCTCGAGAATAGAAGCACCAAACTTTGGTACAATTTAGAAGTGGTGTTTCTACTTGCAAAATTGTTGCTTTAGTGGGCATGAGCCAATCTTCTTTAGCACATGTGAGGAAGGATGTAGGGTGCGAGATTGAGAGACAAAGTAGAGGGCATCCAAAACTTGTTGCAGACTGAGAGAAGAGGCGTTGTGTCACTCTTATTACTGAAGGTTGACTTGGAGCTACATATGCGACAACAAAACAACTTTAATCTGAAACATGTAAATTATTGTCTGACATCACTACGAGACATGCTTTGAGAGAGGCTATATTGGGTGCACAAGTGCAACAAAGAAAGTCATTTTTGAGTCGTAAACATGTTCTCACACGCCTAATGTTTGCTCAAAGGTATGAGAAATGGACCATCTATGATTGGAAATGCTTAATCTTCAGTGACGAGACAAAGATAAATAGGTTCAACTCAAAGGGTAGGTCATGGTGTTGGATTGGAGATAGAGAATGCGCTGGACCTCAACATGTCCATTAGACCGTGAAGCATGGTGGTGGGTCGGTGATGATTTGGGAATGCATGACGGCTTTTGGGCCGGGAGCATGGTATAGAATTGAAGGTATGATGGATAGGCATATGTACAAATTTATTATAGAAAATTTCTTATGGTCCACTATACAAAACTACAATCAAGATCCAAGTAGGTTGGTCTTTCAACAAGATAATGATCCCAAACACACGAGCAAGATCGTGCAAGAATGGTTGGCATCACAACCATTTCAACTCCTCCAATGGCATGCAAAATCTTCGGATTTGAATCCTATTAAACACTTCTAGGCATTTTCTCAAACGGCGCTTGAACTACTTTACAACACCTCCAAGAGGTATCCAAAAATTGTGGAATGTGTGTGTTTAGTGTATCCCAATTACAATGAACATGATTGCATGGCGCTCTATGAGTGCATGCCACAAAGAATTGAAGTTGTATTGAAGAGTAAGGGTTACTGGATCAATTACTAAAGATTTTGTAGGCAAAATTTGAACAAAATTGAGTATATGTATATAGTTTCTCATTTGGCTTTGCAACATACTTTCTTACTATCAATGTAATGCGAAATGTTGCATACATGTGCACAAATTTCTACAGTATCATATCCAATTTCAAATCTGAAAGAGAAGAAGCCTATGAATTGTTTGTGGTTATCTGTTGAAGATGAGTGTGTTCAAAGAGAGTACTTAGTTTTGTTCTAAACTGTAGATTATAAACAAATCATGAAAATGACTAAATATTGCTACCATATTGATCTTAAAATCATTAACAACAACTTTTCTTTTTGACACAATAAAAATTGAACTCTAGAAAGCTTACTTTTTAAACAACCTAATGAAACCACAATACGCTCCAAGAAGTTAAGGTCAACGCCTTCTACGTCGAGGATCCACCTGGTAAGTCGTTATGTTTATTCTTGACCTACCATTACTTTCTCTGAAGGTAAAGTAAAGTGCAGTTATTAGTTGGCCCCACGCCCTTTTCAACCTCCGAAATTCGAAAAGGTTTGGAAACTTGTTTAAGACAAATTAGGATTGCAACTTACTTCAGTATATATACACGCACTTGAGCAAGATTTGGGTGCAATTAAATAATTGGAATGGCGGGTTATCTGTCGTGTAATTTGGCCTTTACTAATTAATACACAAAGCTTCATTTACACCAGCCTCACCTGCATGACAACAACCGGGTGGGATTAAGGACTGGAGGATAAGAAACACGCAGACAATCTCATTTGGCATGTTGTGCATAATATGACATTATAATACTACTGCACCCACACTAGCACTACACCATTGATGGTGTTTAGTGTCACGTATATTATTTTCGAAGGGCCTAAACTAGATGCCTAGAAGTCTCAAAATGTCACACCTGCTAATTGTCGATACAATTCCATTCGTCAACAAAAGTAACTTTTTTAAGTGAAAAATCTTTACATGATGACATTTAGAGTAGCACATTGGTATGCGTTAGATGACAGTCTTGTGTTTCAATATGCAAGGGGAAGACATTTTTGAGCGTATCAATGGCAAGTGTCATGTGTTTATATTTTAGTATGCAAGAGGAAGATATTCTTGAGCATGCTAATGGCAAGCGTCATTTGTGTATAATGTAGTCAACTTTTAGAGCATTGTGTAACATAAGCATGCACCTCATAACATTATTGAACATGCTCATGCCAAGATATTAGTAAGCGCACTTGAATGCCAAGTGTCGTGAGGTGATGATCATGGTGAAGTTGTTAATCACCAATATAACCTAGCACACGCCTCAAAATAGGGTAAGTGATACTAATACATGTGTGACACTAAATACCATAATCAATGTAGTAGATACAAGGTATTTTCATGAAAAGTATAGATGGCAAAAAATGGGCTTGAGTCAAAACTTTCAACAACGTTGGCCTCGGACACTTTGGTTGACCATTTTTTCGGTGGCTACTTGGTGAGGTTCGGTGGCTAGTATGTAACTAATAAATGAAGTTCGGTGACTATTTGGAAGTTTGGGTAGTTTCTAAGTGATGTTTGGTAGCCCTTTGCACAAGTAGAAACAAGGTGTCGAAATGACAATGATTATCTAACATGAAGTGACCATAATAACACTTATTGGTCACTTGTCATTATGGTCTCTTCGGTTAGATGATCGTGTCATTTCGATACCTGGTTTCAACTAGTGTTAGTAGTTACCAAAGCGGTTAAAATCTAGTATTGTAGGCTATGTAGTCAATTGGTCAATTTTTTCTATTAGGTAAGTAATTGCAAACCAAGAAGACTGTCATTTCCACTTTAGAATTGGAGTTCAAATGCAAAAGCTACAAGAGGTTAAAGTAAGTATTGATTTGTTTTTAAGTGATCACGTCGACCCTCTCATTCATCTTGATTATTGAACTTGGAGCGGTTTCTATGTTTTTTGAGCACATAGTCCAATGTTATCATAACAATGTCTTTGATGTTAAGTTTAAACCCCTAACTTCTGCACACAAGCTATAATACTTATGTTAATGTGGAGTGTCCAAAGTATATTTTCGGATTACACACTTCATATTTGGCTAATTATGTCATAATTTACATGATATAAAACTAACTCATTCAGGACGTGCATTTTCCCACTCGGTTTGAAAAGTGCACTTGACGAATGAGTTAATTTTATGCATGCTTGTTGACACGAATTAACTAAAATGAAAGTTCAAAACTCACATATTTGGTGTAGTGATCATCAATGTGACAAATGACTATGCTTTATTTTCTCCTCGACATTAGATAATGTACCCCGTACCATTTGAAACTCACTTAAATCAAACTAACATAAATCTGGACTTGGTGACAACTCATAGAAATTGCACATACATAACTTAAACATTGAGAGGTTAAATACAAGCCTTAACTACAAAGTTACTAAGTTGATACGTGCAATTAGGTTACCCCATGCTAATATATCAACATTCCACCACTATTGGAATAATTACTACAATAGTAACAAATACAATAACAACTAACCTATTGAAGTTTCTATATGGATCAATAAATGAAGTTATAAATTTTTGTAATAATTTTACCCAAGGTGATTTGCATGGGTAAGGAGGTCTGGAAATAATGTTGATGTGTCATGTTAATTAGACGTATTTTAATGAACTATTGTGCAAACACTAAGTGTCACGTGACATCCTCTTCAGTTTCCACCTAAATTTTGCAACATAAATAATGTGGATCGATAATGAATAACGTGGGCCAAATAATAGTGAGCTCTTAGAACTTTCATGCAAGCTTATTTGGGGAGTTGGCTAGGGTATTGAACTCATTGTGAGGAGGTGGGGTGTTCAATGCCTCCTATCTACTCCAATATTGCCATAGAAGTATTGGCAAGGATGATCCAATAACTGAGAGTTGGAAGGACCATCTAACTAGGGGGAGTTGCCAAGTTAAAGCACTTGGCATTTCTTTTTTCTCATGATCATGACGGGACACAATATATCATATGATTCATAATTAATGGCATATCATGTGGTTTGGTATAGGTTCGGGAGGGGAATTCTAACATGAGTAAAAGGGCCAAATGAGCTCCATTTTCATGTTGTTTCAACACATTTCTACTTGTGAAGTGACTAGGGAGACTGCACATTGACACCAAAACTAAAAACTGTAACCACCTTTGGCATTGCTCAAACTGACCCAAACACAATCATAATGTAGTCATTTTGCAATCATCAAGGAATTTCTTTCTACTAGTGTAGGGCAAGTCGTTTGTCCTATGTAGTAGGAGAAGCCCCTCTTGATAAGGAAAGTACATTTCCTTGCAAAATTCACTACTACTAGTAAGGATTTTTCATCCTACTCACATCAACCTCATTGGATCCAATGTACTGCAGTTTCACTAGTGTATACAAGACAAAAATAATAATTAAATAATATCTTATCAATATGAAAACTCTTTCATTGGTGTGGGCCAGTCCCTAGTCCTTAGTGTGGACATGGTATAAGTTAAACATATAGATAGTTATATGTGCTTCCAACCCACCCTCTCCAAAAATTTGGAACTCGAGATTGTCATTCATGAGATCGCTAGAGCAACTTTATTATATTAGGGCCACTCTTCACTAAACCTTGAAGGCCCGTGACCTAGAAATCTAACATCTTTCATTGGTGATAAAGGTAGAGGGCGTCCCAATGCACCTTAGACTACAGGTCGAGGGTGAAGGGAATTATCAAATATGAGTGTAACTTCCATCTATCAAAAATAAAAGCCCTGAAAGAGTATGTAGCCCAAATGTCACTTTAATTAGTTGATTTGAAACCATAACTATTTTCAGAGATTGTGAAGTATACTATTCCATATTATTTAAGTTAAATTGGCAACAAACCTTTAGGCGATTGTGTTTTTTGTGTTGTATGGATAGAGGTATGTTGGTATATGATATTTCTTTATCCTTGAGGTTGAGGGCCCAAGGGATCAAGGTAGTTCAAATCAATGAAAAATCTAAATGGAATCCTACGTGGCATGAATGGATGATGTTTCATGGTCTACTGAATTATATTTCAAGCGTAACTCAAAGAGGTGGGTGTGGCACAAAAATCGGGAGATTGTGAAGCTTCAAAATCTCATAAATTTTGGTTTCATTTAGCTTGTTGCGTGGAAAAGCTTACATGAACAAGATGGTAACAAAATAGCATTGGGTTGAATACCTAGTCGCATATATCTCTACAATACAATTGAAGGTCTGTGACCACACAAAATTCAACTTTCCATGGAAACAACCTTTAGATGAATTACAAGGGCCCTCAAAATCTCATGGTCACGGCCCTTGACCAGAGTGTAAAATAATGATGGTATGGTATCATCTTTTCATAATACCATTGGGATATCTACAATGTAGATTTCATATTTTTTTAGTACCAATAGGATATGGATATTTGATGGTGTATATATATATTTTTGATACCATTTGGAAATCGTCTTCATATAGCATGTAGGAACCTTTATACATAGACAAAATTGCCCTAGTATCAATATGGCTTGGAATGGTATTGACCCAAATAGTAACTTGGATATATAGAGATTCTCTTGTCTTGACATACCCACTAAACATCAATATGTGATGAGTACGACAACATTATACACCTGGTAAGTTCTTTTAATGTCATCATTAAAGTTGAATATTGGCACCCATGCATTCACCCATATACTACATTGATTACCCCAATTAGTGAATGTTATTATTTGGAGTTACATAGTGTCTTACTCAAGAGTTCAATTTTTACTAACAAGAGTTCAATAGGTTGTTCGGACATTATAGAATATAAATGACTTTGCTTGGTAAAGTATTAGATTTCCATTCAGTATTTATAGCACGACGTAACTTTGAATAGTAACACGCACTAAGGATGAATTTCATGTAGGCCGCTTGCCCACTAGATTCTAGATAATAGTGGATCAAAGGTGTTCACATGGAGTTAAGCACAAGCCAATACCAACCACATTTTGACAATATGCTTTAGAAATGTGGAGGTTGTGGACACATGCCGCTAGACTTTCATGCACCCACTAAAGAATCTTAAACCTAGAAGTGTGGGTCACTAAAGGATTGAAGACCGGTTTAGGAGGAAGAAGAGGTTAGTAGGTGAGCCTGGATTTGAGAAGATGGGAGTAGCTACACTAAATATGATATTTAGTGTCACCAATTGTAATTGTCTTGCTCAATACTAATTGTAGACCACGGTAGAGTGTCACCAACACTAAATGTTAACCCAACATTATTCCTCATTCCTTGTAAATTTTTTTTGGGGGGATTATAGAGATATAGTGTTGCAATTACTGTCACTTTCCAAGTGATTTTTCATCCAAATTTCAATCATCCACGACAATATTTCATCACAAGTTGTTGACAAGAGAAGGTGGGGGTTTCGACCAATGGATGAAACTCATCCATAATCCATGACAAAATAGGTACATTCATTCATAAGAAATGCCGTCCAAAAGTTAGCATAGTGACATAGAGTATCATCCGTTCACACTGGAATGCCCTACCCCATCAGATTCCCTCTACATTTGACATGTTTGTCCTCATTCACAATAGAATTTGGTGGGCGAGAGGCCTAAGCTTATATTGAAAGCACCCTAAATGGGACAATCAGTGCATCAGAGCAACACCGGGTGCCAACCCCTCGTTACACAGCAATTTACTACACATTCACTTTACATGTCTATTAATGTTCCGGGGTTCAAATGTAAAGGAGTGCTTTAATATCATAATAAATGACACATGACGGGTACGGTGTGATGCTAATGTCTAATGTATTTGTACCAATACTAGTGTGTATATGTATTTAGTATGTTCCAGATTAGTGCCCTCTCGGCCCACATTAGCATGAACATAATGAGAGCAATACCATAATAGCTTGGCTTGGCTTTGCTTTGCTTTGCTTTACTTTACTTTACTTACCAGCAAGCCAATCTGAGCTCCAAAGTATTGATGGCTGTGGTAAATAAAGTCTGAGGATTGCCATTTTGAACTCCTTGACAGATTTGTGATAAATACTGTTGTCACAGTCAACATCATAAGGTTGGACTTAAACAAGTGTCTGGGGACATTTTTGGAGCATAATCAATCGAGATCCTAGTGTTTCCAAAGACCAACTGGTTACATGTTGACATCTTTCAGTTCTTCTTTACTAGATAGACGAATACTCGACAAATTCCTCTACATGGAACGGTGATTTTCCTGAAGCCTTGATTTCAAACCAGTTGTTTCTCAAAACTCAACCGGTTCATCTGTAACTAGCCGTTGGTTCTCCCCGTTCATAGAACTAAAACATGCCTTGAACGGACATTTTTAGCTCTAATGAAACGGTCCCCTATAACACGCTATACATAAAGTGTATGCACATGTGTGGCCGTCCAAACCCAGACGGTGCTCCCAGTTGTAACCGACACAACTGTAGATAACATGGGTGGTGCAACCTTTACAACAATCATTTGCAATCCATCCCTGCCACTTGTTGGTGGAACGGCAACGTCGACCACCAATTTACACGGACAAGAACTCATGATTGTGGACCATGTAACCACAACTCTTGGGCCGCCGACGATGTCATGGACATTATGCTGAAAGTTGTACTTGGAGAGGGAGGTTCTTCTTGGCAAGTTTCACAAAAAGGTTGTCAACAACCACCACCAGGGAACATGACCAAGAACCGGACAAAATGCAAGGAATTGCTTCAAATTGAAGTGGAGCATGCAACCACCCGAGTTCACAACGGAAGTTGAGTCCATGGTTACTCAACAATTCGCCATGTCAAGTTATCCGCCTCCTATCCTAGTGGTTGAGCTTTTGTGTTATATGTTCTTTGATTATGAATGGAACCATACAACCTTGTAGGATTCAACAAAATGCTTGCAGTGCATAGGGATTTGTCATTGTTCAATGGCAACTGCACTACGTGGTTTGACAACAAATATTGTATTGCATATGGAGCTTGGACTTTTCTACGACAAGGTGGGTGTCTCCTCTGTTGTTTATTAGTTACAATGCCTATAATCATTTTGGATGTACTGCATTGTCATCGTGGTCACAAATTCACAAGCTGCAATCATAATTTGCGCATTAATCCTACACTTTACATATTCAATTGTATTAGGACGTAGTGACTACTATGAATGTACCACTTCCTCCCACCATGCCGTCCCTGCCTTCTTTAGTATCCCATCCCCTCATTCTTCATGGTTACAATCATTGCAATGACTTTTCCATGTGGTTAGAAATTCATGGGCTATTGTTACAATGTGAGGATGGTTACTTCATGCACCTCTAACTAGTAAGCGGTTGAAGACTATTGCAATGGGATGCAATACTCATCATGGTTCTTGGGCTTCCGATTGTCAATTATGTCAAAACTCTTTACCTTTATAGCTAATGAACTACTTTACAATGAGTTGCATTCCTTGTCCCAACCAAATAGATGTAACCAATATGCATGTGCCGCATTATTCCCATCCCCTTCATTCCTTCTTTAGTTTTTTGTCCCCTTAGTCTTCCTAGTTACAATGTTAGCAGTGATTTCATTGCTATACAATTGTCATTGCGGTTACAATTTCAATTCCTATGGTTACAATTGGAGGATGGTAACATCATGTACTTGTAACTAGTGAGCATTGCCATCTGCCATCTTCCTTTTTCAATATCCCATTCCTTTTATTCTTCACGAATATCCCATCCCCTCATTCTGTTCCAGTTGCATACCATTATCATTGTGTTCATAATTCAACCAATGTGCTCACTGTTACATAATGTCCATGTAACCACTATACAAATACATGCAAGCAAGGTGGGGTGTAGTATTTGTCTTGGATGTTCGTCTTCGCATGGTCAATTGTGTTAGAACACCCTACCTTAACAAACAATGTATGTGAAGTGCATTTCCTTACATAGAATTGCATACCTCCTCTCACCCTTATTGTTGTAAGTAGTATGTAGGTTTCCCTGGGTTGCAATGGGCTTTAATATACATGCTTGCTTGGTAATTTTGGTGGTTTATTATACAAGGTACCAAGTTCGCCACATGCACACAAAACCTGACTATGACACAGTCAATTGCAAGAATGAAAAAACGAGGTTAAAGGGGACCAAGAGTTCAATGACTTGGTTACATCTGCGGATTACCACCAAAAATGTTGCGCAGTGAAGGTCATGACAAAGTACATTAGTTACAAGGAGAAAATGACTACAATGCATCACATGTTACTATGCTCCCCCCCCCCCCCCCATGCTCATCAAATGAAAAAATGAAAAAATGATGAAACCTAGGTTATGAAGCTCCCTCCCATGCCGGATATATGTTGCAGTTACAACAACAAATACCGCAACATATGCATAACCACTCACCCGAGACTGTTGATCTCAATGCTTGCGTCATCCACTATGAAAGCATTGGGATGCCAAACTGCATTAAAGTTTTGAATGTGGTCATTGAGAGCCCATAATTTAGTGACGAGAATTCTATTGTACCAATCATTGAATACCATGAACGTGTACAATGGGAATTGTAACCAACTGCAACATAGCCCACATACACAAAAAGAACATGATGTAGTATTTATGTATAAAGTATATGCAATACAATGGTTACATGTGTTGCAACATACCCAGAGTGACACACTGGGTAGACATACATGGTCATGTTTGGGATAATTAACTGGTTACAAAAGCGGAGTCATGTTTGGGATTAGCAAGTGGCTACAAATGTTGTTAAGTAATTTCCATGGAGAGGGGTACAATTATTGTGGACACAAGACAATGAGACACCTAAAAGAATAGATACATGGTGGTTACTAATATATTTCTAGGTTATGGAGGATTGATTTGACATTTTTTGCATTTGTTCCATAAGTGTATCAATGGAGACACCACTCTCGTGTCCATGTTTGAACATGGCCTCCCATTGCCACTGTGTTTGGATGCCAATAGTGAAGAGAATGTTCCACCCCACAGCTCCTCCAGGACGGCATCACCCCCATCATGGTAGTAGAAGACCTCATGCTTGTTTTCTTCCACCCACATTCTCACGCTCGTGGCATCATTTGCATGCTTCATGTATGTTTCACGTGCGTGGTTATGGGCCACATTGCGGATATATTGCTTGTTCACAAACATGTCCATGTTCATGCATCCGCCCTTTTGGATGATTGCCAATACTCGTTCTTTGTGTTTTCTCATTACATGCGTAACCAACAAACCCTCGCAGATGTTCTTATCTATCCAATGTATGATGTTTGTTGATAAATGGATGCCCACTATGGAACTCTGACCTAGTTGTTCAATTCCATGCACAACAACGACTTGTTTATTGACATGATGTTTTTGTGTGTAAACCACTTGATATATATCTGGCAACAAACACACTCATTTTAGCAACAAAGCACATTGACACCCTTTCTTGTGGTGCAGTCCCTTCACTTTCTTGGATACTCTAGGTCCATTAGGGAAGGAATAGACTCAAAAGGTTATTGCCCTTGTAATGACCAAAAACTAGATTCTTAATATCCCAAGCCCCGTGGTACAAAGGTGTACCCACAAGCTCACATGGCACATAAGGTGCCACATGGTTTTGGACCATGGGTCCAAGCCAATGGAGTCATGCTTAGCGTACTCAACCTTGTTGATGTCTAGAAGTACATAATGGAGGTCACAACAACATCACAAGTACTAGAGGACTACACCATGACAAGTCTACACCCTAACGTGTCAATAGTTTAGTGGTTCTGGTTTCTAGTACCTTTGAGGCAAACCTCATTTTCATTTGAGTTTTGAAGACAAAATATTAGAGAAAATCCTTTTTTGGGACCAACTCGTGGGCACCTTTTGAGTTCATTCCTCCCCTAATGCTTTATGGCCCTTTTCATTAGGGATACACATTTCTTTTTTTGTCTAGCTTGTCCTGGGTAACCAATCCATCATGGATAAAACAACATTGGCAAAGTCATTGCACGGTCCATATTCACATTGATATCTACATGGGAAGGACAAGAAACAACAATTGTTAGTCACTACCAAACTAACAACATATATGCTTACATCAAAGACAATTATGAGAACCAAATAAGTTGTGTATGTAATATACATCATCAACTTGTTTGAATGGGTAAAGATGGTGAAATATAACCATATTTGAATAGAATGAGTAAGTAATATTCCGGGAGACAATGCATAGTTGACAGAAAACTCCAATTTTGAAAGTGGTTTCAAGGAGACTACAATTGACTGTGCTTATTTTTTGCCATATTCAAGAAAAGGTTTCAATTGCTAAAAGTTAAAATTTTTTGGAAGGTTGCAACATCTCTAGTTGTGAAGGTTTCAATGGTTTGATGTAGTTGAAAGGTTGTTTGGGTTACAAAGGGTTCATGTAGAAAGGCTCCACATGTGTCAATGGCTCTTGGTTACAAAGCTTCCTTGGGTAACTTATACTTGGTTGATATTGTAAGAACACCCCTAAACCAATGCATCTTTCAACACTCCCTTACCTAATTTTTTGATGAAGGATGTCGGTAAAGGTTGCAATAGTGTTGTCTGCTTACATACATATTTTTTTGCAAACCTACGCTCCATGTCGGAGTGACATTCCTCTCTAATCTTGAAATCCTATATGTGATTCCACGGAATGTATGCAATATCACCTATGGCGTCCCCTCCCTCGTAACCACCCTGAAAATGGAAGCTCTGGCTCCATTCAATGGACATGTGAATGGTCATGATGGAGGGACCAACACAACATTCTTCATGTCCTAAATGAGGGGTGCCCATTTCAACATGTACAAGTCACCAAATGGCAAAACATTGTCACGCTTCTGCATCGCCATAATCAACCACTGCACACACAACCTCCACAAAATCCTTAGAACCACATACTACTTACAAAAGAGATGCAAATCTTATATTCATCTTGAGCATTGCAAATCCGAGATCTACATGTAGGAATACATAATTCTAGATTTAGATGTAGAAATACTTAAAGCAAAAGATGAATGGGTCCTCTAGAAATGAATGTGTTCAAATTTGGAGTTCAGGGTAATGGAATTTGTGGGGAGGCCGCCCCATCACTTTCTCACATAACACATGCATAGGTGCTTGGAATTGCTAGAATGTTACCCACAAATATACAACCATAAAATTGCAGAACTCAATATCCACAGAACTACAAAAGCACATTTGCACACTTTTGCAGTTGTACAAATGTTCAAATCCACACACAACCCCATCCTCAAAACTTCAAAATTATACCATCACATAACTACACGTCTACATATCCAAATGTGTGCACAACTACAAATATTGAAGATATTTGGAAATACTTACATTCTTGGGTTATGATTTAAAGAAAATTTGCATTCCTCCTGTGCAACTATAGGCATTCACACACTTGCAACTTCGGCATACTTCCACCAATGCATTGCTAGGAGTTCCTTGTGGATTAGGGTATAACAAATCCAGATTAGGGTTGGTCAAATTCCCAATCCCCTAGGCATGGGAGGCTGGCACCTATTATGCATGCCATGTACTATGCGCGATGATTTCTAATGGCCACATGCTTTGATGCTTTGTAATTGCCCATGGTTTCTTATGCCATGTCATTCTTTTCTTTGCCAGATTTATTTTATACTTTAGGTTTTCCACTATTGTAACTCAAATGGTTCGTAGCCATGCACATGGACAACCATCGGTAATTTAGAATATATGAGTTTTTGTTATTGAATACTACACTAAAGAATGGTTTTTTAGAGTGAAACCATGAGCCTGTAATTGTGAAGGGACCCTAACCCAAACCCCGGATTGCGTACACATGGAGTGTTGTAACCTTTTGTCTTTAAGGGATTGTGTGCAACGACGTTAAAAATTGTAACCGATGACCTTCCTTAATCTTGCGTTGCAAGGAGGCAAAATGTTTATAAAAAAAAAAAAAAGCATAAAAAATTGAATGCCCATAACCATGCACTATGTAACCGTGGAATTTCCGTAACCATTGGGCACCAAGTAACCAAATGTAATTGTAGGATTGCGTAACCTAGAGCTAGTATTTTGTAACCATGTGGAGGTTACAAAGGTTGTTCACGGTCTTGTGAGGGCATCTCCCTCCCCCCCCCCCCCCTTTCAAAGAAAAGAAAAGAAAAACTATCAAACTAGGGCTAGCGGTGAAAAAAACATGGGAAAGAAGGTGCAATTCCATAGGGGCCAACAATTAAGTTTCATGGCGGGCTCAAGCCCATCTTACATGTCTAATACTGTACCCTTGTCGCACCTACATCTAGACTTGACTAGAACGACACCAATGCATCAGTGAGGCTATAGCACCCTGCAAGCATCCAACACATGTAAATACTACAATGTTGCAATTGTTGGGCGGTTTTTTTAATGTCAAATTTTCTACTAGTACTCTAATCAACATGGGCAAATCAATTTAAAGTCACGCTAAGGACCATTTTGTACCATGGACAATGAAGTCGGACCATAAAAGATGGCATTTTTCCATGGTCCGACTTGATGGTCCAACTTTTGTGGTCCGATTTCTTAAAAAAATCAATCTACAAAGCCTTTGGGCCCCTCACTAGGTGTGAACTGAATGTGGATCAAGAGGACTGACCATGCACCAAAAAATGAACAAACTGATTTTTTTAGTATATGTCCAAAAAAGGCCATTCTCTTGTCTTCTCTTGTCTTCGTCTTCTCTTCCCAAATAAAAAATTCATAAAAAATTCATTACAATAAATTTTCTTTGCCATGGGCCCTTGCCTTTTCCTACCATAGCACCTCTTTTGCCTCTCCCACCGCAAAACCCATTGGACCATGTCAGTGAAAAATGCAGGCCTTAAAACATGTCTTTCGGGGACCACAAACTTCATGGTCACTCTGACATATTTTCCTTGGCGTAAACCGAAGTGGTTTTGAAACGAGTTCAACAACCAATCACACATTTTACAAGGCCTTGGGACGACTTCATGGTCCATGGTGTGAACAGCCCCGAAGTCCGAGATTCGAGTAATTTGCATGCCTCCACTATTGATGGTCCATCCATGGGCAGAAAGTGGAGTCCACAACAACTGCCCTCAAGCCTTGAAGGCTCGACCTCGCAATTAATCCAACCACTTCGCCCTGCACATTCGTGGGCACTGCAAAGTGCAGTGTAAATATAGAAGGCGCCACTTGTCAGGCCTCAGCATTGCAACTGTAATCCTCATCGTATGGGGAAGTTTCACTTGCTCCACGTGATTTGAAACCCAATGAATCAATGGGGAGAATACACTATTTTGTCTAGTTATTAGTGTGGGGTAAGCATTCAAAGTTATGCGTTGCTATACCTTTTTACCGACCTTGTCATTTTTTACCAACTAAGTTATATCATATTTTTCAGTTTGCATACTAACTACACTAAACATGAGATTTAGTGTGACTGACTATTTGAAATTACGCAATGCTATAACTGTCTACTGTGCATCTCATTTTTTTTACCAATCATGGTCACATTGGTTGTTTGGACACTATGGAACATTAACACCTTTACTTGGTAAAAAAGTGCATCAATAGTGAGAAGATGTAGGAATGTGCAACTCCAAACAGGAAGTCACACTGAATATGATGTTTTGTGTGCTTATGTTATTCAAGTGAAGAAATGATACTCTTGGTAAAATGTTATAGCAATGTGTAGCTTTAAATGATAACCGACACTAAGTAGACCAACCAACTAAAACATTTATAGATGAACCGGTTGAGTTTGAGGAAAAAATCATTTTAGATGTATATAGAGAGAATATACCTCAAACTAACAAAGAAAAAATTGAAAGATGTCAACATGTAACCGGTTGGACTTGGAAACACTAGGTTCCCGATTGATTATGCCCAAAAATCTCCCCAGACGCTGGGAAAACATTGTTACGAGTACACACACAAATAGTGTGTATGTTGGAAAATTCTTGATTGTCATATAGTTACATTGACTACCAAGCCTAGAATCGTTAATAAAATTTGAGCATGTAGTCCAATTTCTTATAAGACAATTAGAATCGGTGACACCAAATATCACATGTAGTGTAGCGGCCGGTTCTCCCCGGCCCGGTCATTGCTTTCAATTTTCTTTGCTAGTCCCATCTTGGGATCCTCGGTATCGCATCTAGTCAATTATATGATGCAACAACGTCAATTGCAAGCCTAATAATGTCGGCCTATAGTAATAAGTCACATGTGAGCTCTCTTTCACTTTCTTTCCTTATAAATTAATTACCGACTGCACTCATGTCTACCTCGTGCACTTGTCAGACTCCACCATCATTGGATTGTTGTTTTTATTTGAGTTTTTATATGTATTTGTGCTTGTAATCAATGATTTTGAACATGGAACATGTAGAGGACCAAGCATGTAAGTTAGTGCGTAAGTTGTTGGTGACCACCCAGTGTTCATTGAAGTCGCACAATTCTTTAAAGTTATGAGAATGAAAATGATACTATTTGTTTAGTGCTAAACAATCGTTTCTTTTAAGAAACCAAGGTTGCATGTGAATGTTCATAACACCTACCAAGGAGGAGGATGAACCAGGGAGAGGAGGGTGAAAACGGTGATCGTTATTGTAGAGTTCATGGTATATGATTTTCAGTCAGATTAACCATTAAAATGTGGTCACAAACCCTGAATTCAATCACACATGTTTATGGTATTTAGTATCACATACGTGGTTTGCGAAGGGTCCGAACTAGACGCCTAGAGTTCCCAACGTGTCACGTGCACTGTTTGCAAAGGGCCAAATATGATACTATGTATCAATATAAGTAATTGTTCTACGTGAAGAATATTTGCATGATGACGTGTAGCGTAGCACATTGGGATTCTCGGGGGGTCTTAGTTTTGCATTTTAGTATGCAAGGGGAAGATATTATTGAGCATAGTATTGGCAAGTGTTATGTGTTTACTTTACAGTGTGCAAGAGGAAAAATGTTTTTCAGCATACTACAACCAACTATCATTTTGTCTACACTTTAGGCAACTCGTAGACACCATTGTGGTGTAAGATATGCATACACCTCGTGACATTATTGAGCATACTTGTGCCAAGATATTAGTGAACACACTTGAATGCCATGACATGTCACATCAGATGACACTAATGATGAAGTTGTTGGTCATTAGTGTGACCTAACATACGCCTCAAAATAGGGTAAGTGACACTATTATGCAAGTGACACTAAGTACCATAAACATCGTAGTCCAATGAACTTGAATTGGGAGAAACTAGCAACAACCTATAGGGGCCAATTTTTATTTTATTACCCCCCCCTTTCGGTAGGTGTTAGAAAACCAAACCGCAAGGGAATAGATTCCTCGAACATGATGGGTTATTTTAATGATGTCTTAAACTTCAACTAGGTATTTCTCAAACTAAATCGGTTCATCTGCGACTACACTAAATTGTCCTATTAGTGTGCCATGTTACTATTTGGAGTTACAAGTTGCTACAACATTTTTATAGAGCGTGTGATTCTTTACTCAAACTACATAATCAACTAGTTTGCACATAAAAGAACATGATATAACTTGGTAAAAAACGATAATGTCAGTAAAAAGTTGTAACAATGCGTAACTCCAAATTGTAATCCACACTAATAAGACAATTTAGTGCAGCAGTCGGTTCTCCCCCATTACCTATATTTGGCATGTTTTCAAACACAAGTGGAGGCATTTATAATAGGGAACCTGCCAGAGATTCCATGTACACCTGACATTGTGAATCCTTGAAATTAATACACATCACTTGAAATCAAAGCTTTATAACCTTCATCATGCCATGAAGATCATGTTGCAAAAACGGAAGTAGTATTAACATGTGCTTGCATTAAACTAGTTACAACATATGAAACCTCTTCAAATAAAGTAGAGGAAACATGGAACGTCGCCGACATGAGATCAAATTGGATCAAATCATGGCACCATTTTCTTGATGGGTTATTTGTCTTCAATGTTCCTTGCAAACCCAACAACAAACCATCACACACCAAAGTAGGCCTTCTTTGTCTTTTGGGGAGGTCGGGGTTGGGGTTGGGGGTAGCTTGGTCCAAAAAATATCCGATTGCAACAAGTTTCCGGGCAAGGGGGATTTTTTGCTCATGAGGGTATCTCCCATTCGTCCAATTAATACGTCATGCAACAATACATGGGAGTATGTGGGTCAGAGGGTTCTATTTTATATATTTTAACACATGATTAAGTTCTATAGACTTTACATCGGTATAGTCGGGCATACTTGACATGAAGTAATTACAAACATAGAGGGGTACTCTCTCTGTCCTAATACGGTTGTCTTACCCCTTGAAGTCTTTTGTCTCGAAATGATTGTCCGGGATCAATTGTTTATAGATTTTGTTGATGTAGAGATTGTTTGGCACACCAAATGTGTTTGGCAAAAAAAAATAACATCAACAAAACCAATAAACATTTGAACTCGGAAAATCATCTTGGGACATAAAACTCTGGGGTGTAAGACAATCATTTTGGTATGGAGGGAGTAGTTTTTTTAACATGGATGGATGAGAGGTATGCTTATGTGCATTACTTCATCTTCATAGTTTCTTTGTTATGAAGAAACTATAACTTGCATTTTGGATTTAAGTGGGTTGTAAGGAAAATAAGACATTTGTTTGGAAAAAAAATCAAGAGTAATTGCTTTAGTAAAATAAGGATTGGTGAGCATGCTACACACTAGATAATGGCCATTGGCTTCTATAAATTGTTTTTTTGGGGACCAATCTATGATGTTCGGCATGTGGGATTTAGAGTGGGTCTTCAGGTTTACAAGAATGTCATGTGGAATTTTTTTGAGTATAATTATCCACTTAAAGCTGAAGGATTAAGCACATTGTGTACTATGTAACGGCCATTGGGTGGACCCATACTTAAGATGGGTAGCCTCAAGTTGGTTCCATCAATTGGGTTGTCATCTAACGAAATTCCGCAATAGATTATGCAAATCATTCATAAAGTTGTAAATAATCTACAACGTCATTTGACAATTTCGGGGTGGAGGGTATAATCCAATCCACTTCTTTTTATTTATTTTAGATATGAATTTGAGATGGCTACTCGAAAATTATGTAGTACAGAGGGAGGGTGAAGGACCAAGGGTATGAGTGATCCATTTGGCAACCAACAAGCATTAGACGTAGCCACCCCAACATCTATGGTCAAAGTTTGGCAAACCCGAGTGTGGGAATTTTGGGTTTGGCCAAAATTTGTTGTCCCTATACCCCCAAGTGATGAAAACTTTTGGGACGGACAATGAATGTGTGGATGCACATTGGCACCAAGTGGATGTTGGATGAGCTCCATGAGAGGAGCGAATTGCTGCATAAGTGTGTACCTCTCATTCATGTAACACAAAACTTGGCCCTATAGGTTTGTGGGTGACTCGTCATAAATGCCATCAACTAGACTAAGTCATAATCTTTACCAGTAATTTTGGTGTCAAATCAACTCACACGAGAAACTATTAGACTGCATACTGATGAAAATTAAAATAGGCCCAAACATGGAACGAGCGAGAGGAAATTATTGCATGCGACTCTATGTTGCATTCATCCAACGTAAAAACCTTAAAATTGTATGCAACCCGAAGGTTACTTTCGAGAGTTGATTTGACATTAGAATTAGCTTTAAAGACCCCAAGTTAGTCTAATCCAAGCCAATCAAGATGAATCGGCCACAAACCTATATGGGGTCATCTCTCTCTCTCTCTCTCTCTCTCTCTCTCGCACTGACGAAACTACAATACATTACATCCCGTGAGACCGCTGTGAGTAGGACCAAAAACCCTTACTGAAACAATTAATCCAAAAAAAAAAATTACACTTTCCCTATCAAGAGGTACTCCTCCCGCTACGTACCCAAGACAAACAAGCCGGCCCTACTACTAGGTGTGGGCATGGTGGGAATTGCACATTGTATCGATGCTTCATCCATCTTCAAGAGTGATTGTTTACTGCTGGCCATGCCAGGGGGGCCAATATACAGCACCCCAGTAACATTACCCCGCCACCAGCCAGTAGGGTGGCGACAGGTGGCGGATGGTTAGGCATTTAGGACAGCTTTAATGCTCCCATTAAGACTCAGGAGCGTTGTGGGCAGCTAATGCGGCCCAGCATCCGGCATAAGCCCCGCCTATTTGTGGGCAGTTGCTGGCCAATGGCAAAGAGACTCTCATAGGGCCTCCTCCTCCTCCTCCTGCTCCCTCCTTCATCATAATATTAAAGGCACTGCAATCGGTAAGAAGTCACTCGTAGCTAGGTAGGAAGCAGATAAGCATGTCAGATAGCTAGCTAGCTAGGGCTCTTGATGTGTGTGTGTGTGTGTGTGTGGATCCAGCTGGAATATTTGGGGAACCTAATAAGCTTAATCAGGCACCAGCTCCCCTCCCCTCCCCTCCTGCCTATTAATGACTGGGATGGATCTGTCTTCTGCTACTTATTCATGGGCAGATATTGTCCTCCAAATAGCCCACTCCCTTGCACAGTTGCTTCATTAGCTAGCTGGCTGGCTGGCCACCCAAATATCGTATCCCAGGCCTCCCCTGATTTGTAATTCTCCTTGTGTCGATTTCGGCCAGACAGGGAATCCACCCCACTGAAACGAAAACAAAACGAAAACGAAACGAAAATGGGTATTTAGTGGAAACCTTGCGATTCGGAGTTACACATTGCTGTTGCTGTAACATTTTGTTGGTTTACCGAGTGAAGATGTGGAGATTCGATAGCGTGCAAACAACCACTTTGGCCCGTGTTCGTGAAGAATGAGATCTATAGTAAACAGTGGTCGCACAATGTAACTCCGAATCGTCGGTGACATGTAAGACCGGGAACGGTGTAGTTTAGTTCCAAATCAGAGCTGGAGAAGTTTTTGGGCATTGTCGGTCAAGATCCTAGTGATTCTAGATCCAACCGGGTACATGTTGACATCTTCCGGATTTGCTTGCGTTCATTTGAGGTATATTCTCTCGATTCCTCTAAAGTGATCGGTGATTGTCCCGATGTCGTAAACTTTAACCGGTTATTTGTCAAACTCCACCGGTCCGTCTGTAACTAACCACCGGTTCTCTCCGAGCCCTGTTCCAGATGAACCAGTGGAGTTTGAGGAATAGCCGGTGGAAGTCGACGAACGGGGAGAACTGACCACTAAGTTACAGATGAACTGGTTGGGTTTGAGAAATAATAGGTTGAGGTTTAAGAGGAGTTTAGAGACTATATATATACCTCAAATTAAAACAGAGAAACTGGAAACTGTCAACATGTAAGCGATTGGACTTGGAAACAGTAGGATCTCGACCGGTTATTCCCAAAATCCTCCCTGGACACTGGTGGAAGTTCATCACTTCAGGAGAATTATCAATCGTTTTAGAGGAATCTATGGAATTGATCTCAAATCAATAAAGATAACCGAAAGATCGTAACATGTACCCTGTTAACATTGGAAACATTAGGATCTTGACCGATTATGCCCGAAAATCTCCCAGACACTGATCTACCTCGGCTATGATATGGGAGATTTTCTTCTTTTCCCTTGGGATGCAAGTGGAGAGTGTTTCCCAATCCATATGTATAGAAATAACAAATTATGTCACTTGCATTACTAGAGAATGTGGTTTCATAATGCACTTCCATTTGACATGGTTGGTCATTGTGACATGACCCCATTTACATGTGTAGAGTCCAATTTACAAGCCACCCAATACCACTAAAAAATGTGATCTTAAAAACACACTTCTCATTTGACATGGGCGGTCATTGCAACATGACTCCATTTACATGTGTTGAGTCCAATCTACATTTGTCGTAGGTTGGGCTCGACACATGTAACAAGGGTCATGTCCTAATGACCACATGTGTCAAATGGGTAATATGTTCTAGGCCCTCCAATCCTAGTAGTGCAAATATCTCTCACCATGGATCTTCTTCTTATATTGAATTGGGCACGACAAGGAATCCACCTCGCCTATGATTTGGGGGATTTTCTTCTTTTTCCTTGGGATGCAAGTGGAGATTGTTCCCAATTCATATGTATAGAGATAACAAATTATGTCATTTACACTACTAAACAACGTGGTTCTAGAATATAGTTCCCATTTGGCATGGTCGGTCATTGCGACATGTCCGGCCATGTCAATGGGTAGTGTGTTCTAAGCCCCACTATCCTAGTAGGGTTATATTCTTATAATGTAGTTGTGACTAAGGCGTACTTTGTGTTGGAATGTCCCCTCTACAATTTCATTAGAGATAAGTTTCTTTCCTTACTCTAGAATGTTTCTTCCAATCGGACCACCAAGTTTTTATCTTACCAAAGCCATTGCACTCCATTACTCTAGGGAAAAAGCCTTTTTTTTGTCACCATCTTCATATATTTTTAGTCCCACTAGCCTTTTGGCTTCTTGAAATTTAAAATCAATTTCATTACGTTCACATATTTCTTTGCTTTTTGACCCTTCTTGTTTTTTAATGATATAGAAGGCCAAAAACCATAATGAATGAAAAAACTAGAAGACACGTCCACTTGGAGGGAGGTGGAGCTGCTCGTGCGTGCCACATTGCCATGTAAATTGGTAGAGACAATGAACATGGACAAGCCCTAAGCCCATCCCCAAAAGACCCCTCCACCCCAACCATCAAAAGAAAGCAACCAAAGAGCAAGGAACTTATTCTTACATTATGTTATGGTACCATCTAATCCAAAGTTGGTCCTTGCCTCTAGCACCCCAAGGTTGTCCTTGCTTAAGGAGACATTGTTATAAAATAGGGCTAATCTTTATAAGGTTAAGCGCCCTTTTCATTAAAGAAACATAGCACGCTGCACTGTAACCTAGTGACCCCAAGCCATCCTTGGGGGGGAGATCAACAAGAAGGAAAAAAACGGACATGTGAGTGACAAACACAATAGAGAAAACCGCAAAGATTTGATACTCACAATTGCACTAGCATTGGTCACCAACTCCCCAAAAAGTCCATTCAGTGGGTTGACAAAGAGAGAACAATTGCCAACACAAGAGCCAAAACGTCCACAAACCATTGTTCTACAAAATACTCCCATTAGGATGCAATTTTGGGGCCTATGTGAGCTATTCACCACTACAAGTGTACATCATAGTACGAGAAACCCATGCTTTGTCAAAATGCATTGACAAACCCTCAAGACAGTAGTCTACCACACAAGGGAGAATCTTGTAGTTGTGAAGGGGTTAATTCCAATCAATTCTCATATTTATCAGTTGACCCCAATTGTTGTTTTGAACGAATTTAAGTTAGGAAAATTAGATTCAATCCACAACCCTTAAGGCAAATGAATTCTTACGGATCATGTATTTATTTCATTAGCAATTGAAATAACTTGCATCAGATGGGCTTTTGGACTCTCAAATGTAATGTAATAACTTGCATCTCATGTAATCTTGTGTATAGTAGGATGTACAATGCAAAGTTGGCTGCCTTGCTTGTCCAATCCTTGAAAACAGTTGATGAGCTGGTCCCAAAAGCCAATTTTAGGATCAGGCAGTCCAAATGTAACTATGACACTGGTTCATGGTACAAATTCAGCTCCAGAGTCCACACATATTTCACCTTGAGAATCACGCCTTGGCGTGATCACCTTGAGAATCCAAAGGCCATTATAGAGATACAACCAGATCAATGGTAAACCCAAACCCTTGAGAATCTGGAGACCATCATACATTGGGCTGCGGAATTTCCTCAAAAATTGATGGTATAATCTGAATTTTCTATTCCATCTGCCTCTAGCCCTGCACCACTTGCTCACGAGGGATTGCATTACAAGTTCTTCAACACAGTGCAGCAAACTTTTGATTTTGCTAAGGACCTTGCAGGAGCTAACCAAAATTGAGATGAAATTCCAAAGAAAGGACATCAAAATCTAGTTGGCAAGGGCATCCTGCCAGCCAGGGAAAGACAAACAGTACTTCAAGTTAAATTTGACCCTGTTGAAGAGAAAAATCATCCACACTTTGGGTGCAACCCTCCGAAAGGGGTGCCAAGCAGCTTGGAGAGGTTGGCCCACTGCCACACAATTTACAGGCTTCAATGTTAAGAGATATGACAGCATGCACTTGTATTCCCCTGAAGTAAGTACTCATTTGCAAGCTGACCCTCATCAAACTCCTTAAATCTAGCAGCGAAGACAAGGATACAAGTTTAGTCTAAACAAATCTTCATTAGAAGTGCAATCTGTGAACATAAGGAGTCAAGGAGACAAGGATTAGCTCCTAAAAAGAATTTAAGTAGCACAAAAGATTATTGAAAGTCAGATGAAGTTAGCACTCATCCAGCCCAAGTGTTATATATATACTGCCAGACAATTCAATATGACACTAAAATGAAGAGCTCCAGCTGCTCATAATCTGGATCAAAATTGTGCAGATTCAAAAGTATCGGAGAAGCCCAGCATACGTTAATTTTTTCTTCTTTTCTACAGTCAATAAGGCAGTTGAATTTTCTTATCAATAGTATTTGTTGAATGATGCGGCGCTATGATCTCTACACCAGAAGACTTTGAAAGTTTGCAGTGATCTCTTCTATAGTTTGAAGCTCTGCAGTGAGCTTAGTAGCCTTAGATTGATTTTCCTCCTGTACTGATTCTGGAACCTTCTCATGGTACCCTGCAACATTCATCTTCTTGTTAAGAGTATCTTGTTGCCTGCAAGTACCAGAAACAGTTACAGATCAGTAAATATCCCCAAAGACCAACCTCATCAGCTAACTAAACAGCAACCTTTAACCTGTTCACAGTTTGTAGTGGCCGCAACAATGCATTTATCTAACGCAAAGCCCCCTTTCCTTCATCTTACACAATACTGACAATAAAACAGTTTTTAATTGTCCATCCTAACAGGTGGTAGTTCTTGCATCATCGATTGGATTTTCTTCTAACCCATTAACATGCAATATAATGAAAATTCTAAAATTAAGATGAAACTGAATGTGGATGATATCCATATACGGTATTGAAGCCAATTGCCATATTTGAAAAAAGTACCGAATCAGATCATCCCGCTTCTTTTGCAATCTTGACACCTCTACATTGATATCCACCACATTCCGCAGTGCTAGGTATATGCTTATGCTCTCATTCACAACGGCCACACCACACCCAAGGGGTATTTCATTGCGATCTTGAAGGACCTGAAAGCACACAAATCCGCATCTTAGACCTAAAAAAATACTAGCAATTTTTTGAATGTGCATTGCTAAATGTAGACTGCAGGTGAAGCAGGTGTAGTACTTACTAAAGTTGAGTTCCTCAAAACAAGAGATTGGTACAAATTGCTACAAATTTAATTCAAAGAGTGGCTTGCACCTTCACAGAGCTGGATAGTGAAAGAGTAGCAATTTCAGTGGCTCCCTTTCTCACAACCGCAGATGCCTCGTCAGTAAGGCACAGCACGTAGAGCTCTGGCCTGCCAATCCAACACAAACCCACTCCTCAGATACCATATTCTCTGAGACTCACTGACTAATCTTCAGCAAGTGATGAATCAAATGGCATTACAGGTTGGCACTATGAATTCACACGTAGTCCATTGAGATGTACACCCAAACTGACAATCACATATAGCATTTCAAGTTGATAAAAACAACAAACTCTTGTCACATGATGCTAGCACCATTCCCTTAAATACAGAACATCAATTAAACACCCTCCTAGAGACCCATGAAATGCTACAAAAGTTGCTCTGGATACCCTTTGGATTAAGTTAGTAAGATGAACTTAAACAATAGGGTGATTACTGCAATGCAGAAGGAACTGCCACTCAAAGAGCTAATTAATGCAATCTACTAAATGAATTGAGTACAAGAGCATTATTGATATACCTTAGTCTTGGTTGCAACTCATAGGCCATCCGCAGTGTTCGAGTGGCCTTCACTACTGCATTGATTAACTCCATATTTGACTCAGCCTCTTCATTCGCCCATTCCTTCATGACAAAGCACAAAATCTCAGCTCCTTAATTTCCCTACTTCCATTCAGTCTACATTGTAGAAGGCAAGAGTGACACAATTTGGTATTACTGTGCTAGAGAGAGAGAGAGAGAGAGAGAGAGAGCACTTCCATCACCCTCAAGTAGGAGGAGCAGGGCTTGTTAAAGGTTCAGTTTAACACCAATTTTCTTTCATGACCGCACAAGCATTACTCAATTGGTACTCAGTCTCTCCTTATAAAAAAATTTGAAGAAAATTGCAAGAATGTGCTGAAGATGTGTTCAAAACTAATGGATTAAATCTCTTGAAAAGTCTCATTTTTTCTGCCCATTTGTCAAAGCACAATAAACTACAACCTTTCGATTATCTATACTTATATTGACTTCATGTGCAGCACATATACACAGCAGACCACTGAGCAAACTCACATGATTGACAGCCGGGTACTCGGCCACCACAATGGATGACTTGGCTTGAGCCTCTCCTTCTCGTTGGGGAAGTCGCTGCCACAATTCTTCCGTTAAGTACGGCATGAAGGGATGCAACAAGCGAAGCCCAGTGTCGAGGCACACCCACAATGTATCCCTTGTTGCCTTCTTTGCAACCTCATCATCTCCAAACATGGTTGGCTTGATAACTTCAATGAACACGTCACAGAGTTCATACAACCACCATGAATGTAGGGCAGTTGTCGACTCTGAAAACTCGTATTTTTCCAGGCCCTTAACAGTCTTATCAATTGCCTTGTTGAGGACAGAAAGAATCCACTGACAACTAAGTGGCAGTGATGCTGGTCTAATAGTGGCCGAAGGAACAAAATTGCTTCCTAAGTTTGTCATGGCAAACCGGATCACATTCCACAGTTTGTTGCACCACTGCCGGTATCCCACCACTCGCAAAATGTCAAGGTTTATGTTCACAGCCTGCACAATCCGGCAACTTGGATCAAACCAAACACTTTTGAAAAACTAATGGATAGTATCGATCGTAACAGATGCATGCCTCATAGGCTGCCAATAAATAATTAACTACCAATGACTGAGGCATGTTTTCACTAAATTATATAAGAATGACGAATCCCATGTGCACGTCACTGCTATATGCATATAAGCATATGCAAAGCGGGTAAAAGTTCTCAGAGTTGAAACTGCAATTTTCAGTCTCCATCACTAGCCTTCAAAAAGAACAAATGCATTGAAAAGAATGGTACACAGTACAACACATTACCTGGGCAGTATAGGCCACAAGAGCAAAGCGAAGTGCATCGGCTCCACACTCCGCAATTCCATTAGGGAAGTCTGCTTTCTGACCAGCCTTTGCCTTCTCAATCTCACGGGCATCAAGATTCCCTTGATCGAGCCGCTTGTGCAAATCCTCCAATGTCACACCATTGATAACCTCTAGAGGATCAATCACATTTCCTAAGGACTTTGACATTTTCCTTCCGTGTGCATCCCTAACCATAGCATGCAAGTACACCTGCATGGAGAGTTACAGGTGTTATAGACGGCTCACTTTGCTGCCTTACAAAACAAACAAAATTCAAGTGCAGGTTCTTTGTCGAACACAAGAGATTTATCAGCATCCAACTTATGTTCCTGATGATAGAAGATCAATTAGTCACTACTTTGTCAGCTGCTGCGATAGATCCTCACCACAGATCACCTAGATGGCTGACAAATGGATAGCACCACCTGCACTACACAAAACGGAAAATAGACATGTAGAATGCTTGAAGCAAGACAACATATCCACAAACCATCATGGAACCTTGCAGGTTATGGGACAAAATGATTGCAATAAGTCCAAGTAGAAGAGTTGCACCTGCTTGAAAGGGCATACACCTGTAAGCTTCATGCCCAACATCACCATGCGGGCAACCCAAAAGAACAAGATATCATGCCCTGTTTCCAACAAAGCTGTGGGATAAAACGCTTGTAAGTCTGGTGTATTCTCAGGCCACCCCATCACAGAAAATGGAAATAATCCAGATGAGAACCATGTATCGAGAACATCGGGATCTTGGTCTAACTTGAACTTCTTCCCTGGGAATTTCTCTTTTGCTATGTTCTCTGCTTCAGCGACATTGCGTGCTACCACCCAATGATCAGGGTAAGCACCCATCTCAGTCCTGACATCATCTTCTACAGTTGCATACCATGCTGGTATGCGATGTCCCCACCAAAGTTGCCGCGAGATGCACCAATCTCGGATGTTCTCAAGCCATCTGCACTCATGAAAACAACAGCAGTTGAATTGCTAAGCATTCTTACTCCATAATAATCAAATAATCAACATGTCTGATCTGGCATGCCAAGGTTCAAAGTCTCCAGCAGTGCACCGTTAGTGAAGCAAACCAAACATCCACTTTTTAAAAACCACAAAATCCAGTTGCAGCTCTTCCAAATTATTTGATATACATGGATATCAGATAATGGAGTGATCCTCTGAGCTGGACGCTGTCAAGCCATATTAAAAGATTGAGTAAGGATACAAGATCTTCAGAATGTATCATTTCACGTGTACTGCAGCATATTAGAATATTTCAGACCTGAACCATGTATCTTTAAACTGAGGTGGTACAATCTCCAGCCGACCATCACGCACTGCATCACATGCCTCCTTTGCCATGTCTTGGCAGTTTACATACCTGACATAACCAAGTCCCAGAAAGAGAGCTATTGAGTATCATAATGATATTATCAAGTTTAAAACAAGACCAAAAACAGAAGAAAACTGTATACTGACAACAACTGCATTCAGAGTAAAGGTTTTCAAGAATATCAAACAAAAGCTTCATCAGAAGCCATACCACTGAGGTTTGATCATAGGCTCTATCACATCATCACTTCTTGAGCACACTCCCAACCTCATAGCATTATCAGCCACGCCCCTGAACAGGCCCTGTGATCCAATATCCAACATAGGACTTACTTTTAAAAGCACAACTTTGCAAAAACAGTCACTCAAATTCTCAACCATCCATCAATTGAAATAAATAAAGCCTTAAATGTTGAATAATATTTTAAATCACAGGATAGATAGGATTACAACAGTGATGTCTAAGGTTGCATTTTTATTTGATACATACGCAAAGATTTTTTTGATAACAAGGATGGGATTCAGCAACTGATAAAATCCCCTTTTTAAGTACCTTAGCTTCTAGATCTTTCACCACAGCTACACGAACATCAAAACGTTTCATCCCCGTGTAAGGCTTGCCACCATTGCTGTTGATTAATCCATCATCCGTAAAAATGTTGATGAATTCAAGATTATGCCGCTTTCCAACCTCAAAATCATTGGGGTCATGTGCAGGGGTAATCTGCAAGAATGAATACATCAGACTTCACTACATAAGAAACTCTTCAATCCATTTGAGTACCTGATTGATTAACTTTATAACCTAGGCAACTATCCAAACAGAATCCTCAAAATTCAGACCTTCCACTCACCTTAGTAGCAGAAACCTCAGTATGTAAACTAGAAATACATCTGTTATTAAGAACAAAGTACTACGTTCTTCACAATGGAGGAACTACAAGAGAATACAGAGATTCTGACCTTCACAGCTCCAGTTCCAAACTCCATATCCACCAGTACATCATCACAGATGATAGGAATTTTGCGGTTTTGGAATGGGTGGATTACAAATTTCCCATGGAGATGTGTGTATCTTGGGTCCTTAGGGTGCACAGCTACTGCTGTATCCCCAAGCATAGTTTCTGGCCTTGTAGTCGCTACTACGATTTCGCCCTCACCTCCCTCAAGAGGATAAGCAAATGAGGTGATTGCCCCAAACTCCACAGGATTATTGTACCCTGGTACTCGCCTCAATGTTCGTCCTTTAAGTTCAACGTAGTCCACCTGTAGTTTCATATTTATTAAGTGTAGCAAAACAATATGAAATTGTGGTCAGATTTGCAAATATCCAACTTTCACAAATGATCTAGGAATGTTTCTCAATGATGTTCCAATTTAGGGTTTAGGGTTCCGATTTCCACAAATGACTCACTCACAAGGATTTAACTTCACCACTTCCTACTAGACAAGATTATTGATGATTATATAATAACCACTTCCTGCTTTCTAAGTTGTGATTTCGTTAATCCCCACATTTATGTACATGCTGTTATTCTTGACCCATCCGGTGTATAGAAAGTTACATTACCTCAATGTCCGAGATAGCAGTCCTCAGAACACAATCCCAGTTGCCAAGCCGATTATCTCTGATCCAACAATTCAGTAAAAAGGATCAGTGCAAACAACAGTTGAACACGCACTCAATTAACAGTAGATATGCCAGTGGCGATCTTGATGACTACTCCATTGTGTTCTGATGTATCAGACGTCAACTAAACCAGAACCCCACCCCAAATGCACAATTTCAAGACTGAGATCCCCTGAGCAAAAGAAAACAAATTGCTATATGGTCAGAATCGTTTTTACAAACTTGTGCTATTTTACTCCTAAAACAGAAAATACATTAGAAAATGGAACGACCTGTAGATAAGGCCTTCCTTATTGAGCCTTACGAATGCTTCTATCACTGCCTTTGTGCGTGTTTCATCCATTGTAAAGCACTGCAACAACCATTCCACAATGTAACTGTAAAGCAATGATAGGTCCTCTTCATACTACGTACAGTATTCAGCAAACACAAAGATCAAGCATCAAACTGAGATAGTACTTCATACCTCCCGAGACCAGTCAAGAGATGCTCCAAGGCGGCGATACTGCGTACATATTTGTCCACCATACTGGTCTTTCCACTTGTACACCTGAAAACAATGAAATGCCATTCAGCAGAAATTCATCAAATTGGATAGAGGTCTCCAGATGCATGTGACAGAATAATAACTAAACACAACTTTACATGCCAAACAATGAACACAGTTATAAAACCAAGTGCTAGATAACCTTGTAGCCTATAATTAGGGGATATTAAAAAAACTGCATTGAATGTAAATGTGAACTAGAGTGCACTCAATCTAGTCACCAGAGGATATCACTGCCATTGCAACACCTAATAGAATCTTGAATCTAGTGATACCTGCACACCTACAACTGCCAAGTGGTAGAATTTACCAACAGAAATGCATGCATCTTACAAAACAAGTCTAGAGTTTTACCTCAGCTACAAACTTCTCACGACCAACATCATGTCGGGTTTGCTGCCTCTCCTTGAAGATCTTTTTCTCCACCACAACCTATATAACAATCTCCTTGTAAGCACTTAATATACTTTCTGTTGTTTGTAATCATCATCAAGTCCATTTTTGCAGGATAAATCTCACTCTTCCCCTTTGCAAATAGCAAAAATCACCTGGGTAGCAATACCCGCATGATCAACACCGGGCACCCAGAGGGTGTTATAACCACTCATTCGCCGCCATCTCACAACAGTGTCCTGTAAACAGACAGGCACACTCTGTTCATAAATTTCTCCACATGATTAACACTGCATACAAAGTAGAGAATTCAGGAATGAAACCACCATTTCCACACAAAATCCTTGTCACATACCTCTACTGCCCCTGTTAGACCGTGACCAACATGAAGCGCTCCGGTTACATTGGGAGGAGGTACCACCTGTTAATTCACACAATTCCATTACAGTGTTTCAGTGATGATTCTTCACTCGGGATGATTAATTACAAAATTACTCCATCCAAGTCAGGACCAGGGCGGCCAGAATCCAGACCAAGCCTTCACTTTGGTCAAACTTACAATTACAAAGGGAGGTTTCCTGCTATGAGGATCCGCAACAAAGTACCCTGATTTCTCCCACCATTCATACCACCTGTCCACCACAGACACAATTCCTGTCAATTTTTGGAGCCTCAAACAGCCCACAAATGACGAGGCAGTAAAACCAAATGCAGTAACCTGCTGACAGCAATCTCCAGAAACCCTTACGATGCTTCCACAGCACTGGGATTGTAGGTCTTCGCCATCTCCGGCGCCAATTTCTTCTTCTGTCCCACAGGTGTGGGAGGATCCACAGAATCAGCCTCATCTTCAGCTGCTGCTGCTGCTTTCTTAGCCTTCTGGTCTGCCTTCTTGGAAGGCTGCGTCGGAGCCTTGGCAGCTTCAGCCTTTTGGGCCGCCTTCAATTTCTTTAGCTCCTTCTCTCTGGCCTTCTCCTCCTTCTTCGCCTTTTTCTCATCCAAAATTGCACCTTCGGCAGTTGCCATCCCCACAGTAGTCTCTCCTGTTGCCTGTCCTACTGGACAACACAGACGGCAAATCCCATAAGTGGACATATCATCAAGATATTCATGGGTGACCACATGCTGTGACATTGCCGATCCAGATTGCAACCCAAATCTCAAATCTCAATACAGGAGGATTGGGGTCTTGTATAGCAGAACCCTAAATTGCGCAAATAATCTGATGTGAAAAAGGAAGAAGAGGTAGAAGAAGTAAGGTCACAATGGCTCAGAATATAAAAGTGAAGCAGCCCGAGTGATCTTGTGATACATCCAAGAATGCCATTCTTTCACAGCAGGCAACGAAGAACACGAACATTTGAGACTTGTTTGGAACTTACCCTTTTTTGGGAGTTGTTGCGTGCCCTCCTCTACCGGTGCGCTCATCTTGCACACGAACCAAGAGAGGTGGATTGACCAAGGCGAGGTGGATTGAATTGCCGAGAGATGTGCAGCGAAGGTGAGAGGGAGAAGGCTAGGGTTCAGGATTAGGGTTTAGGGTTTAGAACAAGTCCTCACATTGGGAAGTCTATGATATGATAAAGTTAACACATGATCATCTTCACATGTTCTTCCTTCTTTCACTAGAGTTGAAGACCTTGAAGTAGTTAGAACGTCACCAACTAACCTTAAGGGTGGGTTTACACTACACTAAATAGTCCTATTAGTATGGTGTAAATTTGGTGTGGAAATAATTAACATGGGCCACACTAATTTTCTAGTCAAGGTGGAAATAATATGGGCCAAGGCCCCTAGATTTTTTCTTGAGTTTTCATGAAGACCTCTAACTAACATAATGAATATTAGTTATAGGACAAAAGTTGCACAAAATAAAATAAACACCCACATTAATTTTTTAGGAAAAAATCTAACATCTAATGTGGCCAACATTAATGTTTTCTTAAAAACCTAGCCTGGGTTGAGAATTAATGTGGCCCACAATATTAGGATTGTTTAGTGTAGCATCCAAGACCAAAGAAACCTCCAAAAATCAAGCAATCCAATTGGTCGAGAGCAAAGTTTTAGACCCAAGGAATTTACACTTGGGTCTAGGTCCAAGGTGTGAAAAAATAAAATGAAGTGGCGCCAGTGTGACAATCACTTTCCCACTAGATCTTGACGGTCCCCACTCAAGAAAATCTCTCTATGTTAATTAAGCAAGTGCCCCCACTTATGTTGATTATTGAACCTATGCATAATTAACTAATTTTGAACATATGTGGTCCAATCTCTTTCGAACACACATCTTTTTGGTGTCCATTCTTAGATCCACACCTAACCACACACACACACTCAAATTTAGGTGTTTAGTCAAGACAAAGCTTAACTAGATCTGGCCCACTTAGTCAAGTTGAAATGTTTCTTCATTAATTATATTAAAGTCACTATGGCATGAGGTTTTACAATTGCTTGAGGGATCTCCAATCTTGAAGCTAATTTATCATGTGAGTGAATGTTTTAACTCAAGAATTGCAATATTTATAAAAAATCGCATAGTATAAACATTAAATTCTTGAAAAGAAAAAGAAAAAAACAAGAATTGGTTTACCAAAATTTATAAAGAACACTTAGGATTGGTTCACATGGGGTCCCAAGTTACTTGAGAGCATGGAAATTGGGACTTACCACTTCACATGGAACCCCAAGTCCCAAGTCTCAAGTATGACATGGCAACATTTTATGGAGGTGACACTTGGGACACCCACAACACTATATAAAGTCATAGCACATGCAAAGATCAAGGGAAACGAAGAAGCCGACGCACTTGCCAAAGAAGGAACAGCTATGGAACACCTCAATGCCTCCCAACCACATGAATTTGCCTACTCAACCCCATACTACTACCAAAGAGATGAATGGCCATCAATGGACTCAACCCCGGACAAAGGACCCATCAGATTCCTTGCAAAACACCTTATAAAATACGATAAAAATATAAACCTAGAATTAATCCCTACACTATATCCCAACATAGATAAATGGATAGCCAATGAAACAATAGATAATGAATTATCAAATAAATTTTGGACAAACAAAAACATTACGGATGCTCAAAAAACATGCCTTCTAAAACTAAGACATGGCCAATACATGGGGAACGCCATAAAACAATTATTCTTCGGTAAGGAAGCCTTCCCATCAATCACATGCCCCATATGTAACTCCCTAGACCCAGACACATGGCTACAGGTACTCCTAAAGTGCAAACAACACCACATACATGCCCTCATAACCAAAAGACATAATAAGGCAGTGTGGGAATTAAGAAAACTAATAGTGGCATCAAAAAAATCAAGATGTTTTGTTCTCATGAATGCAGGCACACATAACAATAACCCACCAGACAACACAATCCCCCCATGGCTACTACCCTGCATGTGCCGCCAACAAAGATTTCACTGCAATGCCAAATTCAAACCCGACCTCCTATGTGTGAAAGGATTGCCATACCAATCCCCACCACTGGCATAACCAAACAAGAACCTCATAATACAATTCATACAATTCACATATTGCAATGATAGAATACCAAATTATACTATAATCAGGAAAACAGAATAATATAAACCATTAATAGACAACATACTCAATAGAGGTTGGAAGATAGACCCACTATTAGTCATTACGGCTGGTGCTAGGGCAACCACACACATCCCCTCTATGAAGAATATTGAAGGATGAAAAATACAATAATAAATGCCAATGAAAGCTAAGGAAGTATACCCAACTGATAAGTGCCCATAGGCACCTGGCTAGTATGGTTACTATAGTGCCCACCCCGAGAGGGGTTAGTAGTCCTACACCACTGGTATTATGTCATGAGGGCATAACACCAAGGATGGGTCGAACGGGCATTCCAATCACGCTAATCGCAGGGTCAGCGTTTCTTCTCTCTCTCTCTGACACTTGGGACTTGTGTTGGGAGTTGGGTTGAGCAAAATGCTAGACCCAACTCTCAACACAAATCAAGTGAGTTTTTTTGCATAAAAAATCAAATATTTGACTTTAATATTAATTAATCATATTATAATGGTGTCTTGAGGCTCAAAAGTTATGACTTCGCCTCCATGTTGGGACTTGCGAACATGGGTGGGACTTGAGACCCCATGTGAACTTGCCCTTATTGATGGATAGACTAACCGCAAATCAAAGATATACAAAGAAGAAAGGCATTTGAATAAGGCAGATGGATCTTTAATGGTTACATTTTTCTACTAACCCACTTCTCGTAGGATATGAAACACTCAATTAGTACGAGATGGTTAACAAATCCAAAGCACATTGCCTCATGTTTGAAGTTGCATTGTGATTATTTAGACCTATAATGGTCTCAATACTATTTGATCTCTATGAGGGCAAATATCATTCTTGCTTCGCAAAAGAAATGACAACAAATGGCAAAAACTCCATCAAAATGACTAAATTACAATTTTGAGTGTTGTCTTTGTGAGGGAGCAACTGAGATCATTTGTGCATTGCATCCACTTCACACAACTAGAAGACGATATTGATCACATTGTATGTTCAAAACGAGTTACGAGTTTCCCTTCAACGGTGGATTGTGATGAATTTTTTATTGTGCTGCAAAAATTCGGAGATTGCTTAAATTTTTTATTCAAGAGGGAGGCGAGATCTGGATTTTCATGTAGCTCAAAGTTAAGTTAGGACACATCCATCTCGTCGAACTGGATTAGTGAGTGAGTGCTCAAAGCTGGGACATGTTAAGACACTAATAAGGTAGACAAAGTGGCAGTATAACGATGTAAGAAAATCTTATGAGCCTCAACCAAATGCGGGGACTATATATACATGAGTACACTCTCGGTGCAATTACTGCACCGATAGATGTTGTCAGCTTAGTCTTCCTACGTAGCGGCTTCCCTCCTAATTCTCGGTAAGTGAGCTTAGTTAAGTCTTCCCGCTGATACCTCGGACCCTGGACCCCGGTCTTTAATACCGGCAGCTTCTAATTAGAGTTGGATCTATCTTGGGTTGCCTAGTTAGATTCTTATCTACAACACTTCTCCTCAACCCGAGATGACCTCATTAAAAACTTCATTAAGAAAAACCCATTGGGATAAAACCTTAATGAAGAAAATAATGCCTCTCACCTGCGGTTGAGTTCTTGAAGTGATTTCATACCTGCGGCACCTATTAGTTTTTTGTGTTTATAAGCCGGTAGTGCCTTGGTCAACATATCAGCTATATTATTCTCTGATTCAATCTTCCTAATCTCTATTTGTCCTGAATCAACTAGATCCTGTGAGAATGTGAAGATATGAGGACTGATATGTTTTGTCCTATCTGCCTTAATAAATCCATACTGCATTTGTTTCATGCATGAGGCATTATCCTCATAAATTACAGTTGGTTTATCTTGGACCTTGATGCCGCACTACTTCGTTGTGATTCCCTCCATAGTACGAAGCCACATGGCCTCCCTAGCTTCATGAAAGGCGAGTAGCTCGGCATGGTTGGTTGACGTGGTTGTCACGGTCTGCTTAACCGATTTCCAGGATATCGGGGCTCCATCCCGAATGAGAATATACCTTGTCTGCGATTTGCCCGCCACCTCGTCCGTTTTGAAGCCTGAGTCAGCATAACCAGTTGTCTCCTGGTTTTGGCATTTCATGTAGTGTAAACCTAAGTCTTCGGTGCCACGTAAATACCTCATTACGTGTTTAACCCCACTCTAATGTCTAGCTGTAGGATTTTGGCTATGTTTAGCAAGTATACTAGTAGCGAACCTTATGTCCGGCTTAGTATGTGTAGTTAAATAAGCAAAGGCCCCTATAGTCGTGAGGTAGCGTTGTTTATCAACAACCTCTTCTTCCTCCTCACGAGGATGATAGGGGTTTTCATTAGTTTTACTACGACCAATCATAGGTGCAGCTAGTGGGTATGTTTGGTCCATATTGAAACTTTTAAGTAATTTCTGAATGTATGCTTGCTGATGTAGTAGTATACTACCATCGGCAAGGTGCTGTATTTGTAAACCTATGCAGTATGATGTTTTACCCAGTATTTTCATGTCAAACTGTTGAACTAGTAAGTCTTGTGTGTATTTACATAATTCGGGCAGTCCAATGACATTCAAATCGTCTATATATACAGCTACGATAACAAACCACTTTGATTTGCTAGCGTAAACATACAAGGTATAGTAGGACTGTATACAAAACCTATCGAGACGAGGTAATTGCATAAGTGATGATACCACGTGCGTCCGGCTTGCTTGAGCCCGTAGAGTGCTTTCATAATCTGCAGCCCTATATGCTTGCCGGTTGCGGCTGCAGGCACGTGATGTAGGAATCCCGGAGGTGGTACAATAAACAACTTAGTGTCCAAAACACCGTATAAGTAAGTTGTAACCACCTCCAGTAGAAAAATGTGCAATGACATTTCTACAGTGAGAGTTAGCAAGAATCGAAACGAGATAGTGTCCATGACGGGAGAATACGTTTTATCGAAGTCAATACCTGGTCTTTGAAAAAATCCTTGGGCAACCAAACGTACCTTATACCTCGTAACATTCTCATTGGCGTCATATTTCCTTGTGAAAATGAGCATGTGACCGATTGGATGTTTATCCAAGTCCGTGACTGTGGGCCCAAACACTTGGTATTTTCTGAGTGAATTATACTGAGTCTCGAGGGCCTCTTGCCATTTCGGCCAATCTGCCCTGGACTTAGCCTCATCTAAGGTTCCAGGGTCTGAATCTAATGATTCAGCCGTGTAATGAGCTTTCGGCTTAGTTGTCCTCTTTGTTGGTTTCGGGGCAGGGGTAGGGGTAGGTGCAGACCTCTTTTGCGGTAATGAATTCCCAGTCCCTGGCAATGGGTTCCGAATTATGCGTGGACCTGTAGCAAAGCCATCTGGTGCCCTCTCGGCCATGGATTTTAGGTGAAGTAACTTACTAACTTCTGTATCCGATAGCGAGGTTGGAGGATCGGGATTCATGGTTAGTGTTTCGGGTGCTGAAAAGTTGAGATTTTGGTTGAATTCAGGTTTAAGGACCTGTGGGAAAACATGCTCAATGAATCGGTAGTTAGCGAACCTTGCCTTCAGTAAAATCCCAGTAGCAAGTACTAGGTACCGTATGATTGATGGCGAGTCAAAACCAATGTAAATTCCTTCTCCCCTGTGTGGTCCCACCGTAAGTCTCTTTGGTTCTGCCACTGGAATCCATACTTGACAACCAAATACCTGTATATGTGATACATCAGGGGTATACCCATATTGAAGTTCAGCTGGTGTCTGGACGTTGAGCAAGGTGGATCGTAGCTTAAGTAAAGCTGTGGCATGCAAGACAACGTGCCCCCACATAGAGGAAGGTAATTGAGCCTGTAACAGTAGAGGCCGGGTAACTAACTGTACCTTCTTTATGAAGGCTTCGGCCAATCCGTTTTGAGAGTGCTCATATGGTACGGAATAGATCAGGGTTATACCTGTGGCTACACAATAATCCTCGAAGGTGTGTAAGCGAAATTCCATCGCATTATTCATGCGGAGGTATTTTACAGGAAAATCAAGAAAATGATTACGATATCGGATGAGGATTGCTAATAACCTTGGAAATACCATATTGCGGGTGGGTAAAAGCGATACCTCTAAGTGGCTCCCCGATGCATCAATCAAAACAAAGAAATATCTGAATGCAGCGGAAGGAGGGTTAATTGGGCCACAAATACCTCCATGAATACGGTATAGAGGTGGAGACAATTCACTCGGAAGTTGCCATCTTGAAGGTTTTTTACTTAATTTACCCTGGATACAAGCAATGTACTCATGCACCTTGTGAGCATCAGATGTGCTCAAGTTATGGCCTAAGGTTAGAGGTAGCATCCTACGGAATATAGTTAATCCTGGATGGCCTAACCGTCTATGCCATAAGTCTTGTTTGGTTGTAGTATACCTTGATACATCTTTTGCCATGTTTTGGCCTCTTGGCCGTGGGCCCTTAGCCCAGGCTGCCATACAAACCTCCTCCTCATCTGTCATAGAGATGGGGTTTCTCGTTATTGGTTCAATAACGAGCCTATATAGGCCTTCGTCTCCCACATGAGCGGTGGCAAGGAGGCTCTGCCCTTGCCTAAGTTCCAGGACCTTCTCATCGCTATCCATCGCAGTGGATATGGCTAGCCCGTAAGTCTCTGTAACTGATCAGGTTACGAGGGGCTTCAGGAGCATACATTGCTCTCTCACATATGAGGGGGAATCCCCCGGGCATGCAAATTACTGCCCGGCCCTCCCGAAACTTAAGTTTTCGGCTTCCGGTCATTGTAACTATGTTACAATGCTGCCAGGATGTCTTTTTAGTTGAAAATTCAAAGAATTTTGGGTTTGTGAGAATCGTGTGAGTAGAGGCACTATCCAAAAGTGCTACATTAGCCTTAGTTTAGAAGATAAATGTTGAGTCACAACATTACAAAGAGAAGAAGACAACAAATTAAAGAAAAGGAAGTGCCTAACGGCACTTTATCACAAGCACTCAAACTAGGCTAAGAGGATTCACGGTGATGAAGAAGAAGAATGCCGAAGAACACCGAAGAGAGCTCTCCGAAGGTCGGCCACGGTAATAGGGTCACTGCCACGGCTTTACACACCTTACGCGCGGTTATAGGTCCTATTACCCACGGCAATGGGTACCCAGTGGGTTAGCAAAGGAAAACTTAGAATTTAGGAAGGAGGACTATTATATAAGGATGAAAGGACTTATGTAAGAAGTATATAAGGGTATATAGAGTTACTAGGAAGTATGAATTACATTCTATTAGCATAGTATGTAGGATTTTGAGGATGAAGGATTATCCGAAGAAGGGAATATATTAGAATGAAGGATTTTGAAGAGACATGATTATGGAATTTTGAAGAAGCATGATTATGAATTATGTAAGAATTTTAGATTCTTATGATACAAAAACATTATGAAGATGCATTATGAGCATATAGGACAAGAATAGATTCTACTAGTATGTTTAATACAAATCATTGGAATCAAGCAAATGTGAAGACTTGATTGCATTCTCAAAAGGAATTACAATGTAGCCACGACAAGGATATAGTAGAATCTTAGAGACTTGAACATTCAAATGGTAAAACGGTTATAACCGTTTAAGTTAGTTAACATCTACATATTTTGAAGATAGATAGTTATTTAGAAAAGTGGAGATCACAACCACTCTTAATGTAGATTTTGGATTAGGAAGAGAAGACTATATAAGGGAAGCAAATTAGGAGACTATTACCTCATTTTCTACACAACGAAGTTATCTTAAATTTGAGTGTCAAGAATCACTTGAAGCTTTTGTAACTCTCCTCTCGAGGAACTTTTGCAATACACTTATCTTTTCTACAATATGAGTGATCTCTCTTACCTCTCCCTCTCAATTTGAACTACGAGTCGTCAATGGTACTTTGTAGCTTAAGTGATTGAACAACCGAGAGTAGAGTAGATTGAGTAGACTCTTTTGAGAAAGAACTCAAAAGATATTGTGAAGGTGAGAACAAAGCGCTCAAGACAATTTGGAGAATCGATGGAACTTTGAGAGAGATTGATATGAGAAAGCAATTGTCAATTTATACAACTTGAGTGAAGGAAGCACGATTATCTCTCAAAGCGGAACTTATCATTGATCTCCTCAAAAGAGAATTATAAATATACATGTGATTGTATGTTTGAAGAATTATATGCAGGTTATGGATGATTAAAGTAAAACTTCTTAACGATTACAAACTCCTTCAAAAGAGGAGGAACTTATTATCATAAACTACATAATTGACTTATAAGTATTATGCATATTATAATATATAACATATGTTTGAGTATCGAACTTATTTTATGATTAACAAGAATGATGAAGACATAAAATTACATCAAAGGTTGAATCTATATGAATGAAGTAATATTGATATGAAATAATCTACTTACTACAATTGTTATTGGAACTTATTTCTTTAAGTTTCTTTGTGAGTTGTTGGATGTCATTATAAGTTGAAAAAATTCTCTCTCTTGAACAAACACACAAGAGAGTAATGTAAGAATGATGTTCTAATCTTCTCGTCATCAAGAAACACTTTGTAGTAAAAGTGCTTCTTCTCTTAAGATACTTTGTGAGTTGTTGAATGTCATCAACAATCAAAGAGGAGTTCTTACTCTTGAATAAACCTCAAGAGAGTTATAATTATTCTTGTCATTAAAACACTTTGAAGTTAAACGTGACATTGCAAAACAATCAATGATGTGTTTACGAAATTATAACTACTACATGCATACATGTCAAGTTACAATATTATAAGTAGTAACACTTGAGCTTAAAAAAGAAGACTCAAAAATATTAGATCTTCTTCATCATTATAAGTTTACTATCATTTGTATGATTGATGTTTATGAACTACGAACCTTAAGGATTCATATAACTTATTGAAACTATATTATTATTAAGGATATCGTTACACCTCTTGAAGCTTTCTTTACATCTAACGGTTCTTATTATCAATGATGCCTTACATTGAGAATAAGAATTAAGATAATGAGATTGTGTTCACTCCGATAAATATATTCATATCATAAGGAGAAGAGAAGGATTATTAATTTGAGACCGAACATATTAATGAGGCACGGTAGTTCTCAAGCGAATATAAAAATACGTGATGTCTCACCGAGAGTCTTCTTGAGCTAATTTGCAAGGAAACGACCCACGAGGTGCATCAATGAAGGTTTGGGTTTCTGGGGCGTCCCCCGTGCCACATACCTGGTTGATTTAGGTGCGAATTGTTTGGTGAATCCCTTGGGTGGTCTCCTCGGGGCCTCGGTTGCGTTCGCCTCAGGAAGGTTCGAAGAAGTCGCATGAAACTTCCTTGCAACTGGTATGGTCACGTGCACCTCCCAAGCCAGGAATGCTACGATGTGAGCGGTGAGCGGTGAGCAGATTTCGTGAGCAGAAAATCAAAATTTAAAACTCCATTTAACGAAAGTTAGGACCCTTATGACCGTGGATTTTGCACATATTTCAAGCATATTTCCCAAATTTATTGACAAAAAGAACCTATATCCGTGGTGGAGGAACCTATACTGTATTTGCTTGCACCTTCTCTTAGAAGGTTTGTAGGTTGGGAATGGGTTTCGGATGGTTACAGGTTGTCATTTGAGGTGGACTAAGTCCCACTTGGAGACCACCTAGGATCCGAGGCCTCATGGCTGCGGTATCATTTCAGATTGGGTATAAGGTTTAATTTGTAGGTTGGGAATGGGTCTCGGATGGTTACAGGCTGTCATTTGAGGTGGACTAAATCCCACTTGGACAAGGCCTCGGATCCGAGGCCTCATGGCTGCGGTATCATTTCAGATTGGGTATAAGGTTTAATTTGTAGGTTGGGAATGGGTCTCGGATGGTTACAGTATTCGGTATAGGCATGGCCACTTTAGACAAGGCCTAGGGGTTTTATGTTTGATTTGAGGTCAAGTATATGGCTTCAGGTTGAATGTGGGCATGCCATGTTTGGGTTTCATGCTTAGCTACATTCAACCTGACTCCATAAATTTGACCTCAAATCATTGGTTTCAGGTTTAGTGTCGTTGATGTACACTTTAGTCAACTTGTAGACCATTGTGTAATATAGGTGTGCACCTCATATCATTGTTGAACATACTCATGCAGAGATATTAGTAAAGACACATGAATGCCAAGTTTCATGAGGTGGCACTAATGGTTTAGGGTCATTTATTCAACCCAGCATTCGCCTAAGATCGCAAGCAAGCATTGAAAAAGTGTATGAAAACGATAATAGAAGCCAGAACCATTATCATCAAGATTGCCTTCTTCATCTGCATCACTATCACCAAGGATAGTAATTACGCCTGCTAGGTTCTCAACCTGTATGCCTTCCTCTACCCCCAAGGCTTCCTCCACACTGACAACATCATCAATGTCTTCCTCCTCCACGTCATCAACCTCAACCTCATCCCCGGAAACCCTTGAATTTAAAAGAGAAGGGTATGAACTAATTGGCCGATTATGGAATTCAGTGATGAACAATCGAATTAATCGTAAACTCAAACATTAACAAGTAACAAAGTGGTGTTCGAAAATATTTTAAACAATATCAGAAAATACAAAGTCAAAAGTGAACTTAAATATGCAATTTCATATATGTAATCCCATAAACTCTGAAAGTAACACACATACAATGAATTCCATGCGGATGAGTGCACAAACTAAAAAACCAACGGAAGAAAAAACGGTATATTAGATAGTACACAGACATCCACATGAAGCTATTACATCAGATCCGAATCACTGTGATCACCTAATGATGAAGACATTGTAGGATCACCAATATCGGCATCAGAGGAGGCCTGACCATCATATTCTAAAGCTTCTATATCCAAAAACTCTAAACTCTTCCCGGACGATATTTAGATGTAAAAGTCTGATAAGAACCTCCAGCTAGTTGATTAGCAATATCATTTGCATATGTAGGAAGTTGCCAAGACTTTGGAGGGCTGGGATAGAATTTAGGGTCACAAAAAAAAGGCCGGTGAATAGGATAGCTCAATTCATCGCATCTGCAAATGCCAATGGTACCATGTTCATAACTCAACTTTAGAAGAAATGACAGCAAAAAACATAACACTGGTAAGAGAATTTGTGGACCTTACTCACTTAGTAAAGCGAGATCTCTTCACAATCCTCTCTACGGGGATATCTTCACCCTCAGGATCCTCTAAACTGGTGACACGGTCTTCAAGAGTGACTTCAGAGGCTGCTCTAGAGACAATCAATGGAGCAAGTAAGGCCTCAAAGATATCAACATCAGCCTCTAATGCCGCAATGTGACGGTGCACATTGCGGCATGCATGAATGGAAGATCCTGCAAATAAAGAAGTTGGAAAAACTTAGTACAAAAACCATTATGAAATATGTAGACCAAAACAATATAAACGATTAACAAACTGAAAGGGAAGATTACAAAGACATACCGGTCGCTGCCGTGCAATCTAGAATAATATCCCATGGGGAGCTACATGCTTCAATTAGCATTTGCATGTGTAGTGTGAATTTTTTGGCTATAGCTTATTTTGACTAGAGGCAAGAGGCTGACTAGTGGTAGATTGTTAAAAAAAGACATTTTCTAAACTAAATGCAGTGTGAATAGCCGGCTATAGGCAGTTACAAGCGGTTTGCGCCCTACCAGCAGTTACTGTAGGAGGCAGGCTATAAGCATCCTCTCTCTGACGAGGGAGGGAGATCATTTTAAAGTCAGAAATCTGATTATAGCTGTGAGAGTTGAGAGGGTAGCGCAGGCTATAGGCTGGGCGCAGAGATAGAAATCAGTCGTGGCTATGAAGTCCTGAGATGGGAGTGCAAGCTATAGACTGTGTTTTTAGGAATACCATAGGCTAGCCAGGATATAGCCTGGTAACTTTGTTCATACTTCACTTTATGAATAATGAAAGTGATGTTTTGTGGAATGGAAGGATGTTGAGTGAAGAGCAAGGATACAAGAAAGTGTGTTAAGTATGAGTACAATTGAGATTGCAACACTAATGAGTAATTTGGCGATAATCATGGAAATAGCAACACGAGTATATGTGAGTTGAGTGGTTAAACCATAAAAGTGAAGGATCAGAAGGGATAGGAGAGACATAATCATGGAGAGCAAACAACCTAAGTTGAGAGGAAGAGAGAATGATACGTCAGTGTGTGATTGTAGCTATAGCCAGGACTATCTGAGTCTAAGTGAAACCATTCAAGAGATAGTTACTGTAGGCTACGGAGAGAGGCATTGAATCACAGTTGTAATACAGGAAAACGAGAGAGAGAGAATCATTGGAATAAAAGTGGTTTACAAGAAGTGAGAGCAGAACAGAGAGTTAATCCTAAGCGGGCTATATTCTCAATCGATTAAGCGAGTCAGAAAGATTAACTGTAATAGAGAGAGAGAATAATGTATATCCGAGAGAATATATGAGATTAAGTGTATAGCCAGGTAAGGGCACTTTGACATGGTCCTGTGGCTGTATGAATTTAATTATCGTTCGTGAATTACATAGAATACTAGAATGATATAAACAAATCTATATACTATAAAGTGATGATTGCAGGCTTGAGGTGCCAGGCTATGCTCTTGCAGATAAATGGTGGCTATAGTCCCGGAACCGGTATTAGGTTACCTGTGAGTAAATTTAATTATAGCCTTTCATTGAAAAGCAATACACAATTAAACGAAGAGATAATTAATCAACCCACACATGAGACCATGATAATTAAGAGAGATGGAAAGGGAGAGATGGCAGGCACAAGATTATAGTGCCCTAAGGGTGAAAGCAAAGCATATAGCCTTTTAATCACAACCCCACGACTGAATTAAGTCCGAACCTTAGAGTGATAGAAAATTCCCTGAAGATAGGACGGAATCACTCACTACTGAAGAAACACAAAGGAATCATAAGAGTGAAGGATAAATGGAATAATTAATGAACGAAGTAAGAAATGGCTTAAATTGTTAAGATGAACCTTAATCCAATGTGACATTAACCCTTATAGACACTAGCTCAGTCTTCCTGGTGATCTGTTTCCCCGGGTTTGTTGTTTTAAAGTCATAGCAAAAACTTACTACAGCATGAGAAGCACGGACTTTTCACGAGGCCCTCGCCATGGTGTGGATCCATTAGTTAGCTGGTCCTCACGAGAGACCAAGTTATGGAGAATATCATCCCGTTCAACATCCACCCCATAAGGATCCAATTCAGGGACATGGCGAAATGAAAACTTCGATGGAGGTGACCCCGGCACGGTCCTGACCGCCAATGTAATACCGAACCTCATGGTCTACAATGTACCAGACATAAAGAACAATATTAATTTACAAAGTAATGAACACAACTGCGTGAGTATAATAGTTAGGTGGGTCTACACTTTGAACTACCGGAAGGATTAAATTGAAACTGAATGCAGTGATAAGAAAAATGACTGAAGATGTATCTTACAGTTGATGCTGGATTTATCGGGGATATAAGATGAAGGCGGTTCATTCCCCACCACTCTTTCCGAATTGCAAAACCATACGATTTGCAATATCCAAGAATATTGGACTTCGTACTCATGCGAAAAGGGTGAAACAAAATAATTGCCCCGTCGTCATGGAGATGTTCGTCGGCAAAGTCAAAGAGTGGTTGTAACCACTCTTTGGATTCTTGATTCCAAGTGGGAATGGACGACGGTGGGTTTGATATGCCAGGAACAGGAAGACCTTCCGGTATATCTGCAAGAATCAAGTCCAAACAGGGATGGTCCTCCGGAGAACCCTTGTAGTACCGGGTTTTGTCTTTTGAGTGCTGCACAATCAAAGGTCAACAAGGTTTGGTGTGAAAAAAATCCTCCTTGCTTTGTAAATTGCCTAGTACAGGAATGAAACATTCAAACTAAACTAAACTGAGCTGAACTAAACTAAACTAAACAAAAACAAATTCAGACCCTTAAAAGAACCATACTGAACTAATCTAACCCAAACTAAAACTAAACAAAACTAACATACATTCAGCCCTTGAAGAGAAATTCAGACCACATCAGCTCAGAGGCAACTACATAGAATCAAAGTTGACTATCTGAATCCCCTACCCTGTCACCTCCAAATTCACAAACCAGCCCCCCCATAAACTGTTTAGGGCCTGAAACACTTAGTTAGAACTAACTCTACCTACGACTACTTAGTGTTTGACCAAAACTTCAATATACCTAACTGAACTAATCTAAACCAAACTAAACAAAAAAAAACTAACGTACATGCAGCCCTTGACCCTCAATTCAGTCCACATCAGCTCATGGGCAACTACATAGAATCAAAGTTGACTATCTGAATCCCCTACCCTGTCACCTCCAAATTCACAAACCAGCCCACCCGCAGAAAGTGTTTCGGGCCCGAAACACTTATTCAGAACTAACTCTACCTACTACTACTTAGTGTTTGACCAAAACTTCAATCTACCTAACTGCACTAATCTAAACCAAACTAAACAAAAAAAAACTAACGTACATTCAGCCCTTGACCCTCAATTCAGTCCACATCAGCTCATGGGCAACTACATAGAATCAAAGTTGACTATCTGAATCCCCTACCCTGTCACATCCAAATTCACAAACCAGACCCCCCATAAACTGTTTCGGGCCCGAAACACTTAGTTAGAACTAACTCTATCTACGACTACTTAGTGTTTGACCAAAACTTCAATCTACCTAACTGCACTAATCCACTATAAGAAACCCGCGTTTTTGGGGTCGTTTTGGGGAAACGAGTGATGTCTTCCGAGATGTCACTATGTTCGGCAATAAACGCCCACAAAATTGCAGATTTTATTGGACGTTGCGTGAAACATGACAGATCATGGGCCAGGACATGGCGATGTCAGGAAGGATAGCCATGTTCTTGTGGATGTCATTTAAAACATGCTGACGTCCTGCGTCGGGCCGTTTGTAAGGCCGCTAACGCCACGTCATCCCCACAGGTCTATCCACGGCATGTATAAAGTTGCGGCGGACAGACTTAAAGTGCTGCCCGGGAAAAAAAGGTTGGAGAATGTTCAACTATGTGTGGTTGGCTATAAAAGACAAACTTGTTCCCAAAAATTTGAGGGAATGCCACATAAATTTCTCACGGTGCATCAATATGGTTCTTGGCATGCATGTTATTTTCCCGAATTCCGTTCAAATATTTGTAGCGGATGAGCCAAAAAATACGGGGGTGGTTGAGTCATTCTCTAATTGCCATAAGGTAGACATGCGGGACCACAATTGCATACCGTAGGTTCATATATAGCTGGTTCAACACATGTTAGCCGAATAATTAATTAAAGTGGAAAAATTCCCTTTGGATTAAAATAGAAAAATTATGAAATTTCAAGTTTTGCTACAAAAGGAATGTTTTCTCATTCATTTGTTTATAATTTAGTTTGTCATATGTTGATTTTGATTTCAAAGGATTTCAAAGGTTATATATTTGTACATTTAGACACGAGGAAATCAAGGGAAGACTTTTGCAAGCAAAATATGGCACTTCATTGCTCTCACAATTCTAAAAATACATGCGCCAAACGTGGGAGTGCCCACGTTGGATCTCGTGGCCACATTCCACATATAGACGAGCAACTGCTACTGGAAAATCTTAGTGCCTAGAAAATTATGACCATCCGTCTGTTTGAACACAAAGGACGTCTCCGCGGACACCCGAGTAGACATCAGCCTTGATAGTCGGTTCCTCTCCAGCAAGGCGTCCCTTGTGACGCAACCTTATATATTGCATGCCATGTGTGATGTGACGTTGCTGTAGGTGCTTTGGGTTGTAACCACTAATACTGTGTTCCTTCGTTTTCTTCTTCCCCACGAACATCCAACGAGGCTGGGATGTGCATGCCGCCGTCCGTTGCGGGCTCTCTAGTGGGCTCTACATCTTGCATTTGTGGTTGTAAACCCACAAAGTCAGCATCGTGGCCGACATCGATTATGCGCGGTAAGGTCTGGTTGGTTTGTAGTTGCCCACGTCTACCCCTCACGTCCGTGCGACATACAACCTTCCATCCTGGCCTCGTCGGGTCATTGGAGAAAAAAACTTGTTGACAATGCAATGGAAATGCAAAAGAGTTTGAGTGCACTTTGCCATCCATGCGGTTGAAGTTCGCAACGGTGAAACCATATTGATCCCGTGTGATGTTAGGGTGTCGAGGATCTGCACTTGGGCGAACCCAATCGCACACTAGCACAGTGGTGCAATGATTTCGGTAGTCTAGCTCCAAGATCTCTTCGATGTAGCCCACATACTCCTCGGTTGTCTCTATGGGTCGCCCATTTCTCAAGCCCCATGGTATTTGTCGTGTAAATGAGGCCACCACACATGAATCGCGCGTGACGAGGCCACCCTCAGCACCTCGTACTCGGAAGTGCATGCCAAACGCATACATTTTCCGGTGTGAGGTTGCATATCGCTCGGGAGGTTGCGCGTATTGCGCAACATCGACGTCCACAACTTCGCCGGAGGAACGCTGACGTGACAGACGCGACGTCAACCATGTTGCAAAGGGAAGAAGATCGTGTAGTTCCAACGGATACCACACTGCCAAAGTTGGATGCCGGCGGCGACACATTTTCCGAAAGGCCTCCCTCTCTTTCCAACGCGAAACTCTAGCTGCCATAAACTCCCTGCACAAGGTTGTGTGCCATTAAATTGTGGTTAGAAATGGCCCTTGCATGTATATAAAGGTGATGCAAAAGTGTGATGGCCATCATCTGCAATATCACATGTGACGCGTATATCTCAGAAAAGAATGTCGCAACCCTTGCTAGCTCCCTTAACAATCTTGCCAATTTTCCTTTCTAGCAAAGGTTACGAGCGCTAACCATTCGCATTCCGCCATGCTAATGGATAGCTCCTCTTACCCGGACCAATAGTTCATAGGAGGGAACCAACCCTCCTACTTTGCTTTCGGGACTCACCCCTTAATCGGTAACCCATTTCCCCAATGTGGACTTCCATCCATGGAAGTCCAATCTTATGTCGATCATCGCGTTGCCGGAGCAACACTACAACAACCCGAAGCATACTAGGCAACTATGGCCTCACAATAGGCCAAAGCCCATGGAGGCCTTGCCATTCGGCCTCGGGTGGGTGAGGCCACACCACCTCACCCATATAAGCCTCTAGGACTTCACGCGGGGCCCCTACCCCACCGTCAACCAACCTCTTGTCTCTCTACCAAGAGTTGGGGCCAAGTGGACATTTTCCTTTAGCCGCTGGGCCTAGAACCCCCCAGCAGCTTCAGACCATCATAACTTCCTTGTATGATGTCTGATCATAACAACCAACCACTCCATCTTTGTCTACGCTTCCCGTAGATGCCGATGGACTCCTCACTTGCCCCATTCAGGCAAGTCTTGAGGAAGTTATGCCTGTTTGAACCTTGGCAGTCCCGGGAATCACTCCCAGGCACTGCTGTCCCGGGACAGCGCCCCACTCAAATGGCCATAACTCCTAGCTCACACCTCCGATTGAGGTGTTCTTGAGCTTTCTAGAATCACCACGCCATGAGCTACGCATAACTCATGGCCTTACCCTTGTGCCTCCTAGTCTTCGTGGGTGGGAGGCGTTCCCAACGCCCGGGGCCCTCACCCACACTAGGATCACTTGGGCCCTCTCACCAACGGCGCCACAAGTCCCGGGTGTCACTCCGGGGTCCCCCTTGTGCCCATGGTGTTTCGGGCACTCCTCATGGAAAGGTGCGCGACAAAGAATGCCATTTGGGACATCATGTCCAACACATCCTCATGCATTGCTGCATGTCACAGTTGACATGGCACAGGTATTTTGCATTGGGTGACAGTATATATCATCGAGGCTTGAAATAAAGTAAGTATGGGTTCCACTAACTCTCTGCAACGCTCCAATGACGACGCATTGTCCAAAACAAAAGCGTGCGCATAGTTGCGGAATTTGTCGGACATCTTTCGCTTTTGTTGTGAGTTGCAACGGAGAATCTCATCGTTCATGGTTGCATCCTCTTCAGCGTCCCATACACGATGTGTAGTTCCTTTGTACTGATGCATGTACTCCGTGCAAAAACCAAGCGTGTCGTCCATTTGATAACCTTCCGCTATGCTACCCTCCGGATGTGCAAATGTTCGAACGTAATCTTTCAACGTTTTCATGTACTGTTATATGGGATACATCCATCGACAATGCACTGGACCGCACGTGTACAACTGCTCCACCAAATGGACGGGAAGATGCGTCATGACATTCATAAATGTGGGAGGGAACTCCTTCTCCATGACGCACGTTGCCATCACCACATCCAACATTGTGCCCTCCTTATCGCCTCTCTTCAACTCCTTGGCGCATAGTCTCTGAAACACTCTACTCAGTTTGATAATAGTTACGCGCACGCTTTCATCCAATAGGTTGCGTATAGCCACTGCAAGAATCTGGAAAACATGTATTTAGAAAGTCAGAGAACGATTGTGTCGCGCCCCCCTGGACATCAGACAGAACATCTAGGAGCGTCATGAAGAACATGGAGTGCGAGAACAGTTTCAGGATAACGTCCCCCAGGATGTTGATGCGTCAACCATATTTTGAATGAGGTCTCAGTAGACATCATGCGGTGTGTGCCTATACTCCTATGACACATTGATATATTGTATTACAACATTGACATCCCCGAGGGTGTCCTTCTTGACTTGCCTGTTGCATGAGAACATGGTAGTCGTGCGTTTTCATGTACTGCAATTTCCCATCTGCTAGGCGCTTGTGAATGCTACCCACGTAGTTTGTGGGGGTACGAATATTGGAGACGATTCCAACAAACTCCGCGCGTTCATGTGGCCTAAAAACATAGGGAGCGTGCGGCATATAGTACCCATCCTGTGGCCGCCGTGGGGGTTGCAACCATATCTCTTCGCGTATTCCCAGGTCCTCCGCGTCGACCCTGCTTCCAGGACTATCATTCATTCCAAACAATGTCTTCAACAAGTTCTCGCACAAATTCTTCTCACAATGCATAACATCGAGGATGTGACGCTCTAGCAGGTGTTGCACAAGACACATGGGCAATTTCAGACACATTGCCAGCACTTTCATGGACACATGCATGCCTCGTCTATCCGTCTGAGCAAAGCTAGTAATCATCATGGCCTGAAGCGTCAGGTCAGATGTCTTGGTGGACATCATTACAAACTACGTGACTGAGACGGACGTCGCGATGTCCACTTCAACATCTGTGGACAGGATGTGCAAACATTAATTGTTATACGGGAATCACCTGCCAGTATTCCAGCTCGAACAACGCACTAAATCTTTTGACGCCTGTGACATGCACAGGATCGTTGGGTCCATTCTCTCTCCCGCCCATCTGTAGGTATGAATCGCGCCAAGCTGCGTATCGAATGATATCATCCCCCGACATCGGTTTTGGCCTAGGACGTTCCTCTTCCTCCCCATTGAATCTCCTATTCCGGCGATACGGGTGGTGACGGGGTAAATAACGACGAATGCCGCCGTAAACAATTTTGGTGCCCCTAATGCTCCGATTTGGAAGCATGTCTCCGGTTTTTGCCATCCTCGCATCGGTGTTTGGTCCACAACAAGGGCACCCCTTGTAGCCCTTACAAGTAAGACCATAAATGAGGCCGAAAGCGGGAAAATCGGAAATGGTCCACATAAGTATGGCACGCAAAGTGAAAGTGCGACTCCCTTGTGGTTGGGAGAAATCTAAAGCCTCAACACCATGCCAAAGCTCTTGTAGCTCCTTCAAAAGCGGTCGTATAAACACATCAAAGTTTGAAGAGGACGGCGACTTCTTCCCGGAAATCAATATACACAACGAGATAAAAAACTTTTTGGTCACCAACCATGGCTCGAAATTGTAAATCAAAATCAATACCGGCCACGTCGACCAGTTGGTGTTGTTTAGTTTAAAATGATTCACTCCGTCCAAAGCGAGAGCCAGTCTCATGTTCCTATCGTCACGCCCAAAGTTGCCAAACGCGATGTCATTGTTGATGTGCTTCCATGCAGGGTTGTTGTGAGCCCAAAGTCGTGCACACATTTAGTCCTAGCCCTTTGAAATTTTTAGTTTATGTGCTTTGAAGTATTATGTTACTTCACAAAAATATAAAAAGAGTGAATTGTTAGCCTTAGGAGTACAATGTTATAAGGGGCTTGAAGTGGAGAGGTTAGTGTGTTTTTACCTTAGGGAAGGATTTGAGTGAATAGGGATAGGTAGGGAGAACTTGGATTGAGTAGTTAGTGAGTAGTCTAGTACGAATGGATGGAGACAACCAAGGTGACTCAAGAGGCAAGTGCATTCGAATTGGGATGAATGGAGGATCACATTGAGCGCACAAGTGGACCACCTCATCGTGGCCACTTAATGGGGAAGGTCCAAGGAAGAATGCAAGGTGGAGGATAAGCAAATTCTAAAAGCACCAATCAAATTACGATTTAAGCATCGTGGTTTGAATTAAAGTGGTGAGTGACAATTTGGGAAGGTAAGGGGAGAAAGTTATGGCGGCGGAAAGTAAAGGAGGCTAAGTTTGGGTTGAGCACTCCCAAGGGGGTTCGAGGTAAGGTGGGGGATTGCTCTCACTCTCTCTCTCTCTCTTGTTGATGTTAGGAAGTGGAGCCCTTAGAGCTCATGGAGGGGATGTGAGTTAGTTAGTAGGAAAAAACTCGTGGAGCTTGAGGGCACATGTGTGATAATTGAGTCCTTAGTGATGTTAACGAGGCAACTCTCTCTCTCTATTCTCATTGTGGTGTGTGATGGGAGACCTCACGGAGGGAGGGGTCTTGTCAATTTTTAGTTGTGGTTTTGAATTTTTCAATGACCTCAGAACTTTGGAAAATGAGGAGGATGGTGTTAAGGCAACTCGGCATGTGGGAGGAGAATGCTTGGGTTAAGCTCAGCTGGGATTACTGGATGAGGGAGCAGCTGATGGGCTTGGCTCAAGTACATGCTGAGTTAACTAATGGGACACTAATAGTGAGGTAAGTGGCTGGGAGGAAGGGCTAGTACAGGAGGTTCTAACTAGGAAGGAAGGAAGAGAAGGGCGACGGCAACTGGGCGAGGACACAGAGCTTCAGATTACAAGGGAAGACGAAGAATAATATTTAAGTCTGCAGCTAAGTAAGCCCAACTGAGCTTGAAGGCGGAAGGAGGGAGTCTTAGCTTAAAATAATTGACCTGTACTGACAAGAGGAGAATGTCAGCTGGGTGAGGGTATCATACCAAGGGCAAGGTCTGTGTCGCAACCCTTGCTAGGTCCCTTAATAATCTTGCCAATTTTCAATTCTAGCAAAGGTTACGAGTCGCTAACCCTTTGCATTCCGCCATGCTAATGGATAGCTCCTCTTACCCCGGACCAATAGTTCATAGGAGGGAACCAACCCTCCTTGTCGCAACCCTTGCTAGCCCCCCTTTGACCATCTTGCCAATTTTCAATTCTAGCAAAGGTTACGAGTGGCTAACCCTTTGCATACCGCCATGCTAATGGTTAGCTCCTCTAACCCCGGACCAATAGTTCATAGGAGGGAACCAACCCTCCTACTTTGCTTTCGGGACTCACCCCTTAATCGGTAACCCATTTCCCCAATGTGGACTTCCATCCATGGAAGTCCAATCCTATGTTGATCATCGCGTTGCCGGAGCAACACTACAACAACCCGAACCATACTAGGCAACTATGGCCTCACAATAGGCCAAAGCCCATGGAGGCCTTGCCGTTCGGCCTCGGGTGGGTGAGGCCACACCACCTCACCCATATAAGCCTCTAGGACTCTACGCGGGGCCCCTACCCCACCGTCAACCAACCTCTTGTCTCTCTACCAAGAGTTGGGGCCAAGTGGACATTTTCCCTTAGCTGCTGGGCCTAGAACCCCCCCAGCAGCTTCAGACCATCATAACTTCCTTGTATGATGTCTGATTCCAGCAACCAACCACTCCATCTTCATCTACGCTTCACGTAGATGCCGATGGACTCCTCACTTGCCCCATTCGGGCAAGTGGTGAGGAAGTTATGCCTGTTTGAACCTTGGCAGTCCCGGGAATCACTCCCAGGCACTGCTGTAGCAGGGCGCTGTCCCGGGACAGCACCCCACTCAAATGGCCATAACTCCTAGCTCACACCTCGGATTGAGGTGTTCTTGAGCATTCTAGAATCACCACGCCATGAGCTACGCATAGCTCATGGCCTCACCCTCATGCCTCCTAGTCTTTGTGGGTGGGAGGCGTTCCCAACGCCCGGGGCCCTCACCCACACTAGGATCACTTGGGCCCTCTCACCAACGGCGCCACAAGTCCCGGGTGTCACTCCGGGGTCCCCCTTGTGCCCATGGTGTTTCGGCCACTCCTCATGGAGAGGTGCGCGACACTCACCCCCACCAAACGGAGTCGATGCCCTCATCGACTATACTCGTAGTCGGCACACCAATTCTCAAGTTGCCATCCTCTATGGTGCGGCATTGTGTTTACCTTAGGGCGCGACCCCCACAATGCATCTTCAAATTTGGCATGGTCCCAAAGGTGTCGTTCCTAGGTGGTCCGTTAGCGACCTTGGATCTCTCATCCAAGGACCTAACCTATACTAGACCCACCTACTTTGGGACTCACTTGGGTTGCCCCTCCTTTGGGGCCTCCCCCGTTAGGCTCCACTAGCCTAACATGACACATCTAGGCGAGACCTCAACGCTTCCACTAAGTTGTCTCGGTTGCAACTCCGAGATGGCTTTCCATTGTTAAGCCACGCCTCGATCGCACGGGGGTGATGCCAAGTCCCGCCCGACTCGGTTCCCACTTTGCTCTTTCGAGACATGGGTTCATGACTCCCATGCGCCAACTCTCGTTAGCTCGCGGGTAGCACTTTTATGAGCACGCGCCATCACCTTGTCCCCGCCCGGACAAGCCCACAACTAAGAAGTTTCTTGGTTTTATCCAAGGCCCCTCCAAGCCATGGCCCCAATTACTCGGCTTACCCAACCTAGTTTGGCATGTCTATTCCCCCTCTTCCATTAACCAAGCACAAGTACAAGACTAGGACCTCATCTCATACTTTTCTCTTTGCACCACTAAAGTTTGGACTTTATTCCCTCAAGCCAAAGAACAAGTGCATGTTGTGGAGCAATTAACCTCGAAGCTATGTTTGCTACTAGAGTCTCTCCCCCACTAAAGGAGATTGATGTCCTCATCAATGCCTACGCTTCTTTTTATTGGAATGTCTAGCCTCAGTTTCTTCAAAATGCTTCACCAATTCATTGGTGTTGACCATGTCTCTTGCCGCCACCCAAGCGGTTTCTTTCTCATGGTATCCTCACCATTTCACCAAGTATTCCTTTGTACTTTTTCTTTCCTTTTCACTTGGGCTTCCTACACTTGAGGATGTCCTCTTACCTCATGTTCCAAATGACGTCCACAAGGTCGGGAGGTGGCCTAATCACTTGCTTGTGATCGGGCCACAAGGTGTCGTCCTAAAATGACTTTCGTAATGAGACATGAAATGTCGGATGCACTTTGATCTCCGGCGGTAATTCCAACTTATATATGTCCTTGAACACTTGTTCCACAATGGAAAACGAAGCTCCAATTTTGGACATGAACTTTGGAGTGAGGCCTTCCGGCTAAGTGAAGTTGTTCACATTCAACAACGCCTTTTGGCCCACCTCATTCTCCACTTCGCGTCTTCCGGCATTGATTTGCACTCCGTAGCACCTTCGGGCTTTCTCCACCAACAACTTGGTCATCTCCAAGACTTGTTCACGCTTCTTGGCCAAGTCCTCACCATCTTGGTTGAACTCTAGTGTTGAATGTGCCCCCTCGAGAGCTAGGTTAATAGGTTGGAGCGCATCCACTCCATAAGCCACCACCAAAGACCACCCCTTGGTAGCCAAGTGCGTGGCTACATTGCAATTACACTCCGCTCGACCCACATAGTCCGCCCAATCTCCTTGGTCCGCCCCCACCAAGTTCCTCAAGTATTGCTTCAAGACTCCATTCACACGCTCCGATTTCCCATTCATTTGGGAATGCAAGGTCGTGCTAAACCTTAGTTTCATTCCGACCTCCTTAGAGAAATGCATTGAAAATGCACTTGTGAACTTTGGATCTTGATCCCACACAATCACTCTTGGCAACCCGTGGTGCCTCAACCATCCTTTGAGAAAGGCTATGCGGTCTCCAACGCAGTGGCGGTTCCCACAATCGGCACCATGTGTGCCCACTTGGCAAACCGCTCTACCATCAACAAGATGGCATCATACCCATGTGACTCCGGCAAACTTGTGATCAAGTCCATGCACATACCATGCCATGGCGCCAACGGGATAGGCAACGGTTGCAAGAAGCCGCCTTGCTTTTGGTAAGAGGCTCGGTTCACTTGGCACTTTGATTCAAGCCTTCACAAAGTGGGCTATATCTTCCTTTATGCACTGCCAATGGTACCACTTTGACACCATTCTATGGCGGCTTTTTCTTTCTCCTCTATGGCCGGCAATAGGACTATCAAATTCCTCCTTCAAAACCGATAGCCTCAACTTGCCTTGTGGCACATACACCCAACTTTGCTTGCACTTGAACAATCCGTCCACCAACTTAACCTCTTTGAGCACCTTGCTCTTGCGAAGCTCACCTAAAAGCTTTTGTGCTTTGGGGTAGTTAATTTACCCCTCCCGTATCTTGCATCACAAGTTTCCTTCGCCGGCACACATTAGCCACAAGGTTTGGATGGTTCTCATTGCTTGGAATTTTTCCGGTCTACTTCGCGCATCCGGCACCACATTTCCACGGTCCGGTTTGTGGATCAAATCCACCTTTATAAGCGCCAAACTATCATGCCACCGCAATGACTTGGCGCTCACTTGCGCTTGTATACGTTAAAATACTTTTAGGACACATTGTCCATGTAGACCTTTGCTTTGTGCGACCCCAAATAGTGTCGCCACATCTTCAAGCAATGCACTACGGCAAAGAAATTCTTTGTCATGAGTTGGTTGTCTTCTTGGACAACCATCGAGCTTCATGCTCCCATATGCAATGGCCATCCAATTACACATAATCCACCATGATTGGCAAAGTCGCTCACCCCCGTATGCACCTCAAAAGGTTTGTCAAGCTCCGCGAACTTGAGCACGGGCGTCTAAGAACACTTGCTCTCAAGCTCCCCAAAGACTTGGTGGCAAGGCTCATCCCACTCTTGGGATAGTCATTTCTTCCACAAGTCGGATAAGGTCGGATAACCATCAAGCTTAACGCTCTCATATGCAATGGCCATCCATCTTACGTTAACCATCCGCCAATGGCAAAGTCACTCGCCCCCGTATGTACCTCAAAAGGTTTGTCAAATTTCGCAAACTTGAGCACGGGCGGCGAAGAGAACTTCGTCTTAAGCTCCTTAAAGACTTGGTGGCAAGGCTCATCCCACTCTTGGGATAGCCATTTCTTTCACAAGTCGCACAAGGTTTGACAACCTTTGAGCTTAATGCTCCCATATGCAATGGGCATCCATCTTGGATCAACATCCGCCAATGGTAAAGTTACTCGCCCCCGTATGCACCTCAAAAGGTTTGTCAAATTTCGCAAACTTGAGCACGGGTGGCGAAGAAAACTTGGTCTTAAGCTCCTTAAAGGCTTGGTGACAAGGCTTATCCCACTCTTGGGATAGCCATTTTCCTCAATAAGTTGAATAAGGTCCTAGCAACCTTAGAAAACTCTCGAATGAAGTTGTGGTACTAATTGGCTAGGCCAACAAATGACCTAAGCCCTTTTGAATCAAGGGCCAATTCTCCTTTTGGATTGCCTTGACATTCTTCATGTTCGTCCACCAACTTCATTTATCACCACATACCTCAAGAGCTCAATCTCTCGTTGAGCAAAGTTATTTTTCACTTCTTGGCGGTAATTTTTTTTTTGGGCAACACATTGGTGAATACATCCTTGTATTTCACCAACATCACACCAATGTTGTTTGGGGGAGGCCCATCTTTCCTAGCCTCCCCATACGTTCCTTGGAGTTGCTCCAATTGAACCACGACCATTATGTTTTTTTTTTTTAAAAAAATTCGGTCCATTAAGACCAAATTCAACTTAGGTCCTCCTACCATAGGAGTCATTGTTAATTTGAACTTCAATTCTTTGCCATTATGACACATCATAATGCACCGCAAGCACACCGGCTTGCACCTCACATCTATCATGTGAGTTTCAAAGAAGGCGGCCTACACAATGACATGCATTTCATCTATTTCACTTGGTGTGAAATTTTGACAAAAATCCAATGTCCCACATTGAAAGGTTACATGCATCGCGGCCTCCTTTGTCTCATGCGGTTTGCCCTTTCCACCGCACCTTGGTGGGCTTGCCGGCTCTACCCGTCCGCGAGCCCCAACCCCCTTGTGAGCTTTGGGCTCCTGAAAGAGTCCGTTGCCTCTTTGACAACTCATGAGACATATCTCCCATTCATTTGAGCCTCAAGATATACATGACTTGGCCTTGACTTAAGGCTACTAGCCTTGGCCACAAAGCCACCATCTAATTCTCGGTCCACCGCAACAATATGTTTTGGCTCAGTCCGCAAAGCCAACTTTTAACATTCTGTCCGTGGGACGAATTGGTTTAGTGCCACAAAAGCAATTTCCAATAATTTGTCCACAAAACAAACATGTTTTGCCTTGGTAGCACAAAGCCACCTTCCCAAACTCCGTCCGCGGTACGAACATGAATTGCCTTGGTAGGATAAACCCACCTCCCAACATTCCGTCCGCGGCATGAGTATGATTTGCCTTGGAAGCATAAAGCCACCTTTCAGCATTCCGTCCGCGGCACCCACATGTTTTGCCAAAGTAAAATGGACCAAACAATTTGCACTCATTTCTTTGGGACCAACTTTGGCTAAAGCCACTTGTGGTGATGCGCCGCCAAACTTTTCTTCGGGACCATCGGATTCAATGATCTTGCAAACTTTATGATCCCCACCATGTCCTCAAGAAGCCTTGGGGACTTAAACAAAACATCCACCACCCGCTTTTAAAACCCCACCTAAAACGATGCATTCCTTAGAAAGCTTGTCCGTTTTAGGTGTATCCTTCATTTGTGCGTTTGAATAGCGCACATAGGCCTTAAGAGGCCCCGGGTGCCTCATTAGCACCAAGTTCATTTCAACATCCGAACCTTCGAAGCATCTCGAATTGAAATTTCAATCCAACATTAATACCCTCCAAGGTTTTGGGTGCATTCGGTATTCTAGGCCCCAAATACTATTTGAGGTTTGCGGGAGCCCTTTCAAAGAACACCTCCATTTTCCTCACCGAATCCACCCTCATGCCCACCATTACCATTAAAATCAATGGTATGGTCAAACTCCATTTGCACATGATCCTTGTTCCAATTTGAGCCTCACAACCTTTTGGAAACCCGGGCTCACCATAATAACCCTCAGGTTTGATAGCCATGTCTCCCTCAAAGTGCTAGCTCAAATATTGGAACCCTGCTCTGATACCAAGTGTCGCAACCCTTGCTAGGTCCCTTAATAATCTTGCCAATTTTCAATTCTAGCAAAGGTTACGAGTCGCTAACCCTTTGCATTCCGCCATGCTAATGGATAGCTCCTCTTACCCCGGACCAATAGTTCATAGGAGGGAACCAACCCTCCTTGTCGCAACCCTTGCTAGCCCCCCTTTGACCATCTTGCCAATTTTCAATTCTAGCAAAGGTTACGAGTGGCTAACCCTTTGCATACCGCCATGCTAATGGTTAGCTCCTCTAACCCCGGACCAATAGTTCATAGGAGGGAACCAACCCTCCTACTTTGCTTTCGGGACTCACCCCTTAATCGGTAACCCATTTCCCCAATGTGGACTTCCATCCATGGAAGTCCAATCCTATGTTGATCATCGCGTTGCCGGAGCAACACTACAACAACCCGAACCATACTAGGCAACTATGGCCTCACAATAGGCCAAAGCCCATGGAGGCCTTGCCGTTCGGCCTCGGGTGGGTGAGGCCACACCACCTCACCCATATAAGCCTCTAGGACTCTACGCGGGGCCCCTACCCCACCGTCAACCAACCTCTTGTCTCTCTACCAAGAGTTGGGGCCAAGTGGACATTTTCCCTTAGCTGCTGGGCCTAGAACCCCCCCAGCAGCTTCAGACCATCATAACTTCCTTGTATGATGTCTGATTCCAGCAACCAACCACTCCATCTTCATCTACGCTTCACGTAGATGCCGATGGACTCCTCACTTGCCCCATTCGGGCAAGTGGTGAGGAAGTTATGCCTGTTTGAACCTTGGCAGTCCCGGGAATCACTCCCAGGCACTGCTGTAGCAGGGCGCTGTCCCGGGACAGCACCCCACTCAAATGGCCATAACTCCTAGCTCACACCTCGGATTGAGGTGTTCTTGAGCATTCTAGAATCACCACGCCATGAGCTACGCATAGCTCATGGCCTCACCCTCATGCCTCCTAGTCTTTGTGGGTGGGAGGCGTTCCCAACGCCCGGGGCCCTCACCCACACTAGGATCACTTGGGCCCTCTCACCAACGGCGCCACAAGTCCCAGGTGTCACTCCGGGGTCCCCCTTGTGCCCATGGTGTTTCGGCCACTCCTCATGGAGAGGTGCGCGACAGTCTGTGAGACTAAGGCTAAATGCAGAGAGCGACCCAGGGATGGCTGCCGAGAAGATGGAGCAGATTTGCAGGCCCCAGCAATTTAGCCTACCATCCAGCAAGGCAAAGGAGTCACAAGGGCCGGAACCAAGCCATTTCGGCGACAGTGCAACTCGGATCAGTGAAAGAGGTCCCGGGACGGGCACTGACGGATGGTTGACGGGCAATGACGGGCCCAGACCTGAGCCAAACAGCGCAGAATTACTCTGTGATAGATTTTTCTGTTGCAATGAATTCAGACCCGAGGCCTCTGACTAGTTAGGGGGCATTGGGGAAACTAATGTGTGTAGCATTTGGAGTTGATTTGGTAGGGAAACTTGTGCACTCACTTACTTAGCCTAGGATGCACAACTAGGAACCAAGCAATCTTGACTTGTTTGACCATGGGTATGGTCCTTACCACCTATGGATTAGTTGGCTTATCCTAGAGCATGAGAGGGAATGCCCTTGATGCATTAAAATTTTAGCTTAGGTCGATTGAGTTTGTGGACATAAGTAGTAGTGTAGGTTTGATTGACACTTGATTTGAATTGGTGTGGTGTGACGTGGGTAACTTGTTGGTGGAAGTGTTTGTTAACACTTCTCATCAATGACCACATAATAAAAAAGAGTTGTTTTCTATGTTCATGCATCGGTGTATGAATGAATTAAAACTATAAAATTACACAAAGAGTGACATTGTCATGGAATCTACAACCAAGCCTAGTGAGGAGCTCAAGGACCCAAATGAAGTGAAGGCGACCAATGGTAAAAGGAAAAGGGGAATAGCAACGTGGGCTTGCGCGTACAAGGCTAGGAATTGGACACTTGAGTCATCAAAGGACTCATCCAAGTCCAAGGCCAATGCCACGGAAGAATGTGAGCCCAAACCCACTACTCGGACTACGAACGCTTAAGGGTGGGGGGTTTGGCCTCACAGCTGTCAACCACAGAACGCATGATGTCATCACTGCTGACGTGTTTGGTGTGACCTGTCAATAGACGTGCTATCTCAGACGAGCGCCACATCCGTTTCAACCTAGGAATTAGGGGAAAGTGACGGATTACTCTTGCGGGAATGTTGTTGCTGCCATCCAGCCATCGTCGCGCCGTGCACTTGGGACATAAATCATGATTTGCATATTCTTCGTCATATAGAATACAACCATTGGGGCATGCATGGATATTGTTGTAGGTCAATCCAAGTCGACGGATGCTCTTCCGAGCCGCATAATGAGTTTTGGGCAACTTGTTGGGCATTGGTAACAAGTCTCCAGACAAAAATCGGAACAACTCATCGGTAAATGTATTGCTCACACGGAACACCGAGCACATGTTCATTATGATGATCGTGGTGGACACAACACTCATTTTTTAACCCGGGTACACTGGAGTCGTGGCTTCCGTATACAAACCATCCAATTCATCTTCGATGTCGCCGTCTTCCTCGTTCTCCATATGCAAACGTCCTTCAGTTACGGCCTCTTCGTGGAGTGCATCCCCTCTGCCCAGTGCCTCCAGCACCTGACGTTCAACTTCATGGAATTCATCCAGGAGGGGTGGGGGAAGTGCCCCGTTGTCGGCGTCCACGGGTTCAGGTAATGTGTTCGAAGGGATGTCTTCTACAACGTCGTTGTCACAACAGACGTCCTCCACCCACATTCCAGACAGTGGGTATCCATCGACGGGGTCACCACCTAGTAAAGACTTGGTTAGAACTGGATCACGGCCAACTGCCGCGTGGTGTTGCCATATAACTTGTATGGTTTTTCTGCGTCCACCCTTGCAGTCTTTGCAAGGACATCTAAATGTGTGCACATTGTTCTGTGTCGCCACGCGGAGCTCCGTGTGAAGTATCAAATCCCCTATTGGCACGTGACGAAGTGTGCGTCCATCGTCCGTCAAACGAATGGTTGCACCACGACGCACAGCCGAACCCATGTTGCGTGTCCCGAATTGGAAGATGTTACCTCACTGGGCCGATGTTACACACCCTGCAGCGCTTCCGCAAGGTCTCCACATGGTCGTGTTGCGCATGAGCATTGATATAAACAGAGGACACCATTCGTTGACACTATGCGGAGTGTCTCTTCCAGGGTGGATGTCACTGAGAATGTCCATGGGGACATTGCTGTTGATCTGTCGGCGTCAATTGTGACATCTTCCTGGACACCAAAATGAAGGTCACACACTACACGGCAGTGTGTTCCATACACACCCACGTGAGGGATTTGACTGCTGCAGAACATCGAAACCACAATGGTCACGTCGATGACCTGGATCTTTCATTCCCGCACACAATGGGGAGCGCACAGTGTTCGAATTAAGCACATGTCGCATTGGGTGTCTTACATGACGTCCAAGAAAACACTGGTATCTACGACGCCAGTAAAAAAACAATGTAACTGACCTTTTCCCACGTGTCCCAGAGGGTATTCCAGGCAGTGGATGCCCCAGAGGACCCTGAGAAGGCTCGCCGACATTCTCTAAACCCTAAGTGTTGCGGCTTCACCTTTGTACGCTCATTGCTTGAACATCCCTTAGCAGCATGGCGGTGTCGCGTTCAGCACTGTTGCGACCTTTGCTAGTTTTTCTCCACTTAGCTCAATCGCTTTCCAACTCTAGCAAGTGTCCCGAGCGCTAACCTGCACATCCCACGCACATGCATGGTTAGCTCCCAAAACCGCGGACCTTCAATCCCATATTTGGTCACCAAACCCTCCTACACATGCATTCGGGACTCTTTCCCCTTAGTAGGTAACCCATCGCTAAGGTGGACTTCCATCCATGGAAGTCCACTCCCTACTTGGTCATAGTGTTGCTTGGACAACACTACAACCACCCGGAGCACATTGCCAAGTATGCTCCGGGGGGGTCGGTCGGCAAAGCCGCCTCACCCATATAAGCCTCTAGGACTTTTGGCGGGGCCCCTCCCCCACCGTCAACATCCCTTTTGTCTCTCTACCAAGAGTTGGGGCCAAGTAGACATTTTCCCTTAGCCGCCGGGTCTAGAAGCCTCCCTGCAGCTTCAGACCTTCATAACTTTCACGTGCGGTCTCTGAATCTAACAACCAACCACTCTATCGTCATCTACATTTCACGTAGATCCCTATGGACACCTCACTTGCCCTATTCGGGCAAGTATTGAGGAAGTTATGCCTGTTTAAACCTTTGCAGTCCCGGGAGCCACTCCCAGGCCCCTGCTGTTCCAGGGCGCTGTCCCGGGACAGCATCCCACTCAAAGTGCCATATCTCCTAGCTCACACCTCAGATTGAGGTGTTCTTTAGCATTCTAGAATCGGGACGCCATAAGCTACTCATAGCTTATGGCTTTACCCTCATGACTCCTAGTCTTTGTGGGTGGGAGGCGTTCTAAACGCCCGGGGCCCTCACCCACATTAGGATCACTTGGTCCCTCTCACCAATGGCGTCACAAGTCCCGGGTGTCACTCCGGGGTCCCCCTTGTGCCCATGGTGTTGCGGGCACTCCTCATGGAGAGGTGCGCGACAAGCACGAAAGCTTGGTAGGGTTGTCCGTTTTATAGACACATCACAACATCCGCAAAGGGTGGATGCGGATGACTCCGAGGCCGCTGCAGTGTTGTCCACTTTGGTGTTTGAATGCGAAGAGAAGAATGCAATGATGCCATCCCAAAAACCCAACACAATTCAAAGAACCCAACGTGCACACCGTCGCCGCCGCTCACGCTTGCTCAACTTCTTTGGGAGTGAAAATTTCACAACACCCACTGAGTCATCGAGCATCGCTATCAACCCAGTTCCAAAACATGTAAATCTTCCATCTCATATGCATGCATCACAATTTAGGTTACGGTCAAGTTCAAATTTTGCTGTGCGGCGAAATTTTTCGCCGCTCTCGGCCACTGGAAGCCGAACTCCAACAATGGCACTGGGAAGCCCGCATGCGGACACGCGGCAGCCCCCGGTTTTAGGTGCCTGTACGGCCTCCAGTGGGTTGGGCATAGGGTCACAGTCGGCCATAGGTCTTCTCCGATGCCGAGGTGCATAGATCCTCTTACCTACGTCCACTAGTCTCCATTGTGGTGTCTGTTGCAACGCCGATGTGTTGCTTTCCCTACGGCGCTGCGCTGCCTTCCCACGCCCTTGTGTTGCTTTTCTGACGCGTTGTGTTGCTTTTGGGTGTCCAAAATGCTACGGACACGGGATCGCACTGGGAAGCGCAAGGAGATGTCTCCAGCAACATTGGTAGAACACATGCGCGCAGCTGGAGAGCGGCGATCCAAGGCCAGAGAGGACCCGCGGCATGTGGCTGGGAGGCGTGGCTCACCCCCGGTAAGACGCCGCCGCATAATCGAGGTATCATCATCGGAGGAGGATGCGGCTGAGGACGTGCCGGAGCAATCCTGGAGGTAAGTGGGTCTTTCTCCTCCTTTCCTGACCTCTTCCTGGTGTTGATGCTAGCGTAGAGCACAACCAGTCTTCATCGTCGCGATGTCCGCGCCTGTTCGACCAGTTCAATTGAGCCGCGTCTAGGCCCATGTGTCACAGTGCATGTCGGTTAGACATCTGGTTGTCCAAGTGGACGTCCAATTTGAAAAGTGACATTTCGATCTCTGCTGGAATCAGAGTCGGGGCGTGGGCATAATCGGTATTGCAGTCTGTGCAATTAGTAGACGTCACCTGTAGTTGTCTCTAGCAGGTCCTTAGAGCGTCCCCACCAGCAGAGGTATAAGTCAGTTGAACGGCACTCCTGGAAATGCACAATTTTGGATTAATGTAGCAACGCACTATGCTAGACACAGACACAGACACAGACACAAACCACGCCACGCCACGCCACGCTCCAGCTCCCTGGAGCTCCATGAATTTTTTCCTTTATACCTGCAACTTGGGGTTTTGACGACGGTTATGGGACCATGAGCTTTTGACCACCCTGATCTGCAGTCACTAAAAGACTGCAGATTTGTTTTGTGGGGTTTACAGCTGAAATTTTAAGAATTTGGGGGCATGTTATATACCGTTGGAAAGGTATTGAAAATATCTTTCCAGCGGTATATAACATGCCCCCAAAGTCTGGAAATTGCAGCTGGAAAACCAAGAAAACAAATCTGCAGTCTTTAAGAACCCATTTCAAGATGGTTTAGGTAGGACGACTCAAACATTAGACCATGTTGTTGTGGTCCATATATTAATGGGTGACAATAGAAAGTCTCAAATTAACTCATATAGTGATATTAGTGTAATGTTTTATTTCGTGATTGATGAAAATCTAGTATGATTAGTGAATTAATTAACGAGGGATTTTAGTATATTTCCGGGCGGAGAACCGAAAGGGATCGGGTAGGGAATCGGGCAACACATCGGGCACGGAATCGGTATCCGGGCAAGGCATCGGGCAAGGCTAATGGAATCGGGCAAGGGGGTAATACCGGGCGGGGGCCGGCCTCGAAGAGGGGCATGTACCCGAGCTAGTGGGCTCCAACAATATGTCGGGTAAACCCACACTATGCCCGGGGTGCCACCGGTGCAATTATGCCCAGGGCGGTGCCCGGTCTAGTGGGGATGCTCTTATGGCTTAGCTCCTATGGCGCACAACCCCCAATTAGTTGATGGAGCCGACATTAGGGTTGATCCTTCACACGGGTCAATGTAATTGGCCGCTTTCGACCTCTCAGCAGTGAATTGGTTATCTCTTAAACTCAACCAGTTCATGTATATGGGTAATCTTCTTGGACCCTAAACCTATCGAATGGATATACCCTCTTGGACAACCAGGTCATCTATGATGGGTACTCTTCAGCTACAGCTTGAACATCGTGATTGGTAATCTTCCTGAACTCTGAAGTTGCTCGTCCATGCTCTTGACTGCGTGTATGATTCATAGGGGCAGTAACTGGTTGCAATGTGGCTGCTCAAGCTCAGTGGGTAGTCGCATATGTGTGCACCTGGAGATTCCTTGATTGTGGAATGTGGTTGTTGTAGCCGAGGATACGCAACCAACTCGGGCACGGAATCAGACAGCGATCAGGAGAACAGTGATGGGATTGAAACATCACATCCACTACCAACACGTAAGGGAGGGGGGAGCACTGCCTTGAAGAAACGTGTGGAGCTGGATGCGCAAGGGCAGCCTTTTGGCGCCATGAAGGCTGTCCTGTGCGCCGACATCAAGAAGTATGCAAAGGACCTGGATCCCACGACGGGATGGGAAGGCCAGCCACGGCACGAGAGGAAGCGATTATTCAAACGCCTATATACAGGTAAGGTTTGCACATCAATTTTTTGGCATGCATGTGTCGCGTTAATTTGCGATGTGAAACCCGAATCTGACATTTTAAGTGCAACCAAACATCATTCTGGACATGAGCAACAGGGTGTATGTCTATGTAGGCAGGCATGACATTCTCGCTGACGTCAGGGTGGACATGTATTTAGCACAGAGTGTCATGCTGACAATCTGTGAGTGGATGCCGAACAGGACGTCCGTGCGTTTTTGTGGACATGTGTACTGAAACGCTCGACAATCGCTATCGACGTCCCTATGGACGTCGATGATATCAATTTTCTCTCTTGTGGTGACATACTGGTTTGTACCCTTTCTAACGTGGGTGTAGTGTGGGCACCCAGTGTTGGTCGCTTGTGAAGTGAATGTGATGGCATTGACGTGTGTGTCCGGCATGCAGACTGGGAGATGTGCGGGCATTGTGACAAAGTGTGCGAGAAGTGGATGCGGCCTATTATAACAAAGGTACTCATCAACACCCGGTGGAGGTTAAACCAGCTCATAGACAACAATGCGGGTAAACCAGCCGATGTGGATGCAGAGCATTGGAAAACACTTGTGGGTATGCGCGCCACCGAGGCTGCGCATTTGAAGTCTCAGCACATGCGCTAAATTTCAAAAGGGAAAGGATCGACCACAGCTCAACTGAAAGCTATTGAAAGGGAGGTCGTCTCCCGTCTGGTAAGAGTGCCACTATGTCTATGTTGACATGGCTGACAATGTTGCAATTCTCTTTATAAATCTGTGATGGCCCTTATCCCCTACAATGTCAATGTCGACAACAGATGTCATCCAACACGTTTACTTAGACGTCCGATGAGCCGGCAATGTAACTCTAGTTGTTTGAGTTGATGTTCGATGTTAGTCATGACACTTCCAAAGGCATCACGGGACCTGCACCTGTTGGAACGCATTGTTGTCGACGTCCCCTTTCATCCGTAATGACTTTAATGTGCCATGCATGCGATGTTGAAGAACAGGGCACCGTACGATGCGGAGGTTGACGCCGAGGTTGCCAAAGAGTACCAACGCATACAGGAGGAAAAGCGCCGAGCGCGTCCCGATCATGGCTCGGAAATGGAGTCGATGCGCACTCGAGTGACGGATTTGGAGGGCAGTGTCACACGCCTTGGAGAGAATGTGGCAGCCTCAAACAAGCGCATGGAGGACATGTTGCGAATGATTCTTCAAAATCAGAGTCAGAAACATCCAACTAACATTGATAGCATGACGGAGCCTTCATCGTCTGCGAAGATGCTCGATATTTCGGCATTGACGTCAACGACGGAGGATCTGGTGATGGTGGCACAGAAACAAGCTCCCACCCCAGTTGTCAGCGCGGTGGGCGGTGCGGACATGCGTGTGGCGTCCGCGATTCCTGTCCCGAGCGACGTCTCCGAGGATGCTGCGACTGATGCAGTCACAGACATAGAAGCAGTGCCTCCCAGCTCTGAAACCATTATCGCGTCTATAATTGAGGACATTCTCGAAGTGCCGAAAAAAACGACACAAACACCTGTAATTGATGACCCTGTAGAACCCACCAACGAGGAAGTGCCAGTGCAAGCTATGGAGGACGTCGAGGAAGGACACCCTGAGATATCCGGCAATGCGGACGTGCCTGAAGAGATTGCATCTCTAGATCAGGTAACATCAAGTAAGACCCACCCATATTAGACATATTGGAAACCCTCTCATCGTCGTTTAAAAAATTATACCTTCATGTATTTGTCTGGCATGTTCTTCGTGGTGTCATTGAGGATGTCAACATGTACATTAGGCTGGACGTTTGCCTTGACAGTTTAAATTATCGCAGAACAGAACGACCATAATTTGAAACCTCCGAGTACTAATGCGGAATGCTATTACAGGATGAGGTGCCCGTACCGGAGGAGTCAGGTGGCCGACCCCGCCGTGTGGGTAGAAGCGCACAAGCGAAATCCTCAATGGCCAAACTCGGTGCACCAAAAGCGGTTGGTTTGCCTAAACCTCCCCAAAATCTTGCGAAGGTGAGGGAACTAATGTTTGCATGCCTACATTGCTTACATGATTGCAGGAGGAGTGTGGAGCACTCGAATATAGTCACGTCGTTCGTGTGAGTCCATTTCATGTTCGGATGACCACTAATGTAATTCATGCGGTTTTGTGAATGGTGGTGGAATGGGGCAGGTGGGGACTAGTACGAAGGCACAGACACAAAAGAAGAAATGAGTGGACGTTCTCAATAACGACGCGGCTCTCCATTCGAGTGCTCATGAATTATCCACTTAGTCGTGGAGGTGTAGACTCGCGACTATAGACATGGATGCCTCGATCATGGACAATGTTTAAGTTTTTGGGCAACTAGCGATTGATGTGTAAATGCAGCCTCTTGGTTGCAATATGTTGTATCAATGAAAACGTTGCATTTACGGAATTGGAAAGCATTGGTGTACATTTGTTCCACGCGTTCTTTGTGTCTGTTCCGACTGTCTAGTGGAACAGTTGACGTCGGTGTTTGTTCTCGTAGATGGCATAAGTGACGTGCATCTGACATTTGGTCCTGCTAATAGCCAAACAACTTGATGTCAGTAATGTGTTTGAGAATTTGAGGCAATCTGTCGCGCACCTCTCCATGAGGAGTGCCCGAAACACCATGGGCACAAGGGGGACCCCGGAGTGACACCCGGGACTTGTGGCGCCGTTGGTGAGAGGGCCCAAGTGATCCTAGTGTGGGTGAGGGCCCCGGGCGTTGGGAACGCCTCCCACCCACAAAGACTAGGAGGCATGAGGGTGAGGCCATGAGCTATGCGTAGCTCATGGCGTGGTGATTCTAGAATGCTCAAGAACACCTCAATCGGAGGTGTGAGCTAGGAGTTATGGCCATTTGAGTGGGGTGCTGTCCCGGGACAACGCCCTGGTGCAGCAGTGCCTGGGAGTGACTCCCGGGACTGCCAAGGTTCAAAGAGGCATAACGTCCTCATAACTTGCCCAAATGGGGCAAGTGAGGAGTCCATCGGCATCTACGTGAAGCGTAGATGAAGATGGAGTGGTTGGTTGTTATGATCAGACATCATACAAGGAAGTTATGATGGTCTGAAGCTGCTGGGGGGTTTCTAGGCCCAGCAGCTAAGGGAAAATGTCCACTTGGCCCCAACTCTTGGTAGAGAGACAAGAGGTTGGTTGGCGGTGGGGTAGGGGCTCCGTGTAGAGTCCTAGAGGCTTATATGGGTGAGGTGGTGTGGCCTCACCCACCCGAGGCCGAACGGCACGGCCTCCATGGGCATTGGCCCATTGTGAGGCCATAGTTGCCTAGTATGGTTCGGGTTGTTGTAGTGTTGCTCCGGCAACGCGATGATCAACATAGGATTGGACTTCCATGGATGGAAGTCCACATTGGGGAAATGGGTTACCGATTAAGGGGTGAGTCCCGAAAGCAAAGTAGGAGGGTTGGTTCCCTCCTATGAACTATTGGTCCGGGGTAAGAGGAGCTATCCATTAGCATGGCGGAATGCGAAGGGTTAGCGACTCGTAACCTTTGCTAGAATTGAAAATTGGTAAGATTATTAAGGGACCTAGCAAGGGTTGCGACACAATCAGCCACGTCAAGGCGGGCTAAGCTTGAAAACGGCATCATCACTCCCAAACAAGCTGTGGTTTTGGCCAGAGGACATCCCCATAATTTGTAATGTCCCATTTGATGTCACACATAACATCCCACTGTCAAAAAGGATGTCCAAGAAAACTAAAAGTCACCCCGAAAACACCCAAAAAATACATGCATACGTCGAGGAAAATGTCTCATGTGACATTTTCGTGTCGCAGAGGACGTCGGTAACAGCACACATCGCCACGTAATGCAATGTCCACGTCAGCAATAGCGAATGCCACGTCAGTTTTTAATCGCATTCCACGTCATCTCAAGAGGGTCCACGAGGCCATCCACGTCACGGAGGGGGCGGAAAAAAAAAGCGTGTCGACGTGGCACTGCCCGCAAAAAACATGCTTGCGTGGCATGCCGGTGGCGTCCACGTGTCTTCACGTGGACACTATGGAACACCATGTTTTATGTGATGTCACATAAAAACGTGCTGAAATTCCCCATGTTTTCGCATGTCCACGACGCGTTTTTCTCCTGTCTGACATGACGGATTTTAGGTGACGTCCAAGAGAAGAACCTCCATGTCAAAGTGAACGCGCACTCCCGTTTTTTTTTACGTCACAAAAAACATGATTTTCTTATAGTGATCTAAACCAAACTAAACAAAAAAAAACTAACGTACATTCAGCCCTTGACCCTTGTGGGAGTCCAAATTCGACGGAAAGACGGAAATACGGAAATACGGATTCAATTTCCGTATTTTACCTTGCTTATCTGAGGATAATAGGGTCTATTAGGACAAAATTAATGGTACTAGGAAATAGAGTATTCTAACCCCGCCTTGTGCGGTAAAACGACTCTAAATAAGTACTATGACCGGTCCGTCAAATAGGATGGGCGGACCATGTAATCATGGTCCAAACCATTGGTCCGGACCAAGTAACGGACGCGCCAAGATTACCCAACGGCCCGGAAGTGGCGGTTACAACGGGCCTTATGACGGTTGGGGGAAAAGAAAGCCGTTGGTAAAAATGTTAGTAAAACCGTTGGTGAGAACCGCCGGTTACCGTTTTCCGTTAAACCAAACGGTAACAGGGGAAGGAAGAGGGAGGAAGGATATTTAAGGGTCCCTTTCTTCTCCCTCCCACTTTTTTCTGAAAAAGGCAACCTGTTGAGAGAACGAGTGGTGAGGTGTCAATTCTTTCGAGCCGCCAGCAGTGGGATTGCTGGGACTCTGCACTTTTCAGTCACCGGCAGTGGGCTTGCCGGGACTCTGTGGCAATTAGACGGAAGGGAAGGAATCCGGAAGAGAGGATTGAGCCAGGAATTGAAAGAAGAGGAAAATGCCGGAAGCACGGGAAGAGGATCAGAGGGAACCTATCCCGGTTCCGCTCAAAGCCCTCATCCCTGCAATTCCGAGGGAGGATAGGGAGCTACAGGAGCTCGCGGAGGATCTCCGGGTTATGGGCTGCGCAGGTTGCTAGCCAAACCCTGGAACCTCCGAGCCGAAGATACTCTCCGAGAGTTTAAGTTTGAGAGAGGAAATCAGTGGTTAGGGACAAAGAGGAGAGATCCGGAACACTGGACTCCGGATATTTGGAACAGGGTCTACGGGTTTCCTCGGGGGATTACAGAAGGATGGGCTGGCCGCCGCGACGGCTTATTCGTCGGAAAATTTAGAGGGGACGCGGATCCGAAGGACGGCTTCCACCCCGGGAACTGCCGGAACCTAAGGGAAAGGAGGGTGTTGGAATTCCTCCTGCCTATCCTTAACCCGGACAAGCCGAAGCGGATCAGCCTTACCATGGCTAACACGCTGTTCGGTGCCATATCTGGAGTCCGGCCGGTGAACTGGGGGCTGATTATCCAGGAGATAGTGGGGCGGGCCCTCCCCCATATTGGCCGGAAACCCTCCTTCCTCTCCCCCTTCATTTTGCACCTCTACCAGCATTTCGACTGCATCACGCAGAGGAAGAGGACCTGCTCACAATAGCGGCGGATGAGGTCACCTACAAGCTGCTTCCGGAAGCCGGAGACATCGAGACGGAGACCTCCAGCGACCCTATTCTTCCGGAAGCACCTCCCTCGTCACCCGGAAGCCCGCTGCCAACCGTCTCGAGGCCACTCTCTCCCCCTCCCCCTCACCAATATCCGGAAGCCGGACCCAACCGGGAGACCCCATGGCGGAATGTGGACCTATCCGCTTGGGACTTTCCGGAGAATCCATTCAAACGATTCCAGGAGGGGATGGAGGACCTCAAGACCCAGTATTACCGACTGGAGCATATTGTCAAGGGGGCGAACCATGCTCTGGACGACTGCGGACCCGGAAACATTCTCCGGGAATTGGCAAAGAGGGCGGACCGGAAGGAGCTGGAGCAGGCCAAGACGGAGAACGCCCACCTCACCGCACAGGTAGCGGCCATGACTCAGGAGCTGAGTCAGAAAAGCGAGGAGATCCGGAAGTACCATGCGGAGCAGGCAGTGCTCTTCAGCCGGATCCGGGAACTGGTGGGTCATCCGGCGGAGATCGTTAACAAGGCACATCTCTACAACCGGATGATGGAGTCCGGAGATCCCGCTTCCGCTAGGCAGACCCTCCCCATCCTCGTGAAGTATTCACGAACGATGAAAGATCTCCTGGCGGAAATCCAGAGGGTGGTCCCGCCAAGCGGAACACCGCGGAGGGTGCTCTATCCGGGTCCACCAGGGTCACCAACCGGAACCCTCTACGAGGTGGTTGGTGAAGTAGCCCTGGTTCAGAATCCGCCGGCCTCTGCAGGACCCAGCCAGCAAGGAGGAGGCTCTCGGCCTGGTAGTTCCGGAGGGGCTCCGGAAAGGGTCCGTTCTCCCCAGGTGAGGCGGAAAAGCACCGGGTCGGTCCGATCCGGAAGGGGCCAGTCCCCTGTGCCGCGGAACTCGGATAGGTCCCGGACTCCGGATAGGGCTAGGACGCCGATCCGGCACCAGACTTCCGACCGGGAGGCAACCCCGAGTAGGGGCAAGGCCCCTATATGACCCACGCCTCGCCATCGTCTCCACGGGACTGCCAAATGGTGAGTCCCTTTCCTCCGCCACCCTCAAGGGCGGCCTCCAACAGGGATCCGCGGACGGCTTCACTCTCGGGCGGACGGAATCCGGAACAGGGCACCGGAAGCGATCCTTCTCCAGTCCGAAACATCTGAATGGGGACAGCTTCAAGAACCCCAGGGACAGTCTCCGGAACACCAGGGACCGCTACCCCACGGACCGAGAGGGCAGCGGATTCGGAGGACGAGGTTGTTCCGTCTCCGAACATGAGGAGGATGCTCACGCGGCTGCAGAAGGCATCACCGGCAGGGGGCTCATCCGCCGTCAGCAAGTTAGGGAGTCACTCAAAGGAGGGATCGGCTCCGAAGAAGCACCGGTCTTCTTAGTTAGGGGAGTAGCTAGATTAGTTAGGCAGAATGGAGGTAGGCAGGTAGGACTTAGGAGTTTTTGAAGACGATTAATAAAATTTTCCTTTGGTAGTGTCAGCGGAAAACCCGGATCTGGATTCGGGAAATCCGGGAGACCGGGGGTAGTTAGGGTTTTCTTAAGCGGCAGCCGCTTGGGCCGCCGCCCTCAGTTTAGGGATTTTTGAGCCTCTACTTAAGGCTGAATAAGGAGCTTGAGAAGGGTTCCTTCTCAATTGTTGTATTGCGATTACTCCTATTCTGAATAAATGTCTTTGCTTCTCACTCCTTGACTTCTCTTGATTGTTGTTTGTGTGAATGATCCGGAGATCGTTAGTGGAAGAGAGAGAGAGAGAGCATGAGGGATAGGAGTTCCGGATAGGACATGAGAGAGGAGACCCAGATCAGATCCGGTTATCGCCTTGTAGATCCTCTTTGAGTGTAGTGGGAGGGAAACCTCACTAATCCGGTAGGTTGGGTAACGTCTAGGTGGGATAGCCGCTGGGAAGATTGGGTGAGATCCGGACTTACGCCAATCTGATCTTCTGAAGAGGTCCCACCGTCCTTAGACGGACCTATCCGGATTAGTGGTACGGATCGCCCAGTTAGCTCAGATTGAGTAGAATCCAAGGTAGAGGTAGCCGGACCGATCCGTCGGACGGAGAAGGAGAGGTCCGGATCAGTAAGGATTCCGGATTGGAGGCCACCTCCGGAGTGCAGTAGGAAGAGATCCTCATTGTTCCGAATGCCTGGGTAACGTCCATGTGAGATAGCCGTCGTTAGGACTGGGCAAGATCCGGAAGGTGCCGGACTTACGCCATCCGACCTTCTGAAGAGGTCTCACAGTCTTTGGACGGGGTAATCCCACTACAAGAAAAAACGGTTCCGTTCCAACAGAGTTTCAACAGAATTCTGTTGATTCTACCTGTTGATTCGGAACTCTTGATTCGGAACAATTTTAACACATATCTCTTGATTGAGGCATTGGTTAAATGTCCAAGTTATACTAGTAAAAATGATATAAATTAGTAATTCCGCTTCTCACATGTCGGGCCTACACACCTACTACCAAGGACCACCTTGCCTAGCCTAGTCTAAAGGACCTAGCCACCTACCCAACCTAGGCTAGGCCCAAGGGTGAAGGCCAAGGGTATCGATCCTTGAACCTCTTGGCTACCGCCAGGGGCCTTAGCCACTAAGCCACCACTCATCACATGATTTAGAGCGAGTATGTAAGACATTTGTATAAAGAGGCCGTAAAATTTATAAACTTTTGTAAAATTTATAATTACATAGATTACATAATTACATAATTACATAAATTAGTAATTACATAAATTGTTTTTATTACTATAATTACTGTAATGTCTGTAATTACTTTAATTAGTCATTTCTGTAAATATTTTAATTATTAATTTCTGTAATTACTTTAATTAGTATTTTCTGTAATTAGTAATTACTTTAATTACTTTAATTACTTTAATGAGTAAGTACAATAATTAGAGTAATTGCTAATTAGTAATTAAACATACTATAAATAGAACAAAATTACAATCATTCACAATTTACTATAATTGTAAATTTAAGTAATTTAAGTAATTAAATATTGCAAATTAATCAAACTATTTAATTATTGTAAATTATAGGAATCATAGTAATTGATTACTTTAACATAATTAGTGTTATTTAAAAATTAATATACATTAATTAAAATTCCTCTGTTGAAATCAACAGATAAATGTTCCTTCTGTTGATTTGTGTCGCACAATGGATCCATTTCAACATTGTTTTTCCCAAATCTGTTGAAATCAACAAAAATTAGTTGATTTTATGTTGATTCGGACTGCGATTTCTTGTAGTGTCCGGAAAGTGGTACGGGTCACCTACTCATCCCGTCGAGTTAGATCTCCGGTCGGAATCCGGACTCCTCTGGCCACTATGGTCCCAAGAAACAATCCAGATCTCTCTGCGTGACCTGCCAGGACGGACCTGATCAATCCGGATTGGTTGTGAGGGAGTTTCCAGATTCTAACCTTATCAAGGACGTCTTCACCAGAAGAAACCACTTATTCTAGAGGGTAGACGTAAAGGGGTGGGTAAGTATTATAAAGAGGACCTAGAAATAACATCCGGAGAGGCACACTCCGGAAAAAGGCTAAGAATGTCCCCAAAGACCAAATATCCGGAAATAAGGATTTCCGGAAATTTGGCTAAGGAAGAAGAAATAAGCAGGTACGGAGAGTTTTAGACCTCCTACACTTCACAGAATCCCTGGACGATACTAGGATCATCCGGACAACCCGGATTTGGCACTTAAAACCGCCAATCCGGATATTTTGGTGTTCGCGTGTTCCCACAACCCTCAATTCAGTCCACATCAGCTCATGGGCAACTACATAGAATCAAAGTTGACTATCTGAATCCCCTACCCTGTCACATCCAAATTCACAAACCAGACCCCCCCAGAAACTGTTTCGGGCCCGAAACACTTAGTTAGAACTAACTCTACCTACGACTACTTAGTGTTTGACCAAAACTTCAATATACCTAACTGAACTAATCTAAACCAAACTAAACAAAAAAAACCTAACGTACATTCAGCCCTTGACCCTCAATTCAGTCCACATTAGCTCATGGGCAACTACATAGAATCAAAGTTGACTATCTGAATCCCCTACCCTGTCACCTCGAAATTCACAAACCAGCCCACCCGCAGAAAGTGTTTCGGGCCCGAAACATTAATTTAGAACTAACTGTAGCTACTAGTACTTAGTGTTTGACCAAAACTTCAATCTACCTAAATGCACTAATCTAAACCAAACTACACTGTTAAAACTAAAATACCCTAAGCCCTTGAAGAGCAAATGAGTCCACATCAGCTCATAAGCACCCATTTACAATCAAAGTTGACTGTCTGAATTCCTACCCTGTCACCTCCAAATTAACAAACCAACCCCCCCCCCGGAAAGTGTTTCGGGCCCGAAACATTTATTCAGAACTAACTCTACCTACTACTACTCCATATTTGATCCTAATCACTAAGTTCAAACAACCAAAGTGAACTAATGTAAACCAAACTAAACTAAACAAAACTAACCTACATTCAGCCCTTCAAGGGCAATTCAGTCCACATCATCTCAGAGGCAACTACATAGAATCAAAGTTGACTATCTGAATACCCTACCCTGTCACCTCCAAATTCACAAACCAGCCCCCCCCCAGAAAGTGTTTCGGGCCCGAAACATTAATTCAGAACTAACTGTAGCTACTAGTACTTAGTGTTTGACCAAAACTTCAATCTACCTAACTGAACTAATGTAAACCAAACTAAACAAAAAAAAACTAACGTACATTCAGCCCTTGACCCTCAATTCAGTCCACATCAGCTCAGAGGCAACTACATAGAATCAAAGTTGACTATCTGAATCCCCTACCCTGTCACCTCCAAATTCACAAACCAGCCCCCCCCCGAAAGTGTTTCGGGCCCGAAACACTTATTCAGAACTAACTCTACCTACTACTACTCCATATTTGACCCTAATCACTAAGTTCAAATAACCAAAGTGAACTAATGTAAACCAAACTAAACAAAACAAAACTAACCTACATTCAGCCCTTCAAGAGCAATTCAGTCCACATCAACTCAGAGGCAACTACATAGAATCAAAGTTGACTATCTGAATCCCTACCCTGTCACCTCCAAATTCACAAACCAGCCCCCCCCCAGAAAGTGTTTCGGGCCCGAAACATTAATTCAGAACTAACTGTAGCTACTAGTACTTAAACACTATATTCGTTATTTGGAGACTTTTTGTTAATTTTGAGACTATTTAAGGACGTGGCTTTCACATTTATAGGAATGAATACACTACAAATATGCTATGTTCCCAATATGGAAACAAATATGAAACTCAAATGCATGTAATTACACATATAAAAATAGGGAAATGGGACAATTACAACATTTGCATATAGGAAATGGATATCATATTCATTGAAGAGGGTCAAAATACAAAATGCAAGTGGAATATCCACTATTAGGCCAAAGCCCTAGAAACACAAATCCACATCTATATGTATTTTAATATAGCCTATACATTTGGACCATGAATAGGCGTCACTCTTTTGTTTTTGAAATACTATTATTAGCCTTTGCGGCCGTTTCTTTTTCTTTTGCTTTCATGGCGTCCATGGCTCTAAATATCTCGGCTCCGCGACTGTAACCTTGTTTATTCCCATTCCCAGCCCTCGAATATATGCCATTTTCCCATATTGGCCGACCCCCTACCGAATAAGTGGAATACGAACGTGTTTGGGAAACCGAACGTCTTGCACTCTTTCGTAGGGCCAAACAACGATCAGACTCGCAAGTCGCAGTCTTCAGTGTTCGCCTATCCAATGACGGAGTGGAGGATGCACGTCCCACATCCATGCATATTGGGGTCTGAAACAATGACCATAAATATATATAACGACGTGGGTTAGTATAAGTTACGGATGTAAGTCCGAAAAACCCAAGAATTTGAAATGCACTAAATTAATATGCGGACATCATGAACGAAAAACTTGAGAATGCCAATAGTGGGGCACCTTGGCCTTCGGGGCGGCGGTTTGATCTTCAGGGACATCAAGGGGAGTAGACACAAGCACAACCGGGACGTTCGTAAAGGCCGGGACATCAATGTGGGGTTCATCCATGCAAAGACGCCTGGTCGACCGTGGGTTTCGAACGTGCTTCTCATTGCGGAGGGGAGATGGGGATGGGGGTAGAGCGTAATTGAGCTTTGCAACCTTTGGAGGAGGGCTATCGACAACTCCGTCTTCGAACCCCGAGTCTTTGGAGTAATCCACGGCAGAGGCGGCATCGACGGCCGAAAATTGAAATAGTGAAGGCATTGAAACGTCGGTCACACCAATGGAAGGGGAGCTGGGGCCCGGCTGAGATGTAGACATGCCATGTCCGAGACTTTGGGATGCTTGGTGAGGCAACTAAGGCACAAAAATACATTTACAAAATAAGGAGAGAAATGTTAGATATAAACATGGAGAGTCCAAGTACGGAGCCAAAAAGTATCAAAGTTCTCATACCAATTTATTGAGTTCAGCAAAGCCGTACAACCTCCTAAATTCTGTATCTCTTGGGCCTAGAGGTCTATTGCCAATACGATTTGAGAGGACAAAATCCGGGACACTTCCGGAGTGATGGGCAAGCCTTCTAATGTAGGGTCCTAATTCTAACTCTAGGAAGTTGTCGTTTCTATCGCCCTCCCAAGGGTTCGGGAAAATGCAGTTGCCCGGGGGGTTGAGAACGCTCTTCGCCGGGCTGTCGTCAATGAGGAGCGTGTTCTCCGGAGTGGGCCAATAACCTTGGGGGACCCCCTCCAACATTGGGACGCCCACCCAGAGGTTCTTCCTCAGCACCTTAAGGAATTGAGGTCCGCGGCCTCCTCCGACCTTGGGTACAATGTTGCCGCTACGGTCATAAAGGTCATCGCAGTGTTCTTGACCGAGAAGCAAGCACGGCATTGCGAGTTCTCGGAAAAGGAAACTGACGACGGCCTTCGTGTTGTCCATCAGCATGGAGCTCCAGATGATGACATGGGCCAAGCCGAGGACCTCACGAAGGAAGCACCTCAAGCCGGGCCGGACGCGCACAACCTTCTTGTTAATTAGTGTATCGAAGCGCCCGCCGTAATCCATGTCTTGTGGAGTACGGTAGGGACCCTTGGACGCACTATTGGAGATATGTGTGGATTGACAAAGCACGCCATTGAGGTCAAATATTATGAAGTTTTTCCTCATAATATGGCTTGGTCTTTCGGCGGGGTGGCGACATATCTCCGACGGACCCTGTGATGGCACATACTACCTAGGTGAATGGCACTACCCAGGAAAACCAAATGACAAGCATGCAAAAACGCAACAAAGAAATGCGAGGCAACAAGTATCCGAAGAACTATGCAGTTCAAAAATTTGTATTAATGTGTTTGGTGATATACATTTCGCGAATAATTTACATTGTCACTAAAGGTCTCTCCTAAGATTAATTGAGCCTACACTAGCAAAATTGGATCCGCCGCCGCGGGCGAAGTCGAGATTCGAACTCGAAAATATGCACACGCCACGAAAGCTGGCTGACTGGGAACTTACGGACGCGCGTCCGTAAAGAGGGAGGCATGCTCAAAGGTTGATTACCTCTTCAGCGGTGAGTTCCTCGCCAGCAGTGCCTCCCTCACCAGGCCCAGTTGCGGGGCCAGGTTCCGGACGCGCGTCCGTAAATTCGCCCTGCGTGTCTTCCACCACCAACAAATCGGCTCCACCTGCTTGCGACGCTTGCGTGCCGACAAAAGGTTGATCCTCATGCGAGGAGTCTTGGCCCCCCCGCATATGTACATCTTCATCGGCGAGGGGGGCGTCGCCCATGTTGACATCTTCATCGTCTCCTATGGCGGGAGGGGAGGGCTCTGGAGCGGCAGCAACCTGGGGAGGGGGCGGGACAACCAACGCGGGGGCCGTATAGGTGTGCTCCGGTATGTACACCGTGTGGCTGCTAGAAGGAGTGCGCACCAGAACGGGGGGCATGGACATGGCGGGCTCGGGCGCTGCATACACCACCTGGGGTCTTGCCTGCAAGCTTGCCATCATGCTCATGAATTGTTGGCTTTGAGCCAAGAATTGTTGATTTTGAGCCATGAGGTCGGCGTGCCTCCGAGCAGACTCCAACCTAGCTTGCTCCATCTCAGCTTGGATGGCGGCCATCTTCCTGGCGTGCTCTTCGTTGGCCTCCCGGAGCCGCATGTCAAGCTCTTCCTTCATCCTCTTCTCCATCTTCTCGTCCAGCTCGGAGACGGACATGGGCTCTCTCTTCACCTTGCCTGGCTTAGAAGGCAAGGCGGAGATGGAAGCGTATAGCCTCACCTCATCCTCGTCTTCATCTGAGAGTTCCAAGACGGCGCCTTCGGGGTATTCGTTGTAAGGCGTCTTGTTCCTCTGCCGCCGGCTTGCATGGTAGGAGTCGATATCGGGCCTCGATATCAACTCTAGCATATCTCTACCTTCCATGGGCGGGAGCGCCGCCTGCTCACTGGGCTCTCCCCCACCAGAGGACGCCGTGCATCCGGTTTCTGCAGCAAGGTCCGCATCCCTCTCCGCCATAAGCCTTGCAGCACGAGATGGCCCCGCAGTGGAAGGAAGCCCAACTCGAGAAGTGGGAGTCCCAAAGGGTGATAGACTAGGCGTATTATGAGGCACCCGAATTGGAGTGACGTTGGGCTGCGCCTCCTCTGCATCCATGTCGTCTTCACCCAGGAGATACGCCACGCGATACACTGGATGACGAGCAAGACCGCGCAAGTCTTCCTGCCTGGAGGGCTGTCCCCTTGGAGACATTGGATCATCGTCTCCATCGTTGCCCCACCCGCCTGCATGAGAAGGCTCCTCTCTAGAGGCAAGAGGAACAACAAGATGTGGGGTAATGATATCCAAGAAGTCATTGAGATCCATTTTCTCTGCAAGCTTCCTGTGATCTTTGCACTCATCCATGTCGCCAACCCCCACAAACGAGTTAACCTGCAACCCAAGCATCTGCACCAAATAAAAAAAGTTAGTGGATTGTTGGTATCAAGATTGAATTGACGGGGAAGATGGACATACAAACATGATGCAGTGTGCATTTTACGGACGTGCGTCCGTAAAATGCACACTGGGTTAGGTTTGATAACTTTACGGCCGCGCGGCCGTAAATATGCACTACAGCGCGGCCGCAAAGTTGAAATGAACTAGGTGGTTAAACTTTACGGTTGCGCGGCCATAAAGTTGCATCAGGTGGAGGCATGAAAGTTTTTTTAAGTACTTACCAATGCCGCATAAACAAATTTGGTCCCCCCGAAGACGTTGTACACTGTCTCACTCATCACAGTCACAGCCTTCAATACTCCTATGTAAAAGTCCATTCGGAGCTCGGTTGCCGGGTAGATTGCGAACATCGCCTCGTCCATTAGCTCCTTGGGGTGTGGAGGCGGCAACTGGTAAATTTTCTTGAACACGCTCTTCGCCTTTACAGGCAAACGCCCACTTGGCGAAGACTTCCGTGTCAAGAAATAGAGACATATAGCGCCGACCTGCTTTACCCCCCTTGCTTCTTCGATGACGGCGATGCCTTCCGTCTTCGCGCGGACGTATGTGCTGTGGAAGATATTGTATTCGAGATCCATCGTCGAGTTGTATAGGTCGACGACCGCTGCGGATCTCTCTTGGTCCACAATCCACAGCCACACGTTTGGCTCCAGAAGTGCAGGGGACCGAAAGCTCTTGAAAGATTTCAGGAAGCTATCGTAGAAAGGGGTCCCCGGAGGAGGTTGTTTCCAAGAATTTGGAAATGCACGGAAATCAAAGATAGCAAAAGGACAACCCCGGGGGTCATCTCTCACAGTGGCCCGCGAAGCATGGGTGTCCCACTTGCCGAACTTGAATTGTGATGTCACAGCGCAAAACCTCGCGACACCCTTGAATTTGGCATTCTTCTTTCTATCGAGGAAGTGTTTATATACAGTTGTCTCCCTTTCGTCGATAGAACCTTTCTTCTCGTTCTTCCTTGAGCGCTGGGCCAAGAACGGAGATGCTGCTCTTATCAATGCCTTCATTGAGACGCCATTGATGTGGTATGCTATTTTCAATCCCCTCCAGTTGTCCCACACAATGTCACCATCTGCATCTGTAAGGTTGTAGGCGGGTACCAATTTGCCTATCTCCCTCATAGCCAATGTCTTCTTCTTCCTGTATTCGCACCATTCCTTAATATGGTACGTTGAAGGCTTCATAAACCTTGGTCGTTTGAGGAAGATTTTTGGATACGGCGCTGTCCTTCTCGGAGTCTCCTTAAGAAGGTGTTCTGCCGCCTTATAAAGCTCGGCATCGAGCAACCCTTGGAGGGGACGGAAGAACTCTCTGAGGATTGGAGGCACCTTAATCTTCAGGTCCTCTTTGTACTTCTTCTCCGTCTCAAGGTTGATGAGTTCTCCGTTGCTGTGTGCATGGAAGACGCGCATCCAGATAGCCCAGGTCCTACCCGACGAAGTGATGAGCTTTAGTTCGCCCTTCAGATCTTGCACTGTCTTCATGCCGCTTTGCTTCATGTCAATGCTTGAGAACTTCGTCACAATCGCACTGCTGAATGCCTGCAAGTAGAGAAACAAATGAGTTGTTGAAATGAGATCAAAAAATGGAATGAGAACCGTCTAGTTTACGGACGCGCGTCCGTAAACTTGGAGCACACAAAGAATAAAGGGAAAGTTTACAAAAAGAGTGAAGGAGAATTTACGGACGCGCGTCCGTAAATTCATTTGGGAATATTACCTGCCATTTGGGATTCTTGACGACTGCGTTGTCCCTCTCTTTTGGTGGACAGCCGTGCTCCTCCCACAAGGTCCTACCAGCCACGATGTTGGCTGCCCATGACGCCTCAAACGCTTTGATTTTGTTTGTCTGGTTGAGGAAGGCAGATATGGCGATGAGCTGATTGGAGTCCTCTGAATGCACGAGAAGTGCCTTCCAATATCGGATTGTGGGTTTCAGAGGGCTCTTCCAATTATCGTCTGCGAGGAGAGCTTTTGCCGCTTCCACGCTATGCTGGCCGTCCACGATGTAGAATTCCCCTTGCTTAATAATTGGCCAATGTTCTGGTGTGACCTCCACGATTGGATCCTTTGGGGTCACACATATGGTCTGCCGGTCAGCTTTCGGGTTGTTCATGATGTTGTTCATCTGCCACCAGACCCCGCTCTCTTCTTGCACCCGAGTATTCATACTCTCGGTGCCCTGGTGACATTTATAAACATCCACGTCAAATGTGAAATACCTGCCCATTGGCCAGCAGACTTTCGTTTTTTCGTCGAACTTTTGTTGAATTTTTGTTGATAGATCAGAGTTCGGGCGTTCTCCTTTCTTCAGAAGTGGTGCGACAGTAAGGGTGGAGCTGACATCTGGACCTTCGGTAAGTCCAGATGACTCCATCTGTGAATGGGAGCGTTTACTGGATGGTCTGCTCCCTCTCGATGCTCCACTTTGGGACGGTCTTGGTCCTTCCGGGACTGTCTGTGGAACACGCGGTTGTCGTTCAGAAACGACTTTCTTCTTCCTTTTCCCCTTTCTGGACTCCAGGACTGCCCCATTCACTCTCGTGACATTGTTGAGGAGTCTTCCAAGCCGCTTACCCGTCCAAGGTGCATTGCATGCATAGTCTTGGAATTCAGTTGCAAGATTGAAGCAACCCACATCCGGGCTGCCATTTTCGCATTCAGCCTTGTGGAATGGATGTCTGTGCTCATGAAGAAGAATTGTGACTCTGTCATCTTGTTTTTCAAGATCTATGACGACATAGTCATCTTGGGCCACTGCACACTGTACTGACCAATTTTTAACTCTAACCCATTTATCTACGTCTATATCTTTGGTATTCATTTGATACCCAAATCTAAGTACGAATGTGTCATTCTCAAGTTTCTCTACGTAAACTGTCCAGTTGTCTACTGTGTCTTCGACTGGCTTGTAGTGATCGTTGTGGCTCATATCTTTGATGGCGGGTGGAAGTGGAGGCGGAAGAAACTCAAATGCCTGGTCAATTGCAGGTCTTTTTGTAGATGTCATCTGCAAATGCAAAAAACAATGCTTAGCATCATGATCAATGTCAAGTTTACGGACGCACGTCCGTAAACTTTCCACAGGTTGTTTTGAATTATAATGTCAGAATGAACTATCCGAAAAGATTTTGCATATGTTAATACGAAATTTCACATGTAGTTTATGGACGCGCATCCGTAAACTATCAACGGGTAGTTGGGGATGAGAATCTCAACTATGAACAAAGATAAGATTTAATAAGATAGTTCTAGTTTACGAACGCACGTCCTTAAACTAATAGTTGGGTTTACGGGGTTAGCACTAATTTACGGACGTGCGTCCGGAAACTAGGAATGGGGTTTACTTGGATGTCACTAGTTTACGGACGCGCGTCCGTAAACTAGGAATGGGGTTTACTCGGATGTCACTAGTTTACGGACGCGCGTCCGTAAACTACGAATTTGGTTTCCTCGGATGTCACTAGTTTACGGACGCGCGTCCGTAAACTAGGAGTGGGGTTTACTTGGATGTCACTAGTTTACGGACGCGCGCCCGTAAATTAGGAAAATATACTGTCCATTAGTAATAATATTGTTTTTAAAATATATCCAGAACTTACGGACGCGCGTCCGTAAGTTTTGAATATATGTTGCATGCTTCACCCACCTGGTGCGTCAAAGTTTATGGACGCGCGTCCGTAAACTTCAAGCCCTACATTGGTTAATCTGGTCCTTGTTGAGAGGGTTCCGGATTTTCAGGAAGGTGGTTTTGTATATGATGCAAAATACAAGCAAACCAGCAAAGAACAAAAAAACCAAGCAATCAAACAATCAAACCAGCAAGTAAAAAAACAAGAAATAAACTAAAACACAATCAAACAAGCAATCTATGTACTTATGCAAGAGGCCAGCAAGTAAACAGACAACCACGCCAGCAAGCAAAGCAAAGCCAAGCAGCAAGCACAAGCAAATCAAACAACTGTAAGCAAGCAAGCACACAAGCAAAAGAGAGAAAAAACAATCACAAGCAAGCACATAAACAAAAGATTAAAAAACAATCACAAGTAAGCACAAGCAAGCACAACCAGCTAGCAAGCACAAACAATGACACAAGCAGCAGGCAATCAAACAATTAAACAAGCAAGTCAAAGCAAGAAATTAACTAAAACACAATCAAACAAGCAACCTATGTCATTATGCAAGAGGCCAACAATCAAACAAGCAACCAAGCCAGCACAACAAAACACAAGCAAGCACAACCAGCAAGCACAAGCAATGCAAAGCAAAGCAAAGCAAATCAGCAAAGCAAAGCAAATCAGCAAAGCAAAGCAAAGCAAAGTAAAGCACAAGCCAAGAAAGCACAAGCAAAGCAAAGCAAAGCAAAAGCAAAGCAAAGCACAAGCACAAAGCAAAGCAAAGCAAACCAGCAAGCACAAGAACAAACACAAACACAAACAACAAACAACCTTGTGAGGTGACCAGGAGCGCCAACAGCAAGAGGAGCAACGCCACCAGCAAGAGGAGCGCGGAGAGGAGAGGAACGCCAACAGCAAGAGGAGAGGAGCGCGGAGAGAAGCGCCAACAACAAGAGGAACGCGGGGAGGAGAGGGTTTAGGGTGACAACAACAAACCCTAGAGAAGCAAGAGAGGAGTGTGAGAAGAATGTGAGGAAGGAGAGCGAGAGAGGGGAGGCGGAGAAATGAGAGGGTGAAAATGGGCGAATGAAACCCTAAAACCCTTAAGTACTCAAGAGGAGCCCCCAAAACGCCCCGACTCCCAACGTCCCATCCACCCCGCACCCCATCGCCACGTGGCTGAACCCTATAGGTTCATATTGGAGAGGTATGTGGCACACCTCTCCCTCTTTAGTAAGACACGTTTGGAAATCACAAAAAATGTCGTATTATCGACATGTTGTCTTCTCGTTAATATGACAAACGCTGTAAAATTGTCGTACTATTGAGCGAATAAAAAAACAAAAGAAATATGAGCTTCAAAACACACACAACGGATGTAAGCAATTATTATATATATTGTATGAAATAATAACGTATAACTTCAAACAAATACAAGCGTTCTCAATAATTATTGAAATAAGAGTCCAGTGATCTGAGTCTAGTGTTGCCTACCTAAGTGAAACAAGTTGTCTAATAAAAAATTAGACAACAATGATGCATAACGTTGACGCTTTAATATTGTACGTGAAAAAACATCATCCAAATGAACCAAATGCAAATTAACATTAAAATCAAAGCCTTCTGCATTATTGATTCCCAAAACGGCATCCACCAACTCAACAACCATTATATACACTTCTTGCTCAATATCATATGCATATAAGTATTAGTTGACATGTCACCATCATCCAGTCGCAACATCCAATTACACTAAATATCACTAACCCTATGAAAGTAAGGTACTTTTAACTGTGAACTCAAACACTAAATTTCAACTATTAATGGTAATAAGTGGAAGTGACATATAATGTGTACCATTAATTATATGATTAAAATTTAACAATGACAAAAGGAGAAGGGACATGGTAGTAACATAGCATGTAAGATACAAATTGTAAAAACATAGCACAAGTGACAATTGGGTTCTGCACCTTGTACTCGAATATAGTCTTTGTTTAAAATAATCTCTTGAAACCCTTATTTTCATTAAATAGTGGCAGGCTCTTGGTCTGAAACCTAAATATCACCCTTATTTCATTTTTTCCATGTCGACATAAATATTTATATATTTCACATTTTCATTCGTAGGTTTATTTGGGAATTGTTGTTCTGCCAACCGACTATGGTGCTAACCCAACTCACACCATATTACTTCATAACTCCACATGATAGATTGTTTGATATTAGTCCTTCAATGTAGCATCATATTTATGACAAAGCCCAACTAACATAAGGTGAAGATGCATGACCTGGAGTCATATTAGTCACCTTTCATTTATTAATACCCTAACCAAACCCATTCTACAATACAAATCCTAATGTTTATTAAGTTCACAATGATAAGCCTAGGGAAGTTTTCGGTATTGAAACTATAGGACAATATGAGGTTGAGTAACTCAAGTGTAACATTTTTTTGTGGAGTTGTTGCAATATGAAGGTAAGTGGACTTTAAATGACTAGTACACTAACTATCGCTTATTATTACGAATTACGATATGCTACAACTATTTATTGTATGATAGTATATCATTGTCCACAATTAAATTACATCAATAAATTTTTTTTAAAGATTAAGCATTTTGTAAATACAAACATCGACATATGCCACTCTTTGGACTCCTCTATCAAGAGTCTTTGAAAATATTTGTATTTGTTTGGAGTTATTAGCTCTTATTTCATATCATCTATATAGCCTATTAAACTTGTTGTATATATATCTTTGCGCTCATTTTTATTATGATAATTTCGTATTCCCTCAATAATATGACAACTTTACGCCACTTGTCATATGAATGAGAAGACGACACCTAGATAACATGACCTTTTTGTGTTTCTCACACTTGTCATACTAAAGAGGGTGAACAATAATGACATTCATGTTCGGTTTGGATGAATTTGCATGTTAATCTCTTTAATTCTTGGAGGACATAACTCTCGTCCGTCACTTGAGGTCATCCTAAGCCGGTATCAATAACATAACCTCGAAGTGCGAGGCTTGGAAGAAATTTCACCATATTTTGAGAAGAACGACATAATACTATGGGTTGAGGGTTTAGGGTTTAAGGGGTTTAGCATGAATGCAAGTCTAGAACCTAGGGTGAGCATTCAACTACCCTACTTCTTGTAATCATGAGGCCAAATTGCTTGCCTCTCATTTGAGAGTTTTAATGATAAAATGAGGTAGTTGGGGATATCAATCCAACTACACTCTTTGGAATCTTGTGTCAAGAGTTCTTGAAAATGTTTGTATTTGTTTGGAGTTATAAGCTCTTATTTCATACCATCTAATAGGGTTGAAGTCATATGCCTATGATATTATCTTGCACAACATTACGAATTAATTCAATCCCTTTGAACATAGGTCTAGTAAGCTTGTATTAAAAGTGCACGCAAGGGTATGTATTGAATTTACATCCCTCTTGTACATTAAACAACCATCGGGATTCATTGAATCCTTCCACGAGCTTGTATATCACCTACATCAAGTAGTAGCAAACTGTTTTTTATTCTAGAGTTTGTTTCCATGGTGACATGGATTGATGTATTAAGTACTTCATTAAAGAATACCAATTAATATATAAGATCTTCAAAACCTTTCATCAAAAGTATATGTTAAGAGCAAATGGCTAAAGCCGGCTTGGAACATAAATATTATAATGATCTTCAATGTTTTGAAGCCTTAATTGTTTCCATATTTGTATCCCTTCATTTCATTTTAAACTTGGGGTCACATCAAAGGATAACAAGTCCCGGCTAAATCTTCTACTTGCATGTAAGGGGTACATTTCACCAAAAAAAAGTAAGATTCAAAAAAATGAAAGTTAGGGTTACATAACCCAAGTTCTATGGCTCTCATTAAAGGATATCAAATGAAGATTTTGTACATGGCAATTAGAATTGTTATTGACAGTTTCATGAATATTTGTTCAATGTCATATATTTTTTCACCACTTACTCCATCTTGCAAAATAATTGGTATTGTTCAATAACTAAGAATGCTTGCAACCAAACCCTAAACCCTAAACCCACCAAACCCTAAATCCTACCTAGGTCCATAGATGTTCTACTTTCATGGCCTCACGGAAATCAAAGTTTCTGTATGTATTAATAATTTTTTGTGTAGGTGGGGAAATTAAAAGGGTTGGATGGTAGGGTGGTGGCCGATTGTATTACAATATTAAATGCAAGATGAGAGGAGAGAACATGATATTCTAATATCATAAGATTGTATGCAAAACAATTAAATAGTTGCTAGATTATTTCCGAAGCACATATATTTTTATAGTCCATGGACTACAAATGTTGTTGTGGTGGTTGATTGTTTATACGATTCTATAATTTTTTGTCCACAAATTCTACAATGAACTCTTAATATTGGGTACTCCATTAATATAAACCCCCCCTCAACAATGTTTATTGCTCATATAATATTAACCAACTTGCTTTGTTGTACACCATAAATATATAGATGCCTTTTGCTTTGTCATTATGTGGAGTCATGGTCAAATGCATGTTGGCCGCCATGAATACACATTCCATTGCAAGGCTGGCATTCTCCATGTTGGAATATTAGGTTTTTGTTTTTATGAAAGAGTTGGCGGCTAGTATCCTATGCTGAAGAAAGGATCCAAGGGAAGACGACGAGTACTTAAGGGAAATCCCCCCACTAAGGGACTCTTTTTGCATCTCAGATGTGGGTTGCACTCTTGAGACCCTTGTAGTGTGGTGGATACTTGTTTCGCGCAGGTATAGATCCTATTGCAATGAACCTATTATACCCTAAACCCATATTCGATTTACACTATCTGGATCTCTGAATGCGATGGATTCTATTTCTGACAGGTATTGTTCACGCTTCAAGTGTCCTATTATGACGCCGCAAATTACGGAACTTTACGGACGCGCGTCCGTAAACATTACATCTCTTGACTTATTTGCTTATTGAATATCTCATATCTTATTGAATCTCTCAGTGGCTCGTTGCATCATTGAGTATCTCAATCTATTTTCATTGGCTCATTGAGCATTTACAAGTAGGTTTACGGACGCGCGTCCGTAAACATGCATCCTTTTGGTGTCACATGGTGGTATGTCATCTACAATGTGGGCTGTGAATTATTATCTGTTTTGATAGTATGCATATTTGTTCTGATGAATATTTACGGACGCGCGTCCGTAAATCTTGAACCTTTTGCATCTGTTCTAGTAATGAGGTAAAGGTAGGTTTTCGGACGCGCGTCCGTAAACATACAAACCTCTTGCATCTGTTCTAGTAATGAGGTAAAGGTAGGTTTACGGACGCGCGTCCGTAAACATACAAACCTCTTGCATATGTTTAGTAATGAGGTAAAGGTATGTTTACGGACGCGCGTCCGTAAACAGACAAACCGTTGGTACACATTCAAATACATTACTGGTAAGGCCAGGAGGTAAAATTTAGTGTAAATGTAAATGGGGCTGGGACTTCTTGGTTCCTTGCAACCCTATTTGTTTTGGACACAATTATCATTTGACATAGGGATGTTTACGGACAGGCGTCCGTAAACATACATTGTTTAATTTGCCAAGACGTTTGCGCCTAACCCTGACATCTCTTATCAGATAATGATTTGCGGACGGGCGTCCGTAAACATACACTGCTTATATTTTATCTCATTCTTCAATTGGCTCTCTTGTAGTGGCCATGGATTCCGACGTCGGTGAAAGTGCGTCCGATTTCTCCTCGGAACCGTCAAGCTATGCTAGCGAGTTTGAAGATGTCGTGGAACAGGAAGCTACAAATGGTGTGGCCGATGCAGATGATGAAATCATACCACCATGTGAGGGTTATTCGCGGGAGCAGTGGGTTGATCTTGATGTTGTACTACTCAATGCATGTGCCGTTCCCGTGGCCAACGGTGTTTGTAGGAACTCGAATCCAACGGATTGTATTGATGCAAAACCCCTCGAGGAGGACGATGTTGGGGTGTGCATATTGAACTCCTTACTTCCATCGGAAGTGCCTCTTGGTTGGAGGTTCTCTCTCCGTCGATGGCCTTTGCGAAGTGTTCATCACGATGGTGTAAGCTTGTGGGATCAATCCCGCCGATTTGAGCAACTGCAACAGTCTTTGTTCGCCACAATGCGTCCCAGACAAGGTCGTCGTAAATATGATTCCGTTCGTGTGCCTCGTGAACCCACGCAGCGTCGTCTAGATCATACATTGGGAGACACATCTATTAGGTCCGTAGCCACAAAGAATTGTTGTGCGAAGAAGTGCTGCCAACTATTTCCCTGTGGCAAAATCAAATCTTTGAGGCAAGAGATGTGGCTTGCCGACTTTCGTATGCGGTCTGCCAAGAAACTTGAAGTACATCGCAACATGCACTTGGATGCCGGAGGTTGTAAGGTTGTGACCTTGGAAAATATAGAAGTTTGTTGCCGGGCATGGTGCATTATTCATGCCGTTTCAAAGGCAGATTTTTATAGGTTCCGGAACTACTCGCTGCAAGGAAGGCGTTCTCGGTTTCATGGCAACTCAGGTACAAAGAAGCCCAGGGAGGCAACACTCCAAGCGGCTGCAACTCTGTCAACCATCATTATGCCATTAGCGGATGCGATGCCACACAAGACACGCACTTTGCCGTCGGGGGAAAAGGTTGTTCAGATGGTTTTACCCACAGGGACAAAATGGAAGAACATACTCGTGGATGTTAATGAAGTTGGTGAAAATGTTGGATGTGGGCCGATTTCGTTGTCAAAATTGAGTGTGATCAAGAATCAACAGTTCGCTGAATACATTACGAAGAGACCCGGGGATAAGTTTGCTAGGTGTTCTACTTGTGAAAAATATAAAGGCCTTCGAGACGCACATCCAATAGGGACCGAGTCGCACACCAGACATCAACAGAAATACATTGAGCATGTCAACAACCAGGAGACACACCGTCAAGACTACTACAAGAATCGCGCCTTATCGATAATGAGGCCGAACGAGGTGTTGACAATCATTCATGACAAAATGGACCATACGAAGACCGCTTGCCCTTGTTATGCGCGGAAAATAAAGGCCACAGATGGATATTTCAAGTTGCCAATATCTGTCACAGGTTCGTTGGTTTTCATTTTTTTGGCGTGCCCACATACTCATTTTTAAGAGTTACGGATGCGCATCCGTAACTCGTCTGTGCATGGTTGTTCCTTACTTGCGGCAATATCATATTTCCTTCATATATATGATATTGGAATGTACTTCTCATTTGTATGTCTTAATTCAGGTATGATTGCACATGGCCATGTGGACGTCAAGTATGCACATTATGGCTTGGATTTCTATCCAGGCGACGCCAATCATACCGTAGGGTCTTTTGCAAAACTTCTACGAGATCTTGAGAGTCCGCCAACATCATCCTCGCGTGCTCTTTTTGTTGGATGTGGAACAACTCCGATTTATGAGGCTGTGCTAGAGGGGAAGGAAGTTTGTCTATCTTCACTTCAAGAACCGCCTGAACAACCCGTTCTTACTAAACCTTTGCCTCAAACTCTACACGTGCAACTTGACAATTGTGCCAAAGATAACAAATGTCGATACGTGTTTTGTTTCTGGTCATTGCTGGTAGCCAAGGGCATTTTCAAAGAAGTGTTTGTGTCTTTTTTGATGGTTGGCCACACGCACGATGACATCGACGCTTCATTTGGACGTTGGAGTATGAAGTTGCACGAGGAGGATTTTCCGACAATTCCTCTTCTCATGAAATCATATATGGATTTGGACAATGTGCCAGTCATTCCACATTTGATTGAAGAAGTGCCCGATTTCAAACGGTTTATAAAACCATTCATTCTTAAGGGGTCTGACCGACTAGTGGGCCACACCAAGGCTCAACAATTCCGATTTTATATGCGTGACGATGGTCTGCCCGCCATGCAATTCAAAGTTTTGTGCACTTCCCCGAATTGGGGTCCGGAGGAAGGGATACTCATTTGGCGCAAAAATGAAGATGGCAAATGTGTGCTACCTGATGGTGAGCCGAAGCCTTGCACACCCAACCCCATGAGGAATGGGCCAGAAATCATCAAAGGTATATATGGATTCATTGAGTATTGGAAAGAATTGTGCGATGAAGACATCACAAGACGTGTTAGGGATACCCACGAACCATTGATTGCGTATTGGGATCGCATTCGCACGGCATTGATAGCACCCGATGTTGATACACATTCATGTTTGACACAAGGGTTTTGGCCACAAAGTCGAGTGACAGTCGTGGAATCTGAGGCCATGTTGTTCAACAATGAGGACGTTCGTGAAGAGTTCGCTGCGGACGATCATTATGTTGGCCCTGCTCGCAATCGACCGGAGCCGTCGTTTCGTGTTGGGGTTGATTGCCACGAAGGTTATTTGCTGCTCGTACGTGCTGGGGATGAGGAGCATCCCAAGCCAATTTGGTTGGTGAAAGCATTGTCATCACCAAACTTTGTTTCAACTAGTCCAAATTTTCGCCAAATTGAGGTGGAATATTGCCGTCCAAGCACCAAAGATCAAAATGTGCTCCGGACATATTTAGGGTGGGACACCAAAAAAGGTTTCAAATGGACAATGGACTCATCATACGAACCGGTTTGGATAAACACAGATATTATACTTTGTGCTTGGAAACCACGCAAAGGTTCGAAATCAGAGACAATGACCATCCCGCAAAAACATATAGATTTTGCCAAAGACAACTTGGCACGTATCGCAGCTGCGGAAAACGATCTTGAAAATGGAAATGAAGTTGAAGATGAAGATGAAGAGAGGGAATGATATTGACGTACGTCGGAACCAAAGTTAGTTGAAATGTGTATTTGTTTGTCATTAATATATGACATTGGGGTTGAATATTATATTAGACACATTTTATAGATTACAACTAGTATAATATCATTGCATGATTGTATTGATTTACGGATGTGGAATCACCCTTCCCATGCGCTATCAAATGTTTTCTAGTATATGTTTATATTTACGGATGTGGAATCCAAACTATTTAATATTGCATATTATGTTAATTTGTAAATTCCAATTAAAATTGTCAATTTATTTTAAGTATTGTTGCAGTTGGGATGTGCCATTCAATTCAACCACAATAGGCCAAGAGTGTCGCGACCCTTGCTAGTTTTTCTCCACTTAGCTCAATCGCTTTCCAACTCTAGCAAGTGTCTCGAGCGCTAACCTGCACATCCCACGCACATGCATGGTTAGCTCCCAAAACCGCGGACCTTCAATCCCATATTTGGTCACCAAACCCTCCTACACATGCATTCGGGACTCTTTCCCCTTAGTAGGTAACCCATCGCTAAGGTGGACTTCCATCCATGGAAGTCCACTCCCTACTTGGTCATAGTGTTGCTTGGACAACACTACAACCACCCGGAGCACATTGCCAAGTATGCTCCGGGGGGGTCGGTCGGCAAAGCCGCCTCACCCATATAAGCCTCTAGGACTTTTGGCGGGGCCCCTCCCCCACCGTCAACATCCCTTTTGTCTCTCTACCAAGAGTTGGGGCCAAGTAGACATTTTCCCTTAGCCGCCGGGTCTAGAAGCCTCCCTGCAGCTTCAGACCTTCATAACTTTCACGTGCGGTCTCTGAATCTAACAACCAACCACTCTATCGTCATCTATATTTCACGTAGATCCCTATGGACACCTCACTTGCCCTATTCGGGCAAGTATTGAGGAAGTTATGCCTGTTTAAACCTTTGCAGTCCCGGGAGCCACTCCCAGGCCCCTGCTGTTCCAGGGCGCTGTCCCGGGACAGCATCCCACTCAAAGTGCCATATCTCCTAGCTCACACCTCAGATTGAGGTGTTCTTTAGCATTCTAGAATCGGGACGCCATAAGCTACTCATAGCTTATGGCTTTACCCTCATGACTCCTAGTCTTTGTGGGTGGGAGGCGTTCTAAACGCCCGGGGCCCTCACCCACATTAGGATCACTTGGTCCCTCTCACCAATGGCGTCACAAGTCCCGGGTGTCACTCCGGGGTCCCCCTTGTGCCCATGGTGTTGCGGGCACTCCTCATGGAGAGGTGCGCGACAAAGAGCTTTATGTTTCGGATGCGATTCCAAGAGTCAATACATATAAAATTAGATGGCTATTTATGGATTCATTACTTTTGTTCAACACAATCCCAAAAAAACAAATAATCGTGTAATTGTGTGATTTGATTCTCATCCCCATACTTACTATATTTAGTAATATATATAGTTCCATCACATATGGATTTCTAAAACATTATGATGTAATTGTTCCCGATGTTCCCGATGTTCCCTACGTTCACAATATTCGCATCCGAAACTATGGGTCCAATTTATTTTGAGACTTTCCAAAGTCTCCAAATAACGAATATAGTGTTCTTAGTGTTTGACCAAAACTTCAATCTACCTAACTGAACTAATGTAAACAAAACAAAACAAAACAAAACTAACATACATTCAACCCTTGAAGAGTAATTTAGTCCACATAAGCTCAGAGGCAATTACATACAATCAAAGTTGAATATCTGAACCCCCTACCCTGTCACTTCAAAGCCCACAAACCAGCCCCCCCCCAGAAAGTGTTTCGGGCCCGAAACACTAATTCAGAACTAACTCTACCTACTACTACTCCATGATTCTCTCTAAACTAAACTGAAGTATCCTACCATATCAAATCCAGCATAAAATCTAGCCCCACCAAATATGTGTTTCGGGTCCGAAAAACTAATTCAGAACTAACTGTACCTACTGATAGTTAGTGTTTGACATTAATTCTAGACAATTAATACCAATTCAGAACCGAGCCACATATTCAAATCAAAATCTACCTAATACTTGTAAGTGTTTCCAATTAATCACCAACCACAAGCATCCAAACAAAACTAAGTTGAGCTGAAGTAAATATACTTTAAAAGCAAATTCAGACACTTAATACCAAGTTACCAACTTAGAAGCATCCTAGTTCAGCTCAGTTTAGTTTAGGAATGAACCCTTTTTGAATGAAGGAGTTTAGAAACACATTGATATGCATAAATTCCAATGCAAACATGTTATGACAAAAGTGAGTTAGAACATTACCTTGAGCATGAATCTTTTCAACTCGTTGTAGGAAGGGGTGAATTCCTCAGTGTCACCGCCAAGAACGTCCTCTAATGAGGAGTTGAGAATGAGCTCTTCAATATGGATCTCGAGCTCCTCCCCCAATGTCAAAATAGGAATTTGACTCAACTGCTCGTAGGATGAATCGCGTTTTGTTCCTCTAGAAAATGTTGGAGCATGAGAACCAGATTCATATGTGGGACTTGGAGCAACGGGACTCTTACCTTCTGGCTCCGGGGGGGGTCCATCTTCTTCTTGCCCTTCTTCGTGGATTTCTCCAGTGAATTTTGTAGCTTCTCCCGCTCTCTTTGATCTGCTCTCTCCTCAGCCTCCTTAACCCTCAGCGCTTTCTTTTGGTCCTCTTCGATGCGTCTTTTTATTGCCTTTGCCCTCGCATTCTCATCTTCAATGCCCTGTAAGTCCAACATTTCAATTCCAGACTCACCTACATCCTCCCTTGACTTTCGAATCTCAGTCTCAAACGAAGGAGTAAAACTTGGAGCGCAATCCAGATACCAGGCACCGCCGGTAAGGTGAGAAGATGTCCACGTGCGTTGTTGAAGAGCCGAGAACATGCAGGCTGAATTCGATCTATCAAGCCATGTAGTCAAGAATACAAGAAGGTCTTCTTTGGAAATAGCTCCTTTGGCCATAAGCTCGTACTTAAAGTACCTGTGTTCAGAAATATGTGTTAACATTACATTATAGAAATTTCGAACTAGGAAATCACAAAATATGAACTGATATAAATGAAGAGTACTTAAAGAATTAAGACGTACCTATAAAGTACTCTGCGGACAACAAGGTCAGCTCCATTGAATCCAACAAAGTCGTCACTTTTTTTGAAGGAATCGGGTCCTCTGAAATAGGTGCTGAAAGCATGGTCCCACAACTTCATGCGACAATCTTCGATATACGCTGGCAACAACATTGGCTCACTGGCAACAACCATGTTGATAGGAAGTCGGTCTTGACGCATGGTCTCGTAAAAAATAATACAGGCCTGCTCAGAAATCTGATAAGCAAGACAATAAGCATCAGCTGGACATCAAATGCATGATTGCGTCAATGAAATTATGAATGAGTGGACTTACTCCTGTCCAGAAACTTGCTTTAGCCAGGAAATTTGCCAATCTCTCTTCGTTGATGGGCTTGGGAGGTAGCCTGCGGGCCTCGCGAGTAGAAGCAGATGAATTAAAGTATTCTAGCCATTTTATTTTGAATGCCGGAGACGCCTTAGAAGTTGCAATGAGCTGCAGCTTCTCCAAGTTGAGTTCCGGTGAGAGTGATTGTAGGGTGTAATGTCGTTCAATCTGTGTGACATAGACTTTGTGAGTTCCAAAGTCCTCTTCTCAAGGATAAGCTGAAAAGATTGAAATGGACAAAGGTTTCGTAAACGTACCTCCTGAAGCCATCCGTCGGTAAGCTCAGGGTTAGATACAGCAACCAGTTTTCCTATTCTCATGCGAAGTGCGACAACTCTCTTCTCAACTGCAGCTTTCATCGCAGCTACATTGTCAGCAGGAGAAAATTCTCCTTCCGTTTGCTCTACAAGCAGACGTAAACCATCGTCAGCAGCGAGACCAAGTTCGTGCTGCACAAAGAGAGAACAAGAATGCAAAAACCAAAAGGTCAGAAGAAAATGAAACCAATGGTTGGAGATTCATAAACTCTTCTCTTTGCGATAAAGAAACTAGGATGTAGGACTAGTATATTACCTGAAATATGAAATTTGTAAACACATGTAATGGTAACGAACACCACGTCTTTTTTGGTCACTTCTTGCATCTTTTGAGATCTGTCGGACTCAAAATGTCTCTGAACTGGTCAATTGACATTAGACCATACTTCTGAACCCTGAACAGGGTATGGACAATGTTGGTATTCACGTGAGAGTCCTCGGTGTGTCTGAAATCAAAACTCAAGTGAAAGATATTAGATTAATGAAACGTGCTCGAAATCAATATGAAAAATTATAGTTGAAAAGAGAATTGACTTACTTGTTTATGTTGTGCATGAATTGCATAACAAATCCAGTTTTTCCATTTGTTTCAAGTAGAATTGAGTCCACCAAATAATGCCAGGAATCCTCATTTCTGTGAAGTCTGTCAATGTGGTTTAACCATGCTTGACGCCTATGATTTCTGTCGCGCACCTCTCCATGAGGAGTGCCCGAAACACCATGGGCACAAGGGGGACCCCGGAGTGACACCCAGGACTTGTGGCGCCGTTGGTGAGAGGGCCCAAGTGATCCTAGTGTGGATGAGGTCCCCGGGCGTTGGGAACGCCTCCCATCCACGAAGACTAGGAGGCACAAGGGTAAGGCCATGAGTTATGCGTAGCTCATGGCGTGGTGATTCTAGAATGCTAAAGAACACCTCAATCGGAGGTGTGAGCTAGGAGTTATGGCCATTTGAGTGGGGCGCTGTCCCGGGACAGCGCCCTGGTACAGCAGTGCCTGGGAGTGATTCCCGGGACTGCCAAGGTTCAAACAGGCATAAATTCCTCAATACTTGCCCGAATGGGGCAAGTGAGGAGTCCATCGGCATCTACGTCAAGCGTAGATGAAGATGGAGTGGTTGGTTGCTGGAATCAGACATCATACAAAGAAGTTATGATGGTCTGAAGCTGCTGGGGGCTTCTAGGCCCAGCGGCTAAGGGAAAATGTCCACTTGGCCCCAACTCTTGGTAGAGAGACAAGAGGTTGGTTGACGGTGGGGTAGGGGCCCCGCGTAGAGTCCTAGAGGCTTATATGGGTGAGGTGGTGTGGCCTCACCCACCCGAGGCCGAACGGCACGGCCTCCATGGGCTTTGGCCCATTGTGAGGCCATAGTTGCCTAGTATGCTTCGGGTTGTTGTAGTGTTGCTCCGGCAACGCGATGATCAACATAAGATGGGACTTCCATGGATGGAAGTCCACATCTAAGGATTGGTTACCGATTAAAGGGGTGAGTCCCGAAATCAAAGTAGGAGGGTTGGTTCCCCTCCTATGAACTAATGGTCCGGGGTTAGAGGAGCTAACCATTAGCATGGCGGAATGCGAAGGGTTAGCGCTCGTAACCTTTGCTAGAATTGAAAATTGGCAAGATTGCTAAGGGGGTTAGCAAGGGTTGCGACGGTGGAAATGTGGTGCCGGATGCGCTAAGTAGACAGGAAGAGTTCCAGGCAATGAGAACCATCCAAACCTTGTGGCTAATGTGTGCCGGTGAGGGAAACTTGCGATGCAAAATACGGGAGGGGTAAATTAACTACCCCAAAGCACAAATGCTTTTAGGTAAGCTTCGCAAGAGCAAGGTGCTCTAAGAGGTTAAGTTGGTGGACGGATTGTTCAAGTGCAAGCAAAGTCGGGTGTATGTGCCACAAGGCAAGTTGAGGCTATCCATTTAGAAGGAAGAATGTGATTGTCCTATTGCCGGCCATAGAGGAGAAAGAAAAAACCGCCATAGAATGGTGTCAAAGAGGTACCATTGGCGGTGCATAAAGGAGGATATAACCCACTTTGTGAAGGCTTGAATTAAAGTGCCAAGTGAACCGAACCTCTTACCAAAAGCAAGGCGGCTTCTTGCAACCGTTGCCTATCCCGTTGGAGCCATGGCATAGTATGTGTATGGACTTGATTACAAGTTTGCCGGAATCACATGGGTATGATGCCATCTTGTTGATGGTAGAGCGGTTTGCCAAGTTGGCACACATGGTGCCGATTGTGGGAACCGCCACCGCGTTGGAGACCGCATAGCCTTTTCTCAAAGGATGGTTGAGGCACCACGGGTTGCCAAGAGTGATTGTGTGGGATCAAGATCCAAAGTTCACAAGTGCATTTTCAATGCATTTCTCTAAGGAGGTCGGAATGAAACTAAGGTTTAGCACGGCCTTGCATTCCCAAATGGATGGGAAAACGGAGCGTGTGAATGGAGTCTTGAAGCAATACTTGAGGAACTTGGTGGGGGCGGACCAAGGAGATTGGGCGGACTATGTGGGTCGAGCGGAGTGTAATTGCAATGTAGCCACGCACTTGGCTACCAAGGGGTGGTCTTTGGTGGTGGCTTATGGAGTGGATGCGCTCCAACCTATTAACCTAGCTCTCGAGGGGGCACATTCAACACTAGAGTTCAACCAAGATGGTGAGGACTTGGCCAAGGATCGTAAACAAGTCTTGGAGATGACCAAGTTGTTGGTGGAGAAAGCCCGAAGGTGCTACGGACTGCAAGTCAATGCCGGAAGACGCAAAGTGGAGAATGAGGTGGGCCAAAAGGTGTTGTTGAATGTGAACAACTTCATTTACCCAAAAGGCCTCATTCCAAAAGTTCATGTCCAAAATTGGAGCTTCGTTTTCCATTGTGGAACAAGTGTTCAAGGACATGTATAAGTTGGAATTACCGCCCGAGATCAAAGTGCATCCGACATTTCATGTCTCATTACGAAAGTCATTTTAGGACGACACTTTGTGGCCTGAACACAAGCAAGTGGTTAGGCCACGTCCCGACCTTGTGGAGGTCATTTGGAACATGAGGTAGGAGGGCATCCTCAAGTGTAGGAAGCCAAAGTGAAAATGAAAGAAAATGTACAAAGGAGTACTTGGTGAAATGGTGAGGATACCATGAGAAAGAAACCGCTTGGGTGGCGGCAAGAGACATGGTGAACACCAATGAATTGGTGAAGCACTTTGAAGAAACTAAGGCTAAGGATTCCAATAAAATGAAGCATAGGCATTGATGAGGACATCAATCTCCTTTAGTGCGGGAGAGACGCTAGTAGCACACTTAGCTTCGAGGTTAATTACTCCACAACATGAACTTGTTCTTTGGCTTGAGGGAATAAAGTCCAAACTTTAGTGGTGCAAAGAGAAAAGTATGAGATGAGGTCCTAGTCTTGTACTTGTGCTTGGTTAGTGGAAGAGGGGGAATAGACATGCCAAACTAGGTTGGGTAAGCCGAGTAATTGGGGGCCATGGCTTGGAGGGGCCTTGGATAAAACCAAGAACTTCTTAGTTGTGGGCTTGTCCGGGTGGGGACAAGGTGATGGCGCGTGCTCATAAAAGTGCTACCCGCGAGCTAACGAGAGTTGGCGCATGGGAGTCATGAACCCATGTCTCGAAAGAGCAAAGTGGGAACCGAGTCGGGCGGGACTTGGCATCACCCCCGTGCGATCGAGGCGTGGCTTAACAATGGAAAGCCATCTCGGAGTTGCAACCGAGACAACTTAGTGGAAGCGTTGAGGTCTCGCCTAGATGTGTCACGTTAGGCTAGTGGAGCCTAACGGGGGAGGCCCCAAAGGAGGGGCAACCCAAGTGAGTCCCAAAGTAGGTTGGTCTAGTATAGGTTAGGTCCTTGGAGGAGAGATCCAAGGTCGCTAACGGACCACCTAGGAACGACACGTTTGGGACTATGCCAAATTTGAAGAAGCATTGTGGGGGTCGCGCCCTAAGGTAAACACAATGCCGCACCATAGAGGATGGCAACTTGAGAATTGGTGTGCCGACTACGAGTATAGTCGATGAGGGCATCGACTCCGTTTGGTGGGGGTGAGTGTCGCGCACCTCTCCATGAGGAGTGCCCGAAACACCATGGGCACAAGGGGGACCCCGGAGTGACACCCGGGACTTGTGGCGCCGTTGGTGAGAGGGCCCAAGTGATCCTAGTGTGGGTGAGGGCCCCGGGCGTTGGGAACGCCTCCCACCCACGGAGACTAGGAGGCACTAGGGTAAGGCCATGAGCTATGCGTAGCTCATGGCGTGGTGATTCTAGAATGCTCAAGAACACCTCAATCGGAGGTGTGAGCTAGGAGTTATGGCCATTTGAGTGGGGCGCTGTCCCGGGACAGCGCCCTGGTACAGCAGTGCCTGGGAGTGATTCCCGGGACTGCCAAGGTTCAAACAGGCATAAATTCCTCAATACTTGCCCGAATGGGGCAAGTGAGGAGTCCATCGGCATCTACGTCAAGCGTAGATGAAGATGGAGTGGTTGGTTGCTGGAATCAGACATCATACAAAGAAGTTATGATGGTCTGAAGCTGCTGGGGGCTTCTAGGCCCAGCCGCTAAAGGAAAATGTCCACTTGGCCCCAACTCTTGGTAGAGAGACAAGAGGTTGGTTGACGGTGGGGTAGGGGCCCCGCGTAGAGTCCTAGAGGCTTATATGGGTGAGGTGGTGTGGCCTCACCCACCCGAGGCAGAACGGCACGGCCTCCATGGGCTTTGGCCCATTGTGAGGCCATAGTTGCCTAGTATGCTTCGGGTTGTTGTAGTGTTGCTCCGGCAACGCGATGATCAACATAAGATTGGACTTCCATGGATGGAAGTCCACATCTAAGGAGTGGTTACCGATTAAAGGGGTGAGTCCCTAAATCAAAGTAGGAGGGTTGGTTCCCCTCCTATGAACTAATGGTCCGGGGTTAGAGGAGCTAACCATTAGCATGGCGGTATGTGAAGGGTTAGCGACTCGTAACCTTTGCTAGAATTGAAAATTGGCAAGATGGTCAAGGGGGGGCTAGCAAGGGTTGCGACAATTTCCGTCGCACACAAGAAACATCATATTTGTTAAGTGGGCCAAATGTGGATCGAATAGGAGAAATGTGTTGAAGGCATCGTTTTTGGAGTTCCAAATAGGACCCCAAGAAGCTCTATCAACTTCTAGCACTTCCTGTGTCTTACCGTCTTCATTGGTGGTTGAGACATAAAAGACTGAAGCACCTTCCCTGTATCCGTGAACAAACTCTTGCTCGAGCTTAGCAAGATCGGATGTGAGAGTTGGCCTTACCATTGGCATTGCTAGCATTCTGCACAAAGGAATACTAAATCGCGAGGAGCTGATGGGTTGGAATCGCAAGCTTGTGATCGTGAACACTGAATTAAGTTTCTGCCGTATCCGAATCTCATCCTCATCACCCACAAATTCAGCATCATCCCCAAGAATCTCCTCTTGCCCCTCAGGCACGTCCTCTAGGATTTCCATATCTGGCTGCACTCCCAGAGACAATACAATTTCAAAGAAAGTAAGAATCACAAATGCAATATAAAATCTACCTACTTGAACCAAGTGTTGATCCTAACCCAAAACCAGAAACATTAAAACTAAACTAATAAGAGTTGAACTAAAATGAACCAAACTAACAAATGTTTCGGGACACTAATACAGAACTACAACAGAATGAATCTACTACCCTATCACATCAAATTCAGAACTAACTTAGTGTTTGATCCTACTTACTAACCAGGAATATTCATATTAAACTCAAAACTAATAAATCTAATTTAAATTCAGACCATCAATACAAGCTCAACTCATCCTCTTAATGCCTTATCCAATACAATTTCACAAACCAGACCCTCCCATTCTCTGTTTCGGGCCCGAAACACAAATTCAGAGGTAGCTATACCTACTTCGACTATGTTTATGACCTTTAACACTAACCACAAACAACCAAACTAAAACAAATTAAACTAACATATGTTCAGACAATTCGCAAACCAGCCCCTTCAATTTATGGATTCCTTAGGACCAGCAGCAAACCAACATCAACCCAACTGACTACCAGAAAACCCAATACCCTATCCCCTCAATCTGTCCTTCAAATCATCCAACCTCACCAACCTCGCCCTCGCCCTCGCCCTCTAGATACCAGAAATCTAGATACCAGCCAACTAGATTCCGATACCAACAAATCCAGCAAATTTCCAATCATCCCTCAAGCCTCGCCAACCCTCGCCCTCACACTCTATACTAGATTCCGATACCTCAAATCCAGACCTTCGAGCTTGAATCCTCCAGCGCATACCAGATTCACACATTCGAGTTCTGTGGTCGAATGCCTACCTCTTCCCCGAACTGCCTCTCCTCATTATCCATACTGCCTTCCAACAGATCTACAACATCAGCGTCGCGATTCTCCTTTCCTCCCCTTAACTCAGCATCCTGCTCGAAATCTCCAATCCTCAGAGGTTTAGTGGATATGTCCTTTGGTCACTTTCTCCGAGGTTGGCCTAGAAAAGTGTTGGCTTTGGAAAGACATATTACCCTAAACCCAACACCCTAAAAGTCACCAATTGAGAACATTCTTAACAAACTTGTTGCTCAATATTGTCTGATCTTGAGGCACTCGAAGCTGCCCCCGTTTGAAGCTCAGTCTGAGTCATTACCTGTTCCAGATGCCGAGGCCACTTCGATGTTACATTCGAACACCAAATAAAAAATAACCATAATTGAGCCGATATCATTGCCCATTCTACAACGTAAGTTAATGGGTCGTTAACATTAAAATTGCTCATAAAATTATATCATTATGGATGAAGATAATCATCACCTCACTGCCCCCTTTGTCAACAAAGTTGTCTTCCTCTGATGCTAGAAATATAACGATTGGAGCTAGAAGAATTACACCCTAAATTCAAACTGAATGTAATGTAACAAGAGCATACCTGAATTCCTTCATTTTCCACAGAGGTGTCTTCCTCTCCTAATGAGAATAACCTAATGGGAGCAACCTCCGCCTTTTCAAATGACTCAACATTTCGCTTTGAACGACTGTGCGTAGCCTTTGTTGAATTATCCCCTTTTCTTCCCATAGTTGACCTCAATTTGTACGGGGTCACTACGTTATCTCTAGTTGCAAACCGCTCCTTTCTCTCAATGCGCTTCTGTTTCTCAATAGTCCTCCTCACTTCTCGTTCTGCTCTCACTTTCGACCGAGTGTTCATCTCTAACCATACTGAAGCATCTAGGCACCATGATTATGTTCCTATTATCTTGGATTTAGATAATTAACCTGCAGTTTCTTTAATTATTCCTCGGTTTATACACACTGCATTAAAATGCTACAAACGGCGCCGCTATTGTCTAATCTACCTAATCGGTGTCAGCTATATGGTGGTGATAAAGTAATTACTATTATTGTAGTACATTCTAATCCTACATGAAACATGTTGTCCACAAGTTACATGAATAAATATTGACTATTTATTCATCTACCAGGTTGTCAAATATTCGGGTATTAGTGTCTACCCTTCTTGTATATAATACCCGATTACTTGTACCCATTCCTTCCTGTCATCTCATCATATTCTTCTCCAATGGATACTGGTGGTCTCCCAATCCTTGCTCCTTCAGATGCTCTTAGTTCATCGCAAATCCACACCACATTGTCCATGGATGCTTCTGCAGTCGTCAACAACATGAAGACTGCCAACCCCGCTGACTGCTCACTTACTCCGGCGGTCGCAGATCACACTCCACATCCACGGACACCGTCTTTGCAGGCGGATGATGCAAATATGATAGAACACAAGTCACGGGTAGGTCACTCAAAGGCATTTTTGTGCACCATGTGCGGCTGGGGGTTTTTTGTTTTGGGGCTATTTACCTTCAAGGGCTGAATTAAAGCCTCCCTATAATTACTTAAATTTCAAAAATGGCCCATTTGTTTGCACCCTTCCATTACTTATATTGTCCAAGTCACTGTAATTTTTTGTACTCTATATTCCTTTTAAGTAATAAAAGCTAATCTACTTCCTAACGCATTGACGAGTGTTAAGGGAAACCATGGAAACAAAGAAGGGTGCAAACAGTAATATCATTGCAAACAAAGTTATGAAGAAAACACATAGGAGACCATAGCAAACATACTAAACATACCTTCTAGGATCCTTATCTTCGACCCCTATATTAATTTTACAAAAAAATAATGGCCCACATTTTATGTCCACTAACTTACTTATAATGGGATTGTCTACATTTAATGGCCCCTTCATTATTTGGAATTCCTTTATAATTTTTATTTCAAATGATTTTAATCCTCTCTATATTATGCCGCACGTCGTTTTTAAAATGCACTAAGTGACCTACCCGTGACACAAGTCTACTTTCCAGAATCATGCCTATTCCAGAGTAGCGGTTATTAAACCGGGAACTTACTCTAGATCTCTATCAAAGAGTGCTTCACGTTCCAAAGGTCAGGGACTCAGTTGCGCAGGATGCAGTGCAGTTCATAATTTAGGGATTGACCATTGTCATAAACATGACGGTGACAAAAATGGCAAAGGTCCCCATAAGCGTCTTCGTCGTTAATCACAATGTGGCATTCTATTTGTTTGAATTTATTACTGCATTCTCATGGCCTTATTTGCCAATATCTATTTTAATGTCCCTTACATCCACTAAATGGTTCACGTGGTCTCTGGTGTATTTATTATTACAGCACTCGGCATTCAGCCTCATGTTTGTTCTTAATATATCTACATTGGATTGGCATATGATCATGTCTAACTTAAGTAATTGTTGCATTGCATTTTCAGTTCTTAATCATGTTGCTATCATGAGTGGGCTTATTATTCCACTACTAATCCAAGTCTCCGCCGTCTTTCACAGATTCCCTCTTGCCATCGCCTGCTAATCACATCACTACATACACAGCCCCACTGTCTGCTCAACTTAAGTCCATTGCCCATTTGGCCACTCCCTTTTGTGAACTCGCATTTACATTCCTCCTACAATGGCCACCATCCGAGCACTGCACCATTCCATCCCCCTTATGATCCCTCTAGGAGATGATGGTCTAGCCAAAGTCGCAGAGTCGTTCCTTAGTTTGAGGTTTAGTCTCAACCCATAATCAATTCATATCGAGGAAGAGGTCTTTAATGACACCGGTGACTTGAGTCACACTATCCTTCAGATGTCCTTTCGCATTGACGATGCTAGAGTTTGGTTCTTGCTCCCTGGAAAGTACAAGGCCATAGGCGTCACCGAGTCCGATATGGCCACCACAACTGTGTTGCTAACACCAGGCGTATCCCTCACCTCCACCACGCAGGCTCCTCTTCTGGCGACGGTCAAGAAGGAACCCGGCATCGAAGAGGTTACCTTGCTCAGCGATGACTCTAATGATGATGTGCCACCTGCCTCTGACATTACTCCACCTCCATCGCAGGATCAGCCCTTCATCAATCCTCTCAGGATTCCACACTCGCCTGCTGTAAGTCAACCATCTACTTCCAGACCCCCAGTTCACCCAGGTGTGTCTATAGATCGTCCTAATGTTGTCCACCACTTGAAGTTGCTTGCAACCCGACCAGGGTCCAAGAACGTCCTCAAGAGTATTGATTATGAATCTGTTAGGCATGAGAAGGTTGAGTTCCTCCCATCAGTTTTTGACGGCGACGTCATCTTTGAGTTCCCTCCTCTGGGACCTGATGCTCCCCATTCCCATGCTAGACTCATGTTCGGTATGGACAAGCGTTTCGACGGTCATGCTTGGTGTAGGACAAAGACTTCTAACATTACCAATGATCTCGGCTTGACCTTCCGGTTTTCCAATTGTGTTGGCCATCTCTGTTGTCATAACGAGGCATGTGATTACCTCAACCGCCCCAATCGAGCCACTGACTTCAATGAGACCGAATGGGAAGGCTGTACCGCCTCACCCTTCACCGCAAATGCTGATCCCCCAGCTGGGTCAACTCTCGTTTGTAAGGTCTGTAAGACACCACCCTACTGTCTTGATACTTGCCAAGCTAAGATGTACTATGTTTTTGGCAAAGGTGACATGACCCGTGCATGCATCCATATGGGTCTTCACCATCACCCCGTTTCGCATGGTGTCTGTAGAGAGTCTAAGGTCGAGATTCATGATCTCATTGGTAGAGAGGTTGAGAGGACTCCCACCGCCACCAACTCTGCCATTGCATTGGCTGCAAGTAAAGAGTTCCTGGCCAAGTATCTTCTACGCACGGGATCTGATCCCAATAAAGTTATGGACCTCGAGTCCATGAAGTTTGTCATGGACAGGTACCAACACCTCAGCACCCCGAGTACTCGTAACACAGTCACTTCCTTCAAGCACATTGGGCGAGGGGGGATCATTGACAGCATCACCGGACTGAGAGGTCAGAGTAGTTGGCCCTATGTGCAAGAAAACAAATTCCCAGGCCAAGGAAAGCTGTTGGAGAAAGTCTACATGTTCAAGATGTCCGAGGTGGGCCCTGGATCTGGAGTGGACCTTGTCAGGAGAATGCAACCACACGGTGATTTGCAGGATGCTTGGGTCATGTTTGACCATGTCAAGCGTGTCAAGGGGTGGACAACCATGGCTTGCCATGTCTATGACTCGGCCTACTGCCGGGTTATCACTATTGCAGTATGTGATATGCAGTCTGAGGATGTCATGGCGCAGAGCCTTCTTTAGCATGGGCTCAATGAAGTTATGCTCAGACATGGCATTGCTAAAGTTAACTTCAAAGGGTTCATGGCGGACAGTGCACAGGCCAATTGGAATGCAGTTAGGATTATCTATGGCAGCGGTGATCCCAAGGTTCCTATGGTGTCGCGACCCTTGCTAGTTTTTCTCCACTTAGCTCAATCGCTTTCCAACTCTAGCAAGTGTCCCGAGCGCTAACCTGCACATCCCACGCATGGTTAGCTCCCAAAACCGCGGACCTTCAATCCCATATTTGGTCACCAAACCCTCCTACACATGCATTCGGGACTCTTTCCCCTTAGTAGGTAACCCATCGCTAAGGTGGACTTCCATCCATGGAAGTCCACTCCCTACTTGGTCATAGTGTTGCTAGGACAACACTACAACCACCCGGAGCACATTGCCAAGTATGCTCCGGGGGGGGGTCGGTCGGCAAAGCCGCCTCACCCATATAAGCCTCTAGGACTTTTGGCGGGGCCCCTCCCCCACCGTCAACATCCCTTTTGTCTCTCTACCAAGAGTTGGGGCCAAGTAGACATTTTCCCTTAGCCGCTGGGTCTAGAAGCCTCCCTGCAGCTTCAGACCTTCATAACTTCCACGTGCAGTCTCTGAATCTAACAACCAACCACTCTATCGTCATCTACATTTCACGTAGATCCCTATGGACACCTCACTTGCCCTATTCGGGCAAGTATTGAGGAAGTTATGCCTGTTTAAACCTTTGCAGTCCCGGGAGCCACTCCCAGGCCCCTGCTGTTCCAGGGCGCTGTCCCGGGACAGCATCCCACTCAAAGTGCCATATCTCCTAGCTCACACCTCAGATTGAGGTGTTCTTTAGCATTCTAGAATCGGGACGCCATAAGCTACTCATAGCTTATGGCTTTACCCTCATGACTCCTAGTCTTTGTGGGTGGGAGGCGTTCTAAACGCCCGGGGCCCTCACCCACCTTAGGATCACTTGGTCCCTCTCACCAATGGCGTCACAAGTCCCGGGTGTCACTCCGGGGTCCCCCTTGTGCCCATGGTGTTGCGGGCACTCCTCATGGAGAGGTGCGCGACACTCACCCCCACCAAATGGAGTCGATGCCCTCATCGACTATACTTATAGTCGGGCACACCAATTCTCAAGTTGCCATCCTCTCTTGGTGTGGCATTGTGTTTTCTTTAGGGCGCTACTGTCGCGCACCTCTCCATGAGGAGTGCCCGAAACACCATGGGCACAAGGGGGACCCCGGAGTGACACCCGGGACTTGTGGCGCCGATGGTGAGAGGGCCCAAATGATCCTAGTGTGGGTGAGGGCCCCGGGCGTTGGGAACGCCTCCCACCCACGGAGACTAGGAGGCATGAGGGTGAGGCCATGAGCTATGCGTAGCTCATGGCGTGGTGATTCTAGAATGCTCAAGATCACCTCAATCGGAGGGGTGAGCTAGGAGTTATGGCCATTTGAGTGGGGTGCTGTCCCGGGACAGCGCCCTGGTACAGCAGTGCCTGGGAGTGATTCCCGGGACTGCCAAGGTTCAAACAGGCATAACTTCCTCAAGACTTGCCTGAATGGGGCAAGTGAGGAGTCCATCGGCATCTACGTGAAACGTAGATGAAGATGGAGTGGTTGGTGGTTATGATCAGACATCATACAAGGAAGTTATGATGGTCTGAAGCTGCAGGGTGGGTTCTAGGCCCAGCAGCTAAGGGAAAATGTCCACTTGGCCCCAACTCTTGGTAGAGAGACAAGAGGTTGGTTGACGGTGGGGTAGGGGCCCCGCGTGAAGTCCTAGAGGCTTATATGGGTGAGGTGGTGTGGCCTCACCCACCCGAGGCCGAACGGCAAGGCCTCCATGGGCATTGGCCCATTGTGAGGCCATAGTTGCCTAGTATGGTTCGGGTTGTTGTAGTGTTGCTCCGGCAATGCGATGATCAACATGGGATTGGACTTCCATGGATGGAAGTCCACATCTAGGAATGGGTTACCGATTAAGGGGTGAGTCCCGAAAGCAAAGTAGGAGGGTTGGTTCCCTCCTATGAACTATAAGGTCCGGGGTAGGAGGAGCTAATCATTAGCATGGCGGAATGCGAATGGTTAGCGCTCGTAACCTTTGCTAGAATTGAAAATTGGCAAGATTGTCAAGGGGGGCTAGCAAGGGTTGCGACACTTGGTATCAGAGCAGGGTTCCAATATTTTGAGCTAGCACTTTGAGGGAGACATGGCTATCAAACCTGAGGGTTATTATGGTGAGCCCGGGTTTTCCAAAAGGTTGTAAGGCTCAAATTGGAACAAAGATCATGTGTAAATGGAATTTAACCATACCATTGGTTCTAATGACAATGGTGGGCACTAAGGTGGATTCGGTAAGAAAAATGGAGGAGTGCTTTGAAAAAGGCTCCCTCAAACCTCAAAAAAACATTTGGGGCCTAGAATACCGAAAGGACCCAAAACCTTGGAGGGCATTAATGTTGGATTGAAATTCCAATTCGAAATGCTTGGAAGGTATTGATGTTGGAATGAATTTGGTGCTAATGAGGCACCCGGGGCTTCTTAAGGCCTATGTGCGCTATTCAAACGCACAAATGAAGGATACACCTAAAACGGACGAGCTTTCTAAGAAATGCATCCTTTTAGGTGGGGTTTTAAAAGCGGGTGGTGGATGCCTTGTTTAAGTCCCCAAGGCTTCTTGAGGACATGGTGGGGACCATCAAATTTGCAAGAGCATTGAAGCCGATGGTCCCAAAGAGAAGTTTGGCGGCGCATCACCACAAGTGGCTTTAGCCAAATTAGGTCCCAAAGAAATGAGTGCAAATTGTTTGGTCCATTTTACTTAGGCAAAACATGTTGGTGCCGCGGACGGAATGTTGAAAGGTGGCTTTATGCTTCCAAAGCAAATCATACTTGTGCCGCGGACGGAATGTTGGGAGGTGGGTTTGTCCTACCAAGGCAATTTATGTTCGTGCCGCGGACGGAGTGTGGGAAGGTGGCTTTGTGCTACCAAGGCAAAACATGTTTGTTTTGCGGACAAATTATTAGAAATTGGTTTTGTGGCACCAAACCAATTTGTTCCGCGGACGAAATGTTTAAAGTTGGCTTTGCGGACCAAGCCAAGCCAAGTTGCCGAGGACCGAATCTAAGACGATGGCATTGTGGCCAAGGCTAGTAGCCTTAAGCCAAGGCCAAATCTTTTGTACCTTGAGGCTCAATGAATGAGAGAAATGTCTCATGTGCTGACAAAGAGGCAATGGACTCTTTCATGAGCCCAAAGCTCATAAGGGGGTTGGGGCTTGTCGACGCATAGAGCGGGCAAGCCCACCAAGGTGCGGTTTGCAAAGGGCGAACCGCATGAAGCAAAGGAAGCCGCGATGCATGTAACCTTTCAATGTGGGACATTGAATTTTGTCAAAATTTCACACCATGTGAAATTAATAAGGTGCATGTCATTGTAAAGGTCACCTTTTTTGAAACTCACATGATAGATGTGAGGCCGAAGCCAGTGTGCTTGCGGTGCATTATGATGTGTCATAATGGCAAAGAGATGAAGTTCAAATTGATAAGGACTCCTATGGTAGGAGGACCCAAGTTGAATTTGGTCTTAATGGACCAAATGAAAAATGGCCAACATAATAGTCGTGGTTCAATTGGAGCAACTCGATAGAACTTATGGGGAGGCTAGGAAAGATGGGCCTCCCCTAAACCACTTTGGTGGGATGTTGGGGAGATACAATGATGTATTCACCAATGTGTTGCCCAAAAGTTACCGCCAAGAAATGAAAATAACTTTGCTCAACAAGATATTGAGTTCTAGAGGTATGTGGTGACAAAGGAAGTTGGTGACAAACATGAAGAATATCAAGGCCATCCAAAAGGAGAATTGGTCCTTAACTCAAGAAAATGGCTTAGGTCATTTGTTGGCCTAGCCAACTACTACCACCACTTCATTCGAGGTTTTTCTAAGGTTGCTAGGACCTTAGTCAATTTGTTGAAAAAATGGCTATCCCAAGAGTGGGATGAGCCTTGTCACCAAGCCTTTGGGAAGCTCAAGAGCAAGTTCTCTTCACAAGATGTGGTTAAGTTTCCGGGTTTTCATAAGCATTTTGAGGTGCACATGGAGACGAAGGACTTTATCATTGGCGGATGTTGATCCAAGATGGATGACCATTGCTTATGAGAGCATTAAGCTTCATGGTTGTCGAACCTTGTCCGGCTTGTACAAGAAATGGCTATCCCAAGAGTGGGATGAGCCGTGCCACCAAGCCATTGGGGAGCTTAAGACGAAGTTCTCTTCGCCGCCCGTGCTCAAGTTCGCGGAGTTTGACATACCTTTTAAGGTGCATACGGGGGCGAGGGACTTTATTTGGCGGATGTTGATGTAAAAAAAAAAACGGCCATTGCATATGGGAGCATGAAGCTCGATGGTTGTCCGACTTGTGAAAGAAATGGCTATCCCAAGAGTGGGACTAGCCTTGTCACCAAGTCTTTGGGGAGCTTAAGAGCAAATTCTCTTCGCCGCCCGTGCTCAAGTTCGTGGAGTTTGACAAACCTTTTGAGGTGCTTACGGGGGTGAGAAACTTTGCCAATGATGGATTGTTAATGTAAGATGGATGGCCTTTGCATATGGGGGCTTGAGGCTCGATGGTTGTCAAAGAAGACAACCAACTCATGACAAAGAATTTCTTTGCCGTAGTGCATTGCTTGAAGATGTGGCGACATTATTTGGGGTCGCACAAAGCAAAGGTCTACATGGACAATGTGTCCTAAAAGTATTTTAACATATACAAGCGCAAGTGAGCGCCAACTCATTGCGGTGGCATGATAGTTTGGCGCTTACGAAGGTGGATTTGGTCCACAAACCGGACCGTGGAAATGTGGTGCCGGATGCGCTAAGTAGACGGGAAGAGTTCCAAGCAATGAGAACCATCCAAACCTTGTGGCTAATGTGTGCCGGCAAATGAAACTTGTGATGCAAGATACGGGAGGGATAAATTAACTACCCCAAAGCACAAAAGCTTTTAGGTGAGCTTCGCAAGAGCAAGGTGCTCAAAGAGGTTAAGTTGGTGGACGGATTGTTCAAGTGCAAGCAAAGTTGGGTGTATGTGCCACAAGGCAAGTAGAGGCTATCGGTTTTGAAGGAGGAATTTGATAGTCCTATGCCGGCCTTAGAGGAGAAAGAAAAAAATCGCCATAGAATGGTATCATGGAGGTACCATTGGCGGTGCATAAAGGAAGATATAGCCCACTTTGTGAAGGCTTGAATCAAAGTGCCAAGTGAACTGAGCCTCTTACCAAAAGCAAGGCGGTTTCTTGCAACCGTTGCCTATCCCGTCGGCGCCATGGCATAGTATGTGCATGGACTTGATCACAAGTTTGCCGGAGTCACATGGGTATGATGCCATCTTGTTGATGGTAGAGCGGTTTGCCAAGTTGGCACACATGATGCCGATTGTGGGAACCGCCACCGCGTTGGAGACCGCATAGCCTTTTCTCAAAGGATGGTTGAGGCATCACGGGTTGCCACAAGTGATTGTGTGGGATCAAGATCCAAAGTTCACAAGTGCATTTTCAATGCATTTCTCTAAGGAGGTCGGAATGAAACTAAGGTTTAGCACGGCCTTGCATTCCCAAATGAATGGGAAAGCGGAGCATGTGAATGGAGTCTTGAAGCAATACTTGAGGAACTTGGTGGGGGCGGACCAAGGAGATTGGGCGGACTATGTGGGTCGAGCGGAGTGTAATTGCAATGTAGCCACGCACTTGGCTACCAAGGGGTGGTCTTTGGTGGTGGCTTATGGAGTGGATGCGCTCCAACCTATTAACCTAGCTCTCGAGGGGGCACATTCAACACTAGAGTTCAACCAAGATGGTGAGGACTTGGCCAAGGATCGTAAACAAGTCTTGGAGATGACCAAGTTGTTGGTGGAGAAAGCCCGAAGGTGCTACGGAGTGCTAGTAAATGCCGGAAGACGCGAAGTGGAGAATGAGGTGGGCCAAAAGGTGTTGTTGAATGTGAACAACTTCACTTAGCCGGAAGGCCTCGCTCCAAAAGTTCATGTCCGAAATTGGAGCTTCGTTTTCCATTGTGGAACAAGTGTTCAAGGACATGTATAAGTTGGAATTACCGCCGGACATCAAAGTGCATCCGACATTTCATGTCTGATTACGAAAGTCATTTTAGGACGACACCTTGTGGCCCGATCACAAGCAAGTGATTAGGCCACGTCCCGACCTTGTGGAGGTCATTTGGAACATGAGGTAGGAGGGCATCCTCAAGTGTAGGAAGCCCAAGTGAAAATGAAAGAAAATGTACAAAGGAGTACTTGGTGAAATGGTGAGGATACCATGAGAAAGAAACCGCTTGGGTGGCGGCAAGAGACATGGTGAACACCAATGAATTGGTGAAGCACTTTGAAGAAACTAAGGCTAAGGATTCCAATAAAATGAAGCGTAGGCATTGATGAGGACATCAATCTCCTTTAGTGGGGGAGAGACGCTAGTAGCACACTTAGCTTCGAGGCTAATTGCTCCACAACATGAACTTGTTCTTTGGCTTGAGGGAATAAAGTCCAAACTTTAGTGGTGCAAAGAGAAAAGTATGAGATGAGGTCCTAGTCTTGTACTTGTGCTTGGTTAATGGAAGAGGGGGAATAGACATGCTAAACTAGGTTGGGTAAGCCAAGTAATTGGGGGCCATGGCTTGGAGGGGCCTTGGATAAAACCAAGAAACTTCTTAATTGTGGGCTTGTCCGGGCGGGGACAAGGTGATGGCGCGTGCTCATAAAAGTGCTACCCGCGAGCTAACGAGAGTTGGCGCATGGGAGTCATGAACCCATGTCTCGAAAGAGCAAAGTGGGAACCGAGTCGGGCGGGACTTGGCATCACCCCCGTGCAATCGAGGCGTGGCTTAACAATGGAAAGCCATCTCGGAGTTGCAACCGAGACAACTTAGTGGAAGCGTTGAGGTCTCGCCTAGATGTGTCATGTTAGGCTAGTGGAGCCTAACGGGGGAGGCCCCAAAGGAGGGGCAACCCAAGTGAGTCCCAAAGTAGGTGGGTCTAGTATAGGTTAGGTCCTTGGATGAGAGATCGAAGGTCGCTAACGGACCACCTAGGAACGACACCTTTAGGACTAATATGCCAAATTTGAAGATGCATTGTGGGGGTCGCGCCCTAAGGTAAACACAATGCCGCACCATAGAGGATGGCAACTTGAGAATTGGTGTGCCGACTACGAGTATAGTCGATGAGGGCATCGACTCCGTTTGGTGGGGGTGAGTGTCGCGCACCTCTCCATGAGGAGTGCCCGAAACACCATGGGCACAAGGGGGACCCCGGAGTGACACCCGGGACTTGTGGCGCCGATGGTGAGAGGGCCCAAATGATCCTAGTGTGGGTGAGGGCCCCGGGCGTTGGGAACGCCTCCCACCCACGGAGACTAGGAGGCATGAGGGTGAGGCCATGAGCTATGCGTAGCTCATGGCGTGGTGATTCTAGAATGCTCAAGATCACCTCAATCGGAGGGGTGAGCTAGGAGTTATGGCCATTTGAGTGGGGTGCTGTCCCGGGACAGCGCCCTGGTACAGCAGTGCCTGGGAGTGATTCCCGGGACTGCCAAGGTTCAAACAGGCATAACTTCCTCAAGACTTGCCTGAATGGGGCAAGTGAGGAGTCCATCGGCATCTACGTGAAACGTAGATGAAGATGGAGTGGTTGGTGGTTATGATCAGACATCATACAAGGAAGTTATGATGGTCTGAAGCTGCAGGGTGGGTTCTAGGCCCAGCAGCTAAGGGAAAATGTCCACTTGGCCCCAACTCTTGGTAGAGAGACAAGAGGTTGGTTGACGGTGGGGTAGGGGCCCCGCGTGAAGTCCTAGAGGCTTATATGGGTGAGGTGGTGTGGCCTCACCCACCCGAGGCCGAACGGCAAGGCCTCCATGGGCATTGGCCCATTGTGAGGCCATAGTTGCCTAGTATGGTTCGGGTTGTTGTAGTGTTGCTCCGGCAATGCGATGATCAACATGGGATTGGACTTCCATGGATGGAAGTCCACATCTAGGAATGGGTTACCGATTAAGGGGTGAGTCCCGAAAGCAAAGTAGGAGGGTTGGTTCCCTCCTATGAACTATAAGGTCCGGGGTAGGAGGAGCTAATCATTAGCATGGCGGAATGCGAATGGTTAGCGCTCGTAACCTTTGCTAGAATTGAAAATTGGCAAGATTGTCAAGGGGGGCTAGCAAGGGTTGCGACAGCTACCCCCACAATGCATCTTCAAATTTGGCAAAGTCTCAAAGGTGTCGATCCTAGGTGGTCCGTTTAGGAAAACCCCGGACATCTTGTCCAAGGACCTAAACTACACTAGACTCACCTACTTTGAGACTTACTTGGGTGACCCTTCCTTTGGGGCCACCCAAGTTAGGCTCCACTAGCCTAACTCTATCATTTTGACACAACTAGGTTGGACCTCAACGCTTCTACTAAGTTGCCTCGGTTGCCACTCCGAGATGGCTTTCCTTTGTTAAGCCACGTCTCGATCGCACGGGGGTGATGCCAAGTCCCGCCCGACTTGGCTCCCACTTTGCTCTTTCGAGACATGGGTTCATGACGCCCATGCGCCAACTCGCATTGGCTCGTGGGTTGCACTTTTATAAGCACGCGCCATCACCTTGCCCCCGCCCGGACAAGACCATGGCTAAGAGGTTTTTGGTTTTATCCAAGACCCCTCTAAGCCATGGTCCCCATTACTCGGCCTACCCAACCTAGTTTAGCATATATATTCCTCCCTCTTCCACTAACCAAGCACAAGTACAAGACTAGGACCTCATCTTATACTTTTCTCTTTGCACCACTAAAGTTGAACTTTATTGCCTTAAGCGAAAATGAACAAGTACATAATGTGGAGGACATTGCCTCCAAGTTAAGGGTGCTACTAACATCTCTCCCCCACTAAAGGAGATTGATGTCCTCATCAATGCCTACGTTTCCTTTTGTTGGACCCTCTAGCCCTAGTTTCTTCAAAGCGCTTCACTATCTCCTTGGCATTCACCATGTCCCTTGCCGCTACCCAAGTGGCTTCTTTCTCATGAAACCCCCGCCACTTCACCAAATACTCCTTTCCTTTTCGCTTGTGGTTCCTACACTTGAGGATGCCTTCTACCTCGTACTCCAAATGATCTCCTACAAGGTCGGGAGGTGGCCTAATCACTTGCTTACGATTAGGCCATAAGGTGTCTTCCTTGAACGGCTTTAATAGTGAGACATGGAATGTCGGATGCACTTTGATCTCGGGCGGCAACTCCAACTTATAAACATCTTTGAAAACTCGTTCAACAATCGGAAACGGACCCGCAAATTTTGACATGAACTTTGGAGTGAGGCCTTCGGGCATTGTGAAGTTTTTCACATTCAACAACACCTTTTGGCCCACCTCATACTCCACTTCGCGTCTTCCGGCATTGACTTGTTTTTCATAGCGTTTTTGGGCTTTCTCCAACAACAACTTGGTCTTCTCCAAAACTTGTTCACGCTTTTTGGCTAAGTCCTCACCATCTTGGTTGAACTCTAGTGTTGAATGTGCCCCCTCGAGAGCTAGGTCGGCGGGTTGGAGCGGATCCACTCCATAAGCCACCTTGAATGGCGATTGCTTGGTCGCCGAGTGCGTGGCCGCATTATAACTAAACTCCGCTAAACCCACATAGTCCGCCCAATCTCGTTGGTCCGCACTCACAAAGTTCCTCAAGTATTGGTTCAAGACTCCATTCACACGCTCGGTTTGGCCATCCGTTTGGGGATGGAAGGCCGTGCTAAAGGTTAGTTTTGTTCCAACCTTCCTAAAGAAATGCCTCCAAAATGCGCTTGTGAACTTTGGATCTCGATCGGATACAATCACTCTCGGCAACCCGTGATGCCTCCACCATGCATTGAGAAAGAGCTTTGCGGTCTCCAAAGCGGTTGCCGTTCCCACGGTTGGCACCATATGCGCCAACTTACTAAACCGGTCCACCATCACCAAGATGGCATCGTAGCCTCGTGACTCCGGCAAACTCGTGATGAAGTCCATGGACACACTATGCCATGGCCCCGGCGGGATAGGCAACGGTTGCAATAAGCCGGCTTGCTTTTGATAAGAGGCTCGGTTTAATTGGCATTTGATACAAGTCTTCACAAAGTGGGCGATTTCTTCTTTCATGCATGGCCAATAATACCTCCTTGACACCGCCGCTATGGTGGCTTTTTCTCCTCTATGGCCGGCGATGGGACTATCATGTTCCTCCTCCAAAACCAATAGCCTCAACTTGCCTTGTGGCACATACACCCGACTTTGCTTATACTTGAGCAATCCGTCCACCAACTTGATCTCCTTAAGCGCCTTGCCTTTGCGAAGCTCGCCTAGAAACACTTGTGCTTCGGGATCGTTGACGTACCCCTCCCTTAACTTACGATGCAAGTCACATTCACCTTTGTACATTAGCCACAAGCTTTGACTTGTGCCCATTTCTTGGAACTCTTCACGTCTACTTAACGCGTCCGGCACCACATTATCACGGCCCGGTTTGTGGATCAACTCCACGTTCATAAGCGCCAAGGTATCGTGCCACCGCAATTGCTTGGCGCTCACTTGCGTTTGTGTCTCGAAATACTTCAACGACACGTTGTCCGTGTACACCTTGGTCTTGTGCAACCCCAAATAATGTTGCCACGTCTTCAAGCAATGTACTACGGCGAAGAGCTCCTTTTCATGAGTTGGCCATCGTCTTTGACAACCATCGAGTTTCTTGCTCTCATAAGCAATGGGCCGTCCATCTTGCATCAACACTCCGCCAATTGCAAAATCGCTCGCATCCGTATGCACCTCAAAAGGCTTGTCAAACTCCGGGAACTTTAGTACGGGCGGCGAAGACAATTTGCTCTTGAGCTCCCAAAAAGCTTGGTGACAAGGTTCGTCCCATTCTTGGGATACCCCTTTCTTCAACAAGTCGGACAAAGGCCTAGCAACCTTAGAAAAATCTCGAATGAAGCGGCGGTAGTAATTGGCTAGGCCAAGGAACGACCTAAGCCCTTTTTGAGTCGATGGCCGCTTCCATTCTTGAATCGCCTTTACCTTTTTCATGTCCGGCTTAATTCCATCCTTGGTCACCACATGGCCTAAGAACTCAATTTCATTTTGAGCAAAATCGCTCTTCTCCCCGTTAGCATACAACTTGTTGTCCCTTAGTTTTCGAAGCACCACCTCAAGGTGCCGTGCATGCTCCTCCGCCGTCTTGGAATACACCAAGATGTCGTCGATATAGATTATTACGAAATCGTCGGTTTCCTCTCGAAAGATGGTATTCATAAGGGTTGTGAATGTCGAGGGCGCATTATACAACCCGAAAGGCATCACCAAAAACTCGTAAGACCCATACTGTCGCGCACCTCTCCATGAGGAGTGCCCGAAACACCATGGGCACAAGGGGGACCCCGGAGTGACACCCGGGACTTGTGGCGCCGATGGTGAGAGGGCCCAAGTGATCCTAGTGTGGGTGAGGGCCCCGGGCGTTGGGAACGCCTCCCACCCACGGAGACTAGGAGGCATGAGGGTGAGGCCATGAGCTATGCGTAGCTCATGGCGTGGTGATTCTAGAATGCTCAAGATCACCTCAATCGGAGGGGTGAGCTAGGAGTTATGGCCATTTGAGTGGGGCGCTGTCCCGGGACAGCGCCCTGTTACAGCAGTGCCTGGGAGGGATTCCCGGGACTGCCAAGGTTCAAACAGGCATAACTTCCTCAAGACTTGCTCGAATGGAGCAAGTGAGGAGTCCATCGGCATCTACGTGAAGCGTAGATGAGGATGGAGTGGTTGTTTGTTATGATCAGACATCATACAAGGAAGTTATGATGGTCTGAAGCTGCTGGGGGGTTCTAGGCCCAGCAGCTAAAGGAAAATGTCCACTTGGCCCCAACTCTTGGTAGAGAGACAAGAGGTTGGTTGACGGTGGGGTAGGGGCCCCGCGTAGAGTCCTAGAGGCTTATATGGGTGAGGTGGTGTGGCCTCACCCACCCGAGGCCGAACGGCACGGCCTCCATTGGCATTGGCCCATTGTGAGGCCATAGTTGCCTAGTATGCTTCGGGTTGTTGTAGTGTTGCTCCGGCAACGCGATGATCAACATAGGATTGGACTTCCATGAATGGAAGTCCACATTGGGGAAATGGGTTACCGATTAAGGGGTGAGTCCCGAAAGCAAAGTAGGAGGGTTGGTTCCCTCCTATGAACTATTGGTCCGGGGTAAGAGGAGCTATCCATTAGCATGACGGAATGCGAATGGTTAGCGCTCGTAACCTTTGCTAGAAACAAAAATTGGCAAGATTGTTAAGGGACCTAGCAAGGGTTGCGACACTTGGTATCAGAGCAGGGTTCCAAGTTTTGAGCTCGCACTTTGAGGGAAACATGGGTATCAAAAATGCGGGTTATGATGGTGAGCCCGGGGTTTCCAAAAGGTTGTGAGGCTCAAATTGGAACAAGGATCATGTGCAAGTGGAATTTGACCATACCATTGGTTCAAATGACAATGGTGGGCATGAGGGTGGATTTGGTAAGGAAAATGGAGGAGTGCTTTGAAAAGGGCTCCCGCAAACCTCAAAAAACATTTGGGGCCTAGAATACCGAAAGCACCCAAAACCTTGGAGGGCATTAATGTTGGATTGAAATTCCAATTCGAAATGCTTGGAAGGTATTGATGTTGGAATGAATTTGGTGCTAATGAGGCACCCGGGGCCTCTTAAGGCCTATGTGCGCTATTCAAACGCACAAATGAAGGATACACCTAAAACGGACGAGCTTTCTAAGAAATGCATCCTTTTAGGTGGGGCTTTAAAAGCGGGTGGTGGATGCCTTGTTTAAGTCCCCAAGGCTTCTTGAGGACACGGTGGGGACCATCAAGTTTGCAAGAGCATTGAAGCCAATGGTCCCAAAGAGAAGTTTGGCGGCGCATCACCACAAGTGGCTTTAGCCAAAGTAGGTCCCAAAGAAATGAGTGCAAATTGTTTGGTCCATTTTACTTAGGCAAAACATGTTGGTGCCGCGGACGGAATGTTGAAAGGTGGCTTTATGCTTCCAAAGCAAATCATACTTGTGCCGCGGACGGAATGTTGGGAGGTGGGTTTGTCCTACCAAGGCAATTTATGTTCGTGCCGCGGACGGAGTGTGGGAAGGTGGCTTTGTGCTACCAAGGCAAAACATGTTTGTTTTGCGGACAAATTATTAGAAATTGGTTTTGTGGCACCAAACCAATTTGTTCCGCGGACGAAATGTTTAAAGTTGGCTTTGCGGACCAAGCCAAGCCAAGTTGCCGAGGACCGAATCTAAGACGATGGCATTGTGGCCAAGGCTAGTAGCCTTAAGCCAAGACCAAATATTTTGTACCTTGAGGCTCAATGAATGAGAGAAATGTCTCATGTGTTGACAAAGAGGCAATGGACTCTTTCATGAGCCCAAAGTTCATAAGGGGGTTGGGGCTTGTCGACGCATAGAGCGGGCAAGCCCACCAAGGTGCGGTTTGCAAAGGGCGAACCGCATGAAGCAAAGGAAGCCGCGATGCATGTAACCTTTCAATGTGGGACATTGAATTTTGTCAAAATTTCACATCATGTGAAATTAATAAGGTGCATGTCATTGTAAAGGTCACATTCTTTGAAACTCACATGATAGATGTGAGGCCGAAGCCGGTGTGCTTGCGGTGCATTATGATGTGTCATAATGGCAAAGAGATGAAGTTCAAATTGATAAGGACTCCTATGGTAGGAGGACCCAAGTTGAATTTGGTCTTAATGGACCAAATGAAAAATGGCCAATATAATAGTCGTGGTTCAATTGGAGCAACTCGATAGAACTTATGGGGAGGCTAGGAAAGATGGGCCTCCCCTAAACCACTTTGGTGGGATGTTGGAGAGATACAATGATGTATTCACCAATGTGTTGCCCAAAAGTTACCGCCGAGAAATGAAAATAACTTTGCTCAACAAGATATTGAGTTCTAGAGGTATGTGGTGACAAAGGAAGTTGGTGACAAACATGAAGAATATCAAGGCCATCCAAAAGGAGAATTGGTCCTTGACTCAAGAAAATGGCTTAGGTCATTTGTTGGCCTAGCCAACTACTACCACCACTTCATTCGAGGTTTTTCTAAGGTTGCTAGGACCTTAGTCAATTTGTTGAAAAAATGGCTATCCCAAGAGTGGGATGAGCCTTGTCACCAAGCCTTTGGGAAGCTCAAGAGCAAGTTCTCTTCACAAGATGTGGTTAAGTTTCCGGGTTTTCATAAGCATTTTGAAGTGCACATGGAGACGAAGGACTTTATCATTGGCGGATGTTGATCCAAGATGGATGACCATTGCTTATGAGAGCATTAAGCTTCATGGTTGTCGAACCTTGTCTGGCTTGTACAAGAAATGGCTATCCCAAGAGTGGGATGAGCCGTGCCACCAAACCATTTGGGGAGCTTAAGAGCAAGTTCTCTTCGCCGCCCGTGCTCAAGTTCGTGGAGTTTGACAAACCTTTTGAGGTGCTTACGGGGGTGAGAAACTTTGCCAATGATGGATTGTTAATGTAAGATGGATGGCCTTTGCATATGGGGGCTTGAGGCTCGATGGTTGTCAAAGAAGACAACCAACTCATGACAAAGAATTTCTTTGCCGTAGTGCATTGCTTGAAGATGTGGCGACATTATTTGGGGTCGCACAAAGCAAAGGTCTACATGGACAATGTGTCCTAAAAGTATTTTAACATATACAAGCGCAAGTGAGCGCCAACTCATTGCGGTGGCATGATAGTTTGGCGCTTACGAAGGTGGATTTGGTCCACAAACCGGACCGTGGAAATGTGGTGCCGGATGCGCTAAGTAGACGGGAAGAGTTCCAAGCAATGAGAACCATCCAAACCTTGTGGCTAATGTGTGCCGGCAAATGAAACTTGTGATGCAAGATACGGGAGGGATAAATTAACTACCCCAAAGCACAAAAGCTTTTAGGTGAGCTTCGCAAGAGCAAGGTGCTCAAAGAGGTTAAGTTGGTGGACGGATTGTTCAAGTGCAAGCAAAGTTGGGTGTATGTGCCACAAGGCAAGTAGAGGCTATCGGTTTTGAAGGAGGAATTTGATAGTCCTATGCCGGCCTTAGAGGAGAAAGAAAAAAATCGCCATAGAATGGTATCATGGAGGTACCATTGGCGGTGCATAAAGGAAGATATAGCCCACTTTGTGAAGGCTTGAATCAAAGTGCCAAGTGAACTGAGCCTCTTACCAAAAGCAAGGCGGTTTCTTGCAACCGTTGCCTATCCCGTCGGCGCCATGGCATAGTATGTGCATGGACTTGATCACAAGTTTGCCGGAGTCACATGGGTATGATGCCATCTTGTTGATGGTAGAGCGGTTTGCCAAGTTGGCACACATGATGCCGATTGTGGGAACCGCCACCGCGTTGGAGACCGCATAGCCTTTTCTCAAAGGATGGTTGAGGCATCACGGGTTGCCACAAGTGATTGTGTGGGATCAAGATCCAAAGTTCACAAGTGCATTTTCAATGCATTTCTCTAAGGAGGTCGGAATGAAACTAAGGTTTAGCACGGCCTTGCATTCCCAAATGAATGGGAAAGCGGAGCATGTGAATGGAGTCTTGAAGCAATACTTGAGGAACTTGGTGGGGGCGGACCAAGGAGATTGGGCGGACTATGTGGGTCGAGCGGAGTGTAATTGCAATGTAGCCACGCACTTGGCTACCAAGGGGTGGTCTTTGGTGGTGGCTTATGGAGTGGATGCGCTCCAACCTATTAACCTAGCTCTCGAGGGGGCACATTCAACACTAGAGTTCAACCAAGATGGTGAGGACTTGGCCAAGGATCGTAAACAAGTCTTGGAGATGACCAAGTTGTTGGTGGAGAAAGCCCGAAGGTGCTACGGAGTGCTAGTAAATGCCGGAAGACGCGAAGTGGAGAATGAGGTGGGCCAAAAGGTGTTGTTGAATGTGAACAACTTCACTTAGCCGGAAGGCCTCGCTCCAAAAGTTCATGTCCGAAATTGGAGCTTCGTTTTCCATTGTGGAACAAGTGTTCAAGGACATGTATAAGTTGGAATTACCGCCGGACATCAAAGTGCATCCGACATTTCATGTCTGATTACGAAAGTCATTTTAGGACGACACCTTGTGGCCCGATCACAAGCAAGTGATTAGGCCACGTCCCGACCTTGTGGAGGTCATTTGGAACATGAGGTAGGAGGGCATCCTCAAGTGTAGGAAGCCCAAGTGAAAATGAAAGAAAATGTACAAAGGAGTACTTGGTGAAATGGTGAGGATACCATGAGAAAGAAACCGCTTGGGTGGCGGCAAGAGACATGGTGAACACCAATGAATTGGTGAAGCACTTTGAAGAAACTAAGGCTAAGGATTCCAATAAAATGAAGCGTAGGCATTGATGAGGACATCAATCTCCTTTAGTGGGGGAGAGACGCTAGTAGCACACTTAGCTTCGAGGCTAATTGCTCCACAACATGAACTTGTTCTTTGGCTTGAGGGAATAAAGTCCAAACTTTAGTGGTGCAAAGAGAAAAGTATGAGATGAGGTCCTAGTCTTGTACTTGTGCTTGGTTAATGGAAGAGGGGGAATAGACATGCTAAACTAGGTTGGGTAAGCCAAGTAATTGGGGGCCATGGCTTGGAGGGGCCTTGGATAAAACCAAGAAACTTCTTAATTGTGGGCTTGTCCGGGCGGGGACAAGGTGATGGCGCGTGCTCATAAAAGTGCTACCCGCGAGCTAACGAGAGTTGGCGCATGGGAGTCATGAACCCATGTCTCGAAAGAGCAAAGTGGGAACCGAGTCGGGCGGGACTTGGCATCACCCCCGTGCAATCGAGGCGTGGCTTAACAATGGAAAGCCATCTCGGAGTTGCAACCGAGACAACTTAGTGGAAGCGTTGAGGTCTCGCCTAGATGTGTCATGTTAGGCTAGTGGAGCCTAACGGGGGAGGCCCCAAAGGAGGGGCAACCCAAGTGAGTCCCAAAGTAGGTGGGTCTAGTATAGGTTAGGTCCTTGGATGAGAGATCGAAGGTCGCTAACGGACCACCTAGGAACGACACCTTTAGGACTAATATGCCAAATTTGAAGATGCATTGTGGGGGTCGCGCCCTAAGGTAAACACAATGCCGCACCATAGAGGATGGCAACTTGAGAATTGGTGTGCCGACTACGAGTATAGTCGATGAGGGCATCGACTCCGTTTGGTGGGGGTGAGTGTCGCGCACCTCTCCATGAGGAGTGCCCGAAACACCATGGGCACAAGGGGGACCCCGGAGTGACACCCGGGACTTGTGGCGCCGATGGTGAGAGGGCCCAAGTGATCCTAGTGTGGGTGAGGGCCCCGGGCGTTGGGAACGCCTCCCACCCACGGAGACTAGGAGGCATGAGGGTGAGGCCATGAGCTATGCGTAGCTCATGGCGTGGTGATTCTAGAATGCTCAAGATCACCTCAATCGGAGGGGTGAGCTAGGAGTTATGGCCATTTGAGTGGGGTGCTGTCCCGGGACAGCGCCCTGGTACAGCAGTGCCTGGGAGTGATTCCCGGGACTGCCAAGGTTCAAACAGGCATAACTTCCTCAAGACTTGCCTGAATGGGGCAAGTGAGGAGTCCATCGGCATCTACGTGAAACGTAGATGAAGATGGAGTGGTTGGTTGTTATGATCAGACATCATACAAGGAAGTTATGATGGTCTGAAGCTGCTGGGGGGTTCTAGGCCCAGCAGCTAAAGGAAAATGTCCACTTGGCCCCAACTCTTGGTAGAGAGACAAGAGGTTGGTTGACGGTGGGGTAGGGGCCCCGCGTAGAGTCCTAGAGGCTTATATGGGTGAGGTGGTGTGGCCTCACCCACCCGAGGCCGAACGGCACGGCCTCCATTGGCATTGGCCCATTGTGAGGCCATAGTTGCCTAGTATGCTTCGGGTTGTTGTAGTGTTGCTCCGGCAACGCGATGATCAACATAGGATTGGACTTCCATGAATGGAAGTCCACATTGGGGAAATGGGTTACCGATTAAGGGGTGAGTCCCGAAAGCAAAGTAGGAGGGTTGGTTCCCTCCTATGAACTATTGGTCCGGGGTAAGAGGAGCTATCCATTAGCATGACGGAATGCGAATGGTTAGCGCTCGTAACCTTTGCTAGAAACAAAAATTGGCAAGATTGTTAAGGGACCTAGCAAGGGTTGCGACACATACATTGTGCGGCACGCCGTCTTTTCAACATCTTCATTCGCGATTCGAATTTGATAATACCCGGATTTTAAGTCAATACGACTAAAATACTTAGCTCCCGCCAATCGGTCGAAAAGATCATCAATCCGAGGTAGCGGGTAGTTGTTTTTGATAGTCACCTTATTCAAGGCCCTATAATCGATGCACATGCGTAGCTTGCCATCTTTTTTATCCACAAAGAGCACCGGGGCCCCATATGGTGATTTACTCGGCCTAATGTAACCTCTTGATAGCAAGTCATTGAGTTGTTTCTTCAATTCTAGCAACTCTTTTTGGTTCAATCGATAAGGTGCCTTGGACGGTGGCTCGGACCCGGGATCACCTCGATCTTGTGATCGACTTCTCTCGTTGGCGGTAACTGTTGGGGCAACTCGTCGGTGAGTACATCCTTGTACCTCCCTAATACATCGCGAATGTGCTTTGGAGGAGGCCCATCGGTTTTAGCCTCCTCGTGAGTTCTTTGGTGTTGCTCCATTCGGACCACCACAACCATTTGTACTTTGGACATTCGGTCTATCGAGACCAAATTCAACTTGCCTCCTCCCGCCATAGGAGTCCTCGTCAACTTTAAAGTCATTTCCTTGCCATTACGACAAACTACAAGCCGCACCGGCTTGCGCCTCACATCCACCGTGTGAGTCTCGAAGAAGGTGTCCCCCAAAATGAGGTCCACCTCATCCATTTCACAAAGTGTGAAATTCTCCTTAAACTCCAACGTCCCACACTTTAAGTTCACGTTCAACGCTACCTCCTTCGTCTCATGCGGCTCGCCCTTTGCGAACCGCACGTTAATGGGCTTGCCCGCTCTACCCGTTGGCAAGCCCAATTCCTTCGCAAGTTTCGGGCTCATGAAGGAGTGCGTTGCCCCTGTATCAACCAAGCATGAGACATTCCGACCATTGATTTCGGCTTCAAGGAACAAAAGACTTGGCCTTGGCTTAAGGCTACTAGCCTTGGCCACAAAGCCACCTTCTAGCATTTGGTCGGCGGTACAACCACGATTTGTCTTGACACTCACCTTGTTGTCGGGGCACGCCGCTTGAAAATGACCAAGTTTGCCACATTTGTGGCACCGCTTGTCCTTCATGTCGCCTCCTTTAATTCCTACATTGGGTGGTTTTCCTCCTTGGTAGCCACCCTTGGTGGAATTTGTCCCGTCGGGTTGTCCTTTGAAATGGTTGGATGGCCCAAATTTCTTGCGCTCTTTGCCTCGAGACATATTTCGACTCGAGCCGCTTTGTTGTGCGGGGCCGCTTGACTTTCTTTCGGGGCCGTCGGCTTCAATTCTCTCTGCGATCTTAATGATCCCCGCCACGTCCTCGGGAAGCTTTGGAAACTTGAACAAGGCGTCTACCACCCACTTTTGTAAGCCACCTAAGAAAATGCATCTCTTGGCAAATTCATCCATCTTAGGTGTAGCATTCATTTGGGCGTTAAAATCGCGCACATAGGCCTTAAGGGACCCCGTGTGCCTCATTTGCACCAAGTTCATTCCCTCCCGCAATTCTTGGTACTCCGGCGTGAACCTATCAACAAGCAATTCCTTGAAGCCGACCCAAGTCAAGTTTGCCACCAACTCGGGCTCTTGTTCTTTTTTGCTCGTCCACCATTGGAGCGCATGGTCTTTCAAAAAGGTCACCGCTATGGAGACCTTGTCGTCTTCATCGGGCCTTTGGACATCGTAGTAGTTGTCCATTTCCAATAAAAATTCTTTGACCTTTCTTGCCTTACCAAGCCCCGAAAAGGTACTTGGCATATTTACCTTGGCCAACTTCTTTGTTGAAGAAGAAGGCCTAGCCCCTTGCATCATAAGGAGCTCGATCATTTTATCTTGGCGAGCTCTCTCGTCCTTGACACGCTTGAGCTCTTGATTCACGGAGTCCATGAACTCAAGCATTTTGAGTTGGAATTTTAATCCAACATCACCACCTTCCAAGCTTTCGGGCGCATTTGGAAGTCTAGCCCCCGAATTTTCTTCGAGGTTTTCGGGACCCCTTTCTAGGGACTCCTCCACTTCCTCACCGGTTGCACCATCATCCCCACCATTGTTAATAGACTCAATGGCGGGGTCAACATCCTCTTCAACATGATCTTTGTTCCGTTTTGAGCGTCGCAACTTTTTAGAAGTCCCCGCCTCACCATCGTTACCCGCACGTTTGGTAGCCATCTCTCCTTCAAAGTGCTAGCTCAAAGACGAAACCCTGCTCTGATACCACGTGTCGCGACCCTTGCTAGTTTTTCTCCACTTAGCTCAATCGCTTTCCAACTCTAGCAAGTGTCCCGAGCGCTAACCTGCACATCCCACGCACATGCATGGTTAGCTCCCAAAACCGCGGACCTTCAATCCCATATTTGGTCACCAAACCCTCCTACACATGCATTCGGGACTCTTTCCCCTTAGTAGGTAACCCATCGCTAAGGTGGACTTCCATCCATGGAAGTCCACTCCCTACTTGGTCATAGTGTTGCTAGGACAACACTACAACCACCCGGAGCACATTGCCAAGTATGCTCCGGGGGGGGGTCGGTCGGCAAAGCCGCCTCACCCATATAAGCCTCTAGGACTTTTGGCGGGGCCCCTCCCCCACCGTCAACATCCCTTTTGTCTCTCTACCAAGAGTTGGGGCCAAGTAGACATTTTCCCTTAGCCGCTGGGTCTAGAAGCCTCCCTGCAGCTTCAGACCTTCATAACTTCCACGTGCGGTCTCTGAATCTAACAACCAACCACTCTATCGTCATCTACATTTCACGTAGATCCCTATGGACACCTCACTTGCCCTATTCGGGCAAGTATTGAGGAAGTTATGCCTGTTTAAACCTTTGCAGTCCCGGGAGCCACTCCCAGGCCCCTGCTGTTCCAGGGCGCTGTCCCGGGACAGCATCCCACTCAAAGTGCCATATCTCCTAGCTCACACCTCAGATTGAGGTGTTCTTTAGCATTCTAGAATCGGGACGCCATAAGCTACTCATAGCTTAAGGCTTTACCCTCATGACTCCTAGTCTTTGTGGGTGGGAGGCGTTCTAAACGCCCGGGGCCCTCACCCACCTTAGGATCACTTGGTCCCTCTCACCAATGGCGTCACAAGTCCCGGGTGTCACTCCGGGGTCCCCCTTGTGCCCATGGTGTTGCGGGCACTCCTCATGGAGAGGTGCGCGACATATGGAGTCTCGCGAGAGGACATGTCTATTGCATTGGACAGTGTCTATGGAGCGCCACACCGCCACCCACATCAAGCCCGACCTCCAACAGCAACACAAGTTGTTATGCAAGCAGTACAAAGATGCCAAGACTCCCGAGCAGTCCGAGTCCCGTTATCTTGCCATCCGGGCTTGGTGGCTTTCCTCTGGAGCTGCATCCGAGGAAGGAATCAAGGACCTTGATACATGGCTTGCATTCTGGCACTTTCGTTACCGTCAATGGGGTGGTTTCATGCAACTAGTGAGTACCCACCCACAGTGTGTGTTTCGCTTTTTGGTTTGAACTTTTTTTTTGGATTTTTTTTTGTTTTTTTGGTTTGGTTTTTTGGTGTCAGTTTAGGCTTTCACCCTGTTTTTGTACAAAGCGTACTCACTACATTTTATTGATTTCTCTCAGAATTTCACAGATTCTGAGTTGGCAGAGATGCCATCGTGCAACCTCTCCGAGACAGTCCATAACAAATGGCTTCAGCAGTCTGGAAACCGTGGCTCTGATCTATATGTTGCGACCGTGGATGATTTCATGAGGGCGTTCATGCAATGTACGAACTACTACGCCTACTTGAAGGGTGATCGCTCTGGTACTGGCCCAGGAAAAGAAGAACTCCGCCTTCGTGCTGCACAACGATCCGGTGACGCCAAGAGAATTGCTGCAGCACTGGAGCACATGCCTGGAGCAGAGCATTGGTGCACCCGCAAACCCCAACTCGAAGGAGAGGAGGTCTTTGGCACCACCAAGCGCAAACTTGATATGCCCCCTGGTTCTGAGCAGGATTCACATAGACCCGACAAGGTCAGCTTCTCTCATCCACGAGTGAGCACTAGGTCTACCAAGGCACGTACTGATTCCTCCACACCATCAGACCTGCCCCTAACACAATCCCCCGAGAAATCGATTCCACAACAGGTCACCCACGTCAATAACATTCAGGAGACCCACTGCGATGTCTCCAAGTGGCACATTTCTAGACTGCCCAAGACTTCTGCCAAGGCCTGCTTCGCCATGCAAGCTCGCATAAAGACCAAGTGCACACAGAAGATCGTTCGGCACGGTAAAAGCACTCCAGCTCTTACATACACTGGCTACATGCGCGACTACAAGAAGAACAAGGAATTCTTGACACAGTTCTTCTTCTGCAACGACGACATCGAGAGATGTGTCAAAGGCACCAGGAGGAAGTGGGTGCAACACCGTCCGGATGTCCCGGACGTCTGGCCTGGCCTCACTGGGACAAACCTCACTCTGCAGGAGGTTCTGGCCCTTGAAGAAGGGGGATTCCAACTTCAGCAGCGTCAAGATGTGTCACCCAGAAGACTCTTCGGCGACTTCTCCAATGTTGCCTCATCCATGGCTGAACTCCCTGCCCCGGCCCAAGCTGATCAATACCCTACGCTGTCGCGCACCTCTCCATGAGGAGTGCCCGAAACACCATGGGCACAAGGGGGACCCCGGAGTGACACCCGGGACTTGTGGCGCCATTGGTGAGAGGGCCCAAGTGATCCTAGTGTGGGTGAGGGCCCCGGGCGTTGGGAACGCCTCCCACCCACGGAGACTAGGAGGCACAAGGGTAAGGCCATGAGATATGCGTAGCTCATGGCGTGGTGATTCTAGAATGCTCAAGAACACCTCAATCGGAGGTGTGAGCTAGGAGTTATGGCCATTTGAGTGGGGCGCTGTCCCGGGACAGCGCCCTGGTACAGCAGTGCCTGGGAGTGATTCCCGGGACTGCCAAGGTTCAAACAGGCATAACTTCCTCACCACTTGCCCGAATGGGGCAAGTGAGGAGTCCATCGGCATCTACGTGAAGCGTAGATGAGGATGGAGTGGTTGGTTGTTATGATCAGACATCATACAAGGAAGTTATGATGGTCTGAAGCTGTGGGGGCTTCTAGGCCCAGCGGCTAAGGGAAAATGTCCACTTGGCCCCAACTCTTGGTAGAGAGACAAGAGGTTGGTTGACGGTGGGGTAGGGGCCCCGCATAGAGTCCTAGAGGCTTATATGGGTGAGGTGGTGTGGCCTCACCCACCCGAGGCCGAACGGCACGGCCTCCATGGGCATTGGCCCATTGTGAGGCCATAGTTGCCTAGTATGGTTCGGGTTGTTGTAGTGTTGCTCCGGCAACACGATGATCAACATAGGATTGGACTTCCATGGATGGAAGTCCACATCAAAGAAATGGGTTACCGATTAAGGGGTGAGTCCCGAAAGCAAAGTAGGAGGGTTGGTTCCCCTTCTATGAACTATGTGGTCCGGGGTAAGAGGAGCTAACCATTAGCATGGCGGTATGCGAAGGGTTAGCGCTCGTAACCTTTGCTAGAAAGGAAAATTGGCAAGATTATTAAGGGACCTAGCAAGGGTTGCGACACTTGGTATCAGAGCAGGGTTCCAATATTTTGAGCTAGCACTTTGAGGGAGACATGGCTATCAAACCTGAGGGTTATTATGGTGAGCCCGGGTTTTCCAAAAGGTTGTAAGGCTCAAATTGGAACAAAGATCATGTGTAAATGGAATTTGGCCATACCATTAGTTCTAATGACAATGGTGGGCATGATGGTGGATTTAGTAAGGAAAATGGTGGAGTCCTTTGAAAGGGCTCCCGCACACCTCAAAAAAAACATTTGGGGCCTAGAATACCGAATGCACCCAAAACCTTGGAGGGCATTAATGTTGGATTGAAATTCCAATTCGAAATGCTTGGAAGGTATTGATGTTGGAATGAATTTGGTGCTAATGAGGCACCCGGGGCCTCTTAAGGCCTATGTGCGCTATTCAAACGCACAAATGAAGGATACACCTAAAATGGACGAACTTTCTTAGAAATGCATCCTTTTAGGTGGGGTTTTAAAAGCAGGTGGTGGATGCCTTGTTTAAGTCCCTAAGGCCTCTTGAGGACATGGTGGGGACCATCAAGTTTGCAAGAGCATTGAAGACAATGGTCCCAAAGAGAAGTTTGGCGACGCATCACCACAAGTGGCTTTAGCCAAAGTAGGTCCCAAAGAAATGAGTGCAAATTGTTTGGTCCATTTTACTTAGGCAAAACATGTTGGAGCCGCGGACGGAATGTTGAAAGGTGGCTTTATGCTTCCAAAGCAAATCATACTTGTGCCGCGGACGGAATGTTGGGAGGTGGGTTTGTCCTACCAAGGCAATTCATGTTTGTGCCGCGGACGGAGTGTGGGAAGGTGGCTTTGTGCTACCAAGGCAAAACATGTTTGTTTTGCGGACAAACTATTAGAAATTGGTTTTGTGCCACCAAACCAATTTGTCCCGCGGACAAAATGTTTAAAGTTGGCTTTGCGGACCAAGCCAAGCCAAGTTGCCGAGGACCGAATGTAAGACGATGGCATTGTGGCCAAGGCTAGAAGCCTTAAGCCAAGGCCAAATCTTTTGTACCTTGAGGCTCAATGAATGGGAGAAATGTCTCATGTGTTGACAAAGAGGCTACCACTCCTTCTTGAGCCCAAAACTCACAAGGAAGTTGGGGCTTGCCGATTGATAGAGCGGGCAAGCCCACCAAGGTGCGGTTTGGAAAGGGCAAACCGCATGAGACAAAGGAGGCCGCGATGCATGTAACCTTTCAATGTGGGACATTGGATTTTTGTCAAAATTTCACACCATGTGAAATAGATGAAATGCATGTCATTGTGAAGGCTGCCTACTTTGAAACTCACATGATAGATGTGAGGTGCAAGCCGGTGAGCTTGCGGTGCATTATGATGTGTCATAATGGCAAAGAATTGAAGTTCAAATTGACAAGGATTCCTATGGTAGGAGGACCCAAGTTGAATTTGGTCTTAATGGACCAAATGAAAAATAGAAAACATAATGGTCGTGGTTCGATTGGAGCAACTCCAAGGAATGAATGGGGAGGTTAGGAAAGATGGGCCTCCTCCAAACCACATTGGTGGGATGTTGGTGAGATACAAGGATGTATTCACCAATGTGTTGCCCAAAAAGTTACCGCCAAGAAGTGAAAAATAACTTTGCTCAACGAGAGATTGAGTTCTTGAGGTATGTGGTGACAAAGGAAGTTGGTGGACGAACATGAAGAATGTCAAGGCAATCCAAGAAGAGAATTGGCCCTTGATTCAAGAAAAAAGCTTAGGTCATTTGTTGGCTTAGACAACTATTACCACCATTTCATTCATGGTTTTTCTAAGGTTGCTAGAACCTTAGTCAACATGTTGGAAAAAATGGCTATCCCAAGAGTGGGATAAGCCTTGTCACCAAGCCTTTGGGGAGCTCAAGAGTAACTTCTCTTCACAACATGTGGTTAAGTTTCCGGGTTTTCATGAGCATGTTGAGGTGCACATGAAGGCGAAGGACTTTACCATTGGCGGATGTTGATCCAAGATGGATGACCATTGCTTATAGGAGTATTAAGCTCCATGGTTGTAGAAGCTTGTCCAACTTGTGCAAGAAATGGCTATCCCAAGAATGGGATGAGCCTTGCCACCAAGTCTTTGAGGAGCTTAAGACCAAGTTCCTCTTTACCACCCGTGTTCAAGTTCGCGGAGCTTGAAAAAACCTTTTGAGGTGCATACGGGGGGCGAGTGACTTTACCATTGGCGGATGTTAATGCAAGATGGATGGCCATTGCATATGAGAGCATGAAGCTCGATGGTTCGACTTGTGGAAGAAATGGCTATCCCAAGAGTGGGATGATATTTGTCACGAGTCTTTGGAGAGCTTAAGACCAAGTTCTCTTCGCCGCCCGTGCTCAAGGTCGCGGAGCTTGACAAACCTTTTGAGGTGCATACGGGGGTGAATGACGTTGCCAATGGCGGATTGTTGATGTAAGATAGATGGCCATTGCATATGCGAGCATGAAGCTCGATGGTTGTCAAAGAAGACAACCACCTCATGACAAATAACTTCTTTGCGGTAGTGCATTGCTTGAAGATGTGGCGACACTAGTTGGGGTCGCACAAAGTAAAGGTCTACAAGGACAATGTGTCCTAAAAGAATTTTGACATTCAAGCGCAAGTGAGCGCCAAGTCATTGCGGTGGCATGATAGTTTGGCGCTTATGAACGTGGATTTGATCCACAAACCGGACCGCGGAAATGTGGTGCCGGATGCGCGAAGTAGACCGGAAGAGTTCCAAGCAATGAGAACCATCCAAACCTTGTGGCTAATGTGTGCCGGCGAAGGAAACTTGTGATGCAAGATACGGGAGGGGTAAATTAACTATCCCAAAGCACAAAAGCTTTTAGGTGAGCTTCGCAAGAGCAAGGTGCTCAAAGAGGTTAAGTTGGTGGACGGATTGTTCAAGTGCAAGCAAAGTTGGGTGTATGTGACACAAGGCAAGTTGAGGCTATCGGTTTTGAAGGAGGAATATGATAGTCTTATTGCCGGCCATAGAGGAGAAAGAAAAAGCTGCCATAGAATGGTGTCAAAGAGGTACCATTGGCGGTGCATAAAAGAGAATATAACCCACTTTGTGAAGGCGTGAACAAAGTGCCAAGTGAACCGAGCCTCTTATCAAAAGCAAGGCGGTTTCTTGCAACCGTTGCCTATCCCGTCGGGGCCATGGCATACTATGTGCATGGATTTGATCACAAGTTTGCCGGAGTCACATGGATATGATGCCATCTTGTTGATGGTAGAGCGGTTTGCCAAGTTGGCACACATGGTGCCGATTGTGGGAACCGCCACCGCGTTGGAGACCGCATAGCCTTTTCTCAAAGGATGGTTGAGGCACCACGGGTTGCCAAGAGTGATTGTGTGGGATCAAGATCCAAAGTTCACAAGTGCATTTTCAATGCATTTCTCTAAGGAGGTCGGAATGAAACTAAGGTTTAGCACGGCCTTGCATTCCCAAATGGATGGGAAAACGGAGCGTGTGAATGGAGTCTTGAAGCAATACTTGAGGAACTTGGTGGGGGCGGACCAAGGAGATTGGGCGGACTATGTGGGTCGAGCGGAGTGTAATTGCAATGTAGCCACGCACTTGGCTACCAAGGGGTGGTCTTTCGTGGTGGCTTATGGAGTGGATGCGCTCCAACCTATTAACCTAGCTCTCGAGGGGGCACATTCAACACTAGAGTTCAACCAAGATGGCGAGGACTTGGCCAAGGATGGTAAACAAGTCTTGGAGATGACCAAGTTGTTGGTGGAGAAAGCCCGAAGGTGCTACGGAGTGCAAATCAATGCCGGAAGACGCGAAGTGGAGTATGAGGTGGGCCAATAAGGTGTTGTTGAATGTGGACAACTTCACCTTGCCCAAAGGCCTTACTTCAAAAGTTCATGTCCAAAATTGGAGCTTCGTTTTCCATTGTGGAACAAGTGTTCAAGGACATGTATAAGTTGGAATTACCGCCGGACATCAAAGTGCATCCGACATTTCATGTCTGATTACGAAAGTCATTTTAGGACGACACCTTGTGGCCCGATCACAAGCAAGTGATTAGGCCACCTCCCGACCTTGTGGACGTCATTTGGAACATGAGGTAGGAGGCCATCCTCAAGTGTAGGAAGCCCAAGTAAAAATGAAAGAAAATGTACAAAGGAGTACTTGGTGAAATGGTGAGGATAGAATGAAGCCGTTTGGGTAGCGGCAAGAGACATGGTGAACACCAATGAATTGGTGAAGCACTTTGAAGAAACTAAGGCTAAGGATTCCAATAAAATGAAGCGTAGGCATTGATGAGGACATCAATCTCCTTTAGTGGGGGAGAGACGCTAGTAGCACACTTAGCTTCGAGGTTAATTGCTCCACAACATGAACTTGTTCTTTGGCTTGAGGGAATAAAGTCCAAACTTTAGTGGTGCAAAGAGAAAAGTATGAGATGAGGTCCTAGTCTTGTACTTGTGCTTGGTTAATGGAAGAGGGGGAATAGACATGCCAAACTAGGTTGGGTAAGCCGAGTAATTGGGGGCCATGGCTTGGAGGGGCCTTGGATAAAACCAAGAAACCTCTTAGCAGTGGGCTTGTCCGGGCGGGGACAAGGTGATGGCGCGTGCTCATAAAAGTGCTACCCGCGAGCTAACGAGAGTTGGCGCATGGGAGTCATGAACCCATGTCTCGAAAGAGCAAAGTGGGAACCGAGTCGGGCGGGACTTGGCATCACCCCTGTGCGATCGAGGCGTGGCTTAACAATGGAAAGCCATCTCGGAGTTGCAACCGAGACAACTTAGTGGAAGCGTTGAGGTCTCGCCTAGATGTGTCACGTTAGGCTAGTGGAGCCTAACGGGGGAGGCCCCAAAGGAGGGGCAACCCATGTGAGTCCCGAAGTAGGTGGGTCTAGTATAGGTTAGGTCCTTGGATGAGAGATCCAAAGTCGCTAACGGACCACCTAGGAACGACACCTTTGGGACTATGCCAAATTTGAAGATGCATTGTGGGGGTCGTGCCCTAAGGTAAACACAATGCCGCACCATAGAGGATGGCAACTTGAGAATTGGTGTGCCGACTACAAGTATAGTCGATGAGGGCATCGACTCCGTTTGGTGGGGGTGAGTGTCGCGCACCTCTCCATGAGGAGTGCCCGAAACACCATGGGCACAAGGGGGACCCCGGAGTGACACCCGGGACTTGTGGCGCCATTGGTGAGAGGGCCCAAGTGATCCTAGTGTGGGTGAGGGCCCCGGGCGTTGGGAACGCCTCCCACCCACGGAGACTAGGAGGCACAAGGGTAAGGCCATGAGATATGCGTAGCTCATGGCGTGGTGATTCTAGAATGCTCAAGAACACCTCAATCGGAGGTGTGAGCTAGGAGTTATGGCCATTTGAGTGGGGCGCTGTCCCGGGACAGCGCCCTGGTACAGCAGTGCCTGGGAGTGATTCCCGGGACTGCCAAGGTTCAAACAGGCATAACTTCCTCACCACTTGCCCGAATGGGGCAAGTGAGGAGTCCATCGGCATCTACGTGAAGCGTAGATGAGGATGGAGTGGTTGGTTGTTATGATCAGACATCATACAAGGAAGTTATGATGGTCTGAAGCTGTGGGGGCTTCTAGGCCCAGCGGCTAAGGGAAAATGTCCACTTGGCCCCAACTCTTGGTAGAGAGACAAGAGGTTGGTTGACGGTGGGGTAGGGGCCCCGCATAGAGTCCTAGAGGCTTATATGGGTGAGGTGGTGTGGCCTCACCCACCCGAGGCCGAACGGCACGGCCTCCATGGGCATTGGCCCATTGTGAGGCCATAGTTGCCTAGTATGGTTCGGGTTGTTGTAGTGTTGCTCCGGCAACACGATGATCAACATAGGATTGGACTTCCATGGATGGAAGTCCACATCAAAGAAATGGGTTACCGATTAAGGGGTGAGTCCCGAAAGCAAAGTAGGAGGGTTGGTTCCCCTTCTATGAACTATGTGGTCCGGGGTAAGAGGAGCTAACCATTAGCATGGCGGTATGCGAAGGGTTAGCGCTCGTAACCTTTGCTAGAAAGGAAAATTGGCAAGATTATTAAGGGACCTAGCAAGGGGTGCGACATACGCTCAGGTTTGGAAAGAAGATCCGACGCAGTAACAACAGACCATGCGTGCAACAACACAACAAGTGGGAGTCAGCTCTCAACGTCGACGGACAAATCACCTCCGTCACAATGATACCTTACCCAGGGATCGGCTGCATCATTCTCTTCCAGTCCCGAAAGAAGGCTAAGTTGGAAGACTACCGTATCACTATCAGCACCTTCCCTTCCTGCACATGCCCGGATTTTGTGGAGATGTCAGGTCGAGCACTTGGGAAGCGACGCAGTTGGGTGAACTGCAAGCACTTGTACTTCATCTTCCGTGTGACCTGCAACTTGGATCAATACCAAGATACTTTCATCCATGCTCCTAGCCTTAGTTTCAATGAAGTGAAGCACATCCTAGAAAGTGGCATCATGAAGCATGTGGGACCTTAGCGTAGATACCTATAGGAGCTAGGCTGCCCCCCTTATTTATAAGTTGTCGCTAAGTATTATTGCGTTGAGTATACTATAGTATGAGTGCACGTTTTCCGAAAATATCGCTGATATATCAGACCTATCATTATCTACATGATGTGTATTGTCATCGTTTCTATATATCTATAAAGGTTTCTAAATATTTATGGGTCTCTCCTTCCAACAGTAGTTTTAGGTTTCTGGTTGGCTAGGCTAATGTAGAATAGTTGAATACACTCTACATGTGATTACATTCAGATAGCCTTAGAGTCAGGTTTATAGGATTTTTGATAAAGTGAATTTCTGGTTAGGCTGGTTCTGCTGGGTAGGTTGGTTAGGTAGTTTGATTAAGTGAATTTCTGGTTAGGTTGGTTCTGCTGGGTAGGTTGGTTGTCGCAACCCTTGCTAAGCCCCTTTGACAATCTTGCCAATTTTCAATTTTAGCAAAGGTTACGAGCGCTAACCATTTGCATTCCGCCATGCTAATGGTTAGCTCCTCCTACCCCGGACCTTATAGTTCATAGGAGGGAACCAACCCTCCTACTTTGCTTTTGGGACTCACCCTTTAATCGGTAACCATTCCTTAGATGTGGACTTCCATCCATGGAAGTCCAATCCTATGTTGATCATCGCATTGCCGGAGCAACACTACAACAACCCGAACCATACTAGGCAACTATGGCCTCACATTAGGCCAATGCCAATGGAGGCCGTGCCGTTCGGCCTCGGGTGGGTGAGGCCACACCACCTCACCCATATAAGCCTCTAGGACTTCACGCGGGGCCCCTACCCCACCGTCAACCAACCTCTTGTCTCCCTACCAAGAGTTGGGGCCAAGTGGACATTTTCCTTTAGCGGCTGGGCCTAGAACCCCCCAGCAGCTTCAGACCATCATAACTTCCTTGTATGATGTCTGATCATAACAAACAACCACTCCATCCTCATCTACGCTTCACGTAGATGCCGATGGACTCCTCACTTGCTCCATTCGAGCAAGTCTTGAGGAAGTTATGCCTGTTTGAACCTTGGCAGTCCCGGGAATCCCTCCCAGGCACTGCTGTAACAGGGCGCTGTCCCGGGACAGCGCCCCACTCAAATGGCCATAACTCCTAGCTCACACCTCCGATTGAGGTGTTCTTGAGCATTCTAGAATCACCACGCCATGAGCTACGCATAGCTCATGGCCTTACCCTTGTGCCTCCTAGTCTTCGTGGGTGGGAGGCGTTCCCAACGCCCGGGGCCCTCACCCACACTAGGATCACTTGGGCCCTCTCACCAACGGCACCACAAGTCCCGGGTGTCACTCCGGGGTCCCCCTTGTGCCCATGGTGTTTCGGGCACTCCTCATGGAGAGGTGCGCGACACTCACCCCCACCAAACGGAGTCGATGCCCTCATCGACTATACTCGTAGTCGGCACACCAATTCTCAAGTTGCCATCCTCTATGGTGCGGCATTGTGTTTACCTTAGGGCGCGACCCCCACAATGCATCTTCAAATTTGGCATAGTCCCAAAGGTGTCGTTACTAGGTGGTCCGTTAGCGACCTTGGACCTCCTCCAAGGACCTAACCTACAATAGATCCACCTACTTTGAGACTCACTTGGGTTGCCCCTCCTTTGGGGCCTCCCCCGTTAGGCTTCACTAGCCTAACATGACACATCTAGGCGAGACCTCAACGCTTCCATTAAGTTGTCTCGGTTGCAACTCCGAGATGGCTTTCCATTGTTAAGCCACGCCTCGATCGCACGGGGGTGATGCCAAGTCCCGCCCGACTCGGTTCCCACTTTGCTCTTTCGAGACATGGGTTCATGACTCCCATGCGCCAACTCTCGTTAGCTCGCGGGTAGCACTTTTATGAGCACGCGCCATCACCTTGTCCCCGCCCGGACAAGCCCACAACTAAGAAGTTTCTTGGTTTATCCAAGGCCCTTCCAAGCCATAGCCCCCAATTACTCGGCTTACCCAACCTAGTTTGGCATATCTATTCCCCCTCTTCCATTAACCAAGCACAAGTACAAGACTAGGACCTCATCTCATACTTTTCTCTTTGCACCACTAAAGTTTGGACTTTATTCCCTCAAGCCAAAGAACAAGTTCACGTTGTGGAGTAATTAGCCTCGAAGCTAAGTGTGCTACTAGGGTCTCTCCCGCACTAAAGGAGATTGATGTCCTCATCAATGCCTACGCTTCATTTTATTGGAATGTCTAGCCTTACTTTCTTCAAAGTGCTTCACCAATTCCTTGGCGTTCATCATGTCTCTTGCCGCTACCCAAACGGCTTCATTCTATCGTCACCATTTCACCAAGTAGTCCTTTGTACATTTTCTTTCATTTTCACTTGGGCTTCCTACACTTGAGGATGCCCTCTTACCTCATGTTCCAAATGACGTCCACAAGGTGGGGAGGTGGCCTAATCACTTGTTTGTGATCGGGCCACAAGGTGTCGTCCTTAAATGATTTTAGGAATGAGACATGAAATGTCGGATGCACTTTGATCTTGGGCGGTAATTCCAACTTATATATGTCCTTGAACACTTGTTCCACAATGGAAAACGGAGCTCCAATTTTGGACATGAACTTTGGAGTGAGGCCTTCCGGCTAGGTGAAGTTGTTCACATTCAACAACACCTTTTGGCCCACCTCATTCTCCACTTCGCGTCTTCCGGCATTGATTTGCACTCCGTAGCACCTTCGGGCTTTCTCCACCAACAACTTGGTCATCTCCAAGACTTGTTTACGATCCTTGGCCAAGTCCTCACCATCTTGGTTGAACTCTAGTGTTGAATGTGCCCCCTCGAGAGCTAGGTTAATAGGTTGGAGCGCATCCACTCCATAAGCCACCACCAAAGACCACCCCTTGGTAGCCAAGTGCGTGGCTACATTGCAATTACACTCCGCTCGACCCACATAGTCCGCCCAATCTCCTTGGTCCGCCCCAAGACTCCATTCACACGCTCCGTTTTCCCATCCATTTGGGAATGCAAGGCCGTGCTAAACCTTAGTTTCATTCCGACCTCCTTAGAGAAATGCATTGAAAATGCACTTGTGAACTTTGGATCTTGATCCCACACAATCACTCTTGGCAACCCGTGGTGCCTCAACCATCCTTTGAGAAAAGGCTATGCGGTCTCCAACGCGGCGGCGGTTCCCACAATCGGCACCATGTGTGCCAACTTGGCAAACCGCTCTACCATCAACAAGATGGTATCATACCCATGTGACTCCGGCAAACTTGTGATCAAATCCATGCACATAGTATGCCATGGTGCCGACGGGATAGGGAACGGTTGCAAGAAACCGCCTTGCTTTTGGTAAGAGGCTCGGTTCACTTGGCACTTTGTTCACGCCTTCACAAAGTGGGTTATATTCTCTTTTATGCACCGCCAATGGTACCTCTTTGACACCATTCTATGGCGGCTTTTTCTTTCTCCTCTATGGCCGGCAATAAGACTATCATATTCCTCCTTCAAAACCGATAGCCTCAACTTGCCTTGTGTCACATACACCCAACTTTGCTTGCACTTGAACAATCCGTCCACCAACTTAACCTCTTTGAGCACCTTGCTCTTGCGAAGCTCACCTAAAAGTTTTTGTGCTTTGGGGTAGTTAATTTACCCCTCCCGTATCTTGCATCACAAGTTTCCTTCGCCGGCACACATTAGCCACAAGGTTTGGATGGTTCTCATTGCTTGGAACTCTTCCGGTCTACTTCGCGCATCCGGCACCACATTTCCGCAGTCCGGTTTGTGGATCAAATCCACCTTTATAAGCGCCAAACTATCATGTCACCACAATGACTTGGCGCTCACTTGCGCTTGTATGTCAAAATACTTTTAGGACACATTGTCCATGTAGACCTTTGCTTTGTGCGACCCCAAATAGCGTCGCCACCTCTTCAAGCAATGCACTATGGCAAAGAAGTTCTTTATCATGAGTTGGTTGTCTTCTTTGACAACCATCGAGCTTCATGCTCCCATATGCAATGGCCATCCATCTTACACATAATCCACCATTGGCAAAGACACTCACCCCCATATGCACCTCAAGAGGTTTGTCAAACTCCGCGAACTTGAGCACGGGCGGCGAAGAGAACTTGGTCTTAAGCTCCCCAAAGACTTGGTGAAAAGGCTCATCCCACTATTGGGATAGCCATTTCTTTCACAAGTTTCACAAGGTCGGACAACCATCAAGCTTAACGCTCTCATATGCAATGGCCATTCACCTTGCATTAACCATCCGCCAATAGTAAAGTCACTCGCCCCTGTATGCACCTCAAAAGGTTTGTCAACCTCCGCGAACTTAAGCACGGGCGGCGAAGAGAACTTGCTTTCAAGCTCCCCACAGGCTTGGTGACAAGGCTCATCCCACTCTTAGGATAGCCATTTTTTTTTTTCAACAAATTGACTAAGGTCCTAGCAACCTTAGAAAAAACTTGAATGAAATGGTGGTAGCAGTTGGCTAGGCTAACAAATGACCTAACTTAGCCGTTTTTTTGAGTCAAAGACCAATTCTCCTCTTGGATTGCCTTGACATTTTTCATGTTCTTCCACCAATTTCCTTTGTCACCACATACCTCAAAAACTCAATATCTTGTTGAGCAAAGTTATTTTTCACTCCTTGGCGGTAACTTTTTGGGCAACACATTGGTGAATACATCCTTGTATCTCACCAACATCCCACCAAACGGTTTAGTGGAGGCCCATCTTTCCTAGCCTCCCCATAAGTTCTTTGGAGTTGCTCCAATTGAACTCCAACCATCATGTTTTCCATTTTGCATTTGGTCCATTAAGACCAAATTCAACTTGGATCCTCCTACCAGAGGACTCCTTGTCAATTTGAACTTCATCTCCTTGTCATTATGACACATCATAATGCACCGCAAGCACACCGGCTTCGGCCTCACATCTATCATGTGAGTTTCAAAGAAGGTGACCTTTACAATGACATGCACCTTATTAATTTCACATGGTGTGAGATTTTGACAAAATTCAATGTCCCACATTGAAAGGTTACATGCATCGCGGCTTCCTTTGCTTCATGCGGTTCGCCCTTTGCAAACCGCAACTTGGTGGGCTTGCCCGCTCTATGCGTCGACAAGCCCCAACCCCCTTATGAGCTTTGGGCTCATGAAAGAGTCCATTGCCTCTTTGTCAACTCATGAGACATATCTCCGATTACTTGAGCCTCAAGGTATAAAAGACTTGGCCTTGGCTTAAGGCTATTAGCCTTGGCCACAAAGCCATAGTCTAACATTCGGTCCACGGCAACAATATGTTTTGGCTTGGTCTGCAAAGCCAACTTTTAACATCCCGTCCGCGGCACAAATATGTTCTAGCTTGGTACCACCAATTCACATTGTAACATTCCGTCCGCAGCCCAAACATTATATGGATTAGTAGCATAAAACCAACTTCTAACATTCCGCATACGGCATAATATGATTTGGCTTGGTACCACAAAGCCACCTTCCACATTGCGTCCGCGGAACGAGCATGATTTGCCTTGGTATAACGGCCACACTACTTACGCCCATTTCCTTGAGACCTCTTTCAGCTAAACCCACTTCATGGTGGTACGCCATCGAACTTCTTTTTAGGACCATCGACTTCAATGTTCTTCAAATCTTAAAGATTCCCGATACGTCCTCAAGAAGCTTTGGGGACTCGGACATGGAATTCACCACCCGCTTTTGAAACCCACCTAAAACGATGCATTTCTTAGAAAGCTCGTCCATCCTAGATGTACCATTCATTTGGGTGTGAAATTCGCACATATACGCCTTAAGAGACCCCGCGTGCCTCATGTGCCCCAAGTTCATTTCAACATCACCACCTTCTAAGCATTTCGAATTGGAATTTCAATCCAACATTAATGCCTGTCGCGCACCTCTCCATGAGGAGTGCCCAAAACACCATGGGCACAAGGGGGACCCCGGAGTGACACCCGGGACTTGTGGCGCCGTTGGTGAGAGGGCCCAAGTGATCCTAGTGTGGGTGAGGTCCCCGGGCGTTGGGAACGCCTCCCATCCACGAAGACTAGGAGACACAAGGGTAAGGCCATGAGCTATGCGTAGCTCATGGCGTGGTGATTCTAGAATGCTCAAGAACACCTCAATCGGAGGTGTGAGCTAGGAGTTATGGCCATTTGAGTGGGGCGCTGTCCCGGGACAGCGCCCTGTTACAGCAGTGCCTGGGAGTGATTCCCGGGACTGCCAAGGTTCAAACAGGCATAACTTCCTCAGCACTTGCCCGAATGGGGCAAGTGAGGAGTCCATCGGCATCTACGTGAAGCGTAGATGAAGATGGAGTGGTTGGTTGCTGGAATCAGACATCATACGAGGAAGTTATGATGGTCTGAAGCTGCTGGGGGCTTCTAGGCCCAGCGGCTAAGGGAAAATGTCCACTTGGCCCCAACTCTTGGTAGAGAGACAAGAGGTTGGTTGACGGTGGGGTAGGGGCCCCGCGTAGAGTCCTAGAGGCTTATATGGGTGAGGTGGTGTGGCCTCACCCACCCGAGGCCGAACGGCACAGCCTCCATGGGCATTGGCCCAATGTGAGGCCATAGTTGCCTAGTATGGTTCGGGTTGTTGTAGTGTTGCTCCGGCAACGCGATGATCAACATGGGATTGGACTTCCATGGATGGAAGTCCACATCTAGGAATGGGTTACCGATTAAGGGGTGAGTCCCTAAAGCAAAGTAGGAGGGTTGGTTCCCTCCTATGAACTATAAGGTCCGGGGTAGGAGGAGCTAACCATTAGCATGGCGGAATGCGAATGGTTAGCGCTCGTAACCTTTGCTAGAATTGAAAATTGGCAAGATTGCTAAGGGGGTTAGCAAGGGTTGCGACACGTGGTATCAGAGCAGGGTTCCAATATTTTGAGCTCGCACTTTGAGGGAAACATGGCTATCAAAAATGCGGGTTATGATGGTGACCCGGGGTTTCCAAAAGGTTGTGAGGCTCAAATTGGAACAAGGATCATGTGCAAGTGAAATTTGACCATACCATTGGTTCTAATGACAATGGTGGGCATGAGGGTGGATTTGGTAAGGAAAATGGAGGAGTGCTTGGAAAAGGGCTCCCGCAAACCTCAAAAAAACATTTGGGGCCTAGAATACCGAATGCACCCAAAACCTTGGAGGGCATTAATGTTGGATTGAAATTCCAATTCGAAATGCTTGGAAGGTATTGATGTTGGAATGAATTTGGTGCTAATGAGGCACCCGGGGCTTCTTAAGGCCTATGTGCGCTATTCAAACGCATAAATGAAGGATACACCTAAAACGGACGAGTTTTCTAAGAAATGCATCCTTTTAGGTGGGGTTTTAAAAGCAGGTGGTGGATGCCTTGTTTAAGTCCCCAAGGCTTCTTGAGGACATGGTGGGGACCTTACTCAACTTATTAAGGAAATGGCTATCCCAAGAGTGGGATGAGCCTTGTCACCAAGCCCTTGGGAAGCTCAAGAGCAAGTTCCCTTCACAAGATGTGGTTAAGTTTCCAGGTTTTCATAAGCATTTTGAGGTGCACATGGAGACGAAGGACTTTACCATTGGCGGATGTTGATCCAAGATGAAGGACCATTGCATATGAGAGCAATAAGCTCAATGGTTGTTAAACCTTGTCCGGCTTGTGCAAGACATGGCTATCCCAAGAGTGGGATGAGCCGTGCCACCAAGTCCTTGAGGAGCTTAAGACAAAGTTCTCTTCGCCGCCCGTGCTCAAGTTCGCGGAATTTGACAAACCTTTTGAGGTGCATACGGGGGCAAGTGACTTTACCATTGGCGGATGTTGATCCAAGATGGATGCCCATTGCATATGGGACCATTAAGCTTAAAGGTTGTCGAACCTTGTGCGAGTTGTGAAAGAAAAAGCTATCTCAAGAGTGGGATGAGCCTTGTCCCAAAGTCTTTGGGGAGCTTAAGACAAAGTCCTCTTTGCCACCCGTGTTCAAGTTTGCGGAGCTTGAAAAACCTTTTGAGGTGCATACGGGGGGCGAGTGACTTTGCCATTGGCGGATGTTGATGCAAGATGGATGGCCATTGCATATGAGAGCATGAAGCTGGATGGTTATCCGACCTTATCTGACTTGTGGAAGAAATGGCTATCCCAAAAGTGGGATGAGCCTTGCAACCAAGTCTTTGGGGAGCTTAAGAGCAAGTTCTCTTTGCCGCCCGTGCTCAAGTTCGTGGAGTTTGACAAACCTTTTGAGGTGCATATGGGGGCGAGTAACTGTGCCAATGGTGTATTGTTAATGTAAGATGGATGGCCATTGCATATGCGAGCATGAAGCTCGATGGTTGTCAAAGAAGACAACCAACTCATGACAAAGAACTTCTTTGCAGTAGTGCATTGCTTGAAGATGTGGCGACATTATTTGGGGTCGCACAAATCAAAGGTCTACATGGACAATGTGTCCTAAAAGAATTTTGACATTCAATCGCAAGTGAGCGCCAAGTCATTGCGGTGGCATGATAGTTTGGCGCTTATGAAGGTGGATTTGATCCACAAACCGGACCGTGGAAATGTGGTGCCGGATGCGCTAAGTAGACGGGAAGAGTTCCAAGCAATGAGAACCATCCAAACCTTGTGACTAATGTGTGCCGGCGAAAGAAACTTGTGATGCAAGATACGGGAGGGGTAAATTAATTACCCCAAAGCACGAAAACTTTTAGGTGAGCTTCGCAAGAGCAAGGTGCTCAAAGAGGTTAAGTTGGTGGACGGATTGTTCAAGTGCAAACAAAGTTGGGTGTATGTGCCACAAGGCAAGTAAAGGCTATCGGTTTTGAAGGAGAAATGTGATAGTCCTATTGCCGGCCATAGAGGAGAAAGAAAAAACCGCCGTAGAATGGTGTCATGGAGGTACCATTGGCGGTGCATAAAGGAAGATATAGCCCAAAGGAAGATATAGCCCACTTTGTGAAGGCTTGAATCAAAGTGCCAAGTGAACCGAGCCTCTTACCAAAAGCAAGGCGGCTTCTTGCAACCGTTGCCTATCCCGTTGGCGCCATGGCATGGTATGTGGATGGACTTGATCACAAGTTTGCCGGAGTCACATGGATATGATGCCATCTTGTTGATGGTAGAGCGGTTTGCCAAGTGGGCACACATGGTGCCGATTGTGGGAACCGCCACCGCGTTGGAGACCGCATAGCCTTTCTCAAAGGATGGTTGAGGCACCACGGGTTGCCAAGAGTGATTGTGTAGGATCAAGATCCAAAGTTCACAAGTGCATTTTCAATGCATTTCTCTAAGGAGGTCGGAATGAAACTAAGGTTTAGCACGACCTTGCATTCCCAAATGAATGGGAAATCGGAGCGTGTGAATGGAGTCTTGAAGCAATACTTGAGGAACTTGGTGGGGGTGGACCAAGGAGATTGGGCGGACTATGTGGGTCGAGCGGAGTGTAATTGCAATGTAGCCACGCACTTGGCTACCAAGGGGTGGTCTTTGGTGGTGGCTTATGGAGTGGATGCGCTCCAACCTATTAACCTAGCTCTCGAGGGGGCACATTCAACACTAGAGTTCAACCAAGATGGTGAGGACTTGGCCAAGAAGCGTGAACAAGTCTTGGAGATGACCAAGTTGTTGGTGGAGAAAGCCCGAAGGTGCTACGGAGTGCAAGTCAATGCCGGAAGACGCGAAGTGGACAATGAGGTGGGCCAAAAGGCGTTGTTGAATGTGAACAACTTCACTTAGCCGGAAGGCCTCACTCCAAAGTTCATGTCCAAAATTGGAGCTCTGTTTCCCATTGTGGAACAAGTGGTCAAGGACATATATAAGTTGGAATTACCGCCGGAGATCAAAGTGCATCCGACATTTCATGTCTCATTACGAAAGTCATTTTAGGACGACACCTTGTGGCCCGATCACAAGCAAGTGATTAGGCCACCTCCCCACCTTGTGGACGTCATTTGGAACATGAGGTAAGAGGGCATCCTCAAGTGTAGGAAGCCCAAGTGAAAAGGAAAGAAAAAGTACAAAGGAATACTTGGTGAAATGGTGAGGATACCATGAGAAAGAAACCGCTTGGGTGGCGGCAAGAGACATGGTCAACACCAATGAATTGGTGAAGCACTTTGAAGAAAGTAAGGCTAGACATTCCAATAAAAAGAAGCGTAGGCATTGATGAGGACATCAATCTCCTTTAGTGGGGGAGAGACTCTAGTAGCAAACATAGCTTCGAGGTTAATTGCTCCACAACATGCACTTGTTCTTTGGCTTGAGGGAATAAAGTCCAAACTTTAGTGGTGCAAAGAGAAAAGTATGAGATGAGGTCCTAGTCTTGTACTTGTGCTTGGTTAATGGAAGAGGGGAAATAGACATGCCAAACTAGGTTGGGTAAGCCGAGTAATTGGGGGCCATGGCTTGGAGGGGCCTTGGATAAAACCAAGAAACTTTTTAGTTGTGGGCTTGTCCGGGCGGGGACAAGGTGATGGCGCGTGCTCATAAAAGTGCTACCCGCGAGCTAACGAGAGTTGGCGCATGGGAGTCATGAACCCATGTCTCGAAAGAGCAAAGTGGGAACCGAGTCGGGCGGGACTTGGCATCACCCCCGTGCAATCGAGGCGTGGCTTAACAATGGAAAGCCATCTCGGAGTTGCAACCGAGACAACTTAGTGGAAGCGTTGAGGTCTCACCTAGATGTGTCATGTTAGGCTAGTGGAGCCTAACGGGGGAGGCCCCAAAGGAGGGGCAACCCAAGTGAGTCCCAAAGTAGGTGGGTCTAGTATAGGTTAGGTCCTTGGATGAGAGATCCAAGGTCGCTAACGGACCACCTAGGAACGACACCTTTGGGACCATGCCAAATTTGAAGATGCATTGTGGGGGTCGCGCCCTAAGGTAAACACAATGCCGCACCATAGAGGATGGCAACTTGAGAATTGGTGTGCCGACTACGAGTATAGTCGATGAGGGCATCGACTCCGTTTGGTGGGGGTGAGTGTCGCGCACCTCTCCATGAGGAGTGCCCAAAACACCATGGGCACAAGGGGGACCCCGGAGTGACACCCGGGACTTGTGGCGCCGTTGGTGAGAGGGCCCAAGTGATCCTAGTGTGGGTGAGGTCCCCGGGCGTTGGGAACGCCTCCCATCCACGAAGACTAGGAGACACAAGGGTAAGGCCATGAGCTATGCGTAGCTCATGGCGTGGTGATTCTAGAATGCTCAAGAACACCTCAATCGGAGGTGTGAGCTAGGAGTTATGGCCATTTGAGTGGGGCGCTGTCCCGGGACAGCGCCCTGTTACAGCAGTGCCTGGGAGTGATTCCCGGGACTGCCAAGGTTCAAACAGGCATAACTTCCTCAGCACTTGCCCGAATGGGGCAAGTGAGGAGTCCATCGGCATCTACGTGAAACGTAGATGAAGATGGAGTGGTTGGTTGCTGGAATCAGACATCATACAAGGAAGTTATGATGGTCTGAAGCTGCTGGGGGCTTCTAGGCGCAGCGGCTAAGGGAAAATGTCCACTTGGCCCCAACTCTTGGTAGAGAGACAAGAGGTTGGTTGACGGTGGGGTAGGGGCCCCGCGTAGAGTCCTAGAGGCTTATATGGGTGAGGTGGTGTGGCCTCACCCACCCGAGGCCGAACGGCACGGCCTCCATGGGCATTGGCCCAATGTGAGTCCATAGTTGCCTAGTATGGTTCGGGTTGTTGTAGTGTTGCTCCGGCAACGCGATGATCAACATGGGATTGGACTTCCATGGATGGAAGTCCACATCTAGGAATGGGTTACCGATTAAGGGGTGAGTCCCTAAAGCAAAGTAGGAGGGTTGGTTCCCTCCTATGAACTATAAGGTCCGGGGTAGGAGGAGCTAACCATTAGCATGGCGGAATGCGAAGGGTTAGCGCTCGTAACCTTTGCTAGAATTAAAAATTGGCAAGATTGCTAAGGGGGTTAGCAAGGGTTGCGACAATGCCCTCCAAGGTTTTGGGTGCATTCGGTATTCTAGCCCCGAATACTTTTCGAGGTTTGCAGGAGCCTTTTCAAAGCACTCCTCCATTTTCCTCCGAATCCACCCTCATGCCGACCATTGTCATTAGAATCAATGGTATGGTCAAATTCCACTTGCACATGATCCTTGTTCCAATTTGAGCCTCACAACCTTTTGGAAACCCCGGGCTCACCATCATAACCCGCATTTTTTGATAGCCATGTTTCCCTCAAAGTGCGAGCTCAAAATTTGGAACCCTGCTCTGATACCAAGTGTCGCAACCCTTGCTAAGCCCCTTTGACAATCTTGCCAATTTTCAATTTTAGCAAAGGTTACGAGCGCTAACCATTTGCATTCCGCCATGCTAATGGTTAGCTCCTCCTACCCCGGACCTTATAGTTCATAGGAGGGAACCAACCCTCCTACTTTGCTTTTGGGACTCACCCTTTAATCGGTAACCATTCCTTAGATGTGGACTTCCATCCATGGAAGTCCAATCCTATGTTGATCATCGCATTGCCGGAGCAACACTACAACAACCCGAACCATACTAGGCAACTATGGCCTCACATTAGGCCAATGCCAATGGAGGCCGTGCCGTTCGGCCTCGGGTGGGTGAGGCCACACCACCTCACCCATATAAGCCTCTAGGACTTCACGCGGGGGCCCTACCCCACCGTCAACCAACCTCTTGTCTCCCTACCAAGAGTTGGGGCCAAGTGGACATTTTCCTTTAGCGGCTGGGCCTAGAACCCCCCAGCAGCTTCAGACCATCATAACTTCCTTGTATGATGTCTGATCATAACAAACAACCACTCCATCCTCATCTACGCTTCACGTAGATGCCGATGGACTCCTCACTTGCTCCATTCGAGCAAGTCTTGAGGAAGTTATGCCTGTTTGAACCTTGGCAGTCCCGGGAATCCCTCCCAGGCACTGCTGTAACAGGGCGCTGTCCCGGGACAGCGCCCCACTCAAATGGCCATAACTCCTAGCTCACACCTCCGATTGAGGTGTTCTTGAGCATTCTAGAATCACCACGCCATGAGCTACGCATAGCTCATGGCCTTACCCTTGTGCCTCCTAGTCTTCGTGGGTGGGAGGCGTTCCCAACGCCCGGGGCCCTCACCCACACTAGGATCACTTGGGCCCTCTCACCAACGGCACCACAAGTCCCGGGTGTCACTCCGGGGTCCCCCTTGTGCCCATGGTGTTTCGGGCACTCCTCATGGAGAGGTGCGCGACATTGGTTATGTAGTTTGATTAAGTGAATTTCTAGTTTGGGTTCATGTGGACTTGTTTCGGTCCCGAAACTAGTTAGGCTGGTCAGGGAGGGTAGGCTGGTTAGGCTCGTTAAATATTTTGATTTTCTGAATTTCTGGTTTGGGTTCATGTGGACTTGTTTCGGTCCCGAAACTAGTTAGGCTGGTTAGGGAGGGTAGGGTGGTATTGTGATTAGAGTAAGTGAATTTTTGGTTAGGCTAATGTGTACTTGTTTCGGTCCCAAAACTAGTTACTTTCAGTCTAGATTAGGTTGCATTCGGATAGCCTTAGAGTCAGGCTGGTTAGGTATTTTGAGTAAGTGAATTTCTGGTTAGGCTGGTTCGGCTGGTAGGTTTAAGATATAGTGAATAATATGGTTAGGCTAGTTAGGCTGGTTAGGCTTGTATGTTTTAGATTAAGTGAATATCTGGTTAGGCTTATGTGGACTAGATGTGGACTAATGTATTTCTTGTAAGGCTGGCTAGGCTAATGTAGACTACTTCAATACAGTGTAGATGTAGTGGTTTTCCGTTGAGGCGATACCAATTCCCACGGAAATAGGTCCATCATTTTTACTAAAAAAAGAGGTCCCACGATTTTTCTATTTTCTATTCTAAATTTAGAAAGTTTATTACTATAATTGGAAAGCGTTGACTTTTTTCTGCTCACCGCTCACACGGTAGCGTCGTTGCCTCCCGAGCTGGTCTCAATTCGGCGTTCTTAAGCAACAACTGCTGGTGCTTCTCTGCAAGCAGTAGGTGTGACATGAGTTGTGAGTGTTGTGTAAACCTCATGTTCCTATATTGTTGAGACAATATAGCAGTGGCAGGGGGGAAGGTAGATAGTGTCTTCTCAATCAATTCGGCTTCGGTGATGGTCTCTCCACAAAGCCTCAATTGTGCCGTAATTCTGTGTAACTCGGAGTTGAATGACACGAAATCAGGAAAGTCGAGGACTCTCAAGTTGATCCAATCGCTCCTAGCCTGTGGTAGAAACAACGTTTGTTGATGATCGAACCGTGCTTTGAGCTGAGTCCACAACCTTGCTGGATCGCTAACTTGAATGTATTGTAGTCATAGATGGTCCAGGTGTCTCTTTAGTATCACAAGGGCCTGAGACTTGTAGACATCTGAGATCTCCTTCGTAGGATTAGTTTCAAGACAAATGTCTAACTCTTTGGCCGCTAAGTAATGTTTGGCATCATTTAGCCATTCAAGAAAGTTGGATCCATCAGAGGTCAATGGTTCAAATGCAAGTGCTTGTAATCTGGACCCTGAAGGGGCGGAAGAAGATGGTTGAGTTGCCATTACTACGGGATCTACCCTCTTAGGCTTATGCCTAGATGACATTGTGTATACAGATAGTAGCACTTATCAGAAGTTGTGAAGAACCTGAACTATATTTTGGACAGTATGAAGGTATTAAAACACTATTGTCTTCTTTCAGAGTTCACTCAAAGTTTTTGTCTAGTCAGATCAGGTAGTATGTCGGCATCATAAGTGACTTACTTTATATCTGATCTATACCATACCCGATTCTAAGTTCAGATGGTACTATCTGTGACAATATACATACTGATTATCCTAGCTGCTACGGCAGACAGTATTTCGGCATGAAAAAGTTTTAGATTTCGTCTTCAATCTATATCTGGTCCTGCTGTGAGTTCAGATCTTAGTTTATGAACTAATGTACATGTATATAGATCCTTTCTCTAGTGCTATAACAGATCTGTAAAACTATGTGTCAGGTATTCAAAAGAGTAAGAGCTACAGTTCGGCAGTATTTCTCTAATGAAAATGAAGACTGAAGATAACTCTCAAGTGAAATCAGACATCTATTCAAAGAAAAACAAGACAAAGCTTAAAGAAAATCAAAGTGATACTCCTTGAGTATGAACCAGGTGAGACTGTCAAGCTTCTGGAGTGCATCCTAAGTGGTATGATGTGCTCCGAAGTTGCCATGCAGAGTTCTCATGTTGAGGTCAGACTGATGTAAGAGCTCCGTCAAAAATACTAAGTATACTCTCAATCTCAGTTGCTTCAAAGACTAAAAAAGAACAGCCTTTCGGCGTGGGAATCAGTTTCAGAAGTGATAACTAGAACTTCAAGAAAGTAGGAGTAAGTGGATGGAAGAAGCGCCTTAGAGCAAGGTGTTGATAACGTGTTAAGTAACTAATAAGGTAGACAAAGTGGCAGCATAACGATGTAAGAAAATCTTATGAGCCTCAACCAAATGCGGGGGCTATATATACATGAGTACACTCTCGGTGCAATTACTGCACCGATAGATGTTGTTAGCTTAGTCTTCCTACGTAGCGGCTTCCCTCCTAATCCTCGGTAAGTGAGCTTAGTTAAGTCTTCCCGCTGATACCTCGGACCCTGGACCCCGGTCTTTAATACCGGCAGCTTCTAATTAGAGTTGGATCTATCTTGGGTTGCCTAGTTAGATTCTTATCTACAACAAGACAGATGTGTTGTAGAAGACTCAAACAATTTATTTTTTTTAATTTATTTTTCCCCATTCAATGGAAACTGTATTTCCCACCTCTAAATTATTTAACCTTGAATCTAGTCAAAGCAGTTCCAAACAAGGGACCAGAGTAATGTCGCGCACTAAGATAGACCGGTCTTAAAGGGTTATTTTTTTCCGACTAGCCCACTTCTCTTAGGAAATGAAATCGTGATTAGTACAAGATGGCCTTATTAACTAAAATGAGCCAATTGGATCATTATGAGACAATCCGTACCTTGGGAATGTGCATTGGGAACGTAGTTCACGAGCGAAATCTTGTGAAAATAACTTCATTAACAATGTTGAGAACAACCAAAAGGTCATCAAGAGAGGAAAACATTGTGTTTTAAAGATCAGAGTTGATTCATATATGCTAGAAGGGCACATATTGCGTAACAAAGTAGAACTTAGGTTTAACCCTAACCACGGGTGAAAGCCTGTGACCAACCAACGCTGTGCAACACAAGCGGAAAATTAGTTTACACAAGCTTGACTACACAAAAGAAGGTCATGACATATTCAAAGCAACGATGCGCACAAAAACAAATGTGTTTTAAAATTATTGGTTTAATCAATGCAGCCTCAATAAACAATACTCAAATTACTTTGGACTCAAAGTAGAAGGATACATGTAACCACGGGTGAACGCCCGTGACTAAACCAACACAACGCAACACATGCATGAAAATCCATAACACAAGCCTCATTAACCAAAAGTAGGTCATCACAACTGAGAAGCAACAATGCGCATGACAACGTATGTGTGCTACAAAAGTTATTGGTCAAATCATACAAGCCATAATAGGCACATAATATTTCTCAAAGTAGAGGGATACTTGCATCCACGGGTGAAAGCCTGTCACAACCCAACAGCGGGTGTAAAATGCGGGAACATTCCACAACACATCCAGGATACGAGTGATGACAACACAACAACACAAATGATAGCTGACCACAACCATGAGTACACCATGCACATGACAGCTATATATGTCAAAAAATAAGTGGTTGAACCATATATACCACAGTGGGCACATGATATTACAGAAAGAATATGGACAAATGTACCACGGGTGAACGCCCGTCAAGTTCCAAAACTACGCTAATTATTGCACTATCTATAACCAAAAAGGTCCGCTTAAGCACAATAGGAGTACGAATCTTTAATCCTTTTCAATTTTATGTCATGAGGTTTCCTTTGAGTTGCAGTCCTTTGCTTGCGCTTTAGCTCTTCTACACGAAGATTGTCATTCATCAAAATAGTAGCTTCTCGAAGTTGTTTCACCCTTGCAACCATGTAATCAGACATTGATGATGTAATATTGGGCGAACCGCACTTCCAACATCCAGAACTATTTCCAGATCCCATGGGCTCATTGGGGTGAGGCGCTTGGAGAGCAAGTTGTCTCTTCGCCCGAGGGGGTTGATTTGTGACTGGAGCTTCACCCGCTACCGCAACCGCAATCGCAACAGCAACCGCAACATCACATGATTGCAGCATCTGTGTCTATGACAACAGCAGGACATGTTCATATTAAAATCCCCTAGGATGAAGAGAATACTGCAAAAGGGGATTCAAATTGAAAATGAATTACCTTAGGACATGGTGACGAAACTTCGGCGAAGTCCGCATTAGCATCTGCAACATGTTGTCGACGAGGTGGAGTGGGAACATGTATTCAATGGGGAATGTTGTAAGGATACATGGAGATTATTGCATGGAAGAAGGACATCCAAAACATGTTTGCCACGGGCGAACGCCCGTGGGACAATGACAAACTAATACCCAATGTTTAAATATATGCACTATATACCTAGTGTTTATAAATATACAATATCCAACACATATATATATAGGTTTAGATGACTGTGCCAATAGAACAAGTTTACATGAGCAAAAACAACAACGCCAAAACACAAATAAAGTGAAGTGCTCAGCCAATACAACTTCAGTTCCACATAAATCCAATAAAATGTACATCTTGAATTCCTCTACACTATATGAAGATGCCCTTTGGGTGTCTACAAAGACATCTGCGTTGCTAGAATTCTACGGTAAGAAGCCAGTTGGCTATGTCTAGCCAACGCATGCTTATAAATTTGTGAATTGGGTAAATCTAGATTGAAGGGTCCCTGGCCTGATGGATAAGGGTTGCTCCCGATAAAATCTGGTACATATTGTTGAGAATTCAAGAGGTTCTAGAGGTAATTATGTAGAGTATCCAAGCTCTGGTTTGCAAAAAATGAAGGGGGATTAATAATGCTCCCTGGAGAGTTCGGGATGCATTTGTAAGGGGAGTCATCAACAAGTAATATTGTTCTATGAGTGTGCAAAGGAAAAAATGACACGTTAGCAGCCATGCCGCGGCCGGTGTTGGAGTAGTCCAACTTTGTCTATAGAGCACAGAGCACATCATGCATTCACGACATTGTCGTTGCATGTTTGCACGCAAAGTCAATTTTGGGGTGACTAGTGATTTTGTCGTGGCAGAAATAACTTTTTTTCGTTTGTTGTATAGCGCATAGCGACGGGTCTGAACATTTTCTCCAAGGGAGCAGCTTTGTAGTCGCAATGTGTTTTGGAAATGAAGATAATCCAATTTATGGCAACATATGTGTGCTTTGCAATATATTATGCTCTTGTTCTATATGTGCCCGTGCTCATTTGGAATGCGCAACCTGTAGGTCGTTTCATGGGGACGCTCAAGGAAAACTTGATTGAAAAGTAGTCGTTGCAACAACTGTCCACCGTGACGTCAATAGAATATCCCATACGTTCATGCAGACATCCACCCCAACGCTTATGCATGTGAACGATGACATCCATATTGACGGGATCTTGTCTTCCAAAACGAGTCCTCAGACATGTTCATTTATGTCCACCACACCATCAGAACCTTTCGTGGTGAACATGATATTGGAAATCACATTCTACTGTCACATAGGATGGCTGGAAAGACAACGCCTAAAACTACAATTCCACAAAATTTAATGTCCACGACCAATATGATGTCCCCCATAACATTCTCCCATCCTACAGGACGTCAACCAAAACACTGATTGCAATTGCAATTCCACAAAATGCTATGTCCACGTCAATTCTTTGTGGGGTCCAAATGTCACCCCACGCGAGCGAAGGATTCTATGTCAAAATGGTCATCCTGGCACTGCCAGCCCATGAACTACTCGCGTGGAGCTTACCTGTACTCCACGTGTCCACCATGAAAAACCATGTTTCATGTGACGTCACATAAAAAAATGCTCAAATCGGACATGTTATCTCCGTTTCCCTTGCATTTTTGGCCCGTCCATTATAACAGATTTTAGGTGACGACCAGAAAAAACACTTCCATATTAAAGTGAACGCAAAACACCGTTTTCTCTAACGTTTTAAAAAACATGTTTTTCTTATAGTGAAGGTTTGATGTACGTGGCCCACGGGTGATCACCTGTGGGCCGTTAGTCCATGTTTTTGCTCTAAGCTCAATGTATGTTTGTTTTTGTAGGTTGTCCCCGTCCCGTTCCAAAAAGGGAGATGAAAGATTATGTGAACATAAAGCTTGGACTGAAAGGTTTTATTAAATATTGGAAGGATACAGCAGATCAAGATAGTTCCGGCCAATATATGGAATCCATTGTGCCAACAATTTTATATTGGGAGAATGTGCTTGCGGCTATGGATCATCCTTTATCTCCAACTCCATCTAAACTTAACGAGCCCTTTTGGCCTTCAACACGGTTCTCCATTGCAGTTGCCCTACATGTGGACAATGAGCATCTATTTGAGGAAAACATCATGGACTATGCTTATGTTGGACCAGCTAATTCTTGACCCGCTGAGACCTTTCATGTCGCGCACCTCTCCATGAGGAGTGCCCGAAACACCATGGGCACAAGGGGGACCCCGAAGTGACACTCGGGACTTGTGACGCCGTTGGTGAGAGGGCCCAAGTGATCATAGTGTGGGTGAGGGCCCCGGGCGTTGGGAACGCCTCCCACCCATGGAGACTAGGAGGCACGAGGGTAGGGCCATATGCTATGCGTAGCTTATGCCATGTAGATTCTAGAATGCTCAAGAACACCTCAATCGGAGGTGTTAAGATAATGGATAAGCACCTAGGCAACCTAGGTTAACCGTCATCTAGCATGGAAGCTAATCAGTATTAATTAGTCCCACATGGGCATTAGCCACCTTAAGTAAAGTGGCGGCCGCCGGTAGGAGGTTGTGCGCACAAGTCCAAGGTATCTCAACTTATGAGCAAACAATTAGTTAACGGCCTCGGTCTTAGTGTAGGAGACCGAGGCCGAGCTAGAATATTCCCACCGAGGTAGCTAGTCCATGGTGTAACCAGGTGCCGACACTTGGACCTAGTCCAAGTGTTAAGCCAGATTGTATATAAAGGGCAGTTCCCCCCTTGATCAAAATAGTTCAAGAGTTTGAGTTAGCACCGTTACTCTGTTTCATTATGCATCTGGTTTCCTCACTCTTAACACGTTATCAGCACTGCTCCTAGCACCTCATTGTTCACTTTAGATAGTTAGTCAATCACTTCTGAGAGCACTTGCGTGGTCACTTTTGAGAGATCACTAGATAGACATGCATGTTTAACTTGTACGAGCATCAGAAAATATTTTCACCTCCAGATAGATAGTTTTTACTATTGAGCTTCTATCGGAGAACAGATTTTACCTAGATCAGATATATCTAGAGTCATTTTCGTGACAGTTGCTACATCTGAACCCAACTCTCACCTCCACTTTCTATACTTTGGACAATTTTGATAGTACAGAAATGCTGCCAAAATGACTGCAGAAATGTATATATAGAATGGTCATAAGTCTTATAGTACCGAAATGCTGCACAACTAATTAGAAATCAGACTTACACTTTCTGATATTCTCCCTCTACATAGAAACATTGTGCTGCCAAAATCTTTGCTGATACTAACACTCTGAGGTCACATATATATACTTATATGCACTTCTACATCTTACTTAGTGTTTGATTTCATAGATTTTTCCTAATTACTGAAATCTATTGCAGAGACAAATTAGAACTCAGTTTGCTTTCATAATCAGATTTATCTTTACTAACCCCTACTGGTTAGCTGAAGCTTGGTTTTTACTTCACCTCTAGAAGCTCTTACTTACCCTAGATACAAAACCCAATATCAGGTTATATAGACTTAACATTTTTTTTTACCCACTTAAGTTTATGGTCACACTAATATAGAATTATGGTTGATAGCGACTAACCATATTTAAGCACCCTTTTCCGTATGTACCCTTGTCTCATCAAAGTAAATGTTTACTTCATCAACTGATGACATACACACCATAATATCAATGTCTACAAAACCTAGATTTACGGAATCCAAAATGCATGCCTTAATGTTTGCACCTCTAAGTTCCGACGGGTCAAACTTCTTATAATGGATTAACGATGCTAAAGTGTTACTGAGTGCTGAGGACCTCGCCAAAACTCTAACATCACCACCTCCCAGCACAAGCACCACCCCAACGGACGACACACCACCGATCCCGCCAGTAGCCAAATGGCATACACTGATGATAGTTCGACACCACCTCGACCACGCATTACGACTTCAATACTTGCAGATCGAGGACCCCGCCGAGCTATGAGCGGAACTTCACGCCCGGTTTGACCACGAACAGACGTTGTTCCTGCCACAAGTTTGAGCGGACTGGACCAACATCCGAGTACTCGATTTCCCAGACTTCGCCGCATTCAACTCGGAGCTGCACCGGATTAGAGCTCAACTTCGGTTGTGCAGCCAAGTCATCACGGACGAGGAGCTAATCGAGAAGACCCTCTTGACATTCCCACCCGCAACGGCCATCCTCTCACAACAATACATGAATATGAAGTTTAAGAAGCACTCGAAGCTCATGTCTCACCTATTGCTCGCCGAGAAGCATTACCAAATCCTGCTACGAAACGCGGAGTCCTGACCAACGAGGGAGGTGCATACGACCATCGCCAAGATCAAGGACGTCAAGCCGGAGGAGCTCAACGGAGTGGTGGGAGCAATCGCACTAGCGGTGGGAGCGGGACCGCGGCAGGACGACCCACCGGCGCAACACCACGCGGAAGTCCATGTCGCAAAGGCCTCGAGAAGGCCACCACGAGGTTCTTTCCGAAAAACCCCACCCAAATGGCTTAACAAACCTGCAACAGGGAACCCCCATCGGCCTAGACATTTCCCGCCTAAGCATGAACATGTTAGGCCAACCTCGGGAAATTGTCACAAATGTGGGAGGAAAGGCCATTTTGCAAAGGACTACTGGGCATCGCAGTATATTGTAGACATGTTCAGAGAATTGCAAGAGCTACATAATAAACCTAGGCAGAATTACAACTTTGAGCCCTCATACATGCCCGACCTTGATTTTGATGTGGAAAATTTCATGGCTATCCGGGAAGGAGGCACGTCAACCCAAGACGTTGCCCTCCTGGATAGCGCATCAACTCAGACAATCCTAACTAAGGCACAATTCTTCCACTTCCAAAGTGAGAAGTCCTGGACCACCTGTAAGATACTTACAATGGCCAGAAGCCGGACACTAAGGTTCCGGGAGGGCCGGACAACAATTATCTTGCCCGGGGGATTCCCCCTCAATTGCGAGAAGGCAATGTACGCCCCAGATGCCCCGAGGAACCTGATCAGCTATCGGGATCTGAGGGCGAGGAATATCTACCTCTACACAGCGACGCACGGCGATGAAGAAGTAATCGAACTTAGGCAAGGACCCCAAGTAATTGCCACCGCTAACGCGAGCCTCGATGGACTTTACAAGGTTGCCATAAAACCCTTGGCATCTAGCCCCACCCTAGGTGAGGAAGAGGTTTGCATGGCCGCGTGGGAGAGAGGTCCCATAGCGGAGCGCAACCTGACGCAGGTGGTGTCTATAGACACTAAAGCCGCCAAGCAAAACATTTGGCACTCTAGACTAGGGCATCCAGGAACAACAATATTTCGGAGGATGATCCCTTTGACCCAAGGTCATACTCTCATAACGGCCGACGTCGGGAAAACGCAAGAATGCGTGGCCTGCATCCATGGAAAACTAATCAGGAGACCTTCACATTGGACCTTACCCACGTAACTACCTCCACCACTATATATGATATACGGGGATATTTGTGGCCCGATAAGCCCACCCTCAGGAACCTTCTGTTACTACTTTGTATTGGTCGACGCATCGGGAAGCCATCTTGAAGTTGCATTACTCCCGACCCGGAACCTAGCCTTCCCGAAACTACTATCCATCCTCCTTAGATACAAAAACCATTTCACGGATAACCCGATAAAATACCTAAGAATGGACAATGCGCAAGAGTTCTGATCTCACGCGTTCGAGGATTTCTGCACCGCATCCGGGATAAGCCTATCATACTCAGTACCTTACGAGCATTCACATAATGGCCTCGCAGAGGCATTTGTGAAGAAAATCCAACTCGTAACAAGACCCTTGTTACTTCATTCTCGACTTCCATCTAACATGTGGGGCCATGCGGTCTTGCACGCCGCGGCCCTCCTCAAGCTTAGACCCACCTTACTAAACACCCAAACACCCTACGAACTCCTATCCGGAAAACCCCCGAATGTTGCCCACATTTGGACCTTCGGGTGCCAAGTCTGGGTACCACTATCCGACCTAAAAAGACACAAACTAGGACCCCAACAACACGAGGGAATCTACGTTGGGCATGATTCACCCTCAATCATACGATATCTCGAATCTGCAACATGTAACCTCCTTAAAGCCAAATTCGCCAACTGCAAGTTCATTGAACATGTATTCCCAACCATACCCTCATCTAAGCCTAACCCACCTTTGAACTTCGGTGCACCGGACACGTTTACCCAGAATCCCAACCCACCTACGGCCCTAACCAACACCGAAACCTCCAAGTTACTCAACCTTAAGGCCCTAGCTGAAAACGTCCCAGACGGTTTTTCAACCGAAAAAAGGATAATTCACAGTGCCATCCCTGGCACATGCAATATCCTCCCTAAAAAACGACAAGCCACCAAACCACCCGCAACCCGAATCCGAACACCAAAACAACCAAAAGTCCATTTCACAACCGAGTCCTTAGACTCGAGCCCCAAGACCGATCCCTCAACCTTGGAACAAGCCAAAAAGAGGGCGGATTGGCCAAATTGGAAATCGGCATTAGAGGCCGAGTATGCCTCTCTCCAAAAACACAATGTGTTTTCGGATATTGCAGACGACCTTGAGAAACCGCCAATCGGCCACAAGCTAATTTTCACCCGAAAATTAGACTCGCAAAGCCAAGTGGTAAAATATAAGGTAAGGCTAGTAGCTCAAGCTTTCACCCAACATCCCGGAGTAGATTTCGACCAAACCTACTCACCTATGATGGATTGTGTCTCCTTCAGGTACCTGCTTGCCTTAACAATCCATCTTGCTCTGAAAATATACTTACTGGATATGCTGACTGCGTACCTACACGGCACTTTGGACTCGATCCTGCATATCAATCTGCCACCTGGATTCCTAGAATCCGTGCCGCAACCCAAACCGGGACGGTTTGTAGGCCTAAGGATATGCAAGGCTCTATACGGTCTCAAGCAGTCAGGCCGAACCTGGTACCACCACTTGTGTCACTTCCTGATATCTCAAGGTTTCATTCACAACCCTATCCTACCTTGCATTTTCACATATTATACCAAAGATGGTTTTGTAATCATTGCCGCATATGCCGACGATTTAAACATCATCGGGACACCGAGATATGCAAATTCGCACAAGACATTCAAATAAGCAAATTTGACATGAAATGTCTTGGCCCAACTACCTTTTGCTTGGGACCACATGCCGGGTGGTATATTCCTACATTAACATGCATACGTCCAGAAAGTGCTCAAAATGTTTCAGATGGAGGACGCCAACCCATTGGCCGTACCAATGATCGGGAAGAGCAAGACGAACGAAGACCCGTACCAACCTCGTAAGGAAGAGGAGGAGGTGATAGATAAACAAAAGTACCTCACCGCAATTGGTTCCTTCACCTACTTAACGACCCATACTCGACCCGATATCGCATTCGCCACAAGTATCTTGGCTAGGCATAGCCAAAATCCAACGATGCGATATTGGAACGAAATCAAGGACCTCCTAAGGTATCTGAGTGGTACATCCAACCTCGGTTTATATTACCAAAAGTCTAACAAATCCGAGGTGATAAGTTTTGTAGATTCAAAACTCCGAACCAACCTTAGTGCGGGAAAATCTCAAACCGGATATATTTTCCTCAAGTGCGGAGCGCCCATCTCGTGGAAGTCCACAAAGCAGACCGTGACCGCAACATCAACGAACCATGCTGAGTTGCTAGCCTTCCACGAAGCCGCCCGCGAGTGGGTTTGGTTGCGCACCATCGAAAAGATCATAAGGCAACAATGCAAGATCCAAGAAGAGGTGAAACCAATGGTCATCTTCAAAGACAATATCGCTTGCATACAACAAATGTCTTCGGGCTTCATCAAAGCTGACCGAACTAAACACATTAGTCCACATATCTTTAGTTTCTCTCAAGACTTGATAAGTAAAGGTCAATTAGATATACGAAAGGTAGAATCGGAACATAATGTAGCTGACATGCTTATCAAAGCTCTACCGGCATATAAGCATAAGAAGTTGTTACATGCCGCCGGGATGAGGTCACTCCAAGACTTAGACTGTCCTTAAGATTAATACTCTTTTCAACCTCAAGGTTTTGTCCCGAATCGGGTTTTACTTGAGAAATTTTTTAATGAGGTTAATCATAGGTTGAGGAGGAGTGTTAAGATAATGGATAAGCACCTAGGCAACCTAGGTTAACCGTCATCTAGCATGGAAGCTAATTAGTATTAATTAGTCCCACATGGGCCTTAGCCACCTTAAGTAAAGTGGCGGCCGCCGGTACGAGGCCGTGCGCACAAGTCCAAGGTATCTCAACTTATGAGCAAACAATTAGTTAAGGGCTTCGGTTTTGGTGTAGGAGACCGAGGCCGAACTAGAATATTCCCACCGAGGTAGCTAGTCCACGGTGTAAGCAGGTGCCGACACTTGGACCTAGTTCAAGTGTCGAGCCAAATTATATATAAAGGGCAGTTCCCCCCTTTATAAAAATAGTTCAAGAGTTTGAATTAGCACCGTTACTCTGTTTCATTATGCACCTGGTTTCCTCACTTTTAACAGGAGGTGTGAGCGAGGAGTTATGGCCATTTGAGTGGGGCGCTGTCCCGGGACAGCGCCCTGGTACAACAGTGCATGGGAGTGATTCCCCGGGACTGCCAAGGTTCAAGCAGGCATAACTTCTTCAATACTTGCCTGAATGGGGCAAGTGAGGCATTCATTGGCATCTACGTGAAGCGTAGATGAAGATGGAGTGATTGCTTGTTACCATCAGACATCATACAAAGAAGTTATGATGGTCTGAAGCTGCTAAGGGCTTCTAAGCCCAACAACTAGGTGAAAATGTCTACTTGGCCCCAACTCTTGGTAGAGAGACAAGAGGTTTCTTGATGGTGGGGTAGGGGCCCCGCGTAGAGTCCTAGAGGCTTATATGGGTGAGGTGGTGTGGCCTCACCCACCCGAGGCCGAACGGCACAGCCTCCATGGGCATTGGCCCAATGTGAGGCCATAGTTGCCTAGTACGCTTGGGGTTGTTGTAGTGTTGCTCCGGCAATGCGATGATCAACATAGGATTGGATTTCCATGGATGGAAGTCCACATCAAAGAAATGGGTTACCGATTAAGGGGTGAGTCCCGAAAGCAAAGTAGGAGGGTTGGTTCCCTCCTATGAACTATAAGGTCCGGGGTAGGAGGAGCTAATCATTAGCATGGCGGAATGCGAAGGGTTAGCGCTCGTAACCTTTCCTAGGAATGAAAATTGGCAAGATGGTCAAGGGGGGCTAGCAAGGGTTGCGACATTTCGTCCTGGTGCACATATCATGGTCGGCCATTATGTCTTACTACGTCCTAGTGAGGATTGTGTTAATCCAGTCTAGATGGGACGAGTGATTTCCAAGCGTAATTCGGCACATCTTGGTCCTCATGCTCGTCCCATTGAGATTGTGTATTATGTACCGGTCCTTGGCACAAGGAACAAGAAGACCTTGGATGAACGTTATGAGGAATGGGACACGGCAAAACCTTTTAGATGGACGAGGCTCAAGGAATATGCTCCAACTCGTCAATCTCTAGATTGTGTTGTGGTATCATGGGCAAGACAAAAAAATGCGTCCAATGACAATGTGGTCATCCCAGCAAGGCAAATTCTTTTCGCAAAGGATAATTTAGATCGATGCACAAGAGGTGAGCATATGACCGGTGGAGATCAATTTGAGGATGGGGTATCAATAGAAGGCATGTAGATTGGATATGCATTGCTCAATCCTTGGTATCCGCAGGTGAACTCCCATGGTGGGCACCCTCGGTGGACACGGACTATCATGTTTGATGCTCAATTTCGATAAATGTGTGCATAAATTAGGGAGCCCTAGACATTGACATTTGTCTAGGGATGTTCACACCACTACTTTTATTAGCATCATTTATGTGAACTTTCATGTGCATTGTAATATTTTGGAAATATGTTCTCTATGTATGGGAGTTGTCCAATGTGCATGGTGGTCCCAAACAATCCACGGGGATTCACCGGTGGAGTGTAAGCACAATCCTTCGTGAGTCACAATTGATGAGATCTTCCATATTATAATTGATTATTTGCATGGCTTTATAAACATGTGTGGGTGTATTGGAATGGTTGAGTTGTATTTTAAGAACCCTCAACGGGTATTCTCTCGTACCAACTTTTAATCATTACATTCCCATCACGTTCCCTACATTAAATTTAGCGGACCAATTGGCTCATTTTAGTTGATAAGGCCATCAAGATGGTTCGCAAATCCAAGTTGATATTCAGTGTTTGAATTTACATTTAATGTTACTTAGTTTCATAGGGTTATTAATATTTGGTGTATCAAATACTAAATATCCTAATTAGTGTACTAGAAGACTATGCGAAAAAGAACCGCAATCGTTTTCCCAATGTGGTTATTTTGACTATCCTGATTTACAATCACTAAAAGACTACAAATTTTTCTTTTTCGTTTTTTCAACTGTAGTTTAAAAAAAACTCCAGGCATGTAATATGCCGTTGGAAAGGTCTTGAAAATATCTTTCAAACTTTTCAGTTGGTAGACCAAAAAAACAAATCTGCACTCAAATTCTTGAGATCTAGATGTCCCACATTGTTTGATCAAACACGTGGGAGCAAGTTTAAGGGGTAGGGCATGCGAGAAGTTGCGTGTCTCATGGGCTATGATATGATCTAGGCACATAGAGAGTGGACTTGGTTCTCAAGATTCATTACATGATCTAGATGTTAACAAGTGTGCATTGTGAGCCTTACCTAGTGGGAAGACTTATCTATTAAGTACCCCAAAAAAATTCATTAAGAAAGTACTATAGTGACATTTTTTTGCCATGGGTCCATGCCTTTTCGTAACATACCACCTCTCTTGCCTCTCTCACCGCGATACCCGTTGGACCATGTCATCGCATATTTACTAGGCCTTGAAAATCGTATTTTGGGGACCTTGACCTCCATGGTCCCTCTGCCATTTTTTCCTTAGTGTAAACCAAAGTGGTCCCGGGACGAGTTCAACAACCAATCAACGCTTTGACAACGCCCTGATGCAACTTCATGGTCCATAGTGTAAACCGGCTCTTAGCACTCAAGTTTTATTATTTTCTAGTAGAAATAAATTGGTGCAACTAATTCCAGACGTTACTGTAGGCTTTGTAGTTTGTCAAGGCCTCTCAATTGAGAAAGTTTGTGTAGAGCAAATCCCAACATCACTTGTTCATCTCTGGTTTTGAGCCGAAAGACTTTCACCTTTTTGTAGCTTGAAACCATTTTTGGGACGAATTCTAGTACGGAATGCGATAGTGCTCGGGCTAACCTAGCTGTTGTAATAACTTCCCTTCGTTTTTGCAAGCCAAGGAGTTTTGAACCAACTTACCGGTCATGACCTAAGAATTGTCGATTGCTTGCGAGGAAATTGTATTTTTTGTGTGGACATGCCATACCGCAATTTTTGCAAACTGTCAATGTTGGAATTAAACCTGCAAGTATGCATGTATCATCCCATTGAAATAGTCAGTTGGCCGCACTTGGCAAGAGTTGTTGAGGGTTCAGTTGCTTTACTAAATTTTAGTCATGAGGTTGTGAATCATGCACGAACTATGAATTGAAGGTTGCCGATTAAGGAGCACTTCGGATCCGGTTACTAGAGTGCTCTAGAGGGGATCCCATCTCTCTCTATCCTAACTAGAGGTTGTGCAAGGTGCAGCCATTACTTAGTTCATAGTGGACCATGACAAATTAGCTCAGTTTGAACTTAAATGTAGAGTTGTTGCATCTTTCTATCAAACCTAATTGTTTCCTTCTTTTTATGTTTTCGCTACCAGCGGTCCAAGAGGCACTAGCATATTAATTGTGGATCTATGGAGGATGTAGCTGCTGCTGAGAGCAACAACATGGACGAGTCCTTGGGACTAGAGTCGCGTCTCGTGCAGGCAGTGCGTGAGGGCAACATTTTTGAGGCCAAAGATTTGCTTGAAGAACAGCTTAAGCGAATGCGCTTCAAGGACGTGAAGGAGAGGATCGAGTTCTTTTGGATGTTGTTCAACAACTGCATCACTGATTTCGAAGGAGAAAAAAATTATGATATTTCCCACGAATCATCATCAGCTCTTCAATCCTCTATGAAAAACTACCTGTTGTTCAGGCTCCTTGTGACAAAGCTCCAGGAGGATGACGCGATCAAGGCGAGAGAACCAATCCTCTCCCACGAGTTTTTGTTCACGGAATTCAAGTCCGTGCAGTACAAAGTGCCAATGGCGCGGGGGAGCGTGCTTGCCAAGAGGATCGCTCGTGCCATCCGGTTGCACCAAAAAAAGGTAAACCTCGAGATCTTGCAGCTTGCAAATGCACCCGACAACAACGAAGATTTGGAGATGGCCAAGTGCTTGTTCCGGGACCAGCTTGAGAGAGTCCGGCAAGAGACGCCCGAGTTTCGGTGCACCTTCTTTGAAAGCATGCTTGATTTGGTCTACACCCAACTCGGCTATCAGTCAAGGTAATTAAGCGGCCCTAGTTCAGTTACTTATCTTAATTGGACACGTACGTATTAGGTGTGTGGTTTAGGTTTGGATCTAAGAATGGACATCATACCGAAATGAGATGCACTTAAAAGAGATTGGACTAACATGGACACTTTGAGCATTTCAGCTTATGAAGGGGTTTGATGACAAAACATAAACTTACATGAACACACATAGCACATCCAAACGAGGAAGGAGTTACATGAGAATTGAGTTTGCTAGAATTGGATTTACAGTGAATCTCTTCTAAATTGTTAAAGTTAAACTCATAGATGGCCTATAACGGTTCTATTTGAAGTATGTACATTTTAGACCTTGACATGTACATATGCGTTAGAAAGAATTATAGGTCATTGGTCCACACTAGGTGTACCTATCTTAAGTGCTCAAAATTTGTAAACATTTATAGGTTCAATAGGGAACATAACTAGAGAGATGTAAATGATCAACTAAGAAGAAATAGGGTTGCACATTGATAACGAGTACTAATGTATTCATATGAGCTTTGAATATTGATGTAATGAAAATAAATATGTACTTAATTTGGACTTGCTAATCATCTCATAGTATCCATCACGTGTTTAATAGCCTATGAGAAGTGGGCTAGGTAGTTGGATGAAGAAGATATTAACCTTTTGAGACTTGTCTATGTTAAGTTCGAAGCCATTGATTTCATCTAGGGAGAGCAACGTCCACAACAAATACGAGCAAGCTTGTCGCTTTGTCGTAGAGAGGTTCCTTGAGAACAAGGACCTCTTCAACTTCAAGCCATCTCTCTGGACGCAGGCATTGTGCATGGCTGCCAACCACGGGCACGTCCATGTTGTTAGGATCCTTTTGAAGGAAAAACCCGACCTTGTCGACGTGAACGCCATGTCCCGCTTCGGGAGGACCGCGCTCCATGAGGCGACGCGAAATGGACGCATGAACGTGGTGAAGGAGTTGTTATTCGAGTGTGATGGCACGGTAACTCAAATTAGCATCCACTCGATCCCATTTGAATGTGTGTGTGTATATACCATTGTATAGTTTTTTGGCCTATAGTTTTATCTAGGGTTGCATGAACCAATCACCCCTCCATGTGTTATTGGAGAGATTTAGTCAACACCCAATATTTTGAAGGTGGACATGATATGTTTATCTGCTTCTTACTTTTTGTCTCTCCTTGTCTACAAACTTCCTTCTTGCCTTATAATAATAGTGGAGTTAACTTAGTGTCATGGATCTACGTAGTGTCCTATATGGATTCCTAATTTCCTTCAGTTAGTTTACTCCCATCTACATGTAACCTCACATAATATGGTTGTCAAGTTATGGATTAAGGTTCTATCTAAGGCATGAACCATCTCTACATGAGCTTTTGGAGAGATTGATTGAACACCAAGCACCTGGAGGCGGAGAGGATCATTTTAATTGCTCTTCACTACTTAATCTCCTCGTTTATAGATAGCTCCCCTCCATGCCTAATCTTTTGAGTGTACACTTTAACTACATAGTTCTATGTAGTTTCTCACATGGACTTATAAAGAACTCGGTCTTATTTACGTGGAGCATTACATAATAACATAGTAAAGTTGTAGGTTAGGGTTATTAAATTTACATGAGCTATTGGAGAGGTCAACCAACACCAAGTACCTTGAAGGTGGAGAGGATTTTTTTATTTGCTCCTCACTGTCTAATATCTTGTCTATCCATATCTCCTTTCTATGCCTTATCTTATGAGTGGGAGTACAATTCAACTACATAATTCTAAGCAATTTTTTCATATGGATTTACATTCAACTTTGTCTCATTTATGTGGAGCCCCAAATTTTATAGGTGCGGTGCATTGTCCAGGCACACGAGGAGGACCGGCTCGGGTACACACCCCTCGAGTACGCCATCAAGAACAAGTTCAAGGACATCGAGAAAAGTTTGTTGACTGTCCCGGACGTGAAGGAGAGTGTGGACTACTTGTATCGAGACCGGCAAGTTTACGTTGATGCAGCAAACGCGATCCTTGTAGGGGCTGCGCTTATTGCGAGTGTGACATTTGCAGGATGGTTGCAACCGCCTCTTGGATTCACGCCCAACTACCAATTTATACAACCGTATCCGGCACCTCCAAACACGTATGAGCAATTTGTGGCAATCGAAGGCCACCGAAGCATCTTGTCGTTCATGGTGTTCAACTCCCTCTCGTTCTTTTGTGCGATCTCGACCATCATCTCGGGTGCAGATGCCGCCTTCCCTGTCCAAGACTCGTACATTGGCAAGTCGGCAGAATCCGTGCGCTTCTCGCTCAAATGGGCAAGTGTGACGTTCATACTTTCCATCCTTTTTGTGCTCGGTGCGTTTGCAAGTGCAGGCTTCGCAATCCTACCTCCATTGCCAAAATTTGAGATGAACATGATCGTTACAGTTACACTAGGTACTCTAGTTTGTGTGATTACATTGGGCAAATTTTTGTTGTTTTGTATTTCGAGGACGACACGGGCATGGGCAAAAAGAATCGTGAAGAAAGTAAAATTTGAAGTTTATTATTTGTACGAATAGAAACACCAATTTGCCAAGATAATTTATACTTGCAAGCCTGTGTTAGTATGTATATTTTGATTGTTATTAAGTATTTAACTAACTTTTGTGTGTTTGATGCCATGGTTGTTAATGTTGAAAAAAATTTCAATCTTGCAAAGCATACTAATGTTGTCGACGTTCTCATTCATTCATTCAGTTACTCACTATTGCTTCATATGTATGTCACTCTCAATTTAATGAAGAAGTAATGGCATGATCCTTGGATGTTAAGCATTTGTTGATTTTGCGGCACTCCTTGAATTTGAAAATCTTGTGAGCTCTAAGTTTTGGTGCCAACATTTGAACTTGAGTGGATTGAGATGTATCTACATTGAATTCCTGATATAATACTTGTAAGTATCACATGTGGAGTGAAATTCACATGAACTCGAACGTCATGCAACATCATTCAAGTGGACTAATGATTCACCTCGAAACTAGTGGAGCTCCGGGGAATTTAAAGAATTCATTGTAGTTATATTGTAGCTAGCTTGGTTTGTTAGTGACATATGCACATGGCTGGATATGATTGTTGTGTTGTTAGATTGACATCCTTGTTTTTCTTATGTTGTATGAGAGGTTTTCATCTACTAAATGAAGTTGATAAGTCTTGTTGAAACACACGTCGAATAAGGTAGATGGGCCGGCCTTGATTACTTTGTTTTGTATGCTACCTTACACTACTTTGATTTACGAGGTCGAAATTTTTGAGCATTCACAACTATATATGAAGGAGCTAGGATCAATTTCATAAAGTTTGGAAGTACTGTAGTTTTGAATGATTATGAATTTCCAAAGGCTATTGAGAGTGAGTCATAAGGTGGCCATAAAGGTAAATGAAAAGGTCATGGACCTTCCCATGTGAATGGGGAAAAATGACGAAAAATATGCACATTTGCACACTCTCACCCTCTCAATGGATCCACCCCGAGAGCTTGTGAGGGCATGGATTGGGGGGTGGGGTGGGGTCCACAATGGAAGGGAGCAATTGTAGGCATACAAAAATGCTTGCCACCCCCTCTCATGGAACTTAACTCTTATGTCCATTTACCTTAGTTGAAATATTCATTGTCCTTGTGTGAACTTGTCAAGCTCTTAGGAGCTTTGATTGAATAATCTATTGCCTTCTATCTATGGCAATCATATCGGTCCTTTATTATGAAGTTTATTTAGTAAACACATTCATGTCCTTTGGCAATGGGAGGGAGCATTTGTACGCACTCAAAAATGCTTGCCACCCCCTCCCATGGAACTTGACTCTTATGTCCACTTACCTTAATTGTAATATTCATCGCCCTTGTGTGAACTTGTCAAGCTTTTAGGAGCTTTGGTTGGACAGTCCAATGCCTTCTATCTATGGCAATCATATTGGTCCTTCTGGATGAATTTCGTTTGGTACACACATTCATATCCTTTGGCAAAGTTACTAGCAACTCCCCAAACAAATCCATATCTGTGCTCTTAATGCGGATCATTTGAAGTTTCTCACCCTCAGATAGCTTTTTTCTTGAGTGAACATACATACATACATATTTCACTTGGATAACATAATTAGGTGGTATCCACAATGGCAAAGAATAAAATGACTTGATGAAAATTGATGACATTCCCAAGAATATCTTACAACAATGTGCAAGTCCAAATGGTAGTCCACACAAATAGGAGAATCAATATACCCTTTATGTCTCTTTATTTCCAATATCCTTAGATGGTGAGCAACCGAAAAATTCACACAAAAGTCAATACCTACATTCTGTATACTGTATACTGACAACAACTGCATTCAGAGTAAAGGTTTTCAAGAATATCAAACAAAAGCTTCATCAGAAGCCATACCACTGAGGTTTGATCATAGGCTCTATCACATCATCACTTCTTGAGCACACTCCCAACCTCATAGCATTATCAGCCACACCCCTGAACAGGCCCTGCGATCCAATATCCAACATAGGACTTGCTTTTAAAAGAAAAACTTTGCAAAAACAGTCACTCATATTATCAACCATCCATCAATTGAATTAAATAAAGCCTTCAAACTTGAATAATATTTTAAATCACAGGATAGATAGGATTACAACAGTGATGTCTAAGGTTGCATTTTCATTTGTTTAAAAAAAAGGTACACACGCAAAGATTTTTTTGATAACAAGGATGGGATGCAGCAACTGATAAAATCCCCTTTTTAAGTACCTTAGCTTCTAGATCTTTCACCACAGCTACACGAACATCAAAACGTTTCATCCCCGTGTAAGGCTTGCCACCATTGCTGTTGATTAATCCATCATCCATAAAAATGTTGATGAATTCAAGATTATGCCGCTTTCCAACCTCAAAATTATTGGGGTCATGTGCAGGCGTAATCTGCAAGAATGAATACATCAGACTTCACTACATAAGAAACTCTTCAATCCATTTGAGTACCTGATTGATTAATTTTATAACCTAGGCAACTATCCAACCAGAATCCTCAAAATTCAGACCTTCCACTCACCTTAGTAGCAGAAACCTCAGTATGTAAACTAGAAATACATCTGGTATTCAGAACAAAGTACTACATTCTTCACAATGGAGGAACTACAAGAGAATACAGAGATTCTGACCTCCACAGCTCCAGTTCCAAACTCCATATCCACCAGTACATCATCGCAGATAATAGGAATCTTGCGGTTTTGGAATGGGTGGATTACAAATTTTCCATGGAGATGTGTGTATCGTGGGTCCTTAGGGTGCACAGCTACTGCTGTATCCCCAAGCATAGTTTCTGGCCTTGTAGTCGCTACTACGATTTCGCCCTTACCTCCCTTAAGAGGATAAGCAAATGAGGTGATTGCCCCAAACTCCACAGGATTACTGTACCCTGGTACTCGCCTCAATGTTCATCCTTTAAGTTCAACGTAGTCCACCTGTAGTTTCATATTTATTAAGTGTAGAAATAATATGCAATTGTGGTAAGATTTGCAAATATCCAACATTCAAAAATGATCTAGGAATGTTTCTCAGTTTAGGGTTTAGAGTTTAGGGTTTAAGGTGCCACACAAAATCCTTGTGACATACCTCTACTGCCCCTGTTAGACCGTGACCAATATGAAGCGCTCCGGTTACATTGGGAGGAGGTACCACCTGTTCATTCACACAATTCCATTACAGTGTTTCAGTGATGATTCTTCACTCGGGATGATTAATTACAAAATTACTCCATCCAAGTCAGAACCAGGGCGGCCAGAATCCAGACCAAGCCTTCACTTTGGTCAAACTTACAATTACAAAGGGAGGTTTCTTGCTATGAGGATCCGCAACAAAGTACCCTGATTTCTCCCACCATTCATGCCACCTGTCCACCACAGACACAATTCCTGTCAGTTTTTGGAGCCTCAAACAGCCCACAAATGACGAGGCAGTAAAACCAAATGCAGTAACCTGCTGACAGCAATCTCCAGAAACCCTTACGATGCTTCCACAGCACTGGGATTGTAGGTCTTCGCCATCTCCGGCGCCAATTTCTTCTTCTGTCCCACAGGTGTGGGAGGATCCACAGAATCAGCCTCATCTTCAGCTGCTGCTGCTGCTTTCTTAGCCTTCTGGTCTGCCTTCTTGGAAGGCTGCGTCGGAGCCTTGGCAGCTTCAGCCTTTTGGGCCGCCTTCAATTTCTTTAGCTCCTTCTCTCTGGCCTTCTCCTCCTTCGCCTTTTCTCATCCAAAATTGCACCTTCGGCAGTTGCCATCCCCACAGTAGTGTCTCCTGTTGCCTGTCCTACTGGACAACACAGAAGACAAATCCCATAAGTGGACATATCATCAAGATATCCATGGGTGACCACATGCTGTGACATTGCCGATCCAGATTGCAACCCAAATCTCAAATCTCAAATCTCAATACAGGAGGATTGGGGTCTTGTATTGCAGAACCCTAAATTGCGCAAATAATCTGATGTGAAAAAGGAAGAAGAGGTAGAAGAAGTAAGGTCACAGTGGCTCAGAATATAAAAGTGAAGCAGCCCGAGTGGTCTTGTGATACATCCAAGAATGCCATTCTTTCACAGCAGGCAACGAAGAACACGAACATTTGAGACTTGTTTGGAACTTACCCTTTTTTGGGAGTTGTTGCGTGCCCTCCTCTACCGGTGCGCTCATCTTGCACACGAACCAAGAGAGGTGGATTGACCAAGGCGAGGTGGATTGAATTGCCGAGAGATGTGCAGCGAAGGTGAGAGGGAGAAGGCTAGGGTTCAGGATTAGGGTTTAGGGTTTAGAACAAGTCCTCACACTGGGAAGTCTATGATATGATAAAGTTAACACATGATCATCTTCACATGTTCTTCCTTCTTTCACTAAAGTTGAAGAACATGAAGTAGTTAGAACGCCACCAACTAACTTTAAGGGTGGGCTTACGCTACACTAAATAGTCCTATTAGTATGGTGTAAATTTGGTGTGGAAATAATTAACATGGGCCACACTAATTTTCTAGTCAAGGTGGAAATAATATGGGCCAAGGCCCCTAGATTTTTTCTTGAGTTTTCATGAAGACCTCTAACTAACATAATGAATATTAGTTACAGGACAAAAGTTGCACAAAATAAAATAAACACCCACATTAATTTTTTAGGAAAAATCTAACATCTAATGTAGCCAACATTAATGTTTTCCTAAAAATCTAGCGTGAGTTGAGAATTAATGTGGCCCACAGTATAAGGATTGTCGAGAAGAAGTCTATTGGCGATGAAAGCAACTTCTAGCTTCTGGTGAGGCCACATTGCATGTGCTTTCACGATCGTCGGATTTGATATTTTTTTCTTGGACCACCGATGTAACCCTCCTCCCCTGATCTCCTCCGTTCTTGCCACCACTCATCCACTGCGTGTGCAGACAGACAAACAGACAAACAGACAGAGAAGACAGACAAACACTCACTCTCTTCAACTTATCCAGTTGATCGCCAGAGGTCATCCGATTACGCATTCTCTGTTCGGATTGGATCGGTGTCAATAGGGTTTCAAAGTTGGGGTCTAGATTTGTGTGGCATAGAAAGATTGTGTTGTGAAGGTTGGGAGCCATTGGCTACTGGAGTGTGTAAATTTTAGAGTTCTCTTCTTCGGAATCGCATATAATGGTTGTTAGTTATTAGCATGTGGATTGGTTTGTCCGTGTGTTGTCCATGTTCAGGCCTTTCATTTGGAGGTAGTATGAATTGGAACATACCATCTACAGATCCCTTGCAAGCACCAATATTGTTGAGTCTGATTGAACGGCCTCCACGATGGAGAACTCCTGGCGGGCATCGTTGGCACATGAGTCTCATCAAAAAATTGTGAAAAGAATGTAAGTTTGAGTTGCAGGTTGTGGTTCGAGGCACACATAGTATATGCTGACAAAGTTTATACAGACAAACGCAAGTGTGTGATTACGAGAATAGGCATTGTTTTGGGATTATGTGTTTCCCTCATATTTTAGAAATATAACCAAAATTGGGCAAGGAAAATATGGTCTAGTCAAAGTATACGTTTGGAACTTATTGTACAGGTATGTTGGGTTCTAATGATGTGCGCATAATCTCTTTCCAAATGAAAATCTCTTTACTATAGATAATCCAAGGAGGTGAGCAAATTGCTATGGGGGCTTCAGTTCCTGCACTGGAGTCTTTTGTAGAACACAAATTTTCCGGCTGTGTAGTTTCCGTTGGGAGGTGATTTTTATGTCCTCCACCTGTGAACCATAGTCACTCACATGCACCTTGCTCAGAAAATGTCACATAGCTCAACAGATTGTCTGCTAAGTTCTAATTAATGTGGATAATCCCTTTCCGATGAAAGTCACGGTAAATTATGGCCAGGAGCAATTTTAAGGAGGCAGCCGAGAAAGCCAAGAAGGAAACCTTTGTTGGTCTTTAAGCTTTTTTGTAGCTCAGGGTATCCCAGTTTAAATGCATGTAAATATTATGCTTAGAAGCTGCAGAAGAATAGGTCAAATTGTTGCAACATTGTAACATTGCGAAACCACCAGTTTGTATGCAGGAGGAGGGTTAAAGTATTGGGAACTCTCGATTTTTGATTCAACCATGGGGAATCTAATTCTCAACAAGTGGAATTTTGACAGGTCGAGTACACCACAAATTATGATATTTCAGGGTTGCATAAGTTTGGACGTGTAGGTCTTCTTGCCGTTGCAGCTACAGCTCTCTGCTACACGTACGATTCGAATCCGGCCCTTGCATATCGGGTACATCCATGATGTTTTTGATTCTAGCTCTTGTGATGTGTGTGGAAGAGACTATGTTTTAGTAGAAGGATATGTTTTTGTGGTTTCTATGATGAAAGTATCTAAAAAACAAGAGGTTCCGGTTTGAACAAAGACATCATTTGTAACAAACATCCCAATTGCCAAAGCCATTTGTACAATAAACAAGCAGATTTGCAGGTTCCAAGTGTGCAGCCATATGTAATGCCATTTTTCAATATATCTCACCATCTCTTTGAAGGACGGTCATTGAGTTTGTCCTGTGTTTTTTCGGCTTGTGCAGTCAATATTGCAGCAAACAAATTTCAAGGGAGCTAAGTTGTTGGGTGCCAGTTTCTTTGACTCAGATCTGATGGGTATGTTGTATCAGACCGTTTTTGAACATATCAAGTTTCTCCATGTCCTTTTTGAATTATTGTTCACATTTTGTTTGTAGAATGATATTTTATTATGATTTGTTTGTAAATTAATGTGAATTTATGGTTGCTTTTGGGTGTCACTGGAGCTGATCTTACAGACGCGGACCTTTAGGGAGCAGACTTCTCTCTAGCAAATGTAGCTAAGGTATCACCGCTTTATCCGAAAGAGGTGTAGAATTTTGCAGTTGCGGGAATTATTATTTTTTAGCCAGAAGGTGGACACAAAGATTTGGGAATGTCATGTTTCCTTATATAGTTCATCAACCAGTGTTCATGGTTCATTGTTGTACTAATGTTCAATAGTAATTGCAGGCTAATATGACCAATGCCATTTTGGTGGGTGTTTTTGTAACGGGAAACACTTCATTCAAGGGTGCAGTGATCACCGGTGCTGGTAGGTTATATTTTATATAAAAGTGACTGCGAAATCAAAGGTCTTGGGACAAAATTAGAAAAGTCATTTTTTTCATTTTATTTATTTTTCCCCAAGAGCTTGGGTTCTGACTATGCATGACGCCAACACTTCTGTTTGGTTTGAATGGTATCAATAGCTAGGGTAAACTAGCAATTAGATGGCTTAGGATGGAGCTTTTGCATCAGAGTCTGAATTGATTTCGGTCATGTGTTATCAGCCAAATTCGTATATTCTATGTGCTCATTGTTCAATGTTTTTGTGATCCAAACTTTTTGATTGCTATAGAGGCTATGCAGGGTTGTCAAGTTTCTTCTACTCGCGGATATTAATTTCTTTCTTTACATATGGAACACATACATTGAACATATATAGAAATGAAACACATACATTGAATGTATATAGAAATGGAACACATACATTGAACGCACATTCCATGTCAACCTCACAAATTGAGTTCTCCTTCACTGAAAATTCAATACATTATATAAAACTGTCATGCAAGAGCAATTCAATTTGACCTATTAGTATACAAGGGAGCTTGTTATGACATCCTCATATTCCAAAAGCACTTCATCTACAAAACTACTTTTGTGCACTTGCCATCGAGATGTTTCAGCATAATCGGTTATGTTTCATCTGTGTGAATAATCAATTGCAACGCGTATTGTTGCGCTGTACCTACACGTGTAATACAATTTATTCAGAGTCATACATAAGTGTTTGTCACTATGCGTATCCTATAAGAACAATTAAACGAAGTTATAGTGTTGAACAAAAATAAAGCTCTACTCATGTCATAAATCCACAACCCTGATTTTCTCACATAAACAAGCCTCCAAACAACTTAATATGTTGAATTGAATAGCTTGGTTGAAGTAAGGCATAACTAATATGATGAGGTTCAAAAAAATGTACACGAACAAATTTAAATAAAGCGTATGCAACGATTTCAACCATGGGATCGATCGTGGTCTCACAGAAGTGATATGCATGATTCTTGGTCAAATCATACGAATTCTTTTTTCAAACATTTATATTGTTGTGGAATATGTGACGTGACAAAGATGAGAAATCGTAAACAACAATATCGATTAGTACATAATTCATACAATATTGCTACAATGCCCACCCAAGGCTCTACCCCATATGGAGCAACAAACGCATATCTTGCAGACTTCACAACCAACGCGTTAAGTAACAAAATGATTATTTGTACTCAATGTCATTCAAACAAGAACAAACCTCCGAATGCCCCTTATGTGGTGTACAACTCACCAACATATATGAGATCCATAATCACAACCACTCTTTTATACGTCCAAATGCTATCTTTCCTCGACATTGGAAGGCATATACAATCGAAAGATTGGAGTTTTAGTGTTGGCAAAATTGTGGACACTAGTCTTTTGAGCAACCCTTTGTTTGGTTGTGGTACAAAGTTAGATTCTTCACAATCAATTGAGCATTTGGCATCTTCTCTAAGTCCATTATTGGCACAAAACCTAACTACCAACCCATTTTTTCAAACATATGTTATAATTTTTGAGCAGCCTCACAAGAGCACAAGTATGTGCGTTCTTACATACATGTAATTTAACAAATAATCGGAAATGCTACATTACACTCGATGTCATTTTCACATATGAACGTTTTGCACGAAGTCTATGATTTGGCACTATTGTTCGACATGCGCACACAAGAAGGACCCTAGAAACATGTGGATTTTCATTCTATAAGAAATGTGCATCTTCGAAATGGTATTGGCTCTGATAAAATAGGAGAACCCATTGCATTTAGAAACAATACATTAAACACAAATATAGGAGGTATGACTCTTGAAAATGCATTATTTCCATTTCTATTTCTGCATAGAAATGGAGCCTACGATGATTGAACAACATTATTAGAATATTTGAAATACCGCAAGAGTACATTGTTTTCGCCTTTCACTCTATACAAACCATACTTATTATCCATATATGACATACGCCAATGTGTGCAATTATTGAAAGAAATTTCGCAAACATGTCTGGACAAAGAAATTAAACAAACAAAACAAACACACCCGAACATGAATGATGCCGATGTATTACAACATCTAACAAAATATAATTTTTCTTCATCAATAGAAAGGTCCCCACGATGGCACAAATCCCAAACTGCAAGACTTGCTTGCAATGGTAGAAAAGTTTGGCATGCCTGATTTTTTTTACTTTAACAGCTGATGAAGCAAACTCTCTACGATGGAAGAAAATTACACATATGGAACACATGGTACAAAAAATTTATGCCTCACTTACATGGAAGGACTGCCCTCTGGAATATGCATCCCTATTTCATGCTCGACTTAAAAAAATTATGCATTCTTACATTCTATCATAACCCCGTATACTTGGTTGTGTTAAAGAATACGTGTTTTGATATGAAATACAATTTCGCGGATCGTTGCATGCACACATTATTTTGTGGATAGAAAATTCAAATGTTGAACACATTGCAAATGATATTACTGCTACTGTCTTTGCTGTGTTTGATACAACACAGAAATTTTTTCTTGAACCTATAAATCTACATCAGAACAGGTTGTTCAAAGAAGTCATGCGAAAACAACTGCATTCATATTGTTCACGATGCCATCACAAAAAAATGTAGGTACTTGTAAGTATGGATTTCCATTCCCTATTCATTCAGAAGCAAAAACAACATATAACACAAAATCAAGAAGATGGGATTATTATAGATCCCGAATTGAGGACCGAAACGTCGTTCCATACCATACATCTCTTTTACTTCTTTGGGATGCACATATAAATATACAAAGGATCAACATTGCGTACTAGTCATATTACCTACTCAAATATGCAATGAAATGTGAGCCACACGGTCCCATACAATTAGATAAAACCAACGCTGAACGATTGGGCATTCAAAGAGCGTCAGACGCTCAGTTACAATTGATATCTTCACTTATTATAGCCAAGCCAATTTTCCCTACGGAAGCTGCGTTGGTTTGCCTTCACATCCCGATAATGCAGAAAAGCAAAGCAGTTAGATACATTGATTCAAAACCGCCTTTGCTACGAACAAAAATTGTTACAAAATCAAGAGTACTAGGATTTCATCCTATTGATGCATACTGCAATAAACCACTTTATTGTGAGAATATGACTTTTGTTTCGTATTTCGAAATATTTGAAATGGAGAGAATACAAAGGCCTAATGGCAAATGCTGCATGATTGATATGTTTGGATTTTATTTGTATAAGACATTGAAACTCACTAGATTCATTGATTTTCATCCTACGAATAATACAGAGGGATTTTTTTTCATTGTTCTTCTACACAATGTTTGCTTTAGAGATGAAAGAGAGTTCATATCATATCAAAACACGAACAATAACTACATTTTTGAGTGTTACAATCGGGGCCTACTTCCTGATGTGCAAGCAGTGCAAAAATATTTATCGGAATACGTACAAAAGAACCTTATTGAGACAGAAAAACAAGCTCAATTTCTTGACCAATTGCTACAAGACTATCCATTTCTCGATCCATTGTTCATTCCAAATTGCGAAAATTCATCAATGGAAATATCTTTGCATGTATTGCGCCAAGGAAAACCACACAAACATCATGTTTTTTATATTCACATTTATGATATGACTACTACAAATGAACAACAATATATACTTGATAACATCCTTCAAAATCATGTAGGATTGCACGTTCTAACTGGTACACCCGGAAGCGGAAAAATGTTCTTTGTAAAGTACTTGGCTCAACACTTTCAACTATTACAATAGAAAGGATTGATGTGCGCTACAACGGGAGCTGCAGCTTTGCGACTATCTCCCAATGCGTCAACCGCTCATACACTATTTCGTATTCCATCTCGGGGCTACTTGTCTCCGTTGCAAATACCATCAATTGTACTTGAGAGATTGCAAATGGCAGATGTCATTATCATAGATGAAATGTCTATGATAACAAACTACATGCTATCCACCGTAGAACACCGACTCAAACAAACCGCCAAAAGTAGATCATTGAATGCACTTTGCAGCAAACTTGTTCTTCTAGTTGGAGACAAAGCACAACCACATGCCATATGTATACATTCACCCAAATTCCCCAATATTTTGTGTAGAGGTTGCCACATCATATCTGCTCCCTGTTGGGCTACTGCAAAACATCACACACTACGAATGTCGGTACGACATGTCGGTAGACATCACATACTTATAGTTTCTCAACATTAATTATAAGAGAACGGGTGCCTACGGAACTTGTGATAGAATCAGCCTTAGCAGAATGCTTTATAACTGAGGAACATTTGCAAGATCACATTCATAAAAATACAACCATATTGTGTTCTCATCGCGAGGATATGATGAAGTACAATTAAATTGTTTTCAAGAAAAAAATCAATATTTCACAAACGATATCTGTGAAATTGGACACAAATGTTCTTCCAGATGATAATATGCAGTACTAGCTAGATGATGCTCATTTTATTCAACTAAATATTGTAGCTATAGGTGCACTTGTAATGTTCACCGAAAACGTGAGCATTTCAAAGGGAGCTGTAAATGGAGCCACCGCAATTGTGACAAGTATAAATCTTGACACAAACCAAAACGTAACAAGCATTATTGTTCAAATCACCAACACCGAAAAACAAATGATCCTCAAACGAAGCACCTTCGAACATGTTTACACATTTTTTTAAAAATTCTACAAAAGTGGATTTCCCATTTTGTTTGCATATGCAATGACAAGACACAAGTCGCAAGGTGCTACCATCTTCACAAATGTGATTGTGGACATTCGCAATGCATTTGCACCAGGGCTAACATATGTCATGTTGTCAAGAGTAACAAATCGAACCAATTTGAAAATAAAAGGACAATTATTACCATCTAACTTTATTCCATGTAAGCTCTCAGAGTCCTCATCTTCAAATCCACTTCCAAGTACATCACCCTTTGCATATTATATAATTCTTGTGTACCAATCTATGCTTTGAGTTTGCACCTTGTGTTTTATTATTATTAGTTATTGTTTTGTCATTATATGTTGTCATATTTGTTGGAAAACGTGAATGCAGTCATGTTTTCTATAGCAAGATCTATATAACACTTCTTCATGAACAAGTTCTATTCTATCCATAATCATGTGATTGGGATGGAGCCAGTGTTTGAATATACAATGAGAGATAGTAACACGTTTTAGTTCTATTTGTAAAGGTTTAAGGCCACAAATATCCAATGTAAAAAACGATTCCATTTGGACACCTAAATCACCCAAATTTTGGCACAAAAGTAATCTAAAAACTCATTGTGCAACTGTAAATTTTGCAGAATAATGTGTTATAATACTGCGTATAATAGAGAGTTGCAAATCTTTGAATCAAAGGCTTTGAAGAACCTCAATCCAACCGCACTTATTTGTGTAGCCCTTCTTTGTTGCCTAGTTCAAAGACGATGACTCCATCAAGCCCTTTACTGTTTTCAATCTAGAAAAAATGTTATTTACTTCTGGGCCAGAAATATACATCCTTCATAGATCATAGAACCTTTCCTTCGCCGCTCGGGAAGAAACTCTTGAGGCCATAGTAAGGGTAGGGTTTAAGGAGAGACTCTTTTGGACGGCTCCAAAGTCTGGTAGAAGAAATTGCAAAGAGGGGTTACGCTAGAGATTTTATTGTTGGTGAAGCTGGACCAGAGGAGGACAGTGGTGTAACCCGAGCATTGCTCTCCAACTACTCTCAAACTCCGCTTGGGATGACTCCATTGCCAACTTCTCAACGAACTCCTGGTCGCAAAGGAGATGCAATCATGATGGTCTTAGTCCTTAGTCAATTATTTCTCTATGGTCTTGAGTGGGCCGGACTGTGGTATTACCTCTGATAACCGTTGTCATATGTGCAGCTTCTTTTAGAGCAGGTTGCATTGCGCTTAAACCAATTATCAAGAACTGGCATGACTGGTGTCAAGATGGCCATTGCTTGGCAAGGTGTTTCTCTCATACCTCACATAATGGATATCCTGAGTACAACCTTCAGCTTCACTTGTTTCTGTTAGGGATCTTAGTCTATTGGTGTCATGGAGATGTTCTTTTATCATGCTCATCTTTTCACTGCACCTGAAATTGATTGGAAGAGAAATGGTTTGGATAGGTGTATAAATGCTGTTATGGTTGCAAATGAATGGGTACGGGCGGAACAAAAAGAGATGCAAAGGCAAGCATCAGATCCAGGGAGCAGAAGCATGCGGGGAGATGGTTCCCAAGTTCAAAGTGCAGACAGTCCTCCAGATGTGGAAATAAGCATAAAGGCTTCTATGAAAACTTTTCTGCAGTGTGCTGTTGCCACAGTCGTTGAAGCCTGGGATGATGCACACAGGTCTGATTTTGCATCAGTTTTTTGGTTTCTGCTTTAGACCCTTCTAAACATATACTATAAAGCACTCCATATACATGCGAATTTGGCTTTACTTAGCATTTTGCTGTGATGACATTTCATTATAAGCATAGCTAAGAATATTCTCAAAGGTATCTCATGTCTCCATAGGAATGCCCATGTCTTGAGGATTGTTGACAACTTTTGTGTACAATCATGTTTTTGTTAGAAGGATGTATAGGTTTTTTAATCTCAAGCATTGACCATTCTCTCAAGTGAGGTGAGACTTCAAATATGAAAAATAGAACATCAACATGTATACACAATCTTATCAAGTTAACATAACAAAAGAAAGAGGTTGCTCTTTCAAGGCGAGGCAATTTTTTCTAATAATATGGGAGTAAGTTGGTCTAACCTTGTGCTTTTTTGATGGACAGGAGTCCACTTGTAGCGAAATTGATCTTCCTTGATCAACTTTGTGAAATGACTTCCTATCTACCCCAAAACACTCTGGAGGGTTATGTACCCCACACGACAATGCACTCAATTTACCAAATGTATTATGAGAGTTCATTGCCGAGTCTTGTTCACGTTCACCCAACCACCCGCTAGTATACTAGTTCAGCTCATGCAAATGGTGGTGCTATGAAGTTAGAGTTAGGACCAGATGGAAGACCTCGCAGGAAACCCAACCGTTTTTCAGGTCTACTGGATTACAACCAGAAGGTGTCTGTTGGTGAAGGTCGTGGCCCGCAACAAGAACCAACGGTGGCAACGAAGAGTCCTCTTGGTAGGTTCAGGTTAGGACCTCTGTCATATGTGTAACATCAGAATTTGAAGATTGTAGTATTTATACCTAAAAATGATAGTTAGGGTGTAGATAAAGGTGGCTGGTCATAGCATAATAGTCAGCACCAACAGCAGTTGTTGTACCAACAGAGGTTGCAGGAACAGCAGCAGCAGCCACAACACCAAGCAACCCTTCTGAAACAAAATTGCAACAGCAGCAATCACTTCTTCAACACCAACAACAACAGTCTCTACAGCAGCAACATGTGGGCCTAGCTATTACTTGCAAACCTTAGAAGACCAATCCAGTCAATGTTGACACAAAAACGAGGGTACTATTTATATGTCTTCTGTCATGCAAATGTTACTATAGTTCTGTGGTTGTTATTGGAGAATTGTGTAATTCACTTGGTTATAGGAATAGGGTTATGCTGGTGGACTTGTATCAGACCCTTGTACTACAACAAAGAAATATTTTGTGAAGCCTTACTATGCACACGTCATGCTTCCCCATGTCTCAGCCTTGCAATAGCAACAATATGGTAATCAACTTTTGGGTCAGAATACTGCTGCACTTCAGCAACAACAACTATTGCAGCAATCCAAACAACATCAGCAAGTCACACAGCAGGTGGGTTTTCCATTCCCATGTGGTAGATGTATTCACACAAACTTAGTCTGGACTATTATGAAATTTCCTACTATTGGAGGTTTCTTTTTTAGTTTCAGCAGATGTATATATTATTAACCTTATATGGCCTGAGAAGCCAATCTGGGCTTTTTGAGACACTATTAGATGAACTTGTGCATCTTGAATACCAAGCAAGAAACTTGCATTTTCAAGAACATCACAAAGCATAAGAATTCTATATTTGTCTCATCTTAAGCTATTAGGCAATGTCTCTCTATTTGCTCCGGCTAACTTTAGTTGTAGGCAATCTTGTGCCTCCCTTGCCCTCTCTCTCTCTCAACTCACTGCAGACACTCCAAGAAGGTGAAGAAAGTGAGTGTTTGTTTGTCTTCTCTGTCTGTCTGTCTGTATGTATGTATGTCTGTCTTCTATATAAGCTTAAACCTTATCAGACTTCGCACACAACGACAACATTTCTCGTATTCTCGCAGAGTTAAAAGAATATATTTACGTTCGTAGATTCTCTTGGTGAGAAGTTTTTTCTGTCTTCGCCTTTTGTGGCAATGTTTTTTTTTGTAAAAATTAATGCAATTCCAGACTTCCAACAAAGTTGTGATTTTCTGGATTTTACGAAAATTACACATAATTAATCGCACATGTAAATTATACAATGCATATGGTTATACGTAATCGTGCATGTAAGTTATATAATGCATAGAATTTGATGCTCCTATGTCCTGAAACATATGTTTACAATGTAGAGCTCACAATCGTAGCCAACAATGCCAATAGCGGTCATCTTGTAATCAACTATTCCCACCTGCTCACAAAACTCAAGGCAGAGTTGCCAGAAACAATTCCAAGGAAACCACGCAATGCAAAAAAAATTTATCCCACCGAAGTGCAACGGCGACTCCTGGACGTTTGCGGGTACAAAAATTTCTTGAACCCATCTGGTTTTGATAGTATGCGAGAGGTCAATCAGTTCGTTACAAAGCACGCGGAATATTAGAAGGATTTCGAGAAGATCTATGGTGACTTGCCATGTCTAGGTATGCAGCTTATGTCACGCATACATTCATTATTTCGAATACTTATTGCATCATGCATTACATTTTTTTTAATTACCAAATAATTTTATTTCATTCCATATATATGTTATTACCACTGCAATTTCCTAAATGCACCTCCTCCTCAAGTTACTTGAAGGTGCTTCTAGACGTGTTTCATGTCCAATACGAAAACATCGAAGCCAAGACATTGCTCAAGACGGTCGTCTCCGGAGATTTGGCGTCACACCAAATGTTCTGTTTTTACAATAAGTTTGGAATCACCGACACCACAATATAGTATGATCTATCATACGATCGCGCAAAATCTATATTGCGTGCAATGAAGGAAGAAAACATTTAGATACAAATCGATACAATGGTCCCTATTCCCCCAACTACAAATCAAATCCTCAGTATGAGGTCCGATGATGCGCCGGTTCCAAACCTGCAGGAACTTTTCGTCCAAAAAATGGAAAGCGTGGTGCTTGAGCGTCTATACAATAACATGCAGGTACACCTCGTTTATCACGTCTATAATTCTGCATTTGTATTTCATCGTTATATTGGATATAACTCTTAATATTCATTACATTGCATAATTCATGCTAGGGACAATGGACGAGTGTACGTAGGCCAAACGATATCACCACATACGCGACTACGTCAACACGTCCGGTCCCCACCTCCCAAAATGAGGGACGACGCTAAACTATACGTTCCATTTGCACAACATTTTTATAAGGACGTTGTTTATATGACTACACGAAAATATCTAGCTGATAGGAAGAATAAACAACTAAGACGCATGTACCAATCGGAGCCCTTGCGAAGCTACAATATTATGAGGGGCCGCCCATCGGCCGATCCTCTGTATTGGATGCTTAAGAAGAAATACACAATAGATAATAAAAACGTCATTTCCTTCTTTCACATAAAATGTCCAGCTTCATTTTTAGCTATGGCATTTATTTCTGCATTTGCAATTTGATACTTAGTCAAAATGATGATGCACTTGCTCAAAACTATGGCATTCTAATGTGCTAATAGATTTTTGGCAAGTTTTCATGGTGTTTTGGGTAGTCTTAGCAGTTTTAGTTATGAGAATGATATTGAAGGCAAGATGTGTCATTTGAGTCGAAGTCCTAGGTTGTATACGTCAGGTGGTTGTAAAAAATGATACTTGTGTCTTTAGTATATAGCAAAATGTCTACTCTATATCGAAATATTCACTGGTACAAAATTGACAGTTGCCATGAGTGATATTAATTCGTTTATTGATGCACCTTATTTTAGAAAATTGTTCTGTATAACCAAAGATTTTTGAAAGCTTACAGGTTTTTACAAATCTAGTCATAATTCGGAAATCTATTATCTCATAGGACACAAGAACTCTCTTATTATGTTCTAGTGATGTGTTGGTCTGCCCTGGGGTAGTCAAGGCTTGGAATAGCTTGAGTTTTCCAGCTAGAGTGTATAGAAGCCAGTGGATCTGATAATTCAGGATATAATCATGCAGAATGGTGCAGTTTGTGGAAGCGTATGATCCCCCTTTTAAGGGATTGCATGATGACCTCAACTTTGTGAGTCCTCGGATAGGTGAGGTACATAGTCAATTCTACTAAAGCCAATGCATTTATGGCTTTGTTACATGACTCTCATGTGCCTATATTTGTTGGAATGTCATCTTATCTTTTCATACGGTGAAGTGATTGTGGAAGTGACTTAAATACAACTCGGAGAAATGTAAATGACATGTTTAGTTTTGAGTTGTGAAGAGGTGCCACATGGATATGACTTATGTCTTACTCTGCTGGAGATTGCTCTTCTTGAGGTTTTATGGTTATTGTACTTGGTTGTACAGTAATTTATAAGTGATGTTGGTGTGGTACCAGATATTGGATACTGTAGGACCTACAGTGCTTCTTGGCTCAGATTTCCAAAGGCTGCGCAGTGAAGGTTATCTTAGTGCAAATCATCCTTGGTACCCTGAAAAGCTCACCAATTCAACCCATCATGCAGTAAGTTTTATTTTCTGGGTCTTTACCAAGTATAGCAGCCTTTACTCATATTTTAGGTGTCTGACAAGATTATCCCATGTTACAAAGAGGTTTTAGGCCTGTCAACTTGTTCGTGAAAAGTACTCCCTGTTACAAGTTTAATCCTATCATCACTGGGCTGGTTGTCGACAATACTGAGATGGAGAAATTTTGGAGGACTTAGAGTTGTGCTTTCCTGGTCTGTCTTTTAACATGTTCATTATTCTTTGTGATGGCATATTGTCATGTGCATTACTTAGTCAAACATTAGTTTGTTCGGGCATATGAGTGCTTACTTATGATTTTTTGATCTGTTAGAGAGCACAAGAGCTTGTGCATATTGAAGCATACCGTGAATGGGCACTCATTGGGTATCTAGTATGCCCAACAGAACTTCTTCATCCTGGAGCAGTTGACATAGCCATGGTGAGTAATTCAGAAGTAGTAGCTCTTTGTAATGCTTGCACTCAAGTGACATCATTGGATTTACTGTTGGCATGTATTTGTATTGGTTTACTTGAAGTAGACTGATTGAGTTGTAATCTTTTTTGAAACTAGGTGCTGTATAAAGAATCTTTGCTACTACCCCTTTTTCGAGATGAGGTACTGCTCAGACTGTGACTCAGTGTGTTTTCCTATGCTTGTATATTAGGCATTTCTCCTTTGAAATCTTGTGGTCAGTTGATTGTGCCCAGGCCATAAATTTGACACCCTAGCCAAATTTCCAGGGGACACCCTGTCCCAAATTTTGGGTGTCTCAAGGACACCCTGCTCCAATTTTTGGGTGTCCTCATAAATTTCTCTTAAATTTTTTTTTTGTCAAAATAGGTACAATTTTGAAAAATATATAATATCATTTCAAAATCTCAATCAAAAATCAAAAAATCACTACATATCATAACTTGCAATGCAAATCAAACCTACAAGCGGCGGCCTTTCATAGCACACCACTTTACCCATACTTGTTCAAAGTCAATGGCCTCTATGGGGATTTTTTCCATTGCAACTCTCATTTGTGCTTCCAAAGTCTCTAATACCAAACTACACCGTAAAGTAGATTTAATATGATTTTGAGTAGAAAATCCTCTCTCACAAGAAGTTGTACTAGCAGGAATTACAAGAACAGCTTGCCACAACTTTGTCATATGAGGATATCTTCCAACATGAGCATTTTCGTAAGTCCCATAGTCATTCACTGCACTAATGCTTGGCATTTCCATGTATCTTCCAAACTTGATGAGATCAGGGAAAGAAGATAAAGGCATGCTGTTCAAAGATAAGAAATAAATCATTTTCATGGAGGAAATGATCTTAACCTTGTTAGATTCCAATGCCTCTTGCATATGTGTTTCCATTGATCTTGCAATCTTCCCCTGTAAACCCAACCATCTAGTACGGGCATAGATATGTTGATTGCTCAAGTTGTGTTTGAGCAATCCAGAGTTCTGCAAATTCACTGATCATTTTCCCACCCCCCAAGGTCCACTTGCTCGAAATTTCTCACAAAAAATACACTTCAATCGAGTTTGACCCAAAACATCAATACTTCTTACCCAAGGATATTTGAATTTCCATTCCGCTCTATAATTTCTTGCTTTCATGCTCCCTTGCCCATCCAAATTTACCTCATGGTCTAGAATATGCATAAGTGCTTGCTCCTCTGGTAGAGTTTCATAATTGCTACACCCTTGAACCACCGTAGCACTTTCTTTCTCCAATTGGTGACCCTCTTTAGGAATTTGGCTACTTTCTTCATCCACCTCGTTGCATTCGACATTCAAATCCACCTTCGGTCTTTTGATAAAACCTGTGAGGATTGCTTGCTTCTCGTTTCTCTTACTCTTCCCCATGATCTATACATAGAGGTTGACAATTATATTCAACTTCAATGCTCAAGAATTTGCTTTCATCTAAATGCCCACAACATAACTTGAAATCAAATGCTTAAACATAAATTGAAATCAAATGCTCAAACATAAATAAAAATGAGCAAGACTACCACCAAAAGAAGGACAATCCAAATAGCTCTTTAATAATATCCAAACTAGGGTCACCGGATTAGATTTGACCTCACAAAGTGCAAAACAAGTTTGTTGTCTTGAAATCAATGTTTGAAAACTAGGCAGCCTTCAAATGCACATATCTTTGCCAACACAAACTGGAATTTAGCAAAACTACTACCAAAAGAAGCACAATCAAAATACCTTTCTAGAAATATGAAGAACATGGTAATTGGATTAAAACTCACCTCAAAAATTGCAAAATAAGCTTGCTGCCTTGAAATGAATGGTTGAAATTTGGATAGTATTCAAATGCTCATATCTTTGCCAATACAAACTGGAATTTAGCAAAACAAACACCAGAAGAAGCGTAATCTTTGTAGATTTCCAAAAATGTAAAGAAGTGTGTAATCGGATAAGAACCGACCTTACAAATTGCAAAACCAAATCGATCAATTTCTAGAACTAGGCAACCTTCATATGCTCATAACTTTGTCTATACAACTCGGAATGAAGCAAGACTACCACAAAAAGAAGCGAAATTTCAATAGCTTTCCAACGATATGCAAAACACATCAATCAGATAAAAATTTGATCTAAAAACCTCGGATTCAGATTGTGGATCTTAGTTTAGGGTTTAGGGTAAGAGATGCTACGAAAAAGACACCATTTGATGAGTGTTGTGACTCGTGAGTGTGAGTAGGGTTTTACAAAGAGAACCTAGTTCCCATGGTTCTCATGTTTATTTCATCATTTTACATTTAAACTTCCTTAATCCAAACTTCATATGTTTAAGAACTTCATATGTTCAGGGCCATAGGCCCTACAAGTACAAGGGACACCTTAAATTTTTTTTGGGTGTAAAAATGACACCCTTGTAGGATTTTTGGGTGTCCTCGGGGACACCCAAAATGAGATTTGGGTGTCATAGGACACCCTAGGAAGCAAAATACATCCCCCAGGGTGTCAATTTTATGCCTTGATTGTGCCCTCATACTATTGTATCTAAGGTTGATAATAGACTAAGGAATTGCCAGCTCTATTTTGGATGAGTACAGTACGTTCTGCTACACGAGGAGTATCAACAGTATGTACTGCCCAGGATAGCAGAGTCCAAAAAATTGGCTAAAGCAAGACACGCCAAAGGCCGCGATGCTGATGTGGAGTATAATCTGGCCAAGCAGGCCGAAAAGCAAATATGGTAAGTGTTGAGAATGGTGGGTGGCAGTAAGGCTTTAGTAAATCACTTTTGCAGTACGTACTCTATGGAATCCTTGTGGTTCAACATTCCCAAGTTAGTGTCATTCTTGTATCTAGTACATAACACTTCAATTACATAGTATATGACACCTTCAGTGGATCCACAATATTGCTACCTGATTTTTGCCTGTCATGTTGCGTATTTGGTGTAACATGTAAGTTTTTGGTGGCAGTGATGCACAAGACACTGCTATCAGCAAGGCAGATGCTGCACATTGGGAACACCGATTACTTTTCAAGCAGGAACTTGGCCGCATGCTTCTGCTTTTCTCTGATCTACCCACTCTCCTTGCACCCAATTTGCAGGTGCAAGCTCTTCTCAAGTGATCAAATTGGCAATATTTGCCAGTTTCTAGTCTTTATGTATACCTTCCTTCTCTATATTACCTGAACAGTTATGTCAATATATTAAGTGCACATTTATGGTTACTTGTGCTTGGGAAGGTTTGGAATTTGGTCATTAACTTCAATGTAGCTGTGAAGTGCTTGTTGTGAGAAATTGGTAACATGAGGATTGGTGAAGTATCCTGGGTGAATAGCTGAAGTGTGTATAGTCTGATTTGAATGATTTGGGTTCTTCATTGCTATAAGATGTGGCCTTTGGCATATAATTCATCCTATTGTTTGATTTTTCATATGATTTTTGCTGCATTGGCAATGGTCCGTTCTGAAATTCTCTGGTATTTCAGCCATGTCAATGTTATGGTTGGCAAATCTAAGGGTGCACGAGTCATTCCAATAGAGATGGTGCGCAACTCTTCACACCTTCTGGAGTTATTTTCTTTTTGAGTTCTATAGTAGGCGCTTGTGGCTGCCTAACTACTTGATTGTGCAGCGTACTTGTTCTGCAATTTTTGATGCTCACCACATTTGGTCTTGTGAATAACAGAGAACCATTTAAAAGTATGTTCCCTTGGTGAGTGCAGGACATTGCAGATCCATTATGCTTACATGTGGTCAAGGTACATCAAATCTTCCACCAAATCTGGTTGGTTTTTAGTGTTCAGCAATCATGAAGGGATTATAAAGCTTTTGTAGTTTTCAGATGTTTGTATCTTCCTTAACACTTGCAGTTCTAGACATGTTTATGTATGATAGTTAGAACTGATGCTCATTCTTGGATTTGCCAGAAGTGTGGATGAAATGGAGAAGCAGATTGTGCAGCATACATCCCTCAAAGTGTTGTACTGCTATCGCCCTCATGTCACAGCGGTGAGCAGAGTCTATCAACAAGTCGCTTGTCCCATAATCTTGCCTATGCAAGCTAAATACAAATGTTTATGGTACTATATAATCTCACTTTGAGCTTGGGTGCTTCAGGTTTTCCGTCACACAATGTTTGGACCTGAAGGTCGACCTCAACACTGTTGTCCTTGGCTAGGCCTAGCTTGCGCATTTCCAGACAATGCACACCCTAATGTGGCAGATGAGGTCTGGTCATGCTCTCCCACCTGTCATGCAAGATTTGTTGATTATGGGATGCTTTGTTTTGGCATTGTGGTTAATGTTATACTGCTATGTTCATTGTGTAACAACTGCCGAAATTCGCTCGAGATGTTGTTTCGTATGCAGAGCAACTACTTGATTCAGTCATGGGAGGTTTGGAAGGTTTGATCAACATCTTAGATTCAGAAGGAGGATATGGTTCACTTCACAATAAGCTCAGTGCCCCTATCTTGTCCAGCCAGAGGAGCAATCATTGAGCCCTTTTTTTGAAAGTGTTGCTCGTTGTACATGACCAGAGTGAGCAACTTAATCAAGCAAAGACACTTATACTATATCTTAGTCCTTAGTCAATTATTTCTCTATGGTATTACCTTTGATAACTGTTGTCATATGTGTAGCTTCTTTTAGAGCAGGTTGCATTGCGCTTAAACCAATTATCAATAACTGGCATGACTGGTGTCAAGATGGCCAATCGGAACGTTGATGGTGATGTTGTGTGCACAATCACAGATTGGTATGTGGAGAACTTGCTAAAAGATGCAAAAGATTCAGGAGTCATATTCTCTCCCTTGGATAAGTGTTTTAGAAGCACAAGGCCAATTGGACGTGTGGCTGCAGAGTTCGTTGCAGATTTAACGGAGCTGAAGGCATTTGTGAGGATCTTTGGTCCTTATGGTGTTGATAAGCTATGCGATAGCTTGGTGGCACTGCTCACAGCACTTACAGACACTCCTGATACTTTCTTACACTCAAATAAAGAGGTGTTGGAATCATTAGCTGGGAACATACATAGTCAACCGCACCAACAGAATATGTTGCAGGAGTTGCAAGAGTTGGGAACTTTGATGTCAAACACATTGCATATTGGTCACATGCTTAGCATGCGTGCTCTCCTAGCCGAGGCCACAGCCCAGGTCTTCAGGTCCAATACTCCTCTTTTATTCTCCTTCTTGACAGATTTTTCAAATCACGCTCCAAAATCAATTCCTGAAAAACCAAATCTCCTATGGTTGAAAGTTGTTGCTAGTCGAGAAGCTGATGTAGCTCTTGCTGATTGGCTTCATTTAGGGTTTGGAGAAACTTTTAACTCATGATCAAATGACAGAGTGGCGGAGCCTCTCTGCAGCCACAGATAGGTATACGGACGGCTGGCTAACAACAGGTAAAGTGTGTCTCATCTTTCATTCTGTTAGTATTATGTATTGTAATAGGGAGACCTAGTACAAACGTCAGTATTGTAGACGGTGCTCTATTTCATCTTTACAAGTTATGGAATGTAGTTCTATGTGGGATATAACTTGGTTCAACTAATGCATGAATCACACATGGCAATCTTGAGGAGGAAACAATTGTCTTTTGTCAGAATAGAGCCTTCTACGGTAATGTCAATTTTTGCTATTACTTTACTCCCTGCAAAGTCTTGGCTTTTTGTGCCTCTAAAGTTTTTTGGCTAGCCCTGCTTTGGATGTCAATCATTGCAGGTGTTGAGATGATTCTAACAAGAAGATTGTAGGGTTGTTGTGCCTGGTTTAAGGTAGGGAGTTGTTGGATGAATGCGAAAGAATTAATCGAAGGTTGATCAAACAACGAATCCAAGACCACCGATTGTGACCCTATACTCACAGCAAATACTTTTGTCAGCCATTACAACATTCTAATCACATCAGGAAACCTGGTGCCAAGCCTTGTGAAGTGTTTGCTTTTCTGCCTTGACAAATACTTCCATCACTTTAACAGTAAGTTCTCATACCTATACCTAATCTGAGATGTTCTTGTTTGGTTAATGCTCGTAAGTCTATGCATTTTTTACTAGTTTGTAAGGTTCTCAAAAACTTGAAGGCGGATTGTTCCATTCCCACCCTATCATGAAGTTTTGAAATCGGCACGGATGGGATTTACATGTAATACTCTTGTTAGCCTTTTATGTGTGAGCTTTTGGAATCAACATGATATTATGGGTTTTTTAATCTTCTGCAGTATATAGCTCTCGGGAGGTTGTGTGAGCCCAAAATTGATGCCCACATTGGTTGTTAACACTTGTAAAACATTACAAGTGGTGTTTTGGTGATTTATGATTATTCACAAAAATATAAAAAGAGTGAAGCTTGAAGAAAGCTTAGTTTGAATCATTAGGCTTTTGTGGAGTGAATTTAAGTAGGAGAAGGACAAACCTTGGTAAAGTGTGGTAGGTAGAAAGCCAAGGTTAGTTAAATGTTTGAATTAGGATCCTTGTTGATCATTTGAGGGAGGAAGGCTTAGGAGATAGGATAAGAGCCTACAAAGTAGGAGGAAATCTCGAGGGCTTATCGTGAGCCTTGAGGGTGCTCACCCCCTCAAACTCACTATATAATCCCTCATTCTTCCCTCACTCATCATCTCTTTCCTTCGTGCTCCTTGGCACTCCACGTGTTATAAGTGTGGGTGCGTGGAAAGCAAGATAGGAGCACGTGTGTGTGCATGGATGTAAGGTTAGGAGCCAAGGCTAGTTGGCCTTGAAGAGGGCTTGACCTCTTGTTAGTAATAGTTGGGCGTGAATGATTTAAAGTTCAATTTATGGCTTTGTTTGAATACTTGGATTTACATTGATTAGCCTTATACTTATGCGGATGTGCAAAGTCTCTTATTGGAGCATTTAGTTTTGTTGGACTTCATATGAATTTTTGAGAGCCAAAAAACCGAGACTATGTCCAAACTTCCAAAAACTAGTGAAAAAGTGTAGGTTCAAAGGGAACAGCGTAGAATTGCGACCATATACTTTGTGGCAGTAGAAATATTATTGCATATTCATGTAGAGGACTTCATTACCTATCCATGGATACCAAAAATTCATTTTTTGGACTTCATATGAATTTGTGAGAGCCAAAAAACCGAGACTATGTCCAAACTTCCAAAAACTAGTGAAAAAATGTAGGTTCAAAAGGAACAGCGTAGAATTGCGACCATATACTTTGTGGCAGTAGAAATATTATTGCATATTCATGTAGAGGACTTCATTATCTATCCATGGATACCAAGAATTCATTTTTTGGACTTCATATGAATTTTTGAGAGCCAAAAAACCGAGACTATGTCCAAACTTCCAAACTTCCAAACTTCGAGATTAAGGAGTGTAAGAAGACATAGTATAGACTTGGCTAAGTTGCATATATTCCAACGATAGATTGGAATCATACATTGTGTTACAAAGAAAGAAATCTCTACATGTCATTATAAACTTCTCCATTCGGGCGAGGACGAAATTGAAGGGTGGAGGCTTTTTGGTGACAGGTTGGCAAGTTGCAGTGTTTCCAATGGGTCAAGGAGCGGGTGGAAAGACTTCCCTTGAAATTCTGCGTGATTGGAGATGGAATAGATGAATGTGAAGTTGCTCATATGTTAACCTGGCCCTTTGTGAAGATAAATATTGGACCTCATGCCATCCATTGGTTGCCAACTATGTCAATGGATATCTTGGATCACTACATTATTAAAGTTATCTATGATCCTGTAGATAAATCTCAGGCAAGTACTTAGAGATTGGGGATTTAAGTTGTACAGGTGTAACTATAGATACTGTACAACTGTAGTAATATGCATATATATGCACACGCACACATATATATACTTTGTCAAGAGTGATGCATAGACCTTTCTCAAAACATTGGATAACTTCTAAGAAAACAATTATGAGTGGCTATTTAAGTTGAGTAGCGGGTGTTTGAGCAAAATGGATAGGAGGCAGAAATGTTTGAATGTCCTTCCAATTTAATGTTAGTTGTTTACATTTTGGGTGCTATATTGCTCAAAGTCCTTGTCCTTGATGTAATTATTTCCTTTGCTGTTGACATAATAGTGCAGAAGCAACAGCCTTGATAAAGATTTAGGGTTATAGTATCAATCATTTAGGAGTTGGCGTTATAGTATCAATCTTGTGGGTGATGCATAATTTTGCAATGTTGTTCTTTTTTTGTACCTTACAAATGGAAAAATATCAACCCTCAGGTAAATGGGCCATAAATGGACGCTTTTAGCTCTGCGCTTACTTTTTGTAGGATATTAACTCGAAATAATTTTTGGAACAAGTTCTGAAATAAAATCATTTAAGTCCAAACCTACAAGGTTCTTAACACTTGAGGTAAGAAGATTAGTATTTATAAACTTTTCGCATGATTTGCAGGAGCCAAGTAAACTGACATGTTGTGCCCAATTGTGGCGACGTTGGGAGCATGAATTTTTACAGCATAGTAGTAATCCATCACTGCTTCGTGCAGTTTTCTATGCTTATGGATGCGATTACTTCCGGATCGGTTTACTCAAGGTGCATGCGCCCAATTTGCTGGATAATAGAAGTGTGATCAGAAGGCCACAGTATAATTTAAGTACGTGCATGTATATTGAGTTTCGCATATTAGAGTTATCCTTTAATTTAATGGGACTTTTTTTGGGAGTTGGTCCCCCATGATTTTCCGTTCGGTACGAAGGTTGACATTCGTCAACTTCCTGCTTTGCCAACTTCCTTGCAAACTTCTTCTCCCACCAACGGTGGGCCTTTGGCTCCTAGCGGCTCGTTTAGTGTAGCATCCAAGACCAAAGAAACCTCCAAAAATCAGGCAATCCAATTGGTCGAGAGCAAAGTTTTAGACCCAAGGAGTTTACACTTGGGACTAGGTCCAAGGTGTGAAAAAAAAATGAAGTGGCGTGAGTGTGACATCACTTTCCCACTAGATCTTGACGGTCCCCACTCAAGAAAATTTCTCTATGTTAATTAAGAAAGTGCCCCCACTTATGTTGATTATTGAAATTATGCATGATTAACTAATTTTGAACATATGTCGTCCAATCTCTTTCAAATACACATCTTTTTGGTGTCCATCCTTAGATCCACACCTAACCACACACACACACACTCAAATTTAGGTGTTTATTCAAGACAAACCTTAACTGGATTTGGCCCACTTAGTCAAGCTGAAATGTTTCTCCATTAATTATATTAAAGTCACTATGGCATGAGGTTTTACAATTGCTTGAGGGATCTCCAATCTTGAAGCTAATTTATCATGTGAGTGAATGTTTTAACTCAAGAATTAACACTATATTCGTTATTTGGAGGCTTTTTGTTAATTTTGAGACTATTTAAGGACGTGGCTTTCACATTTATAGGAATGAAAACACTAAAAATATGCTATGTTCCCAATTTTGGAAACAAATAAGAGACTCAAATGCGTGGAACTACACATTAACAATAAGAAAATGGGATATATGAAAACATTTGCATATGGAAAATCAATATCATATTTATTGAATAGGGGTTGAAGTACAAAATGCAAGTGGAATATCCAATATTAGGCGAAAGTCCTAGAAACATAATTCCACAACTACATGTATGTTAATATAGCCTATACGTTCGGATCATGATTACGACTCACTACTTTTGCTTTTGCAATACTATTATTAGCATTTACGGCCATTTCACGTTCCTTTGCTTTCATGGCCTCCATGGCTCTAAAGATCTCGGGTCCGCGGCTGTAACCTTGTTTATTTGTTGACCCCGAATATGCGCCATTTGCCCATATTTGCCGACCCCCTTCCGAATAAGTGGAATACGAATGCGTTTGGGAAACCGAACGTCTTGCACTCTTCCGTAGGGCCAAACAACGATCAGACTCGCAAGAAGCTGTCTTCAGTGTTCGCCTATCCAATGACGAAGTCGATGATGCCCGGCCCACATTCGTGTACATTGGGGTCTGAACAATGACCATAAATATATATAATGAAGTGGGTTAGTATAAGTGGTTACAAGTTACGGATGGAAGTCCGAAAAACCCAAGAAGTTGAAATGCACTAATACACGGAAATCATCAAGGAAAAACTTGAGAATGCCAATAGTTGGGCACCTTCGCCTTTGGGGCGCTGGTTAGAGCTTTTGGGACATCGACGGGTGTAGATACAAGCCCGAGAGGGACGTTCGCAAACGCCGGGACATCAATTTGGGGTTCATCCATGCAAAGGCGTCTGGTCGACCGTGGGTTACGGACGTGCTTCTCACTGCGGAGGGGAGATGGAGATGGACTTGGAGAGTAATTGAGTTTTGCAACCTTTGCAGGAGGGCTATCCACGACTCCGTCTTCAAACCCGGAGTCTTTGGAGTAATCAACAGCAGAGGCAGCATCGACGGCCGAATATTGGAATAGTGAAGGCATTGCAACGTCGCTCATACCAAGGGAAAGGGAGCCGGTGTCTGCCTGAGATGCAGACATGCCATTGACGACACTTTTGGGTGCTTGGTGAGGCAACTAAGACACAAAAATACATTACAAAGATAAGGGGAGAAATGTTAGATATTTACATGGAGAGTCCAAGTACAAACCCAAAATCATCAAAGTTTTCATATTAATTTATTGAGTCTAGCGTAGCCGTACAATCTCCTAAATTCCTCATCTTGTGGGCCTAGAGGCCTATTGCCAATTGGGTTGGAGAGCACAAAATCCGGGACACTTCCGGGGTGATAGGCAAGCCTCCTAATGTAGGGTCCTAGTTCACTCTCTAGAAAGTTGTCATTTCTATTGCTTTCCCAAGGATCCGGGAATATGCAATTGCCCGGGGGATTGAGAATACTCTTTGCCGGGCTGTCGTCAATGAGGAGTGTGTTATCCGGGGTGGGCCAACAACCGTGGGGAACCCCCTCCAACATAGGGACGCCCACCCAGAGGTTCTTCCTCAGGACCTTTAAGAATTGAGGCCCACGACCTCCTCCAACCTTGGGTACAATATTGCCACTACGGTCATAGAGGTCATCGCAGTGTTCTTGACCGAGAAGCAAGCATGGCATTGCGAGTTCTCGGAAAAGGAAACCGACGATGGCCTTCGTGTTGTCCATGAGCATAGAGCTCCAGATGATGACATGGGCGAAGCCAAGGACCTCACGAAGGAAGCTCCTCAAACCGGGGCGGGCACGTACAACCTTCTTATTTATGAGAGTATCGAAATGTCCGCCGTAATCCATGTCTTGTGGACTACGGAAGGGCCCCTTGGACGCACTATTCGAGATATGTTTGGATTGACAAAGCACCCCATTGAGGTCAAATATTATGAACGGTTTCATCATGGGCGCGCTTGGTTTTCCCGCGGGGTTGCGACATATCTCCGACGGACCCTGTGATGGAACATTCTATCTAGGTAAATGGTACTACTCAAGAAAACCAATTGACAAGCATGGATAAACTCAACACAAATTATAAGGCCAAAAATAATCCGAACCATCCAGTTGAAAAATTGGTATTAATGTAATTGGTGATATACATTTGGTGAATAATATACATTGTCGCAAAAAATATCTGTTGAAGTTAATGGAATCTATGCTAACAAAATTGTATCCACCCGCCGGGCGAAGTCGAGGATTGAACTCGATAATATACACACGCCACGAAGGAGGCAGACAAGGAAGTTTTGGACACGCGTCCGTAACGTGGGAGGCATGCTCAAAGGTTGATTACCTCTTCAAGGGCGAGGTCCGCGCCAGCAGTGCCTCCCTCACCTGGCCCCGTCATGGGCACAGGATCCGGACGCGCGTCCGCAAAATTGTCCAGATCTTCGACCACCAACAAGGTGTCTCCAGCCGCTTGCGACCCTTGAGTATCCACGTAAGGCTGATCCTCATCTGTGGAGTCTTGGCTGCCCCGCATATGTACATCTTCATCGCCGATGGGGGCATTGCCTTCATTGACATCTGTCTCGGCGGCACCCGCCATGTCACGTGCCGGTATCTCCTCCACTCCTGTAGGATGAGAGGAGGGCTCCTCTGGAGTGGCGACAACAAGGGGAGAGGGCGGGACAATCAACGCGGGGGCTGGATAAGCATGCTCGGGTATATACACCGCATGGCTACTAGACGGAGGCCGCATGAGAGTGGGGGGCATAGACATGACGGCATCGGGAGCTGTATAGACTACAGGGGGTCTTGCCTGCAAGCTCTGCATCAGGCTCATAAATTGTTGACTTTGGGCCAAGAACTGTTGATTTTGGGCCATGAGATCGGCGTGCCTTCGAGCAGACTCCAACCTAGCTTGCTCCATCTCAGCTTGGATGGCGGCCATCTTTTTGGCGTGCTCCTCGTTAGCTTCTCGAAGCCGTTGGTCAAGCTCTTCCTTCATTCGCCTCTCCATCTTCTCGTCCAATTCGGACACTGACATCGGCTCTTTCTTCACCTTGCCAGGTTCTGTAGGCAAGGCAGAGATGGCATTGTGAATCCTAATCTCATCCTCGTCTTCATCGGAGAGCTCCAAGACCGCGCCTTCAGGGTATTCGTTGTATGGCGTCTTGTTCCTCTTTCGTCGACTCTCACGATATAGAGAGATATCAGGCCTCAATATCAACTCCAGCACATCCCTCCCCTCCATAGGGGGTAGATCTGAATGTTGAGATCCCCCTCCAGATGAAGCGGTGCATCCGCCTTCTGCCGCAAGGTCCACATCCTTCTCGGCCATAACTCCTGGAGCACGAGATGGACCCGCAGTTGAGGGAAATCCAACTCGAGAGGTGGGAGTCCCAAAAGGTGAGAGAACAGGGGTATGAGGGACCCTTATCGGAGTGAAGTTCACGCGTGCCTCCTGCGCATCCGTGTCGTCTGTTCCCAGCAGGAAAACACTTGGATTAATTGGGTCGCGAACAAGGCCGTGTAAAGGCTCCTGTGTGGAGGGTTGCGCTCTTGGGGAACTGGGATCTTGGTCCTCTTCAGGGTCTGTCTCCATTCCGGGCATTGCCTCTTCTCTAGAAGAAAGAGGCACAACAGGATGGGGTGTAAGGACGTCCATGATGTCCTGGATATCCATTTTGGAGGCCATTACCCTGTGAGTATGGGCGTCATCGTAGTCGGAATCCTGCACAAAAGAATTCACCTGCAAGCCAAGCATCTGGACCATAACAAGAAAATTAGATAAGAACAATAGTGGTGATTGCATATAAATGAGGCTAGATGTCAACACGTTATACGGACGCGCGTCCGTAAAACCACCACTCAAAAGTTGGACAATTTTACGGACGCACGGTCGTAAAATTCACATGCACCTGATACTGGGTTTTTACGGACGCGCGTCCGTAAAATAACTATGCAAAAGATAGGTGGGTTGAAAGACAAACAAATACTCACCAGTGCTGCATACATAAACTTCGTGCCTCCGAAGACGTTGTAAACTGTCTCACTCATGACAGTTAAAGCCTTCAAGACCCCTATATAAAAGTCCATCCGGAGCTCGAACGCCGGATAGATTGCATGCATTGTCTCCTCAACAAGCTCCTTGGGATGTGGTGGCGGCAACGAATAGACTTTCCTGAACACCTCGTGTGGTTTAATGGGCAATCGCCCAGTTGGGGAAGACTTGCGTGTTAAGAAATAAAGCTGCACAGCTCCCACTTGCTTCACCCCCCTTGCCTCTTGAATGAAAGTGATCCCTTCTGTCTTCGCTGGGATGTAGGTGTTGTGGTACATATCGTATTCGAGGTCCATCGTTGATGTGTACAGATGGACAATGGATGTGGACCTCTCTTGCTCTACAATCCATAACCACACATGAGGCTCGAAGAGGGCAGGCGAGCGATAGCTCTTGAAGGCTTTTAAGAAGGGCTCGTAGAAGGGTGCTCCCGCAACGTCTTGCTTCCATGCTCCGGGAATTGCACGAAAATCAAAAATGGCGAAAGGGCAACCCCTGGGGTCATCTCTCACAGAGGCTCTTGAAGCATGGGTGTCCCATGCGCCGAACTTCATGCCCTTTGCGACCGTGCAGAATCTTGCAAACCCTCCAAATTTCGCGTTCTTTTTCCTATCGAGAAAGTGAACATACAACCCTGCCTCCCTCTCGTCGATGGATCCCTTCTTTTTGTTCCTTCTGGATCGTTGGGCAAGGAAGGATGATGCCCCTCTTATCAAAGCTCGCATTGAGACGCCATTGATGTGGTATTCACCCTTCAGCTTCCTCCAATTCTCCCACACGATCTCACCATCACTATTAATGAGGTTGTGGGTGGGTAGCAATTTGCTAATCTCCCTTACAGCCATGGTCTTCTTCTTTCTGTAATCGCACCATTCCTTAATGTGGTACGTGGATGGCTTCATGTGCTTCGGCCGCTTCAGAAAGATTTTGGGATAGGGCAGAGTTCTTCTAGGAGTTTCTAGAAGAATGTGTTCTGCTGCCTTGTACAGCTCCGAGTCCATCAATCCTTGGAGGGGACGAAAGAACTCTCGTAGGATTGGTGGTACCTTAACTTTTGAGTCGCTCTTGTAGGTGTTCTCCGTATATGGATTGACAAGGTCGCCGTTGTTGTGGGCATCGAAAAGTCGCAACCATATTGACCACGTCTCTTCTGTTGCAGTGATGAGCTTGAGTTCGCCTTTTAATTCATGCACTGTTTTCATGCCGCTTGTCTTCATGTCTATACTCGAGAACTTTGTCAATATGGCATTGCTGAATGTCTGCAAGAGGCGCGAATTGCAAGAAATCAGAACATTGAATTCAGTACAAATTAAATTCAAATATTTGAATCAGTGGGAGGAGAAGGGCCACATTTACGGACGCACGTCCGTAAATCTATTTGAGTAACATACCTGCCATTTTGGGTTCTTCACGACAGCATTATCTCTTTCTTTTGGGGGACATTCGTGCTCCACCCACAAGGTCCTCCCAGCCACGATGTTGGCTGCCCATGAAGCCTCGAACTGCCTCACTTTATTCCCCTGGTTCATGAAGGCAGATATTGCTATGAGTTGGTTCGAGTCCTTGGAATGCACGACGAATGCCTTCCAATATCGGATTGTCTCCTTTAATGGGCTTTTCCACTCGTCGTCTTCAAGGAGAGCTTTTGCAGCCATTACACTATGTTGGCCGTCGACAATGTAGAACTCTCCATTCTTGAGAATCGGCCAATTCTTTTCGTTGACTTCAACGATAGGATCCTTTGGTGTCACACAAATGGTTTGCATATCAAACTTGGGGTTGTTCATGATGTTGTTCATTTGCCACCATACACCGCTTTCTTCTTTTGCTCTGGTATTCATACTTTCGGTGCCCTTGTGGCATTTGTAGACGTCTACTTCGAAAGTAAAATACATGCCAAGGGGCCAGCATCCCTTCGTCTTCTCATCGAACTCTTGGAATATTTTTGTTGAGAGTTCGGCGTCAGGGCGTTGACCCTTTTTGAGGAGTGGAGCGACAGTCAGTGTAGAGCTGACATCCGGACCCTCTGTTAGTCCAGAGTCCATCTGCCAGTGAGAGCGTTTACTCGCTTGTCTGCTCCCTCTTGATGCACCACTCTGCGAGGGCCTTGAGGATTCCGGCACTGGTTTAGGCACACGCTTGGGTCGTTCAGGAACGACTTGTTTTTTCTTATCTTTCCCCTTTCTGGCCTCTAGCAAGGCTCCATTTACTCTTGTTACATTGTTCAAGAGTCGTCCAAGCCGCTTACCCGTCCAAGGTGCATTGCATGCATAGTCTTGGAACTCCGTCTGGAGATTGAAGCAAGCCGCATCTGTACTAGCATTCTCACACTCATTTTTGTTGAAGGGGTGGTAGGATTCGTGCAAAATGAAAGTGACCCGATCTTCTTTCTTCTCAAGGTCTATTACTACATAATCCCTTTGTGCCACTGCACACTCTATTGTCCACGATTTAAGCTTTATCCACTTCTCAGCTTCATCTATGTCCGTCTTCATTTGATATGCAAATCTAAGCACAAATATTTCTTTCTCGTCCTTTTCTACCAATACTGTCCAATTATCCATAATTTCATCTTGTGGCTTGTAATGGTCGTTGGGACTTATGTCTTTGATGGCTTCTGGTAGCGGAGGAATGAGAGCTTCTGCGAACATCTCAATTGCATGTCTCTTTTTAGATGCCATCTGCAAATGATAAGATAGATAAGTTAGAATTCTTGGCAAAAGATATAGATCATACTTTACGAATGCGCGTTCGTAAAGTTTTCCAAATTGTCTCAATTACATTTTTGGATCCAAATGAAAAGATACATTTCTTCCAAATACGCATAACGCGTATATTATATATACTCAAATATCTCTATAAGTTACGGACGCGCGTCCGTAAATTTCGCAAAGATAGTATGGTGGTAAATATCAATGTATTCAAGTTACGGTTAATATTTTTTTGAGAGTCTTGTTTCACACCTACATTTTTTTGAGAGTCTTGTTTCTCACCTACACAAAGATCCACAAAGTTTACGGACGCGCGTCCGTAAACTTTGAGTATTATAAAGGCTATTTTAATATGCCTAATATTACAATATTTGGCTTCGTTTGCGTAATATATTGTTTGAGAGGCTTGTCTCTCACCTACCCAAAGATCCACAAAGTTTACGGACGCGCGTCCGTAAACTTTGAGTATTATAAAGGCTATTTTAATATGCCTAATATTACAATATTTGGCTTCGTTTGCGTAATATGTTGTTTGAGAGGCTTGTCTCTCACCTACCCAAAGATCCACAAAGTTTACAGACGCGCGTCCGTAAACTTTGAGTATTATAAAGGCTATTTTAATATGCCTAATATTACAATATTTGGCTTCGTTTGCGTAATATGTTGTTTGAGAGGCTTGTCTCTCACCTACACAAAGATCCACAAAGTTTACGGACGCGCGTCCGTAAACTTTGAGGATTATAAAGGCTATTGTAATGTTTGCGTATTCCAATGTTTTCATTAATGCTCCGTGTTTTTCGGGACTTTACCTTGTCGTCCAATATGGTTTTGCCCTCCAAATAAGAATGCAATCTTACTTCACTGCAATAGCAAACACTGCACTGCAGATTGACAACATAAGGCACTTTCAGAACACTGACATGTCCATAACTAAATGATTCTTAGAATGTAGCCATAGACAAAGTACTAAACAAATTCAGAATTCCTTGAAACTGGAATCTCACATTCTGTCATGCTAACCTTAAGCCCTAAACCACAACAACCCAAAATTGCAATCATACAAAATGCAATTGCAATGTTCTAAAAAACTTACCTTTCTAGAGTGTTTGCTCCTAAACCACAACTAGCTGCTCCTGCTGCAGCTAATACCAACTGCAAATGAACAATAAAATTGAGGTCAGAAACCTCTAGTAATTCAATGTGCACATGCATGATTCAACATTGAGAACTACTCAAAAAAGTTGCTCATAAATCAGATTCATGCAACACAAGTGAAAGGAAACTATTGATTTGTATGCAAAAAATATAATGAACTACATGGTGAAGCTACAACTGAAACCCTAATGAGCAACATCTGAAACACTAATTACCCTTGCAACAACTGAGATCAACAACTGAAAACAACCTAATGAGCAGTAGCAAGCAACAATGAGCATCCTAATGATCTAATGAGCAGCAAGCAAGCAAGCAGCAAGCAAAACTTACTAATGAGCTAATGAGCTAATAAGCAAATGAGCAGCAAACAAGGAGAACTTACTCTAGCTCTGACGCGCGTCAGCAATTGACCAATAAGAATGAGTTTTGCATTGTGAGGAAAGAGAAGCAAGACCAGCAAGGGAAGCAAGAGAAGAGAGAGAAGAAAGTGAAGATAAGGGTAAGAAGCAAGAGAAACAAGAGAAGAAAGTGAAGAGAAGCAAAAGAAGCAAAAGAAGATGAGCAGATGAGCAAGAGAAGATGAGAAGTTGAGCAAGAGAAGATGAGCAAGAGAAGAAGAGAAGATGAGCAAGAGAAGATGAGCAAGAGCAGATGAGCAAGAGAAGATGAGCAAATGAGCAAGAGAAGCAAGAGCAGATGAGCAAGATAAACAAGATAAACAAGATAAACAAGAGTTGCAAGAGAAGGAAGCAAAAGCACGAAGAGGAGGGCAAAAGGGAGCTGGTGTACTTTGAAACCCTATAACCCTAAAGCAAGAGAAGCAAGAGCAACAGTAGAAGGAACGGAAGGAAGAGATGATAGAGAAGGAAGGAAAAGCACGAAGAGCGAGGGCGAAAGGGTGCTGGAGTACTTGGAACCCTAAAACAATGGCGTGCCTCCACGTGTCCCTACCCCAAACGTCGCGCCCAATCGCCGGCCTATACCCTTACGTGGCATCACCCTACTGGTCTATATTTGGTATTGAAATAGGGGTTTAATTTATACTTAGTTTGGTGATTTTATTATCATATTATGTCATAATAACATCTTATGTTTATGCTAAGGCAAGTTAAAAGTCACACTAAATGTCACTCTAAATATAAAATGAGCCATCTCGTTGCCTCTTCTCTTCACTTTTGATAATGAGTGAAATATTCATACGAGCTCTAGAAAGTATTCATTATTTTAGGAAATTATATTAGGGTGTGAGGTTGAGTAAATTATTATGTCATTGTCAACAATTAAATGACATCAATAATAATAATAATATCATTTTGGAACTCCAAACAATGAGAGAAACTAACTACAATTTCTAGTGTGGCCTCTATGGAGAGTGGGGGAGCACCTTTCATTAAAACCTAGAATCACGTGCGTTCACTGCATACTCTAAAAACCCCCTAATATATACAAGTGATTTTTTGTGAAATGAAGTAATACACATACAATTGCAACAATAAATATACAAGCGACAATATGTATACACAAAAAAACATCCATTCATATATATTAGTCATTACTCGGGGGGGCAGTGTGTTAAAAAAATAAGGATATAGGGGGGTATTACTTTCAATTCTCTTATTTTTTTCACATGCTATCATTATATAAATTTCTACTTTGGGTTAATAGAAAAATGGCTTGCATTACTTATAATTCCAAATTACCAATTATTCCATACCCTATACTACTTTAAAGATGTCCAGTGCCATTTTTGATACCCTATATTACTCTTAAGTCCATTTATAATTTTTTGCCCCCATGTTTTTAAAATACCCTATCATTTGTTTGCACGTATATTGCTACTCCAACCAATGACTACCCCCCCCCCCCCCGAGAGTCATTAACATAAGTATACAAATGCAATTATTGTCTCTAAGTCTACCATGGAATGATCAATAAGATCATATGTCCACTTGTTGTTAGCCCCTTTTGATACCAACATAAACCAATCTCCACGTTTGATGGACGGTCCATCAAGTCAAATGGATCCCTATACTCCACCCAACGATTACCAAACTTCCTCCGCATCCTATAAACTCTCCCAACAAACCAAACCTTATGAAAACTTATCCAATATGAACACTTATGATATATAGTATAGTAACAATACCATACAAGTACAATTATTCTATACTTTTTAAAGGCCTTCCATATATGTACGTAACTATAAATTATAACATGTATACCATATGTATATGCAATACGGCAAGGTCCAAATCAATACCCCTCCTGTGCACTCACGTATAACTCGTACATGTTTAGTACAGTGCACCCCCCGAGCTATGGAGGGGACTCTATATTTCGAGAATAGTAATAATATTCAATAAAAGGATGTCTTGTTGATTAACTTCAGTATAAGAATTCTTTTTCTTCTCAAAGGTGGGATTCAAATGCAATTGGGGCAATATACCAATTGGCCACAAATTCTCATGAAACTTTGCCAAGAAATACTTGTGAATCCCTCAATTATCGCAATAAGTTGTGAAACGCAATTAACAAAACCGAAACATCGAGATATGGGGAGAATTCATATGCTTGTAATACCTTAAACAACATTACGGATTAATTCAATCCCTCCACACATAGGTCTAAGCTTGTATTAAAACAAAATGCATGGGTATGTGTTGAATGTACATCCCTCTTGTACATTAAACAACCTTTCGGATCCATCCAATCCTTCCACACATAGGCCTCAGCTTGTATTATCGCTTATAAGTAGTAGCAAACTTGTTTATATTTGGAGTTTTCTTTCGGTGGTGAGTTGTGTTTAGGACTCGATTATAGAATACCAATATACGATCTTCAAAACCTTTCATCAAAAGTATATGTTTAAAGCAAATGGTTTAAAGCCAAAGAAAGATTTTAAAAAATGAAAGGTAAGGTTACCCCTAAATTTGCTTCACATTTGAAATGTTTATGGTTTTATTTTACAAAATTTAAAGGTAGTCATATAGTTTTGAATTACTTCCACTTAAGGCTACACATGTATTGGGAGTTATTCAGTTAACCATGCGTACCGTATGTCGTTGTGTTTGTTCAGGGGTGGGCGGTTATAGGGTATAGGGTATAGGGTATAGGGTATAGGGTATAGTGTTTAGGGTTTAGGGTTTAGGGTTTAGGATTTAGGGTACCACGTATGAACTAATGAGAGTATCCCCCTTCTGTCACCAACTTAAAATTGCTTGCCTTTATAATATTTGGATACCCTACCCTCCCCTTCTCTCCATTATGGTTTGTTGGGCTCATAATGTTACTTAGAACAACAACTGCTATTGTTTGAGTCAATATTGTAGATAATGTACATGGGGTACTAAAAATTGTTTTTTGTCTCACGTATAGTACATTAAGAATGCTAGTATTATTTTTTTTGAAATAAATGTTGATGTATTGAAGGGGGCCCTAAAGTTAAGAGAGGAAATTGAGAATATTGATTTTAAAGCAACCCATAGTGCCTATGACAATAGATGTGCTATTTTCATGGCATCTAGGCGCTCAAAGTTTGTGTACGTATTAGTATAATTATGTATAGGTGTGTAAAAGTGGGTAAATTAAACGGGTTGGATGGTAGGGTGGTGGCAAATGTAATTACTAGTTTAAATGCTAGATGAGAGGAGATAACATGATATTGGAGTGAATATCATTACATCGTATGCAAAACAATAAAATAGATGCTAGTTTAATTTTGAATGACACGTATTTTTATACTCCATGTACTATTGTTGTTGTTGTGGTTGATGTTTCACACGACACTATAATTTTCTGTCTCCTAGTTCTACAATGACCTCTCAATATTAGGTACTTCAATATTATAAACCACCCCTCAACAATGTTCAATGCTCATATATTATTAGCCTATTTTCTTTGTTGTCCACCATAAATACGTAGATGCCTTTTGCTTTGTCATTATGTGGACTCATCGTCTATGCATGTTGTCCACTATGAATACACATTCCATTGTAAGGCTGGCACACGGAATGTAGTAATGTTAGGTTTTTATTTATAGGACGTAGATGGTGGCTAGTATCCTATGTTGGAAAACGGATCCAAGGGAAACGATCAGTACTTAAGGGGACACCCCTCCACCAAGGGACTCTTTTTGCATCTCAGATGTGGGTTGCGCTGCTTGGACCCTTGTAGTGTTCTGGATGTTTATTTCGTGCAGGTACAGATCCTATTGCAATGGACCTTTTATACCCTAAACACTAAATTCCAAGCCATAAACCCATTAGTGGAGCCAATTTTATGTGGATTGCACTGTCTGGATCCTTATAGTGATTGATTTTTGTTTATGGCAAGTATCGTTCCTGGTGAAATGGTCCTATTATGGCGCCGCAAATCACGGAGGTTTACGGACGTGCGTCCGTAAACCTTAAACCTCTTGCTTGGTTGGATATCTATTTCTGTGAGAATTGCACTTGAGCTATTTCATGTACATTGAGGTTTACGGACACGCGTCCGTAAACCTTAAACCTCTTGCTTGATTGGATATGTATTTTTGTGAGAATTATACTTGAGTTATTTCATTTACATTGAGGTTTACGGACGCGCGTCCGTAAACCTTAAACCTCTTGCTTGATTGGATATCTATTGTTGTGAGAATTATACTTCAGCTATTTCATGTACATTAAGGTTTACGGACGCGCGTCCGTAAACCTTTAACCTCTTGCTTGATTGGATATCTATTGCAGTGAGAATTATACTTGACCTATTTCATCTACATTGAGGTTTACGGACGCGCGTCCGTAAACTTTTGCACCTTCACTACAAGGAGAACACGGAAAAATGACTGGGATTTCTGACTAAATCCGGTAGTAAAGTAAACAGATGACTAACACCGTTTCTAGTCCGAAACTTGGTCATGTCGGACAAGTCGTTCTAGACAAAATGACTACAGTCATATCGGACAGTTTTTGTTCCCAATGGAGCGTTCCCCATGAGGTTTTGGGACCTCGTTTTGGGCCGCCCCTCAACGCCCCGTCGTTTCTCACTATATCTAGTCATTAATGTGTGACCATTTATAGTCATGTGTAGTAATGTCATTCCATTGGAATTAGTCATCACTACAAGACTGTAATTAATGATGTTTTGTATTTGTATGACTACACGGTCAACTTTGGCATTGTTCATTTCTGATGTGCATTTGGTCATTAACTACTGGTTTTAGTCATATTGCAACAAAGAACAGTCACATTATACATGATTTCTTCGAAAATGTACATTCATTTGAAGCTTTATATTTTGAGAGGCTGGTTTATATTTTTTGTGCAATTGTATCTGTTTTCATTTAGGCCATTATATGTAGTCATTATTTGTAGCCATTATGTGTAGTCATTTAGGTCATTATATGTAGTCATAATGTTCGTCAATAAGCTCAATGGTTATCAATATCATCGGATTAACTCTTTTGCTCCGTATATGTTGACTACACATTGTCATGATTGACAAACATTTTGCGCACCAACATATTGGAAAACGTAGTCATCATATTAGGACACCTTCCAACATGTGACTAAACATAGTCAATATATTTCAATATTGCACTACAATACAAAATATTTGCTCATTTGCAATGAGTGCATATGGTCTTCGCATATGACTACAAATAGTGACATTTTGAAACAACATTGCGTTTTGCATTACAACTTTTCTTCTATAAGGAAACTAGGCGTAGTCATCGATTAGGATTACTTCACTACATCGCATGACTACACATTGAGTTCCATGATGTGCTGTCATATAAACATTGCAAATAGGCATTGCATATCAATACACGACTGTTAATAGTGATTGTCATGACTTGGTAGACTGTTCAAACTGAAACTGTTTCGTCGATATATTCATAAAAATCACTACAACAAATGACAAAGCATAGTCAATGCCTTGTCAAAAATCCACTGGGAGACATTGCACATCTACAAAATAAAATCTCACACCTCTTTGCGGTTTCCTATTGCACACAACCACCCTATATCCAACATATATTTGGTATACGTAACTACAGTTGCACACATGCTGGGCGTAAGAACTCGGTGGGCCACATGATGAAGTTCCCCACAGCTTCCCCAATCTTCCGTATGGGTGGGTCATCCATTTCCACACTCGCAAAAAGTACATATTCATCGTCGATGCTTTTGTTTACCTCCACGGATACACACCCTTGGTAAATAGGAACTCCGTGCACCGTTCCTCCTTCAAGATTCATCACCTTCCCGTGTGCAACTAATTTACCTTCCTCACCCACCCCATATCCCATAATCTCCACAACATCCGATACTGAGAATGTGTAGGACGATGCCTCGGTCTCTATGACTGCCTGCACTTGTCAAGAGCACATGAATCAAAAACTTATGAATGCTACATGCATGAAGCCTATGGTTCAAAACGGAAAGTAATAGAGAAGGTCAAAGTTTGGTTAATATGCTTACATTTTTAGAGGTTCCTCCCTCATGTTGCCTACGGCTATCAACTGCCCCGGCCATTTTCCCAGTTCCTATATTTCCTTTCGGGGGTTTCTGTTGCGCAATCTTCGTCCGTGGCCTCTTCTGCTCCCCTGCAGCTGCCCTTAGTTTCGTTGGACTTACCTGACTTTCTCCTGCAATTTGGAGTTTCTCAACCTCCGAAATGCGGGCTCTCTTTCTTCGACCTTTTTGAAGCTCCTCCCGCAAAGATATTTTGTCCCCTTCTTTACCATCATCCTTCTCCTTTGTGGCTACTCCCTCGCTTTTCTTTTCAGGTTCGATTGTCGTTGTCACCCCATTCTGCAAGAATTTTTGTTCGCTCATTGTTATTTCATATAAATCGACCTTTGCCTCTAAGAATAAAAATCACTCATTTTTTCGGGTATACTTTGCATTTAGCTCCGTCAACATGACTACTACTAGTCATTACTTTCAGTGAGTGACTAATGCTGGTCATTATATCTCCAATATGACTACTTGGAGTCCTTGCATTTTCGAACATGACTACAACTAGTGGAAACATTGCAGATCATCACTAATACTAGTTATGATAATATCAAACATTACAACTGCAAGAGTATTAGTGGGTCCACGTTCTTAAGAAAACTTTCTCACGTTACTATCTCCTTGCAGTGCTCCAATGCTCGGGACCAAGGTTTCTGAGTTCTCAAATCCTCCTATCTTCTCTTGTGCGCTCTCCGTGTTATTGACACCTCCAGTATTCTCCGGCGCTGTGGATATGTCCTCCACCCCTTCAATGTCCTCCTTCACATTGTTCAAGCTCTCCACCCCTCCAATGTCCTCCCTCGCAATGTCCAAGGTCTCCACCCTTGCGATATTGTCAGACATGGTTTGTGTGCTTCCCACATTTCCGATTTTAAGAGCTGCCATGATAAGTTTGATACTCTCCTCCAGCCCTAACATCCGCTTGTGTAGGTCACGATTCTCACCTACGTTCGAGACTCGACTTGAAGGAGAGTCAAGGTCCAATCTAGATCCTCCTCGGGATCCAGAGGACATATGGCTCATGCCTGCCCGCCGTTTTTCCTCCTCCCTCCGCGGTTGAAGGTGTGCTTCAAACTCTGACCCTGTTGGCGCCCTCTCCAAGTCTGAGCTCTGTGGTCATTCATTTTTTCCCAACCTTGCATTAGTTTTGATTGCATATGGAAACAATGAATTCACGAAAATCATATTCACATGAAAACTTCATAGTTCAGATGTTACCAAGTTGGTTGTCAAGTCGTCTTCGCTGCGGCCCAACAACGACGATCTCTTCGCCGATGCGCGATTTGTCTTCAACCGCTCTGCCTCTTTCATCTTGCGATCCTCAGATATCAACCTGGACAAGTTTACCCAGTGGTCCTGCCGAATGTGTTTCGGTTTAGCCTTGCCTGCTAGCAGTGCCTTCTTGAGTTGGTAGCGCTTGATTTTTAGTTGCCCTTTCAAAATTGAATGGAAGGCTTCCTCTGTAACTCTCCCCAAACCTCCCTCGTATTCAAAGGTATTATCCACTCGTTGCTTTATGTTTAAGAGCATAGAGGTCTTATGTGCATTGTAGTTGTCCTCACTAAAGTCCACGTCCTGTGAATGCCCCCTTAGACATGTCAACCACAAGGATCGATTTTGGCCACAGGGATTACCTTTCATGTCGACGTCTACGCTGTACCTCTTCTTACCTCGCTGCTCCCTCACAACAACCTCGTCTTGTTGTTGTTTGGATATTCGACGCCTCCGACTGCGTTGTTCGGATGCATAACTCCGAAGTGGCGCATCCCTGCAAGCACTTGCACCTCCGAGTGACCCTAGAGCATGCTGTGCACTCTGAGTTTGCAACAAAGCACGCTTCGCAGTTAGGAGCTCCACCTCAAGCTCCGCCATTTGCACTTGCAGAGGCTTGGTTGCTCCTTTCACTCCATCGCTGAGATCGTCACCTGCAAGGTTATCAACGGCAGAACACGGAATGACCAAATCATCGAGTCCGACATCCTCCTTCAAGTAGTCGTGGGCAGTGTCGTCCTCAAACGTGTCATCCGCCATTCTCGTACGTTTCTGTGCATCAATCCTATTTGTTATTTGTGATGGGGGTTTGGGCGCAATAAACCCTGAAACTCCTCGGTCCTTTCTCCTCTCCCAAATTCTGGGCTCTGTGGTTATGCGCTCTCCCTGCATCTCGAGTAAGTGACACAATTCAGCACTTATGCTAGTAAACGATTTCAATGTGAATTAGTTCTGCTAGTAACAAAATCGGTGACAATGACTAGTGGTAGTCATATCGTTGGTGACTATCACTACTGGTAGTCATATCGTTGGTGACAATGATCAATGCAGTGCACATTGTGAAAGACTTCACTACCGCTAGTGATATAGTTGAATAGTTCATGAGAATGAATGCTCTTAAAGGCATGGACTAAGGAACTGGAGTTATGTGTGAACGATATGTACCTTTGCATGCACTTGATGAAGCGGACTTGCTGGTCGCTCCTCCTCGGACTCCGTCTTTTGAGAATCCTCCTCTTCCACACCCCCCGCCGTGCGAGCTCCATCCTGGACTGCTTTGGCATTTGCTCTAGTCACCCGACCTCTAGGAAGAGGTTCGCAATGTGATGTGGAGGGCTTGTGATTGGGCACCCGCCCTCCCTTGCTCGGAAGAAGGACGTCCCTAGAACGAAAAACATGTCAGACATCAATCCTAATATGCCTTCTAAAACAACAGTCGATATTGCGGGCATTCAAGTGCAATTTTGAATAAGTAAAGGGAGTAGGATGGTAGGCACAACAACCCACATACGCACTTGCCGGTAGCAATCCGTCGCTCCTCTGTTGTCATTTGAGATGCTAGTTTAGCTACGCCCAACTCAGAGAAAACCTCAAAATTCCGCCTGATTCGTTGTTGTCTCTGAGCCTCGTATGCATTGGGTTCCTCTTCTGCACCTCTCTGTCCACTTCGAGCTCCACTGTCCTTATCGCTGCTATCATCGTTGTCGCTCTCATCGTGGCTGGGGGCGGCGGACGATTCAACCTCGGTGCTCTCCTCACTGCTAACCTCTCCTCTAGCCATGTGTAAACTAAAACCCCATAGCCCATAATGCGTGACAACAGACAACCAAATGTCACCACATATGTCACTTAATGCTGGTTTTGGAGCTTCCCAGCCTTAAACCTGCGAGAATATATATTGCAAGCCTCAACCAATGCCTAACCATGGAAGTGACTTTGGGAAGAGTCACTCCGATCAATTCTATGCAATATCACTCACCCTGGTTGCAACTTAAAGTGCAGGTTCCACCTGCGCAACATGAATGTTTACAAGTGTGCGAATCACATCTGCACTCTCTCGGAATCAAACCAACCTTTACATCGATAAATAAATATTGCATGAAACAAGGTTTGGGGTTGCCAATAACAGAAGACAAATGTAGTTGCTGAAATTGACACCAATTGCGGGACACACCTTATGGACCGCTGTGGAGAATGGCCACAAAGTTCTCCTCAATTACTGCAAATGATTTTCATCACATTAAGATAATCTAAAAGTAAAAAAAAATTGCTCTTTTCATATTTCCAAAAATTGTGATTGCAAGACCCAAAAGGCTGAATTTATGAGTGAATCAATGCTGAATCACTCATTAGCCAAAAGATGAGTTAGCAGTGAAAGGAGTTTAAACCCTGCAGGGTAAGGTAAGCAGGCACAATGTGTTTACTTATTTTAAATAGACATCTATATTTGAATGAAATTTGGGTAAAATTTGAGTGCAATAAACTACATCACTTAGGGATCCAAAATTCAAACCCAATGTGGAGATCTTTGGTGAATCTATAAGGAACAGAGTGTAAAATGGATACTACTAAAAAAATAAAGACAGAGTAATGAAGGAGTCATAATTCAAAGTGAGGTATACTATAAAAATGCTAATCTATGGAATTTCTTTCTAAACTACTGAACCTTCTTGGAATACAAACAGATTCTTGCACTATAATTTTAAGGCCTCAGTACCTTGGTGCAAAGAAACCATTTGTGACACAATCCTCGCCCACCCTCACAATACTCTTTATTAGGCATATTTTGTTTTCTAAAATCAGGCCAATGAACTACAATCATGAGGTTTAGAAAGTGTACCCAAATTCAGTGTGTGCTTATGTACAACACTCCAAGATAAAGTCTCAAAACTGTGGAAATAACTGGACATAAACAAATCATTGTGAAAGTTAGTTGTCAGTTGAGAGACTGGTGGCATCCAAGATATAGCATTCAGTTGAGTTTTAAGGGCCCTCACAAGCTGATGGGAAGCTAGTGCTGATGGACCGTGGCATTGAAACCATGTTGCATAAACCAGTAACCCACACAGAAGTTGGACATGACACTAACATCCACATAACTTGGCGTTGGGATGCATACATTTTCCCTCACAAATCAAGATAATCTAAAAGGAATCAACATGTAACCGCTTGGATTTGGAAACACTTGGGTCTTTCACCAGTTTCACCCAAATCCTACACGTTCTTTGTTCTCCACTTATGATGCAACAAAATTTACAAGTATCTTATGAGGAAAGTAGACTTCGACTTCAGCACCTTATATTCCGAAACAACAACTTATTCATCGAATAAAGACACCAAGTTTCAAACAGCAAGCTTTCAGACATCAAGATTCAAGAAGCTCTGCTCTACTAGTGAAAAATTCAATCATGCCCTACTTTCTTTACAGGAACCACCAACTTCCAGACCACAATAGCACATTTCAGATTATCAATTGCGAATCTGTTAAGGAGTTGTTTTGCCTACGAAATTTTGTTTGTAGTTATTCTGCTGGAAGTTCATGCTCCGGTGACGTGTGTTCTTCGGTATTGGAGATCATGCACAAACTTTTAGCCACAGGACCCAAAGATACACACCAATTAGACTGAGACAGACTGGTTATGTTTCATTTTAGCACAAACTGAATGTTCTAGGTGTAATGCCCACAACAAGCTTCTTAAGACTCACTATTTTCTCTATATGAGGTGTTCTTACTGTTTAGATTGCATGCACTCCATTTATCAATGTCAAGGCTCATTATTTGTAGGAGTGACTACCTTACTAAACGCTCCACTAGCTACATCTGCTTCTTGAAACTTGTTATCAACGCAGCATGAATGCATCATCTCTGTAACATCTCCTACCTGCAGATTACAACCAAGTTTGGGTCATATGTGTAAAGCATAAATAGACAAGCAAAATGCAGAGCATCCAAAGGATAGACAATTGTACAAAATCAATCTAATACTGTCGTCCTAAGTAGAGACTCTACACCATCCCAATAAATGCAAAATATGTTAGCATGCCAGAAATGCAATAAATAAAGGCAATATTGACTTGCAAAAGGGGTTGAGATTCAACCTCCACCCATTCAGGCATGTAGTCACAAAAAGGCTCTCGATACAGCTTCACCCGTGCGTCTGTTGTGCAGACAGCAAGTAAGCAGCTGCAAGATGCACATATTAACCATCCACTGTCTATTGTGAGCACTGATAAAGACTTCTGAGAACAGGTCTGAATAGGTGTTAGAAAGAACAATGGACCACTTGTATATATATGTGTGTGTGTGTGTGTGTGTGTACATATCAACATACACTGTCTAAAATCACATACCAAGAAGTCAAAATAAAAGATTAGAAGGGTCCAGATCCAAGTGCAACAGGTCAGGCTAAACCTGGACTATACACAAGCACAACCTGTGCAAATAGTAGATCAGTGTAATACATATAGTATCCAATCATGACCCCCATAGACAAAAAATATAGGATAATCAGTCAAATCTTCTAGTGAAACAGAACAATTAAAAGTAAGATTCAGGATATATAGAAGGCATCAAAATAAATGTCACCTCCATTCCAGATACAGATATCATGTACCAATACTATCACAGCATTAAAAATGCAGAGATTACATCACCACCTAAAGAACATAAATGATCCCCCAAGACCTTTTATGCTCATTAAAATGGCTTCTTGGCATCTTGTCAGTCAAATGTACACAAGTATCCAAAAAATGCAAAATCTGCATGCAGAAAAGGTATCTTCTCTTAAAGAAATGATCACCAGCATGCTACTGTTTTGTGAGGGGGTCGGAGCTCAACCTTCAGATGTTACTTTTCCAACATCAAAAATCGGGTTTTGTGATATTGGTACAAATCCTTTTGGCCCTGTAAGCAATCCAGGACTCTGCAAGCCAACAAAAAACCTTTGAAGTGGAATCTTTGAGGTTCCTATCTTTTAAAATTTTGCAGATGTTTCGCCTATTTACCTACAAACTACCAGCAAAGTAGGGAAGCAGTAATACACGCCAAAGTAGGGACTTCAATGAAATACGTGGAATTCAAGGTATGACAAAGCCAAAAAAAGAAGCATTAGAGTGTAGGGCAAAAACACCATCCTGCAGAACAAATTCTCAGCATGTAGCTGGAAGACCTCTCCTTACCTTTCACTTTCCATTCACAAATTGGAACCATTAAGTGACGTATCCTTTGAGAAAAGCGACCATGTACTTGTGAGCTCAAACAAATTCTAAGCCAAATTTTTCATAATTCCTCCTATGCAAGTTCACTTTTTAACAATAAAAGACCCTAGGATTAAAGTGTATATATTTGCCACCACTTCATAAACACGTTTCTGGGAGGCAGTTTCCGTGAGGACTTCATCAAATTGGTAGGTCTCACAATCCCAAATATTCTTCCGAAGCTTCAATCTTTTCAGCTGAAGACCACAGCATCCGCAATAGGCATGAGCATCCAAGGAACCAAATTGCTGGAACACTCACCCACACACTCATTCAAGTAGATATTACCTATCATTCAAGTAGATAGGTACCTCAGGTTGAAGCTCCACGCAATCAGCAAAATCTGTATCTGCAACTAACTCCTCGGGATTCCTAGGGCGGAGTCGCACCTCCACTCTTACTCTGTTGGGCACTGCACCCACACAGAAACTTTCAACATCAGCTCCGACAACAATGAAACTACGATACTTGTCCAGATTTGAATTCGAGATTATGCCCTAAACATCCTTTCAAGAAAAGTCATATTCGCATTCAAGGAGTTGTTGCTGATTCACCTCCGGATCCCATCTCTGCAAAATAAATCTAAATTTACATCACAAATTCCTCGTAACATTGCCGGATACTGTGGAAGCAACCCATGCAGGGATAATGTGCCACTCCTGGCGGGAACCTGAGCAATATTATGGCCAATATGATTCGTATACTGTTATACAATCATGCAGAAGAATCTTCAACACATAAACGTCACAGCAAGCTGTTGCTCTTGCACGAAAATCTCCTATACCGAAGAACACACGTCACCGGAGCCTGAACTTCCAGCAGAATAACTACAAACAAAATTTCGTAGGCAAAACAACTCCTTAACAGATTCGCAATTGATAATCTGAAATGGAAACTCTCATCAAAATTAAGTAGATTCGCAAAAAAAAGCCACCTTACTGAGCCTAGACAGAAAGAGGACCTCGATAATCACCACTTCGGCGAAGCCTGGATTCCCCGAAGTAAGCAGCAAAGGTGTGAATGTTTCATTACCTACTCTTACTCCCCTCTTGCCGTTAAAATCCCTACTTCAATCTACTCAAATACTTAGATCCGAGAGTAGAACTATCTAGAGAGACCAACAGACACCTCCTCGGCGAAGCCTTGACCTCCGGAGTAGCAAAAATCTAGTCATTTTTTACTACAGCATCGGCACTAACTCCCAAGAATGGTGCACTGAAGCTGAAGATGCGGTGTCCATTTTGCAAAGGTCCAGGGCACACAGTAAGAAGCAACTAGATGATCTAAGCAATCAGCATGTGTACCCTTACTTGAACACCGGCAACAATGTACCGACAGGTGCACAGAAAAAACCTTGCAGCATCGCACTAACCTGCGCGGAGGACTCAGGCGCAACTCCGGGAAAACCCTAGTTCCATCACCATCGCCATCTCGCTCCCCTATTCGCACCCTCTCCTCCTTGTAATCTCCCTTTGAGCGCAAACATTAGGATCTCAAAACAAAAGTGCGCATCACTTCGTGGCAGGGCTTCCGCCACCCTCTTCGTCCTCACAATGCAAGGCGCCGCAGTGAGTTGATCCCCTCCACACCCTCAGCACCCTGAATCCCTAATTTTCCGGGCTGCCCGGTGCGCACCGGGCACAATGGGCACCCCATTCAAAAAAAATCTTTGTGACCACTTAAACCCTTCGCGTTTTTTTGAGGGTTTGATGGCATTGCCCGAAGGCAGCCCGGAGTGGTCGGGCAGCCCATCTCCCAAAATTCAAAAAAACCCCTTCCCCCCTTTTTTCCGGATTCTCTTCTTCCTCATTTTTCTTTGCTATCTTCTTCGTGGACAGCTCCGACCTTGCAAGTGTGAATTGCTAATGCAAGTGCATTCTCACCCCCTAATAGCCTTTTGTGAATTGCTAGTTGCTCGTGCATTCTCACCCCCTAATAGCCTTTATTCTGAGTGAATCATGTCTGGCCTGCTTGAAATTTGAGGCGCACAGCAGGGTTCATGTTGCGTGTTCGAGGTGGTCCGCCTTGCACGCAAGTGCGAGCACACAAGGTGGAGTCCCGTGCATGATTTCTCTTCAATGCAAGGTTATAGGTTGGTAGTTCTGAATGACTACATGCAGTCATCGTTCGAGGAGTACAATGATTGATTGTAGTCATAATTGTTGCACATTGTTTGTGACTAATCCTAGTCAGAGACCACTCACGATTCCACATTGACTCCTTTTTTTGGTGACTACGTTGGGGGGACTCATAGTCGCATATCCTCTATCCTGCACTAGGACATGACACGAGTTCAGTTGCTTTGCAAGCTGTGAAATGTTGTCATGATCCATGGAGAATCCAAGAGTCATTTATGGGTATGTGTGTGTCCTTCACAGGGTGAACGAGGGGGCGGAAAACATTCAAGGCCCTATACAAGTGCATAGAGGAGGCTGACAATGGATCCGGATTCACGACAAGTTTTACTGCACCTGCATTTATGGGACATGGAGGAAAAGGAGGCAGATCGGCAACATCTTGCAAGTTATGCATGCCCTTGCAAGAAATGCATGGGTGCAAAAGTGTTGTTACGGAAAACCATCCGGAAACATCTGCGAGAATATGGTCGAGATCCGGAATTTAAGAAATCAATCTTGGTATGTATGGTGGACTCCACTGATAGTTTTGTCATTTTTGGTGATTATGTTCATGGGATGCTTTTCAGTAGCTTACGATACTGCATTCTAAGAAGTTGGAAACGAGGAGACCCTATGTACATCCCGCAGCCACTGCTGCTTTGCACTCCATAATGTACATTGCATGTGACCAAGACTCTGTTGCAACCAAATGTAGTCACCGTTTTTAATATGGTGCAACTATATGACAAAGGGTAGTCATAGGTTTTCACTTCATGACTAGAAGTTGTGATCACAAAAGGACAAGCAGAAGTTGATATGAGAATTTGCAAATGGCTCAAGTGCAAATGTGCTTCCTGGTGTGGATGTGTACATTTATACTAACACATATAATGCAATCCTCATTTGTGTTGTAATGTTTGAAGTCCGAAATTGTGTCCGAAAGTGAGGAAGAATGCGAGGACGACATCCGTCGTAGACAACTGGTGGAGAATTCGGAACACGACGTAAGCGAAGACGAAGATATTGAGGTTGTGAGAATGGTGACGGAGTGTCTCGCAAGGTACAACAATTATGGAGAATCTAATTATGCAGAGTGTAATGATGGAATTAACGATGGAGATGATGTCCCTGCCATAGGAGGGGATGTGTGCGAGGAGGAGGACCTCACGGATGTCCTACGGGAATCAAAAATTCCTTTATACGAGGGTGCACGGTCAACGCGCCTAGTGGCAGTATTGCTTCTTCTTAATTGCTTCACAGTGTTTGGGGTGTCTAATGCTTGTGCGGATGAAATTCTGAAGGTAGTGAGTGAACTTCTTCCACCGGGTAACAATTTACCAAGGTCAAATTATGAAGGGAAAAAATTCCTACGAATGTTGGGGCTTTCATATGACTCCATACACGCTTGTAGAAATGGATGTTGTCTCTTCCGCAAGCAATTGGCAGATGCATTGTACTGCCCTAAATGTGGGGAAATGCGGTACACATCGGAGAACAGTAACAGGGCTATGAAGGTCTTAAGGCATTTCCCATTGATTCCCCGTCTACAACGCATGTATCGTTGTTCACGCCTTGCGGAGTTGAGCAAATGGCATGCAACAAGGAGAGGTTGGGAAGGGAATATTGAATGTGTGCCGGACTGTAAAGCATGGAAACACGTGGACGCTATGTATCCCGAGTTTGGATCTTCAGAGAGGAATATACGACTTGGCATGGCCCTAGATGGTGTGAACCCATTTTCAACCCAATCATTGAGTCACTCCACTTGGCCGGTTGTGCTTTTAAATTACAACCTGCCACCGTGGTTGGTGACAAAACGATTTTTTTTTATGTTGGCCCTTTTAATTCCCGGAAAAGAGAGTGTGACATCGGAAAATATAGATGTGTACCTGGCACCCCTCATTGAAGAGTTGCAAGAGTTGTGGAGTGGTGTTGATGCCGTCGATGTTTCCGGCGAACATGGACACCGCAATTTCAAACTTAAGGCCATTTTGATGTGGTGCATTCACGATTATCCAGCGTATGGTCTTGTATCCGGACAAGTGACAAAGGGTTACAAAGGATGCACGGAGTGTGGACCCAATGTGACAACACGCCGATCTGCAGCGCTTGGGAAAAACCTTTTTTTGGGACACCGGAGGTACTTGAGTATGAGTCATCCATACCGAACACAAGGGAGGGCATTTGACGGCACAGAAGAGTGGAGAGCAGCACCCTGCCCATTAACCGGTCAGGACATTATGCGGCATGCTCAAGGAAGGGAAATGTGGCTAAATGCCTCGAGGGACAACAAACCAGGAGGAGAGAACGATCCAGTACATCAGACAGGAGTGAAGAGGTTGTCTGCCCTATATGCTCTCCCGTATTGGCAGGTCAGTGATAGGTACTCTATGCAAATCTTATGTAGTATATGAAAAAACTACTATTTGTAGTAATTATGTGTGTATGTAATGACTACATGTTTTGACGATGACTATTAGCAGTCATCGTTTCGAAGAAGATGTTGAAACAAACACATGGAATGTGGTGAAAGGAGCACTGATTTCCGAACTAACGAGGTGTCGTGAATGTGCCAGTATCTCTTGATCCGGCACGTTCTGGACGCAATGCACTGCGAAAAAAATCTCTGCGAAAACATCATAAAGACAATATGGGGTATAAAAGACACACTGAAAGTACGACTGGACATGAAAGAAGCGAACATAAGGCCGGAGCTTCATCCCGTGGAGGATGATAGAAGTGGATTGACGTTGCTACCAACAGCTTCATACGTGATGAGCAAGTCAGAGAAGACAATGTTCATACAGAATATTCGCGAGCTTAAGACTCCGAGTAATTATGTAGGACAATTATCAAAGAGGATCACCGCGGATGGAGAGTTACGGGGCTTGAAGTCCCATGACTACCACATTTTGATGCAACAGATTATGCCATTATGTTTGCGAACACTACTAACAAAGGAAGTTCGAGTGGCAATTATACGCATATGCAGGGTCTTCACACGTCTTTGTGCGAAATCGTTGGACCGGTCAACAATGGACGAGTTGTTGGAGGAAACAACAACAACGATGTGCATGTTAGAAAAAGTGTTTCCTCCATCTTTCTTTGATGTGATGTCTCATATGCCAATTCACTTAGTCCAACAGCTGCAAGTTTGTGGACCAGTTCACACACGATGGATGTACCCGGTTGAACGGTACTTGAAAACATTGAAAGGTTACGTACGGCAACGCGCGCAACCGGAGGGCTCCATGGCAAGAGGGTACATCATGGACGAGGCGCTTGGTTTTTGTACAGAGTACATGCAGAATTGTGATGTGACGGCTCGACGTGTATGGGATGACACCGAAGAGCCCAGCATGAATTCTGAACTTTTAGAAGGCAAGGGAAGACGCCGAGTATTGACAGGGGAGTTACAACATTGGATTCACGAGTTTGTCATAAACAACGCTGATATACTGCAAGACTACAGGGAGTAAGCACTTTGGCACCGTACATGTTTCATAGTCATATGAAAGCCGAGAAGCACTATGTGTAGTGACAGTGTTGCAGAAGATGACTAGCTATGTTTTATTCCTTGTAGTTAAGTAGAAGTGTTAGGAAGAAATGGGATAAATGTGCAACTAACTAAAGGTAATCGTGGACGGTGCAGAAGGTACACCTCCGATATGAGCAGAAGAGATCAAGCCAAACAGGGGAAAAGAAGGCAAAGGAAGGGACGACGTACTGAGGCTGGAAGCGATACTCGACATGTAACTTTCACGGAGTGGCTACATGGCGCAGTGGATGAGGACATTGCGAGGGGGAATGTTGTGTCCGATGATGTGCGAGCGTTGTTGTTGCCACCCTCAAGAAATGCAAAAGGTTACAGGTCAATGTATGCATACGGTAATCACATAAGAGTACGTGGAGCTGAAGTGGATTTGTCTACTTGTGACAGCGGTGTCGCCGCTACGTTTTTACAATCTTGTCGGTCTAGTAGTAGCGACAAGAATATGAGGACAACTAATCTAGAATATGTTGGATGGGTGGAGGAGATAATAAGCGTGGACTACGGAACATTTGAGGTTGTTGTGTTGTATTGCACATGGGCACGAGCAAACAAGAGGGGCCCTCGCGCGACTATGAAATGCGATGAGTATGGTTTCACACTCTTCAAATTTGATCGGTTGATCCCTTATTCGGCGGACTCATTTGCATTTCCCCTTCATGTGCAACAAGTTTTTTTTGTGGATGATGTGGCGAATGATGGATGGAAAGTGGTTTTGCGGAGGGAGCCACGAGGATGTAGAGTCATGTCAGGGGTGGATGGAGGACCAGATTTGCAAGCACTGCAAATAGGCAGGGACGCTGACCACCACGGTCTTGGCGACACAAGCATTGATTTTGACCGCTCATCTCAGGACCCTATGTTGGCGGGATGCAAGGTTTTGACTGCGGAAGATGTCAGTAGGGCGTTGGAAGTTAGGGGAGAGGATCCACCTAGTGAAGACTAGGTTGTCGAACACTAGCAAGGGAGGTTGCTTGAAAAAGACACTCCCCACATGCATGTTTCGATCAATATGTACTAAATACAATATGTATGCTTTTTAAAAAAAATAAAGTATGATGTACTTTATATTAAATAAAAGTCATGAGCTATGCGAATGTGTTAAAAATCATGGTTGTCTTGCAAGAAATACAACTACACCACAAAAATGTCGTTGCCTACAGAACCACACAAAACCAGGGTCTTGCCTTGATAGGAGAAGCATGGCAGTCATCCAAATGCCTCACACCAACCAATCGCTATTGGGACCTCGACACCATAGTCAGATGGGTATCAGTTGTAGTCATATGGACTGGTATGACTACAATAATAGCATATTACATTGGGAGAACATGTTCCCGAGACGTTCTCCACGTGGTTCCCGATAAATTATTGTCCCCTCTGACTATGATCATAGTCATATGATGACTAAAGTCATTTCTAGTCATCACATCGGTTCAACATGAGTACCATGAGTCCAATAGTCATATGTAGTCATATGGCCATAGTCATTTTTCCGTGTTCTCCTTGTAGTGCTTTTTGTTCCATTGTTCGGTATTGCACCTGAGCTGACATCATGACCACTTGCCATGTATAGTATACCAACGAGACTGTATTGTCATGAAAATTTTCTGACTCACGTCCAGTAACCTAAACCTATTTGTGCTAGTAATGAGGTACAGAGAGGTTTACGGACGCGCATCCGTAAACCTGCAAACCTTTGGTTCCATACTTTTCACTATGTGCCATGTAGAATATTACATTGAGACTGTACGGTCAATGGAGGTATAAGATCCCTAAACCCTAAGCTTACATCACCCTATGTGTCATAGTATAATATTTTGACATTCATAATACACAGTAGGAACCTGGCACCTGGACATCTTGGTTTCCTAAACCTCTGTGTGTCTTGCACAACACTGACTTTTGACATTCAGATGTTTGCGGACGCACGTCCGTATACCTATGTTGTATAATTTGCGAAAACATTTGCGCATGATATTGACCTCTTTGACCACGAAGAGATTTACGGGTGCGCGCCCATAAAACTGTCATGTTTTTGTTGTCTGGACCTTTCCGCCGACTATGAACAAATAAAGACATATGTATGCGCGTGCTTGCACTGATAATGTTGTTACATGGAGATATACGTACGCGCGTTCGTATACCAATGTGTCTTTGTTTCCAGGCCATGAAATCCACTATTGTTGACATTGTGTTTCATTGACAATAAGCGTTAGGACTATCCATGACATTTATTGAATGGGATATTTTGACATACTCTTCATGTGGGTCACTTGTAGTGGCCATGGATTCCAACGTCCGAGATAGTGCATTCGAGTTCTCTTCGGAAGCGTCAAGCTATGCTAGCGAATTTGAAGGTGTCATGGAACATGAAACTACAATTGGTGTCGCCAATGCAGAGGATGATTTCATACCAACATGTGAGGGTTATTCGCGGGAACAATGGATTGATCTTGATGTTGTCATAGTCAATGGATACGGCGTCCCCGTGGCCAATGGTGTTTGTAGGAACTCAAATCCTATGGACTGTATTGATGCAAATCCCCTTGGGGAGGAAGATGTTGGGGTGTGCATTTTGAACTCCTTACATCCATTGGAAGTACCTCCTGGTTGGAGATTCTCTCTTCGTCGATGGCCGTTGCGAAGTGTTCTTCACGATGGTGTCAGCTTGTGGAATCATGCACGTCGTTTTGAGGAAATACAAAAGACTTTGTTCGCCACAATGCGTCCTAGACAAGGTCGGCGTAAATATGATTCCGTTCGCGTGCCCCGTGAACCCACGCAACGTCGTCGAGATCTAACATTGGGAGACACATCTATTAGGTCCGTAGCAACAAAGGATTGTTGTGCAAAAATGTGTTGCCAACTATTTTCCCGTGACAAAATCAAATCTTTGAGACAAGAGATGTGGCTTGCGGACTTTCGGATGCGATCTGCAAAGAAACTTGAAGTCCATCGCAACATGCACTTTGATGCCGAAGGTCGTAAGGTTGTGACCTTGGAAAATATAGAGGTATGCTGCACGGCATGGTACATTATACATGCAGTTTCAAAGGCAGATTTTTATAGGTTCCGGAACTACTCGCTGCAAGGACGGCGTTCTCGGTTCCATGGCAACTCTGGTACAAAGAAGCCCAGGGAGGCAACACTCCAAGCAACTGTAACACTATCAACCATCATTATGCCATTAGCAGATGCGATGCCACACAAGACACGGACTCTGCCGTCGGGGGAAAAGATTGTCCAGATGGTTTTGCCTACAGGGACAAAATGGAAGAACATACTTATGGATGTTAATGAGGTTGGCGAAAATGCTGGATGTGGGCCGATTTCGTTGTCAAAATTGAGTGTGATCAAGAATCAACAATTTGCAGAGTACATTACGAAGAGGCCTGGGGATAAGTTTGCTAGGTGTTCTGCTTGTGAGAAATACAAGGGCCTTCGAGATGCACATCCCATAGGGACTGAGTCGCACAATAGACATCAACGGAAATACATTGAGCATGTCAACAACCAAGAGGCACACCGTCAAGACTACTACAAGAATCGCGCATTATCGATAATGAGGCCGAATGAGGTTTTGACAATCATTCATGACAAAATGGACCATGCGAAGACTGCGTGCCCTTGTTATGCACGGAAAATAAAGGCTACAGATGGATATTTCAAGCTCCCAATATCTGTCACAGGTTCGTTGGTTTTCACATTTTTTTTGCGAACCCACATGCTCATCGTTAAGAGTTACGGATGTACATCCGTAAGTGTTTGTTCATTTTCTTGGCCTGCTTGCGGAAAAATTGAATTTTCTTATCATAAATGATATTGGAATGTACTTCTCATTTGTATGTCTTAATTCAGGTATGATCGCACATGGCCATGTGGACGTCAAGTATGCACATTATGGCTTGGATTTCTATCCAGGCGACGCCAATCATACCGTAGGGTCTTTTGCAAAACTTCTACGAGATCTTGAGAGTCCGCCAACATCATCCTCTCGCGCTCTTTTTGTTGGATGTGGAACAACACCGATTTATGAGGCTGTGCTAGAGGGGAAAGAAGTATGTCTATCGTCACTGCAAGAACCGCCTGAACAAACCGTTCTTGCTAAACCTTTGCCTCCAACTCTACATGTGCAACTGGACAATTGTGCCAAAGACAACAAATGTCGATACGTGTTTTGTTTTTGGTCATTGCTCGTAGCCAAGGGCATTTTCAAAGAAGTGTTTGTGTCTTTTTTGATGGTTGGCCACACGCATGATGACATTGACGCTTCATTTGGACGTTGGAGTATGAAGTTGCACGAGGAGGATTTTCCGACGATTCCTCTTCTCATGAAATCATACATGGATTTGGATAATGTGCCAGTCATCCCGCATTTGATTGAAGAAGTGCCCGATTTCAAAGCGTTTATCGAACCATTCATTCTTAAGGGAGGTGACCGTTTAGTGGGCCATACCAAGGCTCAACAATTCCGATTCTATATGCGTGATGATGGTTTGCCGGCCATGCAATTCAAAGTTTTGTGCACTTCCCCGGATTGGGGTCCAGAGGAAGGGATACTCGTATGGCGCCAAAACGAAGAAGGCAAATGTATGCTACCTGATGGGGAGCCGAAGCCTTGCAAACCCAACCCCATGAGGAATGGACCAGAAATCATCAAAGGTATATCCGGATTCATCCAATATTGGAAAGAATTGTGCGAGGAAGACATCACAAGGCGTGTTCGGGATACCCACGAACCATTGATTACGTACTGGGATCGCATTCGCTCAGCATTGCTAGCACCCGATGTCGAAACACATTCATGTTTGACACAAGGTTTTTGGCCACAAAGCCGAGTGACAATCGTGGAATCTGAGGCCATGTTCTTCGACAATGGGGACATCCGTGAAGAGTTCGCAGCGGACGACCATTATGTTGGCCCAGCTCGTAATCGTCCGGCTCCATCATTTCGTGTGGCTGTTGATTGCTACGAAGGGTATATGATCCTCGTACGTCCTGGAGATGAGGAGCACCCTAAACCGATTTGGTTGGTAAAAGCATTGTCATCACCAAATTTTGTTCCAACTAACCCAAATTTTCATCAAATTGAGGTGGAATATTGCCGTCCTAGCACCAAAGATCAAAATGTGCTCCGCACATATTTAGGGTGGGACACCAAAAAAGGTTTCAAATGGACAATGGACTCAGCATATGAACCAATATGGATAAACACAGATACCATACTTTGTGCTTGGAAACCACGCAAAGGTTCCAAATCAGAGACAATGACCATCCCCCAAAAACATATAGATTTTGCCAAAGACAACTTGGCACGTATTGCTGCTGCAGAAAACGATGTCGAGAATGGAAATGAAGCTGAAGATGAAGATGGAGAATGATATTGACGTAGGGTTGGACCACAATTATTTGAAATGTATCTTGGTTTTTCATGAAATATATGACATTGGGGTCGAATACTATATTAGACACATTTTATAGCAATTTTATAGATTACAATTATATATCATGATTGTATTGATTTACGGATGTGGAATCCAACTTCACATGCGCTATCAAATGTTTTTTATATGTTTGTGTTTACGGATGTGGAGTCCAAACTATATAATTATATTGCAGATGCTAATTTGCAATTTCTTATACACACTGTCAAATTATTTTAATATTGTTGCGTTTGGGATGTGCCGTTCAATTCACCCACAATTGGCTAAGATGTTATGTTTGGGATACGCATCCAAGAGTCCCTAGATATAAAATCAGATGGCTATTTATAGATTCGTTAATTTTGTTCAATACAAAATCAAAAATACAAAATAATTGTGAATTTGTGACATTGGAATATTGTGTTGGCGTAGTTTTGATTATCCCCCAAATAATTACTATATTTAGAAACATATATATTCATCACATATGGATCTTTCGAACATTATGTTGCCATTGTTCCTCATGTTCCCTACGTTCACAATATTCGCATCCGAAACTACGGGTCCAATTTATTTTGAGACTTTCCAAAGTCTCCAATTAACGAATATAGTGTTAATTGCAATATTTAAAATTATTCGCATAGTATAAACATCAAATTCTTGAAAAGAAAAAGAAAAAAACAAGAATTGGTTTACCAAAATTTGTAAAAAACACTTAGGGTTGGTTCACATGGGGTCCCAAGTTACTTTAGAGCATGGAATTGAGAGCATGGAAATTGGGACCTCGGGGAGGTGACTATCGGAATTTTAGAAACCACGTGAGATAAAACATAGGGTCAATTAAATTCGTTGAGGGTAAATTTTATAGATTTGTTAGATCTACCATAGCATTGGAAATATGTCCCCTACATGATTATATGTAAAATAAGGTGGTGAATAAATCCTTCATTTTAGTAATTAGTAGAAAAAAATTGGGTCATAGATATTGGATCCCCCCAAATGTATGTAGTTGGATCAATAGAATAATATGGGTTTGACTACTTGGATGAATATTGTTTAAATTTTGTCCAAATTTGAATGAAATACGTTAGTATGGAGGGAAATGTTGTGGATTTTTGTTTTGAGAAAGAATGTTGCGACTTTTCAACGGCCCTTGGGCTTGCTTAGGGTTTGGGCAAGCATGGTGGCGCGAAAGCGGTAGGTAAGACATATTATTTGGAGCTTTCTTCTTTGCTCTATAGCATCCACACAAGGTTTTCACAAGCATCGAAGACTCGGCTTGCTCTGCTCTCGTGTAGTAAGAGTTGATTTCAAACTCCACCTCTTTGATTTTCCTCTTTCATTGTTTGTTTTTTACAACATACTATTGATTTCCAACGCCCTCTTGAATGTGGGATGTAGAAAGATGAAGAGCTACAAGACCTGAATTAAGCGTAGAAAGATGAGATGTTGATGATTACATCAATGCTTCATTTTCTACAGAGAGAATGTTGGGCCTTGGGATGGATTGTGGAGTGTATTTTATACAAAGCAGTACGACAACTCTCTCATCTACAATTAAATCGGTTGTTTAGAGGACTAGGAGAAGACCTTACAAAAATATGCAACCTACATGTGTCCTTAATGGAGCTGACCAGGGCATGTGATATATATGATGAGTTCCAAAAATGAGACAGAAGGTAGGTACAAGGTGGGGAAGTTGCAGGCATCCCATTGACAATCTCAATCGGGAGGTGAACAAAGGTAAATAAATAAGTATTGCCGGAACCGGTTTTATGGTTTATCTTAATTATTTTAGAAAAACCATTGGACACTTCAAATTCAAATCTGACCACTCGGATTCTATTTGGGTTGATGTAGATAGTATAATTTGTGCAGTGACTATGTCATTTGATATAGAGAGGGATGTCTTTGAGCTTAACCCAGTTGATGAGAATTCCTTGAATGAGCTTGTTGAGAAATCTACATGAAATTGATAGTGATGTAGGATATTGGTTGTGACCCTATACCCATACCACAAAATAGTTAATTTTCTTTTCTAGTGTATAAATTATGAATGATTATTGTAGAAAATGTTTTGTAAGTTAGTAGGTGTTATTTAATCTATAAAAATCTCTTGCTTCATTCAAAGATGTCATTTATTAATGAGCATTAGATGGTTGAAGTGATAAGCATGTATTCATCTTTTCAAATACATGAAGATGATGAGTTAACTCTCAATCCAAATTCGGAGGAAGTTAGGTACTATGTACTCCTAAACCTTAAATTTGCACATTTTCTTGTTATTTGGTCTTGAATAGATTTTTGAATGAGCATCTTCAATTTTCAAAATCTAAAACCTACTTTTTAAGCCATGAAATTATGAGAATTAATGTTGGATTGTGGTTCATTCTTCATCAGTTTTTGTTGTTGCTCTTACTTGTCTTGCTAATAATGTCCAATATGCCAACATTCTATTGATTATAACAATCCTTTTGTTATAACAATCTGTTGTAGATGATCGATTGGTGTGCTACAACATTTGGCAACCTCACCATAGTAGACTCGGAGGATTGTGCTTTGCCTTGGAGGAAGACGTGTTGGAGTGGTCGGAGACTTTGAAGGTTGCCCGCCTCATACCAATAATTAGTTTTAGTTATTCGTCATCATTGGTTTGAAACCTCTCCAAAAATTTTAGTCTTATCATGACATTGTAGTGGATATTGACATGTACTTTAACATATATTGGAGGGTACATAGTATTATCCCAATCCTCCACATTGTTAGTATTTGGTACAAGGTTGAATGTGTTTATGAACACAATTAAAGTACATGTTTTCAATTTTTGTATTTAGTTTTTTTTTTCATTTGAAGGCAATCTTTTGTTTTGGAGTATATAGTTGTGCAAATTTTTATGTCTTATGATAATTGATTGTATTTCTTGTTTTGTTCTATTTGCGTTTACAACTTGTTTATGTTAGCTTGTACATTTTGTTATATCCATGTTTATTGGTAACCTTTTAACTAGTATCCAAGTGCTATTGGTTGTGTTTTGAATGGGACTTTGAATGGTTTAGCATTGGTATAACTAATTAAAACCGATTGAATGACAAGATGGAAGGTATGAAACGTTTTGCTAACATAGTCGATTTTGCAATGCTATAGTATTTCGTCCACTATTTGGTACTTGTACGATTTATTTTTAAAAATATGATGCCAAAAAATAAACTCTCTAAATAATTACAAATAAATATAGGGTGCTAAAAAATACGTCAAAGTAGCTTTATATCTACAAATAGGGAGGAAAAAAATATTGAGAGGTGCATAAATATCCCCCCATAAAATACCCCATTATCGCACGTGGTTACAAAATGTAAGGGGGTGTGATCCCCCCGTGATTGGGACTTACCACTTCACATGGAACCCCAAGTCCCAAGTCTCAAGTATGATATGGCAACACTTTATGGAGGTGACACTTGGGACTTGTGTTGAGAGTTGGGTTGAGCAAAATGCTAGACCCAACTCTCAACACAAATCAAGTGAGTTTTTTTGTGCCTAAAATAATCAAAATATATGGCTTTAATATCAATTAATCATATTTTAATGGTGTCTTGAGGCTCAAAAGTTATGACTTTGCCTCCATGTTGGGACTTGCGAACATGGGTGGGACTTGAGACCCCATGTAAACTTGCCCTTATTGATGGATAAACTAACTGCAAATCAAAGATATACAAAGAAGAAAGGCATTTAAATAAGGCAGATGGGTCTTTAATGGTTATGTTTTCCTACTAGCCCACTTCTCGTAGGATGTGAAACACACAATTAGTATGAGATGGTTAACAAATCCAAAGCACATTGCCTCATGTTTGAAGTTGCATCGTGATTATTTAGACCTACAATGGTCTCAATACAATTTGATCTCTATGAGGCCAAATATCATTCGTGCTTTGCAAAAGAAATGACAACAAATGGCAAAAACTCCATGAAAATGACTACATTACAATTTTGAGTATCGTCTTTGTGAGGGAGCAACTAAGATCATGTGTACATTGCATCCACTTCACACAACTAGAAGACGATATTGATCACATTGTGTGTTGTAATAATGTTCAAAACGAGTTACGAGTTCTCCTTCAGTGGTGGATTGTGATGAATTCAGAGCTGCAAAAATTCAGAGATTGCTTAAATTTTTTATTCAAGAGGGAGGCGAGATTTGAATTTTCATGTAGCTCGAAGTTAAGTTAGGACACATCTCATTGAATGTTGACACATTAGTGTTAGAAATAACACACTCATAGGGAATCGGTTTGTACCCCAATTGTATGGGTTAACACTTTTGTTTTCAATCTTCCCACAAAGTTAGCTTTAAACTTAAGCTTATTTACTTCACAATCCCTCGAGTAGGTCCTAGACCTTTGCAAGTCCAACACACTATTTGTGGAGGTGACTTTGTTTGACAAGTACTTTCAATCTGTTTTTTTTTTTGGGTAATAGGTCATTTGGAGTTTTAAGTTTAACAATTCTTTCAACGGTTTCCTCGAAGCCTATAAGGTTTAACTCTTCTACATTTGTTTCGGACAATCCAAAGGGTCTATCTTTAAAATGATAATTTAAGAATTTCCGATGCCGTCTATACTACTATACTTTGAGCTGATCCATAAAATGGGCATTTGATTCTAACTCTATGCATGTGGCCTTGGGGTAATATTGAATTCAAATTATTACCTCAGGATTGTGAAAAAAGTCTTAAAATAGTTATTAACTTGTTTTCTAGCTTTTTGGACTGTCAAAAGTCTTAATTTTAACTCTTTACCCAAGTCCCAAGCCTCTCAGTATTTCCTAACAAAATTATCTGCCTAGACTTAAATCGACCAAAGCCTTCCTCGGCAGCGGTGCCACTAGAAGAAAACTTGTCCATTCCGACCATGGAATAAACGACTGCGTGTCCTCAAATACTCATTAAATGACTCAGTCACGCGCCACACTCAAGTCCGATGACGTGTACAAACGCTTAGTCATTGTTCAATCATGGTAGTGATTCCTCGATGAAATGTGTTGAACGGAACCCCAAACATTTGTACATCTGTGCATTGTGCCTCACAGATTCATCCACTGCATGGGGATGCGTGACGGAAAATCCTATGTGGCAAATGAACAGAGATTTACCTGTTGGCCGTGACTGGGACATACTATGTCATCACTGTAAAATAGTCCGTAACCAATACTAGGCCCACGTGTACATTGAGGGACGTGTCACACAACAATTGTTTAAGAGTGTACGGCCATCATCGTGGTGATGACGAGGCCCCATAATGACTCAAATCAACACTGAAACGACTAAACATGTTGCAGACAATGAGGTGGCCTGCCACTTCAGACACTGAGGTGGCATTTTCCAGACAATGAGGTGGCCTGCCATTTCAGACACTGTGGTGGCATTTTCCAGACAATGAGGTGGCCTACCACTTCAGACACTGAGGTGGCAATCTCCAGACAATGAGGTGGCCTGCCACTTCAGACACTGGGGTGGCATTTTCCAGACAATGCCGTGGCATGCCACTTCAAACACTGAGGTGGCATTTTCCAGACAATGAGGTGGCATACTGTGAACAATTAACACGTATCAATGTATTCATGTGACCAATTCAACGGCCATGCCACGTACACAATGTCTGCCATTGACCAGTCGTATTGGACTCATAATCTAGTCATATTATAGTTGCCCATACTTGAGGATATTTCCCTCCAAAATCTGTGTTCACCATGTTTGCATCTACACTCATCTTTACCATGTGTCATGCTGCAAATGTCAGCATGTAAAATCCCAGGTACATTAACTGCAACCGTCCCCACTGTCCAATACAACATTTTTTATGGGCTCATCAAGAAATGTGGTCATATGTTCTCACACACTTCTAAAATCTTGCCACTGCCAATAAGTTCTCCGAATCTGAAAGTTCTATGGCTCCCACTAGGGAGACAGTACTCGGCGATGGATTCAAACGCTCTCCTGTGTCCACTCCATCTACTTGTGTGCCTATAGTGATGAAGACATCTGATGTGCATTGTTCATGTCTTCTTGTGCGTGCCTCCTTCGCCAACACAACTCTCCATCCCGGTTTCCCCACTTCCTCTGACCAAAAAACTTGTGTTGATTGGCTAGGAAAAATAAACGGCTCCGCCATCTTTGGTACTTTGTGGCGGAAATTAACAACCATGAATCCGGCATCATCTCTTACATAAGTAGGATTACCCCGATTGTCGCATTGTTTTATCCACTCGCACCTAAAAAGGATGATTGGGGTTCGAAGTGGGCCATAGTTCAATTCCAGGATATCCTTTAGTACTCCCACGTAGGGTAATGTGGTTGATGCCGACTCCATCGAGGCAATCTGAAACACGGACGCCACACCTCTATCATAAGTTTGAAGTGTGGCGGATTGCCGGTCGTCCACCCGAAAGTGGTTTCCATAGGCCTTCATCCTTGAGTAACGCGTGGCTACTTGCGATGGTCTACTACACAACAACACTTGGTCCAAGTCATTTGCATTGTTGGGGTCCACGGGTTCCCTATGTACTGCATCTTTGATCCATTTCTCGAAAAGAGGAATGTCGGGGTTTGTCACCTTTTCGGCTTCCCATTGCCTGCACATGCCCACCCTCCAAAATCAATGCATGCATTGCAGGATCCAAAAGAAATTGTTGCATTGTTTCCATCTCATAGCCAGATTACGAAAAGAACGGATGTACTGGTGGCCCCTCGACAACTGTGCTATTTGACCGACATTGTGTATTTACATGCAGGAGTCCACAACGACTGGTGCCTCTTCAGTCATTTTCTACTACTTGTATGGAAAACACAGTTGTTGAATGGTTTGTCAGAACACAGAACGACTCACTTGTGCCAAGGTTCCATGATGGACAAATTTGACAGTGCATATTGGTGGGCAAGATCTCTCAGCCCTGCTGTCATCATGTACTTCGTTCCGGCCCCTTCCAACACCTCCTCTACTCTGCGTCTCCATACTCTTCATCTGCGTCCCAAACCCGGCGGTCAACAACCTCAAATCTTTGCAAATACTCCGTTATGAATCCCAAGCATTCATCCCTCACATATCCCTCCGCCATGCACGCCTCCGGTCTTGCCATGTTCCTTACATATTCCTTTAATGTCTTCATGTATCTTTCAATAGGATACATCCACCTTGAAGATACAGGTCCACACAAGTCCAATTCTCCAACGAGGTGATATACTAGATGGGTCATTGTGAGCCCAAAATGGTGCCCACATGTGGTGATTAACTCTTCGAAACCAATTTTAGTTTGACTTTGAGGTGTTATGATTATTCACAAAACATAAAAAGAGTGAAGTGTGGTGTGGATTTAAGTTTAGGCATTAGAATGTGTGGTGTGGTTATTTCAAGGTTTGATTTCAATAGGAGAATGCCTTGATTATGTGAGTAAGGGGTAAGGTCAGGCAAGGTGAGCTCCGCGGGTTAAATGCCCACTTTTGGATCCACCTTGTTAGTTTAGGAAGAAGGAAGCTTGGTGGATGGGGATTAGTCCCTACTTTGGAGGAGAAGGTTAAGGGATTGTGATTGGAGGTGCTAATCCTCTCACCCTATCCTCACCTCTCTCTCCCTCTCTCCCTCTTTGCTACTTAAGGTGTTTTTTCTCTCATTTCCCTCTCTCTCCATCAAGCGCTCTCAAGGGAGCAAGCTCTTAAGAGCTTGAGCCACGTGGGTGGGTTATTAGTTTTAGTGAAGGTAGTTGGTTAAGCTCTCTCTCTCAATGCCTCCCAAGGGAGTGGGATCTTAGAGTTTAAGATTGCACGTGTTGATTAGTTAGTAGTTAGTGAGATTAGTGTGTTAGCTTAGTTCATTACTTAGGAGAAAGGAAAAGGAAAGAAGGAGAAACACTTAGAAGGCATTTGATTAGTGAATGAGAGGATTGTATTAAGGAGCAACTGGGACTGCACCGAGACCTGGACTGAGACTACACCGAGACCCTGGACTGGGACTGCACCGAGACCTTGGACTGGGACTGAACCGAGACCCTGGACTGAGACTGCACCGAGACCCTGGACTAGGACTGCATCGAGACCCTGGACTGGGACTGAACCGAGACCTTGGACTGAGATTGCACCGAGACCCTGGACTGGGACTGAACCGAGACCTTGGACTGAGACTGCACCGAGACCCTGGACTGGGACTGAACCGAGACCCTGGACTGGGACTGAACCGAGACCCTGGACTGGACTGAACCGAGACCCTGGACTGAGACTGCACCGAGACCTTGGACTGAGACCGCACCGAGACCCGGATTTAGACTGCACCGAGACCTTGGAATAGATTGCAGCCGCGAGGCTTAGTGACAATTCATAATTAGGCTATCTAAGGGTTAGCAAGGCTAGCTCAATTAGTGGGTGTTAGCACATTGGAAACTAAATCACATTAGGCCATTTTAGTGGTGGCTAAATAGTTAGATTCATTGGGCTAGTTGGTACCACGTGTGGGTTTGTATAAGTGTGTTTAACCATTGATAAAAGTGTTTTTCAACACTTGCACCTATTGGTCAAAATAACTCACTTGCATTATTAATGGAGAATGTGGAGGACTCTTACAATGGCAAGAAAAAGGAGGTGAAGATCAAAAGAGCGAGGGGAATGTCCGTAAGGGCATGTGCAGCCAAAGCCGCGGGTTGGACTCTTGAGAAAGCCAACTCTAGCACAAGCCAAGAGGCCAACATTAATTAAGCACAATGAGTGAGACAATGTGTTCATTTGAACATGAAAATCACCTTGCACATGGTTCAATGATGTAATAGATACATGTGATTCTCAAAGTCATCACCTGGACTAGGACGCTAAAGGGTGGTGGATTTGGCTTCACAGTCATAATATCAAAAAATGAGGGAGGGAAATGAATCTCCAAAAGTGCCATGCTCCGTGCCACGTCCGCTTGTAAATCTTCAAGCTCCGAGGGATTCCACACGCTACCACATATTGTCCGAAACACCTTGCAAATTCGCATGACCGCCATTCTTGGTCCACGCTGCAAAAGACCGCGTAGGGCTAAAGGCATGACTTGTTGCATAAGCACGTGGTAGTCATGTGACTTCAATCCCCCAAAATTCTTCTTCCGTATGTACTGTAACATGTTTGAGACTAGCCCCGATGGGAACTTCAAGGACTCGATAGTGTTGGCAAAAGCGTCAAATTCTTCATTGGTCAGCACATACGGGGCAGCTGGTTTCAATGCACACTTCAAAAACAACAGAATATGTTCTAGAGACTCTAGCGTCAACACTAGGATGTTGGCCCACAACAACTCTATTTATGACTGACATTTGTGTTGTAAACCAGCAGAGTCTGTTATTACATGGGTAATTCAGGACATCCAGTCATTGATGCCGAGGTCAGAAAATGAGAAGCTTTCTTCTGCTGTCACATTCAATTCATTGACATTCTGGACTTTACAGAGTGCAGAGAGAGCCTGGGCACACTATACCTGGTAAAGCCTCATTCTACTGACCCGGACCATTCTTGAGTTATAGAGTACATCACCCTTTAATGCTATAAACATTTTATACATAAATGGTCTTCAACCATTACCTTCCAATATGGCAGGTTGTGTAGAATACTCTTCCTCTTGACACCATGTACTTTCGAAGGATCTCCCACAGCTCCATCTTTGTTGCCCTCATCTAGCCAAGTCTTGTACTCAATGGCTCGTTCCACTTGCTCAAATGCATTGACTACATCCGGTTTGCCGCGGTTCTCTTCACGACCATTAAAGAGGTCCTTCATAGTGGCGGACCTCCACGGGTCGTTGTCGTAGTGTAAATACGTACATTATTTACATGTGTACGTATTTTGTGTTTCATGGTGATTCCTTCACTTGGAGATGAAGGAGGAAAGTAAAAGGGAGTTGAATTATATTACCTTTTTGTTACTCATGGTTATTTTTAGTAACTTTTAGTTTATCATTTTTATTCTTTTTTTTTACTCTTAGTTTATTCTTATTACCCTTTTAGCCTTATTTCTAGTTTTATCCTTGGTTTATCTTTAGACCAATGGATAATTAGAAATCACGTGATGAGGATAAGAGGAGGATTTGAGGCCTTATCTCATATATGTGGTTGAGGAGAAGAGAGTGGGGAGAGACAAGTTTTTTGTTGTTGAAAGCTCGACGGTTGTTGTGTGTTTTTTTGGAGAAGAAAACTTGAAATAAAATATGCAATTGAATTTTCATGTGATTGTTTTATCTTGAGTGTTTACATGCTTGAAGGAGAGTGAGCGAAAACAAAGTTGTGCTAGTTTGAGTGGAGGGAAGTTTGCTAGCTTTTGCATAGAAAGAGCTGAGACTTCGACCGTCCACAAAAAGACGGACAAGTCTTTGTTGGCAACAATCCTTTGAGAGAGTAAGACTTATTGATAGATTTGTTTTGTAAAAATTTGAAAGATTGAGGAAGTTTTGAGGACAATTGAAGATTCGACGGTCCGGCGAGCGAAACCAGTTGCAGCCAGAAGCCCCGTGCTTTCCTAAAGCGGACCCCTCTCTCCACGACATTTTGGTGCTTCCACTGAGAGGTGCTTTGGGGCAACTGGATTTGAGTGTCGCGATGGGAGATTCCGGAGGGACAGCTGGTGCCGGTGGAGCCCAAGTTCCCATGGAGGACATTCTCGGGGCGTTAGCCTTGTTTATGGAGCAACATCGAGCCAATCAAGGTGGACAAGGGGCCACGAAGGCTCTCAAATTGGTTGTAAGTAATGTTGGAAGATTTGATGGCAAGAATATTTCCAAGTTCTTGCGGGTATACATTTGTGAGATGGAAGTACACCAGATTGGAGAGGACCGCATGTCTGAGACGTTTGACATGGCGGTTGTCCCTGACATTCGTGAACGTGTGCAAGAGATTTGTGAGCGGTCACAATCATGGAGTGAGTTTGCTGAGCTTCTTCGAGAATACTTTGAAGAAGACTCAGAAAAAATGACTAAGAGATCTTTTTTTGAGTGGGTGGAGCGGCGACCTGGAGACAACATGAGCCCAAATGAGCTGCTGAAAGATTTTGAGAAGAAGTTTAGCCAATTACCTTTGGCAGAGAGACATCTCCTAGAGACTAGGAAGGCAGAGTTATTTCTTCAAGCTATTGACGAAGGACTTGAAGATAGGCTTCTCCTACTTCTTGGAGATCGCACGACAGAAGGTGGTTTCACCAACGATTGGAGGAGGGTAGAGGAGACAATTACTCTCTTGGCCGAACAACGACGTGTAAGGTCAAGGGGTATTGGAGCAAGAATTGATGTGGAGCCTATTCAGACTCCAAGGGCTCCCAGGCTGTCGGTTGATTCAACACCTTCCATAGCTCCAGGATCCATCTTCAGAGCTACAAAGCCAAGTGAAGGAAATACCCTTGAAGACCTTATCAAGGGATTTCAAGAACTCAGAGTTGAGTTTGGTGAGCTTAAGAAGGCTAGAGGGGCTTCTTCTTCTCAACGATCGGAAGAAGGAAGAAAATATGCTAGGAGGTGTGTTTGGTGTGATGAAGAGACTAAACATACTTTGAGAGGATGTGAGTCCTATGAAGAAGCTCTTAAGAATGATCTTGTCATCTACAAAGATGGGAAGATTCATGATGCAGCTACGAACTCTCCGTTGAGAACCAACTTTGGGAGAGGAGGAATGAAGAAATTAATGGAAGAGAAGATGACAAGGACCAACCGTGTGCAAGTGCATGGAGCTGATACATATCATGTTCAAGTGGAACAACACTCAGTTGGTGTTTCATCTGCTCAATTACATGTGCAAATGAAGAGGGGGACTCAAGCGATTAGGAGAGCAACTGGATGGGAAGATCCAGTTGATGCAAATAGCATTCATGTCTTTTTGAATGAAGAAAATTACCATGATGATTTGCATGATGCTTCAGTGGAAGAAAAACGAGTACGGTTTGATATTGAAGATGAAGTGGAGCCAATAGCTAAGAGAAGACCTCCAGTGAACAATGATCTTGCAAAGGAGATGAGGAGAAAAATTCCGACGAGGTCAAAGTCAACAAGCCCGGATGTTGCGCGTCCTGAAGATGGACCAGTTCCTCATAAAGATTTGGGGCAATCTAGTGGTAGCAAGAAAGGCAAGGAAAAGGAGGATATAAGCAAGACCAAAGCAAAGACACTTGCTTATAAACTCCAACCAGACATTGAGACTTCCATTGATATGAAGGGAGTATTGGAGGAAAGGATCTTGGATGCTAAGATTGAATTCACCTTGAGGGAGGCTCTAGGCATAGCCAAGAAAGATTTCCATGAGCTAATCATAGACATCATCAAGAGGAAGAGACAGATGACAGCTGAGGCTGTAATGGTGAATGCTTTAGACACCCACATGACCGAGGATGAAGAGATGGAGATTGGTGAGGTATTTGCTATGATGAGTGATCTAGTAGTTGAGGATGATGAAGCTTTGGAGAAGAGTCAAGAAGAGGTGAAGACTACATTTTCAATAAATCAAAAGAATGTTGAAGCAAATACCCACGGAGTGAAGGTTGAAGTATCGAATGAAGAAACTCCAAAGGTTGAGGTACAAACTTTTGAATATGTTTCTGATCAATCTTTTGTGAAAAGAGGTGAAGAAAAAACAGAATTTGATCAATTATTTTGGGCTAGGGCCACCACTGAGACAAAGCCGAAACTTGGAGGGTTAAATGATTCCATTCTAGCCCTTGTTGATCATGGTTCTGAGATCAATATTATGTCTCGGGATGTTTATGAGAAAGGCAAATGGCCAATCGATACGGACCATGGTTGGATCATGAAAGCAGCCAACACTGGGAGGACTCGATTGTATGGAGTTTGTCCTGCAATTCCTACGAAGATAGGAGATGTAGAGGTTGAACAAAATTTTTTTGTTCAAAATCTCAGTGCATATCCGGTACTCTTAGGCCAACCATTTATCACCGCTTCACGAATGGAAACCAAGGTGTTGGATGATGGTTCTCATTATGCCCGAATTCGGAGTGTGGACGGAAGAAAGTCAGTGCAATTCTTGACAGTGAAGCCTGACAACGAGAGACACCGGCTCCAACTAAGGAAGAATCTGCTACCGACTTCTCCAAACTTTCAGGATTTCTAGAGAGCACACGTGGAATGAGGGGAGCCCCGGGTGCTATGGAAATTCATGCTACTAAATTCCCCAATGTAAATACCGATCTTAGGAGTGGACTTTTAGGTGTGACGGAGTGTGGGTTTGTAAGCTTTACAAGTCTCAAAGACTTGGATCTAGTACATAAAAGATTTGCAAAAAAAATGGAGAAAAAATTCAAAAGAATGAAGGTTCTCTTGCCAGATGAGGGTATCTCTGGAATTTATGAGGAAAATGGATTGCCAAATGATATCGTGTATCTCTTACAAGACTTAGCTAAGGAGAAAGATGTCATTAGGACGGTTGACTGTTTTGTTAGCATTCATTCAAGTCAACTGTATCAGGAGATTTCTCAAATAATAACGATGTTTGGTGACTTCAAAACCAATGGGGTGAGACCGGAGGCAGTAGTACATACAAAATACAAGACTGTTGCTAAGAAGGTGAAGCCAGTTGCAACTCAGTTACCTTTTGACACTAAGGAGCATATCAAACAAGCTGAGAATGAGCCAAGTTTGAGAGAAACGAGAAAGATTGGGCACAAGTTTACTGAAGAAACTTTGGCAAGATTAAAGATTGGAGGAGATGATTTTTTGACTGAGCCGGAGAAGAAGAAATTTTAAGACATGCTTTCTATGCATGGAAAGGCTTTTTCTTCTTCGCCATATGAGATTGGATGTGTGCAACCAAGTGTTGTAGCACAAATGGTAATTTTTATGGTATCACATGTACCATGGGATTTGAAGCCTATACCTGTACCTAGGACTCTACTTCCAAAGCTTGTAGAGTTACTCAAAGAAAAGATACGCATGGGCATATTTGAGCCTTCAATGGTTCCATATTCAAACCGTTGGTTTACAGTGCCGAAGAAGTTATGAGCACTAAAGTTCATCCAGTGTCGCAACCCTTGCTAACCCCCTTAGCAATCTTGCCAATTTTCAATTCTAGCAAAGGTTACGAGCGCTAACCATTCGCATTCCGCCATGCTAATGGTTAGCTCCTCCTACCCCGGACCTTATAGTTCATAGGAGGGAACCAACCCTCCTACTTTGCTTTAGGGACTCACCCCTTAATCGGTAACCCATTCCTAGATGTGGACTTCCATCCATGGAAGTCCAATCCTATGTTGATCATCGCATTGCCGGAGCAACACTACAACAACCCGAACCATACTAGGCAACTATGGCCTCACAATGGGCCAAAGCCCATGGAGGCCGTGCCGTTCGGCCTCGGGTGGGTGAGGCCACACCACCTCACCCATATAAGCCTCTAGGACTCTACACGGGGCCCCTACCCCACCGCCAACCAACCTCTTGTCTCTCTACCAAGAGTTGGGGCCAAGTGGACATTTTCCTTTAGCTGCTGGGCCTAGAACCCCCCCAGCAGCTTCAGACCATCATAACTTCCTTGTATGATGTCTGATCATAACAACCAACCACTTTATCCTCATCTACGCTTCACGTAGATGCCGATGGACTCCTCACTTGCCCTATTCAGGCAAGTATTGACCAAGTTATGCCTGTTTGAACCTTGGCAGTCCCGGGAATCACTCCCAGGCACTGCTGTACCAGGGCGCTGTCCTGGGACAGCGCCCCACTCAAATGGCCATAACTCCTAGCTCACACCTCCGATTGAGGTGTTCTTGAGCTTTCTAGAATCACCACGCCATGAGCTACGCATAACTCATGGCCTTACCCTTGTGCCTCCTAATCTTCGTGGGTGGGAGGCGTTCCCAACGCCCGGGGCCCTCACCCACACTAGGATCACTTGGGCCCTCTCACCAACGGCGCCACAAGTCCCGGGTGTCACTCCGGGGTCCCCCTTGTGCCCACGGTGTTTCGGGCACTCTTCATGGAGAGGTGCGCGACACTCACCCCCACCAAACGGAGTCGATGCCCTCATCGACTATACTCGTAGTCGGCACACCAATTCTCAAGTTGCCATCCTCTATGGTGCCGCATTGTGTTTATCTTAGGGCGCGACCCCCACAATGCATCTTCAAATTTGGCATAGTCCCAAAGGTGTCGTTACTAGGTGTTCCGTTAGCGACCTTGGAACTCCTCCAAGGACCTAACCTATACTAGACCCACCTACTTTGGGACTCACTTGGGTTGCCCCTCCTTTGGGGCCTCCCCCGTTAGGCTCCACTAGCCTAACGTGACACATCTAGGCGAGACCTCAACGCTTCCACTAAGTTGTCTCGGTTGCAACTCCGAGATGGCTTTCCATTGTTAAGCCACGCCTCGATCGCACGGGGGTGATGCCAAGTCCCGCCCGACTCGGTTCCCACTTTGCTCTTTCGAGACATGGGTTCATGACTCCCATGCGCCAACTCTCGTTAGCTCGCGGGTAGCACTTTTATGAGCACGCGCCATCACCTTGCCCCCGCCCGGACAAGCCCATAACGAAGAAGTTTCTTGGTTTTATCCAAGACCCCTCCAAGCCATGGCCCCCAATTACTCGGCTTACCCAACCTAGTTTGGCATATCTATTCCCCCTCTTCCATTAACCAAGCACAAGTACAAGACTAGGACCTCATCTCATACTTTTCTCTTTGCACCACTAAAGTTTGGACTTTATTCCCTCAAGCCAAAGAACAAGTTCATGTTGTGGAGCAATTAGCCTCGAAGCTAAGTGTGCTACTAGCGTCTCTCCCCCACTAAAGGAGATTGATGTCCTCATCAATGCCTACGCTTCATTTTATTGGAATGTCTAGCCTTAGTTTCTTCAAAGTGCTTTACCAATTCCTTGGCGTTCATCATGTCTCTTGCCACTACCCAAACGGCTTCTTTCTCATGGTATCCTCACCATTTCACCAAGTACTCCTTTGTACATTTTCTTTCATTTTCACTTGGGCTTCCTACACTTGAGGATGCCCTCTTACCTCATGTTCCAAATGACCTCCACAAGGTCGGGACGTGGCCTAATCACTTGCTTGTGATCGGGCCACAAGGTGTCGTCCTAAAATGACTTTCGTAATGAGACATGAAATGTCGGATGCACTTTGATCTTGGGCGGTAATTCCAACTTATACATGTCCTTGAACACTTGTTCCACAATGGAAAACGAAGCTCCAATTTTGGACATGAACTTTTGGAGCGAGGCCTTCCGGCTAAGTGAAGTTGTTCACATTCAACAACACCTTTTGGCCCACCTCATTCTCCACTTCGCGTCTTCCGGCATTTACTAGCACTCCGTAGCACCTTCGGGCTTTCTCCACCAACAACTTGGTCATCTCCAAGACTTGTTTACCATCCTTGGCCAAGTCCTCACCATCTTGGTTAAACTCTAGTGTTGAATGTGCCCCCTCGAGAGCTAGGTTAATAGGTTGGAGCGCATCCACTCCATAAGCCACCACCAAAGACCACCCCTTGGTAGCCAAGTGCGTGGCTACATTGCAATTACACTCCGCTCGACCCACATAGTCCGCCCAATCTCCTTGGTCCGCCCCCACCAAGTTCCTCAAGTATTGCTTCAAGTCTCCATTCACATGCTTTGTTTTCCCATCCATTTGGGAATACACGGCCGTGCTAAACCTTAGTTTCAATACAACCTCTTTAGAGAAATGCATTGAAAATGCACTTGTGAACTTTGGATCTTGATCCCACACAATCACTCTTGGCAACCCGTGGTGCCTCAACCATCCTTTGAGAAAAGGCTATGCGGTCTCCAACGCGGTGGCGGTTCCCACAATCGGCACCATGTGTGCCAACTTGGCAAACCACTCTACCATCAACAAGATGGCATCATACCCATGTGACTCCGGCAAACTTGTGATCAAGTCCATGCACATACCATGCCATGGCGCCGACGGGATAGGCAACGGTTGCAAGAAACCGCCTTGCTTTTGATAAGAGGCTCGGTTCACTTTGCACTTTGATTCAAGCCTTCACAAAGTGGGCTATATCTTCCTTTATGCACCTCCAATGGTACCTCCATGACACCATTCTATGGCGGTTTTTTCTTTCTCCTCTAAGGCCGGCAATAGGACTATCAAATTCCTCCTTCAAAACCGATAGCCTCAACTTGCCTTGTGGCACATACACCCAACTTTGCTTGCACTTGAACAATCCGTCCACCAACTTAACCTCTTTGAGCACCTTGCTCTTGCGAAGTTCACCTAAAAGTTTTTGTGCTTTTGGGGTAGTTAATTTACCCCTCCCGTATCTTGCATCACAAGTTTCCTTCGCCGGCACACATTAGCCACAAGGTTTGGATGGTTCTCATTGCTTGGAACTCATCCGGTCTACTTCGCGCATCCGGCACCACATTTCCACGGTCCGGTTTGTGGATCAAATCCACCTTCATAAGCGCCAAACTATCATGCCAACGCAATGACTTGGCGCTTACTTGCGCTTGAATGTCAAAATTCTTTTAGGACACATTGTCCATGTAGACCTTTGCTTTGTGCGACCCCAAATAGTGTCGCCACATCTTCAAGCAATGCACTACGACAAAGAAGTTCTTTGTCATGAGTTGGTTGTCTTCTTTGACAACCATCGAGCTTCATGCTCCCATATGCAATGGCCATCCATCTTACATCAACAATCCGCCATTGGCAAAGTTAATCAACCCCGTATGCACCTCAAAAGGTTTGTCAAGCTCCGCGAACTTGAGCACGGGCGTCTAAGAACACTTGCTCTCAAGCTCCCTAAAGACTTGGTGGCAAGGCTCATCCCACTCTTGGGATAGTCATTTCTTCCACAAGTCGGATAAGGTCGGATAACCATCAAGCTTAACGCTCTCATATGCAATGGCCATCCATCTTACATTAACCATCCGCCAATGGCAAAGTCACTCGCCACCCCGTATTCACCTCAAAAGGTTTGTCAAACTCCGCGAACTTGAACACGGGTGGCAAAGACAACTTTGTATTAAGCTCCCCAAAGACTTTGGGGGCAAGGCTCATCCCACTCTTAAGATAGCCATTTCTTTCACAAGTCGCACAAGGTTTGACAACCTTTAAGCTTAATGCTCCCATATGCAATGGGCATCCATCTTGGATCAACATCCGCCAATGGTAAAGTCACTCGCCCCCGTATGCACCTCAAAGGTTTGTCAAACTCCACGAACTTGAGCACGGGTGGCGAAGAGAACTTGGTCTTAAGCTCCCCAAAAGGCTTGGTGGCAAGGCTCATCCCACTCTTGGGATAGCCATTTTTCCAACAAGTTGACTAAGGTCCTAGCAACCTTAGAAACACCTCGAATGAAGTGGTGGTAGTAGTTGGCTAGGCCAACAAATGACCTTAGCCCTTCTCTTGAGTCAAGGGCCAATTCTCCTCTTGGATTGCCTTGACATTTGTCATGTTCATCCACCAACTTCCTTTGTCATCACATACCTCAAGAATTCAATCTCTCGTTGAGCAAGTTTTTTTTTTTTTTTTTTTTTTTTTCCACTCGTTGGCGGTAACATTTTGGACAACACATTGGTGAATACATCCTTGTACCTCACCAACATCCCACCAATGTGGTTTTGGGGAGGCCTATCTTTCCTAGCCTCCCCATGAGTTCCTTGGAGTTGCTCCAATTGAACCACGACCATTATAATTATGTTTTTCCGTTTATTCATTTGGTCCATTAAGACCAAATTCGAGTTGGTTCCTCCTACCATAGGAGTCCTTGTCAATTTGTAGTGCAATTCTTTGCCATCAAGACATCACAAATGCACCGCAAGCTCACCGGCTTGCACCTCACATCTATCATGTGAGTTCCAAAGAAGGCAGCCTTCACAATGACATGCATTTCATCTATTTCACATGGTGTGAAATTTTGACAAAAATCCAATGTCCCACATTGAAAAGTTACATGCATCGCGGCCTCCTTTGTTTCATGCGGTTCGCCCTTTCCAAACCGCACCTTGGTGGGCTTGCCCGCTCTATCAATCGGCAAGCCCCAACTCCCTTGCGAGTTTTGGGCTTAAGAAGGAATGGTAGCCTCTTTATCAACCCATGAGACATTTGTCCCATTCATTTGAGCCTCAAAGTACAAAAGACTTGGCCTCGGCTTGAGGCTACTAGCCTTGGCCACAATGCCATCGTCTTATATTCGGTCCGCGGCATAAGTATTATTTGGCGTGGTACCTATCTCCCCTCAACGTCCATTGTTGTAAGGCACCACCAAATTTCTTATTGGGGTCATCGGCCTTAATGCTCGTTGCAATTTTGATGATCCCCGCCACAACCTCAATAAACTTTTGGAAATTTGAACTTGGTATTCACCACCCGCTTTTGAAACCCCACCTAAAACGATGTACTTCTTAGAAAACTCGTTCATCTAAGATGCACAATTCATTTGGGTGTGAAATTCGCGCATATACGCCTTAAGAGGCCCGCACGCCTCATTTCCACCAAATTCATTCCAACATCATCAATATCTTCCAAGCATTTCGAATTGGAATTTCAATCCAACATTAATGCCCTCCAAGGTTTTGGGTGCATTCGGTATTCTAGGCCCCAAATGCTTTTTTGAGGTGTGCGGGAGCCCTTTCAAAGGACTCCACCAATTTCCTTACCGAATCCACCATCATGCCCACCATTGTCATTAGAACCAATGGTATGGTCAAATTCCCTTTACACATGATCTTTGTTCCAATTTGAGCCTCACAACCTTTTGGAAACCCCGGGCTAACCATAATAACCCTCACGTTTGATAGCCATGTCTCCCTCAAAGTGCTAGCTCAAATATTGGAACCCTGCTCTGATACCAAGTGTCGCAACCCTTGCTAACCCCCTTAGCAATCTTGCCAATTTTCAATTCTAGCAAAGGTTACGAGCGCTAACCATTCGCATTCCGCCATGCTAATGGTTAGCTCCTCCTACCCCGGACCTTATAGTTCATAGGAGGGAACCAACCCTCCTACTTTGCTTTAGGGACTCACCCCTTAATCGGTAACCCATTCCTAGATGTGGACTTCCATCCATGGAAGTCCAATCCTATGTTGATCATCGCATTGCCGGAGCAACACTACAACAACCCGAACCATACTAGGCAACTATGGCCTCACAATGGGCCAAAGCCCATGGAGGCCGTGCCGTTCGGCCTCGGGTGGGTGAGGCCACACCACCTCACCCATATAAGCCTCTAGGACTCTACACGGGGCCCCTACCCCACCGCCAACCAACCTCTTGTCTCTCTACCAAGAGTTGGGGCCAAGTGGACATTTTCCTTTAGCTGCTGGGCCTAGAACCCCCCCAGCAGCTTCAGACCATCATAACTTCCTTGTATGATGTCTGATCATAACAACCAACCACTTTATCCTCATCTACGCTTCACGTAGATGCCGATGGACTCCTCACTTGCCCTATTCAGGCAAGTATTGACCAAGTTATGCCTGTTTGAACCTTGGCAGTCCCGGGAATCACTCCCAGGCACTGCTGTACCAGGGCGCTGTCCTGGGACAGCGCCCCACTCAAATGGCCATAACTCCTAGCTCACACCTCCGATTGAGGTGTTCTTGAGCTTTCTAGAATCACCACGCCATGAGCTACGCATAACTCATGGCCTTACCCTTGTGCCTCCTAATCTTCGTGGGTGGGAGGCGTTCCCAACGCCCGGGGCCCTCACCCACACTAGGATCACTTGGGCCCTCTCACCAACGGCGCCACAAGTCCCGGGTGTCACTCCGGGGTCCCCCTTGTGCCCACGGTGTTTCGGGCACTCTTCATGGAGAGGTGCGCGACATCCAAGATATACAACCTGCCAACAAAGTCACAATCAGAAACAAAGGATCCGGTCCAATTGTTGATGAAGTGGCAGAAGCATTTGCTGGGCATGCAATCTATTCTATTGGAAATTTGTATTCTGGTTATGATCAATTTCAATTAGCAACTGAGAGCAGAGACTTGACAACCATGAAGACTCCACTTGGATTAATACGCATGTGTACGTTGCCTCAAGGTGCTACCAACTCGGTGGCGCATATGCAGAGTGCCATGAATCAAATTCTAAGAGACTTTGTACATGAGAAGACGATACCCTTTGTGGATGACATTCCCATTAAAGGATGTGATGAGAAGAAAAATGACTTGACAATCAACGATGATGGTTGCAAAGCTTTTGTGAATGAGCATATAAATGATGTGGCCAAAATCTTGAGCAAACTTAAAGAGGTAAATTTGACCTTCTCCATTGATAAATCCAAGTTTGGGGTTGGTGAGATTTTGGTGGTTGGGCACTTATGCGGAACCTATGGAAGGAAACCAAATCCTGAAAAGGTGAATGCAATAGGAAGGATGAAGGCGTGTAGTAGTGTCACTGAAGTAAGGAGGTTTCTTGGAGCATGTGTCTTCTATAAAATTTGGATCCCTCATTTTCCTCATGTATCCGAGCCTCTTTACAAGTTATTGCGCAAGAGAAACAAATTTGTTTGGCAACATGAGCAAGATATGGCTATGAAGGAGTTAAAGAAAATTTTAGAGTCACCACCGGTTTTAAAGCAAGTGAGCTACGACGGTGGAAAACCGGTAATTGTGACTGTCGACACAAGTCCAATTGCAATTGGATGGGCTATTGGACAAAACGATGTAGAAGGAAGGATATTTACTATCCGATTTGGGGCAAGAATCTTAACAGAGCAACAAAGGGCATATCCACAAGTGAAAAGAGAATTATGGGTGCCCTTACAGCTCTTAAGGCATATAGAAACTACTTGATTGGGGCAGAGGTTGTATTAGAAACTGATTGTTTGCCTTTGTTGGGGATGATAGCAAATTGTTCTTCACCAGACATTCGAATGTTGCGATGGATTGCTTACATCAAATCTTTGAATCCTATTCTAGTACATATTGAAGGCAAAAACAATAGTGTTGCCGATTTATTAAGAGATATTGGATTATATTTGAGTACAATGAAGCGGCAAACGGGTTGGATGGATAAGACATTAAAAAACATCAGACATCAGTCCTATGTTACCTCTTGAAGGACGGATTTTTGTGGAAGAGAGCAAAAATAGTTGATGAAATGCCATTGAGAGTGGTAGGGGATCCTGACACTAAGACCCAAGTCTTAAAAGAATTTCATGATTCACTTTAGACGGTCATATAGGAGTTTGGGCCACTTATACAAAAATCAAGGAGAGATATTGGTGGAAGGGGCTATACAAAGATGTTGAGGAGTTTGTATTATCTTGTGTGGTATGCCAATTGCAATCGAAGGTACGACATAGAGATGAGTTACATCCCACTTATCCCATTGCAATCCATTTTCAATGAATGATTGATTTGGTTGCTATGCCGAATGCAATGTGGGGAATGAAGTATCTTGTTTTAGCTAGAGAAGAACTTTCAAATTTTGTTGAGGGAAGGGCTTTGAGGACTAAGACAACAGAGAATGTATGCCGATTTATTCTTGAAGATATTTTATGTCGGTATGGGAGCATTGGTAGAATGAGAGCCGACAGAGGAGAATTGGATTTCACTGAAACCAAAGAATTCTTCAAGCGATATGGTGTGCAATTGAAGTTAACAACGGCTTATAACCCTGAGGCCAATTGTAAGATTGAGAGGGGACATCCACCAATCATTCATGCATTAGTTAAAGCTTGTAAAGGGAAACATAGTTTATGGCCAAAGTTGCTACCATTTGCCTTATGGGCGGATAGAACCACACATAGGACAGTAACTGGTTACATGCCTGTCGAGCTTATATATGGATAACAACCGATGATGCCAATAGAGGAAGATATTCCCACATGGGTTTTTCTTTCATGGGAAGATGACATTAGTAGAGAGAGATTGTTGGAGCTTCGTATACAACAGCTTAAGAGGTTGCCTGAAGACATAGAAATGACATTGGAAAGATTAAAGGTTGCCAGGCTCAACAACAAGGAGTGGTTTGACAAGACGCACCGATTGAGGATGAAGAAAATTGAAGAAGGAGATTGGGTATTTATGTTTGACAGTTCCTTGGAAAACCAACATAGCACGGTGCGCAAGTTTGCAAGGAGATGGTTTGGACCTTACGTGGTGATCAAAGTGCATTCCAATGGGACTTATTCACTACGTGAATTTGATGGGACTCTTCTACGAATACCTGTAGCTGGTAAAAGAGTCAAGGTTTTAAAAAGAAGAGATGGAAGATTTGACCATGAAGAGCTAGCGGAACTTTTGGATCCAAACTCTCAAACTGATGAAGATGAAACTCAAGGAGAGTATGATCCAATAGAGGATGCAGCAGATCACAACGAGGTTAATGAAGAAGACTAAATTTGGCACATACCGGAGGATGTGCAGGTTTAGGGGGGTGAATGTCGTAGTGTAAATACGTACATTATTTACATGTGTACGTATTTTGTGTTTCATGGTGATTCCTTCACTTGGAGATGAAGGAGGAAAGTAAAAGGGAGTTGAATTATATTACCTTTTTGTTACTCATAGTTATTTTTAGTAACTTTTAGTTTATCATTTTTATTCTTTTTTTTTACTCTTAGTTTATTCTTATTACCCTTTTAGCCTTATTTCTAGTTTTATCCTTGGTTTATCTTTAGACCAATGGATAATTAGAAATCACGTGATGAGGATAAGAGGAGGATTTGAGGCCTTATCTCATATATGTGGTTGAGGAGAAGAGAGTGGGGAGAGACAAGTTTTTTGTTGTTGAAAGCTCGACGGTTGTTGTGTGTTTTTTTGGAGAAGAAAACTTGAAATAAAATATGCAATTGAATTTTCATGTGATTGTTTTATCTTGAGTGTTTACATGCTTGAAGGAGAGTGAGCGAAAACAAAGTTGTGCTAGTTTGAGTGGAGGGAAGTTTGCTAGCTTTTGCATAGAAAGAGCTGAGACTTCGACCGTCCACAAAAAGACGGACAAGTCTTTGTTGGCAACAATCCTTTGAGAGAGTAAGACTTATTGATAGATTTGTTTTGTAAAAATTTGAAAGATTGAGGAAGTTTTGAGGACAATTGAAGATTCGACGGTCCGGCGAGCGAAACCAGTTGCAGCCAGAAGCCCCGTGTTTTCCTAAAGTGGACCCCTCTCTTCACGACATCGTCATGTGGTAGCCACCTCCTTGTGTCCGTGTACGTTTGCTTTCCAAGTTCAATTGAGTGTTCACCTCTGAATTGGGGGCCACAAACCGGACACGCAACATAGCCTTGATGGGCAACTCCTGCAACGGTTCCATATCCTGGAAAATCGTGCATCGTCCACAACAACACAGCTCGAAGTTTGAATGTCCGACTACCGTGGTCTTTCAACACATCGTAGGCCATCACACCCTTCCATAGCTGCACCAACTCCTCCACTAGAGGCTCCAAGTACACATCAAACACGGAAGAGGTCACAGATTGTTTTCTGGGAATCAGCAGAGCTAACATGATGAAAAATTTCTTTGTGGTCAACCAAGGAGGAAGGTTGTAATTCAGCAACATTACCGGCCACGTGCTCCAACTACAGCGCGTCAGTTTGAAAGGGTTCACGCCATCCGCCGCCAATCCTAGGTGGATGTTCCGGTCGTTGTTGCCAAACGACTGATCTACGACTTCATGTACATGCCTCCATGCCTTGGAGTCACACGGATGTCTAACCAATCCATCTGTGATTTTATTCTTTGCATGCCACAACAATAGCTCCGATATGGCCGGGGTGCGAAACATACGTTTAAGCCTAGGGATCAAAGAGAAATGCCTAAGGACTTTCCATGGTCTTGTTTTTTTGGCCTCGTCTTTGTATCGCGGTTTCTTGCACTTTGGGCAACATGCGGCATCTTCATATTGTCCTCTAAACAAAACACAACTTGTTTGGCATGCATGAATTGTGTTGTAATTTAATCCTAGTTTTTGTATCAATGCTTTTGCGGCATGGTAGTTTTTCGGCAATTGATTCTCACTTGGAAGGAGGTGTTTGCGGAATAGTGTGAAGAGTTGGTCCGCAAATTTGTTGCTAACGCCGTGTATCGTGCACAAGGTCATTATCAGGATTGTGGCTGCCAGTACTGACGACCTCGCTCCATGGTACAACTCCTCCATGGCTTCCTCCAAGACGCGTGGGTCGTCATGGTGCTCTTCCTCAAGGTTGCTAGTTTCGGTGTCTCCCATAGGTTCGTCATCAGTCCCTTCGTCGGACTCGTCCCCACCAACATTTGCTAGTTCGTCTGCAATTGCCAATGCTTCCATGACAATGTGTTCAAGTTGTTCTTCCAATGGTGGTTGTGGGTTTGGGGGCTCATCGCATTGAAGAAATGCGTCCTCAACCATGCCTTGCATATCCAAGCCCTCATCGAATTGTCCATCATTCTCTCCGCAAGGTCTCCTAAACTCTTGTTCCCATTCGTCATCGGAGGCGTCCCTTGCTCCAGCGCCCTTCCAAACTCTGAATGCAGGTTCTCTACCAAAGTGTATAAGGTGATCCTTCACTTTTGCCAATGAGCACTGAACTCGGCCTTTGCACCTGCAACATGGGCAATGTAGTCGTTTCAGTTTGTACAGAGTGGCCCTCTCTTGCTCCCTCCTCCACAGACGATCGTCGTGATGTTGTTGACGTCTCCTGTCATGCAGTGGGAGGCTTCCTCCATCCATGGAAGAAAAAAACCTTGTTCAAAATCAACTAGAAAACAACTATAAACCCACTGCAAGTTCGACTGCGGACATAGTTGTTTATTGGACCAGAAAATTTGCGGCGTCCGTAACTCCACTTGCTCTGCACTGACCAGCGTATTGTGCACAACTGCAGTTGCACACCCTAGATAGACACAAACCCTGGGACAGAATCCACCTGGCATCCACAATTCCAGTTAGATTATCTATGGGCTGATCTACACTGCCAGATGATCTGCAGATTCAGTTCGCCACACTGTGATACTTCGTAAACTACCAGCATATAAGTGATCAGGACCAGAAGTCATACGCAGACTCGGCAGGGTGTGAAAGATCCCACATAAATCAGTAATTTGCGGAGCCCCTCTACACAACCACTAGCTGAAAGGGATGTCAATTGACTACCCACAACCTGGGAAAAGTCAAAGCGGGTAATAGTGAGCTACTGTCTTCGTTCCGATTCCATTTAATTACTTTCTGTCACAGCTACCTACAGAAGGAAAGAATCCACAATTTTCCCAAAATATGAGGCCCAGGACAAACTTGCGTAACCAACATTCATACCAACCTTGGGGATTTCATCAAGTTTCTGAGACTTTAAAGGTTTTTTTGGGCGATTGTATTCATGTAAATACATAAATACAATGGCATGTATAGGTTTGGCATGTGCTGCTTTCTTAGAATTGCGAGACTAGCGGTACATGACCTGTTTAAAAATCACCAATGCACATTATTTACGAATTCTTTTGCAAAGCCCCAAGTTTGTCTCATGATTTTGTTCGTCCAACTAGTCTCTATTTGGGATTTTTGGTTGTCGAAGGTCTTGATCATCGTTTAATCATAACCCACGATGTACTTCTTGATTAATTAAATGAAATGCTACTCTCTTGTTTTCAAAGTTGGCAATTTATCCATCCTTTGGTTATCATGGCAAAATACACCTTACTAACAAGTGACCCCATGATTCACCCCCAAGCCACGATTGTCACATTATGTAGTTATGACTCAAAAGTCATGACTCAAAATGATTCAGAATTTATGACTTAGATTCAAGTTTTAGGTGACAGATGAGTTTCATGAGAAAGACCCGCAAATTATGGTATGAAATCCTAGTACAATAGTGATGGTCAACAAATATGCACCTGTTTAACCCATGCGCCCATCAAGGAAACAATATATAAATGATCTCCCCATAAATTTAGTCTTGCTTTTGTATTGTGTAATGGTTCCGGGGTGGTAACTATTTCTAGAAAACAATTGTTTCTAAATCGCTTTTGATACTTTGAGTGAATTAATGATTTTAATTTATTCTTTCACAAAATGAGAAACCCGCTTCAGACAAAGCTGGCAAAGGAATCCATTGTTACCTTTATTTCATGTTTAGAAAGGGTTTTGCTTTTAAAAACTATCTTGAAATTTATAGACTTTAATTTCCTTACATTGCATATTATTCATAGTAGCTCCCACTTGCTGTTTCTTAGATATGGTTTACTAGCAGCTCCAAACTGAGTTCTGAAAATGGTAACCATTTCCCCCTACTACAAATAGTTGCCAACCCCTCGGACAGTGTTCAAGATTGAAGCCCTCATATGAGTTTCATGAATTGGCTCTCAAATCCTTGAGTGAACTGGCCAGATCCATCTTAGGAGTTGAAATGATAATTGAATCGCTATTCCTGTCATGCAATTTAATTGCTAACATGATAAGAATTCTCAACTCTGAAGTTCCTCCGTAAATTTTCACTGTTGACGTGGTCGCATATTTTGTCATATGTTAGTCCTTAATTTATGAGTCATATACCTGTCATATCCCTAGTTATAGACGTGGCAGGTTAGTCATTTACCAGTCAGCTGCAAACATGCGACTGTGGCCGACAAAACCCTAAGCCATCCCAGCGGGCTGGCGTGGCGTCTTCAACGCCGAATTGTAGCCGTTGCGTGGCTGACTCCACATATGGCGATGTACAGGCAAAATTTGAATTGCGAAACATCCGCTCAGTACATGAGACGGATGGCGCCAATAGCAAGTTGAAGGATTTGTTGTGAGGGCATTTCGTGCACCATTACCTCTCCACACTTGGCGATGAACCTGGTAGATTGCAGGCTGGCACAGGCACATGTATGGACGTACATTGGAGTAGAGCATTTGCGTAAATCGTGTCTACTTGAAGTGTAGACGGCCTCAAGCATGTCGGGAGCGCAACCACGTGGGAAACTCCAGCAAGGCGCGGAAATGTCGCCGACTACTGCTGATACCTGCACCGAGGAGGAGGCGGATGATGGCAGATGCTCCTATGAGGAGAAACGAGACAAAAGGGTGGCGAAACTAAAGGAACTCATGTTGCCCTTGGTGCAAGCAAGCAAATCAATGTAAGTCAACCAGAAACTCACCTTCTAATCTCCTGTTGGTCCACGGGTAGATCACTCCATTGTCAAGTTGAACACCACGTGCGACCAAAAAAAATCTTCTTTTGGTAAGTTGCACCACCAAAATGGGTCAAAATTTTATCAAATTTTTTTCATGAGTAGATATACACAATACCTATGACATAGTCAAAAGTGGTAACTAAATTTGATGATTTGTTTTTTTCATAAAACATACCATTTCTAACTAGAATAACACAGAATTGAACTAAAACAATTACTAAAAAAAATAAAGATGACTAAAAATTTCAAAAAAATATACAAAAGATACTATCAATGGTTATGTATATGTAGAAAAAATATCATAAATTTTAAAATTATATATGGCATGTAATATAGGGGTAGCAAACTTTGTCTGCACGTGGTGTCAACTTGACAATGAAGTGACCTCCCCGTGTGTTGGTCGGTGCAGCTTTGCCGTGCCTCGGCGTTCTTGGTGCGACCTCTTCCGTTGGCCGCAAAAGTCGGCGATGCAATGGGCGGAGAGCGTTCAGCCCTCTCATAGGTTTTAGGGAGTTCAATCGTTCTTGAGTCATTTGGAGTGCACGTGGCCGTGGATTGTGGTTTCACGTGGAGGGCCATGATTCGATTGTGGTATCACCTCCCTCGTAAATTGTGCCTCTGGCGATCGCAGGTTTTTTTGTGGACTCGGAGACGTCTGCGGGTTCGGCGAAGACCGAAGTGTTTCCTCCTCTTCGTGTTTTTTTTTTTTTCTCGTCTTCATTGTGGGTTCGCTGACGCTAAGAGTAGAAGGTATACTTTCTGTTTCGGCGTCGTTGCATCTGCTACCTCTGTCAATCAACCCTAACGCGGCGCTCTGTGTTTTGGCAATGGAGTCTTGCTCTCAAGATCTCGCTCTCTTTGTCTCTCAAAGAGGCAGATTTGGTGGAGGACACAGTGGAGAGGTTAGGAGGAAGAGCATACTTAATTCGAATGGTTCGTTGTATGCAAGAATCGAGGTCTTGCCATGGAGGTTTTGCCTTTAAATCTACTGCTTCTGAATGAGTTCGCCACTGCCGAGGTTTAGGGTTTAGGAATGGGATCACCCGAGCACGGCTCCACACCACCCATCGAGGTGAACCCCTTCTCTCTAGTTGGTCCCCTAACTCCCACATAAAGACAGCCTTCTTATGCTTGCCATGTGTTGTCCTCATGTTTGATGTAGTTTTAGGGTCTGGGAGTGGGATGCTCTAAGATCAGATCTTTGGTGCAGGTGTGATAGCGTGAGAGCACACAAGCAGGCGCATCAACCTATGGCAGTGCGCCGCAACCGAAGACAGGTGTTGAGGACTAGCAGGTTGGGAGTGTTTGAAGATTCGCGCGAAATGGAGGGCGAGGAAGAGTCCGCAACGACAAAGACCACCGGTGAATACAGTCCAGGTGAGACTTGTTGTGTTTGTGTTGTAGATCTGGGATCCGTTTGGGGTTGTTGTTTGGGATGCTTAGGGTTATGATGTTGTTTGTCAGCATTTAGGGATCACACTGTCCAGAGTGTATGTGCGGAGTTGTACGAGGGTTTTTGTTGTCAGTGGGAGTAGCTTGAAGGATCATTCGTGTTTGTTTCTGCGTGCACCTGATATTTTGTGAATGTAGGCTCAAAAGTATTCTGCTTGTCTTCATTCTGATGTAGATTGCTTGTCTTCATTCTGGTTCGTGGCTCCCTAATTGGTCTCCGTGTTGTTCAACATGCAATCGCAAAGTTTGGGCTTTCACAGTCCTTGTTAATCAGTTCTCTATCACTAATATTGAAGTGCCAGTTTAATATGAAGGTAGATTTTTTCAAGTGCTCAATTCATTGTAATTGTAGCTGACATGTTGAGGTAGCCTAAATTCTGTTCTTGAAATTAAGGGACTCACTCTATATCGCTTGCTGCCCTTAAACCTGTTGCTGCCTAAGAATTCAACCAATCTACAAAATTCTGTGCTGCATGTCAATCCACGTTGTTTGGAAGACTGATTCACCTTGAAGCTGTGATATGGAGGGTAGTTGGTGTGTGAAATTTCTAAGTAACACCACAACAAGTCTAGGTGTGTGGGTGTTATTTGGTTCGATTTTCTGTTCTCCAACTTCTACCAATTCAATTTACACGATGAAACTTGTGTTGCATTAGCATATCTGCAGTGAAGCATTAACAACAGTCAGATTGAGATTCGAACTTACCCTGGTTTAGTTATAGTTATTGGAAATGCCCGTTTATTGATTCCTTAACATAATAAATAGGTCCTCGCAATTGTGTTCATTATTGAGTGTGGAGTGTGGACTAGTTAATAAAATCTGAAGATCCAGTCTGATCTCTTCTAAACATGTGTCCTTATGGTGTTTTTTCTTTGATCTTCATCTAACCATGCACCAATCAAATACTGGTGTCCAATTATGAAAGTAACTGAATAACCCCTGCATGCGTTAGACTCGACTGAGGATGTTCAAATATCCAGTATAGAACAAAAGTCAGTACCATTTTCCATCTCTATTCACTACAAGGAACGCGTAGTGAAGTCACTATGAAATAACAAAGAATTTTGAGGTGTTTAGTCCACAATCACTCGTGCATTAGTGCATTGTTTTGTAGTGATCGGGAACCAGTGCCGGGGGACAGTGACTTTGGTCTGTTTTGAAAACCTACAAGTACATTAAGTGTGAGCACACAAAAAAAATATAAATCCCAAGAAATGTGTTCATGTAAAATAGTCAACAACAATAGTGCAGAAAAATGTCAGAAGATTGTGGAAAAACATGACATATAACATTTCAATCACAACGGAGGCTTTAATGGTGGATAGTTTTCCTGAAGACTTGAACTACAGCCAATATGGGGTTTAGGGGGGTAAATATAATATTGTTGCCAAAATGTCATCGTCCACAGTATGTTGAACATCAAATATCGTTGTGAATTTGACAATCATCCCGCATCCTCAACAACTGTGGCACATTTGTGACTTACATACCATTTCCTTGTTGAGCACATTCATGTGGTCCTTGCTGATTCACACGGGATTTCATTCGAATTGAATTCACATTCATATTCCGTGTAGTGGTGCATGTACATCCAATATTTGCAGTGCGACAAACATGACCAATGACCTGCTCACACATTGCTTAGACAATATATAGTTCACAAATTGCACAGTGGTCACTGTTGAAGACGGCCTCAAATGCAAGTGTGGAATTGGTGCACATAGAGCATCGTGTACATTCAAAATTTGTTTACTGCTTAGTGTCCAAACATATATGTCCATACAAAAGGTCACTGTTCAAGACGGCCTGGAATGCAAGTGTGGAATGAGGTGCACATAGAGCATCGTTTACATTCAAAATTTGTTTACTGCTGAGTGTCCAAAGTGGATGTCCATACACCCTTACGGCACAGTATGCCCCTTACGGCACAATTTTCTGATCTACACTACACCCAAAATTCTACGATTTGTAGGAAGACCACCTAACCCCAAAATTCTTCAATTCGCATGCTGCAAGTCGCCTTCTCTCGGAGGTGCATCACTTCATGGATGCAGCAGGAGTAGCCGCATGGATGCACAAGGCCCTAATAGGCCAATACACCTTCCAGCCCACTGCATCGCTCAAAATCTGCATCATTCTACCATTCTTGTGGGGAGCAGGGAGGATGCCGAACGTTTCATTTCTTGCATCGCTTACCTGATCTGGGGGAGGATGCCCAACGACTCCAACTTCGCTCTGTTCTCTGCAATTCGTTTATTTCGTGCCTCCTCATAGTCGTTGGGGGACTGGATCTCACTCTCCATGTCTTCAGCAAGAACCTTACCCTGATGGCAACTTGAGACACGCGGACTGAGACACACGCAGGAGGTGGAAGTGAGCAGGAGGTGGAAGTGAGCAGGAGGTGGAAGGGTGGAAGTGAGCAACTATGGGAAGGAGTTAGGGTTCACATATGCGGGCATATGTATGAAGTTCAGATTTCTTGACGTTGCGCACCTCATTATTGCAATTCATTACGCATATGATGGCCTGCTACTTATGTTCACAATAATGTTCAACCATCCACGCCGTGCTGTCCGAGAGAATTCAGTTGTTCTTTGAATCATGGAGAACAACAATGCTCAACGGCGTCGCCCGCTACATGACCCAATCAGAGTGCGCGCTAGGGATTGCAAGCTATGGACGGCAGAGGAGGCAGCTGCTACACTAGCGAATGTGATGAAGGTAAGATGCAAGTGCCGCAATTGCAGGGGGCAGACGTGGGTTTCTAGGCGCACATCAGCTAAGCACTTGAAGTCCATTGGTCGAGATCCCAGACTTCGGACCAACGTCGAGGTAAGATTTCTTTCACTTTCTTAATGACCATTCTTTTTCGTATTCTTTGAGCTTGGGTTCAACTTGTGCCTGCAATTCGGAGATCCTCTTGAGAACATGTTCAACCTTCTCTTCAGCTTGTTTCAAAAATTTGGCGTCCAATTTTGAAATCTTTTGAAGATACTCGGCCTTCTATTCATGAGCTTCTATTAATTGGTCTTGCAAATTGCGGATCATCTCGTTATACACACCTCCAAGTGCACATTCATTCACGAGTTTGGCCTCCAATTCCGAGATCTTGTTTTGATGCTTGTCCTTCTCCTCTTGTAATCTACAGATCACCTTCTTATACACATCTCCAACTCCACTCTCATTCAGGAGTTTGGAGTCCACTTCCAAGATCTTGTTCAGATGCTTGACTTTCTCCTCTTGCGCTTCTCTCAGTTGACCCTATAACTCGGAAATCCTTCTGAAAATCCTTTCCCCTAGTTGTTTCTCCACATTAAAGTCATTTTCCAAGCACAATGCTCTAATATATCAATATCGGTCTTAGGGTACCTCAATGGACCGCTTCGGCGATACACAGTAGCGAACCTTTCCAGCCTCGTTTTGTACTGCTTGAGAATGTTTGGCCATCTTTAGATGTGCACTCATCCACATCCTTGGTCAATCGTGTGGGTCTCAGGGCTCTGCTCTTAGGATTTTTATTGTTGTAATTGTTGTGTCTGTTACAGTGTGACAGACCAGGCCTGTCAGTGCGATGTGAGTATGTTGGTGTATTCTTTGGAAATATGTGAGTTGAGAGAACCTGATTTGCTTTTGAGGAAATTCTAAGGTACAACAATATATACCACTGTTCCTAAGGAGGTTGCTGGAACTTAAGTCTTGTAGCAGTGCAAAGTGGGTTGTTACTATGTAGTACGAGAGCAAGAGAAACAGGCTAGATGATTTTGAGATGATGTTATCCCCAAGGTTATATTGTGTTATATCACCGGTAATGGTTGCAGAGTATGCCCTCCTTTGAGTGACATACAAAGCTTCTTAGCAAATGGATATGAGTTTCATCATACGTTAGCATCATATGGCAATGTAGTTAGCTGTATATAACCTTTTCCTGCACAGTTATCTTGCAAGTTTTGTCCTATACATCATTTTTCTTTTTTCGCACTAATGCGATGTTACAAGTGAGTGATCCATAACTCGTCCTCAGCCTTCTTTCCAAGTTCTGTAATTTCATGAAGATGTTTAATGAAGGCCATTGCGAAGGACTTACATTTGTTGGCAAGGATGATGCACTATCACTTGTTCCAGAGGGGCATACTTCAATGTATATTTCCACTTGGTGGAGATTGTAGATTTGGTTCTGGTCATGGAATATCTTGATGTGTGAGGGAATCCTGCTCATCAAACTATGGCAGTAAGTAAAATCTGCCAATTGCAGGAAGGTGTGAACCCTTTGAGTGGTCCACCACTCTGCGGAATCACTTTTAGTTAGAATGTTAGCATTAAAAGTTAGAATTGATAGGGAATTTAGGAAAAATTAGTTCATTTAGCATTTAGCCTAGAAGAAGGAAGGTCAAAATGAAACTAAGTAGTGCTAGAAGATAGCAAAGTAGAAAAAATGTGCTAGCTAGTAAAAACAACTAGCTAAGCAAATATTAGTAGATGCTAGTTATTAAGCAAATGTTAGTAGATGCTAGCTAAGCAAGTGTTAGTTTATTAGTTAGTGTGAGGCACACAAGACTATTGGAGGTGTTTTACGTAAGAAGATAAAATCGGCGTGAAGAATTTTGAAGAAAAAAAGAAAGAGAGCAAGGGGGATACTTGCCCACTTGCCCCCTTGCCAACTCGATGGCGGAAAAATTAGAAAGATTTCTAAAGGTTTTTTGTCGGAGCCACCTCGGCGAGAGGGTGGCAACCTCAACCGGGAAAACCCCCGAGCCAAAATTTCGGGAAAGGGTTTGAAAAATGGATCCGGTGGAGGAGGGGTCCAACCCTTTTGTGAGAGGGTTTAAAAACCCCTCCTTCCACCTTGTAGCTCTCTCTCTTTCTCTAGTTTTTGGGCGAAGCCCTGCTTCAATGTAGTTAGGAAAAAATCCTTTAGCATGTATTCTCAATGGTCTAAAAGAAAGGCTTGAGAACCTCCTCTACTCTCTCTCTCCTAGTTAGGTTGTGTGTTTATTAACACACCAACAAAATTATTCCTTCTTTTGTAGAGGTAGGTTGGATGGTAGAGTTTTGAGTAGAGGCATTATAGACCTCATCTGCCAATGCCCTGAAGGCTTAGTTCAAAAGCTAGAACAAGATACTTATCATTTTTCTCTTAGAGAGATTTCATATAGCTATCCATAGCCGTTTCCCATTTGTGATTTGGTTGAGATGACAATTAGTTATGGATTTTCAAAGATGGAGTAGAAAAACTGGGTGGTCTTGTGGGTAGCGGCTGCTGGATCAGACCTGCGAGCCCAATAGGAATTTTAATTCCAAGAAATTATATTTTTCCCAAGTAGAACTTTTGTGTAGCTTTCCAAAATGGCTTAGAACATTTGATTTGAGCATGATTTGAATTAGATATGAATTGTGCAAGATGGGACACATAGTTTGAGAACTTTTGGTTGACTGCTGCATTACAGAGGACCTGCTGGGTTCACTTCGGCTTACCTTTCTAATCACATATTTTTATCAAATACATCTTTTTAATATCTCTCCAGGGTCATATAGAACGTTTGATTTGACTAAGATTTGAATTAGATATGAATTGTTGAAGGCGAGATACATAGTTTAAGCCTTCTTGATTGACTGCTGTGTTACAAGGAGTCCGCTGAATTTCTATTAGCTTAACCTGCTGATGTCATAATTTTTCTAGTTAGAGCTTGTTCATAGCTTTCCAATGGTATAAGGAAAGCCTAGATCCAAGTAGTAAGGAATGTGCTATGAATTTTTGAAGTTAAAAGGTAGATAGGTGGGTTGGAAGGGTCGGTTGAATCGACCTCACACTTCCAACCCTCATAACTTTTGCATTTCTTATCCGATTAGAGTGATTTTTAGATCATTGGAAAGATAATTTGGTGCACTAAGTATAAATATTATGCTTAGGATTAAATTACAGGACAGAATAACACTTTATATTTTAATTGTTAACTAAGGTACGCTTACTACCAAACTAGTTACAAAGAAGGAGGCAAGGTCGACGCTCGGAAAGTGGAGCAAGGAAGGAGGTAGCGGCTCGGCCTACATCAAGCCCAAATCAACCGAGGAAAATTGAGGTAAATTAACTAACCTTAAGCCTTCCATTTAGGATTGGAGGGAGCACGGCTAAGGTACGCATCTCTAAACCCACTCACCTATCTCGTAAGGTCAAGTGGCTTGACCACTTGACCGCCAAGGGAGTACCCAATTCCATTGTTTTCGGGGCCCTTGGTATGTTTTGTGTTAGTAGCTTCATTTATTAGCAAGTTTCGTGTGTGGTAAGTCGGATTAATCACCGACACGACCACTCTGAATGTTGTTGGTGGAAAGGTGGGGTTAATGACCCGCGAATCCACTATTATGTTGTTGGCCCCATAGATTGGGAGTAATGGCCCCAATTTATGAAGATTGCGCAACAGGTTGAACCTACAGGTCGCCCGTCACCCTGGTCCCATTGAGTTGCATTTCGTGGTCTATCCAGTGTAAACACATTTAACAATCAAAACATACCAAATAAATCGTAAACCCTTGTTGGCAAGAGACCCGAGGTAAGGGGTGATGCCTAATATGTTAATGTAGTAAGTTAGGACGTGCAAACAAAAGTAAGTAATTAAGAAGGAATTTGTGTGAAGGGTGGGACTTAGGCCAAGTTCCCCCGCTTAGAAAACTAAATAGAACTAAATAAAGAAATAGGAAGAATTGAATGGTCCATCAAATTGTCGTTATTCCGTTCGTTGAGTTAGGGTGGTATGAGTCACACCCGGTTGGGTGTATCAGAACCATCCCAATTCACAAATTAGGATTGCCTTGGTTTCAAGGCTGGTGCGTCTGCGCGTAGAATAGGTTGTAGGTTAAGGTTAGAACTAGATATGAAATTGGTTAGTGGAGTTTAAAGCCACACTAGTAAAAAACTAAGGCCTAACCTCCGGAGGTACTACGACGCATATTTAATCTCCCTTAAAAATCTAACTACTCACGTTATACACCTATCATCCGGGTTCGGCTTGGGCGCCTGCAAATGCAGGCCACCTTCACCGAAGGGCTTGTGTGATACTTTTAGGCTCCCTCGAAAGGGGGTGGCCCAAAAGTACCACAGAAGGCATGGAGTTCTGTCTTAGCACCATAGGAGTAACCACATGACACATGAGAAAGAATATCTTCACTTTCATAATGCAGAAGATTTTCATATGAGCTCCACATATTGCTACGGGCACGACTTCGATTTGATTATCATCTTGCACTAATTGAATGTAGAATTACTTTGCTCATTGTGCAGCTTGATGATATTGTAAGTGTGACTCATCACTAACTTGATGGGTTGAAGGGTCCTCCGCAGGGTCCTCATGCGGATTCTTCTTCTGAGGAATGGGCTGCTGCTGAGCTCAATTATCGATCTTGTCTACGTGAATTCCAAGATTGCGAGGAAGACTCTGCACCCTTGGACGTGGGTGCAGACCTTCGGCGTGCAGTGACAGAAATGTTTGCTCGATTTGACGATGTTCGTGTGCAGGCAAATGATGCAGGGGTTGGCCCTGAAGACGACATGCCCCCAATTGTGAATGATCCAGAGGGCAGTGTTAGAGAGTCCGACTCAAACCCCTGGGATGGAATAGCAAATGACGACCAAACCCATGGCGGAAAGCACCCCGTTGAGGACGAATTGCTTGAGGAGCTCAGCGTGAAATTGTTTCCTGATGGGAGGGTGAGTCGATTGGGTGCAACCATTTACCTTTTATGTGCTTTCAAGGTTGCAAAGGCACCAAACAACCTCATTAACAAGGTCTTCAAGCTATTGCACGAAATTATTCTACCGCAGGGGAACACGTTGCCCTGTTCTGGAAAGGAGGCAACTCGCATGCTTAGAAAGTTAGGTCTTGTGTATGACACAATACACTGTTGTCCACAAAATTGCGTGTTGTTTCGGGGGAATCTTGTAGATGCATCCGTCTGCCCAAAATGCAATGCAAATAGATTTGTTAGACGTTCTGTTCCAGCAAAAGTTTTGCGCCATTTTCCAATCATCCCGCGGGTGAAAAGAATGTTTTCCATTAAGGAAATAGCTGAGTTGTTCAGCTGGCATCACTTTAACAAGTCCAAGGATGGCATGATGAGGCACCCCGCCGACTCCCCGCAATGGGCCAATGTCGACATGGAATTCCCAGAATTTGGATCAGAACCTCGCAATTTACGTGTCTTCCTATCAATTGTTGGGGTGAATCCCTTCGGGATCAAAAATTGCAAATGGTCTTGCACCCCAGTGGTGATGACCATTGCGAATTTGCCGCCCTGGTGTATGACCAAATTTTTTTTTATGTCGCTTTGCCTTCTCATACCTGGGAAGGAAGCGGTGAAAGGCAGCGACTTCGATGTATTCTTTGAGCCATTGCTGGAGGAGTTGAAAGAGTTGTGGTTTGAGGGGGTGCGGATGAGGGATGCTTCCGGATTTCTAGGGCAGCATCACTTTACATGCAGGTTGGTTGTGCTTTGTACTGCCCACGACCTACCTGGTTTAGGAATTGCCGCGGGCTGCACAACCAAGGGGTACATGGGTTGCCCGCATTGTGGTCCTGGAACTATTTCGCGTTACTCAAAGAGTTTGAAGAAAATTGTTTATGACTCACAACATAGGCGATGGCTTCCAGAAGACCACCCTTTTAGGTTTGCAGACTCTGTATTTGATGGCGCAGTCGAGCATGAGGTCCCACCTGCGGAAGTGCAACCATTAGAGGTGTTGGAATGGGCAAGGGAAAGGAAGGCATTTTTGGATGGTGGGGGGAAGCCGAAATGGGCTGATCCCTCGCGGCGCACCGGGATAAAGAGGGCGTCTACTCTTTATTCCCTACCGTATTGGGAGGTTTGCGAGTTCTAACCTTGGGCCTTCAATGCTGTGAAGTTTTGAGAGGGGGGCCAGGGGCAGCTCATTTACTTATACGGATTGTGCAGTTAATTTGTTCATTACATTATGATATTTAGATGCGTTGTGCTAGAGCAAAGTTACAATTTCCAAGTCCAACAATTTTCATGTTGTGCTTCTTACGGTTATCATCTATTGACTTAAGGTATGGCCAAATCTACTACTCTAAAATGGTCGATAGTTTTCCTGAATACTTGATGTACACTAAATATTGCATTGAGTGTCACCAATTTTGTGTGCTTGCTCTGTTTTGTGGATGCACCATGGTGTCCCAAATAATCAATGTTGTCTGATTGTTTTGAAGTGGTGAGCGTGCAGGCTCATCTCATACGGCACTCGCTGGACACAATGCACGTCGAGAAAAATGTGTCAAACAACATTCTTCGGACGATAATGGGCGACAAAGACAATCCCAAAGTAAGGCATGACATGCAGGAGCGTGGCATTCGTGACAATCTATGGATGGTGCGAGATATGAAGTGCGGCAAGGTCATATGGAGGCAACCTCCTGCACCATACGTGTTATTGCGAAAGGAGAAGAAAACATGTATGAAAATAATTGGAGACATGAAAGTGCCGACAGGTTATGGTTCTGCATTCCGAAAGCACGTGGAAGGAGGTAAGTGGGGGTCTCTTAAATCACATGACCACCACATCCTACTGCAAGGAATTTTGCCTGTGTCTATACGGGGTTTGCTACACCCGTCTGTTCGCGCAGGTATAATTCGGCTGTCAACTGTATTCCAGAAGTTGACAGCAAAAGTTGTCGATCCAGCTGAGATTCCTTGGTTGCGGGAGTTCACAGCTGAAACTCTATCCTTGTTAGAAGCATGGATGCCTCCGTCTTTTTGGGACCTAATGAGCCACCTTGTGATTCACCTTGTGGACGAGTTGGAGATTTTGGGTCCAGTGGCTTGCAGATGGATGTATCCCATGGAAAGGTACCTTGGTGTTTTGAAGAGTTATGTAGGCAATCGTGCCCGACCTGAAGGCTCAATGGCTACAGGTTACTCATTAGACGAGGCTTTGGGGTTTGTAACCAGCCACCTAAGAGACTTCCCTCATAGCAGTCGCCGAATCTGGGACAATGACGAAGAACCTGGTATAAGTGGGGAGGTCCCTGAGGGCGCTGCAACGCGCAAGAGATTGACCGACGTGGAACTACGTCAACTTCACAATTTTGTAATATCGAACTCTGAGGACACTGCGTCGTACCAAAGGTCTGATTTTCACATCCATTTAGCTAGGACCGTCCGTAGCGAGAAATATGCTTATGTTTGAATTCATGCAGTTCATGATAGTACGACCCTCCTGGCCGATTCAATGAATGGCATCTATGTGTAATGGTGTTCATGGTGGGTGTCCTTCAGATTGTATGAAGACGAGAAGGTTCGCGTGGAGGCAGGACGTGCTGCACACCGGTCTCGGCATCGGCGGCGAAGAGGTGGTCGCTTGAATAGACCATACCCAGAAGATCTGAAACCCATAGGTGAGTTTGGAACGTGGCTGGCAGATCGAGTAAGGGAGGAGATGGCTGCAGGTGTTGTGTTGGACGACCACCTGGTCTCCATCGCTTTCCCACCAAATCGTGTTGCGTTGACATTCAAGTCAATTAAATCGCACGGCTGCCACTACCGCGTTGCAGATGAAGATGGTAGTAACAAGCATGTCAGTTATGATTGCGGAATTGCTGGCTTATTCAAGCAGGGTTGTCGGAGCAGCACACGGGATAAGGAAGTTGTGGAGGTGCAATTGGCATATGTGGGCACCCTAGTTGAAATTCTCCAAGTTTCTTATGGGAGCACGAATGTTATATTGTTCAAAGGACGTTGGGTGCGGCCCGACTGTGGGGACACACCAACCATGAAACAGGACGAATATGGTTTTTGGCTAGCTGATTTTTCCCGTTTGCAGCCTCCCAATGTGTAGCCATATGTGTTTCCATCGCAGGTACAACAAGTGTTTGTGAGTGATGACCCATGGGAAACAGGGTGGAAAGTGATTATGAACGCTGAACCACGCAGTGTACGGGTTGCAGATGACATGGAGGATATGCGGTTGGTGCAAGGCACAAACAAGTTCGGAGTCGATGCTCACCTGCACAATGATGAGCCGGAAACGAGAAACGTGGCCCAAGAGGATTTTCAGGTTTTCGCCGATGAAGAAGTCCCTGCATTTGCGTTCAATGTAGTTGCATCTGGAACAGAGGGGAAGGGCTCATCTTCGGAGCCAAATGATTCTGCAAGCGACCATTCTTGCGATGGTGGAGAGGATTGATGGCAGTGGTAGCTGTGCAGAGGATGTTCGTTGTAGTGCATACATCTGATATCATAGGGATTTTCAGAGTAGGTAGAGATCATATAGTGAAGTTCATATGCAGAATAGTAGTGGACAATGTCCTGAGCATAGGTATATGTTGACCACCCTTATTATTATCAAGGAAATATGAAGATCCACCAGTTTACATTTTGCACACATACATGCGTGGTGTTTGATTCATGTTTGATTCAGTCTCAAAGCAGTGTAAATGGTGTATGGCCCTGGTTTGTTTGATGCGCACAACGAGCATTTTAGTCATTTCTCCGAACAAAATACGAACTTGTAGTCATGGGATTGGACAGGGATTGGTTAGTCATGATGATATGTGTGCATTTGAGACTCAGCATGATGTTATTTTCACCCTTTGAGAGTTCAGAAACATGAGGGCTTTGGGGACAGAAAGGCATAAGTCCATTTGTATAAATTAGTGGACCACATGTAGTTATTTGTCAATAAATTAGAACATCTTGCTCTTTTGGTGGAAGTTTGTATCACACAGCTTGGTTGCCCAGTGACATTGGTTTTGGCATCCATTTCAAAGTATTTATTTTGTCATTGTGAACATTAAGACATCGACACGTCAAACATAATGGTCCCATGTCACTTCCAACAGAAAACGCAGTGGTTGCGGACCTCATAAGCTCATTCTTGCATTTTTTTCTCGCAAACGTGTTGTCACTTGGGTTGCTCAGTGACATGATACAGTGGTTTAACCACAAGATCCTTGTAGTGATTCATCGCAATGAGTCAGATTTCCTTATTTAAAAGACTATTCAATACAGGTGCTGAGGATCATGAAATTTACAAATCAGGCCACTGGGGCGATGTCACCAAAAAGCCTCCACCCTTCAATTTCGTCCTAGCCCGAATGGAGAAGTTTATAATGACATGTAGAGATTTCTTTCTTTGTAACACAATGTATGATTCCAATCTATCGTTGGAATATACGCAACTTAGCCAAGTCTATACTATGTCTTCTTACACTCCTTAATCTCGAAGTTTGGAAGTTTGGAAGTTTGGACATAGTCTCGGTTTTTTGGCTTTCAAAAATTCATATGAAGTCCAAAAAATGAATTCTTGGTATCCATGGATAGGTAATGAAGTCCTCTACATGAATATACAATAATATTTCTACTGCCACAAAGTATATGGTCGCAATTCTACGCTGTTCCCTTTGAACCTACACTTTTTCACTAGTTTTTGGAAGTTTGGACATAGTCTCGGTTTTTTGGCTCTCAAAAATTCATATGAAGTCCAACAAAACTAAATGCTCCAATAAGAGACTTTGCACATCCGCATAAGTATAAGGCTAATCAATGTAAATCCAAGTATTCAAACAAAGCCATAAATTGAACTTTAAATCATTCACGCCCAACTATTACTAACAAGAGGTCAAGCCCTCTTCAAGGCCAACTAGCCTTGGCTCCTAACCTTACATCCATGCACACACACGTGCTCCTATCTTGCTTTCCACGCACCCACACTTATAACACGTGGAGTGCCAAGGAGCACGAAGGAAAGAGATGATGAGTGAGGGAAGAATGAGGGATTATATAGTGAGTTTGAGGGGGTGAGCATCCTCAAGGCTCACGATAAGCCCTTGAGATTTTCTCCTACTTTGTAGGCTCTTATCCTATCTCCTAAGCCTTCCTTCCTCAAATGATCAACAAAGATCCTAATTCAAACATTTAACTAACCTTGGCTTTCTACCTACCACACTTTACCAAGGTTTGTCATTCTCCTACTTAAATCCACTCCACAAAAGCCTAAGGATTCAAACTAAGCTTTCTTCAAGCTTCACTCTTTTTATATTTTTGTAAATAATCATAAATCACCAAAACACCACTTGTAATGTTTTACAAGTGTTAACAACCAATGTGGGCATCAATTTTGGGCTCACGTTATTGGCGACCATCTGGGACCGACTCCTAGAATGTCTTGCTTGAAGTCAAGTCGTTTTCATGTGTGGAATTGCTTGCACCTACTTCCGGCCGTTCGCGTCGGGAAGCTTTGTCCGTTGAGTGTCTCCAATTGCACCGAGTTATTAGACCATGTATTCGCCACAATGTAAGGACCTAACCAAACCGCATCAAACTTCCCCGGAAAATCCTTTTTCTTCCCGTCTTGGAGCATGACCAACATTCCTCTCTCTAATGCTCTCTTATTGTGACGCTTGTCAAAAATAACCTTCCTTCGTCTTTGGATTGCCTCCATGTGTTGAGCGGCCCTCCGCCTCTTCTCATCCAACTCCTCTAGATTCTCTAGCCTATTTCTCAAAGGCTCATTGTCGTTGAGGCGTGTCCCTATTGCAACCCTTAATGACTCTACCTCAAATTCAATAGGAAGTGTAGCCTCAATACCGTACACCAAAGAAAACGGAGTTGCTTGTGTTGTCACCTTGTAAGTTGTCCGATAAGCCCACAAAGCCGCGTTTAGCTTTACGTCCCAATCTCTCTTTGAGTTGATGACCGTCTTGCGTAAAATGCCGACTAGAATTCCGTTCATTCGCTCGGTTTGGCCATTAGTTTGAGGGTGATAGGGAGTTATCTTCCTATGGTCGATTTTAAACCTTTGAGTCATCTCGGAAATGAGGTCATTAAGAAAATAAGTTCCTCTATCACTAACTAGAATCTTTGGGACCCCAAACCTAGTAATGATATTTTCGTACATGAATGTAGCGGCACATGCGGCCGTGTCGGTTTTGACCGCCTTAGCCTCCGCCCATTTAGTCAAATACTCGGTAGCTACAACAATGTAGACCATCCCCCTCGAAGAGTGGGAATGGACCTCCCCTACATAATCTATTCCCCATTTCTCAAAGGGAACTAGTGGTAATGAAATGTGTAATGGCATCTCCATCCTAAGGTCATTTCTAGCGTACCTTTGGCAAGCATCACACCTTTTAACATAGTCGTGTGAATCCTGGAATAATGTAGGCCAAAAGTAACCCGCTCTAAGGATTTTCTGGCCGGTAAGTTGGCCAGAAAAATATCCTCCACAAGCAATATCATGACATGCCTCTAGAATATCCGGAACCTCTACTTGCGATACACATCTTCTCAAGATGGTATCCGCTCCTCTCCTGAATAATCTATTGCCTATCACGGCAAAGTGCCTACTATTGACTATAATCTTTCTTTTCTCCTCCTTGGTCCATTCGGATGGTAATTGTTGAGTGGTCAAGAATTCTACAATTCCGGCATACCAATCTGGTGTGGACGTGACTACAAACAATCTATCATCCATGAGGCTATCGTCTATTGGCGTAGTGCCCATCTCCTCCGACAATCTAGACAAGTGGTCGGCTTGTAAATGCATGCGACCCAGTTTATATTCCACCGTGTAATCAAACTCTTCAAGTAACAAAACCCACCTAGCCAACCTTCCACTCAACTCTGGCTCGTTGACCAAATACTTAATGGCCATGTGGTCCACAAAAAATACTACCGGATTACAAATAAGATAGTGCCTAAACTTCTTGACCGAAAATACCATGGCTAGACACTCTCTCTCCGTAGTGGAGTAATTCCTCTCCGCGGAAGTCAATTGCTTACTAGCGTAAGCTACGGGTAGATCCTTCCCCTTCTCTCCCGTAGATTGACACAAGGCACTACCGACCGCTACATTGCTGGCATCATAATACACATGAAAAGGCTTTTCCCAATCCGGGGGCCTTAAGACGGGATAAGTGCTCAATTTGGACCTCAACTCAACAAAGGTTTTTTGGCACTCATCCGTCCAAACAAATCTAACATCCTTCTTGAGCAATTGAATGATAGGGACCGCTATCTTTGCAAAATCCGGAATCAACTCCCTATACCACCCCACATGACGTAACAATTTCGAGATCCCCTTGGCATTTTTCGGAGTTTCTAACCCATCAATGACCGCGATCTTGTCGGGATCCGGTTCTCTCCCATTTTCACTCACAACATAACCCAACAAAACTCCCCTTTGTACCCCTAGAAATGTCTTGTCCGGGTTTAATGCCAACCGCATTTGCCTACACCTAATTAAGGCCTCTCTCACACAATGCACATGCTCCTTAGTACTAGATTGGGTACTAAAATCATCAATATAAACCGTCATGGATTTGAAGAGCAAGTCACTGAAGATATACATGACTAGTCGTTGGAACATTGCCGGTGCGTTGCATAAACCAAATGGCATCACCACCCATATGAAAGTCCCCCAAGGTGTTGTAAATGCCGTCTTGTGCAAATCCGCTAGTGCTATGGCTACTTGGTTGTAGCCGGCGTATCCATCCATGAATGTGTACCTCTCATGACCCCCTACCTCCTCTAACAACAAGGTAATGAACGGCAAAGGAAAATGATCCTTTTACGTACAATCATTGAGCTTCCTATAGTCTACACAAACTCTAAGCTTCCCATTTTTCTTTTTCACTAACACCATAGGAGAAACCCAATCCGTAATCTCTACCGGCTTTATAAACCCAGCCTGCAACAACCTCTCTAATTCTGCCTTGACCAATAATTGCAATCTAAGATTCATCCTTCTCTCTTTTTGTCTCACCGGTTTAGAGCCCGGAACTAACGGAATACGATGCTCAACCATCTCTCTAGGAATCCCCTAGAGCTCATCATATGACCAAGCAAAGGTATCACTAAACTCATCTATTAAGTCGCTATACTCCTTAATCTCCTTCTTATCGAGTTTAGAGCCCATCTTCATAGGTCTAACTTTCTCATCCTTCATTTTGACGTCCACAAACTTCCAATCTTCTTCGACCACTCGTGTTTGCTCCTCGGTATCTCTATACCAATCGTTGGATACATTAAGGTAGTCCTTGACATCATGACCCACTATAATGCCCGTAGAAGTAGTTTTAAAATGCAAAGCGAGCTCTAATTTTGAGAGTTCTAACATGGCCTCCTCATCTTGAGTCCCATCTATATATACCAAACTCACATCACTCAACTCAATATCATCTAACCATGGAGTGAGTCCTCCCTTCACCCATTCCTCCTCCGTGAGAACCTCACACGGCTCTAAGGACAAATAATATTCTCTAGACACCCTATTTTGGAGGATACAACTATGAGTCATCATCATGACGTCGCTAATAGACTCCGTGTATTGCCTTGACCAATGTATAAAATCCCCATCAACATCTTGATTATAAAACTTAGGACCTAAGAACCCGCTAGAGGAATACATTTTAGCCTTCTCCTTGTCTTGAACAACCCCCACCAATGTATCCTCAAAATCCTCCTTAGTTCCGCCATTTTCCTCTTCATCCGACATTGGATCAATCTCCTCCCTAACCCAACCACCTAAAGGTGCAATAGAGACCTTGACTCTATTATCTACGGGACCATAGGTGATAGAAGGTTTGTGTCCTCCCCAATCTACTACGGCGTTAGACATCCTTAACCAAGGTCGCCCTAACAAAATGGGAAATGCATCCTTATTGTCGTGCATCTTAATGACTTGGAAGGTCACAATGTATTCTTCACCTCCCGTGTTAAGCCGACAATCTTTGATGATTCCCACCGGAACCACCGGACTTTGATTAGCCATATTAATCACAAATGGCGAAGGACCCGTCAAACTTAAGCCCAATTTCCTCATAGTGTGCTCCGGTAGAATATTGAGACTACTTCCACCATCCACCAAAACATGAGGAACCACCTTGTCCACTATCGTTACTTCAATCTCCACCGCCTTGACTTCCCGAGTTCTTCCTTGCATTTGGACCCTTGCCGACACTCTAGTCTTTGGCCTCTTAGCCCTCCTATTCACGGGCATTCCGTCCTTCAAAGTCTTCCTAGCTACCGGTGAGATCTCTAATAATTGACCAAAGGTGATATCGGCCTTTAGTGAGCTAAGGTCGGCCCAAAGGTCGTATCCATCTACTCTATCGGCCTTAGGCCTTTTAACACTATCAAACTCTTCTACCGGAATGCCCGGACCTTCCCACTCTCCTACATCACTACCATCTAAATCATGGATGACATTAGACCTTTCCCTCTCATGGACAATTTCATTTTCTCTCTCTAATGCCTTAGTGGCCTTCCTAGCCTCTCTAGTTACATTCTCCAACTCCGAAAAATAAAGAATTTCCCCCAAGGGATTTTCCTCTTCTTCCTCCTCCTCCTCTACTTCTAATGGTGCATTACCTCTCATTGCTCTAGTGGTAACGGCTAATGCCGGGGCCTTATGCACAACTTCCTCCTTAAGACCCTTTATCTCATATGATATGGAGTTAGAATGTGGAAGACATGGACCCTGACCATTTGTGGACATCTCTAAAGTTACCGGAATGGTGGAGGAATCTATAAATCGGACATCTTGAGATGTAGACGGTCCCATTTGTTTAGGTAATTATGTAACTTGACCTCCTTGCCCCGGAAGGTTCGTATTCCCATCATAGTAGAAGTTGGAAGGTTTAAGTGTATTATTACCTTCATTTTGTGAACCCCTCATAATATTTTGACCCGGTTGTGTCGTGTTGGTTGGAAGGTTCGGTGCTCCACTTACCTTGTCCGGATGACGACATTGGTTAGACGCGTGGGGGCCTCCACAGTTATTACACACTTGACCTTGGTTTTCCGACCAACATTGCCCTATGACATGATATCTACCGCAAAGATGGTGAAAATCCTTTTTCTCGGTACTTTGGCTAGTTTGTCCACGTGGCGGAGGGCCCCGATTATTCCCTTGGTTTTGATTTTGATTCGGACCCCTTGGGTTTTGTTGAGGACCATTATTGTTCGTTCGTTGATTGCGGTTTGGCCCATTTCTACAAAATTGAAGCGTATGACCGTGTTGTTAACAATTAGTGCACCAAAATCCCGATAAGTGATTTCCCGACTCTATTTGAGGTGGAGGACCGGGTTGTTGATTTTTTATTAACAATGCCATTTGGTCCGTTAGATTTTGAAATTGTTTTAACATCGTCTCTTGAAACCCTAGTTGAGTAGCACTATCTCTTCAATTTGAGGGTCCATCCTAGGGGCCGGCAATGCTAACATGGTTGGGGGGCCTGTCACCGCTAAGGGAATTGAGGCCGCTTCAATGGAGACATATGGAGGGCATTAAGCGGCCTAATCGGGTCCATTCCCGTCTTAGGTACGAGAGGGATGAATTGAGGGATTAACTCATCATTTTTCCTCCATAGCCGCTCATAATCCCTCTCGATATGTTCCATGTCTCTAGCGGCTACCTTAGCCTCGTCTAGGGTGCGAGGGTTTCTTTGTAACACACCCCTAATAGTAGTCGCTTTGACAAACCCTCTCATAAAAAATTGCATTAGAGTGTCATCGATGAGCAAATCACCTACCCACCTTGCGCATACCCAATCAAATCTCCTAATGTAGGCGGAAATTTCTTCGTCCCTTCCTTGCCTCATAGTCATTAAGGCTCTAAAAACCATACTTTGACCGACTTCGGGTCGAAATTCATTAAGAAACTCCCGTTGTAATTGATCCCAAGTTTGAAAATGTCCCTCGTCGTGATCTCTATACCACTCGTAAGCTTCCCCATCTAAGGTCGTAGGAAACCACACTAACCAATATTGTTGGTTGGTAATTAATGAGCTAATTACCCTCTCAATGAATCTCTCCATATGTCTAGACGGGTCCTCATCTTTAGTCCCGTAGAATTTCGGGAGGTTAGAGGGTATGTCTATTGAAACCAACCCTTGGGGTACGATTATTGGTAGGCCTCGCGGCCTAACCAATGGATCGATGGGAGGAATTGGTGCTATGGGAGGTGGGACTCCACCTCCCCTTAAAGGATCCATGGTATTTTGTAGTCCTCCTTCACTAGATTCTCTAGTGCTTACATTATTCTCTTGTCTAGTCCTATTAGGCTCTTCAACTAATTCTTCATTCAATAGGGAAGGAAAATTTCCTTCCTCTAATCGAGTAGTTACCGGAGATACTTCTATCAATGGTTCACCCCTAAAGCTACCTTCTACACTAGTACCTACCCCCTCTACTACTTCCTCTATATTAGAAGACCTTCGCTTTGTAATATTTTTCTTTAATTCTAATGCTAACTTAGGTTTATGAGATCTCGTGTTTCCTTGCATCCATCATTCATCGATCAACCCTCACCTTGACCAACCAAATTTTCACAAGTTTCACTCTTTAATATTTCCGCTTAGTTCGTGTGATAAATTGTTTTGGAGGTGAGGAAATAGGGACATACAATTTTCAATGAACAATCCCAATAGGGGATGGAAAGCTCATGTTAGCTTCAATGTTAGTGCGAGTATCACCTCGTCACACCCCTTTTACGCTCAACACTTGCAACAAGACTCTTCGTGAGGGGCTGACCATTCTTGGGTACCATGCTTGGAATCGAGGTTCACCCTTCGATTCCTTACATTATACTTCCAAGTTTGGAATTACCCTCTCCGTTCGTCACGACAAAGACAATTACAAAAATCCTTTTTTAATTTAATATTTTTTTCAATTGGAAGAAATTTTGCTTACCTCAAGCAATTTGCTTCCTCCTGCTTTATTAGTCTTTCCCCTTGATCGAATTGCTAAACATAAAGACACTTCAATAATTGCAATTGAAAAACACTAAAACCCTCTAGTTTAAAAACTTTAAACTCTCACCACCGAGTGAGTATTTGAAGTTTGAAATCCTAATTCTTTAATTATCCCTCTACCTCTTAGTTTTCTAGTGCGGATCCTATTAACGTGATCTTCGTTTATGCCATCCTAAGAAGATTTAGTAGTCGCACCTTTGCCGTGCTCCTTCTTCAATTGAAATTGCATAAAATAAATACTAAATGCAAAACATACCTCTCACGAGTGCTCCGTCCTTTAATCGCTCTTCACGCTTCGCTCTCCTACCGCCTTCCAAGACTTCCGTCGCCCACTCTCCAAGCTCCAACTCCCGGCGGACGCACCATTTATGTCACCAAAAAGCCTCCACCCTTCAATTTCGTCTTAGCCCGAATGGAGAAGTTTATAATGACATGTAGAGATTTCTTTCTTTGTAACACAATGTATGATTCCAATCTATCGTTGGAATATACGCAACTTAGCCAAGTCTATACTATGTCTTCTTACACTCCTTAATCTCGAAGTTTGGAAGTTTGGAAGTTTGGACATAGTCTCGGTTTTTTGGCTTTCAAAAATTCATATGAAGTCCAAAAAATGAATTCTTGGTATCCATGGATAGGTAATGAAGTCCTCTACATGAATATACAATAATATTTCTACTGCCACAAAGTATATGGTCGCAATTCTACGCTGTTCCCTTTGAACCTACACTTTTTCACTAGTTTTTGGAAGTTTGGACATAGTCTCGGTTTTTTGGCTCTCAAAAATTCATATGAAGTCCAACAAAACTAAATGCTCCAATAAGAGACTTTGCACATCCGCATAAGTATAAGGCTAATCAATGTAAATCCAAGTATTCAAACAAAGCCATAAATTGAACTTTAAATCATTCACGCCCAACTATTACTAACAAGAGGTCAAGCCCTCTTCAAGGCTGTGAGCCCAAAAGGGTGCCCACATTTAGTCTTAGACCCTTGAAACGTTAGTTGATGCACTTTGAAGTAGCATGTTACTTCACAAAAATATAAAAAGAGTGAAATGTTAGTCTTAGAAGTACCATGTTGTAAGAGGCTAGGATGTGAGTTGTTATTGTGTTTTTACCTTCGGAAGGATTTGAGTGAATGAGGATAGGTAAGGAGAACTTGGATTGAGTAGTTAGTGAGTAGGCTAGTACAAATGGATGGAGACAACCAAAGTGACTCAAGAGGCAAGTGCATTCGAATTGGGATGAATGGAGGATCACATGGAGCGCACAAGTGGACCACCTCATCATGGCCACTTAATGGGGAAGGCCCAAGGAAGAATGCAAGGTGGAGGATAAGCAAATTCTCAAAGCACCAATCAAATCACGAGTTAAGCATCGTGGTTTGAATTAAGTGGTGAGCGACGATTTGGGAAAGTAAGGGGAGAAAGTTATGGCGGCGGAAAGCGAAGGAGGCTAAGTTTGGGTTGAAGCATCCCAAGTTTGGTAAAGTGTGGTAGGTAGAAAGCCAAGGCTAGTTAAATGTTCGAATTAGGATCCTTGTTGATCATTTGAGGGAGGAAGGCTTAGAAGATAGGATTGGCGCCTACTAAGTAGGAGGAAATCTCAAGGGCTTATCGTGAGCCTTGAGGGTGCTCACCCCCTCAAGCTTACTATATAATCCCTCATTCTTCCCTCACTCATCCTCTCTTTCCTTTGTGCTCCAAGGCACCCCACGAGTTATAAGTGTGGGTGTGGGAAGCCATATTGGAGCACATGTGTGTGCTTAGTTTTTAGTTTGAGAGCCAAGGCTTGTTAGCCTTGAAGAGGGCTTGACCTCTTGGTAGAATTAGTGTTGACGTGAAGGATTTTAAAGTTTATTCATGATTCCAATTTGTGGTACTTAAAGTTCATGTTTTGAATACACGTGGTTGCAAGTTCCATGTTTAAGAGTTGAGCACTTGATGTTGTGATGAGTGCAAAAATATACTTGTGTGGATTAGTTAGTCTTAGTGAAGTTAGGAAATTCTCTCTCCCCTTCTCCTCTCTAGGATTTTAGGATTTTAGGATTAGAGAAGAATTGTGTGATTAGAAAGGGGTTGTTAGTAGAATTAGGGAAATTAGGTAGGAAGATTAGTTAAGGGCTTGAATAATTAGTGAGGTAGTTGGGGATTACAACTACAAAGTTGTGGGTTCATGAAGGAGCTGGGTTTGTTTAGTTAGAAAGTAAAGAGCTGGGTTTATGAAGGACCTGGGTTTGTTTAGTTAGAAGCTAAGGAGCTGGGTTCATGAAGGAGCTGGGTTTGTTTAGTTAGAAAGTAAAGAGCTGGGTTTATGAAGGACCTGGGTTTGTTTAGTTAGAAGGTAAGGAGCTGGGTGGACGTTAGAAGCAAATAAAGACAAAATAGCACCCGAGCATAAGGAGGTTAAATAGTTAACTTGTGCATTCTCCACATACGTATTGAAATCGTACATTGAGTTGTTAAAAGTGAAATTCCAGTTAAATCCAAGACCACTTGAAGGGTGAACCTTGCACTATGGACTCATCCAAGTCCAAATCCAATACCGCGGAGGAATGTGAGCCCAAACCCACTACTCGGACTACGGACGCTTAAGGGTGGGGGGTTTGGCCTCACATAATTGGTGCGTCCGCCGGGAGCGAAGCGGAAGGTAGTTACAAGACTTGGAGGCGACTAGGAGACTTGGAGGCAACTAGGAAAAATTGGAGACACAAACTTGAGAGAAGGGAAGGAGCACCCGAAACTCGGTAAGTATTCTCTCTTTGGGTTACATTTGAATTCATTGTATTTCAACTATTCCTTGGAATGAATTGCATTGTCAATTACGCAAATTCATTTTTGAGGAAGGAGCGCGGCGAAGGTACGTCCTCAACCTTTTTGGGGATTTGCTAAGAACTTAAAAGGAACCTATAACCGAGTAGCTCATTAAAACATTAGAGGGTAAATTCATCTTAGGACATTGAACTTTGACACTCACCTCGGGGTGAGTCTCAAAGTTTTGGGAGTTGTCATTTCATGCTCTAGATTAAATTAATATTTCACAAAGTTTATGGTGTTGTTACATTGAGTCACGATTGAGGGGAGTGCTAACTCACAGGGGGATGCGATTGCTCAAGGTATGTTTATTTCTTCAAAGTGAACTCATTAACTAATTAAGGAATGCCTTTTGTACTCGTGATTGTTGTTATCCGTTGTAGAGGGTAATTCCCGAATTGTGGATGGTGTGAGAAGTTGAAGGGTGAAGCCTCGACTTTTAACATAATCTACTCGGAAGGTCACCCCCTCACAATCGGTATTGTGGTGAGTGTTAATTTGCGGGAAGGTGCGGAGGTGATGCTCCGACTTAACCAAAAAATTAACATGAACATGCCTATCCCCTATTGGGATTCTTTCACCTAAGTGGGCTTGCAGGTTCTTTTCCTCACCTCCTAAAAAAATTATAACCACACCAAGACAAGTGAAAATATTAAGAGGGGAATTGCTAGGATTATGTGTGGTCAAGTGAGGGTCGATCGATTCTTATGGAATGCAAGGTAGGACTCGCTCACAAAAACCAAGTTTGATAGTAGGACTAGAGAAATCTACTCGAAAGAGGCGGTCCTCTAAAATCAGTGATAGATTAGAACAAGATAATGTTAGAATAGAGAGTTGTTTGAACGTCGAACCTAGGACTAGGTCAATTCTAGACACCTTAGAACTTGGAGCTCAACTTGAAGAGGAGATCACTCCCTCCAAATTGAGTGGTGAAACTTCTTTGGAAAATTACACACTTAGAGAAGAATTCCCGGTAGAAGTTGATAGGGGATTGTTGAATAGTTCACCGGTCACCATGGCCGAGGAACGGGGGATGGATCCACCACCCATACCCCCAATTCCGCCCATACCTCCTATACCTCCAATAGACCCATTGGTTAGGCCAAGAGGCCTACCAATTGTGGTTCCACAAAATTTAGCGGCGATGGATATGCCATCTCATCTCCCTAAATTTTATGGGACCAAGGATGAGGACCCCTCTCGGCACATGGAACGGTATATCGAACGGTTGGCTAGCTTCCTCATAACCGACCCGGGTTATTGGTTAGTGTGGTTTCCTACCACTCTAGAGGGGGAAGCCTATGAATGGTATCGGGATCATGCCGAGGGACATTTTAGGGGATGGGAACAATTACAAAGGGAGTTTCTTAACGAATTTAGGCCGGAAGTGGGTCAAAGTACCGCATTAAGGGCATTGTCGTCATTGAAGCAAGGAAGGGAGGAAGAAATTTCGGCTTACATTAGGAGGTTTGATTTAGTGTGCACTAGATTTGTGGGTACCATGCTCAACGACGACACGCTAAAGCAATTTTTCATTCAAGGGTTTTTTAAGTCCGGAACTATTAGGGGTGTTCTAGAAAGGAATCCCTTGACCTTGGCGGATGCCAAGCGTGCGGCTAGAGATATTGAAAACTTGGATAAAGATCACGAAAGGCTATGGAGAAGGGAGGATGAATTGATCCCACAATTCATCCCCATACGCCCTAGGGTGGTAGCGGTAGAACCCGCTAAGTATGAGAACCAAATTCCATATGCCATTGTGGACACCGGTCCCCGACCTTTAGCGGTTAGGGAACCGGCACCTCTTTTGGCACTACCGGCCCCTAGAACGGATCCACACTTGGAGGAGGTTGAGAGAAGACTAGGTGCTAGCCAACTAGGATTCCAAGAGGCTATGATAAAACAAATGCAAAGCCTCACGGATCAAATGTCATTAATGATCCGGAGTCAACAACCGGGGCCTCCACCCCCGGTTGAGTCGGGTAGGCATTCTTCCGGATTATGGTGTGTCCAATGTGGCCAACCGGGCCACACGCGTCAATTTTGTAGAAGTGGACAAAACCGTGACCAAAGAGGAAACGGTAACCCACCTCAACAAAATCAACGAGGTCAAGCGCCACCTCACTATGGAAATGGAAGCAATAGAGGACCACAACCTAGAGGGCAAGGTGGCCAAAATTTAGAGAAGAAGGAATTTCATCCCTTTTGTGGAAGGTGGCACGCTCAAGGACAATGTTGGTCCGAAGGTCAAGAGTTTAATTGTAGCAATTGTGGAGGAAGTCATCCCTCGGATACGTGTCGCCAACCGGACAAAATAATTAATGTCCCTTACCCGGTGGCTAATCCACAACAACAAGCAAGGGATAATATGCGAGGTGCTAGGCCACAAGGAGTACCGGCCAATGAACTTAGGCCACCTAACTTATACTATGACCATAGTAATGCTAGGCAAACTTTTCATCCACCGGCGGGCTTGCAAACTACAACCGGTTACATTCCAATACAAAATAGACAAGGAGTTCCACCTAATGGTAGTAACGGGAGACAAGCGCCTCCAACGGATCCGGGACCATCTAACTCCCAAGATGTTAGGTTCATGGATGGAGTGTTGGAGGCCACATGTGATGACATGCTTCCTCTCCCAACGAGAATTGGAGAGGAGCAAAGTCAATGGCCTCCTCACACCAATGCTATTACATATGAGTTAGTGAAGGGTAAGGGTGTGGTTGAAGAAGCACCTGCACTAGCGGTAACTACTAGGGCTAGGAGAGGGGATGCCCCGTTGGAGGTAGGAATAGGAGAGCAAGGAAATTACTCTTCGGATGAAGAGATTAATCTCTCCGAGTTGGATAGGGTAGCTAGAAGAGCTACTAAGGATGTGGAGAGGGAAAATATAATTTTACAAGATAGGGAGAGGACTAATGCGGTACATGACTTGGATAATAGCGATGTGGGTGAATGGGAAGGACCGGGGGTTCCCGTAGACGAATTCGACGTAGTGGGTCATTCTAAGGTGGAAAGATCTACCGGGTACGACTTGTGGGCGGACCTTAGTACACTCAAGGCGGATATGACTTTCGGCCAACTATTGGAAATTTCACCCACGGCAAGGAAAACATTAAAGGAGGGAATGCCGGTACACAAGAGGATGAGGAAGGTGAAAGCTAAAATAGCCGCTAGGATCCAATCACAAGGTGGAAGAGACGTGAAAGCTATAGAAATAGAAGTTGTTATAGTAGATAAGGTGGTTCCTAATGTGCTAGTCGACGGAGGGAGTAGTCTAAATATACTACCGGAGGATACTATGAAAAAATTGGGACTTGGACTCACGGGGCCTTCACCTTTGGTCATAAATATGGCAAATCAAAGTTCGACTACGCCTTTGGGGATGATCAAGGATTGTAGAATGACTACGGGAGGTGAGGAGTACTTGGTCACCTTCCATGTCATTAAAATGCACTCCAACAAGGACACCTTCCCCATTTTGCTAGGTAGGCCTTGGTTGCGGATGGCGAATGCTATGGTCAATTGGGGTGGACCTAAACCATCCATCACTTATGGTCCGGAGGGTAATAGGGTCATAGTGTCCATTGGTTCATTAGAAGGATGGATGAAGAAGGAGATGTATTTGCCATTGGAGAAGGAAATTGATGACTTAAACGAGAATGAGATTGGCAAGGCATTGGTGGGAGTCGTCCATCCCGAAGGTCAAAGGGTTGTTATAGATTCGGGCTCGGGAAGTCTAGGTCCTAATTTTTACAATTATGGGGATAATGGGGATTATGCCCAATGGCTAAGGGAGTACCCCGAGTCCGAGGTTGATGTAATGGTTACATTTCACCAAGTAGGCTTAGGGAGTGAATTTCCTAGTGTTAGTTTAGGAGAGGGCTCATTGTTGGAGCCATGTGAGGTGCTCACCGAGGAAGAGTGGATTAGCGGTGGGTTAACACCTTGGGTAGATGACGTGGAAGAGGGTGAGGTTAGTTTAATTCATGTAGATGGGACTCAAGAGGAGGATGTGATTATTGAGTCATCGAAATTGGAGGAGCCTTTACATTTCAAGACCACGTCTACGGGGATAGTTGTAGGTCAAGATGTGAAAGATTACCCCAATGTGCCTTCCGATTGGTATCGGAACAAAGAGGAACAAGCACATGTGTCGGAAGCGGATTGGCGGTACGTGGATGTGAAATTAAAGAATGGAAAAACTCGACAAATGAAGATGGGCTCCAAATTGGGGGAGAAAGAGGTTAGGGAGTATAGCAATTTGGTGGATGAGTTTAGTGATACTTTTGCATGGTCCTACGATGAGCTTAAGGGAATTCCTAGGGAAATGGTAGAGCACCGGATTCCTTTAATTCCGGGGGCGAGGCCAATTAGACAAAAGGAGAGGAGGATGAATCCTCAATTGCAATTGTTGGTGAAAGCGGAATTGGAAAGGTTATTGAAGGCCGGGTTTATCAAGCCGGTGGAAATCACGGATTGGGTTTCTCCTATGGTCTTAGTAAAGAAAAAAAATGGGAAATTAAGGGTTTGTGTCGACTATAGGAAATTGAATTCGTGCACACAAAAGGATCACTTCCCCTTACCTTTTATCACCTTGTTGCTTGAGGAGGTTGGAGGTCATTCGCGATATACCTTTATGGATGGGTATGCGGGTTATAATCAAATTTCCATAGCCCTCCAAGATATCCATAAAACGGCTTTTACTACACCTTGGGGTACTTTTGTGTGGGTAGTGATGCCATTTGGGTTATGTAATGCCCCGGCTACTTTCCAACGATTAGTAATGTATATCTTCACCGACTTGTTGTTCAAATCCATGACCGTCTTTGTGGACGATTTTAGCACACAAAGTAATGTGGATGATCACCTACATTGTGTTAGGGAGACATTGGTTAGGTGTAGGAAGATGAGGTTAGCATTGAACCCGGATAAGACATTTTTGGGAGTGAATAAGGGAGTGTTGTTGGGTTATGTTGTTAGTGAGAAAGGTAGAGAACCCGATCCGGATAAGATTGCGGCCATAAGCGACTTGGCAACTCCAACCAATTCCAAGGGGATCTCTAAGTTGTTAGGACATGTGGGATGGTACCGGGAACTTATTCCTAATTTTTCAAAGATAGCGGTGCCCATTACCCATTTGCTCAAAAAGGATGTCAAATTCGAGTGGACGGATGCTTGTCAAAAAGCCTTTGAGGAATTGCGGGATAGGTTGAGCACCTATCCGGTGTTGATACCACCCAATTGGGGTAAACCTTTTCACGTCTATTGTGATGCTAGTAATGTGGCAATAGGGAGTGCGCTTTGTCAAGCAACGGGAGAAAAAGAGAAGGATCAACCTATAGCTTATGCGAGTAAGCAATTGACCCCCGCCGAAAGAAACTACTCTACAACGGAGAGGGAGTGCCTAGCCATGGTGTTTTCCGTTAAAAAGTTTAGGCATTACCTCATGTGCAACCCGGTTGTATTTTTTGTTGACCACATGGCTATCAAGTATCTAATTAACAAGGCGGAGTTAAGTGGTAGGTTAGCTAGGTGGGTTTGTTATTAGAAGAATTCGACTACACGGTGGAATATAAACCGGGTCGTATGCATTTACAAGCGGACCACTTGTCTAGGTTGTCGGAGGAGATAGGAAAAAATCCGGTAAATGATATGTTAGTAGATGATAGCCTCTTTGTGGTCACTTCTACACCGGAGTGGTATGCGGGCATAGTGGAATTTCTAACAACCCACAAGTTGCCCAAAGAGTGGACAAAAGAAGAGAGAAGGAAGGTGAGGGTAAATAGTAGGCAATTTGTTGTAGTGGGCCATAGGTTGTTTAGAAGGGGGTCCGATGGTATTTTACGACGATGCGTGTCAAAAACGGAGGTTGAAGCGATTTTAATCGCTTGCCACGATAGCGCTTGCGGCGGTCACTTCTCGGGTCAACTCACCGGGCAAAAAATACTTAGAGCGGGCTACTTTTGGCCTACACTATTTAAGGACGCCCATGACTATGTAAGGAAATGCGACGCTTGCCAACGGTATGCCCGAAACGACCTTAGAATGGAGATGCCTTTACATGTATCATTACCCTTAATTCCTTTCGAAAAATGGGGCATCGACTATGTGGGTGAGGTCCATCCCCAATCTTCAAAAGGAATGAAATATATTGTGGTGGCAACCGAGTACCTCACCAAGTGGGCGGAAGCCAAAGCGGTGAAGACCGACACGGCGGAACACGCGGCAACATTTATGTACGACAACATAATTTCGCGGTTCGGGGTGCCGAAGATCCTAGTAAGCGATAGGGGTACTCACTTTTTGAATGACTTGATTCGAGAGATGACAGAGAAATTTAAAATTGATCACCGGAAGACTACTTCCTACCACCCACAAACCAATGGACAAACGGAAAGGGTTAACGGAATTTTGGTGAGTATACTACGCAAGACGGTTATAGACTCGAAGCGGGATTGGGATACGAAACTAACGGCGGCACTTTGGGCATACCGTACAACCTATAAGGTAACTACGCGTGCTACACCATTTTCCTTAGTCTATGGTCTTGAAGCAACACTACCAATCGAATATGAAGTCGAGTCACTTAGGGTGGCCGTGAGTACGAGACTTACCGAAAGTCAATCCTTACGAAATCGACTAACCGATTTGGAAGCACTTGACGAAGGGAGGAGAATGGCGGCTCAACATATTGAGGCAATCCAAAGAAGGAGAAAGATTACTTTCGACAAACGACATAAGAGAAGGGCCCTAACACCGGGAATGATGGTCATGATTCAAGACGCACGAAAGCTTGAATTTCCGGCGAAATTCAATGCGGTATGATTAGGACCTTACCTTGTCTATGAGGTCTTTCCTAATAATTCAATTCAATTGGAAACGTTGAATGGTGAGCTCTTTCCTACCCGTACATCGGGAAGTAGATGTAAGGAGTACCGAGCTTGACTAGGCAACTTACCCTTGGAGCAAGAGATGTTTGGATTCATCCCCCGATGGTCGCCAATTATGTGAGCCCAAAAGGGTGCCCACATTTAGTCTTAGACCCTTGAAACGTTAGTTGATGCACTTTGAAGTAGCATGTTACTTCACAAAAATATAAAAAGAGTGAAATGTTAGTCTTAGAAGTACCATGTTGTAAGAGGCTAGGATGTGAGTTGTTATTGTGTTTTTACCTTCGGAAGGATTTGAGTGAATGAGGATAGGTAAGGAGAACTTGGATTGAGTAGTTAGTGAGTAGGCTAGTACAAATGGATGGAGACAACCAAAGTGACTCAAGAGGCAAGTGCATTCGAATTGGGATGAATGGAGGATCACATGGAGCGCACAAGTGGACCACCTCATCATGGCCACTTAATGGGGAAGGCCCAAGGAAGAATGCAAGGTGGAGGATAAGCAAATTCTCAAAGCACCAATCAAATCACGAGTTAAGCATCGTGGTTTGAATTAAGTGGTGAGCGACGATTTGGGAAAGTAAGGGGAGAAAGTTATGGCGGCGGAAAGCGAAGGAGGCTAAGTTTGGGTTGAAGCATCCCAAGTTTGGTAAAGTGTGGTAGGTAGAAAGCCAAGGCTAGTTAAATGTTCGAATTAGGATCCTTGTTGATCATTTGAGGGAGGAAGGCTTAGAAGATAGGATTGGCGCCTACTAAGTAGGAGGAAATCTCAAGGGCTTATCGTGAGCCTTGAGGGTGCTCACCCCCTCAAGCTTACTATATAATCCCTCATTCTTCCCTCACTCATCCTCTCTTTCCTTTGTGCTCCAAGGCACCCCACGAGTTATAAGTGTGGGTGTGGGAAGCCATATTGGAGCACATGTGTGTGCTTAGTTTTTAGTTTGAGAGCCAAGGCTTGTTAGCCTTGAAGAGGGCTTGACCTCTTGGTAGAATTAGTGTTGACGTGAAGGATTTTAAAGTTTATTCATGATTCCAATTTGTGGTACTTAAAGTTCATGTTTTGAATACACGTGGTTGCAAGTTCCATGTTTAAGAGTTGAGCACTTGATGTTGTGATGAGTGCAAAAATATACTTGTGTGGATTAGTTAGTCTTAGTGAAGTTAGGAAATTCTCTCTCCCCTTCTCCTCTCTAGGATTTTAGGATTTTAGGATTAGAGAAGAATTGTGTGATTAGAAAGGGGTTGTTAGTAGAATTAGGGAAATTAGGTAGGAAGATTAGTTAAGGGCTTGAATAATTAGTGAGGTAGTTGGGGATTACAACTACAAAGTTGTGGGTTCATGAAGGAGCTGGGTTTGTTTAGTTAGAAAGTAAAGAGCTGGGTTTATGAAGGACCTGGGTTTGTTTAGTTAGAAGCTAAGGAGCTGGGTTCATGAAGGAGCTGGGTTTGTTTAGTTAGAAAGTAAAGAGCTGGGTTTATGAAGGACCTGGGTTTGTTTAGTTAGAAGGTAAGGAGCTGGGTTCATGAAGGAGCTGGGTTTGTTTAGTTAGAAGCTAAGAAGCTGGGTTTATGAAGGAGCTGGGTTTGTTTAGTTAGAAGCTAAGAAGCTGGGTGGACGTTAGAAGCAAACAAAGACAAAATAGCACCCGAGCATAAGGAGGTTAAATAGTTAACTTGTGCATTCTCCACATACGTATTGAAATCGTACATTGAGTTGTTAAAAGTGAAATTCCAGTTAAATCCAAGACCACTTGAAGGGTGAACCTTGCACTATGGACTCATCCAAGTCCAAATCCAATACCGCGGAGGAATGTGAGCCCAAACCCACTACTCGGACTACGGACGCTTAAGGGTGGGGGGTTTGGCCTCACAAAGGCCAACTAGCCTTGGCTCCTAACCTTACATCCATGCACACACACGTGCTCCTATCTTGCTTTCCACGCACCCACACTTATAACACGTGGAGTGCCAAGGAGCACGAAGGAAAGAGATGATGAGTGAGGGAAGAATGAGGGATTATATAGTGAGTTTGAGGGGGTGAGCATCCTCAAGGCTCACGATAAGCCCTTGAGATTTTCTCCTACTTTGTAGGCTCTTATCCTATCTCCTAAGCCTTCCTTCCTCAAATGATCAACAAAGATCCTAATTCAAACATTTAACTAACCTTGGCTTTCTACCTACCACACTTTACCAAGGTTTGTCATTCTCCTACTTAAATCCACTCCACAAAAGCCTAAGGATTCAAACTAAGCTTTCTTCAAGCTTCACTCTTTTTATATTTTTGTGAATAATCATAAATCACCAAAACACCACTTGTAATGTTTTACAAGTGTTAACAACCAATGTGGGCATCAATTTTGGGCTCACGTTATTGGAAGATGACCTGGATCTACAATAAGAGTCTAACTTTGCCGTGTGTTTAGATTCACGATATGTGATTAGAGTTTGATATTGATCAATATAAATGAGAACAAGCTACAAGTATAGGAGTCAAATAGAGAGCATTGTCGTGTCAATTACCATCAGTTAACAAAATGACAATTATCTCCCAAGATGCTAAGTTTGTCATCAGCTGCCACTGAAGGTATTATTTTACATCGACTACACCAACAATCCCAATTAGGGCATGTTACTATTTGGAGTTACGCATTGCAATAATGTCTTACTCAGGAGTTCAATTTTTACTAACAAAACTTCAATAGGTTGTTCAGGCATTATAAAACATAATTGGCTTTGCTTATTCTGAATGTAATATTGAACCAAATGGTTAAAGCAGTGCGTAACTCCGAATAGTAATGTGCGCTAATTGGGATTATCATTGTAGAAGCTTAGTAGAATGAGCAAAAAACCCAAAGAAATCTTTATTCAGTTGCATGTCGAAAATTATTGGACATAAGTTAACACATACCTAGAATGGCGCCAGGGCAACACTAGACCTGAATCTCAACTTTCCTCAACTTGGAAGAGAGTTTGGACTAGGGTTGTAATTACTTTGAAGCTCAGTAAGTGCAGTGTATTAAGTTGATAGGGATTTTTTCGTGTGTTGTTTTTTATCCACTCATTTAGGTGGAGCATTATGCTTTGGCCCCTTGTACGGAGAAGACTCACCGTAAACTTCACAACATTCGACGAAGATATGATGAGCTTCTGAAGAAACATGTCTTAGGTTTATTAACAAGGTAGTATGTACGAATGGGTACTCAAACTCTTGCTTCGTTGACCACCTCAGTATTGCCAGTGGCACTTAAGCGATTACCAACCCTGACTTCAAAGATTTGCAAATTTATTGGGGTTGGAGTCTTAGAGACAGGCTGCAGAAGAGTCCAAGAAGACAATGGTCATATGCTAGAAGAGTTCAGTACTTCTGTCATTTCTTGGTCAGCTGAGTTACGAAAGGGAGAGAAGAGGCTAGCAGTAAAGAAAAAAACATTAATTGATGTACTTAAAACATTGAAAGAAGTTGGATTGTATCATCACAAGTCAGCTGTGCCAAAAGAACAAAGAAATACAAGGAAATGAGTGAAATACAAAGAAATAAAAAGTTGCTTTGCGAAACGGGGCACATGAAATTATTGAACGGGGCACAGCTGCCTGCGGCCATTTCATGTGAGCTACGTCTTGACATATGAAGTCAAACTAATTTGTTCATGACTTCCTAGCAGCAAATTCAGGAGTTATGACTCAAAATTCAGGTTTTAGTGTTGCACTGCATCCCAGATACTGATAATGGTGATATATCGTGTACTTACAGGGCTCGGGGGGGGCACTGGCGAAAAACGTAGGAACTACGTGCGATAAAATATAGGGTCTTGTATAAAAATTTGGCGTAAAAATTGTAAAATTATTAGATGTAGTATAGGGTGCTCTGGGATTGTGAAACATGATTATATGTAATATAGCATTTGACAAAACATGAATTAATTACCTAAGTGGTACATATAAAATAGCATGGAAGAAAAGCAATAGTTTCAAAAATTAAATACTTTGCCACCAAAATATAAAACCGGCCCCACTTTAGACCTTTCGGAAATTGCATAAATGAAAAAAAAAATGCCGGCTAATTGCCTAAATACATTAGGAAATGGGGGCTATCAACCGATAAATTTTGCACTCTCTAGGCCCACTCTCGGGTAAAAATTGAAAAATCTGAGCTACCTCCAGAAAGCTCGGCAATTAGCCGTTTCCTCTACAGAACTCCCTGGACTCTGCTCCCGCCCTCTCTCGCCCCCGCCTCCGTCAACCCTAGTTGGCAGACCTCAACTTGGTGCAAGAGTGGCACTCTGCTTCTCTGAGGCCCTGGAACAATCGGAGGATTCGGCTTCCAAACAATCGAAAACAATCAAGCAATCACCACCGGAAACCTATACATATAAGTAATATAGAGTACCATAAAATCAACCATCCAAGAATTTATAATTACCAATAGGGTGCAAATAATCACAACAATTTACCATTATTTCAAAAATTAGCATCCCTTATAATCCTTTCTCATAGGTAAATAGCCCCCATTTTAATAGGTCATTATCGCAGGTGTATGCAAAATATACAAGGGAGTGCCCCCCCCCAAGTTACAGGGTTGAGTTTAGGGAAAATTAAAATAAAATGTCGACGATTTGCGTACATCATAGAAAAGTGAGATTGCTCTGCATATAGAGAACTTCAACAATATTAGTGCAAACTGCCTACCCCGTGTTAAGTTTAATTAATCCTAGTAGGAAGTGTCATACAGCTGTTGTAATTTCTTTCTGACTCAATAAATTCTCAATACTAGAATTTTCTTCTACGCTACTTAAGTCTTAAATCTTGAGGCCTTCTTGATCGAGTGTAAAGCTCAAACTTCTTAAACTTGAGGCCTTCTTAATCGAGTTCAAAGCTCTAAAATCTGATTTATGGCTGGATGTGAGCGTTTAGCAAAGGGTAATGATCACCACATTTTCTGATACCAATACAGTGTCGTAATTTGATAGGAATTTTTTCGTGTGTTGGTTTTTTATGCCATTTACGTCTATTAACCATGTGAAGACTTGCATACTTTGGACGTATCAACCTAATCTATATTGCAATTGACCCAAATAATAACTCTATTATATGAATTTGTCTTTCATCCTTCCCACACACCAAATATAATTTTATGACTTTAAATCACAACTTTGATGCCCACAGGTAAATTTCCGGCTGCAATTATTGATGTTGATTACCGATATTTTCCCTGTAAATGCTTGTATAACAAACCAACATTGCCTTTGAATCAAAGTCAAAGAAGTGTGTGTGCAGACATGAAAGAGGGAGATAGTTGTCTACCGGATTTTTCTAGAACTTGCATGCTACCAAGTTAGAGACTACAATTCCTTGAATCTAAGATTCAGCTTGTTGCAGTTAGGTTTTTTTGCATAATCTGCAGACTTTCATGAATTGGCCAGATGTAAATGTGAAAATGTTGAGGAGGGTCTGAGCAGTCTATTACCAATCAACTAACAGTGAATTATTAGTCAATTAGGCCACATTGACAACTTGCCAACTTCTGCTGACTCATGTAGGTTGAAAATGTAGAGTATGACGTAGATGTTTCACTTGTTTAAAAATCCGTACTGATAGTGAACTCCATGTGGAGAGCTGGCTGGTCTGCAATGGCAGTGCAAATATTTCCGAGCAAGGTACTATTCAACTGGACAGTATGTGTTTGCACTTATTAATATGTTGCACAAGAGATGTATGTGTGTTTTGCCAATTGCAGATGAGGAGGAGGACAGAGATTCCTTGTCACTGCAGGAGACTACCGTGGACCGGCCCCGGTCCAGTGCCACGAAAAGGAAGGCAAGACGAATTTTCAAGTCCCCCCCCCCCGAGAAGAAGTCTACACCCCCAAGCCAAGCGGAAGCTGCGCCCACCAATGTTCCTCCATGGATGCAACAACCATGGATGCCACCTGCTTCCACCCAACAACAGCCATGGATGATGGGCCAAGCAAACCCGTGGATGATGGGTCAAGGAAACCCGTGGATGATGGGACAACAATTCCCCGGCCCGTGGTTGCATCCACAACAAGCCCAAGTCGCAAGCGCAAACGAGGGTCCAACAACAAAAGCGGAGAGCGAGGCACGGGCAGCAAGGAGGGCAATTAGGAAGGAAATGGAGGAACGAGTGGATGCAAGACGCAATCAAGGGCAGAAACCTCACCGTGTGAGGGTGAAGGCGGGTGGAGGCATAGATGGAGGTTGTGAGGGCAAGAACGAGTTTGACGAGGCTCTGCGGACCTTAGTCCTTAGGATTCTGGACGTAAGTTGTGTGAGCTGGAAGGACCAGCTCCCCCACAGTATTGAAAATTTGAGGAGTGCCCTAGACGCGGATTTTGAATATGTGGGGACTCACCTATCGGACAAGGGCTTTAAGAACGCGGTGAAGAGACAGATGAAGACGGAGAGGTCAGAAATGAAGGGATGGTTTCTTGGTGGGAAGAAAGATTGTCCCGTTACCATTGAGCCCGATCAATGGGCGAGGTTGTGTCAGTACTGGTCAAAACCAGAAACGGAGGAGAAGGCACAAAGGATGGCAAATGCACGTAAACAAGTGAAGAAGACCTCAAATGTTGGGCGGGCAGGCAAGGCTGGAAAGGAGGCGCAACTGGTAGGTGAAGTCTGTTTTTTTTTATGACTGTTCAATGACTGGTCCATGACTTTTCCCAAACTTTTCCATGACTGCTCAATGACTGTTCAATGACTATTTTTGCTTGAAAATTTCTTACATTTTAGGTGAAGTCTATTTTGTTTTATGACTGTTCAATGAATGAGTGTTGCTTTGTGTCATTTTTGTGCCAGCTCTTATCAGAGTCCCTAAACCTGGTAACTGAAATTCAACACATTTTGTGGCAACAGAAAACATTGGACCATAATTAATTTTAAATCTCCTGAATGTCACCTGTAAAGTGGTCCATAATAAGTCATGCTTTGATTAGGTGCAAACTTGTGATTTGGTACAAGGGCAGTAGCTGTATGTTGCCAATTAACATAAGGCACGATGCGATAAATATACTTTAGCGGAGTGAGTTAGCCCTTTGACTGTTGTGATTTTCTCTGCATTTAGTTCACAATTGATTGGTGTGGTTCCGCATCCACCGTTAATTCTTCCCATAAGTCAGTTGGCTTGTCAATGTCAATGATTTTTCAATGACTATTTTTGCTTGAAAATTTCTTACATTTTAGGTGAAGTTTTTTTTTTTTTATGACTGTTCAATGAATGAATGTTGCTTTGTGTCATTTTTGTGCCAGCTCTTATCAGAGTCCCTAAACCCTAAACTGAAATTCAACACATTTTGTGCCAACATAATACATTGGACCATAATTAATTTTAAGTCGCCTGAATGTCACCAGTAAAGTGGTCCATAATAAGTCATGCTTTGATTAGGTGCAGACTTGTGATTTGCGTACAAGGGCAGTAGCTCTATGCTGCCAATTAACATAATGCACGACGCGATAAATATAACTTTTTGGAATGAGTTAGCAGTGAATAAACTAATGCACAATACCGTAGGGTGGAACCCTTTACATGGACTAACTTTTCAATGAACGGCAAAGCTAACAAGCCCTTTGACTGTTGTGATTTTCTCTGCATTTAGTTCACGATTGATTGGTGTGGTTTTGCATTACCGTTAATTCTTCCCATAAGTCAGTTGGCTTGTCATTGCATTCGCCTCGTGTATCGTCTGTCTTGTTGTCCAAGTTGAAGGAATGAGATGTCGATTTTGAGGAAGGCTACCCCAGGCAGCAAGTCTCTAGATGATAGATCTTGGAGCTCTGGCGGCGTCCTCATATGCGGAAGCCATAAATCGTGCATTTATGATTGTCCGATGCTTGCTGTGTAGTAATTAGTCCGTTTTTGGCGTGGGATGAACCGCTTGTTGTTATCACATTCTGTATTTAGTGAGCCCAATGCCACTTTGTCATTTCGCTTTCACCCAAATTCTCCTCACCACATTTATAATCAGGGCTGCCAGTATACCTTGAATGTTGTCATTCCATACAAAACCCTTGGTTTGGCGAACATTTGAGGAACACATGCTTAGCATTGGCGTGAAGGTTCTTGGTCAACATGCTTGTGCAATGTAGTCAGACACCATTATCGTCAATGTGAATGCAATCCAATCTCCTTTGCACGTGCAGGATTGAGCATGACTCTTGGCATGTTCTGCGATTGAAGCCCTAATGTGTGGTATGGAAGTGCTTTGTGTTGATTTTGGCAGAGAAAGAAAAGACAGAGGAGTCCTGTTGAGTGACAACATTACTAAAGGAAACAATTGATTTGAGAAAGAGTTATAGATCAATTGGTACAAGAAGGAAGCAATCCCAAAAAGAGCTTTGAGGAAATTGGTACAAAAGGAGGAAGGAATCTCAGAAGAGAGCTGCAGCCTGTAAGCTGAGGAGGAGAGCCACAAGAAACTATAGTCTGCCGAGGAGGGCGAGGAGAAGGAACTCTGGCACCGAGACTTAGAACCCTGGACCCCTCGGCCACGGAATTAGGTCCTAGCCGCGTAAATACGGGACCTTACGCGCGGCAATAGGGTTCCTAACCCACGGGAATGGGAGGACGACACAGCTATGTGAGCGTAGAGCGGAGAGCGGAGATGTGGAGAGCGGAGATGTGGAGAGCGGAGAGCGGAAAGGAATTAAATTTAGTAAACTTCTCATACCAAATTTAGAAGTATTTTTTAAAAGTATCGAATATTCTCAGTATATTCCAGATTCTCCTAAAAATAGAATATAATCGTGACCTATTTCCGTGGAATATTTAGGTCAAAAAATAAAACAAAAGGCCCTGAATTTGAAAGGGTCTCATTACATTTGGAAATCAGAAAGAGATAAAATTAAGGTAAAACAGAAAAGTATATGATAAAACCAATGATGAACCAAGAAAGAACGAATAAGAATAATTATATGGAGGTTGGTATAATTGAAGAATGAGTCAATCAAAATACAAAGGACGATCAACTTGCTTCGTTTTTATTCCATCAATTTTGTCTTTGTCCTATGTGTGAGTCAACTCTAGAACTTGGACTCCAACAATTATTGTTTGTGATATTATCTTCAGCTGTATATAAATGAGGACATAAGTTATACTCGCATCCAATACGGATGTAGAGACATATGCACACAATGGGAGAGGAGAGAGACATGTTTGCTGGCCTAGGATGGGAGAAAGAGATTAGAAGTCTAGGAGATCCCCATGTTCCCTTTAATACATCGTCGAAACATGACATAGGTGCTAGAAATCAACATAGTGATGACTACGAGCTCACTCCATTTTCGCAGTTCACACAAGCATGGAGGTGGAGGATGCAGGAGGAGCAGAAACGATATGCAAAAAAAGATAAAAGGCGAGGTGATGTGCAGGAGAAGGAGGAAACAAGGTGCATGAATAGTGAGGCAAATGATGCGGCTAATTTGAATGAAGACAAGGCAATCGACACGAAGCAGGAAGTCAAGATGGTAGGCGAATTTTCGAGGTCTTTGTCGTTTCGCGATAGAATGAGAGGATTATCACCACATCGTCGTCCATTGAAGGATCGAATGAGGGATAAAACGGTTTCGTACGTTGATTTGCTTCGACCGGGTCCACCTCCATCAAGAAGGGATGATGAAAAGAAGTCCGAACCATGTAGGAGGATGGAAACACGGAAGTATAGTTGATAGACATAGTAGGCATGCTTGATACAATTCCGTATTGTAATAAAAGATCTTGAAGGGAATAAAAACAATGCATGGGATTTTATTTATTATAGCAAACAATTATGAGTTCACATGATGTTCACAATTGGCACGTATAGTAGGACACAATGTATTGGTAGGCTGAGATGAATTCTAGGAAGCAGAATGTGTCAAAAAACCCCCTTCGAGGATGAGTTTGACTTCATTGAAGCTAAAGGTCGGGGTGTGAATGAACAAATTCACTTCAGGATCCAAATTAGAAACCTTGATGAAGATGTAATAGAGATGCTTACAATTCAGATAAGGATTTCGTTTGCGGCCGAACTTGGAAATCATATCCAAGAAAAATGCGCAATTGCACTCTGGAAGAGAACTGACTGTCACTTGGTAGATGGGGGGTTGTGGTTCTGTCTTGGACTGCAGAGTGATAATGCAACCAAATCCCGGTTGAGGGATCATTGTTAACTTCATAAGAGTACCATGCATAGCTTCAGCAGAGGCAACCATCTACCTCTGCTTTGTCGAAGGTGCGCTGGTGGATCGTCGAACAACTTTGGACAATCTTGTCGGAGGGATGAAGTCTGGGTTGTCTGGAATACGGATTCTAGACATATCCAGTGGGGGAGCGGAATTGGTGAAGAGTCGAGTTGGTGTGATGCGTTCCTTTGGTGGGAGTTGAAAGCCTGCGTTTTCAAGCGCGAAGATCTCCGAACGAGTGAGGTTGGTCCCAATCTTGACGGGCCAAATTGGGGGAATAGGAGGTTTCTGATCATCAGCAGAGAACAGTATGACCCATTTCCGACGAGGGCCCTTTACACAACGCTCGATGTCATCTGGGCAAAAGACGAATTCCATTCGCTTCTCCGCTTGGAGTGTGTAATGATGCCACATACCGGTGTAGGTCGGTGCAGGGACGCTCTTATTATTGGTGATGATTCTTGCGGTGCACTTCTTCTTCGTGCCAGCATGATTAGCCCAACAAGACTTTCCTGAGGTATGGGGTATGCGGGCAATATGCCAAAGAGAGACATCTACTTTAGTTTCTTGTACGGCAGTGACACGCTGAAAACCAATTCCTGCTGGAGAAGGCACTTGAACCTCTTGAACACACGGGGAATACTCCTCAATGATAGTAGGTAGTGATACAGGTTGAGATCGAGTGATGCGCTTCGCGGGGGGAGGGCGAGAGAAGTTGACGGTATCGGGGCAGTGGGTCTCGCCATCATCGCCAATTGGAGTGTCGGGTCTTCGCTTCTGCGATCCAAACACCTCGGCGCCTTCAAGGTGTGGATCGCGAGTGCAAAATTCTTCCCCACCATGCATGTCAAGCAACACCTTCTGCAACACTGTGGGGTCGCCAGTACGCTGAGCTCGACGTTGAGCTCCCCTAAGCTTGAGTTCTTCTTTGCTTGGACCATCACCGCCAACTCCACCTTTAAGGAATTGGAAGTATGCAACAACTTGTAAGAAGGCGCGAATGTAGTCGTCCACGGTAGCAACGTATAGGTCTCCACCCTTGTTGCCGGAGGCTTGAAGCCACTTGTTGTGGACGGACTCCGCAAGATTGCACGACGGCATCTCGGCCAACTGGTCTAGGGTCAATACCTTTTCCTGATTGAAAAAATGGAGTATTAGAGCGAGCACAGAAACATGAAAATAATGAAAGGAGAAAACAAGAAGGAAAGAGAAGGGAGATGTACTGTCGCAACCCTTGCTAGCCCCCCTTGACAATCTTGCCAATTTTCAATTCTAGCAAAGGTTACGAGCGCTAACCATTCGCATTCCGCCATGCTAATGATTAGCTCCTCCTACCCCGGACCTTATAGTTCATAGGAGGGAACCAACCCTCCTACTTTGCTTTCGGGACTCACCCCTTAATCAGTAACCCATTCCTAGATGTGGACTTCCATCCATGGAAGTCCAATCCCATGTTGATCATCGCATTGCCGGAGCAACACTACAACAACCCGAACCATACTAGGCAACTATGGCCTCCCAATGGGCCAATGCCCACGGAGGCCTTGCCGTTTGGCCTCGGGTGGGTGAGGCCACACCACCTCACCCATATAAGCCTCTAGGACTTCACGCGGGGCCCCTACCCCACCGTCAACCAACCTCTTGTCTCTCTACCAAGAGTTGGGGCCAAGTGGACATTTTCCTTTAGCTGCTGGGCCTAGAACCCCCCCAGCAGCTTCAGACCATCATAACTTCCTTGTATGATGTTTGATCATAACAACCAACCACTCCATGTTCATCTACGCTTTACGTAGATGCCGATGGACTCCTCACTTGCTCCATTTGAGCAAGTCTTGAGGAAGTTATGCCTGTTTGAACCTTGGCAGTCCGGGGAATCACTCCCAGGCACTGCTGTACCAGGGCGCTGTCCCGGGACAGCGCCCCACTCAAATGGCCATAACTCCTAGCTCACACCTCCGATTGAGGTGTTCTTGAGCATTCTAGAATCACCACGCCATGAGCTACGCATAACTCATGGCCTTACCCTTGTGCCTCCTAATCTTCGTGGGTGGGAGGCGTTCCCAACGCCCGGGGCCCTCACCCACACTAGGATCACTTGGGCCCTCTCACCAACGGCGCCACAAGTCCCGGGTGTCACTCCGGGGTCCCCCTTGTGCCCATGGTGTTTCGGGCACTCCTCATGGAGAGGTGCGCGACATGTACCAGTTCCATGAAACCACCCCATTGAAGGTAGCGGAAGTGCCAAAAAGCAAGCCATAGCTGGAGGTGCTTGAGACTGTCTTCACTTGTACAATTCGACGAAGACCACCAAGCCTTGATAGCTAGGTACCTAGTCTCGGCCTCTTCCATAGACGACGCATTCCGATATTGAAGGCAAAGGTGTCTATGTTGGTCTTGTAACTCATGTTTAATATACGATTTTGTATGTTTCTCGAGCGATTGTTTCCAATGAAAATAACAAGTGCGCTCACGGCCCTCCAGTGGAAGTTTAGGATCTCCTGAACCATACACAATTCGCACAGCGTTCCAATTGGCTTGGGCATTGTCTGCCATGAAGCCAATGAAGTTTGGATGTGGGACACCGTGCCGGGCCATGACTTGGTTGAGGTTCTGCCAGAAAAGAACTTGAGCATCCTTGTCCTCGGATTGGAAGTCGTAGCAAACGATGGTCATGATGCGCTGGTAGGTACCGTCGTATACGTGGCAAGCCATGGTGGTCCACTTAGCGACGCGTTTGACATGGTCACACATCATCCAAACATGCTCGAGATCCCCACCAGGTTGCATACGCTTAACCAAGTCAATCCCACTACCAGGGCCAACCTCAGACATCTTGAAAACGAAAACTTTGTCATTTTCGTCACCTTGGCCCGGGAATTGATTACGCTTGTCGCAACCCTTGCTAAGCCCCTTTGACAATCTTGCCAATTTTCAATTTTAGCAAAGGTTACGAGTGCTAACCATTCGCATTCCGCCATGCTAATGGTTAGCTCCTCCTACCCCGGACCTTATAGTTCATAGGAGGGAACCAACCCTCCTACTTTGCTTTTGGGACTCACCCCTTAATCGGTAACCATTCCTTAGATGTGGACTTCCATCCATGGAAGTCCAATCCTATGTTGATCATCGCCTTGCCGGAGCAACACTACAACAACCCGAACCATACTAGGCAACTATGGCCTCACAATGGGCCAATGCCCATGGAGGCCTTGCCGTTTGGCCTCGGGTGGGTGAGGGCACACCACCTCACCCATATAAGCCTCTAGGACTTCACGCAGGGCCCCTACCCCACCGTCAACCAACCTCTTGTCTCTCTACCAAGAGTTGGGGCCAAGTGGACATTTTCCCTTAGCCGCTGGGCCTAGAAGCCCCCACAGCTTCAGACCATCATAACTTCCTTGTATGATGTCTGATGCTAACACTTGACCACTCCATCTTCATGTACGCTTCACGTAGATGCCGATGGACTCCTCACTTGTCCCATTCGGGCAAGTGGTGATGAAGTTATGCCTGTTTGAACCTTGGCAGTCCCGGGAATCACTCCCAGGCACTGCTGTACCAGGGCGCTGTCCCGGGACAGCGCCCCACTCAAATGGCCATAACTCCTAGCTCACACCTCCGATTGAGGTGTTCTTGAGCATTCTAGAATCACCACGCCATGAGCTACGCATACCTCATGGCCTTACCCTTGTGCCTCCTAGTCTCCGTGGGTGGGAGGCGTTCCCAACGCCCGGGGCCCTCGCCCACACTAGGATCACTTGGGCCCCCTCACCAACGGCGCCACAAGTCCCGGGTGTCACTCCGGGGTCCCCCTTGTGCCCATGGTGTTTCGGGCATTCCTTATGGAGAGGTGCGCGACAACGCTGGACATAGGCCCAGTTGCTGACACCTCGAAGTTTGGCGATTCCATCCATAACCCCTAACCTACGCAAGTATTTGAAACTGGTAACCTTGTTACGGAGGTGGGGGGAATTCAACTCTTTGCAACGATCAAAAACTGGTTCAAGTTCTTCCAACGAGAGAAGGTGATGAGGATCAGTATCATTGCGGAGGAGGAACTCACCCACAAGGTCCTTGCTGGCTTCAAGGATGATTTTGCTATGAGTGGCTTGGGGCGTTCGCTCGACGTGCTCCTCGATGAGGGAGTTGATGCGATGTTGGCTATCTCTACAATTGCCAACCTTGACGGGATGATGATGGTTGCCAAGATGAATACAGGCACGCTTAGTGGTGCCTTTGCCGTGGACGTAGAAGATTCTGGCATGACATGGAGCAATGCATTTGGGAGGCTCCTTACATATCCGGCACATTAGAGTGGATCCCAGAGGCAAGGGTCCACCAACGGGGAAGGGCTCCTTGGTGAAACCGTCGAAATCAGTATCATTGACCGGGGAAGTCCGATGAGCACATTGTAGGTAATCGCACAGAGGATTTTGGCATTCGAGGTGGCCAACACAACAGGAGGAGCGAAAAACAAGGCCCATGTCATTGGTGATATTGGTGGTCTGGGTTTTAGTCCAAACATGGCCGTCATAGCGTTTGTCCATGCCGTCCATGGATTGGGCCTTCTTATGAGAGGAGGAGACACCGAGTGGGGGTAGGACAAACATGAGATCACCATCAAAGCGAGGCGGCAGGTAATTAACCTCTTGAATTTGCAAGGTGTCATAATCCAGCTTCTTGAGGATGTTCTTCCTACCGGGCATGGATGCAAGAGAACGTAGACATTGAAGAATGGAAATCGGGGGTTTGCCTGGAAAGGGAGGAAGAGGAGACGGAGGAGGGGGGGTAACAAAGGTGGAACGGACGGAGGATGGGGATGGCTTGTGAATGGGAGTGGAAAGGGGGGGATCATCACCATCGGAGGAATCGGAAAGATGTATGACAGTCTGCGTACCGGGCTCAGTCTTAACTTTGACCAAGGGAGGAGTATTGAAAGTGGACACAGAGGAATGGGGAGGGGTACGGATATCCGTGGATACATTCGTGCAAGGACATGGGAGTCCGTACACCCTGTATTTACCAGCGCAGAGTTCCCACGTTGACGAGCCACTGTCGGCAACCCTAGGATTCTCACAAATGGACAATGACAAAAGAGAAGTAACAATATCATAAATCTCGCGTTTGACCCATATTGTACTGTTTTGCAAAGAAAACCTAATACTAAGGTCCAGAGAAGAGACAGATGCAAAACCGTGCGCATCTATGGGGAAAAGAAGGGGGATCCCCATGCCAGTGGCACGGAGCTCAACCATTTCCGTTAAAGAAGACATTGTGGACGAGGAAGCCATGGATAAAGAGATGGACGAATAAGAAAAAGGCCCCAAAAAAGGAAAAAGAGGGAAGGCTACCGAACGATTGGAAACCCTAAAGATTCAACAGTGGTAATATATAGGTCTGAGAGGTAGGAGAGGGGTCATTTTGTGAGCGAAGGAGAAGGCTGCGCAGAGAGTAGGGAGAACAGAAGAGAGCAATAGAGGGGAAGTTGGATGCACACATGAAGGAACCAGAGCACATTACAGATTCCACAATAGATCGAGGAAAGAAGCGGAAGAAGAGAAAGGGAGGGACTAGTTTCAGCAATTCGAAACAGAGGAGACGGAGAGAACTAAAGAAGAAGGAGGAAACGTGCATAGAAGGAAGAGGGACCCCTACAGACTCACAGAACACGTATGCAGTGGACAAGGGAGGCTTGAATCTGATATCGATAGACGAAGAAGCGGAGGACAGTGGTTCACAAGCAATATCTATGGAAGAGAGCGAGCATCCGAACAGTTCAAATCAGAGTGGGTCTCGCGAGGAGAGAAGGGAGAATTCGATGATTACTGTAAGTTTGTCGTGGAGGATATATGCACAAGGGGCACTTAAAGATATAGGTTTATGGGAACAAGACAAAGGAAATTCAAAACTCTAAATAAAGAAGAAGACTTGCAGACAATAGGGCAATTCAGATATGGGTCTGCATTTTGAAAACAAGAAACTTGCGCGTCCGTGGGGTTTTCACTTGAATAGGTTGTAATATGTGTTACCTAGGTAGTGCGATAACTTGGAAATCTTTGGGAATGCACAAGGGGACGACACACTAGGAACCGAGAGGGTTGGGTTGGTTGGTATGCACTAGGGACAGACCGAGAGGGTATTGGGTGAAACACATGTTGACGAGGAAGAGGTGCGGTGTGTGTCTATAGGTATGTGGAAAAGACAGGATAATATGTTCATATTATTTGTGTATGAACGAGAGCCAGACCATCTCGGGTTTTGGGTTGAGGTCGTAGGTTATGACTAAAAAGCGGCGACTTCTGAACTAGTTGGAGCTCTTTGAGAAGGAACTAGGTTTCCGATAGTGTGGTGGGTGCGGTTCCGAGTGTGTAGTGGGCGCAGTTCCGAGAGTGGACTTGGGGCGGTTGTGTATACATCAATTCTCACTTTAGAGGTGAGTTGTGTATGTGATTTTGACAACTATGATGTGGCTTGTGTATGGGAATGTGTGTGGACAAGGTAGAAACTTAGGTTCACAAGTTTTGTGGGTGCACAAGAGGCCGACCCTCTCGGAACCGAGAGGTTCGAGGTTAAGAGAGTATGGACCAGATTTTGAAAACTAGGATATGGCTTGTGTATGTGAATGTGTGGACAAGGTAGCAACTTTGGTTCAAAATTTTTGTGGGTGCATAAGAGGCCGACCCTATCGGAACCGAGAGGGTCGAGGTTAAGATAGTATGCACCAGATTTCGAACACTAGGCTATGGCTTGTGTATGTGAATGTGTGGACAAGGTAGCAACTTTGGTTCAAAATTTTTGTGGGTGCATAAGAGGCCGACCCTCTCGGAACGGAGAGGTTCGAGGAAAAGAGAGTATGGACCAGATTTTGAAAACTATGATATGGCTTGTGTATGTGAATGTGTGTGGACAAGGTAGAAACTTTGGTTCAAAATTTTGTGTGGGTGCTAAGAGGCGGACCCTCTTGGAACCGAGAGTGTGTAGGTTATGATAGTATTGGCCAGATTTTGACAACTATGATGTGGATTTTGAATGTAAATGTGTGTGGACCAGCTAGTTATTCATGTTGAGAAGTTTTGTGTGTGCACAAGAATGAGACCCTCTCGGAACCGAGAGGGTCAAGGTGGGGATAATAAGAACCAGATTTTGCCAACTATGATGTGGATTGAGTATGTGACTGTATCTGGACCAGCTAGTTATTCATTTTGAAATTTCTTGTTTGTGCACTAGAATGAGACCCTCTCGGAACCGAGAGGGTCAAGGATGGTTTTAGTATGGACCAAATTTTCACAACTATGATGTGGCTTCAGTATGTGACTGTTTGTGGACCAGTTAGTTATTCATGTTGAAATTATTTGTGTGTCCATGAGAGTGAGACCCTCTCGGAACCGAGAGGGTCAAGGTGGGGATAGTATGGACCAGATTTTTACAACTATGATGTGGCTTGTGTATATGTTTGTTTGTGGACCAATTAATAATTCATGTTGAAAGCTTTGTTTGTGCACTAGGATGAGACCCTCTCGGAACCGAGAGGGTTCAGGATGGTTTTAGTATGGACCATATTTTGACAACCTTGATGTGGCTTTTGTATGTGAGTGGATGTGGACTAGCTAAGGACTTAGGTTGAAACTTTTTGTGTGTTCATGACAGTGAGACCCTCTCGGAACCGAGAGGATCAAGGTGGGGATATTAAGAACCTGATTTTGACAACTATGATGTGGCTTGTGTATATGAATGTTTGTGGACCAATTAGTAATTCATGTTGAGAAGTTTTGTGTGTGCACTAGGATGACACCCTCTCGGAACCGAGAGGGTCTAGGATGGGTTTAGTATCGACCAGATTTTGAAAACTATGATATGGCTTTTGTATTTGAATGTATGTGGACCAAGTAGTAATTCATGTTGAAATTGTTTGCGGGTGCATGAGAGGGAGACCCTCTCGGAACCGAGAGGGTCAAGTTGGGGATATTAAAGACCAGATTTTGACAACTATGATGTGGATTGAGTATATGACAGTATGTGGACCAACTAGTTATTCATTTTGAAATTTCTTGTTTGTGCACTAGAATGAGACCCTCTCGGAACCGAGAGGGTCAAGGATGGTTTTAGTATGGACCAGATTTTCACAACTATGATGTGGCTACAGTATGTGACTGTTTGTGGACCACTTAGTTATTCATGTTGAAATTGTTTGTGTGTCCATGAGAGTGAGACCCTCTCGGAACCAAGAGGGTGAAGGTGGGGATAGTATGGACCTGATTTTGACAACTATGATGTGGCTTGTGTATATGAATGTTTGTGGACCAATTAGTAATTCATGTTGAGAAGTTTTGTGTGTGCACTAGGATGACACCCTCTCGGAACCGAGAGGGTCTAGGATGGGTTTAGTATCGACCAGATTTTTAAAACTATGATATGGCTTTTGTATTTGAATGTATGTGGACCAAGTAGTAATTCATGTTGAAATTGTTTGCGGGTGCATGAGAGGGAGACCCTCTCGGAACCGAGAGGGTCAAGTTGGGGATAGTATGTACCAAATTTCGAAAACTGTGATTTGGCTCGTGTATGTGAATGTGTGTGGACAACGTAGAAACTTAGGTTCAAAAGTTTTGTGGGTGCATGAGAGGGAGACCCTCTCGGAACCGAGAGGGTCAAGGTGGGGATATTAAGGACCAGATTTTCACAACTATGATGTGGCTTGAGTATGTGACTGTATGTGGACAAGCTAGTTATTCATGTTGAGAAGTTTTGTGTTTGCACTAGGATGAGACCCTCTCGGAACCGAGAGGGTCAAGGTGGGGAACCGAGAGGGTCAAGGTATGTGAAAGTGTGTGGACAAGGTAGAAACTTTGGTTCAAAATTCTTGTGGGTGCATAAGAGCTAGACCCTCTCGGAACCGAGAGGGTCTAGGTTGTGACAATTTGGACCAGATTTTGACAAGTATGATGTGCATTGTGTATGTGATAGTATGTGGTCTAGGTAGGTACATAGGTTGAAATTTTTAGTGTGTTCACTAGAATGATACCCTCTCGGAACCGAGAGGGTATACCTTGAGGTGTTTTGTACCAGATTTTGACAATAATGGGGTATGTATATGTAAAAGGCAGGTATTTATGGTGAAATTTATTGTGTATGCACAATATTGAGACCATCTCGGAACCGAGAGGGTCTACGTGCTGGATTTGTGTACCATATGGTGGGAATTATGTATGTGGACTAGGTAGGACTTTGGGTGAACAGTTTTGTGAATGCACTGAGGTGGGACCCTCTCGGTTCCGAGAGGGTCAAGGATGGGGATTTTGGAAACTATGATGTGGCTTGTGTATGTGAATGTATGTGGACTATGTAGGTACTTAGGTTGAAACTAATTTGTGGGTGCACGAGAGTGATACCCTCTCGGAACCGAGAGGGTCAAGGTTGGGATAGTGTGGACCAGATTTTGACAACTCTGATGTGGCTTGTGTCTATGAATGTTTGTTGACCATCTAGGTAATCATCATGATATTGAGTGTGTGTGCATGAGAGTGGGACCCTCTCGGAACCGAGAGGGTCTAGGATGGGTTTAGTATTAACCAGATTTTGAAAACTATGATGTGGCTTTTGTATGTGAATGTATGTGGACCAACTAGTAATTCATGTTGAAATTGTTTTCGTGTGCATGAGAGGGAGACCCTCTCGGAACCGAGAGGGTCAAGGTGGGGATAGTGTGGACCAGATTTTGACAACTCTGATGTGGCTTGTGTATATGAATGTATATGGACAAGGTAGCAACTTAGGTTCAAACTCCTTGTGTGTGCATGAGAGTGAGACCCTCTCGGAACCGAGAGGGTCTAGGATGGGTTTAGTATCAACCAGATTTTGAAAACTATGATGTGGCTTTTGTATGTGAATGTATGTGGACCAACTAGTAATTCATGTTGAGATTGTTTTCGTGTGCATGAGAGGGAGACCCTCTCGGAACCGAGAGGGTCAAGGTGTCGGTTGTTCTAAAGATTGTATGCCTCATTTTTCCAAGAATCACAATCGATGGACCTTATTATCATGGAGGAGCCCTCTATGGATGACTATAATGTTCCATTGGAGGGTCCTGTGTTACCTGTTGATCCACCTGTTGCAACAGATTCTTTGCGTCCTCTTGATGAGTCCAACCCAGAGGAGACTGAGCTATTGATTCGGAGATCACAGAAAGAGGACTCTAATTCTGTTATACACCGGGTTCGAATCAAACCCCTTCTTAAGTCGCGTTTCTCTATTCCACTATGCCACTTGCGTTGTCTTCCACTTGTTCGTCCCCTCAACGAGGTTGAGGTCGCTCGGTTGGAAAATGAGTTCGTCATGGGTTACCGCGAAGGTGACCGGGCCTTGTATGTCTCTCCCTACAACAACCTCAATGAGGTACTCAATGTCTCCGATGACATCCAAAATTCTTGGAGTTCATTGTGGAAAGAGGCCAATGAGGAATTCGTTGCCATGCTCTAAAATGACCCTGACCTTGCCCACCTTTCTGGCAAGATGTTCTACGTGTGGGAGGGTAACCACTGTTTGTCGGCATGGTGGAGGCACATCAATAAGCATCACTCGCTGGAGAAAGATTGGCACATCTCTGTTGACTGTATTGTCGTGGATCCAAGAAATTCCACCGCGGTTTTCTTGAATGCCATGAATGACATCAATTGGTGAGTTCACTTTTCATTTTGTTTTCTTCCTCGATTTTGGTGTGGTGCATTGTTTCTTTGATTCTCATTACTTTGCCTTTTAGGTCCACGGAGCACAATCATGTTAAAGACAACCTCCCTGCCAAATTGCTTCGCATTCGTACATTTGGAAAAATGAAGCTTGAGGATTTCTCCGACCTCATTTCGGTTGACGACTACAAGATGTGCGAGTCTAAGATGGACAAGAATCCTACTTGGTATCCTCTCACATTGGATGTCTTCGTCAAGTTCTTGTACAAGGTAATTTTACTCCTCTCTATTGTTTTTCCTTTCCTCATGTTCTATGCATTTGTCTTTACTCACTTCTCTGTTTGTTACAGAGGGAGATATCCAATGCGGCGGATACTGCTGCACGGTTGTACCGCGAGGCCACTCCCGAGGCTCTTAGATCTGCTCCTGGGATTTGGGACGCTATGACAAAAGCCCAAGACAAATTGATCAAAAATATTCGATCTAGAAGCTTTGAAAAGTTCATCTCCGTCGCCCACAAGGACAAAGGCGATGACTTCTTCCAAGAGGTACTCCCTTCACCTCTTCACGTTTAGTTTGTTTCGTCGTTCGTATTTTTCCACTTAAACTTCAAGTACATTTTCTTACTTTGCATTATTCAATGTTGCAGATTGACCGTCATTTTTCGTCCTTCTTTGTCCCTGATATGACTATTGAGAAACTACAAAAAGTTGCCACTACACATGTGGATGCTTCCTTTAAGGCTAGGTGGCTTCGATGGTGGAATTCCCCCGCCGATGTCAAAAACAAAAACAAATTCCCCTCTTCTCTTCCTCTTCGCGAGAAAGTCCTCGACGATTGGCTTCACAAAGCTTCCTTTTGGGCACAGGTACTTCAATACCTTCATGTGGATAATGGGCTACTATGTATTTGTATGTATGTGGACCACCAAGTGTCACATATTGAAATTCTTGGAATTGCAGTAGAGGCCGACCCTCACCAGATTTTGACAATTGTGATGTGGCTTGTGAATGTGTTTGTATGTGGTCCAATTAGTTATTCAGGTTGAGAAGTTTTGTGTGTGCACTAGGATGAGACTCTCTCGGAACCGAGAGGGTCTAGGATGGTTTTGTTATGGACCAGATTTTGACAACCTTTATGTGGCTTTTGTATGTGAATGTATGTGGACCAACTAGTTATTCATGTTGAAATTGCTTGTGGGTGCATTAGAGTGAGACCCTCTCGGAACCGAGAGGGTCAAGTTGGGGATAGTATGGACCAGATTTTAAAAACTAGGATGTGGCTTGTATATGTGAATGTATGTGGACAAGCCAGTTATTCATTTTGAAATTTCTTGTTTGTGCACTAGCAACGAACCCTCTCGGAACCGAGAGGGTCTAGGATTGTTTCAGTATGGACTTGATTTTGAAACAGCTAGTTATTCATGTTGAGAAGTTTTGTGTGTGCACTAGGTTGAGACCCTCTCGGAACCGAGAGGGTCTAGTATGGTTTTAGTATGGACCAGATTTTGACAACATCTGATGTGGCTTGTGTATATGAATGCTTGTGGTCCAATTAGTAATTCATGTTGAGAAGTTTTGTGCGTGCACTAGGATGAGACCCTCTCGGAACCGAGAGGGTCTAGGATGGTTTTGTTATGGACCAGATTTTGACAACCTTTATGTGGCTTTTGTATGTGAATGTATGTGGACCAACTAGTAATTCATGTTGAAATTGCTTGTGGGTGCATTAGAGTGAGACCCTCTCGGAACCGAGAGGGTCAAGTTGGGGATAGTATGGACCAGATTTTAAAAACTAGGATGTGGCTTGTATATGTGAATGTATGTGGACAAGCCAGTTATTCATTTTGTAATTTCTTGTTTGTGCACTAGCAACGAACCCTCTCGGAACCGAGAGGGTCTAGGATTGTTTCAGTATGGACCTGATTTTGAAACAACTAGTTATTCATGTTGAGAAGTTTTGTGTGTGCACTAGGTTGAGACCCTCTCGGAACCGAGAGGGTCTAGTATGGTTTTAGTATGGACCAGATTTTGACAACATCTGATGTGGCTTGTGTATATGAATGTTTGTGGTCCAATTAGTAATTCATGTTGAGAAGTTTTGTGCGTGCACTAGGATGAGACCCTCTCGGAACCGAGAGGGTCTATGTGAACCCTTTGAGTGGTCCACCACTCTGCGGAATCACTTTTAGTTAGAATGTTAGCATTAAAAGTTAGAATTGATAGGGAATTTAGGAAAAATTAGTTCATTTAGCATTTAGCCTAGAAGAAGGAAGGTCAAAATGAAACTAAGTAGTGCTAGAAGATAGCAAAGTAGAAAAAATGTGCTAGCTAGTAAAAACAACTAGCTAAGCAAATATTAGTAGATGCTAGTTATTAAGCAAATGTTAGTAGATGCTAGCTAAGCAAGTGTTAGTTTATTAGTTAGTGTGAGGCACACAAGACTATTGGAGGTGTTTTACGTAAGAAGATAAAATCGGCGTGAAGAATTTTGAAGAAAAAAAGAAAGAGAGCAAGGGGGATACTTGCCCACTTGCCCCCTTGCCAACTCGATGGCGGAAAAATTAGAAAGATTTCTAAAGGTTTTTTGTCGGAGCCACCTCGGCGAGAGGGTGGCAACCTCAACCGGGAAAACCCCCGAGCCAAAATTTCGGGAAAGGGTTTGAAAAATGGATCCGGTGGAGGAGGGGTCCAACCCTTTTGTGAGAGGGTTTAAAAACCCCTCCTTCCACCTTGTAGCTCTCTCTCTTTCTCTAGTTTTTGGGCGAAGCCCTGCTTCAATGTAGTTAGGAAAAAATCCTTTAGCATGTATTCTCAATGGTCTAAAAGAAAGGCTTGAGAACCTCCTCTACTCTCTCTCTCCTAGTTAGGTTGTGTGTTTATTAACACACCAACAAAATTATTCCTTCTTTTGTAGAGGTAGGTTGGATGGTAGAGTTTTGAGTAGAGGCATTATAGACCTCATCTGCCAATGCCCTGAAGGCTTAGTTCAAAAGCTAGAACAAGATACTTATCATTTTTCTCTTAGAGAGATTTCATATAGCTATCCATAGCCGTTTCCCATTTGTGATTTGGTTGAGATGACAATTAGTTATGGATTTTCAAAGATGGAGTAGAAAAACTGGGTGGTCTTGTGGGTAGCGGCTGCTGGATCAGACCTGCGAGCCCAATAGGAATTTTAATTCCAAGAAATTATATTTTTCCCAAGTAGAACTTTTGTGTAGCTTTCCAAAATGGCTTAGAACATTTGATTTGAGCATGATTTGAATTAGATATGAATTGTGCAAGATGGGACACATAGTTTGAGAACTTTTGGTTGACTGCTGCATTACAGAGGACCTGCTGGGTTCACTTCGGCTTACCTTTCTAATCACATATTTTTATCAAATACATCTTTTTAATATCTCTCCAGGGTCATATAGAACGTTTGATTTGACTAAGATTTGAATTAGATATGAATTGTTGAAGGCGAGATACATAGTTTAAGCCTTCTTGATTGACTGCTGTGTTACAAGGAGTCCGCTGAATTTCTATTAGCTTAACCTGCTGATGTCATAATTTTTCTAGTTAGAGCTTGTTCATAGCTTTCCAATGGTATAAGGAAAGCCTAGATCCAAGTAGTAAGGAATGTGCTATGAATTTTTGAAGTTAAAAGGTAGATAGGTGGGTTGGAAGGGTCGGTTGAATCGACCTCACACTTCCAACCCTCATAACTTTTGCATTTCTTATCCGATTAGAGTGATTTTTAGATCATTGGAAAGATAATTTGGTGCACTAAGTATAAATATTATGCTTAGGATTAAATTACAGGACAGAATAACACTTTATATTTTAATTGTTAACTAAGGTACGCTTACTACCAAACTAGTTACAAAGAAGGAGGCAAGGTCGACGCTCGGAAAGTGGAGCAAGGAAGGAGGTAGCGGCTCGGCCTACATCAAGCCCAAATCAACCGAGGAAAATTGAGGTAAATTAACTAACCTTAAGCCTTCCATTTAGGATTGGAGGGAGCACGGCTAAGGTACGCATCTCTAAACCCACTCACCTATCTCGTAAGGTCAAGTGGCTTGACCACTTGACCGCCAAGGGAGTACCCAATTCCATTGTTTTCGGGGCCCTTGGTATGTTTTGTGTTAGTAGCTTCATTTATTAGCAAGTTTCGTGTGTGGTAAGTCGGATTAATCACCGACACTGTCGCAACCCTTGCTAGGTCCCTTAATAATCTTGCCAATTTTCAATTCTAGCAAAGGTTACGAGTCCCTAACCCTTCGCATTCCGCCATGCTAATGGTTAGCTCCTCTTACCCCGGACCAATAGTTCATAGGAGGGAACCAACCCTCCTACTTTGCTTTCGGGACTCACCCCTTAATCGGTAACCCATTTCCCCATTGTGGACTTCCATCCATGGAAGTCCAATCCTATGTTGATCATCGCGTTGCCGGAGCAACACTACAACAACCCGAACCATACTAGGCAACTATGGCCTCACAATAGGCCAAAGCCCATGGAGGCCTTGCCGTTCGGCCTCGGGTGGGTGAGGCCACACCACCTCACCCATATAAGCCTCTAGGACTCTACGCGGGGCCCCTACCCCACCGTCAACCAACCTCTTGTCTCTCTACCAAGAGTTGGGGCCAAGTGGACATTTTCCTTTAGCTGCTGGGCCTAGAACCCCCCAGCAGCTTCAGACCATCATAACTTCCTTGTATGATGTCTGATCATAACAACCAACCACTCCATCTTCATCTACGCTTCACGTAGATGCCGATGGACTCCTCACTTGCCCCACTCGGGCAAGTCTTGAGGAAGTTATGCCTGTTTGAACCTTGGCAGTCCGGGGAATCACTCCCAGGCACTGCTGTACCAGGGCGCTGTCCCGGGACAGCGCCCCACTCAAATGGCCATAACTCCTAGCTCACACCTCCGATTGAGGTGTTCTTGAGCATTCTAGAATCACCACGCCATGAGCTACGCATAACTCATGGCCTTACCCTTGTGCCTCCTAGTCTCCGTGGGTGGGAGGCGTTCCCAACGCCCGGGGCCCTCACCCACACTAGGATCACTTGGGCCCTCTCACCAACGGCGCCACAAGTCCCGGGTGTCACTCCGGGGTCCCCCTTGTGCCCATGGTGTTTCGGCCACTCCTCATGGAGAGGTGCGCGACAGACACGACCACTCTGAATGTTGTTGGTGGAAAGGTGGGGTTAATGACCCGCGAATCCACTATTATGTTGTTGGCCCCATAGATTGGGAGTAATGGCCCCAATTTATGAAGATTGCGCAACAGGTTGAACCTACAGGTCGCCCGTCACCCTGGTCCCATTGAGGTGCATTTCGTGGTCTATCCAGTGTAAACACATTTAACAATCAAAACATACCAAATAAATCGTAAACCCTTGTTGGCAAGAGACCCGAGGTAAGGGGTGATGCCTAATATGTTAATGTAGTAAGTTAGGACGTGCAAGCAAAAGTAAGTAATTAAGAAGGAATTTGTGTGAAGGGTGGGACTTAGGCCAAGTTCCCTCGCTTAGAAAACTAAATAGAACTAAATAAAGAAATAGGAAGAATTGAATGGTCCATCAAATTGTCGTTATTCCGTTCGTTGAGTTAGGGTGGTATGAGTCACACCCGGTTGGGTGTATCAGAACCATCCCAATTCACAAATTAGGATTGCCTTGGTTTCAAGGCTGGTGCGTCTGCGCGTAGAATAGGTTGTAGGTTAAGGTTAGAACTAGATATGAAATTGGTTAGTGGAGTTTAAAGCCACACTAGTAAAAAACTAAGGCCTAACCTCCGGAGGTACTACGACGCATATTTAATCTCCCTTAAAAATCTAACTACTCACGTTATACACCTATCATCCGGGTTCGGCTTGGGCGCCTGCAAATGCAGGCCACCTTCACCGAAGGGCTTGTGTGATACTTTTAGGCTCCCTCGAAAGGGGGTGGCCCAAAAGTACCACAGTCTAGGATGGCTTTTGTATTTGAATGTATGTGGACCAAGTAGTAATTCATGTTGAAATTGTTTGCGGGTGCATGAGAGGGAGACCCTCTCGGAACCGAGAGTGTCAACTTGGGGATATTAAAGACCAGATTTTGACAACTATGATGTGGCTTCAGTATGTGAGTGTTTGTGGACCAGCTAGTTATTCATGTTGAAATTGTTTGTGTGTGCATGAGAGTGAGACCCTCTCGGAACCGAGAGGGCCAAGGTGGGGATAGTAAGGACCAGATTTTGACAACTATGATGTGGCTTGTGTATATGAATGTTTGTGGACCAATTAGTAATTCATGTTTATAAGTTTTGTGTGTTCACTAGGATGAGACCCTCTCGGAACCGAGAGGGTCTACTATGGTTTTAGTATGGACCAGATTTTGACAACTATGATGTGGATTGAGTATGTGACTGTATGTGGACCGGCTAGTTATTCATTTTGAAATTTCTTGGCTGTGCACTAGGATGAGACCCTTTCGGAACCCAGAGGGTCTATGATGGTTTTGTTATGGACCAGATTTTGACAGCCTTGATGTGGCTTTTGTATGTGAATGTATGTGGACAAACTAGTAATTCATGTTTAAATGGATTGTGATTGCATTAGAATGAGACCCTCTCGGAACCGAGAGGATCAAGTTGGGGATAGTATGGACCAGATTTTAATAACTATGATGTGGCTTGTATATGTGAATGTATGTGGACAAGCCAGTTATTCATTTTGAAATTTCTTGTTTCTGCACTAGCAACGAACCCTCTCGGAACCGAGAGGGTCTAGGATTGTTTTAGTATGGACCTGTTTTTGAAACAGCTAGTTATTCATGTTGAGAAGTTTTGTGTGTGCACTAGGATGAGACCCTCTCGGAACCGAGAGGGTCTAGGATGGTTTTAGTATGGACCAGATTTTGACAACCTTGATGTGGCTTTTGTATGTCATTGTATGTGGACTAGGATGGTACTTAAGTTGAGATTTTTAGTGTCGGCTTTCCATCTTGGACTTATTTTGTTTTGCTGTTATCTTAGTTGGAGAAAGGGGTTGAGGGTGAGATTGCCTCATTTGAAAATGAATGCTCCATCGACATTAACTGGGTTTCTATGGAGGACCTTTTCCCACTTGCTCATTTTGTAGAGCATTGGAGGCTCATTTTGTGGGACAAGGCATTTCGAGTATATTTTGATGACAAAGGTGACTTCAAGTTCACCAAAGGGCTCAATCTCATGGAGTTCGAGGAAGGACCAATTGCTATCAAGCGCGTTGCTTACCGGTAATCATTTTTTCTTTTTCTTTCGTGCTTCATATCTTCGTTTCTTTTCACTACATTCTTTTGTTCTAATTTTCTTCACTTCGTAGGTACATTCACCGTGAGCTTGTCGTTAAGAATGCTCTTCCAGCTTCGTCATTGCCGTCTTTCCTTCACGAGTGGGTCGATGACAACTCCAACCTTTTTGTGTACACGCCCATGCAACTTGCAAAATTTCCACACGTCCATTTGGTCGCTGGTGGTTGGTACCTGGATTGTTCTCGTGGATTTGTTCCAGAAGTTGAAGAACCCCTCTACAGGAGCCTTGTTTCCGCTGCCCCTGAGGTCATTGAATTGGAGGAAGAGCCAGATGAAGATGAGAATCTTACTCCTGCCGCCATTGACAAAGAGGTAGCGCCGGTGAAGGCCAAAGGCAAGGGTAAGAGGGTAGCTTCTAGTCAAGTGTCCACCCATTCTTTCACCAAGGCCTCTGTTCAGCGCACTCCCGCTACCACAGTTGTCGGAAGTCCAACGGCCACTCCTTCTGTCCCTTCTCGAGACCATGTTCCTGCTCCTTCCCATAGCGGTGTCACCATTCCCTCCGTGCCACGCAAGAGGAAGGCCGTCGCTCTGGATACCTCCGCAACTTCTTCGGAGAAGTCGTCTTCTCTCTCTTTGCTTAAGAATGTCGACATGGGGAAGCTCATAGAGGAACTCATGCGGTCCAAGGTTGCCCCCCCGGCTTACCGTCGCATCCAGGAATTTCTTACTAAGGTTTGTGCGACATTCTGTTGTTTTCTCGTTCATTCATTCTATTTCACCAATTGGTTTTTTATATTTTTCTTTGGCTTTTTTATTTCCAGGTGGGAGCGGGTCGTATTCGTCCTAATACCAAACCTAACGTGCACACAGGGCTTGATCTTCTCTTCGCAGATGTGCCGGAGAACCTATGTGTTCCTGGCATCTCGTCATCTTCGTCCGATGTTCCTCAATGGAACAAGCGTTCTTCCTCTTACTTTGAGGTTCTATTTGCCTTTGCTAACGCAAACCTCCATGATGACGGCGTCCTTGTCTTTGCACACGCCGCCGATCCTGACGTCTCTAGATCCATACATAACTGGGCACACACAGAGGATTTCTACGTTGCCGAAGACTGGTTTGGGATGAATGACCTCGACCTCCAATTGCCTACTAATCCAGCTGATTTGGTATGTCTTTCTTGCCTCATCCATTTCTAGTTTTCTCTTTTTTTCTCTTCCATTTTGTTTTCCTAATACTACTATTTTCATTTCTTACAGACTCGCAAGTTCTTCATCAAGGTTCTCGTGCGCAATGATTCGGTTTTGAATGTCTGGACTTCGGACTTCGAAGACATGGGTTACAATCTGAAGAGAGATGGTTGGCTCAACAGTTTTGCGGATGTCAAGAACCAGTCGATGAGGGAAGACGGTGTCCCTTAGAGAGGTGCTCGTGAGAAGCACCCGGAGTTCTTCTCCATCATTTTCTCCGCCCTCACGGATAAGGACGACATTATTATGGATTGACAATGTGGCCTTAGTCGGTTTTTTTTTCCTTGCTTTATTTCCCATTCATTCCCTTATGCTCATCTTATGACATTTTGTTTTTATAGGAGGTTCCGTGATTGCATGTCGTTCCATTCAACGCCATATAATGGCGCTTGAGTCCGATCTCGACATCTTTAAGTCCATCCTCCTCCCTATGCGTGAAACTAAGCAAGAACACACTCTCAGCATGCTGCCCCACAACGAGGATCCGTTTTTGCTCCTCCTCCCTGGAAGATGGCAAAACGCAATTTCGATTTGCTGTGTGCGTAAGTTCATTCTTGTCTTCTTACTTGCTTGTATTTGTATCTTCTTCTATCGGATTTTTTGGCTTGTACTAATTTGTTTTGCTTTTCCGTTTTGACTGTGCAGAGTTCAAAATGAGAGTCCCATTCGTGTCCTTAATGCGGACATGTTTGCAACCCCTTCGACAACCTTCCAGCTCGCTTCGTATACCGCTGACCTTGCCAATCTTTTGGCAGAAGCACCTTCCCCACCTCCTCGTCGCATTCGCCCTCTCAACAAAGTAGTATTTGATTTCCTAGACATAGAGGCCGACCAGGGCGAGGTTAGTGATAGACATGATAGTCCTAGTTGTTGACTACACCTGGTGCGTTTGGAACCCCTATTCTCTATGTTTTCTTTATGTTTGAGTTACTTACAAATTCCCTTGTTGAATTTCCATTTCCCTTTTTAAACCCCATTTAACTCCATCATCTTATGTGTTTTTTACCTTTCAATCTCTCTTTCAATTACTTATCTTATGTCCATAAGAGGCCGACCCTCTCGGAACTGAGAGGGTCTAGGATGGTTTTAGTATGGACCAGATTTTCACAACTATGATGTGGCTTCAGTATGTGACTGTATGTGGACCAGCTAGTTATTCATGTTGAAATTGTTTGCGGGTGCATGAAAGGGAGACCCTCTCGAAACCCAGAGGGTCAAGGTGGGGATATTAAGGACCAGATTATGACAACTATGATTTTGCTTGTGTATGTAAATGTATTTGGACCAACTAGTTATTCATCTTCAAAAGTTTTGTGTGTGCAAGAGAGTGAGACCCTCTCGGAACCGAGAGGGTCAAGATGGGGATAGTATGGACCAGATTTTGACAACTATGATGTGGCTTGTGTATATGTTTCTTTGTGGACCAATTAGTAATTCATGTTGAGAATTTTTGTATGTGCACTAGGATGAGACTCTCTCGGAACCGACAGTGTCTAGGATGGGTTTAGTATGGACCAGATTTTGAAAACTATGATGTGGCTTTTGTATGTGAATGTATGTGGACCAACTAGTAATTCATGTTGAAAATGTTTGCGAGTGCATGAGAGGGAGACCCTCTCGGAACCGAGAGGGTCGAGGTTGGGATAGTGTGGACCACATTTCGACAACTCTGATTTGGCTTGTTTATGTGAATGTATTTGGACCAACTAGTTATTCATGTTCAAAACTTTTGTGTGTGCATGAGAGTGAGACCCTCTCGGAACCGAGAGGGTGAATTTGGGGTTAGTATGGACCAGATTTTGACAATTATGATTTGGCTTGTCTATGTGTATGTATGTGGTCCATCTAGTTAGTAATAATGAAATTGATTTTGGGTGCATGTTAGTGAGACCCTCTCGGAACCGAGAGGGTCAAGTTGGGGATAGTATTGAGCAGATTTTGACAACTATGACTTGACTTGTCTATGTGTATGTATGTGGACTAGGTAGGTACTGAGGTTGTTAATGTATGTGTATTCATAAGAGGCCCACCCTCTCGGAACCGAGAGGGTCAATGTTGGGATAGTATGGACCAAATTTTTACAACTATGATGTGCCTTGTGGATGTGAATGTATGTGGACTAGGTGGGTACTTACGTTTGAAATTTTTGTGTATGCATGAGAGTGATACCCTCTCGGGTGTAGGTTGTGATAGTAAGGACCAGATTTTCACAACTATTATGTGCCTTCTGTATGTGCATGTATGTGTATTACGTAGGTACTTAGGTTGAAAACGTTTGTGTATCCTTGACAGTGAGACCCTCTCGGAACTGAGAGGGTCAAGGTGGGGATAGTATGGATAGTATTCATTTTTACATGAATGTATGTGGATTAGGTAGGTAATTAGATTTTGTCAAGTTGAGTGGTTGGACTACTTATGGACCCTCTCGGTTTTGAGAGGTTCCAGTGGTTGGGGGTTTCATCCAGTGGTTGGGGGTTTCTTTTTGGGGTTCATATTTGTCAAGGGGTTTGACTATTTGGGAACCCTCTCGGTTCCGAGAGGGTCCCCGGGTATGGGGTTCATCCCAGATTTTTGCATGTGGCATTATAGCCATAATGTTATATATTGCATCCTCTGTCATTATGTGCAATATTAGTTAAGATCCCCTAGTTAAGTTCAGATTCATCCCATTAATGTAATGCATTGAATGCATATCTCCTTCCAATTATGGTCACATCCCCGTGCACCCTTTTCACATTGTGCCGCTCCAAGCACATGCTCTCCTATTTCGGCATGTAATACTTTCAAGCCCAAGCATTGTGCTACTCCAACCTATTGAGTGCTCGGACTCTCAACTCCGTTTCTACGAGATTGTCAACCTTGTTTCAGGTGAATGCTCTCACTTCCGATTGCCCTAGATGTGTAGTCCTTATTCTTGAGTTGGATTCAGGTGTTGATTTGGTTAGGATTTTTGGATGCTCTCACTTTTAATGGCCCAAAAATTTCAGATTCTATGCTCTTGTTTTTGAGGTTAAGCCCTTGGCCAAAAATTTCAGATTGTAGGCTCTTGTTTGTGAGGTTGAGTCCTTGGCCAAACATATCATATTAGTGGCTCTTGTGTGTGAGGTTAAGCCCTTGCCCAAAGATTTCAGATTGTTAGCTCTTGTATATGGTGTTGAGGCCTTGGCCAAAAATTTCAGATTGTTGGCTCTTGTGTGTGAGGTTAAGCCGTTGCCCAAAAATTTCATATTCTATGCTCTTGTATGTGAGGTTAAGGCCTTGGCCACAACTTTCAGATTCTATGGTTTGTATATGAGGTTAAGGCCTTGGCCAAAAATTTCAGATTGTAGGCTCTTGTTTGTGAGGTTAAGTCCTTGGCCAAACATATCATATTAGTTGCTCTTGTATGTGATGTTAAGGCCTTCTCCAAACATATCAGATTAGTGGCTCTTGTGTGTGAGGTTAAGGCCTTCTCCAAACATATCAGATTCTATGGTCTTGTATGTGAGGTTAAGGCCTTGGCCAAATATTTCAGATTGTGGGCTCTTGTATATGAGGTTAAGGCCTTGGCCAAACATATCAGATTAGGGGCTCTTGTGTGTGAGGTTAAGCCCTTGCCCAAAAATTTCAGATTGTTAGCTCTTGTATATGGTGTTGAGGCCTTGGCCAAAAATTTCAAATTGTTGGCTCTTGTGTGTGAGGTTAAGGCCTTGGCCAACAATTTCAGATTGTAGGCTTTTGAATGTGATGTTAAGGCCTTGGCCAAATATTTCAGATTGTGGGCTCTTGTATATGAGGTTAAAGCCTTGGCCAAACATATCAGATTAGTGGCTCTTGTGTGTGAGGTTAAGGCATTGGCCAAAAGTTTGTGATTGTTAGCTCTTGTACATGGGGTTGAGGCCTTGGCCAAAAATTTCAAATTGTATGCTCTTGTGTGTGAGTTTAAGGCTCTTGTGAATTTTAAGCATTCTTGAGTCTTTGGGTTGAGGTTAAGTTCTTGGCCAAAATTTACTTGATTTTTGAGTTCATTTGTGTACCTCATCATTTGTTCATCAAGTTGTGGAAGATCGCTCTAATTGCACGTCATGGAGCCACTCGTACTACATCTGGACCTATATGTACAATTGTCAGTCTTAGTTCCCAACTTATTGGTGGGTGCCGCAAATGTGGATACGGGCCGGGAGACGGTATTGGACACCCAACGTCGTTTGTCGCTAATCCACGATTTGAGGCTATGTTGCAAATCATGGAAAAATGTTGTGGATAAAAGTGTGGAGTACAATGCTCTTCGTTTGGCTCAATATGAATACGCCATGGGTCCCAATGTAGACTTAAGGGTGTGTTTGCCACGCGAACATAACCTCATCACACAATTTCAAATGAACATGATGTGGTTCTCTCGTAGCCGCCACGTCAGCTCAAAAATTTCGCGGAGGATTCTTATGTCGGACTTGGGGGATTTATCATTGCGTTCATTGGCTAAACTAAGGGATGAATTGGAGAGTTGCTGGTGTGCGGAGGAGTTATATGGCATGATCTTTGAATCATTTTACCCATATTGGACATGCCCGGCCGATAGGGTGTAGATGGAAATAAAGTAGAAGATGGTTTTATATAGCTACTTGAACTGAATACACATTTTTGTAAGTCTTGAGTTTGGCACCTATCTTCATGAACATTTTCTCGGCCAATCAAATATTTTGTGTATGGTAATTATTGAAATCTAATCGTACTTGAAAATAGTACCCAACCTACTTGGCGCAATTTATCACTTTGTGGAAATCATTTATGTACACTTAAATTGTTCATCATATGTTTATGTTTGATTTCAATTGGTGACGTCAGCCCTAATTTAATATGAAACATTTCAAACCTAGACTCTAGGATGTTTGAGAACAAATGGAATCTTCCACGCCTATAGGATCCGTTGGTTTCTCGAACAATTCAGGTTTCTTATGTCCACGGGAATGGGGTGCCTTTCCAACAAATTGAATTCAAACTACCCCTAAATCCACGGAAATAGGCACGGCTTCTCCTAAAATTACCCAATAAAATCTAAATTTTTCGCTCTCCAATCACCGCTCTCCGCTCTCCGCTCACACTACTAAGTTTCCCGGGAATGGGATCCCAACAGCTTAGCAAAGGAAATTAAGTACTTAGTGATAGAGGATCATTATAAAAGTATATTAGGACTTATAGGAAGAGTATATTAGGGCATATAGGATGTAAGATTCTGAGAACTAATGACTATGTGAAGAGGCATTATGGAAGTATTTAGGAATGTAAGATTTTGAGGATCAGTGTAAAGAGGCATAATGATGGAGTATATAGGAATGTAGTATTTTGAAGAATATGATTAGGGAATATACTAGAATGTAGGATTTTGAAGAGGCACAATTACGGAATATATGGGAATTTTGGGATATTAAATTCAAGAGACATTATGAAGACACTAAGGGGAATATAGGACTATGGTACATTCTACTAGTATGTTCTAATTACAAATTATCGGAATCAAATCAATCAATATAAAGATTTGATTCGATCCTCAAAAAGGGATTTAGAATGTAACTACAACAAGGATATAGTAGAATCTTAGGAATACGAACATTAGAGTGGTAAAACGGTTACAACCGTTTATGTTAGATATCATCTACATATGTCATAGATAGATGATGATCTAGGAAAGTGAAGATTAACAACCACTCTAATTAGAGATTTAGGATAGAGAGAAAAGACTATATAAGGGAAGCAATTTTAGAAGATCACACCTCATTTTCTACACAACGAAGTTATCACAAATTTGAGTGTCAAAAACACTTGAGTTTCTCTGTATCTCTCCTCTCGGAGCTCTTTTGCAATACAATATCTTTTCCACAAATGTGTGTGACCTTTCTCTCTCTCTTTCTCAAGTCGAACTACGAGTTGTCAATTGGTACTTGTGACTCAAGAGATTATTAAACGAGAGAAAAGTAGGTGCTTTGAGAAAGAACTCAAAGTATTAGTGCGAGGGTGAGAACAAAGCGCTCAAGAAGAGTTGGAGTATCAATGGAACTTTGAGAGTAGTTGTTGTGAGTAGTAACGACAATTTGACTTGAACGTCGGAATTACGATTGACTCTCTAAAGTGGAACTTATCATTAAACTCTTCAAAAGGGAATTATAAATATACATGTGATTGAATGATTGAAGAATTATAAGCATGATATGATTAAAGCAAAATCACTTAACGATTACAAATTCCTTCAAAAGAGGAGGAGCTTATTATTGAAAACTACACAATTGGCTTATAAGTATTATATATATTATACTACATATTGATTGTTGAACTTATGATTGACAAGAATGGTGAAGACATTAATTCATATCAAAATTTGAATACATATGAATGAAGTAATATTGATATAAGATATTCTACTTACTATAATTGTTATTGGAACTTCTTTCTTTAAGTTTCTTTGTGAGTTGTTGGATGTCATTACAATTTGAAGGATTATTTATTCAAGAGAAGATCTCTCTCTCTCTCTTGAGCAAAACTCAAGAGAGATAGGTTTACTTCTCGTCATCAAGAAACACTTTGTAGTAAAAGTACTTTCTCCCTTAAGATACTTTGTGAGTTGTTGGATGTCATTACAAGTGAAGGATCAACTATTGAAGAGAAGAGTTCTATCTCTTGAATAAAACTCAAGAGAGTTATAATTACTATCGTCATCAAGAAACACTTTGAAGTTAAACATGACATTACAAAACAATCAATGATGTGCTCATGAAATTTCAACTACTATATGTATACATGTCAAGTTACAATATTATAAGTAGTAACACTTGAGCTTAAAAAGGAAGACTCAAGAATATTAGATATTCTTCATCATTATAAGTTTACTATCATTTGTATGATTGATGTTTATGAACTATGAACCTTAAGGATTCATATAACTTATTGAAACTATATTATTATTAAGGATATTGTTACGCCTCTTGAAGCTTTCTTTACATCTAACGGTTCTTATTATCAATGATGCCTTATATTGAGAATAAGAATTAAGATAATGAGATTGTGTTTATTCCGATAAATATATTCATATCATAAGGAGAAGAAAGGGATTATTAATTCGAGACCGAACATATTAATGAGGCACGGTAGTTCTCAAGCGAATATAAAATTACGTGATGTCTCACCGTGAGTCTTCTTGAGCTAAATTGCAAGGGAACGACCCACGGGGTGCATCAAGTCCTGGAATCACTGAGATTGCAGAGGACTTACAAGAGTCGGAGCAAACAGGGGCCTGCACTTCTGTGAGACGCCATCCAATGCTTCACAATAGAGAAGTCATAGCAATGTATTGGTTGTAGCTAGTCAAGGTCGTAGTCAATATTGAGTTGTTGATGTTTCATTGTATAGTTGTTAATTGGTTTGCCATAGTTATTGTCGTAGTGAATATATAGTTGTTGATGTTTCATTGTATAGTTGTTTATTGGTTACAGCTAATCAATGTCCTCTTCAATATTGAGTTGTTGATGTGTCATTGTTTAGACCCAAATGTGCACTGTAGTGACTTCATACCCCGAATCGTACATACTTGAACACTAAGCAGCAATTCCATGTGTGGGTGATGTGAACAGCAGGCTGCATCTGGCAGGGTGTCCGCCCGCATCAGTGCGTTGGAGACTAACCAAGCAGAATTTAGGAACCAGCTGTCAGAGATCATGTTGACTAGTCAGAATAATGAGCAGGCTCTTAAATCATGCCATATGCAGCTCGATAATTTGGCAACCATGGTGACGTCAATAATGAACAAACTAGAGTCCAAGACCATGATGAGCCCGCCCACCGTAAGTGGAGCCAATCACGATCGAACTCCTAGGAGCCCCCCCAAGTCAACATGCGAGACTCAGGCCCAATCTAAAGCGGCTCATGTTGGTGCCTCTAGTGCTAACCCCATAGACGTGGTTGATGTTTCTTACGTTCCCAGTGAGGATGAGAAACCCCCCAAACAGTCATTGAGGATCACTAGGAGCAAGGATGTGAAGGCCAAGGGTGTTAGCGGGGCAACAGGTAATAGTGAGGTCGGGATGAAGGTTGGACGAAGCGAGAAGGCCTCAAAGAAAAAAAAGGTGACAAGGGGAGGAGGCAGCAGGGGACGTGGGACTGAGGAGGGCAACACACAACAAGTAAGTGCAGGAGGCGGGACCAAAGAGGGGGGGGACAGCCAAGGAGGGGACGTGGATGTTGGAGGTGGCCCAGAAAAGAACCCAGAGGGCGGGAGCGGGGTGGAAGGCATTGGTGGGAGCGGGGGTGTGGAGGAGGGAGGTAAGGGAGTTGGGGTCAGGGGAGTTGTACGTAAAGGGGACAGTGGGGAAGTTGCGAGTGGGGGGGTGGGGAGTGTACATGGCGGGGTAGGACAAACTCACATAAGGGAGAGTGGCATAGTACAAGGTGGAGAGGTAGGGGTTATCGCAGAGGGGTCCACCCCTGCATTGTCACCGGGAAGGGAGGCGTCGGCATTTTCTATGCATGTGAGAAGTAAAACCATATCCCCGAGCAAGTTAGGGGTACATGGTGGTGAGAACAATGCACTGGGCGGCGAGGTGAGTCCCTCAATATGCCCCCAACGCCCATCCATACCGGAAGCCTACAATCCAACATACTTGTTGATATTTAATGTGCACGGTCCCGGGGGGAGCACTCCCCCATTTTTTTTTGGTAGCGTGCGATCAAATGAAGGGGTATTATAATTGCCTTGGTCCTAAAATTTAGAAAGGGATTCGAAGTAAATTAGCATCACCAAAATGGGTATATTGAATTTTATAAATAATGAAGGGTAGGTGATAATACTAAATTTTAGTTGAAATTTTTTTCTACAATAGGCTTGCCAAAAAACAAAACTAGATTTCAATTTGTTGTGGAAGTAAATTAGGCTGGTCAAAATGTATCCAATGTCATCATTTGCATATAGTTATAGCTGATGAATATTGGTGGATGAAAAATATTTACTGTCATATGGATGACCTGCTGGGCGTTAGGGTTCAATGTTCCCTCGGTGCTGTAGAGTGCACTGTTTTCATACCACAGCTAGGGTTTCTTGTGTTTCTTGACGCTGGTAACGTTGCAGCTTGCATGTGAGGGCAAGGGGTTTAGGGTCTATGCTTACAGTCTTCTCTTCCCCGCATACAGTCTTCTCTTCCGCGCATACAGGTTTAGGGTGGTACATTCTTGCTAAAGGTTTCTTGTTTAATCTTCCCTTGGTGTTGTAGACTGCACTGTTGGAATACCACACTAAGGGTTTCTTGTGTTTCTTGTTGCAGCTTGCATGTGAGGGCAAGGGGTTTAGGGTCTATGCTTACAGTCTTCTTTTCCCCGCATACACTCTTCTCTTCTCTTCCCCGCAAACAGTCTTCTAAGGGTTTCTTGTGTTTTTGTCGCAGCTTGCATGTGAGGGCAAGGGGTTCAGGGTCTATGCTTACAGTCTTCTCTTCCCCCCATACAGTCTTCTCTTCCCTTCCCCGCATACAGTCTTCTAAGGGTTTCTAAGGGTTTCTTGTGTTTCTGTCGCAGCTTGCATGTGAGGGCAAGGGGTTCAGGGTCTATGCTTGAATGTTGACTGTTTCTTTGTATGTTGTATGTTGAATGTTTTTGTTTGTAGCACACAAGCAATTTTCTGTATGCATTTCAGTGACAGAAAAAACTACGTACACCACCAAATCACTGTCCTGATAGACCATTATCTCTTTTATAATTGTCTGCAGATAATCAGCATGAAAACAACAATCCATATGTATATTTATAGTATAAATAGGTGCTCTAATTGCTCTGATGGTGTATTTATAAATAAGTTAGCCTACAAATAATTAGTCCAACAAAAAAATTATAATGAAAGGTAGGGCCCATGAAATGAACAGATTTTAGAAATTTAGGTAAACATAGGCCTACAAAAATCCACGAAATTTACATACATAGCCCCCCTGTAATGGGGGCTTGAACGCACATGATCAACGAACACCCTATCTAGTGCTCCCCCTGAGTGCATGGTACTCTTCTAGATACGAGTTTGTTGGCAGAACCCAATCCAAACCCTAGCATTCGGATAACGAAGAAAACTACGACCCGTCGGTTTGTGTTTAGACCTTGGATGATTGAATTTCTGCGAAGGTGTTTGAAATTCTTTAAAGTAGCCTTTTGGGGTCAAAAAAGTAGTGGGTATATGGATGAGGTCCTACGGGAGATATTGCCAGTGTTTGAGCATATGGAAGGCCACAAACCCATGTTTGCTTGGTGTGCAAAGGATTGTGAAATGATACAGAAAACTGATGATGTTGCTATATGGGGGAAACCTTTGACAAAGGTGTGGAAAGCATGGCCATCTTGGAATGCCAGTAACACAATCATAGTGGACCACCATGCGCCCAGGGTGGAATGCAATTCACAAGTGAATGTCATAGTCCCCCCCTCATTCTATGTTGCAAATATGAAGGATCTTTCAGAGGACAATGATTACCTTAAGGTGAAATTATGGCCAGCTCTTGGAGGCCTGAATACGCACCAAGATGTTACGAGATTCTGGTGTGCTTTGAATGATTCCGGAAAGCACGCAGGGGTGTGTGAAGTGAACACAACTTTGAGGAGCATTGTGACGCGTCAGCCATGTACACCCTTTGCTGACCCAAGAGTGCCCAAATCTGGAGGTGCGGGGACTTGTGGACTTTAAGTTCACGTACGACATTGTCCCCTCACCTGTAATTTGTTGGATGAGTAATTGAATTAGTCTTGTGGTTGCATGTGTAGGTGCTTCTAGGGAAGGAGGTGCGGGGAGGGGCCCTGAAACCACTGGATAGCAACTCGGAGAACACACTTTGGACCACACGACTGGTTAGCCTGAACCCTAAACTCTGAATGTTGTACAGGTTGGAGTGATAAATGCAATCAGCCCTTTGCGACTCACTACTTTAGTCATGAAAACGTCAGTCATTTGTTCGTCATGTGTTAGTCATTTGTTAGTGCTTTGTTAGTGATTTGTTAGTCGTTTGCAATTCATTAGAAGTAAACGGACCAGCAAGGGGTGAGATTAATCCATATTTGATTGCTATGTGTATGCAGTTCAGTGTCGGGCAATGTGTGAACCTGATGAACCCCCGAAACAACAAACAGAAGGTGGGTAGCGGAAAAATTAGCGGTGTGGGGGGTGCGGACAAATTTCACTTCAAGACCATTCCCGAATTTTGCTACAAGGTGGACGTCAACATTGCGCATTTGGGTGAAGTGCGCCTTCCATACCCACATGAGGCAGGGGACCAATGGGTAGTTGAGGATGTGGTAGGAGGCAACACATTGTGGAATGAAAGGAATTGGAGAGCTGCATGATTTCAGCCACATATCAAGCAGGTAGAAGATGTAGTCCATGAACAATGTGAACCCTCTCCCCCCCATTTGAACATGCCCATGTATTTTGTTTGGACCAGAAGAATAAAACACCATGTAGCACATGTCTTTTCTGCGTGCTTGCCACTGTCATATTGAAAGTGTGGATGTATGTGGTGCACACTGGCTTTAAAAATGTTGTGAATGCAAACTCTGCTTGGTGTGGTGGGGTTACCTGAAACATCGAGCTGCTGCTCCGTGGGATGATTGTTATTGCTGTTTGGTAGGCAATCCCAGCGTGAGATCATTAATTAGTGCAAATGTATGAGTGCACACCTTTTTGCAATGTAGTCATTTCCAGTGCTTTATATTTTTGCAAGGTAGTCGTTTTTGCAAATCCAGTCATTTATTCCAGTGCACTCCGGAACGACTAATCTAAGTTGAGACGTATATCCCCAACACGTGGACACATTGCATACCACAACGACTAAATGAAAGACTGAACAATGAGTCGTTTATTGGGCACATGGCCCCCTGTCTGGACCTGTGACTGGTTTGTAGTTGCCAAAGAGTAGCTGATTAGTCATTTATCATCTAGGTTTGAGGATGACAATACCCCAACACAGACCACGTGGCCACCGCATCATCGTTGAAAATTGCTTATGACTACAAAATGACTACTGTAACGTCCACGTGGACGAATCAGAACACACCACACATCCAGTGTACACGTATGCAGAAGCTTACATAGGCCCCTACCACATGGGGGGGAGGCAAGGCAGCCTGTCGGGCTAGGCTTAGGCCTACGGTGGGGGGTGGCACGTCAGCCGCTGCCCCTCACCGTCACCACACTGTGCCGGGAAACAGGGGGAGGCTGCGAAGGAGCTGGGAAGGTGCCTTCGGGAAAGCGGCAGGTAGATTTTAAAAAAAACCAGAGAGCTCCAGAAGAGAGCTCTCTTTTTCTGCGACAAAGCTACTGCTCTCTCACTTTGAGGAAATGATGAGCTTGGGCTCACAGATTGCCAATGATAATGCGGTTTTTGAACCTGTTGAATTAAACTCACTTTCGCACTCACAAAGGCTTTTCAGGTTTGGATAAAAAATCGACAGTTACGATCATGCATTCCCAAATCTCAAATTTGCAAAGTTTGGGCCTTCTTATAATTATATAAATCCACGAAGCAACACATTCGTGAGTTCTTTGAGCCTGCTTATCTATTACTCACTACGCAATCCCAAGACTGACTTCGCAGAATGTCTGCTCTCAATATAAACGCACTGTCAATCGATCAGGCGTTGCAACAAGAAAATTCACAAATTCAAACCTGCTTTTAAATTAACGACGTAATTCCCAAAACCCAAAACCCTAATCCCAAGATTCTTAGAAAATGAATACTGACAGACAGACCGACAGACAGAAGCACAGAGGAGCTTCAGCTGTGAGGAAGGTTTCTTAATTCTCAAGTTCATAAGTAAGAGGGTATAAAGACATCTGGATCAGTGTTGATTGTCCTTCGTGGAGTAGCAGCTCCTAGATTTCAAAGGAGAAATATAATCCAGCTTACAAGAGCGGCAATTTAGTTCAAAGCAATTTTACAAGCTGCCGCAATTTCTCCTACCAACCTCATATCTAGGTCGCTCCAGATCACAGACTGCCGCTTGTCGCAGATAGAGTAGAGAAAGGAATTGGCATCAATCAACAACACATGATCGCCGCTCCCCTCTGCCCATCAGTAATCCTCCCTGTTGCGTCCCTCTTCGAAATTCCACTCCTCAGATTCCTTCGGCCAATGTGCTAAGTTACATCAGGTGATGCAAGTGGACAGGTGTAGTATACTCCGACGTTAAGCAAACGCAGAAGGGGGTGGTGAAGATCTCGGAGCTCAGAGGTTACATGAGCATCATATTCACCGAAGCTGAATTTCAAGAGTGGAGGTCGGCATTTCGAGAGTTTCGCAGGAGTGCAGGAGTGCCGGAGAGTGCCGGGAGGAGCAGTTCGGAGCAGTGCCGAGGAACCGCCGAAAGCTCAAACTCCTGCTGATGTGGCCCGGCAGTGAGCAGCTGCCAGCCGGAACTGCCTGGTACAAAGGCAGTGCCGCTCCCCTGTGCCACCTGGGAGTGCCGGGTTGCTGCCAGCCGGTAGTGTGGTGGGTGGCAGGCAAGGTCGGCCAATGGCGGGCACCTGTTCGCCTTGCCTGCCACCCATATGGTACGGCCCATAGTTGGCATTTGAGTGACATGGCTGGATGACTAGGAAGACACGTTGGCAATGACATGGCGTGGCGGAGAAGACACGTTGGCAATGACATGGTGTGGCGGAGAAGACACGTTGGCAATGACATGGCGTGGCGGAGAAGACATGTTGGCAATGACATGGCGTGGCGGAGAAGACACGTTGGTAATGACATGGCGATGACAGGACATGATGGCCACGTGACATGATGACATGGAAAGTGAGGCAATGGCGTGGATGGCCTAGTCATCACACTATGACACGTGTGATCCAGGTGTTTATGACTGTCCTATATGACTACAAAATGTATGCTGCCACATTATGTCCTGTACGATTGAATGTCCGTTACAAGTCGTCCATAATAACAGAAACACTATTAGTCATTGTAGTCCGTAATAACAGAAACCGCAGTCGTTAACAGAGTTGTTGTTTGCCGATTTTCTTGTAGTGTGCCAAAATGTAGTCTAGTTTTTTTGTTACAAATTAACAAACCCAGGAAAACACTCGAGGAAGACTTAAAAGATGAGTTGTATATGATCTAGGTGTCACAAATAAGTTTTATTAGGACAAACACAAGGTTATACCACTTGATTTTTGATCTTGGATAATAATTTAGGGTACGACTGGGGATGGATAACTTAGGAATCTCTCCATGTCAGTGCATGCAATTGTGGCGGTCTCTCATGTCACTTTAATTACCCGGGCAATAGACTGACAGTGAGTTCATTTTAATTGGACTAGGTGCCGTGCACAAGTATAGGCAGAATCATCGGCAATAGTCTTTCATCAAAAGCTCATTAAAGTCTTGTTGTACCAAAGCATGCACTTTGGCATAGGCAATAGTCTTTCATTAATTTCTCTTAATATGACTGAAAAAACCTATACAGTAATCCTTACATTTCCCGGCCTCTTAATAGTTACCGATGCAAAAATATGGATAGGCCATTGTCTTTGATAATCCTTCGTGACTATATGCAAAAAGAACATTTCAGGTTATATGCTTAATTCCTCATTTTAATTTGATGTTAAGTTATTATCCCACATTACTCATTTAATAATCTCAATTATTGACCTAGTTTTGCATCTTCTCTTCTCGTGTGTACGTTCTGCTCCCTTTGACATCCAACAATCTTTGGGTAATGACCTTTCACCTTACCAAGGCCATTGTCTTTTCAGTTTCCACTCACCTGAGGGTAGTGGCCTTTCATAAGAGCCCACATACAAACGACTTCCAGCTACAACGATGCCTTTGGTAATTTGTTAATTCTTTTAACAATCTCAAGGCTATGGTTTTTCACAGCTAAGCAATATGGTCATCTCTCTTCTCAGTGGGTTGGCGAACTTAAGTAGTTCAAACCTTGTACAGCCCCTAGCCCACGGACATTTTGGGCTAGCGGCTAACCTAATAGCTAACAATTATGGCTGAAAACGATTCTCGAAAAAAATGGGCTAGCCCAGCTATGGCTAGATCGCGGCTTGAAAAATTATGGGCTAGCCTAGCTATGGCTAGATCGAGGCCTCAAAAAATATGGGCTAGTCCAGCTATGCCTAGATCGAGGCCTCAGATAATATGGGCTAGCCCAGCTAGTTATTAGCTAGCTAAAGATAAGTCATGTAACTCAATTGGCTCAAGCTAAGGCCCAGCCATGTCATCCCTACCACTACCATAAAAATTTTAGGGTTGAGATCATTTGTCCATATCCAAGTGCTTCCAAGTGCAACCGGTTACATGTTTACATCTTTTGATATGTCTTTACTCAAAGTGGGCTATATTCTCTACATTCCTCTAAAAAGATGGGTCGTTCTCTTGAAGTCTTGAACAATAACTTCAACAAGTTCATTCTGAAACTCAACCAGCTCATCTGCAACTAGTAGCCGGTGTGGGAGTCCAATATTCGATGGAAATACGGATCCATTTTCCGAATTTTACCCTGCTCGTATGAGGACAATAGGGTCTCTTAGGGTAAATTAATTGTACTAGGAAATAGGGCATTTTAAATCAGCCTCGCACAATAAAAAGGATTAAAAAGAGTATTATTACCGGTCCGTCAAATTGGATTAGGAGGAGAGAGATGGTTACAACGGACTTATGACGGTTGGGGGAAAACTGTTGGTAAAACCGTTAGTAAAACCGTTGGTAAAAACCGCAGGAAAACGATTGGCAACCGTTTTCCGTTAAAACGAACGGTAACAGGGGAAGGAAGAGGGAGGAAGGATATTTAAGGGTCCCTTCCTTCTCCTCCCCACTTTTTCACAAGAAGAAAAAGATTGTTGAGAGAACGAGTGGTGAGGCTATTTTTTTTCGAGCCGCCAGCAGTTGGATTGCTAGCACGGGTAGATCATTGAGTGCATTTTAAAAACGACGTGCGGCATAATATAGAGAGGATTAAAATCATTTGAAATAAAAATTATAAAGGAATTCCAAATAATAAAGGGGCCATTAAATGTAGACAATCCCATTATAAGTAAGTTAGATGGACATAAAACGTGCGCCATTATTTTTTTGTAAATATAGGGGCTGAAGATAAGGATCCTAGAAGGTGTGTTTAGTATGGTATGTAAGTGGGTTTAGGACTCACGGGGATGAATGATAATTGGGATTTCCGTCTGTCCAAAATTACTTAAAAGTAATATAGAGTACAAAAAATTGCAGTGACTTGGACAATATAAGTAATGGAAGGGTGCAAACAAATGGGCCATTTTTGAAATTTAAGTAATTATAGGGAGGCTTTAATTCAACCCTTGAAGGTAATTAGCCCCAAAACAAAAAACCCCCAGCCGCACGTGGTGCACAAAAATGCCTTAGAGTGATCTACCCGTGATTGCTGGGACTCAGTAATTTCCAGTTACCGGCAGTTGGCTTGCCGGGACTCTGTAGCAGTTAAGCGGAAGAGAGGGAATCCGGAAGAGAGAGAATTTCTGTAGTAAGGCTGAAGTTGAGAGAAGATAGGAGAATGCCGGAAGCACGGGAAGAGGATCGGAGAGAACCCATCCTGGTTCCGCTCAAAGCCCTCATCCCTGCAATTCCAAAGGAGGACGCGGAGCTGCAGGAGCTAGCGGAGGATCTCCGGGTTATGGGTTGCGCGGGGTTGCTCGCCAAACCCTGGAACCTCCGAGCGGAAGATACCCTCCGGGAGTTCAAGTTCGAGAGAGGGAATCAGTGGCTAGGAACCAAGAGGAGGGATCCGGATAGTTGGACTCCGGATGTTTGGAATAGGGTCTACGAGTTTCCGAGGGGAATTGCAGAGGGATGGGCCGGCCGCCGCGATGGCCTGTTCGCCGGAAAGTTTAGAGGGGACGCGGACCCGAAGGACGGCTTTCACCCCGGGAACTGTCGGAACCTTAGAGAGCGGAGGGTATTAGAGTTCCTCCTGCCCATCCTTAACCCGGACAAGCCTAAGCGGATTAGCCTTACCATGGCTAACACCCTGTTCGGTGCTATGTCCGGAGTCCGGCCCGTGAATTGGGGGCTGATAATTCAAGAAATAGTAGGGCGAACCCTCCCCCATATAGGCCGGAAACCCTCCTTCCTCTCCCCCTTCATTCTGCACCTCTATCAACACTTTGACTGCATCACGGCCGAGGAGGAGGACCTGCTGACGATAGCGGCGGACGAGGTCACCTACAAGCTCCATCCGGAAGTCGGAGACCTCGAGACGGAAACTTCCAGCGATCCCATCATTCCGGAAGCGCCTCCCTCTTCACCCGGAAGCCCGCCGCCGACCCTCCAGAGGCCAACCTCTCCTCCCCCTCATTATCATCCGGAACCCGGACCCAGCCGGGAGACCACTTGGCGGAATGTGGATCTCTCCGCTTGGGACTTTCCGGAAAATCCCTTCAAGCGGGTCCAAGAGGGGTTGGAGGATCTGCAGAAACAGTACTACCGGCTGGAACACATCATCCAAGGAGCGAACCAGGCCCTGGACGACTACAGACCCGGAAATATTCTCTGGGAGTTGGCAAAGAGGGCAGACAGGAAGGAGCTTGAGCAAGCCAAGACGGAGAATGCTCACCTCACCGCGCAGGTAACGGCCATGACTCAAGAGTTGAGTCAGAAGAACGAGGAGATCTGGAAGTACCACACGGAGCAGGTAGTGGTCTTCAGTCGGATCCGGGAGCTGGTAGGGCATCCGGCAGAGATCGTCAACAAGGCGCATCTCTACGACCGGATGATGGAGTCCGGAGAACCAGCTTTCGCTAGGCAGACCCTCCCCATCCTCGTGAAATATTCATGGACGATGAAGGATCTCCTAGCGGAGATCCAGAAGGTAGTTCCGCCAAGCGGAACACCCCAACGGGTACTCTATCTGGGTCCGCCTGGGTCACCAACCGGAACTCTCTACGAGGTGGTTGGTGAAGTCGCCATGGTCCAGAATCCGCCAACGGCTGCAGGACCCAGCCAGCAGGGAGGCGGCTCTCAGCCTGCCAGGTTCGGAAGAGCTCCGGAAAGGATCCGCTCTCCCCAGGTGAGGCGGAAGAGCACTGGGTCTGTTAGATCCGGACGAGGCCAGTCCCCTGTTCCGCGGACCTCGGATCGGTCCCGGACTCCGGATAGAGCTCGGACCCCGATACGGCACCAAACTTCGGATCGAGAGGCAACCCCGAGTAGGGGTAAGGCCCCTATGACCCAAGCCTCCCCGTCGTCTCCTCCGGATTGCCAAATGGTGAGCCCATTCCCTCCGCCACCCTCAAGGGCGGCCTCCAACAGGGATCCACGGACTACCTCGATCTCGGGCGGGCAAAATCCGGAACAGCGCACCGGAAGCGGTCCTTCCCCGATCCAGAGCGTCCGGAAGGGAAACACAGTTTCCGGAACACCATGGACAGAAGGAGCAGCGGACTCGGAGGATGAAACTGCCCCTTCTCCAAACATGAGGAGGATGCTTACGCGGCTACAGAAGGCATCGCTGGGAGGGGGTTCATCCGCCGTCAGCGGCCTCGGCAGCCATTCGAAGGAATGAACAGCTCAGAAGAAGCACCGCTCTTCTTAGGTTAGGATGGTAGTTAAATTAGTTAGGCATAATAGAGGTAGGAAGATAGGACTTAGGAGTTTTTGAAAATGAGGAATAAAATTCTCCCTTGGGGTTTTGTCAGCGGAAAATCCGGATCTTGATCCGGGAAATCCGGGAGGACGGAAGCAGTTAGGGTTTTCTTAGCGGCGGCCGCCTGGGCCGCCGCCCTCAGGTTAGGGATTTTTGGGCCTTTACTTAAGGCTCAATAATGAGCTGGGGAGGGGTTCCTTCTCCATTGTTGTATTTTGATTGCTCCTACTCTAATAAACTCTTTAATCTCTCACTCCTTGACTGTCCTTGCTTGATTTTGCGTACGAATGATTCTGAGATTGTTAACGGAGGAGAGAGAGCATGAGGGGATAGGAGTTCCGGATAGGGCATAGGAGAAGAGACCCGGATCAGAACTAGTTATTGCCTTGCGGATCCTCTCTGTGTGTAGTAGGAGGGAAACCTCACTATTCCGGATGGTTGAATAACGTCTAGGCGGGATAGCCGCTGGGAGGATTGGGTAAGATCCGGAAGGGATCCGGACTTGCGCCATCCGAGCTTCTGAAGAGGTCCCACCGCCCTTAGACGGACTAATCTGGAAAGTGGTACGGATCGCCCAGTTAGCTCAGATTGAGTAGAGTCCCAGGAAGTGGTAGCCGGATCGATCCGTCAGAAGGAGGAGGGAAAGACCGGAACAGTTAGGATTCCGGGTTGGAGACCATCTCCGGAGTGTAGTGGGAAGGGAACCTCATTGTTCCGGATGTCTGGGTAACGTCTAGGTGAGATAGCCGTGGGGAGGACTGGGCAAAGATCCGGAAGGGATCCGGACTTGCGCTTGTCGGATCTTCTGAAGAGGTCTTACTGCTTGTGGACGGGACAATCCGGAAAGTGGTACGGATCACCCACTTATCCCGTCGAGTCATATCTCCGGGTGGAATCTGGAATACTCCGGTCGTTGTAGTCCTAAGATATAATCCGGATCTCCCTGTGTGACCTACCAAGACGGATTTGGCCAATCCGGATTGGTCGTGAGGGAATATCCGGATGTGAGGCCAAACCCCCCACCCTTAAGCGTCCGTAGTCCGAGTAGTGGGTTTGGGCTCACATTCCTCCGCGGTATTGGATTTGGACTTGGATGAGTCCATAGTGCAAGGTTCACCCTTCAAGTGGTCTTGGATTTAACTTTGGTCTTTGCTTCCTTTGTCTTGCCATCGCGAGAGTGCTCCACATTCTCCATTAAGTTGTGCACGTGGTTTATTTTTAAAAAGAGGATGCAAGTGTTAAAAAAAACACTATTCTCTATAGTCAATCTCAAATACATTTACTTGTGAAAGCCACACATAACACTAACTAGCATAATGTAACTAACTACTTGTCTATGAGCTAATTAGGTAGGCTATCTACTAAGCTCCTTCATGAACCCATCTCTTTACTTTCTAATTACATAAACCTAGCTCCTTCATAAACCCAGCTCCTTCATAAACCCAGCTTCTTAGCTTCTAACTAAACAAACCCAGCTCCTTCATAAACCCAGGTCCTTCATAAACCCAGCTCTTTACTTTCTAACTAAACAAACCCAGCTCCTTCATAAACCCAGCTCCTTCATGAACCCACAACTTTGTAGTTGTAATCCCCAACTACCTCACTAATTATTCAAGCCCTTAACTAATCTTCCTACCTAATTTCCCTAATTCTACTAACAACCCCTTTCTAATCACACAATTCTTCTCTAATCCTAAAATCCTAAAATCCTAGAGAGGAGAGGGGGAGAGAGAATTTCCTAACTTCACTAAGACTAACTAATCCACACAAGTATATTTTTGCACTCATCACAACATCAAGTGCTCAACTCTTAAACATGGAACTTGCAACCACGTGTATTCAAAACATGAACTTTAAGTACCACAAATTGGAATCATGAATAAACTTTAAAATCCTTCACGTCAACACTAATTCTACCAAGAGGTCAAGCCCTCTTCAAGGCTAACAAGCCTTGGCTCTCAAACTAAAAACTAAGCACACACATGTGCTCCAATATGGCTTCCCACACCCACACTTATAACTCGTGGGGTGCCTTGGAGCACAAAGGAAAGAGAGGATGAGTGAGGGAAGAATGAGGGATTATATAGTAAGCTTGAGGGGGTGAGCACCCTCAAGGCTCACGATAAGCCCTTGAGATTTCCTCCTACTTAGTAGGCGCCAATCCTATCTTCTAAGCCTTCCTCCCTCAAATGATCAACAAGGATCCTAATTCGAACATTTAACTAGCCTTGGCTTTCTACCTACCACACTTTACCAAACTTGGGATGCTTCAACCCAAACTTAGCCTCCTTCGCTTTCCGCCGCCATAACTTTCTCCCCTTACTTTCCCAAATCGTCGCTCACCACTTAATTCAAACCACGATGCTTAACTCGTGATTTGATTGGTGCTTTGAGAATTTGCTTATCCTCCACCTTGCATTCTTCCTTGGGCCTTCCCCATTAAGTGGCCATGATGAGGTGGTCCACTTGTGCGCTCCATGTGATCCTCCATTCATCCCAATTCGAATGCACTTGCCTCTTGAGTCACTTTGGTTGTCTCCATCCATTTGTACTAGCCTACTCACTAACTACTCAATCCAAGTTCTCCTTACCTATCCTCATTCACTCAAATCCTTCCGAAGGTAAAAACACAATAACAACTCACATCCTAGCCTCTTACAACATGGTACTTCTAAGACTAACATTTCACTCTTTTTATATTTTTGTGAAGTAACATGCTACTTCAAAGTGCATCAACTAACGTTTCAAGGGTCTAAGACTAAATGTGGGCACCCTTTTGGGCTCACACCGGACCCCCATCTTATAAGGAACGTCTTCACCGGAAGAAACCAACTATTCTAGAGGGTAGAACGTAGAGGGATAAATATGGACCATAGGGATGAGTAAGTATTATAACTAGGACCTAGAGATACAATCCGGAAAGGCAAACTCCGGAAGAAGAAGAGTTTCCAAAAGACTGGAAGGCCGGAAACCGGGGCTTCCGGAACTTCGGCTAAGGAGTGGAAAATAAGTGGGTACGGAGAGTTCTTGACCTCCTACACTTCACAGAATTCCTGGACGATACTAGGGTCATCCGGACAAAACCGGATTAAGCACTTAAAACCGCCAATCCGGATATTATGGTGTTCGCGTGTTCCCACAACCGGATCTCTGTAACTGGTAGGCGGATCTCACCTGCAACTAATAGTCGGATCTCATTTGTAACTAGTAGCTCAGCAATTCGATTGAGCAAGATCAACTTCATCTGCACATAATAGGATCCAAGACGACTGAGCCAGGATTGATTTTTACATCTACACAAGGCGGCGCTTCAAGGGGCTCTCATCAAAGAACGAGGCAGAGGTAAAGACTACTTGTACTTGTAGAAACTTCCATTCATTGTCCGGAAAGATTTAGGGTTGAGATAATTTGTTTAAATCCAAGTGTTTTCAAGTGCAACCGTTTACATGTTTACATCTTTGGATATGTCTTTATTCAAGTGGGCTATATTCTCTACATTCCTTTAAAATAATGGGTCGTTTTCTTGAAGTCTTGAACAAGAACTTCAACAAGTTCATTCTGAAACTCAACCAACTCATCTGTAGCTAGTAGCCGGATCTCATTGCAACTAGTAGTCGGATCTCTGTAACTAGTAGTTGGATGTCATCTGTAAGTAGTATGTCGCGCACCTCTCCATGAGGAGTGCCCGAAACACCATGGGCACAAGGGGGACCCCGGAGTGACACCCGGGACTTGTGGCGCCGTTGGTGAGAGGGCCCAAGTGATCCTAGTGTGGGTGAGGGCCCTGGGCGTTGGGAACGCCTCCCACCCATGAAGATTAGGAGGCACAAGGGTAAGGCCATGAGTTATGCGTAGCTCATGGCGTGGTGATTCTAGAAAGCTCAAGAACACCTCAATCGGAGGTGTGAGCTAGGAGTTATGGCCATTTGAGTGGGGCGCTGTCCCGGGACAGTGCCCTGGTACAGCAGTGCCTGGGAGTGATTCCCGGGACTGCCAAGGTTCAAACAGGCATAACTTCCCCAAGACTTGCTCAAATGGGGCAAGTGAGGAGTCCATCGGCATCTACGTGAAGCGTAGATGAGGATGAAGTGGTTGGTTGTTATGATCAGACATTATACAAGGAAGTTATGATGGTCTGAAGCTGCTAGGGGGTTCTAGGCCCAGCAGCTAAAGGAAAATGTCCACTTGGCCCCAACTCTTGGTAGAGAGACAAGAGGTTGGTTGACGGTGGGGTAGGGGCCCCGCGTGAAGTCCTAGAGGCTTATATGGATGTGGGTGAGGTGGTGTGGCCTCACCCACCCGAGGCCGAACGGCAAGGCCTCCATGGGCTTTGGCCCATTGTGAGGCCATAGTTGCCTAGTATGGTTCGGGTTGTTGTAGTGTTGCTCCGGCAATGCGATGATCAACATGGGATTGGACTTCCATGGATGGAAGTCCACATCTAGGAATGGGTTACCGATTAAGGGGTGAGTCCCGAAAGCAAAGTAGGAGGGTTGGTTCCCTCCTATGAACTATAAGGTCCGGGGTAGGAGGAGCTAATCATTAGCATGGTGGAATGCGAATGGTTAGCGCTCGTAACCTTTGCTAGAATTGAAAATTGGCAAGATTGTCAAGGGGGGCTAGCAAGGGTTGCGACATAGTAGCTCAACAATTTGATTGAGTGAGGATCAACTTCATCTGCACAAAACATGATCCAATTCAACTGAGCCAGGATTGATTTTTAAATCTGCACAGGGCACTGCTTCAAGGGCTCTCAAAGAACGAGGAGGCAAAGGTAAAGATTACTTGTAAACACTTCAATCCAATCTCAGGGAAAATTTAGGGTTGAGATCATCTCTATAGATCCAAGTGGTTCCAAGTGCAACCGGATACATGTTTACATCTTTGGATATGTGTTTACTCAAGTGGCTATATTCTCTACATTCCTCTAAAATGGTGGGCCGTTCTCTTAAAGTCTTGAACAAAAACTTCAACAGATCAATTCTATAACTAGTAGTCGGATCTCATCTGTAACATACATGGCGATACATATGATTGACCTTGACTAACGATACCTGTGTGAATGTGCATGATCCGGGTAGGCTTCCCAAAGAATTGCGCAAGATCAGAATCTTTGAACTACTTTATTGTGTTGTTGGCATTGTGTATGAATGGATCTGCATGCAGAAGATGCTAGCGTGATTTTTGATTCCAGCAAGGAGCTCATGAGGAGGATAGAGGAGTTCAAGTTGCATCATGTTCATAACAATCTTAAGAATCAAGAGGTTGTACGTATGACGAAGTCAAAGTTAGCCAGCCAATCCATTCTTGAGAAGGCTGGTGTGAGAGTGCAAAACGAGGAAAAAAAATCATTTTTCTTTCGATGTTTGGTTGGCGATTGCTATGCCAGGAAAACTCTCATAAGGATCAGTAAATCATCCACTAGCAATGCAATAGAGCACATTAGGCAAGTGCATGCGGCAGTCTCAGCCAAGACTGTTGCGACTAGCAAGAAGATTGATCAAATTTCGAAGCTTCTTGATACTTCTGAACCATCTTTTGTCAAGGATCCTCAACGATGGTTCACATGCAATATCACTGCTTGGCATTGTGAGCAGCCTTCCCTCGCATTTCAAGCTATGCAATCTGAGCGATGGAAGGTCATCGCTGCAAAATTGCCATGTGGTCCGAATGGCATGGCTCCGATCAACGTTCGCAAGCACCTTATTGAGCATTATATGACAGTCAAGAGCACCATCACTACTGCCTTTGCCATCGGCAAGTCTCAATTCAACATTCCATTTCTAGCAATTCAAATCGATCTTGTCACTACCAAATCATCTAGCATGAAGTTCATTGGTATTCGTGCTTGCATGAATTGTTCCAGGGGCTCTTTAAGCCACAATCTCGCCGTTAGGGAATACAATTCAACCCCAACAGAACGGCGTAATAATTAAGCCTCCGATATTCTCATCAATTGGCTACATGCAGTTCTTGTTGAATTCAATATTGATCTTGACGACATTCTAACTTCTTCGACTAATTTTGGGTCCAACATCAAGCGGGCCCTTGAGGTAGTCTTTAAGACTCTTCGTGAGTGGTGTACCTTGCATCTTCTCAATCTTTCTCTCGTCGATGCCTTCGGGACATGTGTGGACAAGATTAAAAGCAAAATTAAGAAGGCTAGAGCTATTTTCAGTCAAGTCCGACGATTTATTGAGTTTGTCAACAAGTCTGGTATGTTCAAAGCCGTCTTTGATGAGAATGTGAAGGATGTCTTTAAACGTTTTCTAAAGTTGCATAATTCCCCCCAACACCGTTGGTCTGCAATGGAGGACGTCCTTAGTTCACTTATCAAATTCTGGGATGTTTGCATCACTACCACACGCAGTTTGGACCTTGCATTTGATTTGATTGACCTTCGGGATATTTTGATCGAGTTCTTATCCATCATCCATCCTGTAAGGAACGTGCACAAGTTAGCACAGTCAATGAGATCATTCGTTTGTGTTGATGTTTATATTCATTTCGCAAACATGTTTTTCAAATATTCAAAGATTCAAAGACCCATCTTGAGATCCATGATCCGACTTCTATTCCATTTGTTGGATGTCCTCAAGATCCTAAAGCCATAGTATTTCGAAAAACATGGGATTTGAACTTGCTTACTCGGGAAATCCGTGATGATCTTCTGGCTGCAATGTCCAAGCGATTCTACAACCGCTACCATCCATTGCACGCCCTTCGTAGGCCGGTGGATTTTTTTGGTGCATCGCCAAAGAAAACCCAAGCTACAATATCTCGAGTTGATACTCACTTCTCATACTTGTTGGACATGCAAGCGGCTCTTTGCCCAGATCTTTGAGATGGGGTTTTGCTCGAAAAGATGATCATGAAGATGTCTACAGATATTGCCGTTGTGGATTTGCCAAGGGGCTCGATTGACGTGGCGGGCATGATTGAGAAATTTTACGATCTCATCCATGACGGTGTGATTTTGAAAACCATCAAGCGATTGGCGGAGAAGAAAGTTGGGGCGATCATATCCCTTCTCCTGGAGATCAATGATGACCGCGGCCATCTAGTCAAGCGTCGAAAGATAGCATCGGATCCTATAGCATCTAGAGCAATGTTGCAGGATCTCATTGGCGACGCAGTGCACACCAACCAGGAGGAGAGTGAGGAGATGGATATTGAACATGATCTGGTGGCCATGGTGGCGGCCGAGATACACATGTATTTCTCCATCGCCAGTGAGAAATTCCCAGAACCTGGGAATTTGGTTAGTTGGTGGTGGAATGAACGATATAGAATGCCATGTTTGGCGGAAGTAGCCGCCACTTTACTAGCCTCCAAGCCCGGATCGGGTGGGCTAGAATGTGACTTTGGCAATCTAAATGATATCATTACTCCAAAGAGATCATCACTTGGGGGAGGATTTGCAGAGGCATCAATGATGTTGAAGTTGAACAAACATCTAATGCCATACGATCCTGAAAAGTTGATCTTGTTGGATAATTCTAATTGGAAGAATCACATTCCCAAACGCCCTATTTTCGATGAGGAGTTGCAGATAGAGGATGATGACAATTTGTTGGTAGAGAATGATGAGCAACATGTTTTAGATATTGATGACGATGAGTGATTTTGACTGATATGAAATATAATTGTATTGATGAAACAATGTCTCCTTGAATTCATTATATGAGCTACATGAATTAATTTATTAGGTCAGCTAGTCCAACTATATGGCTAAAAACGGTACCCGGAAAAAATGTGCTAGCCCAGCTATGGCTAGATCGAGGCCTCCCAAAATATGGGCTAGCCCAGCTATGGCTAAATCGAGGCCTCAAAAAATGTGGGCTAGCCCAGCTATGGCTAGATTGAGGCCTTAGAAAATATGGGCTAGCCTAGCTATGGCTAGATTGAGGCCTCAAAAAATATGGGCTAGCCTAGCTATGACAAGATTAAGGCCTCAAAAATATGGGCTAGCCCAACTATGGCTAAATCAAGGCCTCAAAAAATGTGGGCTAGCCCAGCTATGGCTAGATCGAGGCCTTAGAAAATATGGGCTAGCCTAGCTATGGCTAGATTGAGGCCTCAAAAAAATATGGGCTAGCCTAGCTATGACAAGCTTAAGGCCTCAAAAATATGGGCTAGCCCAGCTAGCTAAAGGGCTATAAAAGGTGTGAAGTAGTTCTTCTACTTATTTCTAATGATGGCCATAGCCTCCTCATACTCCAATATAGGTGATCATCTCACAATCCTTCGTAAACATAAATAATATCATGCACAAACTCATTTCATGAAGCATTTGTCTAATCAATTGTATTAATCTAAGATAATGAATTTGTATTGCAACTTCTTAGTTCACTCTCTCATTACGGCATGGATTAAATCAAATCCAATCATTTAATAATTTTTTTTTCACTTACTCATGGTCACTCTCCCCAATTTCCACCAGGCCATCATCTATATGAGTACCATAATACAAAATCTCAACATATGGTAAGACTATAGCCAAAATGGAAAGTGACTTGCAGAAAACACCATAGATAATAGTAAAATTAGAGTAAAAAACACTCAATTCAATTGTCCAGACAATAGCATGCATACTTCTTCCTCTCTCTCTCCAGACTAAAAAAAGAGTTTTTTTTTTTCTTTGTAGCCCTCAGGTAACTTCCCACACCTACTTATAATTTTCCTAAGAGACATGTTCTCCGCTGTTGGTGCCGTTTACAATCATGCTATTGTCTCTCACAATCTGGTTTTTGATATCTCAAGTTCTTTGTGTACTCATACCTATTATTTATAAGTGTTTGTGTTCTCAAAAAGTCATTTTCACACTTAAATCCTATTTGGCTTAAAAGAAACTGAAACCAACTAATTATTCTGGTTTACACACCCTCACCCATAACACTATATTCGTTATTTGGAGACTTTTTGTTAATTTTGAGACTATTTAAGGACGTGGCTTTCACATTTATAGGAATGAAAACACTAAAAATATGCTATGTTCCCAATTTTGGAAACAAATAAGAGACTCAAATGCATGGAACTACACATTAACAATAAGAAAATGGGATATATGAAAACATTTGCATATGGAAAATCAATATCATATTTATTGAATAGGGGTTGAAGTACAAAATGCAAGTGGAATATCCAATATTAGGCGAAAGTCCTAGAAACATAATTCCACAACTACATGTATGTTAATATAGCCTATACGTTCGGATCATGATTACGACTCACTACTTTTGCTTTTGCAATACTATTATTAGCATTTACGGCCGTTTCATGTTCCTTTGCTTTCATGGCCTCCATGGCTCTAAAGATCTCGGGTCCGCGGCTGTAACCTTGTTTATTTGTTGACCCCGAATATGCGCCATTTGCCCATATTTGCCGACCCCCTTCCGAATAAGTGGAATACGAATGCGTTTGGGAAACCGAACGTCTTGCACTCTTCCGTAGGGCCAAACAACGATCAGACTCGCAAGAAGCTGTCTTCAGTGTTCGCCTATCCAATGACGAAGTCGATGATGCCCGGCCCACATTCGTGTACATTGGGGTCTGAACAATGACCATAAATATATATAATGAAGTGGGTTAGTATAAGTGGTTACAAGTTACGGATGGAAGTCCGAAAAACCCAAGAAGTTGAAATGCACTAATACACGGAAATCATCAAGGAAAAACTTGAGAATGCCAATAGTTGGGCACCTTCGCCTTTGGGGCGCTGGTTAGAGCTTTTGGGACATCGACGGGTGTAGATACAAGCCCGAGAGGGACGTTCGCAAACGCCGGGACATCAATTTGGGGTTCATCCATGCAAAGGCGTCTGGTCGACCGTGGGTTACGGACGTGCTTCTCACTGCGGAGGGGAGATGGAGATGGACTTGGAGAGTAATTGAGTTTTGCAACCTTTGCAGGAGGGCTATCCACGACTCCGTCTTCAAACCCGGAGTCTTTGGAGTAATCAACAGCAGAGGCAGCATCGACGGCCGAATATTGGAATAGTGAAGGCATTGCAACGTCGCTCATACCAAGGGAAAGGGAGCCGGTGTCTGCCTGAGATGCAGACATGCCATTGACGACACTTTTGGGTGCTTGGTGAGGCAACTAAGACACAAAAATACATTACAAAGATAAGGGGAGAAATGTTAGATATTTACATGGAGAGTCCAAGTACAAACCCAAAATCATCAAAGTTTTCATATTAATTTATTGAGTCTAGCGTAGCCGTACAATCTCCTAAATTCCTCATCTTGTGGGCCTAGAGGCCTATTGCCAATTGGGTTGGAGAGCACAAAATCCGGGACACTTCCGGGGTGATAGGCAAGCCTCCTAATGTAGGGTCCTAGTTCACTCTCTAGAAAGTTGTCATTTCTATCGCTTTCCCAAGGATCCGGGAATATGCAATTGCCCGGGGGATTGAGAATACTCTTTGCCGGGCTGTCGTCAATGAGGAGTGTGTTATCCGGGGTGGGCCAACAACCGTGGGGAACCCCCTCCAACATAGGGACGCCCACCCAGAGGTTCTTCCTCAGGACCTTTAAGAATTGAGGCCCACGACCTCCTCCAACCTTGGGTACAATATTGCCACTACGGTCATAGAGGTCATCGCAGTGTTCTTGACCGAGAAGCAAGCATGGCATTGCGAGTTCTCGGAAAAGGAAACCGACGATGGCCTTCGTGTTGTCCATGAGCATAGAGCTCCAGATGATGACATGGGCGAAGCCAAGGACCTCACGAAGGAAGCTCCTCAAACCGGGGCGGGCACGTACAACCTTCTTATTTATGAGAGTATCGAAATGTCCGCCGTAATCCATGTCTTGTGGACTACGGAAGGGCCCCTTGGACGCACTATTCGAGATATGTTTGGATTGACAAAGCACCCCATTGAGGTCAAATATTATGAACGGTTTCATCATGGGCGCGCTTGGTTTTCCCGCGGGGTTGCGACATATCTCCGACGGACCCTGTGATGGAACATTCTATCTAGGTAAATGGTACTACTCAAGAAAACCAATTGACAAGCATGGATAAACTCAACACAAATTATAAGGCCAAAAATAATCCGAACCATCCAGTTGAAAAATTGGTATTAATGTAATTGGTGATATACATTTGGTGAATAATATACATTGTCGCAAAAAATATCTGTTGAAGTTAATGGAATCTATGCTAACAAAATTGTATCCACCCGCCGGGCGAAGTCGAGGATTGAACTCGATAATATACACACGCCACGAAGGAGGCAGACAAGGAAGTTTTGGACGCGCGTCCGTAACGTGGGAGGCATGCTCAAAGGTTGATTACCTCTTCAAGGGCGAGGTCCGCGCCAGCAGTGCCTCCCTCACCTGGCCCCGTCATGGGCACAGGATCCGGACGCGCGTCCGCAAAATTGTCCAGATCTTCGACCACCAACAAGGTGTCTCCAGCCGCTTGCGACCCTTGAGTATCCACGTAAGGCTGATCCTCATCTGTGGAGTCTTGGCTGCCCCGCATATGTACATCTTCATCGCCGATGGGGGCATTGCCTTCATTGACATCTGTCTCGGCGGCACCCGCCATGTCACGTGCCGGTATCTCCTCCACTCCTGTAGGATGAGAGGAGGGCTCCTCTGGAGTGGCGACAACAAGGGGAGAGGGCGGGACAATCAACGCGGGGGCTGGATAAGCATGCTCGGGTATATACACCGCATGGCTACTAGACGGAGGCCGCATGAGAGTGGGGGGCATAGACATGACGGCATCGGGAGCTGTATAGACTACAGGGGGTCTTGCCTGCAAGCTCTGCATCAGGCTCATAAATTGTTGACTTTGGGCCAAGAACTGTTGATTTTGGGCCATGAGATCGGCGTGCCTTCGAGCAGACTCCAACCTAGCTTGCTCCATCTCAGCTTGGATGGCGGCCATCTTTTTGGCGTGCTCCTCGTTAGCTTCTCGAAGCCGTTGGTCAAGCTCTTCCTTCATTCGCCTCTCCATCTTCTCGTCCAATTCGGACACTGACATCGGCTCTTTCTTCACCTTGCCAGGTTCTGTAGGCAAGGCAGAGATGGCATTGTGAATCCTAATCTCATCCTCGTCTTCATCGGAGAGCTCCAAGACCGCGCCTTCAGGGTATTCGTTGTATGGCGTCTTGTTCCTCTTTCGTCGACTCTCACGATATAGAGAGATATCAGGCCTCAATATCAACTCCAGCACATCCCTCCCCTCCATAGGGGGTAGATCTGAATGTTGAGATCCCCCTCCAGATGAAGCGGTGCATCCGCCTTCTGCCGCAAGGTCCACATCCTTCTCGGCCATAACTCCTGGAGCACGAGATGGACCCGCAGTTGAGGGAAATCCAACTCGAGAGGTGGGAGTCCCAAAAGGTGAGAGAACAGGGGTATGAGGGACCCTTATCGGAGTGAAGTTCACGCGTGCCTCCTGCGCATCCGTGTCGTCTGTTCCCAGCAGGAAAACACTTGGATTAATTGGGTCGCGAACAAGGCCGTGTAAAGGCTCCTGTGTGGAGGGTTGCGCTCTTGGGGAACTGGGATCTTGGTCCTCTTCAGGGTCTGTCTCCATTCCGGGCATTGCCTCTTCTCTAGAAGAAAGAGGCACAACAGGATGGGGTGTAAGGACGTCCATGATGTCCTGGATATCCATTTTGGAGGCCATTACCCTGTGAGTATGGGCGTCATCGTAGTCGGAATCCTGCACAAAAGAATTCACCTGCAAGCCAAGCATCTGGACCATAACAAGAAAATTAGATAAGAACAATAGTGGTGATTGCATATAAATGAGGCTAGATGTCAACACGTTATACGGACGCGCGTCCGTAAAACCACCACTCAAAAGTTGGACAATTTTACGGACGCACGGTCGTAAAATTCACATGCACCTGATACTGGGTTTTTACGGACGCGCGTCCGTAAAATAACTATGCAAAAGATAGGTGGGTTGAAAGACAAACAAATACTCACCAGTGCTGCATACATAAACTTCGTGCCTCCGAAGACGTTGTAAACTGTCTCACTCATGACAGTTAAAGCCTTCAAGACCCCTATATAAAAGTCCATCCGGAGCTCGAACGCCGGATAGATTGCATGCATTGTCTCCTCAACAAGCTCCTTGGGATGTGGTGGCGGCAACGAATAGACTTTCCTGAACACCTCGTGTGGTTTAATGGGCAATCGCCCAGTTGGGGAAGACTTGCGTGTTAAGAAATAAAGCTGCACAGCTCCCACTTGCTTCACCCCCCTTGCCTCTTGAATGAAAGTGATCCCTTCTGTCTTCGCTGGGATGTAGGTGTTGTGGTACATATCGTATTCGAGGTCCATCGTTGATGTGTACAGATGGACAATGGATGTGGACCTCTCTTGCTCTACAATCCATAACCACACATGAGGCTCGAAGAGGGCAGGCGAGCGATAGCTCTTGAAGGCTTTTAAGAAGGGCTCGTAGAAGGGTGCTCCCGCAACGTCTTGCTTCCATGCTCCGGGAATTGCACGAAAATCAAAAATGGCGAAAGGGCAACCCCTGGGGTCATCTCTCACAGAGGCTCTTGAAGCATGGGTGTCCCATGCGCCGAACTTCATGCCCTTTGCGACCGTGCAGAATCTTGCAAACCCTCCAAATTTCGCGTTCTTTTTCCTATCGAGAAAGTGAACATACAACCCTGCCTCCCTCTCGTCGATGGATCCCTTCTTTTTGTTCCTTCTGGATCGTTGGGCAAGGAAGGATGATGCCCCTCTTATCAAAGCTCGCATTGAGACGCCATTGATGTGGTATTCACCCTTCAGCTTCCTCCAATTCTCCCACACGATCTCACCATCACTATTAATGAGGTTGTGGGTGGGTAGCAATTTGCTAATCTCCCTTACAGCCATGGTCTTCTTCTTTCTGTAATCGCACCATTCCTTAATGTGGTACGTGGATGGCTTCATGTGCTTCGGCCGCTTCAGAAAGATTTTGGGATAGGGCAGAGTTCTTCTAGGAGTTTCTAGAAGAATGTGTTCTGCTGCCTTGTACAGCTCCGAGTCCATCAATCCTTGGAGGGGACGAAAGAACTCTCGTAGGATTGGTGGTACCTTAACTTTTGAGTCGCTCTTGTAGGTGTTCTCCGTATATGGATTGACAAGGTCGCCGTTGTTGTGGGCATCGAAAAGTCGCAACCATATTGACCACGTCTCTTCTGTTGCAGTGATGAGCTTGAGTTCGCCTTTTAATTCATGCACTGTTTTCATGCCGCTTGTCTTCATGTCTATACTCGAGAACTTTGTCAATATGGCATTGCTGAATGTCTGCAAGAGGCGCGAATTGCAAGAAATCAGAACATTGAATTCAGTACAAATTAAATTCAAATATTTGAATCAGTGGGAGGAGAAGGGCCACATTTACGGACGCACGTCCGTAAATCTATTTGAGTAACATACCTGCCATTTTGGGTTCTTCACGACAGCATTATCTCTTTCTTTTGGGGGACATTCGTGCTCCACCCACAAGGTCCTCCCAGCCACGATGTTGGCTGCCCATGAAGCCTCGAACTGCCTCACTTTATTCCCCTGGTTCATGAAGGCAGATATTGCTATGAGTTGGTTCGAGTCCTTGGAATGCACGACGAATGCCTTCCAATATCGGATTGTCTCCTTTAATGGGCTTTTCCACTCGTCGTCTTCAAGGAGAGCTTTTGCAGCCATTACACTATGTTGGCCGTCGACAATGTAGAACTCTCCATTCTTGAGAATCGGCCAATTCTTTTCGTTGACTTCAACGATAGGATCCTTTGGTGTCACACAAATGGTTTGCATATCAAACTTGGGGTTGTTCATGATGTTGTTCATTTGCCACCATACACCGCTTTCTTCTTTTGCTCTGGTATTCATACTTTCGGTGCCCTTGTGGCATTTGTAGACGTCTACTTCGAAAGTAAAATACATGCCAAGGGGCCAGCATCCCTTCGTCTTCTCATCGAACTCTTGGAATATTTTTGTTGAGAGTTCGGCGTCAGGGCGTTGACCCTTTTTGAGGAGTGGAGCGACAGTCAGTGTAGAGCTGACATCCGGACCCTCTGTTAGTCCAGAGTCCATCTGCCAGTGAGAGCGTTTACTCGCTTGTCTGCTCCCTCTTGATGCACCACTCTGCGAGGGCCTTGAGGATTCCGGCACTGGTTTAGGCACACGCTTGGGTCGTTCAGGAACGACTTGTTTTTTCTTATCTTTCCCCTTTCTGGCCTCTAGCAAGGCTCCATTTACTCTTGTTACATTGTTCAAGAGTCGTCCAAGCCGCTTACCCGTCCAAGGTGCATTGCATGCATAGTCTTGGAACTCCGTCTGGAGATTGAAGCAAGCCGCATCTGTACTAGCATTCTCACACTCATTTTTGTTGAAGGGGTGGTAGGATTCGTGCAAAATGAAAGTGACCCGATCTTCTTTCTTCTCAAGGTCTATTACTACATAATCCCTTTGTGCCACTGCACACTCTACTGTCCACGATTTAAGCTTTATCCACTTCTCAGCTTCATCTATGTCCGTCTTCATTTGATATGCAAATCTAAGCACAAATATTTCTTTCTCGTCCTTTTCTACCAATACTGTCCAATTATCCACAATTTCATCTTGTGGCTTGTAATGGTCGTTGGGACTTATGTCTTTGATGGCTTCTGGTAGCGGAGGAATGAGAGCTTCTGCGAACATCTCAATTGCATGTCTCTTTTTAGATGCCATCTGCAAATGATAAGATAGATAAGTTAGAATTCTTGGCAAAAGATATAGATCATACTTTACGAACGTGCGTTCGTAAAGTTTTCCAAATTGTCTCAATTATATTTTTGGATCCAAATGAAAAGATACATTTCTTCCAAATACGCATAACGCGTATATTATATATACTCAAATATCTCTATAAGTTACGGACGCGCGTCCGTAAACTTCGCAAAGATAGTATGGTGGTAAATATCAATGTATTCAAGTTACGGTTAATATTTTTTTGAGAGTCTTGTTTCACACCTACATTTTTTGAGAGTCTTGTTTCTCACCTACATATATTTTTGAGAGTCTTGTTTCTCACCTACACAAAGATCCACAAAGTTTACGGACGCGCGTCCGTAAACTTTGAGTATTATAAAGGCTATTTTAATATGCCTAATATTACAATATTTGGCTTCGTTTGCGTAATATATTGTTTGAGAGGCTTGTCTCTCACCTACCCAAAGATCCACAAAGTTTACGGACGCGCGTCCGTAAACTTTGAGTATTATAAAGGCTATTTTAATATGCCTAATATTACAATATTTGGCTTCGTTTGCGTAATATGTTGTTTGAGAGGCTTGTCTCTCACCTACCCAAAGATCCACAAAGTTTACAGACGCGCGTCCGTAAACTTTGAGTATTATAAAGGCTATTTTAATATGCCTAATATTACAATATTTGGCTTCGTTTGCGTAATATGTTGTTTGAGAGGCTTGTCTCTCACCTACACAAAGATCCACAAAGTTTACGGACGCGCGTCCGTAAACTTTGAGGATTATAAAGGCTATTGTAATGTTTGCGTATTCCAATGTTTTCATTAATGCTCCGTGTTTTTCGGGACTTTACCTTGTCGTCCAATATGGTTTTGCCCTCCAAATAAGAATGCAATCTTACTTCACTGCAATAGCAAACACTGCACTGCAGATTGACAACATAAGGCACTTTCAGAACACTGACATGTCCATAACTAAATGATTCTTAGAATGTAGCCATAGACAAAGTACTAAACAAATTCAGAATTCCTTGAAACTGGAATCTCACATTCTGTCATGCTAACCTTAAGCCCTAAACCACAACAACCCAAAATTGCAATCATACAAAATGCAATTGCAATGTTCTAAAAAACTTACCTTTCTAGAGTGTTTGCTCCTAAACCACAACTAGCTGCTCCTGCTGCAGCTAATACCAACTGCAAATGAACAATAAAATTGAGGTCAGAAACCTCTAGTAATTCAATGTGCACATGCATGATTCAACATTGAGAACTACTCAAAAAAGTTGCTCATAAATCAGATTCATGCAACACAAGTGAAAGGAAACTATTGATTTGTATGCAAAAAATATAATGAACTACATGGTGAAGCTACAACTGAAACCCTAATGAGCAACATCTGAAACACTAATTACCCTTGCAACAACTGAGATCAACAACTGAAAACAACCTAATGAGCAGTAGCAAGCAACAATGAGCATCCTAATGATCTAATGAGCAGCAAGCAAGCAAGCAGCAAGCAAAACTTACTAATGAGCTAATGAGCTAATAAGCAAATGAGCAGCAAACAAGGAGAACTTACTCTAGCTCTGACGCGCGTCAGCAATTGACCAATAAGAATGAGTTTTGCATTGTGAGGAAAGAGAAGCAAGACCAGCAAGGGAAGCAAGAGAAGAGAGAGAAGAAAGTGAAGATAAGGGTAAGAAGCAAGAGAAACAAGAGAAGAAAGTGAAGAGAAGCAAAAGAAGCAAAAGAAGATGAGCAGATGAGCAAGAGAAGATGAGAAGTTGAGCAAGAGAAGATGAGCAAGAGAAGAAGAGAAGATGAGCAAGAGAAGATGAGCAAGAGCAGATGAGCAAGAGAAGATGAGCAAATGAGCAAGAGAAGCAAGAGCAGATGAGCAAGATAAACAAGATAAACAAGATAAACAAGAGTTGCAAGAGAAGGAAGCAAAAGCACGAAGAGGAGGGCAAAAGGGAGCTGGTGTACTTTGAAACCCTATAACCCTAAAGCAAGAGAAGCAAGAGCAACAGTAGAAGGAACGGAAGGAAGAGATGATAGAGAAGGAAGGAAAAGCACGAAGAGCGAGGGCGAAAGGGTGCTGGAGTACTTGGAACCCTAAAACAATGGCGTGCCTCCACGTGTCCCTACCCCAAACGTCGCGCCCAATCGCCGGCCTATACCCTTACGTGGCATCACCCTACTGGTCTATATTTGGTATTGAAATAGGGGTTTAATTTATACTTAGTTTGGTGATTTTATTATCATATTATGTCATAATAACATCTTATGTTTATGCTAAGGCAAGTTAAAAGTCACACTAAATGTCACTCTAAATATAAAATGAGCCATCTCGTTGCCTCTTCTCTTCACTTTTGATAATGAGTGAAATATTCATACGAGCTCTAGAAAGTATTCATTATTTTAGGAAATTATATTAGGGTGTGAGGTTGAGTAAATTATTATGTCATTGTCAACAATTAAATGACATCAATAATAATAATAATATCATTTTGGAACTCCAAACAATGAGAGAAACTAACTACAATTTCTAGTGTGGCCTCTATGGAGAGTGGGGGAGCACCTTTCATTAAAACCTAGAATCACGTGCGTTCACTGCATACTCTAAAAACCCCCTAATATATACAAGTGATTTTTTGTGAAATGAAGTAATACACATACAATTGCAACAATAAATATACAAGCGACAATATGTATACACAAAAAAACATCCATTCATATATATTAGTCATTACTCGGGGGGGCAGTGTGTTAAAAAAATAAGGATATAGGGGGGTATTACTTTCAATTCTCTTATTTTTTTCACATGCTATCATTATATAAATTTCTACTTTGGGTTAATAGAAAAATGGCTTGCATTACTTATAATTCCAAATTACCAATTATTCCATACCCTATACTACTTTAAAGATGTCCAGTGCCATTTTTGATACCCTATATTACTCTTAAGTCCATTTATAATTTTTTGCCCCCATGTTTTTAAAATACCCTATCATTTGTTTGCACGTATATTGCTACTCCAACCAATGACTACCCCCCCCCCCCCCGAGAGTCATTAACATAAGTATACAAATGCAATTATTGTCTCTAAGTCTACCATGGAATGATCAATAAGATCATATGTCCACTTGTTGTTAGCCCCTTTTGATACCAACATAAACCAATCTCCACGTTTGATGGACGGTCCATCAAGTCAAATGGATCCCTATACTCCACCCAACGATTACCAAACTTCCTCCGCATCCTATAAACTCTCCCAACAAACCAAACCTTATGAAAACTTATCCAATATGAACACTTATGATATATAGTATAGTAACAATACCATACAAGTACAATTATTCTATACTTTTTAAAGGCCTTCCATATATGTACGTAACTATAAATTATAACATGTATACCATATGTATATGCAATACGGCAAGGTCCAAATCAATACCCCTCCTGTGCACTCACGTATAACTCGTACATGTTTAGTACAGTGCACCCCCCGAGCTATGGAGGGGACTCTATATTTCGAGAATAGTAATAATATTCAATAAAAGGATGTCTTGTTGATTAACTTCAGTATAAGAATTCTTTTTCTTCTCAAAGGTGGGATTCAAATGCAATTGGGGCAATATACCAATTGGCCACAAATTCTCATGAAACTTTGCCAAGAAATACTTGTGAATCCCTCAATTATCGCAATAAGTTGTGAAACGCAATTAACAAAACCGAAACATCGAGATATGGGGAGAATTCATATGCTTGTAATACCTTAAACAACATTACGGATTAATTCAATCCCTCCACACATAGGTCTAAGCTTGTATTAAAACAAAATGCATGGGTATGTGTTGAATGTACATCCCTCTTGTACATTAAACAACCTTTCGGATCCATCCAATCCTTCCACACATAGGCCTCAGCTTGTATTATCGCTTATAAGTAGTAGCAAACTTGTTTATATTTGGAGTTTTCTTTCGGTGGTGAGTTGTGTTTAGGACTCGATTATAGAATACCAATATACGATCTTCAAAACCTTTCATCAAAAGTATATGTTTAAAGCAAATGGTTTAAAGCCAAAGAAAGATTTAAAAAAATGAAAGGTAAGGTTACCCCTAAATTTGCTTCACATTTGAAATGTTTATGGTTTTATTTTACAAAATTTAAAGGTAGTCATATAGTTTTGAATTACTTCCACTTAAGGCTACACATGTATTGGGAGTTATTCAGTTAACCATGCGTACCGTATGTCGTTGTGTTTGTTCAGGGGTGGGCGGTTATAGGGTATAGGGTATAGGGTATAGGGTATAGGGTATAGGGTATAGGGTATAGTGTTTAGGGTTTAGGGTTTAGGGTTTAGGATTTAGGGTACCACGTATGAACTAATGAGAGTATCCCCCTTCTGTCACCAACTTAAAATTGCTTGCCTTTATAATATTTGGATACCCAACCCTCCCCTTCTCTCCATTATGGTTTGTTGGGCTCATAATGTTACTTAGAACAACAACTGCTATTGTTTGAGTCAATATTGTAGATAATGTACATGGGGTACTAAAAATTGTTTTTTGTCTCACGTATAGTACATTAAGAATGCTAGTATTATTTTTTTTGAAATAAATGTTGATGTATTGAAGGGGGCCCTAAAGTTAAGAGAGGAAATTGAGAATATTGATTTTAAAGCAACCCATAGTGCCTATGACAATAGATGTGCTATTTTCATGGCATCTAGGCGCTCAAAGTTTGTGTACGTATTAGTATAATTATGTATAGGTGTGTAAAAGTGGGTAAATTAAACGGGTTGGATGGTAGGGTGGTGGCAAATGTAATTACTAGTTTAAATGCTAGATGAGAGGAGATAACATGATATTGGAGTGAATATCATTACATCGTATGCAAAACAATAAAATAGATGCTAGTTTAATTTTGAATGACACGTATTTTTATACTCCATGTACTATTGTTGTTGTTGTGGTTGATGTTTCACACGACACTATAATTTTCTGTCTCCTAGTTCTACAATGACCTCTCAATATTAGGTACTTCAATATTATAAACCACCCCTCAACAATGTTCAATGCTCATATATTATTAGCCTATTTTCTTTGTTGTCCACCATAAATACGTAGATGCCTTTTTCTTTGTCATTATGTGGACTCATCGTCTATGCATGTTGTCCACTATGAATACACATTCCATTGTAAGGCTGGCACACGGAATGTAGTAATGTTAGGTTTTTATTTATAGGACGTAGATGGTGGCTAGTATCCTATGTTGGAAAACGGATCCAAGGGAAACGATCAGTACTTAAGGGGACACCCCTCCACCAAGGGACTCTTTTTGCATCTCAGATGTGGGTTGCGCTGCTTGGACCCTTGTAGTGTTCTGGATGTTTATTTCGTGCAGGTACAGATCCTATTGCAATGGACCTTTTATACCCTAAACACTAAATTCCAAGCCATAAACCCATTAGTGGAGCCAATTTTATGTGGATTGCACTGTCTGGATCCTTATAGTGATTGATTTTTGTTTATGGCAAGTATCGTTCCTGGTGAAATGGTCCTATTATGGCGCCGCAAATCACGGAGGTTTACGGACGTGCGTCCGTAAACCTTAAACCTCTTGCTTGGTTGGATATCTATTTCTGTGAGAATTGCACTTGAGCTATTTCATGTACATTGAGGTTTACGGACGCGCGTCCGTAAACCTTAAACCTCTTGCTTGATTGGATATCTATTGTTGTGAGAATTATACTTCAGCTATTTCATGTACATTGAGGTTTACGGACGCGCGTCCGTAAACCTTAAACCTCTTGCTTGATTGGATATCTATTGTTGTGAGAATTATACTTCAGCTATTTCATGTACATTAAGGTTTACGGACGCGCGTCCGTAAACCTTAAACCTCTTGCTTGATTGGATATCTATTGCAGTGAGAATTATACTTGACCTATTTCATCTACATTGAGGTTTACGGACGCGCGTCCGTAAACTTTTGCACCTTTTTGTTCCATTGTTCGGTATTGCACCTGAGCTGACATCATGACCACTTGCCATGTATAGTATACCAACGAGACTGTATTGTCATGAAAATTTTCTGACTCACGTCCAGTAACCTAAACCTATTTGTGCTAGTAATGAGGTACAGAGAGGTTTACGGACGCGCATCCGTAAACCTGCAAACCTTTGGTTCCATACTTTTCACTATGTGCCATGTAGAATATTACATTGAGACTGTACGGTCAATGGAGGTATAAGATCCCTAAACCCTAAGCTTACATCACCCTATGTGTCATAGTATAATATTTTGACATTCATAATACACAGTAGGAACCTGGCACCTGGACATCTTGGTTTCCTAAACCTCTGTGTGTCTTGCACAACACTGACTTTTGACATTCAGATGTTTGCGGACGCACGTCCGTATACCTATGTTGTATAATTTGCGAAAACATTTGCGCATGATATTGACCTCTTTGACCACGAAGAGATTTACGGGTGCGCGCCCATAAAACTGTCATGTTTTTGTTGTCTGGACCTTTCCGCCGACTATGAACAAATAAAGACATATGTATGCGCGTGCTTGCACTGATAATGTTGTTACATGGAGATATACGTACGCGCGTTCGTATACCAATGTGTCTTTGTTTCCAGGCCATGAAATCCACTATTGTTGACATTGTGTTTCATTGACAATAAGCGTTAGGACTATCCATGACATTTATTGAATGGGATATTTTGACATACTCTTCATGTGGGTCACTTGTAGTGGCCATGGATTCCAACGTCCGAGATAGTGCATTCGAGTTCTCTTCGGAAGCGTCAAGCTATGCTAGCGAATTTGAAGGTGTCATGGAACATGAAACTACAATTGGTGTCGCCAATGCAGAGGATGATTTCATACCAACATGTGAGGGTTATTCGCGGGAACAATGGATTGATCTTGATGTTGTCATAGTCAATGGATACGGCGTCCCCGTGGCCAATGGTGTTTGTAGGAACTCAAATCCTATGGACTGTATTGATGCAAATCCCCTTGGGGAGGAAGATGTTGGGGTGTGCATTTTGAACTCCTTACATCCATTGGAAGTACCTCCTGGTTGGAGATTCTCTCTTCGTCGATGGCCGTTGCGAAGTGTTCTTCACGATGGTGTCAGCTTGTGGAATCATGCACGTCGTTTTGAGGAAATACAAAAGACTTTGTTCGCCACAATGCGTCCTAGACAAGGTCGGCGTAAATATGATTCCGTTCGCGTGCCCCGTGAACCCACGCAACGTCGTCGAGATCTAACATTGGGAGACACATCTATTAGGTCCGTAGCAACAAAGGATTGTTGTGCAAAAATGTGTTGCCAACTATTTTCCCGTGACAAAATCAAATCTTTGAGACAAGAGATGTGGCTTGCGGACTTTCGGATGCGATCTGCAAAGAAACTTGAAGTCCATCGCAACATGCACTTTGATGCCGAAGGTCGTAAGGTTGTGACCTTGGAAAATATAGAGGTATGCTGCACGGCATGGTACATTATACATGCAGTTTCAAAGGCAGATTTTTATAGGTTCCGGAACTACTCGCTGCAAGGACGGCGTTCTCGGTTCCATGGCAACTCTGGTACAAAGAAGCCCAGGGAGGCAACACTCCAAGCAACTGTAACACTATCAACCATCATTATGCCATTAGCAGATGCGATGCCACACAAGACACGGACTCTGCCGTCGGGGGAAAAGATTGTCCAGATGGTTTTGCCTACAGGGACAAAATGGAAGAACATACTTATGGATGTTAATGAGGTTGGCGAAAATGCTGGATGTGGGCCGATTTCGTTGTCAAAATTGAGTGTGATCAAGAATCAACAATTTGCAGAGTACATTACGAAGAGGCCTGGGGATAAGTTTGCTAGGTGTTCTGCTTGTGAGAAATACAAGGGCCTTCGAGATGTACATCCCATAGGGACTGAGTCGCACAATAGACATCAACGGAAATACATTGAGCATGTCAACAACCAAGAGGCACACCGTCAAGACTACTACAAGAATCGCGCATTATCGATAATGAGGCCGAATGAGGTTTTGACAATCATTCATGACAAAATGGACCATGCGAAGACTGCGTGCCCTTGTTATGCACGGAAAATAAAGGCTACAGATGGATATTTCAAGCTCCCAATATCTGTCACAGGTTCGTTGGTTTTCACATTTTTTTTGCGAACCCACATGCTCATCGTTAAGAGTTACGGATGTACATCCGTAAGTGTTTGTTCATTTTCTTGGCCTGCTTGCGGAAAAATTGAATTTTCTTATCATAAATGATATTGGAATGTACTTCTCATTTGTATGTCTTAATTCAGGTATGATCGCACATGGCCATGTGGACGTCAAGTATGCACATTATGGCTTGGATTTCTATCCAGGCGACGCCAATCATACCGTAGGGTCTTTTGCAAAACTTCTACGAGATCTTGAGAGTCCGCCAACATCATCCTCTCGCGCTCTTTTTGTTGGATGTGGAACAACACCGATTTATGAGGCTGTGCTAGAGGGGAAAGAAGTATGTCTATCGTCACTGCAAGAACCGCCTGAACAAACCGTTCTTGCTAAACCTTTGCCTCCAACTCTACATGTGCAACTGGACAATTGTGCCAAAGACAACAAATGTCGATACGTGTTTTGTTTTTGGTCATTGCTCGTAGCCAAGGGCATTTTCAAAGAAGTGTTTGTGTCTTTTTTGATGGTTGGCCACACGCATGATGACATTGACGCTTCATTTGGACGTTGGAGTATGAAGTTGCACGAGGAGGATTTTCCGACGATTCCTCTTCTCATGAAATCATACATGGATTTGGATAATGTGCCAGTCATCCCGCATTTGATTGAAGAAGTGCCCGATTTCAAAGCGTTTATCGAACCATTCATTCTTAAGGGAGGTGACCGTTTAGTGGGCCATACCAAGGCTCAACAATTCCGATTCTATATGCGTGATGATGGTTTGCCGGCCATGCAATTCAAAGTTTTGTGCACTTCCCCGGATTGGGGTCCAGAGGAAGGGATACTCGTATGGCGCCAAAACGAAGAAGGCAAATGTATGCTACCTGATGGGGAGCCGAAGCCTTGCAAACCCAACCCCATGAGGAATGGACCAGAAATCATCAAAGGTATATCCGGATTCATCCAATATTGGAAAGAATTGTGCGAGGAAGACATCACAAGGCGTGTTCGGGATACCCACGAACCATTGATTACGTACTGGGATCGCATTCGCTCAGCATTGCTAGCACCCGATGTCGAAACACATTCATGTTTGACACAAGGTTTTTGGCCACAAAGCCGAGTGACAATCGTGGAATCTGAGGCCATGTTCTTCGACAATGGGGACATCCGTGAAGAGTTCGCAGCGGACGACCATTATGTTGGCCCAGCTCGTAATCGTCCGGCTCCATCATTTCGTGTGGCTGTTGATTGCTACGAAGGGTATATGATCCTCGTACGTCCTGGAGATGAGGAGCACCCTAAACCGATTTGGTTGGTAAAAGCATTGTCATCACCAAATTTTGTTCCAACTAGCCCAAATTTTCATCAAATTGAGGTGGAATATTGCCGTCCCAGCACCAAAGATCAAAATGTGCTCCGCACATATTTAGGGTGGGACACCAAAAAAGGTTTCAAATGGACAATGGACTCAGCATACGAACCAATATGGATAAACACAGATACCATACTTTGTGCTTGGAAACCACGCAAAGGTTCCAAATCAGAGACAATGACCATCCCCCAAAAACATATAGATTTTGCCAAAGACAACTTGGCACGTATTGCTGCTGCAGAAAACGATGTCGAGAATGGAAATGAAGCTGAAGATGAAGATGGAGAATGATATTGACGTAGGGTTGGACCACAATTATTTGAAATGTGTCTTGGTTTTTCATGAAATATATGACATTGGGGTCGAATACTATATTAGACACATTTTATAGCAATTTTATAGATTACAATTATATATCATGATTGTATTGATTTACGGATGTGGAATCCAACTTCACATGCGCTATCAAATGTTTTTTATATGTTTGTGTTTACGGATGTGGAGTCCAAACTATATAATTATATTGCAGATGTTAATTTGCAATTTCTTATACACACTGTCAAATTATTTTAATATTGTTGCGTTTGGGATGTGCCGTTCAATTCACCCACAATTGGCTAAGATGTTATGTTTGGGATACGCATCCAAGAGTCCCTAGATATAAAATCAGATGGCTATTTATAGATTCATTAATTTTGTTCAATACAAAATCAAAAATACAAAATAATTGTGAATTTGTGACATTGGAATATTGTGTTGGCGTAGTTTTGATTATCCCCCAAATAATTACTATATTTAGAAACATATATATTCATCACATATGGATCTTTCGAACATTATGTTGCCATTGTTCCCCATGTTCCCTACGTTCACAATATTCGCATCCGAAACTACGGGTCCAATTTATTTTGAGACTTTCCAAAGTCTCCAATTAACGAATATAGTGTTCCATGGAACTTCACTCTTATGTCCACTTACCTTAGTTGAAATATTCATCGTCCTTGTGTGAACTTGTCATGCTTTTAGGAGCTTTGATTGAGCAATCTAGTGCCTTCTATCTACGGCAATCATATTGGTGCTTTTCGATAAAGTTAGTTTGGTACACACATTAATGTCCTTTGGCAATGGGAGGGAGCATTTGTAGGCATACAAAAATGCTTGCCACCCCCTCTCATGGAACTTGACTCTTATGGTCACTTACCTTAATTGAAATATTCATCGTCCTTGTGTGAACTTGTCAAGCTTTTAGGAACTTTGGTTGAACAGGGCCATGCCTTATATCTATGGCAATCATATTGGTCCTTTTGGATGAATTTTGTTTAGTACACACATTCATGTCCTTTGGCAATGGAAGGGAGCATTTACATGCATACAAAAATGCACTAGGTAAGTGTGCATTGCGAGCTTGACCTAGTGGGAAGAGTTGTATATTAAGTACACCAAAATATTTCATTTAAAAAGTATTATAGTGGCATTTTTTTTTGCCATAGGAGCTTTGATGAACAATCTAGTGCCTTCTATCTATGACAATCATATTGGTCCTTTTTGATGAAGTTTGTTTGGTAAACACATTCATGTCCTTTGGCAAAGGGAGGGAGCCGTTGTAGGCATACAAAAGTGCTTGCCAACCCCTCCCATGGAACTTGACTCTTATATCCACTTACCTTAGTTGAAATATTCATCTTCCTTGTATGAACTTGTCAAGCTTTTAGGAGGTTTAATCGAACTCAAGTAGCTCTTCTACTTATTTCTAATAATGGCCATAGCCTCCTCATACTCCAATGTAGGTGATCATCTCACAATCCTTTGTAAACAAAAATAATATCATGCACAAACTATAACCTTTTCCTTATTACTCAAAATCAATCCCTTCAAGACAATTCTTCACAATAACATGATTGGTTATGATTAGACCAGATCCATCGTATAAGCACTTGTCTAATCAATTGTATCAATCTAAGATAATGAATTTGTATTGCAACTTCTCAGTTCACTCTCTCATTACGGCATGGATTAACTCAAATCCAATCACTTAATAAATTTTTTTTTCACTTACTCATGGTCACTCTCTCCAATTTCTATCAGGCCATCGTCTATATGAAACACTATATTCGTTAAATTGAGACTTTCTCTAGTCTCAAATTAATATATGGATCAAACAACATTCCGTGTTCCGAAACTATATTGCGAACAATCTCAAATATATTATATGTTCTAATATCCCAAATCTATGGGGTGTGGACATAAGCAGATATGGTAGAGCACTCAACACCAACTTCATCAACAAAAACACTTTGGGTAGAGCACTCCAAACTAGTTTCACCCAAGAAACATATAAAATGATTTCTATTATTAGCATGGTCAATAAAATATAGACATTGCAACATACAAAGTACATGCAATAAATGCATTTTTCTTCAATGGAAAATTTAGTCCCAAACTTAATAAAAAAATGAACTTCACAACTGTATTGAAATATAGTAAATGGATATTCATCCAACCCCAAACAATATAGCATTCGCAAGTTCTACCCAAACTTTGCCCCAAGTTTGAGGAGCACACATATGAGTAATATATATTCGTCGAATTACATATTACACTATAATCATGCTAACACAATCCTACCAACTTCTCATTCAACGTGGGTTGCTTCTTCTGCGATCCGAGCAAGGTTGTCTTTTGCAAAAGTCATGTACTTTTGAGGGATGGACACTGATCCACTATGATTTTTCCGTGGTTTCCATGCTATGAATATGGAATCTGTATCTACCCAAGATGGACCGTGCTCAGAATCCACCTTCCACCGAAAGTGTTGGTTTGTATCCCAGCCTGTATAATGCCGAACAACATCTTCATTCCGTGCTGTCGGTCGGTAGTACTCTACTTGTATTTGTCGAAAATGAGGGCTGGAAGTTACAAAATTTGGTTTCGACAAAGCTCTTGCCACCCACACTGGCTTTGCATATGTTTCATCTCCAGGACGCAAAATGAGCATATAACCTTCATGACAATCCACTGCAATGCGGAAAGATGGTGGCGGACGACTACTAGCAGGCCCCACGTAATGGTCGTCCACATCAAACTCCTCTCGAACCTCTCCATTTCCCAAAAGACTAGCCTCCGAAGCTTGTACATTGACACGTGTTTGTGGCCAAAACCCATGCCTTAAAGTAAGGGGTGTATCTTGATGAAGGTTTGCCAAAGCACCACGAACACGTGTCCAATATTGTATCCAACTTCCGTAACGAAGCCAACACGATCCACCAACATCCGCTACCCTCAAACTCTCCCAATATTGTATGAAGCCTGATATGCCTTTACAAATGTCGCGACCCTTGCTAGTTTTTCTCCACTTAGCTCAATCGCTTTCCAACTCTAGCAAGTGTCCCGAGCGCTAACCTGCACATCCCACGCACATGCATGGTTAGCTTTCAAAACCGCGGACCTTCAATCCCATATTTGGTCACCAAACCCTCCTACACATGCATTCGGGACTCTTTCCCCTTAGTAGGTAACCCATCGCTAAGGTGGACTTCCATCCATGGAAGTCCACTCCCTACTTGGTCATAGTGTTGCTAGGACAACACTACAACCACCCGGAGCACATTGCCAAGTATGCTCCGGGGGGGTCGGTCGGCAAAGCCGCCTCACCCATATAAGCCTCTAGGACTTTTGGCGGGGCCCCTCCCCCACCGTCAACATCCCTTTTGTCTCTCTACCAAGAGTTGGGGCCAAGTAGACATTTTCCCTTAGCCGTTGGGTCTAGAAGCCTCCCTGCAGCTTCAGACCTTCATAACTTCCACGTGCGGTCTCTGAATCTAACAACCAACCACTCTATCGTCATCTACATTTCACGTAGATCCCTATGGACACCTCACTTGCCCTATTCGGGCAAGTATTGAGGAAGTTATGCCTGTTTAAACCTTTGCAGTCCCGGGAGCCACTCCCAGGCCCCTGCTGTTCCAGGGCGCTGTCCCGGGACAGCATCCCACTCAAAGTGCCATATCTCCTAGCTCACACCTCAGATTGAGGTGTTCTTTAGCATTCTAGAATCGGGACGCCATAAGCTACTCATAGCTTATGGCTTTACCCTCATGACTCCTAGTCTTTGTGGGTGGGAGGCGTTCTAAACGCCCGGGGCCCTCACCCACATTAGGATCACTTGGTCCCTCTCACCAATGGCGTCACAAGTCCCGGGTGTCACTCCGGGGTCCCCCTTGTGCCCATGGTGTTGCGGGCACTCCTCATGGAGAGGTGCGCGACAACAAATGTCCTCCAAATTCTTCATTAGTATTGGTTTGCAAGGCTTAGGCTCTCCGTCAGGCAACATCGTCCTTCCCTCCCCATCAACACGCCATACAAGGAGACCCTCCGGCGGGCTCCAGTCTTGTGACGTGCACAACAACTTGTATTGCATGGCGGGGACACCATCGTCACGCACGTAGAACCAAAATTGTTGTGCATTCGTATGTCCGATCAATCGGTGAGCTCCGCTTCGAATATACGGTTCTATAAATGCCTTGAAGTCTGGAACCTCCTCGATCATATGGGGGATGACGGGAATGTTCTCCAAATCCATGTACAACTTCATCAACAATGGGATTGTCGGAAAATCCTCCTCGCGCAACTTCATGCTCCACCGCCCAAAAGATGCATCGATATCATCGTGCGTGTGGCCTACCAATAGAAAGGACACAAAAACCTCCTTGAAAATGCCTTTTGCAACCAACAACGACCAATATGCAAAAACATATCTATTTTTATTGTCCTTTGCACAATTGTCCAATTGGACACGCAGAGTTGGGGGCAAATTCTTGGCAATCACATCTTCACTTGGTGGCTCCAGCAAGGAGTGCACGCATACATCTCTTCCATCCAAGACCGCTTCATATAGAGGTGTTGATCCCGAGTTTTCAAATAACAATCTTGATGAATAGGACGGCGGTTTCTCCAAATCACGTAAAAGCTTTGCAAATGACCCTATCGTGTGGTTTGAATCCGCCGGATACAAATCAAGAGCATAATGAGCATACTTGACATCACCATGTCCATGTGCAATCATCCCTGTAAAGCCAACCCAATGGTTTAATATTCAACTATAACACCAAAAAAATCACATGGTGTACATCTATGGCCCCAAGTACAAACCTAAAGCACAAATTTGTGTTTAGGTAATGCAATGCAATTGTTATCGAAATCACCTGTAACCGATACAGGAAGCTTAAAAAGGCCGTCCGTGGCTTTGATTCGATTTGCAAAACATGGTGAGGCTGTTTTGGCATGGTCCATTTTGTCATGGATGATTGTAAGGACCTCCAAAGGCCTAGAGATGGACAAAGCTCTATTTGTGTAGTAATCATTACGGTGTGCCTCTTGCATGTTCACATGCTTGAAATAGTTCATTTGATGTGCGGCATAGGACTCTGTCCCCATCGTGTGTGCATCTCGAAGGCGTTTCAACTTCTCGCATTTGGAACAACGGGCAAATTTGTTGCCTCGTCTTTTTGTGATGTATTCGCTAAAGTGAGATTTTTTTATTACACTCAGTTTCGACAACGAAATAGGGTCCAACCCAGCCTTCTCGCCAACTGCGTTTACGTCCAACAATATGTCTTTCCATTTCGTGCCTGTAGGAAGAACCTTCTCCACAACCTTTTCACCGGTTGCGAGTGTGCGTGTTTTGTGCGGCATTGCATCGGCAAGGGGGACAATGATGGTTGCCAGAGTGACGGTTGCTTGTCTCGTTGCTTCCCTTGGTTTCTTTAAGCCCGTATTCCCATGGTGACGGGACCGGCGGCCTTCCTTGGCATACGCGGCTTGTCTATAAAATTCCGCTTTCGACACACCGTGAATGATGTACCATGCGGTACAACACACGTCTATGCTCTCAAGGGTGATGACCTTGCGACCCACTCCGTTCACATGTATCGCCCTATGGACATCAAGCTTTTTGGTGGATCTTAGACGGAAATCTCCAAGCCACATTTCCTCGCGGATGGCCTTCAATTTATCCCTTGGGAACAATTGGCAACAACGATGTACACAACAATCCTTTGTGGCAACTTCTCTAATGGACTCCTCACAAAGCAACCTTTGACGTTTACACTCATTTGCAGACGGAGTAGGACGTGCCAATGTATCGTACTTCCGTAGGCCTTTGCGTGGCCGAATGTTTGCTTGGAGCTCTTCTTGGATTTGGATGTGTCGTCGCTCATGCTCATGCAAATTAACCCCATCAATTGTCACATTCCTCAACGGCCACCTTCGCAACGAGAACCTATGAGTTGGATTCACTTCAGAATGTACGAGTGATTCCAATATAACAACTCCAACGTCCTCGGTGCCAAGGGGGTTTTCATCAATGCAATCTTGTGGATGTGTGTTACGACAAATACCCTCCGCCACAGCAACTCCACTGTCATTAACAAGTACTACATCCAAATTCACCCATGAAGCTCGTGAAAGCCCAACACATTCCACAGTGGGGCAAGAAGGGGCAGATGGCGAAGGACTCCCCAAGTCACCTTCATCTGCACTGTCATCAAAACTATCCTCCCCAACAATGTCTAGCTCATCCCCAGACGTAGATTGGGTGTTTGCCCATGTCGTCAGAGAAGGAATCCCCTCTTCCACCAACTCCCTCCATTGCGCCTACACACATGGAAAGAATGTAAGGGTCCAAAAGAATCAAATATCGGAAAATGCAAGACACCATGATCAATGGGGACACCGAGGATGAAGACATTTCCAACACAACTACAATGTGAACTCCCAACACTGTGTGCAAGTCCAAAACAAGTTCCAGAAATTATTTTGGTGCGGGTTTGGGTCGACCGGCCCAAACCTCATAAGGGTTGGACTGAACCCCTAACACACTGGGGTAGGGGTTTGGGTCGACCGACCCAAACCTCACAAGGGTGCATCCACCCACACCAGGTAGGGGTTTGGGTCGGTCGACCCAAACCTGATAAGGGTCAGGAAAAAACCCTAACACACTGGGGTAGGGGTTTGGGTCGACCGACCCAAACCTCACAAGGGTGCATCCACCCACACCAGGTAGGGGTTTGGGTCGGTCGACCCAAACCTGACAAGGGTCAGAAAAAAAAACCCTAACACACTGGGGTAGGGGTTTGGGTCGACCGACCCAAACTTCACAAGGGTACATCCACCCACACCAGGTAGGGGTTTGGGTCGGTCGACCCAAACTTGATAAGGGTCAGGAAAAAACCCTAACACACTCGGGTAGGGGTTTGGGTCGACCGACCCAAACCTCACAAGGGTGCATCCACCCACACCAGGTAGTGGTTTGGGTCGGTCGACCCAAACCTGACAAGGGTCAGAAAAAAACCCTAACACACTGGAGTAGGGGTTTGGGTCGACCGACCCAAACCTCACAAGGGTACATCCACCCACACCACGTAGGGGTTTGGGTCGGTCGACCCAAACCTGATAAGGGTCAGGAAAAAACCCTAACACACTGGGGGTAGGGGTTTGGGTCGACCGACCCAAACCTCACAAGAGTACATCCACCCACACCATGTAGTGGTTTGGGTCGGTCGACCCAAACCTGATAAGGGTCAGGAAAAAAACCCTAAGACACTGGGGTAGGGGTTTGGGTCGACCGACCCAAACCTCACAAGGGTCAGACATAAACCCTAACACACTAGTGGACAGGTTTGGGTCGGTCGACCCAAACCTGATAAGGGTCAGACAAAAACCCTAACACACTGGGGTTGGGGTTTGGGTCGACCGACCTAAACATGTTAAGGGTCAGACATAAACCCTAACACACTAGTGGACAGGTTTGGGTCGGTCGACCCAAACCTCATAGGGTCAGACTCAAAACCCGCCAACACTAGTGTAAAGGTGAAGGTTCGCCCAAGTACACCACAAAATCCGGCGTATAATGCGGCGGATATTGCGTGGTGTGTTGAATTTGAGCTCATTGCAAAGTTCACGGTGGGCTTGCATGGTGTGGATAGGTGCTCATGAACTTGCATGCTATGGATAAGTGCTCATGAACGGCAACATGCACGAACCTTGAAGTACAGCTCCTACTAAGAGTTCTCTCTACGAATTCGACAGCGGGAGAAGAGAAAAAAAGGACCGACTTTTGGGGGGTGCGCCCCTTTATACTATCCACCTCCGCTTCCCAGACTTAGTCATTGGATGCCTTCCCCGCCTTCTTCTCTTGCAGAGGTTATTTCAAACCTCCTGACAGAATTCCCCGTTTTCTGTTTATAATAGAAAAATGCGCATCTATCAATGCCTCTATGATACCCTAGCCGTCATATGACTTAGTCTATGTTATTTAATCTATTTGTTTTGTTTTGTGTGGATATGACATACGCCATTGGGAGGAAGGGTGGCGGCCACATTAATTTTTTCAAGTATCATCAAGGTATATTTTAACCAATATGTAGACCCAAACACAACTCCATTCAATGCTTTCAAGTGTAAACCTATTTAGGTGGGGTTTGGGCCATTTGGAGGCTGCAATTATGAGAGAGTTTCCAAGGCTTGAGGCCATTGTCATGATGAATAGAATTATTTATTTGTCCCCCCTAAACCCTAAACCCTAGAACCTTGCTCTATTATCTCGCATGCAAGAGTGGCAATGATGAACGTATGTGGACGTTGTTAAGGGGATACTAACTACCAATGTCCCTTTCTAGTTCAATCTTTTAATGTTACTTGAATCCATCCTCAAGTTCACTTCAAGTTTACTAATGTGTGAGAGCAAAACATCCAAGATTGGACCCTAAACCCTTATAACATCCACAACATGAAATACGCATTGACTAAATACAAAACCAATTAGGATATCATGTTTAAACGTCCCATATAACATATTAACATGATCAAGATTGTATTTACTATGACCTTCCGATTAGACTCTTCTTCATATTATGCAAACAATATCTGTTATATCTTCCTCCATTATCTAATACACGTGGAGAGAACAATGAATAACAACATGATGTTGTGCTTCTCCGATTTACTTTTACATGACATTCCATATATTAAATACATCATGAACGATGGTTTATTAGCGACTAATATGTGATTCCCTAAAGTGAGCGAAACATCCAAAGTTGGACCCCTAGCCCCTATTAACATCCACAATATTTCATGTTATTTGAATAAACACACGACCAATCAATATATCGCGTTTAAACGTCTCGAATAACAAATTAACATAATCAACATCGTCTTCACTATAACCTTCCTATAAGACTCTTCTCACGAGTAAGACAATGTTATACATTGACATTGGATAGATTAATATGTTATAACCCTATCTCCTATCTCCTATCTCCTAAACCCTAAACCCTAAACACCAAATGTAGTTGTGGTTCACTGATGCCCCCATATACAAACAACATCTATTTTATCTTGCGCCATCATCTAATATACATGGAAGGAACAGGGAATAACAACATGATTGCTTGAATGGCTTCATTTGATGTTGTGCTTATCCCATTTACTCTTATATCACAATCTATATATTAAATAAATCATGAACCATGATTTATTGGCGACTATGTGATTCGTGAAAGTCACGATCTAAGGGATGTACTTAAAACTTGAGCATGTTCGCATTTTCAAATAAGGATCGTGCATTTCAAAACCCTTGCAAAATGCAGTTGGGGAAGGTATTCATTTATTAGGCTCCACACTCAATTATTCTAAATTGTTCCACATGTTGGGGGGTGTGGGTAATCTTTTTTTTTTTCATTCAATATCGTGTGAATTGTTGGCATCATTGGTAAGGACTAAATGTGAATGGTTACATCGTTAAATATAACGCAATTATATGGTTTAAATTTTCTAACATGCTCAAACAAAAGAGAAACCAATGCCTTCAATGATTTTGGAAAATTTAGGGTATGGTGTCATGTAAGTAGGGGATAAGTATTAGTTTAGCATAAAGTTTTGTTGTAAGAATGCGCTGGCTATATAAATGGTTAGTTTTGTAGAATAACACATTTTATGTAGCACCTTAGGGTACTCCATAGTTCTTTTGAAAAAACTAATAAGGGTTTAGAGCAGGGTCCAAAAGAACCTAAACCCTAAAATTCGCTAATTTGAGATTTTCTCTTCTCTCAAATTAATATATGGACCACAACAACATAGTGTAATGTTTGGGTCGTCCTACCTAAACCATCTTCATATGAGATCTTAATTGCGTTCTTGATATGAACACCCGCTTCAAAGTATTTGCATCTTACAACATTCTCCAATGTACGTGCGATTTTATCCATGTTCTTATATTTGTAACTTTCTCAAAATGCCGAAAAAATCCCAAATTAACGAATATACCGATTAAAACAAATGCAGCCTACAAAATTAGTGACTTAGCCTATAAAATTTTGAAAGTGTAGGACAAAGAGCCTATGGACAATTTAAAAACATAGGATATCAACCTATGTGATAAAAACATTTAGGAAATTTTGCCTAAATTTTTTTTAAAAGAAAGGATTTTAGCCATTCATCCTTCTTCAAATTGGGAAATTAGTTGGCCTAAGTACATATCTTTAGGCTATATCTTGCAGGAAGAGTAGAGGTTGAATGAGAACATGGTGAGAACTTTCACCCTTAAACTCATTTGAATTTTAGCAACCTAGGCTTTCAAAACTTATAATCAACTCTTTAAAAAAGACTTGGTTAATCCTTGGCCTTCAAACGTGGTGAAAGGCTGAGCCAGGTTCGATTCCTGCCAACTTGAAGGATCCCACTTAGTACTCAAATTTTGATTTTAAAACCTACAACATTAAAAGATATGAAGGATTTTAACCTACTAAAATTTAGTTTTGAGGCAATTGGCGAGGAACTTACAAACTCAAAAGGTTTTCAACTTACAAAAAGTTGATATTGTAGAATGCAACCTATGCTATGAGGCAAATAGCCTATGTACTCTTAAAGAGGTAGGCCCGCTAAGGGTTTAGAGTCAAGCGTTATGATTTAGGTTTTAGGGTTCCCTATAACCCTGTTTCCGTGGGTGCCCTAATCCTGTGGGCACCCTATTCATGCGGTTGGGGGCCAATGCCCGAGGTAAACAAAACCCCAACCGTCGCATTTCTCATTTCTTTCTTTCTCTCTCTCTCTCTCTCCGCGCCTCGCTTGGAAGCGCCGCCTCTCCTGAAGCGCCGCGGCGAATCAGGCTTGGTGTAGGTTAACCCTTCATTCTCCCGTGTTCATTGCTTTCTTCTGCATCTTCTTTTCCCTCCTTTCTTTTGCTCTTCAATAGAATAGCCCTTGTGCAATCTTAGAAGTTAGGAAGAGTTTTGAAAGAAACAGAAACATACGGAGGAAGGTTTTAGAGCGTGAGAGTGAAGGAAGTTAGCAAAAGAGTGTTGAAGAGTATTGGAAAGTGCTGAAGGAAGTTAGTAGAACATTCGGTAGTAGATAAAGCTTCGGTTTGGGAGGTCCAGGTGTTTGTACTGGAAGTTTTAGGAGTGCTTGTGAAATTCAAGAGTTCTTTAAGAGTATCAAGAGTTGTTTGAGAGTTTTCGAAGTCGTTTGAGAGATTCAATAGTTTTGTGAGGGATTCAGGAGTGGGTTTAGACATTTCGAAGTCTTTTGAGAGGTTTAGTAGTTGTGTGTGAGATTCAGGAGTTGGTTTGGACATTTCGAAGGCTTTTGAGAGGTTTAGTAGTTGTGTGTGAGATTCAGGAGTTGGTTTAGACATTTCGAAGTCTTTTGAGAGATTCAGTAGTTCTGTGTGAGATTCAGGAGTTGGTTGAGAGATCCAAGAGCTATTTGAGAGAGTTGATACTTGTTTGAAAGTTTCTCATTGAACTTTCTCACAGTTTGTTTGATATTGAGAATTATTGGAAGAACAACCTGCTCTACTCCAAATTGTCTGCACAACATCTTTGAAAGGTATTGTGTTTTATTTTAACCAATATGTGTTTGTATATTCACGGTTTTGTAGCATACACAATGCATAAGCATTGTATATGCTAGATGCCAAGTTTAAAAAATATATTAAAATAATATTGTTTGGGGAGACGACCCAAACACAGCCTCTTGTTTGGGTCAACCGACCCAAACATAGCCCCAAACACAGCCCCTTGCTTGGGTCGCTCAACCCAAACACAAAACAAAGCATCATGTTTGGGCCGAACGACCAAAATATAACACAAAGCATCATGTTTGGGTCGAACGACCCAAACTAAGTCTTCTAATTATAAACTCATAAAGAAATCCATGATTTTTGCATCAATATAAAATTCACATCAACCCAAAATAATAATCAAGGAATGTATCAAGGAAAAGTATCAAGGAATCCTGCATGTCACAAACAATATAAAATGCAAATCCACCCAATAATCACAACATTCTTATTATCATTACAAATGATGCTGAAATATATAAATACACAATCCACCTAAACCTATTCATGTCGTAGATGTTTGGGTCGAACGACCGAAACTAACTTTGCGCATTATTTTCTTACAGATGGCTCCAAAGAAAAGACCCGGCGAAAGGTGGTTCATGCCTGCGCCGGACATGTTGTGGCAGGAGCACGAAACCCCGCAGGATGACTCCTATTCCCCTAAGGACGGGCTTGTCCTCGCTTGGTCTATTCAAGTAGTCAAAACCTCAACATACAAAATGATTTTTGTTGTCAAGGTGGGAACCGTGGAGAAACACACCTGGGCGACTCTTACGGGATGGGAGGTCGCATCGGTACAGTCTCTTGGAGACTATACCGACGTCATCCTCGAGAACTCGGCTGTGCAGAACGCGCATATGTTCATGCACCAGTTCTCCGAGCCTTTCGACGCACTCTATGCAAGAGAGTCCTGTGTTGAACCGGAAGTTATCAAGCCGGAGACAATATTTATCGATGGGAGTACATCGAATACCAAGGTCTCAAGCCGGTTCACAAAACTAAAACATGCAATAACCGTGCTGAACAGGGGCCTGCAAAGCAAAACCAAATCACAGCAACCTGTGAGGCGGAAAGCTCCCACAGAGGAAGGAGCAGGGTTGTCAAGACCTCAATCGGTGAGGATGCCGCTACCAGTACCGGCTGACTCTCGTAGGACCACTCCCTCCCAAACACCTACGAATAGTGAGACCCCTACACCTTCTGGGAGCCGTCAAACAACTCCATCCAAGAGGGCGAGAGAGTCATCTGTGATGACTGACGAGCCAGTCTCACCGGAGTTGCGCATGCCGAAGCCCGGCGAAGAGGTGGATGCAGGGGAGCTGCAGAAAATCGTGAACAATTTCACGACGAAATGCTCCCACTGTTTTTTCATGGGCAGGGATTTCAAGTTCGACGTGAACATCAGCCAGTGCCATCTAGCGCCACCGGAGAAGTGTGTCCGGGCAAAGGAGGACGCCTACGTTGACTGGATAATCGCGCAGATCGTTTGCGAGCAATTTAAAGACGACAGCCAAACGATTGTAGTGATGCCACAGGGTCTCAAGAAAATGCCTACACCTGAAATGTGGCCAACAATTCAGAAGGGCGATTTTTGGCTGATAGACGGCCAACACAGCGTGGAGGCATCCAAGAAAATCCAACTCATGAATGAGTGGGACGATCCCAACAATCAGAAGGAAAAGCTGAAGGTTTGAAAGGCACTGGTGGTGTGGTTTGACGACGAGACCAAGCTCAGCGACATCTCCCGGTACTTCAATATGGGAAACAAGAAGAGGGCCTACCAAACTTCCTGGATAAGGAATATCATGGCCTCGCGGGAGGTGTGGGAGTTCTATGGTAGGCCTCCCAAGAAGAGGGAGAATGCGAAGGACAAGAATCCCAAGTGGGAGGTGAGTATTGTTTGGGTCGACCGACCCAAACTCCTGGTGCAGTCTTGTGTTTTTTTAGTTTGGGTCGATCGACCCAAACAACTGTTGCAGTCTTGTGTTTTTTTTCAGTTTGGGTCGACCGACCCAAACTCTTGTTGTAGATGTTGGTCATGATATGGTTTGGAAATCACATGTACTTAACTAACACGCATTCAAATGTTATGTTTTGTTCACGTGTAGGATTTCAAATACCAAATGATCAACAAATTCTCCTCCATTGATAATTCGAGCCACAAGCAGAAGAAATACAGCGACCTCAAGGGGGAGATTTACTTGATTACAGCATCGGACTCAGTTTGGAGGAAGTGGAAAACCGTGTTTGAAAAGCACGAAACGGGGGATTTGATCGACCCCGACACTGGCATTTTCTTCAGCCAAACCTCGTGCTTCAAGCAGATGAAGCCTCTCGTGAGAGAGTTCTTTAGAACTCTTCAAGGGCTGTCAGAGACGGAGGTGGAGAAGGCGGCATCGCACATTCTGCACGTGGCACCCACGGCCAAGAGGTGTTGGGTGCACCCGAAGATTGTCTTCGTAAAGCCCAAATCCTTCGTTCCTTCATGCTACACCATGAAGGAATGGACGGAGAACAGGAAAAAGAAGACGACTATCGTGCAGGAGCTGCATAAATTGGTGCTAGAGAGGAATATTGTCGTGGACGGCGAGGTTCATGGGGCTAACTGGAGAGCATTCAAAGATGAATATAAGTTCACCAGTGCCTCCATGGTGGCTCTAATAAGGGAAGCGGGGGACGACTTCTTGCGGGCCAAGATGGTGAAGGGTGGGAAGAACCGGGCGCTTCCGGATCACACAGCGTGTGCGTTCTCGAACTTCATCAAGGAGAAGAAGATTGTCCAGTTTGAAGGGGACGCTTACTTCAACCTTGTCACCTTCGAGCCTTTGAAAATTCAGGGCTGGCCAAGTCAAGACGCCAGAATGGCGATAAGGACGAAAGCAAGGGACCGCTTTCCTTTTGGGATGATTGATTTTAGAAATATTCCTGGAAGCTCATTTGAGGGCACGATAAGCACCCTCTTCTACGACCCCTTCTTAACTAAGTTCGTCGATTATGCAAGCCCTAAGTTCAGGGAGGTAGATATCTGGCTTTGGATAGTCGAGGATAGAAGGGCAGAGCAGGTGTACGAGCTTGTCCGAAAACTGCAGCCGGAGTATGCAGTGCCCAAGTCTCACTACATCGCCGCACCGGCGGAGGGGGCTTACACGACGTTGAAGGACAAGAAGACCAAGTTCGTCAACGTCTTGTGTTTGTACTTCGTGTACAAAGCGGAGTTGCTGAAGGTGCCAAACCACCCTATATCCCGGATGGACAAACTCTTCCAAGTTCCAGAAGGGTTGGGTGCGAACAAGTGCCTCTACGACGAGGCTAAATATGCGAACTATCCTGCAGATGAGCTGCGGATGGAATTTTACATGAGAATGATGAGGACGCTGACAAGGAGAGGGGACTGCATCTTCAATGTCTTCGGAGGCTCAAAACCTGTCTATGCTGCTATGGTAAGTGACTTTCTATAGCTCGTAAGCAGTTTGGGTCGACCGACCCAAACTAGGCTCTTTGCAGGTTTGGGTCGATCGACCCAAACTACACATTGTACTTAGTCTTGTTTATGTGATTGCCTCGACAAATTCTAATTTCCCTATAACTTGGATTGTGTAGATGTCGGGGCTGAATATATACTCCTACATAGAGGATGGCGATCTGCCATTTTACAGGGTGCAGAAATTGCTGGCGAAGAAGATGGACATCCTCGATTGGATCCCGGGTAGCTACGTCGACGAGGTTGTTCAGGGTGGCGAAAACCCTCTTAATAGGGTGAGGCGCATCAACCCGGAGGAAATGGCCATGAGGGCCACGACCCAAGTTCCCGAACCTCTAGTCGGGTTGCATCCGGGCAATCCGTCCCGCACAGAAGGTGGCGAGGTTGAGGAGGAGGAGGAGGAAGAAGAGGAACACGAGGAGGCGGAGAAGGAAGGCGACGTCGAGGAAGGGGCAACGGGCTTCACGCAACAATCCGAAGCCCCTCAACGGAAGAAGGCGATGTGGGCGGCAACCCCGCAGAGTAAGCTCGTGCCCGTCCTGACTGTGGACGATGCACGGGACATGTACTCCAGGGACGCCACCGCGACGTTCAGGGAGAGGAGGAAGTTAAAGGGGAAGAAGTTGTATGGCGACTACTCTGTGGAGGAGACCATTGCCATAAGTAGCGAGGACGACGATGACATTGAGCTCGCCAAACGGCTAAGATCAGATCCCCCGTCCCCGACAGCGTTCGCTGGCATGGTTAGGGTGAAGCCCAAGGTCCTGACTGTGGAGGAGGCGAACGAGAAGATGAGGAGGGACGAGGAGCAGCGAGTCCGCCTGCAGAAGGCTGCCGCGGAAGAACCCTCAATGCGGAACGAGGTCGCAGAGCTGAGGGCTCTCCTGTTGGAGCAGGAGCGTCAAAGGGCGATGGCCCAACCTCCGTCCCACGCCGACTTGATATCACAAGTGATACAAGGAATGTGGGCGCAAGGTTTGGTGGTGGCTCCCTCCAGTTCCTTCCCGCACTTGCCCCCCGGCTTCCCTCCGCAGAGCATCCCTCAGCAGCCTGTGCCGCAATCGTCTTTCAGCTTCCAGCACTTGATGCGGCCCCACCAAGTTCCGTACGCGCCGGTCCAGCAAGTGGATGACCCCAACATCTGGCGCGTCTCTGGAGCCTCCTCCCCTTTGGGCCCTCCACCACTTCGGCCCCCCATAGTCATGGCACCACCCCACCAATCGGACGACCCCAGGATGTTTGGGTCGACCGACCCAAACCCACCATCCACTGTAGTGTCCGAAGGGCCCTCTCCAGATGCAGGACAGTTTGGGTCAGGCGACCCAAACCCCGTTGCAGCGCAGTCCTCCCTTGACCAACATGGGTGTCAACTAGACACGGCCATGCTAGATGTTGAAGGTCTGCAAGGGCCTGGTGATACCTCTACTCCTAACCAAATCGATGAACCCATGCATGATGCACATGCGGAGATTGGTTTAGGACAAGGGCCTGATGCCGATCGTTTGCAGGAGAAGGTTCCTGACGTCGTCGGAGAAGGCGGTGGCGAGAGAGGCGGGGCAGCGGGGACGGTGGAGGCTTCCATATCGTCGAGACATGACCAGGGCGAGGTAATACACTGAGCCCTCCCAGTTTGGGTCGACCGACCCAAACTTCCTGGGTCACTGTCTTGTTGGCGTGGTCGTGTCCCCCTTGCTAGGAGGAAATGCACACCCCCTGCCCCCCCTGGTCTACACTTGCTCCCCCTCCCCCCAACGTGCCCCCCCGCGATCCCCTTCGTCTGACCTGCATTCGACTACGCTCGACCTTGGCGGCGCGCAACCAATTTTGTAGATGTAGAATTAGGATAGTGTAAATGCCCTCGTTCACCGCGCCCCCCCCCCCCCGAATCAAATTGTACATAGAGATTTGTAAAAATAAAATTATTATTTTTGGCGCCCATATGTTTGCATCCGTGTCCCAATGTATGTTGTTCCCTTGTATGTTTTTGTTGCCACCAATGGTCCAATTCTTCTTGTGTTTGCACAAAATTTCCGTTCTGCTTGAGATGGACATAGCATAACATAGTCCTCGTCGCCTTCTCTCGCTTGTCGCCGCAGGGTTCGGAGCATAGCGTCGCGGCTCCCCACCGATCCTCTCCGAGGAGTGTGGAGGACAGCGCGGTGGTCCCCCCGATTTTGCCCTCGCCACCTTCGCCTCCCAAGACCCGGTTCCTGGTGCTAGACCTCAACGGGGTCCTTGTCCAGTGCGTGCATTGTCCGAGGGTCCCAACGGTGCCTTTCTGCAAGCCCGAGGACGCCAACTACGATGGACCCCCCGCGTACATCAAAAGCAAGCTAGTGTACCTCCGCCCGTGGCTTCGGCGCTTCCTACAGGTCGCCCTATCCAAATGGTGGGTGATCATTTGGAGCTCCATGAAGTCCGAGAATACCCAGGCCGTCGTGGAGTTCATCTTCAAGGGACTCCAACCCCTGTGCTTGGTCTTAGGACAGGATTCTTGTAAAACATTGTACACCCCCGAGGGCAGGGTTGTGAAGAAGCCCAACAACCCCGCCGTAAACCAATTTCTTAAGGTCTTGAAGCCAGTTGTATGGGACCAGCGTCCGACCATGGTCGGCTGTCCCTACGACGTTCGCCCCACCCGTGACAACACGTTGATGGTGGACGACAGCGCTTCCAAAAACATTTTGAACCCGACCTCCAACTTCATCGTTTGCCCCACGTGGACGGTCGAGAAGGTCCGAGACCGCTTTTTGTTAGACCTACTTAAGTACATTCAAACGCTCGTGGGGAGCGGACTACCCGTGCCCCGGTTCCTTAGTTGTAATCCGATAGGCGAAAGATACATGGATCCGAAGGACTATATGTACAGAGAGTTGTACGCTCACGCAAAATATAATAAACTCATTTGAGATACTACATGGTGTGCCATTGTGTGTGATATATTATGCCTCAAATGTATATCGATTTTCACATGCTCCCCCCTCCCCCCCTCCCCTTGGGTTTTGTTTTGTTTCCTTTTTTGCGCCAGCGTTTGGAGCCCTCGATTGAGATCGTTAGCGAATCAAACTTGGGGAGCTTCTTCTACGAGACCGTCTACGATGCCGCGTCCACCATCGACTACTCCAAGGAGCCTCTTGACGCCGGCGTCGTCGATAGCCCCCCACCCAAGCAAATCTTCCGGCGATCTCCGTCCCCGTCGCCGCTCAAGGGCATAAATCGCAAATGCGTCCGGACGTCCCCCTCTCGGCCCGGCGGCAGTAGTACACCTCAACGGCGGCTGCGGATGGACGCTCGGCCTACGAAGAGTGGCACCCTTCCTATTCCTTTGCGGGACGCATTGCCCCTCCTCGCCGACTCCGACGGGAACGCCCCCGGTGACAAGGTGAACCCCCCCCCCCCAAAACATGGTTAACCGCGCATTACAATCATCCGGCACTTAAAAAATGAACGTGTGACACGTTTGGGTCTTCCTCCCTAAACTAACACGTGTGTTCTTGCATTCACGCGTTGCAGGTTGCTCCCACCCGTAGACCTATGCGGGCTAGTGCGTCCGTCGAGTTGGAGCGTTTCTACTCCATGACCAGAAATGCAAGACAGTCCACTTCATCGTATTCGAATTCTTCGTCGTATAATTCGGGCGGCCGACGGAATCCAAAATGTGTTATTGATGGCGGTCACCCCAAGAATGGCTATAGTCGCGGGGCGGAGATTTTCAGGAATGTTGAAGCAATGCGAGCAAAAGAAGCCGCAGCAAAAGAAAAAGAGGCAAAAGAAAAAGAGGCAAAAGAAAAAAAAGCAAAAGAAAATGAAGCAAAAGAAAAAGAGGTAGTCTCCGAGGCTAGATAGGCCATAGTAGGCGTAGGGTTTTGGGCCATAGGCAAGAACATTTTGGGTCGCACTATCCAATGGATGTGTTGTGTTAGCATGCTATGCATTTTACATGCCACACTTTGTATGTTTTTTTTTTGCAATAATATAAGTGTCACATGATTTCCCCTTCCATATGGTCTAAGGTTTGGATTGCCCTACCTAAACCATCACAAATATGAGTTTGGAATATTTTGTATGTTATATTATATTGGTTCACATATTTCCCCTTCAATATGATCTATGGTTTGGATTGCCCTACCTAAACCATATTCATACAAGTTTTTGTGCGATAATATGAATGTTTTAAGATTTCCCCTTCAACTTGGCCTAAGGTTTGGATTGCCCACCCTAAACAATCCCAAATATTGAGTTATTAACGGGGTTCTTGTTCTAAACACCCGCTTCAAAGTGTTCGCATCTTACAACTTTCTCCAATATGTGTTCCATTTATCCTTGTTCTTATTTCTGTGAATGTCTCAAAATGCCCAAAAAGTCTCAATTTAACGAATATAGTGTTATGAGTACCATAATGCAAAATCTCAACATACGGTAAGACTATAGCCAAAATGGAAAGTGGCTTGCAGAAAACACCATAGATAATAGTAAAATTAGAGTAAAACACTTGCACTCTAGTACCAAACCCCTGGAGTATTCTTCTTTGATTATCACCAGGCAATAGCCTTAAGTTATAAATCATTCATAACTCAATTCAATTGTCCAGACAATAGCATGTATACTTCTTCCTCTCTCTCTCCAGACTAAAAAAAGAGTTTTTTTTTTCTCTTCGTAGCCCTCGGGTAACTTCCCACACCTACTTATAATTTTCATGAGAGACATGTTCTTCGCTGCTGGTGCCATTTACAATCATGCTATTGTCTCGCACAATCTGGTTTTTGATATCTCAAGTTCTTTGTGTATTCATACCTATTATTTTTAAGTGTTTGTGTTCTCAATAAGTCATTTTCACATTTAAATCCTATTTGGCTTAAAAGAAATTTAAACCAACTAATTATTATGTTTTACACACCCTCGCCCATGGAACGTGACTCTTATGTCCACTTACCTTAGTTGAAATATTCACCGTCCTTGTGTGAACTTGTCAAGCTTTTAGGAGCTTTGATTATGCAATCCAATGCCTTCTATCTACAACAATCATATTGGTGCTTTTCGATAAAGTTAGTTTGGTACACACATTAATGTCCTTTGGCAATAGGAGGGAGCATTTGTAGGCATACAAAAATGCTTGCCACCCCCTCTCATGGAACTTGATTCTTATGGTCACTTACCTTAATTGAAATATTCATCGTCCTTGTGTGAACTTGTCAAGCTTTTAGGAACTCTAATTGAACAATCTAGTGCCTTCTATGTATGGCAATCATATTGGTCCTTCACTATGCCAAGTACATGCTTTTTTGACTGGGGTTTTTGACTAAAAATGGTATAAGACCAGGTACTTGACTAGGACTACAGTAGTGGCAAAGTGAGTCAACTGCTTGTCAGGTCGGACCAGTCGCTTGCAACAAGTTGACTATGGTTTATTCTGTGGGCATTTCGTTCCCTATGCACGTTCCCAATGACCTTTTGGGACCTCGATTGGCACCGCCCTTGGGACCTCGTGTGACTTGACTACATATAGTCAAGTATTGTTAACTAACAGTAGTAAACATGTAGTGCCTACTCTAGTAAAGATAGTTAGGAAATCTTGACTATACCTAGTAAAAGCTTAGTCATGTCAATAACTATGTCGCTTCACTAAGTCTAGTCATTATGATTTGTGTATAATCCAAAAAAAACATAGTCAAGTTTGCTCCAACGTTCCACTATATTTAGTCACATTGTTGTGACTAGGATTAGTCAAGGGATTGTTCATGGTGGATAATCTAGGGTTTACCTTGACTAAAACTAGTCACACAATTGGCATTCAGCTGGTTTTAGGGTTTTTTTTTTCACTACTTGGAATCGTTTTAGTAATTGCTGTCAATTGCAAACTACTACGCATAGTCAACTCCTCATTCATTTTAGTCTTGCATTCCAGATTCTTGACTGACTCTAGTAAGCCCATGTGAATTGTTTTAGTCTTCATTTTTAATATTGCTATCACAAGTAGTCAAGTTAATACGACTAGTGATAGAGATAGATGCATATCCATGAATGTGCAATCTGTACTACTTCTGGTAACAAGCTCAGTTGCGCATATTCAAACATTGCATAGAAACAGTCACTGGTGGCAATCCATACACTGGTTAAAAGAGCTTTTATATTGAAAATAGTTGTTACTGCAAATAGTCCTCCCATAACCACATGCGGGTTCCTAGAACTAGTCAAAAACTAAACTGCCGGAGGCCGGCGCAAACATTCTGTGGGCCACAGAATAAACTGCCCAACGGCATCACCAATTTTGGACACCGGTGGATCATCTAGCATTAAGGGTTTATATAGCACATATTTGTCATCGTGGCTCTGCAGCACTGCCAAGGACACAGTTCCTTCAACGATTACTACTCCGTGCAATGTCCCCCCCGGAAGAGTCGTGACCCGCCCTTCCCCTACTAGAAGGGATTCCTCGTTGACTCCTATTCCCATGATCTGTACGACGTATCCTACTACAAAGGGTAGCGGTGCTTCAACCTCCTTCAATATTTCTTTCTCCTACAAAGAAATTGACATGCTCAAAAAGTTAGTAAGTGCCCACTCTGAAACTGATATTTAGGGTATGTTGACTAGACCTAGTCAACTATTAGTCTAGACTTAGTCACGGGTTAGTCCAGCATTAGTCATGGGGTAGTCTAGCATTAGTCAATGGTTAGTCAAACATTAGTCATGTGTAACTAGACTGTAACTAGACTACAACTTGACTATAACTAGACTGCAATTTGACTATCTCTGCACTTTGACTGTAACTACACTGCAAGTTGACTATAAATATGAGTTAGTCACAACTTCAAGGATCACATTGACTATATCAAATTTGTCAAGTACATTATAAACTTTTTACCTTTGGACATTTTGCTGCACCTTTCTTGGGTTTAGGCTTTCCTATGTCATCCCCTTTCTTGGGTTTAGGCTTTCCTCCGTCATCCACATGTTGTTTAGTACGTAATTTTCTAGGCCCTTGAGGTGACTGAGTTCCAATTTGCAGCTTCTGTAACTCCGTGGCCCTCGGCCTCTTCTTCGGAGTGCCTATGCCAACTCCTTTGTCACCTGCAACATCTTGGGTTGCCTTTTCCCTTGAGCCCAAGCTTACCTCCTCGTCATCTTCTTTCTCCAAACCGTCAACCTTCATTTCTGATGGGCTTAGGTCAGAGGTCTTCCGCTTTTTCCCCTGCACAGAGTACCCAACTGTCCTATTCAGTCAACAAACTCAACTTGAATGGTCTGCAAGAAGTCACCTTCTGCGCTAACTAGATTTCACTTTGACTATAACCAGACTGTGACTGTAACTAGACCATACTTTGACTGTAACTAGACCATACTTTAACTGTAACTAGACTACACTTAGACTAACTAGACTATAGGCCGACTATAACTAGATTATAATGTGACTATAACTACAAGTTGATTATAACTACACTACAATTTGACTACATATCACCTTCTGCGCATCAAGTGTGTGTGCAGCTCCTGCAGGGGCTGTGTCATTTTTGGGAGAACCTCCTCTTGAGTCTCCTCTTGATTTTGAGGAGGCCATTTCTGATGGACTTCCGTCAGAGGCCTTCCGCTTTTTCCCCTGCACAGAGTACCCAGCTATCTTATTTAGTCATCCATCCAAAAGGGTTCCACTAAAAACCCAAGTTTACGAGAATTTAGTCACCAACTCAACTTGAATGGGCTGCAAGAAGTCACCATCTGCGCTAACTAGAGTAAGTGTTTGACTATAAGCAGACTACAATGTGACTGTAACTAGCTTACACTTTGACTGTAACTAAACTATACTTTGACTGTAAGTAGACTACACTTTGACTAACTAAACTATGGTGCGACTATAACTAGATTATAATTTGACTATAACTACAAGTTGATTATAACTACACTACAAGCTGATTATACCTACACTACAAGTTGACTACATATCACCTTCTCCGCATCAAGTGTGTGTGCAGCTCCTGCAGGGGCTGTGTCATTTTTGGGAAAACCTCCTCTCGAGTCTCCTCCTGATTTTGAAGAGGCCACTTTCTGGATTGGAACCTGCAAAATGTAGGCAACGACACGTAGTTAAGGTTGAGGGTTGCAACAATGAACAAGTTAAATTCACCAATTCAAATTCGGAACACCTATATAGAGTTAGTACCGATTTCAGCAAGCACTCCGATGTGCTCTGCTGAAGTCCGCTGAAATCCATGTTTGGAGTTGAATGCTTCTGCGGGATGGATGACTGCGGCTGCACATTGCAAATATTGGTATCTACTAGAACGGGGACGTTCAGATGTTGCATGATAGCCTTCACATGTGCCTCCATCGCACTCATGCGGGTATAAAAGTCGCGCTTGAGGAATTTTACTTCCATGGCCAGGGATGGTGATGGCATCTCGGCTTGGCTTGCACCTGCAGATATGTGAGACACGTTGGAGCATCCCACAGGTTGCTTATTGCGAGCTTTTTGTCGTTGCATTTCGGACTCAATCTCCTCACGGCTTGGATCCCGTTGCAGCTCTACTGCCTGCAGAAACACTGTCTTGCAGTTCAATTGCATTAATCAGACATTAACCCATTACATTTTGAAACATGCTGTCAAATAAGCATGAACTGAAATACAAGGTGACTACAGATAGACTACAAGGTGACTGAAACTAGACTACAAACGTGACTGCAACTAGACTATAAGGTGACTGCAACTAGACTACAACTAAACTGTATGTTGACTACAATTAAACTACATGTTAACTACAACTAAACTACATATTGACTACAACTAGATTAAATGCTGATTATAACTAGACTAACTTTTAACTACAACTAGACCACAACGTGACTAGAGGTTGACCACAACCGGCCTACAACCTGAGTACATGTTCTCTAACATGTTACTACAACCTCCTTGGATGTTTACTAAGCCATAATTGAAGAACTATATCCTTAGGTTGGATCACATAACATTGCATTGATCGTCACCAAATCATCTTGTCAGCAGTTGTTTAGAAGGAATTTAAACATAGCTTCAACAAGGATTGAAAATCACTCAAACTTTGATTTGATTGCCTAATATTACACCCTGCATAACATCATCTCAAGACCTTTATTCCATTCCCCACATAGTACATTTTGTAATACTAGGAAACTCTAAGGGACATTCAGAGAGATAGCTTTTATAAAAATGTTCATGAGTTTAGATACTAATCTTGTAGATAACATTAGTACATGTGTAAGAGGAGGAAAACACTTCAAGCTACGAGGTGGTTATCAAATTCAAGACTGTAGGGTGACTAGAACATGACTAGAGGTTGACTAGAGGCAAATTACTTACCAGATGTGCGGTGACCTCCCCCTCGGACCGACCAGCATGAGAAAGCCGCTTCAGTTGAGTTCGGTTCTGAGTCAGAGTCTCTGCTTGCTTCACCTTCTTCTCATCTGCGATTAGTGCCGACAAGTTGACCCAATGGTTATCAAATTCAAGACTGTAGGGTGACTAGAACATGACTAGAGGTTGACTAGAGGCAAATTACTTACCAGATGTGCGGTGACCTCCCCCTCGGACCGACCAGCATGAGAAAGCCGCTTCAGTTGAGTTCGGTTCTGAGTCAGAGTCTCTGCTTGCTTCACCTTCTTCTCATCTGCGATTAGTGCCGACAAGTTGACCCAATGGTCTTGGCGGATGTGCTTGGGTTTCTCTTTGCCAGCGATCATTAATTTCTTCATGGCATACCTCTTCATCTTTAACTGTGTTTTCAAATTGGAATGAAAACACCACTCTGTAATGTGCCCAATGCCACCTTCGTACTCAAAGGTGTTATCCACCCTCTTCTTGATATTTAGCAGTGTCATTGGATTGTGGTCGTTGAAATTATCGACGCTGAAGTCCAGGTCCACTGCATGGCCACGTAGGCATTTCAACCATAGGTGTCGGTTTACCCCGCATGGACTCCCCTTCATGTCAACTTCTACGGTGTACCGTTTTCTTCCCTGTTGCTCTCGGACCGGTGCTTCCTGCTGCTGTTGCCGTGAATGCAGCCGCCTCCGATGGCGCTTATCGGCATCCAAATTCCGTGATAATCCATCGAAGTCTTCTCCTCCACCTACATCCGGTGTGAGCTTTGCCGCTTGACGTTGCGCATGAGCCCTTTGTACCTTCAACATCTCCAATTCTTTGCTCAAAATTTTGAGGTCCATACTTGCATAGTCTTCCGAACCAACTTCAGAGGTCTTAGCAGAATAACGTGAACCTTCGTACCTCCGAGCATTAGGTGGTGCAAAGTCCGGGTATAGGCTCTCCTCCTCCAAGAAGTCGTGGGCGTCCTCATCGTTCGATGACCACGTCACACTCGTCAACATGGTGCGTTTTGGCTTCACTGCTGTTGATGAAGGTTGTTGCACTGTTTGTGGCACCGCAAATTTCGTGGCAGAGGGTGTTGGTGGCCGTGAACGTCCTTCCTCGGTTGTGGTCTTGGCACTGCAACGCCTTCTAACTTCCCACTTCGTAGGTTCTGACAATACAAGTTTGGACTGCACATTTGGTACACAATGACTTAGTTCACTATCACCGCACGTATTAGGGACTATTGCCTTAACAAGTATGAAGTCATGTCAAAGCTTTAGAGAGGCCAACCTGCAATTGACTGTGATTTGACTAGAGTTAGTCATACTAGTGCTAGTCAAACGAGTACAACCTATGACTACGAGTTGACAAGTTCTCATGTAGACTGACTAGCACTAGTCAAGACGAACACTTAACTAGTCAAGTATCTCTACATTAGTCAAGTTTGTCTAGTTCATTGGTCATGTATGCAAGATATGTGCATCAAGAAGTGTGGTCAATCAGCACTCCATATTCATTATGTAGTGCAACAAAGTGGCTTATGAGGTCATGTACTTGTTCTTTGTGGCAGGTTCTAAATTACTTGTAGGTTCATTAGCCAACAGTTTTGTAACCAAGGGATGAGTGCGCATAGTAGATGCATAATCACTTGTAGGTTCAAATTTCAAGCCTTATATCCTAATTACGTGCCGCCAAGTTCACAACACACGTATGGGGGACTATTAACTTAACAAGTATGAAGTAATGTCAGAGCTTGCGAAAGGCCCACCTGCAAAGGAGTCTGACGTGCTGGGGATGGTGGCAACAATGCTTCCACTGACCTTCTGGTCCTCGTCCCCGCTTCTTCCAATGCCTGCAGTGCCTGCGCAGTAATTAGTCTGCATGTGTACTGGTACTACACGGCTCTTTAGGTCAATACATATAGTTAGAGACACTGGTTAATCAAGCAATTGGTCATTGTAAACAACTGGCACCACAGTGGTGAAATACCTACCAAAGGGTACTACACACAGTCACCCTATTTGCATACTTCACTAGTACCAATACAAGGTTTACTAGATTTGACTAGTGTTAGTCATACTGGAGTTAGGACTGCAGAGACAGTCATACTAGTGTTAGTCAAACTAGTGTTAGTCATACTAGTGTTAGTCATACTAGTTTGAGAAATAACCGGTTGAAAGTTCAAGAGTGCAGGAAAATCACCGTAAAGCTATGAGGCAATGGTTTTACTGGATCTGCTTTACCTTGTAGAGGTTAGCAGGCTAGCTCAAACACCAATCTATATAGCTATGGAGGAGAACTTGTACCACTATTTAGATGAAAAAATTACTAGTAGTGCCGTATCAAGATGTATCCAGTGCCAACATTAGATGAATAAAGTGCCATCATAGCCAGCTGTAAGGGCAGGGCCAATCAGAGTGAATAAGGAATGATGGAAACAAACTGCGAAATTACAACTATGCATAAATTTGAAGCTTGCGGTGAGTGATCGCCGTCTTGAACACCTTGTTTCTTCTGATTGATTTTCACAATGAGTGACTATAGTGATTCTATATTGTCACACATGCATGGCCAGCTAACATACTAATAGGATAAAAGCAGGGTTGTCTATCGCGACGTCATGACGGTGTCGTGCCGTCATGTCGTGTCGTGTCGTGACGGACCCCTCCGTCACGACACAATAGGGTCCACGTAGGGTCAACATAGGGGGAACGGACTAGGGTGGGTAAAATACTTACCTTCTTGCCAAGGTGGCGTCCTATGTGGCAGAAAACGCCGATGTGGTCGTGGATATGCCTAGCGCCAGGTAAATCATTTTGCCATTTTGTTTACCATTTTGTTAAAATCAAAGTAGTAAAAAACGACTAAGGAGGGTGTGGGGCGGACGGGGGACGAGGGTGGGGCGGACGGGGGTGGGGGGGGGAACGCAGCGGACGGGGTCGGGAACGGGGGCGGGAACGGAGCGGACGGAGTCGGGAACGGGGGCGGACGGGGGGAACGGGAGCGGACGGGGGGGGGGGGGGGGGAACGGAGCGGACGGGGGGGGAACGGGGGCGGACGGAGGGGGGGGAAATTTTTTTTTTAAAAAATGGGGCGGACGGGGGGGGGGAACGGGGCGCGGACGGGGGGGAACGGGGCGGACGGGGTTGGGAACGGGGCGGACGGAGGGGGGGGAAATTTTTTTTTAAAAAAATGGGGCGGACGGGGAAGGGGGGGGGGGGAAAAAAATAAAAAAAATTGGGGCGGACGGGGGAGTGGACGGAGGGGCGGACGGGGGGGGGAAATTTTTTTTTTTAAATGGGGCGGACGGGGAAGGGGGGGGGGAAAAAAAAAAAAAAAAAAAAAACTGGGGCGGACGGAGGGGGGGGAAATTTTAAAAAAAAAAATGGGGCGGACGGGGAAGGGGGGGGGGGGGGAAAAAAATTAAAAAAAATTAAAAAAATTGGGGCAGACGGGGGAGCGGACGGAGGGGCGGACGGGGGGGAACGGGGCGGACGGGGGGGAACGGGGCGTATGGGGTTGGGAACGGAGCGGACGGGGTCGGGAACAAGGGCGGACGGGCTCTAGTAAATTTTTCCCCACTTTACCTTTACTTTGCTGACATGTCATCACACGTGGACATTGTAAATCCTACGTGTCTGAATTGGGTTAATGTAATTACACAAAAAAATCGGTAAAATTCAAGTCCGTCAGGATAAAGACAGCATCCGGCATAATGTCGTGACGGATACGTGTCGTGACGGCACGACATTATGCCGGGATTACCCTCCGTCACGACACAAGGGGAATACCCTAAACCCCTAAACCCTAAACCCCTGCAACAACCTCAAGTTCAGCTGGTCGTAAGGGGGCCTTTAACTGCTCAGTTTCCTCCAACTGCAAGACTTGCATAAAATCATCAATGTTAGTGTGCAGACAAAATGCACGGTAATTTTCAAAATAAAGCAGACACAAGTTGTGATTCCAAACTTAACTAGTGAAAATGGATATGTGAAAATGCATTAACCTCACATTGTAACCGTGAAGTACAGAAATTGCCGGGTTTACAACTACACTACAAGGTTCACAACTCGTTGATACTCCCTCATTGCTCCATGAATTCTCACCTGCAGTTATTTGTAACATATTATAAGAATTGCCACAAAATTGGACAACAGAAAATTGGAGTGAAAGACAGAAAATTTGAGTGAAATTAAAATGGTTATTCATCATCCTGATTCGCCCAGTTTCTCCTAAAGGATGTGAAACACGTGATTAGTTAGTACGAGAGACACCACAAAACTAAATGATTCTTTCTTTTTTCTCATCAGAACATAGGAATTTTGAAGATGGCTTATCCATGTGTATACAAAAAGGTTTCAGAAATTGCATTAAGCTACAATGTGCAGCCATTGAAATGCAAAATTTCACCACATCCACAGTGCACCCTCCACTAATTGACAACATTCTGATCAACTTAGACAAGCCCCACCATTTATAATCAATTCTTTTTAAGTCTAATGTTCACATAAAATCTCAGGAGTCTTGAGTTGCAAAGTTCAGCACCTTCCCTGTCTGTAAGACACCATGGTACACAAAATGAAACCCAACTTATATATGGTACAAAAAGCCTTGTCTTTGGTTAGCAGTTCTTCGATGTCCAGGATTCACGTAGATTGTTACTATGAGATCTCAAGTACCAAATTCTCAGACTCAGCGATTGCAGTGGCGATAAATTTGAGGCTCCTTCGTTTTCTCACATCTTCAAAAAGACACTTATCTTTCAATCTATGGGGAACTACATGCATAAGATTCCGACCCTAAACTTAAACCTAACCCCCCTCTGTGCAACCACCAAATCACGGAAAACACATCTTTCAACCCATCAGATTAGATTTACATTGCGAGTTACAGCACACCCCTAGGGTCATCACACACATCAACCATTTAAAGAGCATTTCACTGGAAGGATCGACTGGTTGAGTTTGAGAGACCAGACCGGTTGAGGATCAAGACTTAAGGAGAATCACCGATCCCAGCAAATGTGGTGGCAAAACGCACCTCTCTCCCAGGCAGGTGACCAGTCGGCGTCGGGGATGCTGCTCTCGTGGACCGCGTCACCCTCCTCGGCAGGACCTCCCGTTCCTTGATCGAAAAAAGACTTGGGACTGCCTCTGATTCTAAAAGTTCTTTCCCCGCCTTCTCTGCTCCGCCGACTTGAGATACAAGTGCAGGCAACCCTAAGTCGCGCAACTTCCTGTTGTTCCTCTCAATGTTCTGCAACCGAGAGGCCTCGTGTGGAGTTAGAACTACTCCTTCCTCCGCTGTGGGGGACGCGGTTGGCTCACTGTTGCTGCTCCTTGGGGAATCGCCGCTCCTTGGTGAATCGCTGCTGCTTGTGGTGGCCGAACTATCGCTCCATGGTCCACCTTCACTCTCGCTACCTGTGTCCATGTCGAGACAGCATGGACAAAGTGGTGGCGGCAGCCCTCCAAAGCGACGCCATTGTGAAGGAGATGGTTTTGTACACCATACTAGCGAGCCGTTCACCAACAATTCGTGCACAATCGATGGTTCACTTTGGTGGCAACAATCGAGGAGTGTAGCTGCCGGCGTTGAAGCTTGCTGGGACGGAGGGTTAGAGTGCTCCACATGGCGGGGAGGGTTAGGAGGGTTAGGGTTAGGTTAGGGTTTAGGGACCGTTATGGGAGGTACCGACACTTATAACTTTGAGGACCGACTCAACGTCACACTAACTTTAGTTTAAACAAACTTATTCAACTGACAAATTAACACCAGTGGCCATGCCTACGAATGTATAAACCAACAGAGTTTACCATTTTAGAGCTCTTTAATTTGCTTATAACCGAAATGTATAAACCAACAGTATCCATTATTTTAGTGTTCTTTCACGTCCATACTGGCATAACAAACGTGTACACGAGGACAGGGAAAGCTCCATCCATTCTCGAGGGTGATCTGGTGGACTCATTGTTAGAGTTGACGAGTGAGCAAGTTAGAATTAGTGTCATTGAGTAACTTGAGAGGATTCTTCCTGTATGCTATCCAGCTTCTCTGATGGTGTTTTATTGCAACTCATTTCAACTCGTTGCAACTCTGTTCAAGTTTTTTCTATTGCATGTAAATGAACTGCAGAGATATTTTTGGGATGGCATGGGGCATCAAATCTCTCTCTTTCTCTCGTCCATGGGCATTCACGATTTGAAAAACATATAGGCCTGGTGGATGAGTGTGAATTTGCTGCGAAAAAAGACCTGGAAAGCCAGTTGATAAGAGACTAATTTCATAGCGATGTTTAACGATGCTTTGAACAAACTTATGCATAAGATTTCAAGTGATTTTTAGGAGATGTTGTTTGAGAAGGATTTAGTGTTCTCATGATACGAACTGATCTAGTGACTAAATGTTGACTACAACTAGATTAAATGTTGATTAAAACTAGACTACATGTTGACTACAACTAGATTAAAAGTTGACTACAACTAGACCACAAAATTTGGAAGCTTGCTATTACAATTTGCGGCGCTAAATTGTTCCAGTCTTCATCCTATATCTCTAATTTCCTCAAAAAATTTGGGTTGAATCTGCAGAGGGTTTACAACGGTGAACAAAGGTTGCTATGGGTTGGGGCCTTACAACGGTAAAATTCCATGCATCCCTACAATTATAGATGAATTAGAGTTGAAGGAATGTAATAGGATATAATTTGTGTACACTGCAGCTGGGGTCATTACTCTTCAGTCACCAATTTTTTGTGCCTTCATTTCTAGTTTCAAAAAGGAGCAGAGTGCCCGTATTCTCACATTTGCTTTGAATCTGCCTCTCATATGACTGTAACTAAAGGGTCAATTCTTCCGCAAATCTCTGCAACCTTAAGGTTGCCCAAGTATTAGGACAATTTACAAACACCCAGATTTCACAATATCTTAGAAATTTGGATTGAAGAACAAAGTACATGAAGTTCACCAAACATTATAAACTCCTGGACATGACTTGTTGTTTCAACTTTTGTACATAAACTGTAATACAACATATTGAAATGAGAATTGGAATGATTCCTTCCAAAAATTGGTTCTTGTTTGTGCAAATTTATCATTTAATTTGGCATGAGTTTGCTTAGGTCGCAATATTGCAATCTCTCAATGTTTGGCATCTCTTCCCAAAGGTAGGTGCTATGAGCGGGGAGAACCGGCAGTTGGTTAAAAAATAAGCGGTTGATTTTGAGAAATAACCGGTTGAAGCTGAAGACTGCAGGAAAATTACTGATCATTTTAAAAGAATTTGTAGAATATACCCCCGATTAATAAAAGAAAACCGGAGGATGTCAACATGTAACCAGTTGGACTTGCAAACACTTGGATCTCAACCGGTCATGCCCAAAAATCTCCCTGATCACTGGGTAGGTGATGAAGGTCCTTGTACCGTACCTAGCTCAAACTTTGACTATTGCTTAATTATTATCAGGAGCTTATTGTGATACAGATATAGAATTTGAAACCAAGAGTCCTCTGGTCCTCTATGATGCATGTATAGAACTTGAAACCCAAGCAACAGGGTTGATGACACTGGTCATGTAAGATGTTGACTAGCCATAGTCACATATGTTAATGTTGACTGCCTTGCATAGTGAAGCCATCATAGCGAAGCTCCATTGACACAAATATATGCTCCAGCAAGACGTAGCTCTTCGACTGAGGAGTTGCAGTCCACCAAATTGAAGTGTCCTAGATGGACCAGAATTCAAGAGATGAACTCTTGCACCTACAACTCTGGGACTTAGAGGAGAAGGAGGCAAATGGATTGCACCTCTCATCATATCCATGTCCGTGTAAAAACTGCATGGGAGGGAGGGTTCTATCAAGAGAAACCATTCGCAAGCATTTGAGGCATTACAAGCGCGATCCACAGTTCCAAACATCTATATTGGTACGAGTTTGTAATCCTAAAACTTGTTGAATAACCATAGGCACATAGGTATATGTTGTGACTACGGGTAGTCATAGGTGTAGATATGTGGGAGTAGAAGCACTGAAAGACATTGGCCGCATATTGTGTGGCACTCATTGCGGGACAGTTGTTTATCGTGAATTATTGTTTCCTCATGATTGTCCAGTTCAAAGGGGTTTGGTGGCCTTTCAAACAAGGAGATTTTCATGCTCAATTGAAAGTTGTCACTGAATACCTCTTATAAGTGATAACGTTCACACTTCAAGCTACGAGGTGGTTATCAAACTATCTCTTTGAGTATGAAGTATGTGCACCTTTAACCACATACCGTGACTACATATAGTAAACAAATAGTAAACATATAGACAACATATAGACAACATATAGTAAATATATAGTAAATATGTGACTACATATAGTAAACATATAGTATTTGACTACATGTAGTAAACATTCAGCAAATATGTGACAGAAGAGTTGTTAACAGGTGTAGCTTAGCCTAGAAGTCGCTTCTGACATCACCGCTACTGTGGGATTATTTTGGCACGTGCATATGCAGTCTGGTCTTAGTGGCAAAGAAAGCACACTAAATACTGATGTTCCCCTTCCAAGCACAATGGATGCCGAAGACGAGGAACGCAACGACATAAATGAGCATGCGAATGATGAAGGCGACTTTGAAGTGCAGCGGATGATAACAGAGTGTTTTGGCCGGTTTGAGAACGACATTGCTGATAGTCAGGAGGAGGAAATACTTGAAGATGAACGAGAGTTTATGGCCGATGAAGGAATGGATCTACTGGAAGAATCTTCCATCCCACTATACGAGGGAAGCAAAACAAGCCGAGTAGTTGCCGTCATTCTCCTTCTCAATTGCTTTGCAGTTTTTGGAGTCTCCAATGCATGCGCCACGGAATTGCTGAAGTTGCTATCGGAGCTACTACCTGGCAAAAATACTCTTCCGAAATCATACTATAAAGCTCGCAGGTATCTAAGACAACTTGGATTATCATTTGTCTCGATACATGCTTGTGTAAATGGGTGTTGTTTATTCCGAAAGGAGTTAGAAGACGCAATGAATTGTCCAAAGTGTGGACAGTTGAGGTATAAATCGGAGTCAAGTAGGACACCAATGAAAGTTTTGCGGCATTTTCCACTCGTACCACGCCTGTGCAGGATGTATCGGTGTACATCTCTTGCAAAATTGAATAAGTGGCATACTGAACGGAAGGATTGGGTTGACAACGTGGAGTGCGTTCCGGACTCGAAGGCATGGAAACACATTGACTCCGTATATCCAGGGTTTGCGCTGGAAGAAAGGAACATACGACTAGGACTTGCTCTAGACGGTGTGAATCCGTTCTCAAACCAATCCCTAAGTCATTCCACTTGGCCAGTTGTACTTCTAAACTACAATCTACCACCATGGTTGGTGACAAAGCGTTTTTTCTTAATGTTGGCCCTCATCATTCCTGGGAAAGAGAGCGTCACATCCGAAAACGTGGACGTGTACCTTGCTCCTTTGATTGAGGAGTTGCAGGAACTTTGGGAAGGTGTTGATGCAGTAGATGCATCTGCGGAGAGTGTGAATAGGAATTTCAGGTTAAAGGCCATCCTCATGTGGTGCATTCATGATTTCCCGGCATATGGATTAGTGTCGGGGCAAGTTACAAAGGGGTACAGAGGGTGCACCGAATGCGGTCCTAGTGTAACAACTCGACGTTCTGCAGCGTTAACGAAGAATGTATATTTAGGACATCGTCGTTTTCTGAACCGAACCCATCCATATCGAAGATTGCAGAGAGCGTTTGATGGATCACAAGAGACCCGTCCACCACCAAGACAACTAAGTGGCAGTGACATAGTCCGTTATGCGATGAGGAGAGAAGATTGGTTGGCTAACTCCCCACGAAACAGAGCAGGAGGGTTAAACGATCCAGTACATGACACGGGCGTGAAGAGACTGTCTGCATTATTTGCACTTCCATATTGGCAGGTGAGTGTATAGATCTAAACCCTTTGTCATACGCTCACGACTTAAAATAAGACTAACATTAGTCAAAGGATAACTCAGAGCTTTAGAAATTGGTTTGGAGGACTGCCGACAATCACCTTCTAGTCACATCCACGCAAAGTTGACTGAGGTCCAATATGATTGACTACTCATAGTCAAAGCTAGTATAATAGTGTACAGTACATGATGACGAAGAGCACAGAGAGCATTCCACTAATGAGAGCCACTGTGTGAATGCAGTCTCTTACAATACGGCATGTGCTGGATGCAATGCACTGTGAAAAGAACATATGTGAGAACATCATGAAGACAATTTGGGGTTTAAAGGATAACCTCAAAGTACGGTTGGATCTAGCGGAAGCAAACATTAGGCCGGAATTGCACGCAGTTGCTGGTGGTGCAGGGGGGACATTGTTGATACCAAGAGCTCCGTATATTCTATCAAGAGCAGAGAAGGTTGTGTTCACAAATATCATTCGTGGATTGAAGACTCCTAGCAACTACGTGGGCCAATTGTCTAAAAGAATTACAACCGATGGAGAGTTACGGGGTATGAAGAGTCATGACTACCACATTCTAATGCAACAAGTCTTGCCGTTGTGCTTACGAACGCTCTTACCAAAGGATGTCCGAATTGCCATTATACGGATATGTAGAGTTTTTGCACGTTTGTGCGTGAAGTTGGTGGACCCTTCAAGCATGACTGATTTGTTCAATGAGACAGCCGTTACTATGTGTATGTTGGAAAGGGTCTTCCCACCAGCATTCTTCGATGTCATGTCCCACTTGCCTATTCATTTGGTACAACAGTTAGACCTTTGCGGTCCAGTGCACACCCGGTGGATGTACCCAATGGAACGGTACATGAAAACTCTGAAAGGATACGTGCGTCTTCGAAGCAATCCTGAAGGCTCTATGGCACAAGGCTACATCATGGATGAAGCAGTGGGGTTTTGTACTGAATATATGCAACATTGTTGTGAAAGCGAGCGTCGTGTGTGGGACGACAAAGAAGAACCTGCAATGAATGGCGAGGTCATAGAGGGAAATGGGCGGCTACGGTTGTTGCCAGACGAACTACGTTTTTGGATACATGAATTTGTGCTCAACAATGCGGAGCCATTGCAAGTTTACAGAGAGTATGTCCAAGAACTCTGTTGTTGCTTCATTGTTGACTACATTGTTGACTAGTCATGATAGTCATAAACGTTCATAATGTGACTAAATGCAGTAGTAGATATCCACAAAGTTGACTATATATAGTCATCATTGCTATTTGGATGACTATTTTCAGTCATTGCACTTTTTAAGTTGTGACTATTATAGTGTCGTGGTAATTGAAGTAATTAATGTCACCAAAATGTGAGTGTGTGGTGTAGACGGCACGCTGCAGAAATGACCCGAAGGAAGAGGTCAAGGGAAGACATGCGACGTCAACACCGGGGTAGGAGATTGCAGTACCCAAGCAACATGGAAGAGGAGGCCTTCACGGCCTGGTTTCCTGTTGTAGTGCAAGATGACATCAATCAAGGGGTTGTTGTATCCATGGATGTTCAAGCATTGCTAATGCCACCCTCTCAGAACGCCAAGTCCTACAAGTCAATGTATGCGTACGGCAACCACATACGGGTTCGTAGCGTGGAATCAAACATGAATACGTGTGATAGTGGTGTGGCAGCTACCTTTTTGCAAGCATGTCGAGCGAGCAACAGTTCTAGAAATGTACGGACAACAAATTTAGAATACATAGGATGGGTGGAAGAAATAATAGGGGTAGACTATGGAGAGTTTGAGCTGATAGTTTTGTATTGCACGTGGGTGAGAGCGAACCTTCGGGGTGCTGGAGCAACAATGAAACGTGACGACTACGGTTTCACATTAATCAAATACGACCGTGTCATCCCATATTCAGCAGACTCCTTTGCATTTCCCCTCCATGTGCAACAAGTATTTTTTGTGGACGATGTGGAGAATCCCGAATGGAAAGTTGTGCTGAGGAAAGAAGCTCGAGGTGCAAGAGTGGCGTCTACATCTGAGAGGAGACCTGAAACCCTCAGTTTAGTTCTAGGCAGAGATGAAGACTACCGTGGATTGAGATCTAATATTTTAAACGAAGATGTGCAACCTGGCACACCGGTGCTAGAAGGCTGCACAGTACTAGAAGCTGAGGACGTTCATGTAGCACTGCAAGAAAGAGAGGAAGAGCCAGATTACAATGAAGAGGAATTATAGTGTGATCTTTTGAGACGTCGACTGATGTAGTCAACATTGACTAAAACTAGTCAAATTGGTCACCATGATCGTACCCAATGAGTAAAATTTTGTTCCCTAAGTTGCTCCCCTCGAGGTCCTCAAATTTTTTACTACAACTTGACTGGGAATCTTCTGGGAATCTATTTTTACTAGTTGTAGTCCTCATGTGACTAGTTAGTCTAGTTCGGTCAACTTGCTGTAGTAAAAAAAGCCTGCTTTTGGCATAGTGCTTTTTGATGAATTTTGTTTGGTACACACAATCATGTCCTTTGGCAATGGGAGGGAGCATTTGTAGGCATACAAAAATGCTAGCCACCCCCTCCCATGGAACTCGACTCTTATGTCCACTTACCTAAGTTGAAATATTCATCCTCCTTGTGTGAACTTGTCAAACTTTTAGGAGCTTTGGTTGGACAATCCAATAGCTTCTACCTATGGCAATCATATTGGTCCTTCTTGATGAATTTTGTTTGGTACACACATTCATGTCCTTTGGCAATGGAAGGGAGCACTTGCAGGGATATGGAAATGCACTAGGTAAGTGTGCATTGTGAGCCTTACCTAGTGGGAAGAGTTATCTATTAAGTACCCCAGAAAAATTCATTAGAAAAGTACTATGGTGACATTTTTTTGCCATGGGCCCGTGTCTTTTCGTACCACATCACTTCTCTTGCCTCTCTCACCACAATACCCGTTGGACATGTCATCGCATATTTACTAGGCCTTGAAAATCGTATTTTGGGGACCTCGACCTCCATGGTCCCTTTGTCATTTTTTCCTTAGTGTAAACCAAAGTGGTCCCAGGACGAGTTCAACAACCAATCAACACTTTGACAACACCTTGGTCCGACTTCATGGTCCATAGTGTAAACCGGCCCTTAGCACTCAAGTTTTATTACTTTCTAGTAGAAATAAATTGGTGCAACTAATTCAAGACGTTACTGTAGGCTTTGTAGTTTGTCAAGGCCTCTCAATTGAGAAAGTTTGTGTAGAGCAAATCCCAACATCATTTGTTCATCTCTGGTTTTGAGCCGAAAGACTTGCACCTTTTTGTAGCTTGAAACCATTTTTTGGACGAATTCTAGTACGGAATGCGATAGTGCTTGGGCTAACCTAGCTGTTGTAATAACTTCCCTTCGTTTTTGCAAGCCAGGGAGTTTGAAACCAACTTACCAACAGGAAGTATGCATGTATCATGCCATTGAACTAGTCAGTTGGCCGCACCTGGCAAGGGTTGTTGAGGGTTCGGTTGCTTTACTAAATTTAGTCATGAGGTTGTGAATCATTCACGAACTATGAATTGAAGGTTGCCGGTTAAGGAACAGTTCGGATCCAGTTACTAGAGTGCTCCAGAGGGGATCCCATCTCTCTCTATCCTAACTAGAGGTTGTGCAAGGTGCAGCCATTACTTAGTTCATAGTGGACCATGATAGATTAACTCAGTTTGAACTTAAATGTAGAGTTGTTGCATCTTTCTATCAAACCTAATTGTTTCCTTCTTTTTATGTTTTCGCAACCAGCGGTCCAAGAGGCACTAGCACATTAATTGGGGATCTATGGAGGATGCAGCTGCTGCTGAGAGCAACAACATGGATGAGTCCTTGGGACTAGAGTCGCGTCTCGTGCAGGCAGTGCGTGAGGGCAACATTTTTGAGGCCAAAGATTTGCTTGAAGAACAGCTTAAGCGAATGCGCTTCAAGGACGTGAAGGAGAGGATCGAGTTCTTTTGGATGTTGTTCAACAACTGCATCACTGATTTCAAAGGAGAAGAAAATTATGATATTTCCCACGAATCATCATCAGCTCTTCAATCCTCTATGAAAAACTACCTGTTTTTCAGGCTCCTTGTGACAAAGCTCCAGGAGGATGACGCGATCAAGGCGAGAGAACCAATCCTCTCCCACGAGTTTCTGTTCACGGAATTCAAGTCTGTGCGGTACAAAGTCCCAATGGCGGGGGGGAGCGTGCTTGCCAAGAGGATCGCTCGTGCCATCCGGTTGCACCAAAAAAATGCAAACCTCAAGATCTTGCAGCTTGCAAATGACAACAACGAAGACTTGGAGATGGCCAAGTGCTTGTTCCGGGAGCAGCTTGAGAGAGTCCGGCAAGAGACGCCCGAGTTTCGGTGCACCTTCTTTGAAAGCATGCTTGATTTGGTCTACACCCAACTCAGCTATCAGTCAAGGTAATTAAGCGGCCCTAGTTCAGTTACTTATCTTAATTGGACACGTATGTATTAGGTGTATGGTTTAGGTTTGGATCTAAGAATGGACATCATTCCGAAATGAGATGCACTTAAAAGAGATTGGACTAACATGGACACTTTGAGCATTTCAGCTTATGAAGGGGTTTGATGACAAAACATAAACTTACATGAACACACATAGCACATCCAAACGAGGAAGGAGTTACATGAGAATTGAGTTTGCTAGAATTGGATTTACAGTGAATCTCTTCTAAATTGTTAAAGTTAAACTCATAGATGGCCTATAACGGTTCTATTCGAAGTATGTACATTTTAGACCTTGACATGTACATATGCGTTAGAAAGAATTATAGGTCATTGGTCCACACTAGGTGTACCTATCTTAAGTACTCAAAATTTGTAAACATTTCTAGGTTCAATAGGGAACATAACTAGAGAGATGTAAATGATCAGCTAAGAAGAAATAGGGTTGCACATTGATAATGAGTACTAATGTATTTATATGAGCTTTGAATATTGATGTAATGAAAATAAATACAGCCTTAATTTGGACTTGCTAATCATCTCATAGTATTCATCACGTGTTTAATAGCCTATGAGAAGTGGGCTAGCTAGTTGGATGAAGAAGATACTAACCGTTTGAGACTTGTCTATGTTAAGTCCGAAGCCATTGATTTCATCTAGGGAGAGCAACGTCGACAACAATTACGAGCAAGCTTGTCGCTTTGTCGTGGAGAGGTTCCTTGAGAACAAGGACCTCTTCAACTTCAAGCCATCTCTCTGGACACAACCATTGTGCATGGCTGCCAACCACGGGCACGTCCAAGTTGTTAGGATCCTTTTGAAGGAAAAACCCGACCATGTCAACGTGAACGCCACGTCCCGTTTCGGTAGGACCGCGCTCCATGAGGCGACGCGATATGGATGCAAGAACGTGGTGAAGGAGTTGTTGTTCAAGAGTGATGGCACGGTAACTCAAATTAACATCCACTCGATCCCATTTGAATGTGTGTGTATATACCATTGTATAGTTTTTTGGCCTATAGTTTTATCTAGGGTTGCATAAACCAATCACCCCTCCATGTGTTATTGGAGAGATTTAGTCAACACCCAATATTTTGAAGGTGGACATGATAAGTTTATCTGCTTCTTACTTTTTGTCTCTCCTCGTCTACAAACTTCCTTCATGCCGTATAATAATAGTGAAGTTAACTTAGTGTCATGGATCTATGTAGTGTCCTATATGAATTCCTAATCTCCTTCAGTTAGTTTACTCCCATCTACATGTAACCTCACATAATATGGTTGTCAAGTTATGGATTAAGGTTCTATCTAAGGCATGAACCATCCCTACATGAGCTATTGGAGAGATTGATTGAACACCAAGCACCTGGAGACGGAGAGGATCATTTTAATTGCTCTTCACTACTTAATCTCCTCGTTTATACATAGCTCCCCTCCATGCCTAATCTTTTGAGTGTACACTTTAACTACATAGTTCTATGTAGTTTCCCACATGGACTTATAAAGAACTCGGTCTTATTTACGTGGAGCATTACATAATAACATAGTAAAGTTGTAGGTTAGGGTTATTAAATTTACATGAGCTATTGGAGAGGTCAACCAACACCAAGTACCTTGAAGGTGGAGAGGATTTTTTTATTTGCTCCTCACTGTCTAATATCTTGTCTATCCATATCTCCTTTCTATGCCTTATCTTATGAGTGGGAGGACAATTCAACTACATAATTCTAAGCAATTTTTTCATATGGATTTACATTCAACTTTGTCTCATTTACGTGGAGCCCCAAATTTCATAGGTGCGGTGGCATGTCCGGGCACACGAGGAGGACGAACTCGGGTACACGCCTCTCGAGTACGCCATCAAAAACAAGCACAAGCACATTGAGAAAATTTTGTTGACTGTCCCCGAAGTGAAGGAGAATGTGGACTACTTGTATCGAGACCGGCAAGTTTACGTTGACGCAGCAAATGCGATCCTTGTAGGGGCTGCGCTTATTGCGAGTGTGACATTTGCAGGATGGTTGCAACCGCCTCTTGGATTCACGCCCAACTACCAATTTATACAACCGTATCCGGCACCTCCAAACACGTATGAGCAATTTGTGGCAATCGAAGGCCACCGAAACATATTGTCGTTCATGGTGTTCAACTCCCTCTCGTTCTTTTGCGCGATCTCGACCATCATCTCGGGTGCGGATGCCGCCTTCCCTGTCCAAGACTCGTACATTGGCAAGTCCGTGGACTTCGTGCGCTTCTCGCTCAAATGGGCGAGTGTGACGTTCATATTTTCCATCCTTTTTGTGCTCGGTGCGTTTGCAAGTGCGGGCTTCGCAATCCTACCTCCATTGCCAAAATTTGAGGTGAACATGATCGTTACAGTTACACTAGGTACTTTAGTTTGTGGGATTACATTGGGCAAATTTTTGTTGTTTCGTATTTCGAGGAAGACACGGGCATGGGCAAAAAAAATGGGGGAAAATTTGAAGTTTATTATGTGTACGAAAAGAAACATCAATTTGTCAGGATAATTTATACTTACAAGCCTCTATGAGTATGTATATTTTGATTGTTATTAAGTATTTAACTAACTTTTGTGTGTTTGATGCCATGGTTGTTAAAGTTAGAAAAAATTCTCAATCTTGCATAGCATACTCATGTTGTCAACGCTCTCATTCATTCATTCAGTTACTCACTATTGCTTCATATGTATGTGACTCTCAATTGAATGAAGAAGTTATCGCATGATCCTTGGATGTTAAGCATTTGTTGCTTTTGCGGCACTCCTTGAATTTGAAAATCTTGTGAGCTCTAAGTTTTGGTGCCAGCATGTGAACTTGAGTGGATTGAGATGTATCTACATTGAATTCTTGATATAGTGCATGTAAGTATCACATGTGGAGTGAAATTCACATGAACTCGAAGGTCTTGTAGCATCATTCAAGTAGACTAATGATTGGTCTCAAATTAGTGGAGCTCCGAGGAATTTAAAGAACTCATTGTAGTTATATCATAGCTAGCTTGGTTTGTCAGTGACATATGCACATGGCTGGATATGGTTGTTGTGTTGTTAGAGTGACACCCTTGTCTCTCCTATGTTGTATGAGAGGTTTTCATCTACTAAATGAAGTTGATAAGTCTTGTTGAAACACACGTCGAATAAGGTAGATGGGCCGGCCTTGATTACTTTGTTTTGTATGCTACCTTACACTACTCGGATTTGCGAGGTTGAAATTTTTGAGCATTCACAAATGTACACGAAGGAGCTAGGATCAATATCATAAAGTTTGGAAGTAGTGTTGAATGATTATGAATTTCCAAAGGCTATTGAGAGTGAGTCATAAGGTGGCCATAAAGGTAAATGAAAAGGTCATGGACCTTCCCATATGAATGGGAGAAAATGACGAAAAAAATGCACATTTGCACACTCTCACCCTCACACATGGATCCACCCCGAGAGCTTGTGAGGGCGTGGATTGGGGGTGAGGGTAGGGTCCACAATGGAAGGGAACATTTGTAGGCATACAAAAATGCTTGCCACCCCCTCCCATGGAACTTGACTTTGATGACCATTTACCTTAGTTAAATTATTCATTGTCCTTGTGTGAACTTGTCAAGCTTTTAAGAGCTTTGATTGAACAATCTAGTGCCTTCTATCTATGGCAATCATATCAGTCCTTTTTGATGAAGTTTGCTTGGTAAACACATTCATGTCCTTTGGCAATGGAAGGGAGCATTTGTAGGCACACAAAAATGCTTGCCACCCCCTCCCATGGAACTTGACTCTTATGTCCACTTACCTTAATTGAAATATTCACCGTCCTTGTGTGAACTTGTCAAGCTTTTAGCAGCTTTGCCAATGCCTTCTATCTATGGCAATCATATTGGTCCTTTTTGATGAATTTTGTTTGGTACACACATTTATGTCCTTTGGCAATGGAAGAGAGCATTTGCAGGCACACAAAAATGCTTGCCACCCCCTACCATGGAACTTGACTCTTATGTCCACTTACCTTAATTGAAATATTCATCGTCCTTGTGTGAACTTGTCAAGCTTTTAGGAGCTTTGGTTGGACATTCCAATGCCTTCTATCTATGGCAATCATATTGGTCCTTCTGAATGAATTTCGTTTGGTACACACATTCATGTCCTTTGGCAAAGTTACTAGCAACTCCCCAAACAAACCCATATTCATGCTCTTAATGTAGACCATTTGAAGTTTCTCACTCTCATATAGGTTTTGTCTTGAGTGTATATACATACATACTTATTTCACCTAGATAACACAATTAGGTGGTATGCACAAAGGCAAAGAATAAAATGACTTGATGAAAATTGATGACATTCCCAAGAATATCTTACAACAATGTGTAAGTCCAAATGGTAGTCCACACAAATAGGAGAATCAATATACTTTTCATGTCTCTTTATTTCCGATTTTCTTAGATGGTGAGCAACTAAAACATTCACACAAAAGTCAATACCTAAATTGATACTTATCACAAAGGTAAGTGGAACTTAAATGGACACTTTTAGTTTTGCATTCATGCTTCTTAATTATAGGATATGAAACATGCAATCAATGTGAGATGACTACCGAGCCCAAATTGTACATGTAGTTATATTCCCTCATAATTTGTGGAGCTCGTAAGAATATCTTCATCATTGTTACAGTGACAATTTTCTTTCGTATGAAGTGATCATGTAGATGCCCCCAATTGTGTTGAGTAATGAACCTAGAATCTCGTTTTTGGTGTCCATTCTTAGATCCACACCTAACCACACACCACTCAAATATAAGTGTCCGTTTAAGATGAGCCACCGAATTAGGCCCCCTTAGAACCTTATCTCCAATATTCAAACAACCGTGATCAGATTTTTAAAATGAGTAGACTGTGGAAATAAAAAAGCGGCCACAAAGGGAATCCAAAACCATGACTTATTCGACCCGGGCTGGTACATATCCGCCGGGTATTATTGCTTTATCCTCGACATTGGACGTTGAAATCTCCACCCCCGGCTGACCAACGGTTAGATTACGAAGCCGGATATCTGCAACCGTAATTTCTGGGTAGAAGGCGGGAGTGGCCGGGCTTAAGGTCCCAAACCACTTCCTGAACCCTAGGAGGACGGTGCCACCCAATCACCTGTGCGACTGAGGTCCCTTTTTCTGATTAGATACCTCGTTTGGGATCTGGAGCTTCCTTGCCTCCGGAACGTCTCCTGTTTTAAACTTCCCCGGAGTGATGGAGGTGGCGATGGGTCACCACTGACATCGCACAAAACATTGCGATGCTGCTGCACCCGAGCACAATCTAACGATTACGTCATTCCAGATAGCTTGCAAAGGAATTTCACAAAGAAACGGAATTTTCGGACGAAAGGGGACTTTGAATTTGCTCTTTCGAGCGACAGATCGGATTTCATTCAACCCGAAAACACCTAATTGGCCTTACTCGTCCCTGCCTATACCTCATTAATGGATAACTCTATTATGTTTTTTTTGTCACAAAATTTATTCTCTCAATGAAATTAGTATTGTTGCAAAGAGCTCACAAAGATGAAATTCCAATGGTTACTTATTGGACATAATTGGCTTCCGTATCTACCTCTGGCAAATGATAATAAGAGAAGAATAAAGAAATCTACTATTCATGGAGCATAGTATATAACAAAGGGTTTCACAAAGCTTATGAAATAAGAACATTCTTTACTGTCATATGTCATTATGTCACACTCTATTCTATTCTATGATAGCTTAATACTCTTATAATAACGCCTTCATGCATGATTATGAACTCATTATAAATTGTTGGAGTCTTACTTTGCCAATGACTCCTACTTATTATACAAGTGTTGGCACCCCTGAGGTTGTAGAACTTTTGGACAATGATCTCAAATTTCAAAATGAACCCCCTCATTGCATTTCCATACGATGACATTTTGCTCCCTCGACACCTATGGGCCGCTAACTTAGGGCCGGTTCACATGGGATCCCAAGTCCCAAGTCCCATGCACTCAATCAAAAAGTCCCAACATGGAGGCCAAGGCCCAACTTTTTAGCCTTAAGAAACCACTGAAATATGGTTTAAAGTCATTAAAGTCAAATCTTGGTTACTTTATGCAAAAACATTTCGTGGCATGTGTTGTGAATTGGGTCTAGCTTTTTGCTTGACCTAACTCGACCTAACTCAAGCAAAAAAGCTAGACCCGACTCACAACACAAGTCTTGAGCCCCACCTTCAAAAAATGTTGCCATGTAGGCATCCATGTCATACTTGAGACTTAGGACTTGAGACCCGTGTGAAGTGGTAAGCCCCAACTTCCATGCTCTCAACGGCTGAGATTACACGGATTGACCTCAAGTGAACTGGGACTTTTAGAACTTGGGGCCTGTGTGAACCCTTAAAAAGTATTTGGCAGGAAGCAACACTGGAAGGAGAAGGAGAGAGAGAGAGAGAGAGAGAGAGAGAGAGAGCCATTTGGGTGCCCTGCAGGCTGCCACTTGGCAATGCCACTCATCAAGAGTGTCTCCTTGCATGCCTCCCAACTCCCAAATCCATGTGCTTCCTGCCTCTCACATTCAAAGACCTTGCAGACTTCATGTAACTTATTAAGTTAGCTCCTCAAATCACCTCTCTGTAGCTTATTAGTTTCTTGCCATTCAATCTCTCTGACATCAGGACCTTGCATACTTCAAGTAAGTAGGTCCTCAAATCGCCTTCTACCTTAGTTTCTTGCCTCGGGACACACGCTCACAGAGGTAAACAGATCGAAATTTAGTAAGTCTTGCATCACCACAGCTAGTTTTTGCAAATCCAGTGGAGACAATTCCTGCAGTTCCGAGGGTTAGGAGTTCAAGTTTTGTTTGATTCGTGTCCATTTGAGAAGTTGCAAGATGGCTGGAATCTCAAGTGCCATGGATCTGAGTTCATCTTGTATGGCGAAATCTGGAGGTGTAAGTGCGACCGGTCCAGCTACTCCCTCCTCGCCAATTTGTAGGGCTTCCATGTTACGGGCCAGTCAATCGCTCCCTTCCTGCCACAAGGTAGGTTTTCCGGTTACTCTCTCGTTTCCTGTTAGACTCCATTCCCGTCTTTCTATTTCTAGTTGCTTCTCGATTAAATCAACTAGTGGAGCTAAACATGGATATGGTGTGCTTGAATGAAGCTCGTAAGTTGAAGTATTTACCGAAATTCTTGAGGAATGGGTATATGTGTTTTCTTTGCTTGTAGTCGATGAGCTTCTAGTGAATGTTGGTGTAAGCAGATAGGTGGTCACCCTAACAATACATTTGTGTCACAGAATTTTCCAGTAGAATGGACGAGCGAAAGTGTCAAAAGCAAATTGTTACGAATTTCTATAGATGCAATTTGGCTACCTTATGAATTGGAATATCTTGTTTTGGGATTTATTCATACATAAATAAATAAATAAAACTACTGGAATTAATCAATTAATTAAATGTAATTACTGGAATTAATTAGTTAATTTAATTGCTGAAATGAATTACTGGAATGAATTAGTTCAGTTAATTACTGGAAGTAATTGAATTAAATTACAGTAATTAAACATTATAATTAATTAGTCTTACTTTATTTGGTAAGCACACTTTTCTGATTTATTTGGGCTTAAATAGGATTCATCAGAATTAATTAGACTTAATGACATTAAATCACACTTAATTGGTTTGAATGTGTATAAATACTTGTGAAAGTAGGCGGCGTTATTAAAATATTATAAAATATACATACTAAATCAGCACACTAAATTTAAGTGTCATTTTAGAATGACAAAGAGAATTTCAAATGGTAAGTCAAAAAAATTATAACCTCAATGTTAATGAGAATTTTGTAATTTTATTTGACCTCCAAGTTGATTACATGCTTCATTGATGGTTTCACTTCCGGAATGAAATCCCAATGAATTGCTTATTTACTAATTGGAAGTGCACATATATATTGGATTTTAGACCTTGAAGGCGAAGTGCACTCAATATGGGATTTGTAGTCAAGCGGGCTTCCCCATAAAGAAGGATGAAGTTTTCAGTGTCATCCGCGAGGCCTTCATCCCCCGAAGGTACGAGTGTACCTGCTGGTTCACCGAGATCTGAATTTTCATGTAGCTCTAAGTTAAGTTAGGACACATCCATCTCGTCGAACTGGATTAGTGAGTGAGTGCTCAAAGCTGGGACAGATGTGTTGTAGAAAACTCAAACAATTTTTATTTATTTTTTTAAATTTATTTTTTCCATTCGATGGAAACTGTATTTCCCACCTCTAAATTGTTTAACCTTGAATCTAGTCAAAGCAGTTCCGAACAAGGGACGAGAGTAATGTCGCGCACTAAGATAGACCGGTCTTAAAGGGTTACTTTTTCCGACTAGCCCACTTCTCTTAGGATATGAAATCGTGATTAGTACAAGATGGTTAGCAAATCCAAGTTGATATTCAATGTTTGAGTTTACATTTAATGTTACTTATTTTCATAGGGTTATTAATATTTAGTGTATCAAATACTAAATATCTTAATTAGTGTGTTAGAAGACTATGCGAAAAAGAACCGCAATCGTTTTCTCAATGTGGTTCTTTTGACTACATGATCTACAGTCACTAAAAGACTACAGATTTTTCTTTTTCGTTTTTGCAGCTATAGTTTAAACAAAATTCCGGGCATGTAATATACCGTTGGAAAGGTCTTGAAAATATCTTTCAAACTTTTTAGTTGGTACACCAAAAAAAAAAAATCTGCACTCAAATTCTTGAGATCTAGATGTCCCACATTCTTTGATGAGACATGTGGGAGCAAGTTTAAGGGGTAGGGCATGGGAAATGCATGTGTGCCTTATGGGCTATGATATGATCTAGGCACGTAGAGAGTGGACTTGCTTCTCAAGATTCTTTACATGATCTAGATGTTGACAAGTGTGCATTGGTGAGCCTTACCTAGTGGGAAGAGTTATCTATTAAGTACCCCAAAAAATTCATTAAAAAAATACTACAACAACATTTTTTTTGCCATGGGCCCTTGTCTTTTCGTACCATACTGCCTCTCTTGCCTCTCTCACCGTAATACCCGTTGGACCATGTCATCGCATATTTACTAGGCCCTGAAAATCGTATTTTAGGGACCTTGACCTCCATGGTCCCTCTCCCATTTTTCCTTAGTGTAAACCAAAGTGGTCCCGGGACAAATTCAACAACCAATCAACGCTCTTACATCGCCTTGGTCCGACTTCATGGTCCATAGTGTAAACTGGCCCTTAGCACTCAAGTTTTATTATTTTCTAGTAGAAATAAATTGGTGCAGCTAATTCCAGACGTTACTGTAGGCTTTGTAGTTTGTCAAGGCCTCTCAATTGAGAAAGTTTGTGTAGAGCAAATCCCAACATCATTTGTTCATCTCTGGTTTTGAGCCGAAAGACTTGCACCTTTTTGTAGCTTGAAACCATTTTTGGGACGAATTCTAGTAGGGAATGCGATAGTGCTTGGGCTAACCTAGCTGTTGTAATAACTTCCCTTCATTTTTGCAAGCCAAGGAGTTTTGAACCACCTTACCGGTCATGACCTAAGAATTGTCGATTGCTTGCGAGGAAATTGAACTAGCTAACTGGTTTTGGTAAGCTCCCTCTTTGGGACTTAAACCATTTTTTATTTTTATTTTGTTAGCATCATAATTCTTATTACAAGTTTGTCCTCATCATAGCATATTTTGATATTCCCACTGACAATCTTCATATATTGAACTTTTATAAAACATTTTTATTCCTCCAATAATTTCCACATTTTGTTTAATTTGTACACAATCAGTTTTGAAAGTAAAAAAGAGCTTAAAACATTACTTTTAATATATACAAAAATTACAAGGCTCTCCCTCACTTTATTTATATAACTGGCCTTAGTTATGTATGATATTTCTTCAAACGCTAGCCATTGATTCGTGTAGGAAGAGGTATGCCCTCGAAGTCTACCAACTCAAATGATCCACTGTCATGAGCTATTTTGACTTTATAAGCTCCCATCCAATGCAATTTGAATTTGCCTGGAAAATTTTGGAAACGACTATCATACAGTAAGACAAGATTGTCCACATTAATGGTTTTAGATTTCATCTTACTCTCGTAACAAGTTTTACGCCATTTTTGTATGGCTGCCATGTTTAAATCGGCTTGATTTCGTATTTCATCCATATTTTCTAACATGACAATTATCTCTTAAAGATATTCATCCTCTCCTAATTTTTCGTCAATGGCTATCCGTAACGAGGGTAATTCAAGTTTGACTGGTAGGATAGCCTCTTGGCCATAAATTAATTGGAATGGTGTAAATTGAATTGTCACTTTATAAGCAGTTTGATAAGCCCATAACGCATCTAACAACTTGCTATCCCAATCAATCTTAGAATTTTGGACAATCTTAGTGACGATTTTGCACAAAATTCTTTTGGTCTTTTTTAGTTTGACCATTAGCACGTGGGTGATACAGTGAAGTGAGTTGATGTTTGATGTTATATCTGTTAGTTCCTTGATAACATCATTCACAAAGTGAGTTCCCCGATCATTCACCAATTTTTTTGGGCAACCATATCGGGATAGAATATTTTCTCTCAAAAACTTGGCTACCTCATGTTTATCATTTTATAAAGTGACTTTAGCCTCTGCCCATTTAGTAAGATAATTAGTGGCTACTAAGATAAAACCACTTATATAGTATCCCTTATTAAGTAGTTCTGTTTGAAATCACTGCATAACAAAAGAATAAATCTTCGATGATAGCCAGTGTGTCCAAAGAATCCTTCGACCTCGGTCACAGTGGTAGGAATAGGTAAAGAAAGAATACTTGCAATCTTATCAAGATCAATTGCTATTCCTTGTTTAGACACAATGTGTCCTACTAACCTGCCAAATGGAACTAAAAAAAACAAACTTAACCGCATTAATTGAAATACCAGATTTTATACACTTATCAAAACATTTTTGGAAATAATCAGCATGATCTTCTTCATTGCCAAAAACCGCAAAATCATCCAAGAATATTTCCATAAACTTACGAATGTATTCTTGAAAGGCCTCAGTCATGACACGTTGAAGAGTGGTTGGAGCATTACATAATCCAAATGGCATCACAATGTAAGCAAAAGTGCCCTAGTTGGTATCAAAGGTCGTATACCAACGATGTGGTTTAAAAATTTGGATTTGATTATACCCTAAGAATCTGTCTATGAACGAGTAACATTTGTATCCCACTACTGCATCTAACATAGTATCAGTCAAAGATAAGGGACAATAATCTTTCCTTGTGACCCTATTTAATCTTCTAAAATCCCGATAGATCCTTAGTTTGCCATTCTTTTTAGGAACCACAACAATAGGTGATACCCACTCATTATAAGGTACTTTATAAATGAACCCTACTTTGAGTAGTTTATCTATCTCTTCTTTAACCATCAAGGAGTATTGGGGATTCATACGATATTGTCTTTGTTATATTGGGGCAGTTCCTTCCTCAAGTACGATTTTGTGTTCGGGAGGGACTCCTCTCAAGTCTTTATAAGTCCATGCAAAGACTTTGATTTTTCTTTTGAAAAAATTATACCAATACTTTCATTCAATCTTGGATAATTTCTCATGCGCTTTAATGATCTTAGGAACTTCCTTGGTTCCTAGATTCATGTCTTTGTGAACATCTTTAGACACATAACTCTTAATAGGTGCATTAGAATAGAACATGGCATCTTCCCATTTTTCTTCAAAAGATAGTTTGTTTATACACTAGTTTCTTTTAATGTGGCAAACCATTTTTTTGGATTTGATAATAATGATTGTTTACTACGAGGTTCGGGTTCGGCAACTGTTGTAGTGTTATGAACTGGGCGAGAATTCCACTATAATCAGCCAAGGTCTCCCTAATATTCCAAATATGGGTTGTATAGCGTCAGTGGTTTGGAATATGATGAAATCAATCCTATATTCCATGCCAACAAATTGGACTAGAACTTGGAGCAATTGACCTAAGGGCTTGGTACGAGTATGATCTGCCATTTTAAGAATGATAAAAGTAAGAACCATATAAGTGAGTCCTAATTCTTCCATTATTTCCATACTCATGAGATTGACATTAGATCCCGTGTCGACTTGAACCCAACTAACATTAACCCATCAATGATTACATCCACAACAAGTGCACCAAGGTCCTGACTTAGAGTGACATCATTGACTTCCACAACTTTGGTTCTCTTGCGAATCATAGCCGAACCAAGTGTGGTACGACATTGAGGCACGATTGCCAAAAGTTGTCTCATGGTAATATGAGGACGTAGATTATCTAAGTCTTTCATTATATCATAAGATTATAGTCCTTTAGCTAGTTTCATTACCCTTGGTTGTTTCGAACTTGATTTGGGCTTCAAATTCCTTATATGCGGTATTTGAGAAGGTGTAGGTTTGGTCCTTACTTCCATAGGCCCATTATGTGAGTTGGTCGCTAAAGGCGTTCTCTCCAAAATGGTATATGGTATGGGAGGTGCCGGTGGTGTTGGTAAGGATATCGGCACTGGTTGCACCAATTCTACTCTCGGCAAAGCCGTGGGTGTAGAGTTGGTTATAGGCACCGCTATAGGTTTCACCAGTAATTTGTTTCTAGGATCATCCTCGTTCATAATATCTCTTAGTTTCTCAACACTCGGCTCACTGCTATTTTCATCAATGATTGGATAGGGCTCTTGTGGGGCTTTTGATCTAGTAGTTACCACATTGTTTTTATGTTCTCTAGACAATGGGATAGAGACATGTTGAATATGATTTACATTTTGAGCTTCCTCTTCGTCATCATTTGGATCTTGGATTCTCACATGTTATCCCTTTTTCCAATCTTTCTCATTGGGGGGATAATCTTTTTTAGGATGGGGACACTCATCTATGGGGTGTCATGTTGTCTTACAATTGCCATACAAAGCAACATAGTCTTGTGGTTTCTTAGGATTTGGATAGTTGTTGGCGTAATGACCAAGTTCTTTACATCTATAACATACATGATATTTTTTTGAATCGTCTGGGTTCAAATCAAACCTCTTAAAATTTTGGTTATAAGATGGAGGTCCGTTCCAATTGGAAAAAACATTTTGTTGATTCCAAATGGAATGACCTTCAAAATTTAGAGGCACCGGTCGATGATTAAAGTTCCTCTTAGGGTTATAATTGGCATTAGGCCTTGGTCCATTTCATTCTTGTTGCCAATGACGAGATTGATTGGTATCGACATGATTAACAACTTTTTGTTGCTTAAGGTTCCAACACTTTTCGATTGCATGATTCCCTTCATAGAATATACAGTTGGTTCTAAATCCCTTTGGGGTGGGACACTCATTAGCAAGGTGTCCTTGACCTTTACAGTTATGACAACATACATTATGCCGTACTTTTGTGGGTTGAGGTCTCTTAGGTTTGTTGTTGGCTACCTTTACTGATAGTTTCGACAATTGTTTGGTCAAAGTCCATATGGCATTATCATATTTAGCATTTGCACGTTCTTGTTGAGAAGTTTTGTCAATAGCATGATGTGTATACAATGGTGCATTCGAATTTCGCACGTATGGTGTGTCAGTGACATAATAATTATTATTTTCAATTTTGGGAAGAGTTCCCGAATGTGAAGGAATGGAATTATTGGAATAGGTATTATTGGTGTATATGACCAATTCATTTTCCAAACTACATTCCTCCCAAAATTTCGCTCTTGCATAAGCTTGTGCATATGTAGCGTTGGCTCCTTCCTTCATATAAGTTCTTAGTTCCATAGGATATAAACCACCAATAAATGTACTCGTCAAGAAATCATCTTGGCACTGATGATTACCCATACATTGCAAGACTTGCATTTTTCCATAATAGTTATCAACTCTTTCGATGATGTTCATTCTAACAGTACGCAATTTTTCTTTCAGACTCGTGGCAAAGCCTAAGGGTCTAGAATGAGCTTTGGAATGCAATCTTTAATGCATTCCAATTAACAAACGGGGGTTGACATTGATACTACGCAAATGCCTCTTCTTGTAATGAGACAACAAAAACTTCTTGAACTTTAGCAACCGGGACATCATTGGCTGCGCAAATAACTTCAAATTTTGCTACATGGGTATCCGGATCTGATCATGGTCTCCCAAGAAAATATGGGATGTGTACTATATTAATGATCCTTGGGGCCATGGGTACATTAGCCATCATTGTGGGAAACACAGGTAATGGAGGTGGTGTTTGTATTGTTTGCGGCAAAACCAATATTGGTAAGTGTAGAGGTGTCAAAGGATTTTGAAGTGCATATTCTTGTGAAGTCCTTGAGGTTGAACCAAAATGTAGTTGTTGTGGTTTAAGAGGTGACAATCCCTCCTCGTGACCTCTATTCTCTATAGGTATCTGACTCTCTACACTAAATTCAATATCATGTTTTTCATTTTGCAGTTTAAGGACATACTGTAAGCTCGATTTTTGGGCAATCGCCTGGCTTCGAAGCCCAACTTGCTAAATTAGTGATTAGTAATAGCAATAGTCACTCAAGGGCAATTAGCCAGTGTGAACCTAGGGCAATAGCCAGTGGGCAGGCGGTTGTAACCACCATCTTCTCCTCCGCTTATAGGGAGGAGGCTGGCCATTGCTAAGACAGGCTATTTTTCCAATGCAGTAGAATCTGACGTAGCCTCAGCATAGATTAGCAATAGGCAGTGAACGTCGAAGCTCAGTGATTGAGTTCGGCCATAAACACTTAGCCTGGCAATATGCTTTTAGGAATAGACATAGGGAGAAGAGCCGAGTGATTCGGACTCTAAGTGACCTTGGAACTTTTTACAGTTGGAGTAAAGTATCTTGGAAATGCAAGTGTCTTTGAAGTAGTTGTTGTATGAGTGTGTGCAGGAATAAAGAAAGTATCTTGTGTGATGTTTGGCAATAGTCTTGCGTGCTAAAATAGATATATTATCAGCCAAGAGGGCGATGAGCTTTGAGAGAAAGATTGTCGTAAGAGCAATGGTCAAAATTTGAGAAGGGCCATAGGCAAGTGAGAAGTTTCTTTGAGTCTGAAGTAGAAGGGAGAGGCTATTGTCAGTGAGTGAAGGCAAGGGCAATAGTCTGAATGTGGCCATGGTCAAGAAAGTGGGTCCTTCAAGTCCGAAGTGAGGACAAAGGGCTATAGACATTGAGCGTAAGTATCTGGGCAATAGCCGTAGGAAGCTACAGGGAGCATTGGCAATTAGGCGAGTGAAAGGTAGAGTCTGGGAAGAGACCAGCAGGGTAGAGACAAGATAAAGGCCATAGCCAGCATAGAGAGAGAGAGGGAAAGAAGACGGAAGGTCAGAGAAGGTAAGGAGTTCAAGAAAGGCCATCGCCTGTGTTATTTGGCTATCGCCTACATGTAACCAGTGAGGCAATTAACAGGAGAAGGAGAGCAATAGTCTTCATGGCCGTTGAGAGAGGCGGAGTCGGAAGAGGAGAAGACTGGCTAGACTATAGGCTTTACAGGTGTGTCCCTGAGAGGGAAAGGGTACCGAGAGGCTAGCATGATAGACTATAGCCTGGGCATGGGTACTAGACATTACCTGGTGTGAAACCAATGCAGTGACTGCACAGACAAGGATCTTTAATAGCAGACCAAGAGCTGCTACAGACATTACCGAGGGTGCATCCCTTCTAAGCTGGAAATAATCCTAAGCTTGGATCAAAGATTATCGCCTGATTTGTCGATGCATTGATTATATATAATCTTGTGGTTGTTTGTGGTGATGAGTTGCCAGATAAGTGGCAGATGAAGAGGATGGTTACAGTTTTGAAAGGAATGGCCGAAAGACCGTAAGTTGAATTAAACATGATTAATTTGAATTTATCGCAAAGTTCAAATTCTTGTTGTGAAAGATGTTATGGCATGCAAAAGACATTACCCCGGACTTCGGTCCTGACGAATTGCCAAGGACTACTTGCCAAGCTTTTGAGCTTCACGACGGACATATGTCGAAACCATAGAATGATAGAAAATTACCTTTTGATAGGACGGAGTCACTCACTACTGAGGAAGCACAAAAGAACCTTAAGAGTGGGAAAATAAATGGAATTAAGAAGTAATGAAGGAAGAAAGACCCTAATATGTTATTAAAATCCTTAATCCAATGTGACATTAACCCTTATAGACACTATCTCAGTCTTCCTGGAGACTTTGTTCCCTGGGTTTTGTTGTTTTAAAGTCATAGCAAAAACTTACTACACATACCTTAATCAACACTTTCTCCTTTCAAACTTCTTTCTCTGAGAGTCTCTAGCAACTGCACGATCCTCCCTAGCCTTATCGTTGGTTGTTTTTCTTATTGAGGGTATTTGTGTGTGTGATCTTTCATGTGCGGGTTCTAGTCTGGAAGTTGCATATGATCATACGTAAACAAACACTACATCCTACTTCATCTATTGTATTTCACAATCCATCTTCTTCCATTCAAGCATAATTTTGTAAAGTTAAAAAAATTCTTGCCTTGAAGCGAAGAATTGGAAAAATTTTGGTATGTTGACACTCACACAAAGGTCAAAGGGTCCGTAATAAAACCGAGCTTCAAAAGCAGTAAATTGTCCACCATTCCAACAACCATATCCAAATTTATTGATTGGGAAGTTTTCGGCTTTATGTTGGCTATAAATAAAAATAAAAAATCTAAGGTCCACACTCAATCTCATACATCCTTTGTTAATAATCACTTCATTAAAACCCTCACCATTATTCTAGATCTTTTCCAAAATCTATTCTTGAAGGTGAATGGGTAAATTAAGGAAATTGGCCAATATTCCTTTTGAATAGATTGGATGATTTGGTCCAATATGGATTCCAGTTCCCCAAAATGATGCTTTATAAAAACAATATAAAGCATCAAACAAATGTGGTCCTTGGTATAGTTCACTATCAAGAGTGCTCAATTCTTGTGGTTTGAGCTCCCATGGCCACATTTTAAACGTTGACACATTAGTGTTAGAAATAACACACTCATAGGGAATCGGTTTGTACCCCAATTGTATGGGTTAACACTTTGCTTTCAATCTTCCCACAAAGTTAGCTTTAAACTTAAGCTTATTTACTTCACAATCCCTTGAGTAGTGCCCTAGACCTTTGCAAGTCCAACACACTATTTGTGGAGGTGACTCTGTTTGACAAGTACTTTCAATCTGTTTTTTTTTTGGTAATAGGTCATCTCGTGTTTTAAGTTGACATTTATAGACTTGTTTAACAATTCTTTCAACGGTTTCCTCGAAGCGTATAAGATATAACTCTTCCAAATTTGTTTCGGGCAATCCAAAGGGTCTATCTTTAAAAGAATAATTTAAGAAATTCCGATGCCCTCTATACTACTATACTTTGGACCGATCCATAAAATGGGCATTTGATTTTAACTCTACGCATATGGCCTTGGGGTAATATTGAATTCAAATTATTACCTCATGATTGTGAAAATATTCTTGAAATAGTTCTCAACTTATTTTCTAACTTTTTGGACTGCCAAAAGTCTTAATTTTAACTCTTTACTCAAGTCCCAAGCCTCTTAGTATTTCCTAACAAAATTATATGCCTAGACTTAAACTCGGGGGGTGCACCTTTCATTAAAACCTAGAATCACGTGCGTTCACTGCATACTCTAAAAACCCCCTATATACAAGTTATTTTTTGTGAAATGAAGTAATACACATACAATTGCAACAATAAATATACAAGTGACAATATGTGTACACAAAAAACATCCATTCATATATAGTCATTAACATAAGTATACAAATATACTTTTGAACAATAATCAACCCCTATAATATGTATAACAAAATATCCTAGCTTTCATCAGCAAAGTCATTGAAAAAAATTTCATCTCCCGGATGTAACTCATAAACATTTGATTCACCAATATATGTCATTGTAGCCGATGCAATTATTGTCTCTAAGTCTACCATCAAATGATCAATAAGATCATATGTCCACTTGTTGTTAGCCCCTTTTTGATACCAACATAAACCAATCTCCTTGTTACTTTGAGTTGAACGAATCATTTCAAAACCCTAATACTGCCTCTTTCCCCGATATGACCTTGACACCTTGTACATGGTTCATACTACCCTATAAGGTTGCTAACGAAAATCGTTAATCCTCGTTAATCCTAATTTCATCCAATATGAAAACTTATGATATGTAGTATAGTAACAGTACCATAGAAGTACAATTATTGTATATTTTTTAAAGGCCTTCCATATATGTACATAACTATAAATTATAACATGTATACCATATGTATACGTAATACGGCAAGGTCCAAATCAATACCCCTCCTGTGCACTCACGTATACTCGTACATGTTTAGTACAGTGCACCCCCCGAGGACTTAAATCGACCAAAGCCTTCCTTGGCAGCAATGCCAAAATGTAATCTAGTTTTTTTGCTACAAACAAACCCAGGAAAACACTCGAGGAAGACTTAAAAGATGAGTTGTATATGATCTAGGTGTCACAAATAAGTTTTATTAGGACAAATACAAGGTTATACCACTTGATTTTTGAAATTGGATAATAATTTAGGGTACGATTGGGGAAGGATAACTTAGGAATCTCCCTATGTCAGTGCAGGCAATTGTGGCGGTCTCTCATGTCACTTTAATTACCCGGGCAATAGACTGACAGTGAGTTCATTTTAGTTGGACCAGGCGCGGTGTCACAACCCTTGTTAATTCCCCTTAACCATCTTAATCAATTTCATTTCTAGCAAGGGTCACGAGCGCTAACCCTTCGCATTCCGCCATGCAACGGTTAGCTCCTCCTACCCCGGACCTTATAGTTCATGGGAGGGGAACCAACCCTCCTACTTTGCTTTTGAGACTCACCCCTTAATCGGTAACCAATTCTTAGATGTGGACTTCCATCCATGGGAGTCCAATCTTATGTTGATCATCGCATTGCCGAAGCAACACTATAACAACCCGAAGCATACTAGGCAACTATGCCCTCACATTGAACCAAAGCCCATGAAGGCCGTGCCGTTCGGCCTTGGTGGGTGAGGCCACACCACCTCACCCATATAAGACTCTAGCACTCTAGTCGGGCCCCTACCCCACCGTCAAGAAACTTTTTGTCTCCCTACTAAGAGTTGGGGCCAAGTAGACATTTTCCCTTAGCCGATGGGCCTAGAAGCCCCCAGCAGCTTCAGACCATCATAACTTCCTTGTATGATGTGTGATGCTAACAAGAGACCGCTCCATCTTCATCTACGCTTCACGTAGATGCCGATGGACTCCTCACTTGCCCCGTTTGAGCAAGTATTTGGGAAGTTATGCCTGTTCAAACCTTGGCAGTCCCGGGAGCCACTCCCAGGCCACTGCTGTACCAGGGCGCTGTCCCGGGACATTGCCCCACTGAAATTGCCATATCTCCTAGGTCACACCTCCGATTGAGCTGATCTTGAGCATTCTAGAATCACCACACCATGAGCTACGCATAGCTCATGACCTTACCCTCATGCCTCCTAGTCTCCGTGGGTGGGAGGCGTTTTCAACGCCCGGGGCCCTCACCAACGGCGCCACAAGTCCTGGGTGTCACTCCAGGGTCCCCCTTGTGCCCAGGGTGTTTTGGGCACTCCTCATGGAGAGGTGCGCAACATGCGGTGCACAAGTGTAGGCACAATCATCGGCAATAGTCTTTCATCAAAAGCTCATTAAAGTCTTGTTGTACCAAAGCCAAGGGCACTTTGGCATAGGCAATAGTCTTTCATTAATTAATTTCTCTTAATATGACTGAGAAAACCTATACAATAATCCTTACATTTCTCCGCCTCTTAATAGTTACCGATGCAACAATATGGATAGGCCATTGTCTTTGATAATCCTTCGTGACTATATGTAAAAAGAATAGTTCAAGTTATGTGCTTAATTCCTCATATTAATTTGTTGTTAAGTTATTAGTCCACATTACTCATTTAAAATTTTCAATTATTGACCTAGTCTTGGATCTTCTCTTCTCGTGTGTACGTTATGCTCCCCTTGACATCCAACAGTCTTTGAGTAATGACCTTTCACCTTACCAAGGCCATTGTCTTTTCAGTTTCCACTCACATGAGGGTAGTGACCTTTTATAAGAGCCCACATACAAACGACTTCCAACTACAACGACGCCTTTGGTAATTTGTTAATTCTTTTAACAATCTCAAGGCTATGGTCTTTCACAGCTAAGCAATCTTGGTCATCTGTCTTCTCAGTGGGTTGGCGAACTCAAGTAGTTCTTCTACTTATTTCTAAGAATGGCCATAGCCTCCTCATACTCCAATGTAGGTGATCGTCTCATAATCCTTCGAAACATAAATAATATCATGCACAGACTATAGCCTTTTCCTTATTACTCAAAATTAATCCCTTCAAAACAATTCTTCACAATAACATGATTGGTTATGATTTGACCAGATCCATCTGTATACGCATTTGTCTAATCAAATGTATCAATCTAAGATAACGAATCTGAATTGCAACTTCTCAGTTCACTCTCTCATTATGGCATGGATTAACTCAAATCCAATCACTTAATAAAAAACATATTCACTTACTCATGGTCACTCTCTCCAATTTCTATCATGCCATCGTCTATATCAATACCATAATACAAAATCTCAACATACGGTAAGACTATAGCCAAAATGGAAAGTGACTTGCAGAAAACACCATAGATAATAGTAAAATCAGAGTAAAAAACACTCGCACTCTAGTTCCAACCCCCTTGAGTATTCTTCTTTGATTATCACCAGGCAATAGCCTTAAGTTATAAATCACTCATAACTCAATTCAATTGTCCAATCAATAACATGCATACTTATTCCTCTCTCTCTCTAGACTAATTTTTTTTCTTCTCTTCGCACCCCTCGGGTAACTTCCCACACCTACTTATAATTTTCCTGAGAGACATGTTCTCCGCTGCTGGTGCCGTTTATAATCATGCTATTGTCTCTCACAATCTGGTTTTTGTTATCTCAAGTTCTTTGTGTATTCATACCTATTATTTTTAAGTGTTTGTGTTCTCAATAAGTCATTTTCACACTTAAATCCTATTTGGCTTAAAAGAAACTGAAACCAACTATTTTTTTTTTTGTTTTACACACCCTCGCCCATGGAACTTGACTCTTATGTCCACTTCCCTTAGTTGAAATATTCATCGTCCTTGTGTGAACTTGTCAAGCTTTTAGGAGCTTTGATTGAGCAATCCAGTGCCTTCTATCTACAACAATCATATTGGTGCTTTTTGATAAAGTTAGTTTGGTACACACATTCATGTCCTTTGGCAATGGGAGGGAGCATTTGTAGGCATACAAAAATGCTTGCCACCCCCTCCCATGGAACTTGACTCTTATGTCCACTTACCTTAGTTGAAATATTCATCCTCCTTGTGTGAACTTGTCAAGCTTTTAGGAGCTTTGGTTGGACAATCCAATAACTTCTATCTATGGCAATCATATTGGTCCTTCTGGATGAATTTTGTTTGGTACACACATTCATGTCCTTTGGCAATGGAAGGGAGCACTTGCAGGGATACGGAAATGCACAAGGTAAGTGTGCATTGTGAGCCTTACCTAGTGGGAAGAGTTATTTATTAAGTACCCCAAAAAAAATTCATTAGAAAAGTACTGTAGTGACATTTTTTTGCCATGGGCCCCTGTCTTTTCGTACTAGACCACTTCTCTTGCCTCTCTCACCACAAAACCCGTTGGACCATGTCATCGCATATTTACTAGGCCTTGAAAATCGTATTTTGGGGACCTCGACCTCCATGGTCCCTCTGCCATTTTTTCCTTAGTGTAAACCAAAGTGGTCCCGGGACGAGTTCAACAACCAATCAACGCTTTGACAACGCCCTGATGCAACTTCATGGTCCATAGTGTAAACCGGCTCTTAGCACTCAAGTTTTATTATTTTCTAGTAGAAATAAATTGGTGCAACTAATTCCAGACGTTACTGTAGGCTTTGTAGTTTGTCAAGGCCTCTCAATTGAGAAAGTTTGTGTAGAGCAAATCCCAACATCACTTGTTCATCTCTGGTTTTGAGCCGAAAGACTTTCACCTTTTTGTAGCTTGAAACCATTTTTGGGACGAATTCTAGTACGGAATGCGATAGTGCTCGGGCTAACCTAGCTGTTGTAATAACTTCCCTTCGTTTTTGCAAGCCAAGGAGTTTTGAACCAACTTACCGGTCATGACCTAAGAATTGTCGATTGCTTGCGAGGAAATTGTATTTTTTGTGTGGACATGCCATACCGCACTTTTTGCAAACTGTCAATGTTGGAATTAAACCTGCAAGTATGCATGTATCATCCCATTGAAATAGTCAGTTGGCCGCACTTGGCAAGAGTTGTTGAGGGTTCAGTTGCTTTACTAAATTTTAGTCATGAGGTTGTGAATCATGCACGAACTATGAATTGAAGGTTGCCGATTAAGGAGCACTTCGGATCCGGTTACTAGAGTGCTCTAGAGGGGATCCCATCTCTCTCTATCCTAACTAGAGGTTGTGCAAGGTGCAGCCATTACTTAGTTCATAGTGGACCATGACAAATTAACTCAGTTTGAACTTAAATGTAGAGTTGTTGCATCTTTCTATCAAACCTAATTGTTTCTTTCTTTTTATGTCTTCGCTACCAGTGGTCCAAGAGGCACTAGCACATTAATTGCGGATCTATGGAGGATGCAGCTGCTGCTGAGAGCAACAACATGGATGAGTCCTTGGGACTGGAGTCGCGTCTCGTGCAGGCAGTGCGTGAGGGCGACGTTAAGGGGACCAAAGATTTGCTTCAAAAACGGCTTGAGCAAATGCGCTCGGAGGACGTGAAGGAGAGGATCCAGTTGTTTTGGAAACTGCTCAACAGCTGCATCACTGATTTCGAAGGAGAAGAAAATGATAATATTTCCCATGAGTTATCATCAGCTCGTCAATCCTCTTTGGAAAACTACATGATGTTCAGGTTCCTTGTGACAAAGCTCCAGGAGGACGACGCGATCAGGGCGAAAGCACCAATCCTCTCCGACGACTTTTTGTTCACGTATGTCAAGCGGTGGCGAATGGTGCGGAGAAAGCGTGGGAGAGCGTGCTTGCCAACAGGATCACTCGTGGCATCCGGTTGCACCAGAAAAAGGTAAACCTTGAGATCTTGCAGCTTGCAAATGCACCCAACGACAGCGAAGATTTGGAGATGGCCAAGGGCTTGTTCAGGGAGCAGCTTGACAAAGTCCGGCCAGAGAGGCCCGAGTTTCGGTGCATCTTCTTTGAAGCCATGCTTGATATGCTCTACACCCACCACGGCTATCAAAAAAGGTAATTAAGCGACCCTAATTCGGTCACTTATCTTAATTGGGCACGTACGTATTAGGTGTGTGGTTTAGGTTTGGATCTAAGAATGGACATCATACCGAAAAGAGATGCATTTAAAAGAGATTGGACTAACATGGACACTTTGAGCATTTCAGCTTATGAAGGGGTTTGATGACAAAAAATAAACTTCCATGAACACACATAGCACATCCAAATGAGGAAGGAGTTACATGAGAATTGAGTTTGCTAGAATTGGATTTACGGTGAATCTCTTCTAAATCGTTAAAGTTAAACTCATAATGGCCTATAACGGTTCTATTTGAAGTATGTACATTTTAGACCTTGACATGTACATATGCGTTAGAAAGAATTATAGGTCATTGGTCCACACTAGGTGTACCTATCTTAAGTGCTCAAAATTTGTAAACATTTCTAGGTTCAATAGGGAACATAACTAGAGAGATGTAAATGATCAGTTAAGAAGAAATAGGGCTGCACATTGATAACGAGTACTAATGTATTCATATGAGCTTTGAATATTGATGTAATGAAAATATTTACGACCTTAATTTGGACTTGCTAATCATCTCATAGTATTTATCACGTGTTTCATAGCCTATGAGAAGTGGGCTAGCTAGTTGGATGAAGAAGATATTAATTGTTTGAGACTTGTCTATGCTAAGTTCAAAGCCATTGATTTCATCTAGGGAGAGCAACGTCGACAACAAATACGAGCAAGCTTGTCGCTTTGTCGTGGAGAGGTTCCTTGAGAACAAGGCCCTCTTCAACTTCAAGCCATCTCTTTGGACGCGGGCATTGTGCATGGCTGCCAACTACGGGCACGTCCATGTTGTTAGGATCCTTTTGAAAAAAAAACGCGACCTTGACGTGAAAGCCTCTTACCGCTTGGGGTGGACCGCGCTCCATGAGGCGACTCAAAACGGACACATGAACGTGGTGAAGGAGTTGTTGTTGACCATGATGGCAAGGTAACTAAAATTAACATCCACTCGATCCCATTTGAATGTGTGTGTGTGTGTGTGTATACCATTGTATAGTTTTTTGGCCTACAGTTTTATCTAGGGCTGCATGAACCAATCACCCCTTCTTGTGTTATTGGAGAGATTTAGTCAACACCCAATATTCTGAAGGTGGACATGATATATTTATCTGCTTCTTACTTTTTGCCTCTCCTTGTCTACAACTTCCTTCATGCCTTATTATAATAGTGAAGTTAACTTAGTGTCATGGATCTATGTAGTGTCCTATATGGATTCCTAATCTCCTTCAGTTAGTTTACTCCCATCTACATGTAACCTCACATAATATGGCTGTCAAGTTATGGATTAAGGTTCTATCTAAGGCATGAACCATCCCTACATGAGCTATTGGAGAGATTGATTGAACACCAAGCACTTGGAGGCGGAGAGGATCATTTTAATTGCTCTTCACTACTTTATCTCCTCGTTTATACATAGCTCCCCTCCAAGCCTAATCTTTTGAGTGTACACTTTAACTACATAGTTCTATGTAGTTTCTCACATGGACTTATAAAGAACTCGGTCTTACTTAAGTGGAGTATATAGTACTTAATAACATAGTAAAGTTGTAGGTTAGGGTTATTAAACTTACACGAGCTATTGGAGAGGTCAACCAACACCAAGTACCTTGAAGGTGGAGAGGTTTTTTTTATTTGCTCCTCACTGTCTAATATCTTGTCTATCCATATCTCCTTTCTATGCCTTATCTTATGAGTGGGAGTACAATTCAACTACATAATTCTAAGAAATTTCTTCATTTGGATTTACATTCAACTTTGTCTCATTTACGTGGAGCCCCAAAATTTCATAGGTGCGGCGCCATGTCCGGGCAAACGAGGAGGACTTATTCGGGTACACACCCCTCGAGTACGCCATCAAAAACAAGTACAAGGACATGGAGAGAAGTTTGTTGACTGTCCCGGACGTGAAGGAGAGTGTGGACTACTTGTATCGAGACCAGAAAGTTTACGTTGATGTAGCAAACACGATCCTTGTAGGGGCTGCGCTTATTGCGAGTGTGACATTTACAGGATGGTTGCAGCCGCCTCTTGGATTCACGCCCAACTACCAATTTATACAACCGTATCCGGCACCTCCAAACACATATGAGCAATTTGTGGCAATCGAAGGCCACCGAAGCATCTTGTCGTTCATGGTGTTCAACTCCCTCTCGTTCTTTTGCGCGATCTCGACCATCATCTCGGGTGCAGATGCCGCCTTCCCTGTCCGAGACTTGTACATTGGCAAGTCAGCGGAATCCGTGCGCTTCGCGCTCAATTGGGTGAGTGTGACGTTCATATTTTCCATCCTTTTTGTGCTCGGTGCGTTTGCAAGTGCGGGCTTCGCGATCCTACCTCCATTGCCAAAATTTGAGGTGAACATGATCGTTACAGTTACACTAGGTACTCTACTTTGTGTGATTACATTGGCCAAATTTTCGTTGTTTCATATTTCGAGGCGGACACGGGCATGGGCAAAAGAAATCGGGAAGAGATTGGAGTATATTATGTGTGCATGAATTTGCCAGGATAATTTATACTTACAAGCCTGTGTTAGTATGTATATTTTGATTGTTATTAAGTATTTAACTAACTTTTGTGTGTTTAATGCCATGATTGTTAAAGTTGAAAAAATTCTCAATCTTGCAAAGCATACTCATCTTGTCGACGTTCTCATTCATTCATTCAGTTACTCACTATTTCTTCATATGTATGTCACTCTCAATTTAATGAAGAAGTTATGGCATGATCCTTGGATGTTAAACATTTCCTGCTTTTGCGGCACTCCTTGAATTTGAAAATCTTGTGAACTCTAAGTTTTGGTGCCAGCATTTGAACTTGAGTGGATTGAGATGTATCTACATTGAATTCCTGATATAATACTTGTAAGTATCACATGTGGAGTGAAATTCACATGAACTCGAACGCCATGCAACATCATTCAAGTGGACTAATGATTGACCTCGAAACTAGTGGAGCTCCGGGGAATTTAAAGAATTCATTGTAGTTATATCGTAGCTAGCTTGGTTTGTTAGAGACATATGCACATGGCTGGATATGGTTGTTGTGTTGTTAGATTGACACCCTTGTCTTTCCTATGTTGTATGAGAGGTTTTCATCTACTAAATGAAGTTGATAAGTCTTGTTGAAACACACGTCGAATAAGGTAGATGGGCCGGCCTTGATTACTTTGTTTTGTATGTTACCTTACACTACTCAGATTTGCGAGGTCAAAATTTTTGAGCATTCACAACTGTATACGAAGGAGCTAGGATCAATATCATAAAGTTTGGAAGTAGTTTTGAATGATTATGAATTTCCAAAGGCTATTGAGAGTGAGTCATAAGGTGGCCATAACGGTAAATGAAAAGGTCATGGACCTTCCCATATGAATGGGGAAAAATGACGAAAAAAATGCACATTTGCACACTCTCATCCTCTCACATGGATCCACCCCAAGAGCTCGTGAGGGCGTGGATTGGAGGGTGGGGTGGGGTCCACAATGGAAGGCAACATTTGTAGGCATACAAAAATGCTTGCCAACCCCTCCCATGGAACTTGACTTTGATGACCATTTACCTTAGTTGAAATATTCATTGTCCTTGTGTGAACTTGTCAAGCTCTTAGGAGCTTTGATTGAACAATCTAGTGCCTTCTATCTATGGCAATCATATCAGTCCTTTTTGATGAAGTTTGTTTGGTAAACACATTCATATCCTTTGGCAATGGGAGGGAGCATTTGTAGGCACACAAAAATGCTTGCCACCCCCTCCCATGGAACTTGACTCTTATGCCCACTTACCTTAATTGAAATATTCATCGTCCTTGTGTGAACTTGTCAAGCTTTTAGGAGCTTTGGTTGGACAGTCTAATGCCTTCTATCTATGGCAATCATATTGGTCCTTCTGGATGAATTTTGTTTGGTACACACATTCATGTCCTTTGGCAAAGTTACTAGCAACTCCCCAAACAAACCCATATTCATGCTCTTAATGCGGACCATTTGAAGTTTCTCACTCTCATATAGGTTTTTTCTTGAGTGTACATACATACATACATATTTCACTTAGATAACATAATTAGGTGGTATGCACAAAGGCAAAGAATAAAATGACTTGATGAAAATTGATGACATTCCCAAGAATATCTTGCAACAATGTGTAAGTCCAAATGGTAGTCCACACAAATAGGAGAATCAATATATTCTTTATGTCTCTTTATTTCCAATTTTCTTAGATGATGAGCAACCAAAAAATTCACACAAAAGTCAATACCTAAATTGATACTTATCACAAAGGTAAGTGGACCTTAAATGGACACTTTTAGTTTTGCATTCATGCTTCTTAATTATAGGATATGAAACATGCAATCAATGTGAGATGACTACCGAGCCCAAATTGTACATGTAGTTATATTCCCTCATAATTTGTGGAGCTCGTAAGAATATCTTCATCATTGTTACAGTGACAATTTTCTTTCGTATGAAGTGATCATGTAGATGCCCCCAATTGTGTTGAGTAATGAACCTAGAATCTCGTTTTTGGTGTCCATTCTTAGATCCACACCTAACCACACACCACTCAAATATAAGTGTCCGTTTAAGATGAGCCACCGAATTAGGCCCCCTTAGAACCTTATCTCCAATATTCAAACAACCGTGATCAGATTTTTAAAATGAGTAGACTGTGGAAATAAAAAAGCGGCCACAAAGGGAATCCAAAACCATGACTTATTCGACCCGGGCTGGTACATATCCGCCGGGTATTATTGCTTTATCCTCGACATTGGACGTTGAAATCTCCACCCCCGGCTGACCAACGGTTAGATTACGAAGCCGGATATCTGCAACCGTAATTTCTGGGTAGAAGGCGGGAGTGGCCGGGCTTAAGGTCCCAAACCACTTCCTGAACCCTAGGAGGACGGTGCCACCCAATCACCTGTGCGACTGAGGTCCCTTTTTCTGATTAGATACCTCGTTTGGGATCTGGGAGCTTGCTTGCCTCCGGAACGTCTCCTGTTTTAAACTTCCCCGGAGCGATGGAGGTGGCGATGGGTCGCCACTGACATCGCACAAAACATTGCGATGCTGCTGCACCCGAGCACAATCTAACGATTACGTCATTCCAGATAGCTTGCAAAGGAATTTCACAAAGAAACGGAATTTTCGGACGAAAGGGGACTTTGAATTTGCTCTTTCGAGCGACAGATCGGGTTTCATTGCACGCCTTCTGGTGACAGGTGATTCCTCCGCTTACAGGAAGATAGTGTTTCTTTTTCCCGTTGTGTGTGAACTGGATGTCTTCGAATTCGAGGACTCTTGAATTCGGGATCAGGGGTTGGAATGGAAAGATGCTGATCGTGGCGTTTTTCAACGATTTTGTAAGCGTATCGAGTGAAATGGAATGGATGATTCGAGAGTCGGCGTAAAGAGAGATTTTTCGCTGGCTCTTGAATAGTGCAGTGAAGTGTCAAATTTATCGCAAGAGCGCGTTGCAGTGAAGTGTGCTAGCGAGGCAGAACTTATATGTCAAAATGTAAGGGCACATCCAGCTTTAAGCTTCCTGAGCAAGTTTGTACATGAGAAGCACAGAGTGAAGTGGTTCATTCAAAATGCAGACCATCCTTGAGCTTTCCGCATCGATTACTCGACCATAGTAAACTTCTGATGTGGTAGGGGATTATGATAGTGCACATCTAAATTTACTCTTTGTTCAAGTGAAAAGCCTGGATGTCGTTATCATGTCGTCTAGTCGAAATCTATCTTCCATTTCCTGGTGCTGGAAAATTGGACATTGAGCTCCAGGATCTTGAAAATTTCTAGCCTGGCAACTAGTTTGATAAATGTGTGCTCATTGTATTGAACCTGTATAGAGGTATGTCTTTTCAATATCAGCTCGTAATCGATTTGTAATCGAGGATGAACCTAGACAGGACTTTACTCTGCATTGGAAGAAGAGAAGAATATATACTCTGAACGTGCGCTGTGCACTTGCAATTGCTCCTCAGTTCATGTGGTGCAGCGTATTTACTCCTGCTTTAGAGGTTACATACATTCAGTCTGTCAAATTAGAATCATCACACGTATTGCACTTTTAAGAGTTAAACGCTGTCGCATTTTCTTACGAGAGCATTTATTTCTCACTCGCCTAGACACTTGCGATCCCTACGAAAGAACCTTGACGGTCCCATTCCTTTATTCGACATTGACTTTTTCCTTTGCTGGACTTTAAATTTCCAATACTTCAATCGTCTTTTCATTAAGCCCTTCCGTGCTTCTTTTTATGCATATCTCTACCTGCACGCACCAAGTTTTATGCGCATAATTGGTCAGATCTTCTCTGTTTTGTTTGTTTGCTTGCAGATCTTCTGATCTCATGCCTGCCAGGATGTTGATGACTTTCACTAGTCCTTTATTCTGATATCGTCATTTTCGGTTTCAGAAAGTCTGCTAGAATCGTCTTCCTAATGCTTCATTCTTATTTGTGATGACTTTTTGTAGCTTGAAACCATTTTTGGGACGAATTCTAGTACGGAATGCGATAGTGCTCGGGCTAACCTAGCTGTTGTAATAACTTCCCTTCATTTTTGCAAGCCATGGAGTTTTGAACCAACTTACCGGTCATGACCTAAGAATTGTCGATTGCTTGCGAGGAAATTGTATTTTTTGTGTGGACATGCCATACCGCAATTTTTGCAAAATGTCAAAGTTGGAATTAAACTTGCAAGTATGCATGTATCATCCCATTGAACTAGTCAGTTGGCCGCACTTGGCAAGAGTTGTCGAGGGTTCAGTTGCTTTACTAAATTTTAGTCATGAGGTTGTGAATCATGCACGAACTATGAATTGAAGGCTGCGGATTAAGGAACAGTTCGAATCCAGTTACTAGAGTGCTCCAAAGGGGATCCCATCTCTCTCTATCCTAACTAGAGGTTGTGCAAGGTGCAGCCATTACTTAGTTCATAGTGGACCATGATAGATTAACTCAGTTTGAACTTAAATGTAGAGTTGTTGCATCTTTCTATCAAACCTAATTGTTTCCTTCTTTTTATGTTTTCGCTACCAGCGGTCCAAGAGGCACTAGCACATTAATTGCGGATCTATGGAGGATGCAGCTGCTGCTGAGAGCAACAACATGGATGAGTCCTTGGGACTGGAGTCGCGTCTTGTGCAGGCAGTGCGTGAGGGCAACATTTTTGAGGCCAAAGATTTGCTTGAAGAACAGCTTAAGCGAATGCGCTTCAAGGACGTGAAGGAGAGGATCGAGTTCTTTTGGAAGTTGTTCAACAACTGCATCAATGATTTCGAAGGAGAAAAAAATTATGATATTTCCCACGAATCATCATCAGCTCTTCAATCCTCTATGAAAAACTACCTGTTTTTCAGGCTCCTTGTGACAAAGCTCCAGGAGGATGACGCGATCAAGGAGAGAGAACCAATCCTCTCCCACGAGTTTTTGTTCACGGAAGTCCGTGCGGTACAAAGTGCCAAGGGCGGGGGGGAGCGTGCTTGCCAAGAGGATCGCTCGTGCCATCCGGTTGCACCAAAATAAGGTAAACCACGAGATCTTGCAGCTTGCAAATGCACCCGACAACAATGAAGATTTGGAGATGGCCAAGTGCTCGTTCCGGGAGCAGCTTGAGGGACTCCAGCAAGAGACGCCTGAGTTTCGGTGCACCTTCTTTGAAAGCATGCTCGATTTGGTCTACACCCAACTCGGGTATCAGTTAAGGTAATTAAGCGGCCCTAATTCAGTTACTTATCTTAATTGGACACATACGTATTAGGTGTGTGGTTTAGGTTTGGATCTAAGAATGGACATCATACCGAAAAGAGATGCACTTAAAAGAGATTGGACTAACATGGACACTTTGAGCATTTCAGCTTATGAAGGGGTTTGATGACAAAACATAAACTTACATGAACACACATAGCACATCCAAACGAGGAAGGAGTTACATGAGAATTGAGTTTGCTAGAATTGGATTTACAGTGAATCTCTTCTAAATTGTTAAAGTTAAACTCATAGATGGCCTATAACGGTTCTATTTGAAGTATGTACATTTTAGACCTTGACATGTACATATGCATTAGAAAGAATTATAGGTCATTGGTCCACACTAGGTGTACCTATCTTAAGTGCTCAAATTTGTAAACATTTATAGGTTCAATAGGGAACATAACTAGAGAGATGTAAATGATCAGTTAATTAAGAAGAACCAGGGTTGCACATTGATAATGAGTACTAATGTATTCATATGAGCTTTGAATATTGATGTGATGAAAATAAATACGGCCTCAATTTGGACTTGCTAATCATCTCATAGTATTCATCACATGTTTAATAGCCTATGAGAAGTGGATGAAGAAAATATTAATCATTTGAGACTTGTCTATGTTAAGTCCGGAGGAATCGGAAGTATATAGGGGGAGCAATGCCCAATACAATTATGAGCAAGTTTGTTGCTTTGTGGTGGAGACGTTCCTTGAGAACAAGGCCCTCTTCAACTTTGAGCCATCTCTTTGGACGCGGGCATTGTGCATGGCTGCCAACTACGGGCACGTCCATGTTGTTGGGATCCTTTTGCAACAAAAACACGACCTTGACGTGAACGCTGCTTACCGCTTGGGGTGGACCGCGCTCCATGAGGCGACGCAAAAGGGACACATGAACGTGGTGAGGGAGTTGTTGTTCAAGCGTGATGGCACGGTAACTCAAATTAACATCCACTCAATCCCATTTGAATGTGTGTGTGTGTGTGTATACCATTGTATAGTTTTTTGGCCTACAGTTCTATCTAGGGTTGCATGAACCAATCACCCCTCCATGTGTTATTGGAGAGATTTAGTCAACACCCAATATTCTGAAGGTGGACATGATATGTTTATATGCTTCTTACTTTTTGTCTCTCCTCATCTACAACTTCCTTCATGCCTTATTATAATAGTGGAGTTAACTTAGTGTCATGGATCTATGTAGTGTCCTATATGGATTCCTAATCTCCTTCAGTTAGTTTACTCCCATCTACATGTAACCTCACATAATATGGTTGTCAAGTTATGGATTAAGGTTCTATCTAATGCATGAACCATCCCTACATGAGCTATTGGAGAGATTGATTGAACACCAAGCACCTGGAGGCGGAGAGGATCATTTTAATTGCTCTTCACTACTTTATCTCCTCGTTTACACATAGCTCCCCTCCATGCCTAATCTTTTGAGTGTACGCTTTAACTACATAGTTCTATGTAGTTTCCCACATGGACTTATAAAGAACTCGGTCTTACTTAAGTGGAGTATATAGTACTTAATAACATAGTAAAGTTGTAGGTTAGGGTTATTAAACTTACACGAGCTATTGGAGAGGTCAACCAACACCAAGTACCTTGAAGGTGGAGAGGTTTTTTTTATTTGCTCCTCACTGTCTAATATCTTGTCTATCCATATCTCCTTTCTATGCCTTATCTTATGAGTGGGAGTACAATTCAACTACATAATTCTAAGAAATTTCTTCATTTGGATTTACATTCAACTTTGTCTCATTTACGTGGAGCCCCAAATTTCATAGGTGCAATGCCATGTCCGGGCACACGAGGAGGACTTGTTCGGGTACACGCCCCTTGAGTACGCCATCAAAAACAAGCACAAGGACATTGAGAAAAGTTTGTTGACTGTCCCGGAAGTGAAGGAGAGTGTGGACTACTTGTATCGAGACCGGCAAGTTTACGTTGACGCAGCAAACGCGATCCTTGTAGGGGCTGCGCTTATTGCGAGTGTGACATTTGCAGGATGGTTGCAGCCGCCTCTTGGATTCACGCCCAACTACCAATTTATACAACCGTATCCGGCACCTCCAAACACGTATGAGCAATTTGTGGCAATCGAAGGCCACCGAAACATCTTGTCGTTCATGGTGTTCAACTCCCTCTCGTTCTTTTACGCGATCTCGACCATCATCTCGGGTGCGGATGCCGCCTTCCCTGTCCAAGACTCATACATTGGCAAGTCGGTGGACTCCGTGCGCTTCTCGCTCAAATGGGTGAGTGTGACGTTCATATTTTCCATCCTTTTTGTGCTCGGTGCGTTTGCAAGTGCGGGCTTCGCGATCCTACCTCCATTGCCAAAATTTGAGGTGAACATGATCGTTACAGTTACACTAGGTACTTTAGTTTGTGGGATTACATTGGGCAAATTTTTGTTGTTTCGTATTTCAAGGAAGACACGGGCATGGGCAAAAAAAATCGGGGAAAAATTGAAGTTTATTATGTGTACGAAAAGAAACATCAATTTGCCAGGATAATTTATACTTACAAGCCTGTGTTAGTATGTATATTTTGATTGTTATTAAGTATTTAACTAACTTTTGTGTGTTTGATGCCATGGTTGTTATAGTTGAAAAAATTCTCAATCTTGCAAAGCATACTCATGTTGTCGACGTTCTCATTCATTCATTCAGTTACTCACTATTGCTTCATATGTATGTCACTCTCAAATCAATGAAGAAGTTATCGCATGATCCTTGGATGTTAAGCATTTGTTGCTTTTGCGGCACTCCTTGAATTTGAAAATCTTGTGAGCTCTAAGTTTTGGTGCCAGCATGTGAACTTGAGTGGATTGAGATGTATCTACATTGAATTCTTGATATAGTACATGTAAGTATCACGTGTGGAGTGAAATTCACATGAACTCGAAGGTCTTGTAGCATCATTCAAGTGGACTAATGATTGGCCTCAAATTAGTGGAGCTCCGAGGAATTTAAAGAACTCATTGTAGTTATATCATAGCTAGCTTGGTTTGTCAGTGACATATGCACATGGCTGGATATGGTTGTTGTGTTGTTAGAGTGACACCCTTGTCTCTGATAAACACTACACAGAATCAAATGTGTAACTCGGAGACAGGAGCACTGTCCCGGAACTAACTGTTGTTTAGAGGAGGAGCACTCCTGTTGATATACACAAGGTTTAACCTAATCACATTAATTAACCCTAATGGTACTTAAACCCTAATGGTGACTAGAAACCCTAAGCTAAATCACTAACTGAAATGGTCTAACTGAAAGGGCTGATGGGCAGTGTCCAACACCCCCTCTTGCACACAGCCCCTTGAGGTTCGCTTGGCGAGAGTTGAGTAATTGAGTGAGATGGATCTACGTTTGAGAGAAGTAACATGGATCCGTCTGATATCGCTGCTAGTGTGGACGATCCTAATGTTGTTGAAACGGGGAATAAGTCAGTTGATAGATATGATCGAAAAGCGGGTTTTCGTATCAAGTGAACAGACTTCAATGGGAGAGGAACAGGATGTGGAGGCTGAGGAGAGAACACTGATGCCCCCTCTTAATGATGAGCTTGTGCTCCACCGTATTTGGCCATCACTTCACGGGAGAGTGAGTGTGTCACTCCTGTGGAGGCTCCGAAGAGTGAACAGGGCATGGAAGAGAAAAATAGGGACAACGGTGGAATGGTCGGCATTGGAGATGGTGCGGGTTGATTCGCCTGGTTTCCTCCGCTTTCTAGCAGCCAATCGTGTTCCTCGACCTTCGTTAAGTGAGAGAGTTGAGAATGAGCGGGCGGCAATTTCGATTTTACTTGCTGAGCACCTCGTGGACTTCACCGAGCGGTCGGAGTTAAATTTGTCGGAAGTAGATAGTCTTGAGTCGGTCGCAGGGTTAAGAGGTCCATTTGAGATGGGTGCGAGAGAACCAGCAAGAAAATTGAGTTACTGTTCCCCGTCAACAGAATTAGTGTATAGTAAGAGCAATTTGAACCGAGGGAGAAAAAGCTATTACCTAAGTGAGGAAGAGGAGATGGAAGCGTATGCTTCATCTACAGATAGCTCAATGGGAGTCTATTACCCAAGACATTCGATGAGGGTAGGGTAAGAGAGTTTCGAAGATGTAGCTTGTCTCTGCATGTCTCAAACTTAATCCTCCCAAGAGGTTTTGTAAGAATGTCAGCTGGCTGTTCTTGTGATGAAATAAATTGGACTTTGATGGAATTGTCTTCAACCTTCTGACGTGTGAAACGGTAGTCAATCTGAAAGTGCTTGGACTTCTCGTGGAAGACTGGGTTGTAGCTGAGCTTGATGCTGCTCTGGTTATCGCAATAGATGTTGGTAGGCCGGTTGTCGTGGATTTTAAGCTCAATTAACAATCCTCGAATCCAGATAGCTTCGCAGGAACACTGAGACAAGGCTCTATATTCTGATTCGCATGAAGACCTCGAGGTACTTGACTGCTTTTTGGAGACCCATGTGATAGGAGAATTACCGAGAAAGAAGATGTAGGCACCCACTGAAGCTCTATCGTCAATGTCCTGGCCATAGTCGGCATCTGTATAGCCATTCAGACAATTTTCCTTCCCTTGTTGGTAAGACAAGCCAAGGTCTGGATGGCGACAAATGTACCTGAGAATATGTTTAGCCGCTTGAAGGTGAGCTTGTTGTGGACGTTGCATAAATCTACTGACAACTCCCACAGCATGTGCGATATCGGGACGCGTTTTTGTGAGGAATAAGAGTTTGCCGACAAACATCCGATAGAGAATAGCATCTATTGGAGGGGTAGATGAATTTGTGGAGAGGACTGTGCCTTCTGGAAGTGGAGTCGAGGATGGAGCACAGTCTGCCATGCCGAATTGGTTGAGGATGCTTAATGCATACTCTGTTTGGTGCATTGTGAGGCCATGTGGACTCCTGTCAAACTGAACGCCAAGATAACGTCGGATAGGGCCGAGATCATTTGTCCGAAAAGTGGTATGTAAGTTGACCTTGAGATTGTCAAGCAGCTTGGGGTTGCTTCCTGTAAGGATAATGTCATCAACGTAAACGAGAAGGACAGTGGTATCGGTACCTGTATGAGCAAAATAAAGGTTTGGATCGGAGGTAGATTGAATGAGATTCCATGAAAGAAGGGCAGCATGAAGTCGAGCATACCATGCTCTTGGGCTCTGCTTGAGGCCATATAGAGATTTATGTAGCTTACAGACTAGATGCGCCAATCCAGCTTTGATAAATCCTTGAGGCTGGGTCATGTAAACATCCTCCTTGAGGATTCCATTGAGAAACGCTGTTAATACATCGAGCTGGTGAATGGGCCAGTTTAGATGTACAGCTATGGCAATGAGGATACGTATCGTTTCCCAACGCACTACAGGTGCGAAAGTCTCGCCAAAATCGACGCCGTCAGTTTGCTCAAAACCTCGAGCAACGAGGCGAGCTTTGAAGCGAGGTTGTTCACCGGGATTTCCTGGTTTGAGTTTATAAACCCATTTTGAGGTGATGGCCTTCTTGTCAGGAGGTAAGGGGACGAGAGACCACGTCCGGTTTGCGTGAATAGAGGCGATTTCTTCCTGCATGGCGGTCCTCCATTTCGGGTGAACACTGGCATGTGTAAAGGTGAGGTTGTCGGTGAGCTCGTCGGCCGAGAGATGTTGAGGTTGAAGCTGTACATGCGCTGCGAAGTCATGCAGGTGTTTTGGAAAGTGACGGATGCGGTCTGAACGCCGGGGAATAGTCGTCGAGGGAGGAGCGGGTGGGTCTATGGACGCTGTTGGTTGAGAATCAGAGGAGGAAATAGAATGGATAGGTGACAAGGGAGCGACTGAGAGTGGTCCCGTGTCTGGATGGTCACCCGGGAACAGAGGGTCATCTGGAGCAGATGAAAGAGGGGTGTGTGAAACAGATTCGTCCACATGAAGTTGTGGTGGAGGTCGAGCGAGGAGTTCCTCCCTTGCTGTCGGAGCGGGAATGTCTTCAGGAGATGGGTTTTCGTTGTGGGCGAGGTGTTGATGAGGGTAATTTGAAGCAGACTCATCGATAGAGACATCCCGAGATATGAAGACCTTCCTTGTCGAAGGTCTATAACATCTGTAAGCTTTAGCAGCTGTGTCGAAACTTAAGAGCACACACTGCTCGGAGCGAGGATCCAACTTGGTGCGAGAAATTTTGGGAACATGAACGAAAACAGGGGAACCGAAAATTCTTAGGTGACTAATGGAAGGCTTCTTACCATCGAAGAGTTCCTGTGGAGTCTTGTCAGGATGTTGTTTTGTAGATCTGAGGTTCAGGATGTCGCCAGCGGCTTTAACCGCTTCTGCCCACAGATGTCCGGGTAGGGCTTTATCAATTAAGAGACACCTGGTGATGTCCAAAATTGACCGATTTCTGCGCTCCGCAACGCCATTGCGTTCCGGCGTGTAGGGTGGAACAAGTTCTCTTAGGATGCCCTTGGACGAGCAGAAGGCTAAGAAGTCTTTAGAAGTAAACTCGCCTCCATTGTCGGTACGAAGCTTCTTGACTCGCTGTCCGGTAGAAGTTTCCATGGCATGAACGAAGTGTTGGAATTTCTGCAACGCTTGACTTTTCGCAGCGAGAAAATAAATCCAGAGCTTCCTGGAGTAATCGTCTATGAAGGTGATAAAGTAGCGGCATCCTCCGAGAGACTTGGCTCTGAAAGGGCCACACACATCAGAGTGGATAAGCTCCAGAATTTTCGAGGTACGGTGGTTAGTTTGTTTGGGCATCTTCTTCCTGGTATGCTTGCCGAGGTGACAGCCATTACATGTTTGGTTGGAGAAATGCAGGTGAGGCAGTCCCTTGACCGCTTCGAAGTTGATCATTCGCTGCAAACCCTTGGTATTGAAGTGGCCGAGGCGTTTATGCCATAGTGTAGCGGGAGAATAAGAGTAGATCACATTAGCTACTGCGCCCGAATTGTTGTGTGTTCCCGAAAGTCTGTAAAGACCCTTAGGGGTTTCCCTTTGAGCAAAGATCTCCACTTGGAGAGTATCGTTATCAAGTACAAAACATCCGTTTTGTCTAAAGATAAGGGTTTTGTTATGATCGGCCAAAGTTCCAACGCTAAGCAAATTTTTGGTAATACCAGGGGTGTAAAGCACGGAAGAAACAGTTTTTATTGCACCTGTGGAAAGCTGGATGTCGACATTTCCGACTCCAGCTACATTGTGACTCTGACCTCCTGCTGATCTAACTTGAGTTCCGCTAGTGGGATGGATAGATGAAAAAATAGAGGAGTCCCCTGAGACATGATGGGTGGCTCCGGAATCTAGGTACCAAGAAGGAGATTCTGATGGTGTGTCCAACAAGTTGAGTTCAATGAGGCAAGCATCAACCACTTGGTCGGCGCGGCTGAGGTCGTGAGTCTCTGTGTCTTGATCGAATGCCTCCCCTGGTTGTTCAAGATTGTGAACTTGTCCACTCCAGTTGCGATCTCGCTGTTGTAGGAGCTCTTGCTCATAGTCCTTCATGCGGTCCAATATGGAGCACAAGTTGCACTCTCTTTCAAAGTGACCATCTAAGCCGCAGAAGTTGCACTTGTCACTTCGAGGTCGCTCAGGCCCTCTCTGCCGAAATCGGGGTTGATAGTTGGGTTGAGCAGCTCCTCTCGGTGTCGGCGCCGCATATCGGTGTTGTTGTGGCCGTGATGAGTTCGGTCCTGTAGCTTGCGGTGAGTTCGAAAAACGGGGCGATGGGTTTGAACCTCCTCCTTGTGAAGGGTTCAAGAATCGGGATGCAGAGTGTCCTCCCGCATCCGGAAGTCTTCTGCCGTAATAAGAGTTTCGTGGCGGCTGTGTAGCCGGAGAATGATACCTCGAAGTCTGAGGTCGTCTGGTCCGATCATGGTGAGAGAAAAAAACTTCTCCGTCCTCCTTATGCTGACTCTCCAGCTTGATAGAGGTCTCTTCAGAGATCAACTTGGCTTCAAGTTGCTCGTAGGTTGGTAAAGATTGAGCGGAGATCTGCATACGTTTAAAGATCTCGTACTCCTTGGGCAAATTCTTGAGTGTATAATACACTATTATGTCTTTAGGAATGATGACCTCAACCTCTTCCAAAAGGTTTGCAACCTCCTTCACTTCGGTGAGATGGGCGTCCATTGAGATGGACTCTGTCTTTCGCAAGGCAAAGAATTTTTCGATCAGCATAACTCTACGAGGACCGCTGTTGGATTCATACCTTGTCTTCAATCCGGTCCAGCACTCGTGCGGATCGTGGTAACGGCGAAGAAGCTTGAGAGCGTTGTTCTTGGCATTGCTGTTGATGATGCTCATCACTTGTTGTCTAGCCGTCCTCTCTTCTTCCCCCATGACCTCGCTCGGCGGCGTGAGGCAATAGTGAAACCTTCCATCCTTCTGAAGAAGATTCTTCATTCTGTAAGACCACACTCCAAAATTGTTACCACCTTCGAGATGGTAGGTCTCCGGAAGGCCACTGTCGTTCACCATTGTGATCTACCGAATGTTACTAGATTGGAAAGTGCTTTCTGTATCTCTCTCTACAGTAGACATCTGAATAATAATAAGGGGAAGAGAAAGAGTAGCCTAGCGAGATCCTGCTCTAGTTGGGAACCTGCTCTGATACCATGATAAACACTACACAGAATCAAATGTGTAACTCGGAGACAGGAACACTGTCCCGGAACTAACTGTTGTTTAGAGAAGGAGGAGCACTCCTGTTGATATACACAAGGTTTAACCTAATCACATTAATTAACCCTAATGGTACTTAAACCCTAATGGTGACTAGAAACCCTAAGCTAAATCACTAACTGAAATGGTCTAACTGAAAGGGCTGATGGGCAGTGTCCAACAGTCTCTCCTATGTTGTATGAGAGGTTTTCATCTACTAAATGAAGTTGATAAGTCTTGTTGAAACACACGTCGAATAAGGTAGATGGGCCGGCCTTGATTACTTTGTTTTGTATGCTACCTTACACTTCTCGGATTTGCGAGGTTGAAATTTTTGAGCATTCACAAATGTACACGAAGGAGCTAGGATCAACATCATAAAGTTTGGAAGTAGTGTTGAATGATTATGAATTTCCAAAGGCTATTGAGAGTGAGTCATAAGGTGGCCATAAAGGTAAATGAAAAGGTCATGGACCTTCCCATATGAATGGGAAAAAATGACGAAAAAAATGCACATTTGCACACTCTCACCCTCACACATGGATCCACCCCGAGAGCTTGTGAGGGCGTGGATTGGGGGGTGAGGGTAGGGTCCACAATGGAAGGGAACATTTGTAGGCATACAAAAATGCTTGCCAACCCCTCCCATGGAACTTGACTTTGATGACCATTTACCTTAGTTAAATTATTCATTGTCCTTGTGTGAACTTGTCAAGCTTTTAAGAGCTTTGATTGAACAATCTAGTGCCTTCTATCTATGGCAATCATATCAGTCCTTTTTGATGAAATTTGCTTGGTAAACACATTCATGTCCTTTGGCAATGGGAGGGAGCATTTGTAGGCACACAAAAATGCTTGCCACCCCCTCCCATGGAACTTGACTCTTATGTCCACTTACCTTAATTGAAATATTCATCGTCCTTGTGTGAACTTGTCAAGCTTTTAGGAGCTTTGGTTGGACAGTCTAATGCCTTCTATCTATGGCAATCATATTGGTCCTTCTGGATGAATTTTGTTTGGTACACACATTCATGTCCTTTGGCAAAGTTACTAGCAACTTCCCAAACAAACCCATATTCATGCTCTTAATGTAGACCATTTGAAGTTTCTCACTCTCATATAGGTTTTGTCTTGAGTGTATATACATACATACTTATTTCACCTAGATAACACAATTAGGTGGTATGCACAAAGGCAAAGAATAAAATGACTTGATGAAAATTGATGACATTCCCAAGAATATCTTACAACAATGTGTAAGTCCAAATGGTAGTCCACACAAATAGGAGAATCAATATTCTTTATGTCTCTTTATTTCCAATTTTCTTAGATGATGAGCAACCAAAAAATTCACACAAAAGTCAATACCTAAATTGATACTTATCACAAAGGTAAGTGGACCTTAAATGGACACTTTTAGTTTTGCATTCATGCTTCTTAATTATAGGATATGAAACATGCAATCAATGTGAGATGACTACCGAGCCCAAATTGTACATGTAGTTATATTCCCTCATAATTTGTGGAGCTCGTAAGAATATCTTCATCATTGTTACAGTGACAATTTTCTTTCGTATGAAGTGATCATGTAGATGCCCCCAATTGTGTTGAGTAATGAACCTAGAATCTCGTTTTTGGTGTCCATTCTTAGATCCACACCTAACCACACACCACTCAAATATAAGTGTCCGTTTAAGATGAGCCACCGAATTAGGCCCCCTTAGAACCTTATCTCCAATATTCAAACAACCGTGATCAGATTTTTAAAATGAGTAGACTGTGGAAATAAAAAAGCGGCCACAAAGGGAATCCAAAACCATGACTTATTCGACCCGGGCTGGTACATATCCGCCGGGTATTATTGCTTTATCCTCGACATTGGACGTTGAAATCTCCACCCCCGGCTGACCAACGGTTAGATTACGAAGCCGGATATCTGCAACCGTAATTTCTGGGTAGAAGGCGGGAGTGGCCGGGCTTAAGGTCCCAAACCACTTCCTGAACCCTAGGAGGACGGTGCCACCCAATCACCTGTGCGACTGAGGTCCCTTTTTCTGATTAGATACCTCGTTTGGGATCTGGGAGCTTGCTTGCCTCCGGAACGTCTCCTGTTTTAAACTTCCCCGGAGCGATGGAGGTGGCGATGGGTCGCCACTGACATCGCACAAAACATTGCGATGCTGCTGCACCCGAGCACAATCTAACGATTACGTCATTCCAGATAGCTTGCAAAGGAATTTCACAAAGAAACGGAATTTTCGGACGAAAGGGGACTTTGAATTTGCTCTTTCGAGCGACAGATCGGGTTTCATTGCACGCCTTCTGGTGACAGGTGATTCCTCCGCTTACAGGAAGATAGTGTTTCTTTTTCCCGTTGTGTGTGAACTGGATGTCTTCGAATTCGAGGACTCTTGAATTCGGGATCAGGGGTTGGAATGGAAAGATGCTGATCGTGGCGTTTTTCAACGATTTTGTAAGCGTATCGAGTGAAATGGAATGGATGATTCGAGAGTCGGCGTAAAGAGAGATTTTTCGCTGGCTCTTGAATAGTGCAGTGAAGTGTCAAATTTATCGCAAGAGCGCGTTGCAGTGAAGTGTGCTAGCGAGGCAGAACTTATATGTCAAAATGTAAGGGCACATCTAGCTTTTAGCTTCCTGAGAAAGTTTGTACATGAGAAGCACAGAGTGAAGTGGTTCATTCAAAATTCAGACCATCCTTGAGCTTTCCGCATCGATTACTCGACCATAGTAAACTTCTGATGTGGTAGGGGATTATGATAGTGCACATCTAAATTTACTCTTTGTTCAAGTGAAAGTCCTGGATGTCGTTATCATGTCGTCTAGTCGAAATCTATCTTCCATTTCCTGGTGCTGGAAAATTGGACATTGAGCTCCAGGATCTTGAAAATTTCTAGCCTGGCAACTAGTTTGAGAAATGTTTGCTCATTGTATTGAACCTGTATAGAGGTATGTATTTTCAATATCAGCTCGTAATCGATTTGTAATCGAGGATGAACCTCGACAGGACTTTTCTCTGCATTGGAAGAAGAGAAGAATATATACTCTGAACGTGCGCTGTGCACTTGCAATTGCTCCTCAGTTCATGTGGTGCAGCGTATTTACTCCTGCTTTAGAGGTTACATACATTCAGTCTGTCAAATTAGAATCATCACACGTATTGCACTTTTAAGAGTTAAACGCTGTCGCATTTTCTTACGAGAGCATTTATTTCTCACTCGCCTAGACACTTGCGATCCCTACGAAAGAACCTTGACGGCCCTATTCCTTTATTCGACATTGACTTCTTCCTTTGCTGGACTTTAAATTTCCAATACTTCAATCGTCTTTTCATTAAGCCCTTCCGTGCTTCTTTTTATGCATATCTCTACCTGCACGCACCAAGTTTTATGTGCATAATTGGTCAGATCTTCTCTGTTTTGTTTGTTTGCTTGCAGATCTTCTGATCTCATACCTGCCAGGATGTTGATGACTTTCACTAGTCCTTTATTCTGATATCGTCATTTTCGGTTTCAGAAAGTCTGCTAGAATCGTCTTCCTAATGCTTCATTCTTATTTGTGATGATGCCTCAGAATACTACTACTTCCCAACGGCTATCTCCTGCGCCTTCAACTATACTGCCTTTGTTCAGCACAAAAGATTGTGACCTTTGGAATGGACGAATTTAATGTCTGTGAGTTTAGACACGAAGGAAGCACACTCCAGCCAAAATAGTTGACAAGAGGGACAGCAGGAATAAACTTGAACTTGAACAAACGAGGGCAATGGAGAAAATTTGTGTGGCCATCAGGGTGAGGCCCCCTTCACATGAAAACAACAACCGAGGGCTTCAGTGGAAGGTAATGAACAATACAATTGCGTTGCTGAATACAGCTGGCGCACCAGTATCCGGTCATACCTTTGCCTTTGGTAAGTTTCTTGACAAATCCTTCCCTGTATGCCACAGAAATAGGAATCGCCGACGTCATACTAAAGCCAGGATTCATGTGTAGGTTAGAGCGAGAGAAAGCAAGTTAGACATGGAAGGAGCATATCAGAGTTATCCTTTAATTCAATGGACTTTTCCTCGAAGTTGGTCTCCTATGGATTTTGCATTGGTTGTTTTGCAAACCAATTGATTATCAATAATGTCTCCCTATTTCTTGTGCATGCTTGGAGGTCGTGTTTGAATTCAAATGAAGAGCAACCTATTTTGGTTCATTGAGGGCCAAAAGTTAGCACCTCTTGGCATGCCAAAATGAGTTTGAGCATTCATGAGCCGCTATAGAATGGTTTTCGTGCGAACTTCCACACTTCCTCTAAGCATGCACCGTAAGCTTACCGGGCATGACAAAACAACCAACTCCGGACTAAACAGTCATGTTGAGTTAGAGGATAACTCTATTATTCTGTTCTTGGAGGCCACTTTCCCTTCTCAAGTGGCCATGAATTGTAAGTGCACTAGCATTCGTAGAGCACTCACTCGATTCTTACCTTGAGATTCCTGTCTCTGATGACCCAACGTCTCTTTACGTTCTGAAGAGTTTCATAGCTTGGAATTCCCTTTTATGGTGGTGGTACAGGTTTTTGGATCTTCCTTGTTCTCACTGTACGCTTGTGGATGGATTTTAACTCTTGTGGGTCACTATACTGCCTTCCCAATTTGAGCAGACACGATATTTGGATCAGCAGCAAAGAATATCAACATCTATGAAGAGCACGCCAAGGACGTTGTTCTATCTGCTGTGGCTGGTTTTAATGGTACTTGATTTCTGCAAGTATTCAATGTCCTGTCATCTGCATGTGCTAATGAATAATGATGTCTTCAATATACAGTGGGGCCCTTCTATTGTTTGACTGCAATTCTCACTGGAGGTGGTGACGAGCGTCCTGCTCTCAAAAGCGATTCATGACCTTTCTGATGGTTTCTTACATGTTTCATAAAAATCTCTGTAGAAAGGACATCTTATTGATGTATGTTGCGAAAACATTCAGGGACTGTGTTTGCCTATGGCCAAACAAGCAGCGGAAAGACGTACACCATGAGGGGTTCAGAAGCCGAGCCAGGAATTACTAGGCTGGCTGTCAGTGAAGTATTTAATCACATCCGAAAGGTAACTCAGTGTTCTTTGTAGAAGAGTAAATAGCTCTTAACATACCGTTCCAACAAAATCTAATTTTTCAAGGGACAAGTAACATTCACCATATGTGTGTACATCTCGTATGATAATCTTCCAATGGCCTAACTTGTTGCCCATTCCAAACCACAGATTCCAAACAGGGAATTTCTCATCCGCGTTTCATACATGGAAATCTATAACGAGGAGATCAACGATCTTCTTGCCCCTGACAGTCGTAGGCTGCAAATCCATGAGAATTTAGAGGTAGTCACACATCTCTTTATGGAAATTGATACATGTGGGTGTCCAAGGCTTATTGCAGTTCATGCTAAGAGAACTGGTTGCATCGGCAGAGGGGTATCTACGTTGCAGGTTTGAGGGAGGAGATTGTGGACAACAGTGAGCAGGTCCTTTCACTTCTGGAATCTGGAGAAGGTAACCTTTGCTTTTCTTTCCTTAAGTTGAGTTTTCTGTTGCTGTTCTTTCAGTACAGTCAACATCACGAGGATGGTCAAGATGCCTTTTAATCCCTTAGTGGTGCTGGTTAGGGTCTCTTGAAGATCCTGGGATACTGTCCCCTTCTGTTATCACTGTTATAGCCTTTGAAGCAAATTTTGCAACTTTATTGTTTAAAGCATTGTTAATAGTTTTTGTCAATATCATTTTTACATCAAAAAACATATTTTGAAGACTAGAAAGAATCATCTAAAGGCTTGCCTCTCTAAGCACCGATATCTTGTATCCGCTCTTTATGCGCAGCTCAACGACATTTTGGAGAAACCAATATGAATTTATATAGTAGTCGTTCTCACAGCATTTTTCGCATGGTGAGTATCCACAGGCATTACATCGTGATCAACCCATGTGAACACTTCGTTAATTTTAGATCTCAAGAATTCAGATAGTTTCAGCCTTTTTCAAATCTTTGTTACTTTGCATCAATTCAATAGGTATGTATAGAGTCTGCTGTCTTTTTAGCTTCCCTGCTGCAAAGTTCTCAGCAATCGAATCAGCACAGAACCACTCACTTACTTCAATTCGTAATTACTCAGGTTATTGAGAGCAGAGACAAGAGTCAAGATTGTGGAGCTAATGATAATGGCGCGGAAGCTGTCCGTGTTTCTGCTTTAGTAAGACAATTCAACCTGTAACTTGGTGTTGTTTGAGAATGTCGGTCAGTTGAGGGCCGAAATTTGTGATTGCTGGAGGTTAGGAGCAGTGAACTCATAATCTCGTAATTAGCAGTGTGCTGTATTCCTTCAAACGCAATAATCTATTGGAACTGGCTTGTTGGCAATTTAGAACTTCACAATTAGGAATGAAGTGAAAATGATAATGTCAGTCACTAATTTTGGTAAGGCTATTGCCTGCAATACAGAGTGTTAAGCATTTGTTAAAAGTAGATATATCTCGTCACTGGTCCACTTTCCTGTTACTAACCCGTACTACTGTTGCAGAATTTGGTGGACTTGGCAGGTTCAGAGAGGATTGCGAAAACAGGAGCAGGAGGTGTCCGTTTGAAGGAAGGAGGACATATCAACAAGAGCCTTATGTGTCTTGGAAATGTCATCAACAAACTCTGTGAAGGTGGTTCAAAACAAGGGTAAGCTTTAAAATTATGTCTTTGTACTGTGCTTAGCATTTTTCAGTTTTAAGGTGGGACGTGTGACAATGAGCTAATCTATTATATTACTAAGTTGATTGCTTTACTTGTAGACACATACCGTACCGGGACAGTAAGCTCACCCGTATTCTTCAAACGGCACTTGGTGGTAATGCAAGGACTGCAATCATCTGTACAATGACTCCTGATGAGGTATTTTGAACTGGTTGCCCTAATTTTTCAGCCCATTCAGATATCTCTGTCCATACTCTCGATGAGGGTCTTATCTTGTCGAAAAGCACGACTCGAATTTCCATATTTCACCCTACCATCAGATTTGGTGCAGGCCATAAGAAATGACCTAGGCTCGATCTTCAAATGTACTATGGCTGTACTGGAATGAAATTTAATTTCCAGCCTTCTATTTGACTTGCCTGCAGGTACACATTGATGAAAGTCGAGGTACTTTGCAGTTTGCAAGCAGAGCAAAGCGTGTCACCAATTGTGCTCAAGTTAATGAGGTATTTGCAGCCTTTGACGTAGAGTATAAAGCCCCTTTAAAGAATTTTGATAAGAATTGCTACGAGGTAGTCACTGACTATCTCTGTAGTCTAATGGATGGACTTTACTATGTTTCACCTCTAACATTTCAATATAAATCACCAGTCTATATTCTTCATAACGTCCTGATTGACTTGCTTCAGAAAAATATGATTTTTCCAGCTATTAGAATAGCAAGAAATGACTCAAATCTAGTTCTTCGTTCTTGAATTTCTGAAGTTTTAACCATATCCAAAGTCCATTCTATATGGCCTGACTGGGCACGTTCTGGCAGACCCTTACAGATGCAGCACTCTTGAAGCGGCAGAAGAAAGAGATCGAGGAGCTTCTTCAAAAACTGCAGGTTGATAAACATCATAGTTGTACATCATAATAAGGGAATTGCTTATTTCTGAGTAGAGGGGCTTGGCAAGAATGTTACTCTTTTTGCGCAGTGACATACGGGGCTTTGAGGTACTACAATCTTTTTTTTTTTTCCACATCCTCTTGATTAGTGGAAGCGCTTGACAAGGCTGCATTTACATGGCAGCCACAAGCGGAAAGACAAAAAAGAGAAACTCCTTAACGGCCAGATATTTATTCTACAGAGCAGGTGACACGTAAATTACAATCAGAGAGGGATTATACTCTTTTGATTTGATTTAGTGGGACCCAGGTGAGATTACATATACAGAATATATGCACCCAGAATGGTAGCTGCTGAATTATCGCTGTGAACTCCTGCGCTTGACAAGAGAGAATATTTATCAGCTGAAGTAAATGAACAGTCCTGGAGCACTTCCACGATCATCAATAGGCTCTCAGGGAGCTATATCTAGCCTTGAAAATGAATTTTTTTTGGCCGACTATGAGTTTCTACAAGCAATATCTTTAGGTTGCTTTCTGGTGCAACACTTTGAGTGGCAAAATGTAAGTCGGACATGACATTCCACGAGTACCCAACCGATATTTCTCAAATTTCCTTAAGATTTTATGTTCCTTTGTGTCAAACCAGAAGAAACCTACGGACTTGGGATTGATTGTCGTTCTTCACTGTGGGTTACTTTTGGGTGTTGAGACGCTAAAGCCGTAACTCTTATCAGCTGGTTGGCTGGTACTCAGAATGCCCTTACATATGATTTGTTTGCTGTTCTAATTATTGAAGGTCGAATGTGCAGGGGCAGGGATCGAGTCCTCATTCAGATCAATTAGAAAAGGAGATACGTAACCTACGAAATGACTTGCTGAAGGTAGCTGGACAGCATGTCCTTCCAAACAAAATTTACACTTGAGCCGATTTGTCTTATCGATGTAAACTAAGATTTTATCCTTCCCATTGTGACCTCTGGCGATTGGCACACTTCAGCAATACTTTCAGCAAGTAGTATTATGTGTGTTGAATGTCATAACATCAGGATCTATTCAGGCGAGTACTTACTGACATGAATTGAAATACAATGTGCTCAAATATCCCTGCACGAGCTAATGTGAACTGCGTTCTATTGTCAGTTTGAACTGGAGAGGGAGAAACTGGAGCTTGAGCTCCAAGAAGAAAAAAAAGCTCAAGTAGATCGAGAGCGACGTATCAAGGAACAGGAAAGGAAAATCGAGAACCTGAGCACCATGGTTATAAGCTCAGCTGTGGATGACCGTGATCGGGTTTCTATGAAGGTAGAGTCTCACATTGTGATGTCCGAGTTCTTACGATTGCACATCCCAAGTCTAACTTTCAGCTTTCAACTCCATTGTGATAACTCTCTTTTGAGAGCTGTTACCTTTGGTTCGAACGACCCAATTGTAAGTGAATAAACTTCAAGTGTTCGTTCTAAATTGTTTATGATTTTGCGATTTTTTATATTCATCATTGACGCATTTCAAATGGATGGCAGGGAACAAGAAGGGAGACTTGGTGTCCACGCCAGGTCAATTCTGAGTTTGGTGTTCAGGTGACGTCTTGAACCAACAGAAGAAACGTCATGTTCTCTGTAATTTGTGGTGAGAATGGTCAAACTCCAAAGCATGATCTTAGACCAAGTGGATCGGGTTGAGTGTTTGACGAGCTTCGCAGTATCATCTGACTTTGGATGGCATGGATTTCAGTAAAGTCTTACAGATAAAGGTCGAAGAGGATGAATGTTGTGCCCAAACTCAGTGAGGATCACTTCTAGAGAATGTTGTACAGCTTCTTGCGGCCTAGATTTCCCTACCAGGATCCGGAGGATTCCTAGGAAATCGAAATTTGAAGTGTTCCCTCTGGGCATTCCCTCTGGGCATTCCCTCTCTTCAGAACAAGGGAATGCAATCATCGATACTGCTAATAGATTTGAATCCTAAGCAAGTGTGGAAAGTCAAATGTTCTTCATTTTTCATTTGCCTAATACATGATCTAATAAACAGAAAATGAAGAGACCAATACCGGAGGTCGAGACACCACCTGCTTTTTTGGACAATCTGCCTGCAGGTCTACGTAGAGATAGGGTACTTGGTCTCCCTCCTGCATTTGGAAGCCTGAATGAAGATGAAGGAGACTCCTGGAGAAGCCCAGATGGCCTTGATAGATCACCTACACCAGCAGATTTTGGAAACATAGCAGACGAAGACACCTGGGCCACTTTAAACGGTGGTCACGTTAATGACGATCTCTTCAATTTTCAGACAGAAAGAAGGGCTTCATCTGGAGTAAGCGAGGAATCAAGTCGAAGTGTCTTAGTGAGTCTCAACTACGCACTCCATGGGCTTGAAAGTCACTAAGTTCTCCCGTTGGTTCTTTGATTGCAATCTATGTGCTTATAGGAACTCCATGTCAAAGGTCATGTTTGCGAGAGCATCTTGAGGTCTTATACAGTCTACTCAAATATCGAGGTTTCTCTACTGAGCTTGCATTCACCTCTCTAGTTTCTGAGTGGCAGTACCCATTGTCTCAAACTATCGTCACTTGACTTTAGAGAAGTGTTCTCATTTCGTTAACCTCGGTCACCCACACAAAGTTCTCGTACAGTTTGCCCAGGCATCCTGTTCTGTCCTTATTTGATGCCCCTAAGTCTCCCTTGGGTTGGATTTCTCTTCGCATTTGATCCAGGACATTTGACCTCACCGATTTAAATACCATCTCTGCTTCTGCCATGCGCTATTCAAAATGATCCTCGTCCTTCCTTCAAACCAGAAGTTTATCTAATAAGTCGTTCTACTCAAAGTAAAAGGGTATCAGATTCTACGTCCCTGTAGGTGATGCCAGACAATGCTATTGCGGTTTTACGTGTCCTGGGGACCATTTTTCTTCTCTGACCACTGTATTTAGCATCTGAAAATGGCATTAGAGGTTAATTGTGATCCATGTGCTGAAAGAGCTTATTTTTGCAACTCAGGTCACACCAGCGGATATGGTGTTTGTTGTGACTGGAAGATTTGAGAGTTTATTCATATACATTGTGGGTACTTCTTAACAGTTGGAACACCAGCTCAGAGAGCTCCAAGTGCAGTATGAAGAGTTGCAAACATCCTTCAATTTCAAAGACCTCAAGGTTGTAGCCGGTGACCTTGTCTATACTCTTTTGGCACGCGACGTTCCTTATTCCATTTTACTTCCCGGTTTCCAATTGAATCTTTGAGCTGTTGCATTTGTGTTACGACTTCTATGTGGTTGTGGTGTTGGTATAACCTGATGCCTTGTGGCTATAGGCATAACATAGATAATTTTTTGAGATTCGTCAACATACATATAAAAGTGGAACTGTTACACCAGTTACACCTTGATAAGTGGTGTAACAATGTTCCGCAGAGGAAGCAGATGACAATCATGAGACTCGTGGAGCATAACAAGAAATTTAGTAGGATGCAAGTCTTGTTACCATCACAGGTTCAACATGAATGGTATAGTCTTCACTGGCATTTGCATAACTTCCAATGATCTGTAATAACAGCTTCAGCAGCAATTACGGACATCCATGGAGGAAGTAAGCAAGTTGAGGCAGCAGGTGGACTCTTTGACAAGAGAGAAGATCAAACTTGAGGTTAGTGTCAGAATTTGATTTATTATGTATACGATTATAATAAGCTTCCTAAAAGGGACTGAACGCAAAATCCTGAAGCTGCGTTCTTAGCGACTCCTTCATGAACCGAATGGTGCGGAGAATAGAAAGCCTCTAACTAAATTTAGAGTAATCATGTAATTCTGAAGCATTGGTAGATATGAAACTGCAATTTTAACGAACAATCAGTGAACCGACGCAAACCTACACCGAAGTATCATGCCATCCAAACGCATCCACCCGAATCTTTATTAGATTAGTAGACATTGTATTTCGTAGCCTCGAAAGAGGTTTACAGCACAAAGTCTGTACTGTGCTCCCAAGCAGTTGTACCATTACTATTTTGCTGCATTTCCCATACTTCTAGAATTTCTGAAGATCACAAACGATCAAGTTGGGCACAATCGTGTGGTATCTGATATTTTCATACATTGGCGTTTTTCAACACTGCAGGAATCTCTGGTCCAGACCCAGACAAACACTTCCTCTTCTCCTGTTTTGTCTGATGACTATTATGTCAAGAAACTAGAGGAATTGGTCCGAGAGATGGAGACTGAGCTCGGACACAACAAGCAGGAGAACTCACGCTTACGAAGTGAGGTACAGGAGCTCCGAGCTCAACTGTTCAACACCAACTCATGCCTGCAAAATGCACGGTATAGTCGGACAGAACTGGAACATGAAATCATAATGCTGCGCGAGAGGTTAAGTTTTTTCGAAGGACGCATGCAGGATACCTGTGTGAATTCTCGAGGCAAAGCCGATCGTGCTGGCGAGTTCCTCCCGAACAATAGACGGAGCAGTATTGGAACGAGCGAACATGACAATCTGCTTCCAGAAATCATGTCAGAAGGACTGCGTAGTTCCATTCATCGTGCAGGAGTGAAGACTCAAAGGGATCGAGAAACCGGTGATGTCGAGTCAGTGCAAAGTGCTGGAACTCAAAATCACAAGCACATAGAGTCCGACAGCGAGAGCTGTCAGTCGTTCGGTCGATCACGCAGGGTACTCAAAGTAGGTATTGAAGAAGTAGCTGCGGATGAACTCTTTGCCATGCAACAGAGCTCTCTGCTGGGCGAGCAGCTAGAGATAGTGCAGCGGGAGAAGGACAGAATGTCTGAGGTGTGGATGGAACAGCTGACAGCAAATGACGACAGCACAGAGGCAATGAAGGTGGAGAAGCTGTGGCTCGCAAAGGAGCTTCAGAATTATATTGGTACTCTTGCAGTCCAGGACGAGGTCGTCTCCGCCATTTGTACTGGTATTAAAGAGTTTGAAACTGATATCGAGAATAGACGGCGACTTTCTTTCTACTAAATCCCATAGGAACAAACCAAAAACTTGAGGATGATAGAGCGCATCGAGTTCGACTTGCATGGAAGCAGAAAGAGGAGGAAGCGGTATTCCCCTGTATTTTCGTTTCACCAGCAAGTGGGCCATGATTGCCTGCGTCTGATCTCCAATACGGGAGCTCATCCATATAGAGTGTTGTTTGCCATACCTCGGCAAACTGATTTTCATTTGTGTGACTACGGATTCATGCGACAGTGTCGTTCCCTAGCTTTGACGAATTTGGTCTCATGTAAGCATATACGAGTTTGAATCCCTGATATAAGAGAAAGCCATACCTTACTGCTATTGTACAGAGTGGTCATCTCAATCGGTTAGTTCAGAGGAATGGTGGGTATTCAAATCCACTTAAATTTATTTTCCCCCCAGGCCTGTTCTCTCTCCCTGGATTTAGTTCTAGTTGACTGCACTTTGACTTCACAATAAAAGTGCGGGATGTAGAATCTTAGGCTGAATTGTAGCTGATGGGAGAGAAGGAGAAGGTTTAGAAAGAGAACAGAATGCATAGGCTGAAGGCTTCATAGAATATTATGAGATAGGGATTAGAGTTGCAGAATATTGTTTTCCAGTCCAAGGTGCTGCCAATGGTGAACCTATTGAGATTTATTACCCAAATAAGTGGCCGCAGTGAACAGCTGGTTGCCTCAGGTGCGTGACTTAGGCAAGACAATCATCTAAAGTATCCCAATGTCCTCCTCTAAATGTCATAGCATAGATGTTTTTTCACCTAAGAAAGTTACTTATGTTGAGGAATGGAATCATATTGGCAATTAATGGATGTGATACTTTGAGACCTCTAGGTATCAAGTTTAGACCCTTTGCAAATATTGTACATGACACTAAGTACCATAAATGGTGGTATCTAATGTCGCTTACTATTTGGAATTACACAATGCAATAACATCTTAAACAATAACATCTTAAACAAAAGTTAAACAGATTGTTCGGACATTACAGAACATAAATGACTTTGCTTGATAATATATTACATTCTAGATTAAAAAATTGTAGCACTGCAGAGCTCCGAATAGTAAACGACACTAAATGCCATAAACGGTGTAATGCTGTACACCACTTGCAAATTTGTTCTTCAGAATATGCTCATGCCAGAGTTAATGATCTGCTGCGTTGAAAACAGGTCCACAGTACTTGCATTCCTTCTACGTCAGCACGAGCTACAGAAGAATTTTGTGGAACTTACTGGGCCTTTTCTGGCTGGATGATTTTCGCAGTGCCCTACTGTAAATAAGTGGAACCTAGATGTCGGTGTGAAAGTTTTTCTACTAAGTCAGGTGGCAGTGAAGTGACAACTGGCGTATTAGAGGTGAGGCGGCGTGAACAGATTAGGGAGCAAAACATGGAATCCGATGCATACTATGATCCATATCACCTATCCTATTTACATTGAGACCTTCAATTTCTGGGAGAAAGGGAATTATCGCTTGAGCGTACACTCTAACCTCCCTTATATCATGCCTGTGGCAACCAATCTGCACGTGGTATTAAGGAGGTCTATAGTGTTCACATGGATGTGTGATAATAGAGAATTAATGTAGCATGTGATATTATGGAATAACATAAAAGTCAACATTGCAATAATGACAATGTGATGTGTGCGAGCATGTAATTTCAAATACTTTGGTTTTAACATTAAAACCTGTGATATATGAGAGGAAAATGTGTCAACAAGGAGGGAGATTTAAAATGAGCACATCCGCTCCGTAAGGTTTTGGGATATAAGAGAGGGAGCGACATTGCAGAGGTTAGAGTGCACCTCTCATTCATCCAACATGATAACCCTGAAGAAAGTATGCAATCCGGATGCTCCTATTTTACTTGATTGGACACAGGAATGAGTTTCAGAAACCTTGGATCGGTCTAGTTCAAGTCATATTTGAAATGAATTGGCCACAAACCGGTTGGAGTCGAGTATTTTATGTTAGATGGATGAGAGGTACGCTTGCATGCGGGAATTCCCTCTCTCCCGACTTCTGTGGATTAGTTTTGACAATGTCAAACTGCTTTGCGATGAGGACATTTTAACTCTCAAGTGCAGAGTACAAATGGAGGCGGCGAGCAATCGACCGAAGCAATCTCTACAGGCGCCAAACCCAATGTTTTAATGGGCAGGCCCAGGATAACAGTGGCCGGCGTCATAAAATTGTCATGCATAATCTTAATATCTTAGTGGATCCCACCTTTCAATTAAGTCCAAGATGTGTGTGTGTGCACGTCCTGTCAACATGGTTTCTAGGGTCTGCTAAGTAAGCTCCTTCTGACTCCCACTCATGTCCTAAGTTAGCTGCTTCTCTCAACAGCCTAAATTATGGAGGGTGTTGCAAAGGCACTTGGTAATCGTAGTCACTTGCTACCCGCCAGGTGCCTTTGTGTAGTTGGCAATTTGCAGTAGCGGCTCGGCGGTCTGCATAGTGCGGATCTACAATATCTCCATCCACCACATCACAATGGGAAGCAGCTCGGAACATCATCAAAGATGGAGTGTGGGACCGTATTTACAACAACGACGGCTTGAATTTCGTCTGCACCGCTTTCCAAAGCCTGCACCGCCAAGGAATCCCGACACGAGTTCGCTTGTTTGGCAGTCAGTTTGGTTGCCAGGTGTGTGGAGTCAACAGGAGCTTTGTGGGTTCTATAAAGTGTTCGACTTGTCGAAGTGAGGTGACTTAGCCCGCCTCTACACCGTGATGCTTAGAAGCTAAGTGTGATTAATCACAGCATCGATCCGTTGGTGCCTATATTTCTATCCCATAATGCATGTGATTCACTAATTCCTGCGTCATAGAAAATTACAGGATTTTGTCGAGTCCGACTTCGATTGAATCTTCTCGACTTTGTCGGGTCTGACACAGGTTGAGTGTTTCTGAAGAGTTTTTGATGAGGGTGACATGTGGGGAGTGTATTCACACTACGTTGTTGTCGCTCCAGACGTAGGACTCACGCAGCTCACACATTGAATGAAATGCTCTGAGCTTTCTTCACCGCAGGAATCAACATCAGCGTTCGTCAGGTTTATACGCCAATTGATCAAAGTCCACCACGAACAGTGATGAAAACAGGGTCCGCTACGAGTGCTACCGCGGCTTGTGTGCTCACCTGAAGCTCATTTGAATCCAAAAGAACATGCAAATTCAGTGTTTGGACTGCAAGTGACGGAAGACGATCATCACCTAAGCCAGATAATGGAGCTATCTGGAGCTATCTGATAGTTTGCTGGAGGCTTCTGGAGCTTGAAAGGTGGGGAGATATAGCCGTCCCTGTGCAGCTTGCATGACCGATAACCACAATTACCTGACAGAGATCATCAACATTTGAAGCTCGGAGGAACTTGGAGATTGCTGTAATTTGGATCACACAGCCGGTAAACATACCTCAAGGATTCCGAAAGTCGTCATTTATCTTGTGGCCAATCCCAGCTCGGGCACGATGAAGCGGCAAAGAGTTTCTGCGACCACCCCATCATGTACAGTTCGAGGCTCACCGCTTATGCTTTGTGTACTCTTGGCTATCCTCGTGTTGATGTTCACACAATCAATGGCAAGAAATGTTCGATCTTCTTATGAAGCAACCCGTCGTGTAGCGCCGAAACTCACTCGAACATTGGCTTTTTCTAGAAACCATCTGAAGAGCGTCGACAACAAGGTGCTCATCTCATCTATAGCTCTTGCAAAATTTAAGCTCCTGTAAACTTTCTCGTTGTGGATGACAATCTTATCCTGGAGGTCACACTCTTCATTTCTTTGTAATCAGCTCAAATAGGCCACGGAATGAAGAGCTCAAATTCACGTCTTTAAGTTATAATTCTCTAGAACGTGCAATTAGCACGCTATAGGAGCGCTTAGTTAGCTGATACTGCCTTTGTGATAGATTAGCAACGAAAGTTCGGTTGTGTGGACAACACGTTTGCTGTAAATGGACCTATTTTGAGGACAACAAAAGCACGAGGGTACAAATTTCTGTCAAGCAAGCAGCAGCAGCAGCACCCGTTTCTCCTCTCTGAAAGATCATGCTAATGTTTTTTCTCTTATTTATAGTGAGAATTTCACATCTAAAAATCTAACATTTGGAATCCAACGTCGAAAGTGACAATGCATTCCTCTGAGGCACAGATTCCTCCTGTGCATTAACTTGAAGGAAAAACTCCAGATCCTCTTTGTGAATGTCCTGAAACCGTTGCAAAAACGCCACATAATCAATTGTGTTTCTGTTGCCATGAGCCACAAGGTTTAAATCAACTTATGCGTGTGCTTTCTCATATTCTCTGCAGGTGCTTCGAACCAAATTACTACACAGAGATCACCCGGAATCGCCACTTAGTCCTGCAAATGCGACCGCGTCTCTCCGGGAGCGGTTCGCCGCGGCTGTAAGGCGGTCGAACGAACGGAGGGACGCAATTGAACGGAAGCTTTGCGGCACACTAGCATCCAATTCCGAGTTTCAAAGCCCAGTCGTGTGGTCCAACAGTGGAGAGTATCTGATGACACTCAACTTGGGGACGCCAGCACAGAATTTTAACTCCGTGGTAGACACCGGAAGCGACTTGGTGTGGGTACAGTGCACTCCTTGTGTCTCTTGCTACACGCAGACGGGTGCGTTGTTCGATTCCTCCAAGTCGTCCTCATACTCGGTCTCCTCTTGCACCGATTCTTTGTGTAGCGAGGTGAGTAATTTCAAAGCTTTGGCTCACATACAATTCGATCCTTTCGTAACATTCTTGAGTAGCCTATGTAGTCTTAATTCTTGGGTCATCCTTGCACTCCTTGCGTCTCCTGCTACACGCAGATGGATGCGATGGCCGAATCCTGCACGTTCAACTTACGCATGGTTTCCCCTTGCACCGATTCTTTCTGTAGCACGGCAATCAATTCAGCTTCGCCCGTATGTTGTTCCTTTCAACCATAGCCGATTTAGTTTTAACTGGCGTGGCAGACTCCGATTGGCTTAATACCGACGGGAAAGTCGATCTTCAGTAAAACATGGGTTGGGTCGTCCGACACTACGGAGCGTAGGATGCGGGCCTTTTGGTCCGACAGCCAGTTTGTAGTCTTGATATTGTCCTCGCGTTATTTGCAAACACCCTAATTTCGCAGCAGGTCTTAGTACAATGAAATACCTTGTGTAGCTCAATCGCAACAAACGTTAATGTTGTATAGATGTTAGTGCACATATATATAGATGTATCTAGACGATAATTAATCGACCTTGTTTTAAAAAAAAAGTTTGATTAAGTTGAAGTGTGCATGCTTGCGAACCTCATGACCCTCATATCGGTATAAATATCTCTCTCTGCCCATACAAGATGAAGCCAACCTGCCGGTAGTTAGGTTGGCGTGAATGTACCTCAATGCGGGTTTACAGAGTCAAGTAATGAGTCAGTGTTACTACTGCCTGGAGGTGATCTCTTTTTGTGAAAGATAGATCTCTTTTGGAACCAGTGGCAACCGACATGCTTCATTGTTTGGGTCGTTCATTATGAGCAAAGTCACCCAGGATGTTCCGTAAAGGTTTCTTGGGATGTGGTAATGGGATGGGTGGATTAGTGCAATTCTACGCGTGGGAAATATGTATGGTTCTTTTGGGATTCGGTTTGTTGGGGAAAATGATATTTATCGGAATGTTAATTGGTTTTGTACATCTCGGAGTTCTGTGACTCAGAGTGGTGAGAACTTCCGTATATAACATCTTTGTGGACTTTCATCTTGACAAGTTTTTGGTGCTTTTTGGCAGTATTCGTTGGCATCCACTTGTGACCCAAACTGCCACTACCAATACCAATACGGAGACAACTCCTCAACATCTGGCGAACTGTCACGTGACACCATCACACTCACTGACTCTACAAACACTTCCACTGAGATCCCCAACTTCACGTTTGGTTGCGGAACCAACAACCAGGGAAGCTTTCAGCCCGCAGACGGTGTTGTGGGACTCGGCCAGGGTTCCCTCTCGCTCAGCACCCAAATCAGCACGCTCTCAAGTTACAGTGACACGTTCTCCTACTGCCTGGTCGCATTCACGGCCACCACCAACACATCCTCGTACTTGGACTTTGGCGCTAATTCCACCAATTCCACCAAGAGTGCCAGCGCCACCAACCTAGTGTTGGCCTACACCTCGATCCTCACTAACATTAATTCCCCCACCTACTATTACGTCCCAATGACCGGAATCAGTGTGAACGGAGTGGATTTGGGTCTGCTAACGGCAGCGTTTCAGCTTGACATCAATGGCAACGGTGGTGTCATTTTGGACTCTGGCACAACCCTCACTTACCTTATCACGTATGCTTACGACCAAGTTGTGCAGGTAACCTTGCTATCTACTCTCGAGTCTTGTTCACTTAACCCTAAAAGGGACCGGTATTCTTTCTAGTGTCTGTTTGTGATGGTTTGTACAAACAAACCCCCAACAAGCACTGAATTAAAAGTCTTGGACAAGTGACTTGGACAGCACTGCACATTATTAGAGCATCAAATTATGATCACTAAATTTGAGGCATGTGCTCTGTTTCATGTGATTACAGTACTTGAAGAATCTGATCACCTACCCACAAGTTGACGGCACACCCTACTCCCTCGATCTATGTTACAGCGTTGCGGGAGTCACAAGCCCAGCGTTCCCGACTATGGCATTCCAATTCAGCGGGACCGATTCCACAACATCTGTGTATCTCTCATTATCTCAGTCGAACTTGTTTGTGCAAGTAGATGCTCAGAATCCAGACATCTACTGTCTGGCTATGGTATCCACCCGGCAGTTCAGCATCATTGGGAACATCCAACAATCAGACCACCACATTGAGTATGACGTAGCGAACAAAAGAATCGGCTGGGCAACAACTACATGCTGAGATATATCCTTTCCAAATTTTTGGTTTTTAAATATGACTAATCATCCATCTCCTGCATCAAGTCAGTGGGGAAAGAGAAGATCAACATCACCTGCAGGGGCAAGAGAGTCGAGCTGTTGGGTGGGTTTGCATCATCCACCAGTCCCTTGATATACGAATTTGTCAAGATGCATGGCATTCAAATCTGACAAAATTGTCCCCAATCGAAGGGACTATCGACAAATAGAATTACATTGAATATTATTCATTGATAAAGGATGGCACCGACCTTCTATGGCCAGCATGACTTCATAATATAGTGCAGTTTCACAATACGCATGTTTAGTTTCACCTTGCATCTGTGAATTTCAACATTCATGTTAGCCTCGTTTACGATACATGCTAATATGAAAGCTGTTCTCCATGCAGTCTGTAATGGCCGTAGCCTTGGCCTGTCATCTTTGAGCACGGCGTTGCGCTGGGTACTGGTTGTAATTTTGTTTCTCAATGCAATGAAAACTCATTTGCAGTTCTAAAAGGAAAGCCTTTCAGGCTTGTGGTTTCAACTTAAGGCACGTGGGTGTTATTTGGTTTGTTTTTCATGTTCTCCAACTCCTACCGATAAGATTTACACAACAAATCTCGTGTTGCACTACCAAATCTATGATGAAACCTTTGCAAAAACATGATTGAAAATCGGATTACCTCGTTGACTTAGTTCAAAGTCTTATTTTAGATAATAAACTTGTATACTTAAATTAATTTTGGCTCCATTGGGTCCATCTTGGCTTTCTCTTCATCAAAGAATGAAAAAAACTAACTTCGTAATGATATTGATATCATTTTAAGGTGATAGTGTGTCCACCATGGGCATGTGTGACCGAGGGCATGACAAGTGGTTGTCAATTGAGGACTATTGCAAGTGCAGTCCAAGCTTATGTACAAATGGAGACATTTAGAAATGGTGTCTAAGACGGAGTCCTAGATTCTTCTTACTTTTGTAGTGTATACCTTAAGGTAGATGGGGCCTCTTCCAAACCCCCGTGGGTTTTCTCAAATTTTTCGATAGTTTTGATAGCATCCTATAGTACAAAATATGTAATGTATTCTAATGTATAACCTTTGGCTAATAGAGTTACTTGAGGTTGTGGTTATTTTTTTATTCATGATATTATGTTAAGATTTATTATATTTTGCAACCTAACTCTCTTTACGCTCTTGTGTATAATATTGTATAATACATTATTACATACCCATTATCAACTCTCAAATAGACAAGTAATTATCTAAGGACCCCTATAGAGTATAGTAGTTGTTACCACCCCCAAGCACATAGAACTCTGACATTGTCTTTTGAGGTGGGGTCCGCCCCCAAAAGCTTGTTAGTTGGAGGTTGTTGTTGCAAATGGGTCATGCATGTGGGGTCCCTCCTATATTTGGGTCATTTTAACTTGAAACCAACCGATGTCAATCTTGAAAATGCCTTGTTCTTACCTTTTCTTGTTGACATCCACAAGAAGAATGTGGAGTAAGTTCGAAGAAGTTCTCATTTTCTCTACATATTGCTTGTTTTTGCAGTAAGTTTCATTTAATCTAAAAGATCTTTGACGTATATTGAGGGGATAAACGCCTCGACATCTAGCATTTGTAACTACCATCGATGATGCAACACATGTTATTGTTGTCCTACAATCGGTACGTGTTTGGCTTGCCCTTCAAAAGTGAATTGGCAGCACCACTTTGAAGTTAAGAAACCGTCAAGCCTACAACACAACACTCACTTAGAAATAACAAACGTCTTGGACCGTTGTCTTGGCTTTAGATATTGTCGGGAGCAAGAAAACGAATCAAACTTGACAATTGCCAAGTGGGGGCATGCAATGTGTGAAGACAAGTAAAGTAATCTTAGATAGCAATATTGGGTCCCAAATGAGCAAAAAGTGTCCTTCAAAGACCAGTACTCAACCAAGCGGTGGATGACCAAGCCCTCGAAAGTAGCACCCGACTTATCTTGTACCCTATAGGCCTTGAAAAAAGTTCTATGCCTAATTGATTTTTCTGTGGTTGTAAAGTAGTTGACATGGCGATCATCGTTGGAGCCCAAAGGGAACATTTTTGAAATATATACACGATGAGTGCTTATATAATCTATGTATAACAATCTACAAAAATGTTCATGACAATTCCATCCATTTTTTAGGAATATTTTGAAGATTTTGGCTAATACTTTCATTGAAATCAATCAAATATGCAATCACATTGCTCTTCAGGAAGACATCGTTCTTGTTCTATTATTAGATTCTTAACTTATATTTGAATCTACTATGTTGAAGAAGATCTAACCAATTCATGATTTTTTCCATAAAAGCTAGTAACATACACGGCCTCAAACTCGCTATATTGTGGGAAAAGGCCAAGGTTCTCATATGTGAATGGATAATAGGTGGCCACATCTCTTACCATTTCCAAAGTTTGAGAAGTTCCATGCATGGAACTCCTCCATGCAGCAAAGTTTCATGGAGTAAGTCATACTACAGTTGTCTTTGCAAGCTTACAACAAACTTACAACAAACTTTTCCATAACAAATTGACAAGCAGTTGAGCACGCAATAACTTGTCAAGGAGCACCGACAAGCCTTTTCAAAGAACACTAAAACAAAGATGTTGTGCATAGTTGCTAATGTTCCGCAAAGATTGAACAATCATTCGATTTTCACCTTAAAATTTTGCTCTATCAAAGCTCCATTTATGGGCTAGTCTCACATGCAAATGACACCCGCTACTAGGCACGCAACACAAGACCCAATCGTTGGATGATAACCCAAGTTTGCAATGACAAGCTAGCTAAAAGGTTGGCCACTAATTAAGTGACAACTTCGATGATGATAAGGATGGCATTTGACTACACGAAAGACACTCATTCATGTGACCTTAGAATATTGTCACTTTATTATGTTGACTTGTACTTCCAAGTTATTGAGATAGAGTCAATTCATTGATTAGAGTAGACATATATAGCTGGAGGTCATGTATGAGTTTGTCTGCTATTGTGGTGTGAGTGTTACTTCTTACGTATTCACTGTAATCATTTAGTTTATACATTGAGTTATGTTCAATTTTAGAGTTATTATGAAGATAAAAGAAAATAGTTTACATGGTTATGAAATGTCCGGATTTATTGTTAATCACACTAATGAGCATGTGTAGTGTAGAACTCAAGTTTAGTGTAACCACATGACACTTGGCATTCATCTATGCATATTAATATCTTGACGTGAGTATGTTCAATAATATTCTGAGGTGTATGCCTACTCACTAGGTTACATAATGGTTAACAAGTTGACCATGAGTTTAAAGACATCACACTTGACAATAGTGTGCTTAATAATTTTCTTTCACTTGGATACTAAAATGTAAACACATGCCACTTGCCAATAGAATGCTCAATATTATCTTCTTCTTGCATGTATTGATTTGCAAACACATGACACTTGGCATTAGTATGTTCAATAATATCCTTCTCTTGCAAACTAGTGTCTCAATTACTCCGATGTACTACACTAAATGTCATATTGTAAAAAATTATCCACTTCAAATAGTTACTTATGTTGAAAAATAATGTCATCTTGACAATTAACAGACGTGACACTTTTAAGCCTCTAGCAAACTACACTACATATGATGTTTAATGTCACCAATTCTAATTATCTTGCTCAATATTAATTGTAAACCACAATCAACATTATTTGTCATTCCTTGTAATTTTATTTTTTTTTGGGGGGGGGGAGGGGTTATAGATTTACTGTCACTTATCAAGTGATTTCTCATCCAAATCTCAATCATCCATGACAACATTTTATCACAAGTTGTTGACAAGAGAAGGTAGGGTTTGGGCCAATGGATGAACTCATCCATCGTCCATGACAGTATTTATGCACTTATTCATAAGAAGTGTCATCCAAAAAGCTACCATAGTGACATGAAATGCCATATTAAGTGTAGTTTACACCCTTCGCCAATAATGTAGGTTACACTAAATGCCATAGATGGTGTAGTGTGATCCAAATGGGACGACTTAATCATAGACCTATTTGGGTCATTCTTATATACATAATTGAAACTCAATATACCATGCACAAAACATAAGGGCCAACAACATGCCCAAGTTGGCAATGACAAGAGGTTCATGTATAACAAGTAACACAAATCGTGGGTCCCAAATTTTGATATTAACAAGAGTGGACGAGGATTCATTGCAGCCAGCCATGGCTAGATGTTTTGAGAACCCCATCAATAACATCAAGGTAAAGAGGCTCTAATGAAAAGATTTAGCCCCCATAGGATTGTAGTTAACTTTTTCTAATTGGGTCACACTAGACTAAATTAGGTTGTTTAGTATTAATTAATGGCAAATCAATTAACGCAAGTAGTACTTTTGTGATGATGTACACCATGTGTGGCATTTAGGATCACACACACTATTTGCAAAGGACCTAATCAGATGCTTAGAGGTCTCAAAATGTCATGTATGCTAATTGTTATTATGATACTATTTGTTAACAAAAGTAACTTCTTTGAGTGAAAATTTTATTTACATCATGGAATTTAGTGTAGCACATTGGGAAACCTTAGATCATAGTGTTATGTTTTAATATCCAAGGGGAAGATATTATTGAGCATACTAATGCCAAGTGTCATTTGTGTAGACTTTGGTGAACTTGTAGACCATTGTGTAACACATACATACACCTTAATACACTATTGATGATACCCATGCCATGATATCAGCAAGCGCACTTGAACGCCAAAGCATCATGAGGTGACATTAATGATGAAGTTGTTGATCATAAGTGTAACCTAGCATACGCCTCAAAATGAGGCAAGTGACACTATGACGCATGTGACACTAAATACCATAAGCAATGTAGTTCACTACAATTTCACTAAGGTAACTACATTAAATATGATATTTAGCGTCACCAACTCTAATTGTCTTGCTCAATACCAATTGTAAACCACAGTTTTAGTGTCACCAACACTAAATGTCAACCCAAGATTATTTGTCATTCCTTGTAATTTATTTTTTGGGGGGGGGGATGAAGATTTATAGTATTTAGGGTTACCAAGTGATTTCTCATCCAAATCTCAATCATCCATGACAGTATTTCATCACAAGTTGCTGACAAGAGAAGGTTGGGTTTTGGCCAATGGATGAACTCATCCATCATCCATGACAATATTTGTTCACTTATTCATAAGAATGTTATCTGAAAGGTTGCCATAGTGACATAAAATACCATGTAACACTAAATATCATATTTAGTGTAGTTACTAAGGTAGACATGCCTAAAACAATGTCCAAGCACTTTCAGCTTTTTACACTCTTCCCAAGACCCCCAAGTAGGTTAGTCAACGCAACACTTACACACTTTGGAAAGTGGCCATCAAGTAGGTTAATTGTGTAACAATTACATGCTTGAGAAATAAAAGATAACTATGTGCACACGAACAAGAGAGCAAACTTTGTTGCATTGAATTCGACTCTGGTATTTAGTGTCACTAATTATTCGGAGTTATGTAATGCTATAACTTTTTATTGTTAATGTAATTTTTAACTAAGTATTGATGTATATGTCCTATTATGTCCAAAACAACCAATTTGACCTTTGTTAATGATAATAATGAAATGAGATCTATAGTAAATAGTTATAGCTTTGCACAATTCTATAGTAAGTAACACAAATTACCATGAATGGTGTAGTGCAATGAACATATGTTACTTTGAGAAGACTTCTTATTTGCACTACATCATTATGGTATTTAATGTCACTTACCCTATTTTGAGGCATATGCTAGGTTACACTAATCACCAACAACTTTGCCACTCATGTCACATTGGGCGTTCAAGTGTGCTTACTAATATTTTGACATGGGTATGTTCAATAGTGTCATGAGTTGTATGCCTATCTTTCACAACGGAATACAAGTTGACTAAAAGTACACTTGACATTGATATGCTCAAGAATATCTTCCTCTTGCTTATTAGAATGTAAACACATGACACTTGCCATTAGTGCTCTCAATAACATTTTCCCCTTGCATACCAAAACACAAAAATACCATCTCAAGCATCCCAATCTGCTACGCTAAATACCATACTATACTTTTTTTCCACTTCACAAAGTTACTTATGTTGACAAATAGTATCATTATGGCAATTAACATATGCCACACTTTGAGACGTCTAGGCATCTAGTTTCAGTTGTTCACCAATATTGTGCATGACACTAAATATCATACACATTGTAATGCAATCAGTACAAGTTTGCACTTGAACCATGTGGCCCAGGAATACTTTCCTTTGGTCATGACATGGCTCCCTTGGTTTTTTATTTTGCTATAACTTTTTGACAATGGAGAGGGGGCCCTAGTGCTAATGAATCAAGTTTCAATAGAGGACCCTACGACAAGTGATTTCTAATACCTCCCCACCTAAAAAAGCTTGAACATAAACACTTTCGCTGCCTTCACCCTGCCCATTCACACCTGCTCTAATGAACAAACATATCCATAGTGGGGAACAAAAATACAATACAATACCTTGCAGACACTACAGAACTAAGGAAGGAAACTGCATAAGCAGCAGAACTGACTCCCAATACCTCCTGGGTAAACTGTCTTTGAAGCTACATAGATATCTTGGGAGAAATAATATTTAATTTGTCCGAGGAGTTGAAGAGTCCGACTAAATAACCTTGTAAAGAATGCACCACCACTTGCTGTCAAATCCTGTGGTTGGATTCACAAGTACCTAACCTCAGCCATTTCACTCTAAGCAAAAACTGCAGATGCATTTGCCAGTGCATGTGCAATTAAATAGTTAAATCTCTTGAAACACGCAATTGAACTGCCCAAACAATCCCTCACTTGCTTTGATTGGAATTGCAACGTGCATTGTAATTGTCAGCCCGAGATAAACACACGAGATGAATATAATCACTTTGAGAGTTCATTGGCTCGCTCAGCCCCAGCTATGACAGCATTCATAAGCGCAGCCCGAAAACCTCTGTTTTCGAGCTCCCGTACCCCTGCTATGGTAGTGCCTGAATAAAACCCACAAAAGAATCATTAAATTCCTGCTTCATCGGCACCATCTATTAACTATACGCAAGCCCTGGTGATAATCAACAGACCAGTTGGAATAAGTACAGAGCCTCCATCTATTTTCTTGAGAATGACTACCCGTAGGTGATAAAATAATTTGGCACTTTGGTGCCGAAATGCAAGTTTTTTGAGGTGACACATAGGATTTTGTAGTGTTTCCGCTTATGACATGTAGCACTTTGCTCAGAATTTGAGTTAATTTGTGTCAAACCTGCTTATCACCTATGGGATATTTAGGTTGGCCTAAAACAGCTTTGTTCACTTCACAAGTATGAAAGAATCATGGTTTCATTCTGATACAGCTGACTCGGCATAAAGACCAGCAAACACTTTTGAGGAAAATAGAGATGTATCTGATCTTTGATAACATAACCAACTGAAACAAATTACATTTCCTAAAGTTTTAGCCAGTGCTCTTACTTTGGCTGAACATAACCATTGGGTTCACGTAATTTCAACAAAACTAAAATTGATGTAGAAGAATCTCAAATTGATGTTAGACAGTATGCTACGGATGTACTGGACATGGTAGACATTGTTCCTCTCTTCACACTAGTGTGCAAAATTTGCTTATGCTGATAGTCACTGAGGCTAACCTATAAAGAAACACAAACTCACTACATAGATTACAACTGCAATTCTGTCTTGGTTTTGCAATTCTAACTCCCAGCACAAGAAGCAAGGCTAGGTACACTCACCGGCAGGTGATGACACATCATCTTTCAATTGACCTGGGTGCTTTTGAGTTTCTAGCACCATTTTCGCAGATCCTAATACCTGTGGTGTCAACACTCCAACATAAGAACCTTGTGAAGTAGAAACTGGGGATTGAATTTAAACTGTGGATTGGTACACTCTCCATCTATTTTATGTACCAGAATTAAGTACCAAAGTCGTATCCAAATTCATTGTTGCTTTGGGCAACTTGATGATTGCTAGCAGAGTCCTCTTAGGTAGGTATGATGCCTAGATGTACCCAATTGCCAGTATAACCCAAGACCACCTGATTAGCATTCAGCTACAGTAGAACCTTAATATAGTCATGCTCTAACTCAACATAACTTTTGGTTAGGAGTTGGTTGATTTGCATACAACAGCTTCCATGCTCAGCAAGTTTCCAGTGCATGCTTGGAGGTAATGTGGGAGGTTTGAACAAAGAACATTCTATACCAGTTCAATATTGAGGGTCAAACTCAATCTGGCATGCCAAGGGTGCTAAAATGAGCTTGGACCTCAATCTCATTCACTTCAAACACTACCTCCAAGCATGCACCACAAGTGGAAACAAAAAACAACCAGTGGATAATCATAGGGGATTAACTCCTGACAAAAAGTCCCATTGAATTAAAGGATATCCTTCACAGCAGCAAGTAAATCCTAATAACCTTGGGTCGGTGATGCAAGGACTAAATAACAGAACATTGCAGTGTTAATTTATAACCTCTATCTTACATCAACAAAACAGAAAAAGTATCAGATACTTGTATAGTTGCACTAAAATAGCAACAAAAAAAGTGGATGAGATTACAGTTTGGGCAGCAAGAGAAAGCGCAACGTGACGAGGAAGGCCGGCAGCAACACCCCCATCAGCAAGAGCTTCAATGGCCATAAACACGTAAGCAGGACCACTCCCACTGCAATAAAGATCAACATGTCCAAGTAAGACTAGATATACAAAAATGCTGCATCATATCCAAGGGACAGCACCTAAGTTTGCCAACAGAAGCATGAATTATCGAGTCTCTTTGCCCACAAGCTATTGCCTCAATTAAGAGGTGGCTTATTTCCATCGGCTTTCTAACGGCTGTAACCAGGGTAACTTGATCGCCCATTGCTCCTTCCCTACAAGGCTCGTTGAGCCCCTCAGCATCCACAACTTTTAAGATGACCAGTTCACCCAGTGACCCCCAGGGAGGTGCACTCTCTGTTGCACCACCTACCCACATGGATGCACAAAAGAGGTACCAATTGAACAGGTCCCGTGCATTGTACACATAGTAGAGATATTGTTGAAGGTGAGGTTTGTATGTATTTCTGGGTTTTTATGTGATGTATCTAATGTGTAATAATACAATAGGCCCATCATCCGAATGGGATTCTAGCCATGAGTGGGTAAATTTATTTTGGGCTAGTACACATATTTGAGGCTATGAGTAATCTCTACATTGTATGTATATTCTTGATTTTCTTGCAAAAAATTTGTACGTAGGAGTATAAATCTGAAGGTGGCCCTAGCACGTCATGTTTTATCCTAATGAAGAGCGCAACCCCCGAGAATGACCCCCACAATGATTGAGTGGACCATAGCAAGGAACACTAGCATTGCTCAATGGAGAATAGAACTTTCACCACTTGCAAGGTGGAGATGAGTCCCAACAACTCATGCTATTGGCTTGATGCTTTTCCAATTCGTGATTGATGTCATGTTCCTCAGAAGAAAGAGAAGAAGCCCTTTTGCTGGTGATGATCTTACCTGATCATTTAATGCCTTGTTTAAGGTAGGCATGCCTAATTTGGTTACTTGTTTTTGTTACACCTATATTTGAGTGGTATGTAGCTTGGTGTGTCTTCAAAGAATGAATACAAAAAACACATGTGTTCAAAAGAGATCAGACTGTGTGCTCAAAAATGATAACCATTCTAGGCTCAGTAGTCAACAGAATTGGGGGGCCTACAGGACCATTTAATGAGCACAACAAGCTTATTGACTTCAATAATGAATAAAATATCCATCTCAGCTCCAAAAATCATGCGGAAAGTGGCTATGACCTCAATTTGGATTTAACTAACCAAATCAGACTACTTGCATGTTTCATGTCCTAGGAGAAGTGGAAAAGTTGGAAAATGCAACCATTGAAGACCCATCTACCTTGAGCAACTGCAAATTACATGTGAAGGTACTCATCCACACAACACAGGAATTTTGTGAAGGGCAGACTGAAGCTGCATGAACAGTTTAAAATACCTGAGACCTGTCACTGCATTCAAAAGCTTCTCGTCGACAACATGAATCTTGCCTAATGCCTCAAACATTGTTGTCACAAGCTCTGCATCTGCTTGAGTTGCAGTTTTTCCTAAACTCAGCCCTGTCATTCACCACACCCAAAAGTTGACATCGTTATAGTTCTGCAATGCAAGAAAATATCAAAGAGTCCTTGAGAGTCTCATCCATCCGAACAAGGACATTTTCCAACAGCAGCAACCACGTAACCACCTCTATGGATCCATTCAAATCTAAAATTACATCAATTACCCAAAATTGTCTAGGATTGACCTATGGATGGAAAGTGCACCTGCAGCTGTCTCGCCCACGAGGCAAGGTAGATTCGGCATCACCCTCACAATTCGAGCTTCTCCAGCCCAAGCCTAGAGGTATTGCAAAACCAAAGCTTAGGCCAAAAAACCAAGAATAGCCCAACTTTGACACAACTGCAATTTTTCGTGTGCTCACTTATTTCTGGCATAGAAAGAAACAAGATACATGATGTTTTGAGCCCATGAGCTACAGAAAAATCTAGAGGCCCAAGTGCCTGATTTGGTACAAGGACTCAGATAGATAACCTGAAACACCTGGGTGAGGATGTATGCACATGAGGACTTGATTCCAAAGCAAAGTACCTACTATAACTTTTATCCAGGTACAAAAACCAATCACCCATATTTGTCTGACAATTTGTCCAAACCTGACCAGCCGCAACAGAACTATTAGTCATAAGGTCACATGGTGAATCCAAGCAGAAACCCACCTGCAAATCCTTGATGGAAATACCAGCAGCAATAGAGACCAGGAGATGCTCCTTTGACAAGGTTGACTTCAGATCTGTAACCACTATCTCAGCTGGACAAGAACATGCATACTATCAGCTTGGATAAAAATAACCCAAATATGTACTCACGCTCAAGTTATGGAAACGAGTATCTTGTATACATCTTACTGCCCATTACAAACATGTACTATTTCTGATAAAAAAAAACAAGGTTCTCTAAACACCTTCCAAGTTCAAGAATCGAATTTGAGATTAGTTATCAAGTTGCCCAAGTTATGAAGTTCCCAACCATAACTTTCAGAAACCAAAGGCAACCCAGGGAATGACCCTCTATCTAAATTTCTGGGTCCAGAAGTACGTTCCTGTGTGTATTCATATTTGTCTAATTGTCCTATAATTCTGATTGAACTCTCAAACAGGAGGGAGACATACAATTTCAAGTAAATTTCATCCTTGTATATTACTCAAAAAAATGAGGTCTTCTAAGAATTTGGGGTCTGGGATCTCAAGACAATTTGAGGTCTGCAGCAAATTAAAGGTTGTTTTTCCTCCAAGAAAGCATTATATCATGATGACAGGTTGTATTATTTTGTGAAGCGGAAATTGTAAGATGCCCTCAACGCCACAGGGCACTATGGTAAGAGACCCATTCCGGTTACTTATCTTGATCGAACATCTAAATTTGAGTGGAGGATGGTTACATGTGGATCTAGGAACAAACATCAAAAAGGCATTATGTGTTGATCAATATTGAACTACATTCTCAAAATCTGTCACCTATGCGAGTTTCAATAGTCAACATAACTGAGGAGACCTGAATGACCATTTAAGAAGCAAGAGAATCTTCAAGTTGATGATGAATAAGATCAATTCATATGAGCTCCAAGAATCATGGGGAAAATGGCTCCAACCTCAATTTGAATCTGGTAAGCATCTCGTACACATCGCATATTTGATATCCATTGAGAAGTAGGCTTATCAGTAAAAGCAACCATTTAAGACCTGTCTGCCTTAGTCGAAATAAAAAAACTAACAAAGTTGGAATGAGGAGTTAACAATCATACCTACTTGAGGCTTCACTGCAAGAATAAGCACATCGCTCTTCTCAGCAACCTGCACAAAATAATTATAAAAGTCTGCAGTCAAAATATGTGAGGAGAATGCTGACACCCAGTATTTGAATGACAACCTATGAGATAAGGTAGAACGGTGTACAACCACCATAGGAATCATCTGGACACCTGTATTTTGAGAGGTATGTGGTTAGGTGTGAATTTAGAAACAGACACCAAAAAGCCATGTGTTTAGAAGAAATTGGACTACATGCTTAAAAAATGCTAACCAGTCTAGACTCGGTAGTCAACATAATTGGGAGGACCTATTATGCCCACTTAATGAGCACGAAAATCTTCACTTTGATAATGAATAAGATATTCATACAAGCTCCAAAAATCATGAGGAAAATAGCTTCGGGCGTGATTTGAATTTGATTATCATCTCGCACTAATTGTATGTTTCATATTCTAGGAGAAGCGAATGGAGAGAGAGAAGTATCCGAATAACACACGTCTACCTTACAAGAAGGCATGAAACAAACAAACACAATTGGGCCCAAACAAACCTTGGCATTGCTGGGGCAAATGCAGGTGCCAAAGGATTCGAAGACTTGGCATCGGTTGACAGAAATGTCGGCTGCAAACATTCGGTCCGCCGACACAACACCCGCATTCTTGAGCCCCCTGGCTATGGCCTCTGCCATCTGGCCGGCGCCAATAAACCCGAGCCGCGTGTTGGCAGCCACTTGCAATCCCATTGTGCCCATGCCCGCAGAAATGAAACCACTCTGAAACACATAAAATGAATCCACCAACACATCATCAGACAATGCATCACAACCGTCAAAACCAAAATGCACTGTCAATCAATAAAACAACAAGTCAAAACCCCCTTCCTCTCCCTGTTTGCTACAAAGCTCATAGGAATGACCCACAAAACAAAAAAGGCAACAACAACCACTACTGACTTACGATGGTTTTTTGGGGAAATCTCTCAATCTCTCGCTCCTGCTTGTTTAAGTACAAGAGGTTTGTTCAATTGGAAGCTATTGCCATTGCCATCACCAAACCAAAACAAGCCATAACTTAACTCACCTTTCTCTGCTACGGAGCTCACGAGATACACAACAACCGGAATCGACTACTAAAACTCCACAAACAGCGACATGGGTGTTTGTCTTTATTGCCACAGTGGGCGTGAGCAATGATATGTATCTGAAGCTTACTGCAAACTTTGCCAACTGTGCTTGGGTTGGGGAGTTACAGTTATCTGTCTGTGAACACGAGAATCTCCTTAAACCCTAAACCCTGGCATGCCCCTCACTTTGCGTGACAATCCTTTCAGCTTCCTTGCCGTAGATTAGATTAGTACTAAGTACAGATGACGGGTTGCTGTGATGATTCCGGCACTTACCTCTTAGAATTTGATGCCTTGCGGTGTTTTTGGAGTTGTTTGTAAAAGTATGTTTAAAACCTGAATGTTTCGGACATCAAGCAAGCGTTCACACATGAAGGTAAGTTCATAAAAAATAAGCCTAACTCTGTAGGTAAAACCAACTCTCTTCACACTTGCACTACACTAAATATGATATTTAGTGCTTGATTATATTTAGTGTTGTCACCACCCTATCTTGCTCAACACTAATTTTCAATTCTTTGATAATTATTGTTAGACATAAATGCGCCGCCACCTTCCCTAGCGCCACCTCCCTTCTCCTTTTATCATTGTTATAAATAAGTTTCATATCCTTACTAACACTAAATTCGTGCATGTACCTTCCACATATTACCATAGTTGATATTTAATGTCTAAGTTTACATTTGATGTTACTTACTTTCATAGGGTTAGTGATATTTAGTCTATGCGTTCATATTTAGTGTATCAAACACTAAATATCATATTTAGTGTAGTGTCAACTTGAAATTAAAGTAACGTACAATATGAGGAATAAGTTAGTTACAAATAGGCAAATTTTCATGGTTGGTTTAGTTACCACATGCTCACCAATAAAGGTTAAGGCCATGATTAGGGGATGGTTCACACCTATGGGCAAGTCCTATACTTCCCAATCTTAATGGTAAAATAACCTCACTTTAAGTTAACCTAAATGTCATTTTATTCGCATCTATAGGCAACATTACCAAAGATGTCCCCTATCTAGAGTGGGTTACTAGTACTTATATTCACACATGGCCATCATGAATCTCACCTTGCTTGCCACATGTCAACATATCATGTGATCACTAGTAAGTCACTTGTCACTACCCTAAATATGAAATGTAGTGTCACTATGGTAACATTTTGGATAACACTTTTTATAAATAAGTGAACATATATTGTCATGGATGATAGACGAGTCCATCCATTGGCCAAAACCCTACCTTCTCTTGTCAGCAACTTGTGATGAAATATTGTCATGGGTGATTGAAACTTGGATGAAAAAATCACTTGGTAAGTGACAGTAATTGCAACATTATATATCTATAATCTCCCAAAAAATTTACAAGGAATGACAAATAATGTTGGGTTAACATTAAGTGTTGGTGACACTATACCAACAAATATATTTGTAAAATAATGATATTCCTAACAAATGTCATAGCAATGCGTAACTCCAAATGATAACCCACACTAATTAGACAAAATAGTGTAGTTTCAAATAAATACGATGTTGAGAAAAGATACCCACATGTGTGAACCATGCCTAAACCAACTATAGTTGCAGGAGTTGTGTAAAATAGATTGAGTGGGATTGAGGATAAGTGTGAAGTGGGGTAATTGAAGCGTCATATTATGGGAATGGGATGTGGTAAATTACCCATGTGTGAAGACATGTAGATTAGCGGGGCAGGTAGCTTACCTACAACGTAGGTAACATTACCACCATGGTTGGAGTTACTTCCATGTGGAAACCTTGCCTAAGGGATGATTCACACCTATGGGTGAGTCCCACTCGTGATTGCTAAGCTTACCAATCCAAATGGTAAATTAACATAACTCTAAAATTACCTAAATATCATTGCAAGCACATTGATAGGCAACTTTACCAAAGACGCCATCTATTTAGAGTGTATTGATACTTCTATTGACACATGGCCATCATTAGACTTGCCTTGTTTGTTGTGCGCCATCACTCCAACATGTCATCCACTCACTACCAAGGTCTTTAAATTTAGCTAACCATCTCAGTACGCATGTGGTAAGTTTCCATTGAGGTTAGGTGCTAAACATGTTGTTAGATTATATGTGCGGTAACTTAAGCTAGGCATGGTAACTTACTGTATGAGGTAAGTTAACAATGGGCAGGTGTGAATGTAAATAAAAAAACCGTAATGTTAAGAAAAAGTACTCGCGGGTGTAAAACATGCATGAGTAAGTTATGTGGTCCTATTGTAAACACTTCTAGGTTCCAACTCCATGGACAATTTTAGTTGTCAGATTTGCTTGAGAATTTGTCTCATTTGGTTAGCAATTGTAAATCACAAAGTTTTAGAATCAACCTTGAGATGCAAAAGCTACAAGAGGTTAAAGTGATGATTATTTTTCACTTATGGGGTCACTCAATTTTGTCAACTATTGAGAGTTATGTCTATATTTTGAACACATAGTCCGATCACTACAAGTATATGAACCATGGGTAGTTGACACGTGTCTCCAAAAATCTAAAAATCTATTCCAATGGTAGATTTGTATATCTCTTCCATTGGTGCATGACGATTGTTGAGGACCCATATGTTGGTAGTGAATCTAGTCATAACAACATGACTTGGCATATGAGTACCTACCACTCAAATATAGGCATCCAAATAAGAATAGTAACCAAATAAGGCCCACACTCCTTATTTAAGGGACCTTGCATGTATGTAATCCACGGTGCCCACCAATCATCAAGAATTTCAGTTGATCTTTAATCATTAAAATAGGATTCACTCCCAATAAATATTTTATAGGTACCCACATGAACAATGTCCCTAAATATTTAGGGGCGGTTTACATTATGGACCATGAAGTCGGACCATGGAAGAGGGCCTTTTTCAATGGTCCAAGTTCATGGTCCAACTTTCATGGTCCAACTTCTTAAAAGTTTAGTTTCTAAAGCCGTGGGGCCCTCACTAGGTATAAATCGAATGTGGATCAAGAAGAATGACCATGCACCAAAAAGAGGATGTGTTGATATTTTTTTTAAACATGTCCAAAAAGGGTAGTTTTGAAAGAAATTCAAGTTTGACCATTCTCTTGTCTTCTCTTGGGTTTCGCTTGTCTTCACTTCTTGTTAAATGTGTGGAAGACGTGGGTTGCAAATCTTCTCACAACAATTTTTACAAAAAATGAGCGATTTAATTTGTACATGTTCAATGTAATTTACATGTGACATGTACCTTGTGTTGTCACTACACTAAATAGGATATTTAATGTTTGTTTTAATTTAATGTTATTACCACCGTACCTTGGTCAACACTAATTTTCAATTCTTTGATGATTAGTGTTAGAAGATTTGCTAGAAGATATGTTGGAATTCTCCTTCTATCATTGGTTTTTTTTCATATCCTTACCAACACTAAATTAAAACATGTAACTTCCACATATTACCATAGTTGATATTTAGTGTTTGAGTTTACATTTAATGTTACTTGCTTTCATAAGGTTATTGATATTTAGTGTATCAAACATTAAATATCCTATTTATTGTAGTAGAAAACTATGCGAAAAAGAACCGCAATCCTTTTCCCATTGCGGTTCTTTTGACCACCATGATATACAGTCAATACACGACTACAAATGTTTTTTTTATTTCAATTTGCAACTACAATTTTAATTTTTTTGGGGCGTGTAATATACCGTTGGAAAGGTATTTTCAAGACCTTTCCAAAGGTATGTTACAAGCCCCCAATTTCCAAACATTTTAGTTGGTAGACAAAAAAAAAAACTGCACTCAAATTCTTGAGTTCTAGATGTCCCACATTGGGAGCAAGTTTAAGGGGTAGGACATGGAGAAAATGGTATGTCTCATGGGCTATGATATGATCTAGGCACATGGAGAGCAAACTTGCTTCTCAAGATTCATAACATCATATAACTTAGATGTTGAAAAGTGATCCTTGACTAGTGGGAAGAGTTCTATATAAAGCCCCTAGAAAAAAATCATTAAAAATTGTTATAATGGCATCTCCCTGCCATGGGCCCCTTTGTTTTCCTACCAATCCACCTTTCTTGCCTCTCTCATTGCAAAACCCATATGACCATGTCAGTGCATTTATTAGGCCTTGAAAATTGTATTTTGGGGAATTCGACCTTCATGGTCCCTATGCCATTTTTTCCTTAGTGTAAACCGAAGTGGTCCCGGGATGAGTTCAACAACCAATCAAGGCTCTTACAATGCCTTGGTCCGACTTCATGGTCCATAGTGAAACTGCCCCTTAGAGAATGAAATTTCTATAGAGGTGTCGTGACATCATTGGAAAGGTATTTACTTCCTTCATGCATTCATTGGGTTTTACTTTGTCCTCTTGCACACGGTGTTCAATAAAACTCTAGTAAGTTCTAGAAAAATGACTATCCAAGATAATGGTTATTATGACCTAAGAGTGTACACATTTTCTTCACGGGGAGGTCACTCCATTGTCAAGTTGAAAACGACGTGCGAACAAAAAAAATCTACTTTTTCTAAGTTGCATCAACAAAATGGGTCAAAATTTTATCAAAAAAAAATTATGAGTACATATACGTGGTATCTATTACATAGTAAAAATTGATAACCAAAATTGATAATTTGTTTTTTCTAGAAAACATACCGTTTCTAGCTAGAATGATGCAAATTGAACTAAAACAATTACTAGAAAAAATGGAGATGACTAGAAATTTCAAAAAATATATACAAAAGATATTATCAATGGATATGTATATATAGAAAAATATCATAAATTTTAAAATTATCTATGGCATATAATATAGGGGTAGCAAACTTTGTTCACACATGGTTTTCAACTTGACAATGGAGTGACCTCCCCGTGATTTTCTTATTCTTATTGTCCTTAGAATTTCAATGTAAACTTAGGTAAGGCAAGATGGGAGCAATAAAATAAACCAAAACTTGTTTTAAAAAAACATGCAACTTGCTAGTAACACAAAAATACTAAAAGATAAAATAGAAAAAGGAAGGCATGTGAGGTTGTGAGGCTGACATGATGATGGTCTATTAGCCACCTTCATGCCATTTTTGTAAGGAAGTGGAAGAGAGGGATGGTGCAATGCTTATTCTTCAATAGGTGCACCCAAAAATCATGATGGTAGCATAAGTATAGCTAATCTAATGGTGTTCGAGTTTGGTGTCTTTCAAGTTTTATTTTATTGAGGATCATGCTTGTGAGGTATTTAATGGCATTAAATGGGGGGGGGGGGATCCCGGGGAGATCACTCCCTCTTATATTTTGCATACACGTGCGTTCGGGACCTATTTTTTGGGGGGCTATTTACCTTGCAAAAAAGATTATAAGGTATGGTGTTTTTCAAAATAAAGGTAAATGCTTGTATTTTAGTACACCCTATCAGTACTTATAATTTTTTGAGGAATCATTAAAAAACACCCTAATTTACTTATACTAAATTTTCTTTCTTATACTCCAAGTATCCAATTCTTTTGACTATACTCCAATACACTTCATTTTTTTGGGTTCTATACACAACATTCTTTTTCATAAAGGACATTTCTCTTCTTACAACCATAAATTGTAAAGCTCAACTACAATGCTAAACTTACATGAAATGAATCAAAACAATAAACCTAAGGCAAAGGTATGGAATTTAAACATTGTTGTAAACTCTGAAATGAAATTCAAGTATGATATAGAAGTCAGTTTGTGTTTCTCAACACAATGTAGTTTATGTTTGCAGAATTTACAATTTCACAAGGTCTATAAGTCCTATACTTCCGGAAAGTGTATAATCTCAAATATATACATGCAGCTTGCTGACATCCCAGAAAATTGAGAATGCAATTTACAAGGGTAACCACAAAAACTGAAGCTAATCACAGAAAAATAGTGTTAATGTGCAAATATCATACAAAACTCTACAACAACTACATGCCATGTCCACAGACCTTGTAGCCAAACTTCAGTCTTGAAATCTGCAGCCAATGCAAAATTGAAACTAGGATGAGAACTTAAAATAAACGAAGCACATCCCATAATTTCACAAGCACTCCAAGCAACAAAGGAAAACCTAAAGCACAAGGCAATTTGGACTTGCACATTTGAAATTAGAATTTAGTAACAAATAAAGGCGTGTACAGTTTAGGGTTGGAACACATGGACTCCATAAGCACCACATAACTCCACAACAATGCAAAATAAGCAAAGAAAAGACTTACCAATGATGCACTTGGTGTACGAGGGACATTCGAATTTGATCATGTGCGTACACACTATAGCCACACTCTATGATGTCCACGCAAATAGTCCCAAAGCCCAAACCTAATTAAGACTTTTCCTTTAACCTGATTTCATACTCTTCATGTATGGAACTTTGTTGAACAAGAGACCAGTGAAACAAACCTCTACACCGGTCCGAGATTGAAATTCAATGATGGAACCTGACTCTGCGGGCATACAATCACGAGCAGCAACTTTCACCAATTTTCCAGCCTCCTCATAATTTTCAAAAGATGAACCATCTGCGGAAGCTGCCATTGAGAAGAGAACCCACAATTCAGAACTCAGGAAATCCCAGATCTGCAAGGATCAACGATCGAAAAACAGGCTATCAAGGAGTTCAAGATTTTAAATTGTGTCTACCGTAATCATACATCCAGTTTTGGGTTCAAGAGATAGAATTTATCCAGTGAGTCGAATAGAGCTGCCTACATTGGAGTATGGGTGGTTTGGTGCACATCTAGGAACGGACACCAAAAAAACTTGTGTTTTTTAAGAGATTGGACTATGTGTTTGTTAACCATTCTAGGCTCAATAGCCAACAAAACTCGGAGGAGGGGACCTATGTGGCTTTCTTATGGCTAACATAGTTCATAATTCTATGTCAATGGACTTTGATAATTCATAACCATTCGAGATTAGCTCCAAAAAATTATGGGATTGATCCAGGCTTCTTCACATACATTTGCAGACGCACAGAAACTTCAACCTCGCAAATCCAAGTAGTAAGGCATACAACAAATTGTAACCGAACAAGGCTCATCTACCTTACCTACCAAAACATCCACCAAAACTACCCGAGGCAAACATTTGTTCTGTGCTTGACATGAACACATAGGTTTTCCCAGAAGCACCCTGGCTTCTGACAACTGGAACAATGTATGGATGGAAAGACACCTTCAACCCTAACCACTGCCAAATCTATTGATATGTTATTTTACCATTCTACAATAAGCTCAAATATAACACATGCAGTAATCCATCCCACCTCATAGCATTTTAGAGGTCCAGATAGGCAATACTTACAAAGAAGGAGCACAGCTGAATTGAGGTGGTTGCGTGAGGCTTCAATGGGATTTAAGAGAAACTGGACTGTTTTCCGCTTCTGCGCCTTCAACCAGTCCTTTGGACCCGCTGTTTCGGCCATCACAATTTACACAAACTTACATCAAAGACTAGTTTCCATGCAACAAGGTCTCATATAAAACCCAAAGCTTATCTGACATAGTGAACTCCAGTGTAACATTCCTTTCCTTTATCATGGCTTGTTAAAATTCGGGTGTAAACATGAAATCCTCTACTTCATGCTCTCCACCAGGAGAAGATCTAGGAATAAAATGCCATTTCTTTTTAAGATGGAGCAGTCTATGTCATCAATGGAAGGAATCACCTCAACCTCAACCTCAATGTCTTTGTAACTGGAACAACCAGGGCATTTACCCTCAAAGTACGAGGAGGGTAATGCGCATTCTAAGATGTGTCTAAAAGCTTGTTTCCAAGCGTCATTTGAGAATTGTAACACGATAGAAGTTATTCCTTCTGAAGAATTTCATACCTCAGAATGTCCATTCACCAACCGGGTACATAAACTCCCTGGATCATCTGCCTCCCTTGAACATCGCTCACTACCTCTCCTTTTATCGGCAGTTGCTTCGAAACCTAAACCTTAGATTCGATCTGCACAAGCCCAGGAAAGTCCACATGTGTAAGTAGTGTATGGATGTCGAAGATTATTGCTACAAATATTCCTGAGTCTCGTGTATTTCTGAAACTCTAATATCGAGATGCATGTGTGTCACCAATGCAAATGTTCATAATCAAACCCTTGCTCATTTAGGAGCAAAAAAATTCTTCTAGGAACTACATTTGAAAATGCAAACCTTTTCCTAATGTAGACACGAATGGTATGAATAGACTCCACCTCTCAGTGCCCTCTTTCCAAGCACAGTGCTCTAATTCTCCGTCAAATAACAAAACATCCATTCATTACAAACATTAGAAGCGATATAGAAAACCATGGAAACCGGCCGCTGGTTACAGATGAAGTGGTTGAGTTTCATAAATAACCAGTTGAGATTCAAGACTTAGGAGATTTACCCATCGTTTTAGGGGAATCTTGACCTCCAGACCTCATTCATGGCAGCGTAAACTCATTCCAGCAGCGTAAACGTACCTCCTCAACACCCAGAGACCATCGGCAACAAAGAAGGAACTTCACAAAAACGCTAAACCCTAAGAAATCCTAACGTCCATCACCCAACATGTTGAAATTTTCCCTCCCAGCTTTGGAACGTCCACTACCCAACGTGTTCAAGTTTTCCCTCCTAGTTTTGGATACCTTGGTTCAATAATGGTGAAGCCAATTAGCATGCGAAGTCATCCATCCAAGCTTTTCCAACGAAAATTACCTCTTTTCATCCACTAGCACATACCCTATCCTAAACCCGCTACCCCTAATAATTGTTTCCATGCTATTTTACATGTACTGACTAGATAAAAGACGCCATTATATGTGATGGTATTTTACACAATCTAATGTTGAGAAGATACTCACCTTGTTTAAGGCGACAAGGTGTTAGATTTTGTGAGGATTGGTGTGCATCTGTTTCCTATCCATTGAATTGAAAATGTCGATCTAAGGGAGCCGAATTAGATATCGCATTGATTTGATATATGGTATTGGGTTGGTAGTTGGCAGTTGATTAAGAAGATGATGGGTTGTTTTTTATTTTTAGAATATTGAGAGAGTAAAAGTAGGTGGTGATTATATGAGATACTATCAACATGGAATATAGTTTTTCTACGTATCCATTATGGAGTGCAGTGTGTGTGTGCGTGGGGGGGGGGTAGCCATTGGCATAAAATTCAAATAATTGTTTTTAGCTCTCCCATTCACTTTCCTTTCAGTGAGTTTGAAGAATTTAATCTTTTCTAATATGAATATCTTGAAAAAGAGGTGCCTCCGCAAAGGATGGAACTTTGGACCTCTGGTTCACAAGACTAACATAAAGAGTTTGAGACGCCGCACTAGGGTTAGTATGAAATGTCAACATAAGGCACAAGGCCGTGACAATAATACAACCATATACGAAGGAGAAATTGATCTGAGCCTAGAAAATGAGAGAAATGCCTAGGAGCTGCCGGAGCTAACATGCAATGTGTACGGGCATGAAAAAATTAAAGCATAATGATAGCGTGATACCAAGTGCCAAAGAACATGGCCTAGGAGGCCATTGTAGACAAGCATGTCATGTCAAAGTCACGACAATGACCAATGTAATCTTGGTTGGAATATGGAATAGGCAATGGCGTTCCAAGATCATTTTCTTCAAGAAGACATTTACAATCACGAAGGCAACTAGTGTCATGCAACAGAGGTTGCAAAAAGTATTTTTGTTTGTAGAGTTCCATGTAATTGCCTAAAAGGATCGAGTCAGAGTGTTCTTAAAACAAAGGAAATTTTCGTTCCCACATGGGAATTTTTTTTCACTTGTATTTTCCAAGCTTAAGGGGTAAAAATGAAAGAGGTTGTAAGTCGGAGGCCAAGGAATGCCATAGGATGGAAGAGCATAAAAGACCAATTTAAGCTTAGGAGCAAAGCAAAATATCATGAGTTGTTGCGACAACAATTGAGTATGGAGGTGAATTTTCTCATGCAAGGATGAGGAGGAGGATGATCAAAGGTGAAAAATCAAGTATGAAAATGTAAGTAGTCATTGGGTTGGGCCCATGCAGAAAAACTATGGGCGAGTATTGGCGGCAAGTCCGGTGGGCAAAGAAAGTATCTTGATCCAAAAGCGGTTGCCATTCCTCGCCCATGAAAGAGACAAAAGTTTGGAAAGGAGTGGTTGAATAGGTGGTTTAAAAAGCAAGAAAAATGGTGAGGGGAGGGTGAGGATTACTATCATAAGGATGAATCGGTGATGATGGTTGCACTTGTTGATGTGGACCAAGAGAAAATGGGAAGGGGGTGACATGTTGTATTGCACAAGGACCTTCATGTGGAGCAAAAGGTTGTGGGGAAAGGGGAGGAGGCGCCTAACAAGGAAGGGATGGAGCAATATTGCCTAAGAAAACCTAGCATTTTCCTCATATCGACAAGGCAAGTCCGGTGAAGCCAAGGGTGGTGGAATGGAGTTTGAGGACGGTGTAGGGCCGAGAACTTGGAGTGATAGAATATGGAATATTGTCATGTCTTGTGGCAAGAGTTTGTGTGGTAAAGTAAGTTTCCATTTTGGAGTATTGTCCTTGAAAGCAAATACATTCATGCACGTCCAAACATCAAGAAAAGTGGCCAAACATAGGTTTTTCTTCTCCACACCCAAATTCAAATAGTGCAAAACATCCCAGGTGCCCATTCCCACATGTATTGTGGATTATCAAGCTCTATGCAAGGCAACTCCAGGATGGAAAATTTTCCCTCGCATATCCATGGCACTCCTCATGCACCACATATTCTAGGAAATGAGGTACCAAAGAATATTCCATGGGGTACAGTTGGAGACTAAGTAACTTGTAGTCATATCCCAATGACACTCTTCTACTTGTGTAAAGGATGGGTGATCACCAGGTGCTCCCAAAAGGATGGAATCCTAGGTGTGGTATTCATTTCAGAGGTCAGAAACTTCTCGCAAGTTTCCAAGGAGGATCCACAAATAATTTACAAGAGGGCGTTCATAGAAATCATGCGATTGTGTTTCAAGTGCATAAACCAAACACAATGAACATGATTCCGACATATTAACTTCAATCCACTATTTGCCAACCGGAAGGCCTTCCTCCCGACACTACCACAAAAGGAAGAGACTACCTGGGGTAGCTAGGGTGCCGGAATTTAGCGTTGGCTAAAGGAAAGACCCTTGGCACAAAGAATTACAGTGGCTTTTGCAATGGGAAGATTTTATAGTTGGCCATGCAATGTCCTCTTTGTGTGGTATACCCAAAGAAATGAGTTTTAGGGGGATTTGCGCATTTCCTCCATGTCCAATCAGTGAGATCAAAGGGAAGATCTACTACTAGGACAATGAGGTAATACCAAAGATGAGACCCTTGCAAAATCGAATAAGATGGCTATAAGTTGTGACAAAGTTTTTGACTACCTTTGTTTGAATAACTCTTGTATCATTGGCCGCAACTACATTAAATATGATATTATGCAATACTATATCTATTTATTTTATATCTCATTTTCTACCAACACAAGTTGAATTATTTGTTTGGACATTATAGAAAAATTCCATCTTTACTTGGTAAAAATTACATTAATAACAAAAAAATGTAATGCCAAATAGTAAGTGACACTAAATATCATGTTTAGTGTAGTTCAGGTCATGGAATGGTAAATTTATCCATGAAAACTAGGAGGTGTAATGATAAGATTTGGAACCAATGCACTTGATAGACATTTGAATGTACAAAAATGACATAAATTATTAGCAAGCTATATGCAAACATGTGAAGAATTTTCTAGTTTCCAACACGTATAAGACGTAGAGGGTGCAACGCAGGGGTACACTAGCTTGAACTTGTTGATAAAGTTGCAGAGGCTTATACACATGATCAACATCTATATCATTGATTGAAAACTATGAATTTGGATATGAATCCCATACATCATCCAATGTAGTAAGGCCAAATGCCGTCCAAACATGGAAGATTTTTGGATATGCCATATCCCAAGTACGACCCTCTCAATCCACCAAATGAGGATTGTAGAAGAAAACTTGTTTTGTCATTGATGAATGTCATGTAAGGTCTTGGGGACAGATGCCTTTAGGAGTAACATACCATGACCTAGGAATGAATTGCCAAAGAACCGAACATGAATGGGCAACGAACCTTCAACAAACAAAAACATTCGGGATGGGGACCATTGCTTTCTTCTAAGTATTGTAGTGATGAGACTTGAAATTGAAGGAAACACTTCCATGACGCGTACAAGGAAGAATACCCCTCATGATTATTTTTGTTGGAAAGGTTGAAGTTGTAGAATGGGGTCTATCAATTTGACGCCCCCTAAAGTTGTGGGTAAGGTACAATGGTCCAACATATTTTAGCCCGAATATGGGTTGGAAGGGTACCCAATCATAGCAAATCTTTCACAATAACTATCATTTTTTGAGAACAACTGCAAATATCCCCATACAAGAGCCTAGATTCCATATAGAAGCCAACAAAACTTGGTTGCATATGAGAATTTTGCTTGCTAGTGACATGCAACGAGGACTCCACTCCATATGATGGTTTTGCCCTTGGGAGATTACCTTGTTGTTTTTTATTGATTGGGGGAGGCAAAATTCAAATGAACAACGTATACTCCATGAATTGACTTGGGATTTTCCAATTCCCCCCACGTCCAATACCATGTCCTCCGTCGCAATCTATAATGCATGGAACTTATCCATATTGAGAAAGACACCTACCCCTTTGCAATATTTGTCGAGGACCACCTTTGCTCGCTGGAGGTTGAACAAATCTCCATGTAAGAACAACACGGTGTCATCTACAAACATGTGGGAAGAGGATTGTTGCCCATCCAGAAATATAAGCCTTTGCATATGGTAGATCTTATTTTGAAGTGTATATGCCAAGATGTCGGCAATCAATAAAAATATGTATGACGCAATGGGACATCCTTGTCAGACCAAATGTTGGAGATCCAAGGGTTCATTATGGCAGTCATTAATCGGTACCATCAAAGTGTACGATGCTTCAATCCATCGGAGCTAGAGAGAAAAAAATCCCAATTTGCATATCGTGGCATTTAGGAAAGGCCAAGACACCCTATCGTAAGCTTTATCAAAATCTAAGAGAATGAGAACTAATTGTTGTTTGAGAGTTTGATGCATAGGACATTGCTTCTTTTGCCATGAAGATATTATCAAATATGCAACATCTTGGGACAAGGCTCATTTGCAAAGGTAATATCCAGTCTTGGATATCATCTTTCATTATGTTGGCTATTGTGTAGAGTTTGTCCAAGTCATCATTATGCTTACTAGAACTTGCCAATTAGGATGTTCATGTAATCAGTTCGCCATCTCACTCTTAGTCTTCCCGCTCTCGTTTGAAAGGACTGTGGTAGTTGCCTTCCCTCTTCAAGTAATGATTTCATCTCTCTCCTTGGTACCCTTTAAGTACGCATTGGAATGTGAGTAGTTAGGTTTTGGTGTGTATCTTGAGCTCTTGCCTAGGAGTGTATGACAAGGTGTTGCATATGTAGGTTTTGGTTGTGTATGATACCGTAGCCTTGCGGTACACAGTGTAATAAAGAGGGAACTTACTTCACAATGTTGTTTGATGCTTGGTTAAGCTTCTTGATTTGTTTCTAACCTAAGTTCGAATCTTAGAATGTGTTAAAGTCCTTTTATGTGAGTAATATGCATCTTGTTGTAGAAGTCTTTCAATAGGTTATGGGCCCTTCTACCTCCCTTTAAGCTGCGAATTTTTATCCATTGTCCACATCTACTCCATCATTATGGCCGATACCAATCGCGATCTCAACATCATCACAAGAATGAAGGGGTCAAATTTCTACCTATGGAAATTTCAAATGCATGTCATCTTTCTTGGAAAAGATTTGATGGGCATTGCAAATGGGTTTAGACCCAAACCCCCTGACAATGCTGATGTTGTAGTTAAAGTTGACTGGCGAAGGCGCAACAATCAAGCCATTAGCTTGTTATGTCAGACCATTGACGAAAGTATGCCCAACCATGTTATGAGTTGTGTAACGTCTAAACAAATATGGGATAAGCTAAAGCTCGTCTACAAGCAAAGCGCTTTTGAGAATGTCCATTCTCTTCAGGCAGAATTCTACAAGTGTTGCATGACCTCCAAAGAGGCAATCGGTGATTTCTTGGGAAAAATCGAAGTCGTCATTTCTCAGCTAACTGCCTGTGGAGACACTAATTTCAACGATGATGTAGTCATCTCCAAAATTTTGTGTTCACTTCCTGACAACTTTGATAGCCTTCTCCCTGCGTGGAGAATGCAACCCAGTGTTTCCAAAGCTCTTGAGAACCTCCACCATCTAGCTTCTTTACACTGAATCTTTACACAAGGTTTGTGCCGATTCGAGCATTCCCACCTCATCAACTTATCTTGCCTATGCTAAAGGCAAGAAACCCAACAACTCTTATGAGTACACTTCGGAGCACCGATCTACACGCATGAAGGAGATTAATGATCAAAAGAAGCGAACTGTGTGTTGGAGATGCAGTCGCCTTGGACATTGGGGATGGGAGTGTGACGCCTCAGAAGAAGATCAACGCAAGCATCTTGAGTCTGAACAACATCCAGACAGAGACTCACCCCGCCCACCTCGTCCTGGAGGACTCCGGGCATTCATGGCAAAATGATCCACATGGAGTTTCGGACACAACATATTGGTACATTGACAGTGGATGTACTGATCACATGACTGATAATCAGTCATTCTTTTCTACCTACAAAGATATCTCTCACGAACGTCGCTTTGTGGAAGGTATTGGAGGTTCTATGTTGCTTGCTGTTGGGAGTGGCAATATCAACATCAAGATCAAGATTGAGTGTGGTCACACCTTCGGCATTTTGCAAAACGTTATACATGTCCATAATCTTGGGAGGAACTTGTTCTCATCCTATGTAGTTGCGCTTCACATGGCGAATGGGTGTCATCTTCTTGACAACGGGGAGATCGTAATACGAGGAGTTGTGCATAACCGCATGTACAAGCTTCTTTTTGAAGCCATTGCCCCGTTACTTGAAGCTAGTAGGGCATTGGCTGCCCATTCCATTCATAATCCTTCCATAATAGAAGGACAACAATCACTTGAAACTTGGCACCGGAGGTTATCCCATGCTAACCATGGAACCATACAAATGATGGCTACTCAAGGACTTATTGATGGACTCTCGATCACCAACCAAGACAAAACATTATGCCCATGATATGCTTTTGGAAAACAACATCGCACTCCTTTTCCTGTCAACACAACGTAAGCAATCTACTCAACCAGGAGATCTAGTCCACACCGATTTATGTGGTCCTCTCAGTACCCCATCGGTGGGAGTGACACTCTTTAAAGATGATTGCTCGGGTTTCAGAGTCACTGAGTGTCTCAAGGCTAAGACAAAAACCCTAGCAACATTCAAATGATGTCATGCTCGTCTAAAGAGGGAAACCGGTTTTTCCATCCAGATTCTTCGCAGCGATGAGGGCAAGGAGTTCACGAATCATGAGTTCGTCCAATTTCTACATGATCAGAACATTAAACAAGAACTCGCCACTGTTTACTATCATGAGCATAATGGTTATGCTGAGAGGGAGAGCATGACCATCATGGCAGCGGTTAGGAGTATGATATACTCAGCAAATGTCCATCTGCATTTTTGGGCCGAGGCAACCCCTACTGCGGTTTACACCTTAAATCGCACAGGCACAAGAACTTTTCATGGGAGTACTCCTTATGAAGTTTGGTATAAATCCAAACCTTCTGTCTCCCGTCTTCGCATTTTCATATCTGATGCTTATGTGCACATTCCGAAAGAGCTTTGCACCAAGCTTTCAACTAAAAGCTAGAAGGGTATGTTAATGGGTTATGCCGTTACCAGCAAGGCCTAGCGAGTATGGATCTTTGCCTCTAAATGCATTGTGGAAAGCAGAGATGTAATCTTCCACGAGCTCCCTTCATACCAAAATGTTGCAGCGTCTCAAGAACCTCCATCATGGCTTTCTGTTGATGGAGACACAGTTCATGTTGGCTCCACTGCTTCCCTTCTTCATGTTCCTCCACCTCTAGTAGTGCATCCAGGACCAGTGGGAGCAATCAACATCCCAAGACCGTCGGAAACTCTCCCTCAACATGAAATTGATAACAGTCCCATTGCTCGCATCCTTGCCACTAGCGGTTCTGACCCTGGATATCAACAATCTACAGACGAGCACACCGCCACTCAAGCTCTTGTTGAAGCCCCAAAAGCAGTTGCTTTGTGGAGGCAAGCTGACAAAAGACAAGCGGAACCAGTGGGAGCACTTGCTCCTTCACTTGCACCTACACTTGCTTCTTCAAACATTTCATTGCCTCCTCGAATACGGAATCCCACCATGTGATATGGTGAGTGGATTTATCCACCTAACCGCAACTCTTATGCCTGCACCGCCATGTTTGATGATCTCCCTGTTGAAACTGAGACCTATGAGGAGGCCATGGCTTCACCAGAGAAAAAAAATGGATAGCAGCCATGCACAAAGAATACCAAAGTCTTCTTATCAATGACACATGGAGTATAGTTGAACTCCCCCGTGGCCGTAAAACCATCAAGAAGAGATGGGTTTACAAATTAAAGCTCGCAGTTGATGGCTCAGTTAGTCAGTTCAAAGTACGCATTATTGCGAAGGGCTTTACCCAAAGACAAGGCATTGACTACCAAGAGACTTTCAGTCCTGTTGCAAAAGTTCGATTCTATTTGAACTACATGTATACTCTCCATAGTTGCGGCCGAAGATCTCAACATCACTCAATTTGATGTATGAACAACATTCTTGAACGGGGACGTTGATGCAAAGATTTATATGGAAGAGCCCCTTGGATTCCAAACCCCCTTTTATCATACAATGTTCAATCAAGCTCACCAGAAGATGGCATGTTTGCTACGAAAAACATTGTATGGCTTGAAACAGTCAGCACGAGTTTGGAATTGGAAATTTGATTATTTCCTCCAAGCATACGATCTCATTGTGTCAAATGCTGAATGTTGTGTTTACGTCAACAAAGCATATCCAAAGCTCATACTCTGCATATGGGTAGATGACGGCATCGTATGTAGCACTCTCCACAACAATATTGTCAATATTCTGAACAACATGCAAGGAGCTTTCAAAATCACTACAGGATTGGCTGAGGTTTATGTTGGGATTCACATCACTCGCGATCAAGACCGCAAGCTTATTCACCTTGATCAGCGCCGATATCTTGAGAAACTCCTCAAGAAATCCTCCCACGACAACTGCCATCCAGTCACTGTTCCTGCCGACCCTAACAATGTAGGTCATCTCACTATTGCCAAAACGGATGAACCAATCCCTCTCTTCCCATACCGAGAATGTATTGGTAGTCTTCAATTTGCATATGTTGTAACCCGCTTCGACAGTAATTACGCCACCAATAATGCCTCGAGGTTCAACAGTCACCCTAATGCAGCTCACATCTCAGTTGCAAAGCGCATCCTCCGCTACATCAAAGGGACCCTGAATCACCGGATTACTTACAACCCTACCTCACATCCACATCGACTAACCGCATATTGCAATGCAGACTACGCATCAGATGTGAATGATAGAAAGTCTTGCTCCGGATTCATTCTTATGTTAAACAACAGACATGTAGCTTGGGGGAGCCATAAACAAACATGCACAGCAGTTAGCACCACAAAATCTGAGTATGTAGCTGCTTGCTTGGCAACCCAAGAACTTTTATGGCTTCGGTGCCTTCTTCACAGCGTTCGCTTGCCTCAACTCTCACCTACTACCTTATATTGTTACAATTAGTATGCAGTGCGCTTGGTGAAAAATCCATATTTCACCAAAAGACCAAACACATTATACTAAGGGGCGGTTTACACTATGGACCATGAAGTTGGACCAGGGCTCTGCAAGGCAGCTGATTGGCTGTTGAAGTTCACCCGGGACAACTTCGGTTTACACTAAGGAAAAAATGGCATAGGGACCATGGAGGTCGAGGTCCCCAAAATATAATTTTTAAGGCCTAATAAATGCACTGACATGGTCCAACGGGTTTTGCGTTGAGAGAGGCAAGAGAGGTGGTCTGGTAGGAAAAGGCAAGGGCCCATGTCAGAGAAATACCATTTCAATAAATTTTTAATGAATCTACCTTTTAAGCGCCTTAATTATACCATAGTCCATGAGACATACCAGCACTACCTTGCCCTACCCCTTAAACCGGCTCACACGTGTTTCACCAAACAACGTGGGACATCTAGAACTCAAGAATTCAAGTGCAGATTTGTTTTTTTGGTCTACCAAATGTAATGTTTGGATTTTTGGGGCTTGTAATATACCGTTGGAAAGGTCTTGAAAATACCTTTCCAACGGTATATTACACACCCCAATATTATTACAAAATGCAGTTGCAAAACAAAAAACAAAAATCTGTAGTGGTTTAGTGATTGTAGATCAGGGTAGTCAAAAGAAGTGCAATGGGAAATCTTCTAACATTAATTATCAAAGAATTGAAAATTAGTGTTGAGCAAGTTAGGGTGGTAACAACATTAAATATAATCAAACACTAAATATCCTATTTAGTGTAGTGACAACACAAGGTACATGTCACATGTAAATTACATTGAGCATGTACAAATTAAATTGCTCATTTTATTTTATTTAAAAAAAATTGTTGTGAGAAGATTTGCAAGCCACATCTTCGACACATTTAACAAGAAGTGAAGACAAGTGAAGCCCAAGAGAAGACAAGGAATGATCAAACTTAATTTTTTTTTCAAAATTGCCCTTTTTGGGCATGTATTAAAAAAATCAGCACCTCCACTTTCTGGTGCATGGTCATTCTTCATGGTCCACATTCGGTTTACACCTAGTGAAGGGCCCATGAACCATGAAAACAAATATTTTAGTAACTCGGACCATGGAAGTCGTCCCATGAAGCCGTCCCACGCAAAATAGGCCTCTTACGTGGGACGACTTCACGGTCCATAGTGTAAACCGCCCCTAAGCATCACAAGATTGGAGACGCTGAGACGGATGGTCACATATCCATCACCTATGTCTCTACAGACGACCAACTTGCTGATTTTATGACCAAGGCGCTTCCTCGCGATCGCTTTGAATGCCTTCGCAACCTTATCGGACTTCATGACGACACCCCCTCCCCATTTACACTGTCTTGAAGACCTAGTGAGAGCAGTTGTTCTAAGTTCTAGTCAGCACACTGCACCTAGAGTGGGAGTATTGTTTAGGGTTTGTCCAGGTCATCACTTTGTTGACTAGAATTTGTCAATTAGGATGTCCATGTAATCAGTTCGCCATCTCACTCTTAGTCTTCCCGCTCTCGTTTGAAAGGATTGTGGTAGTTGCCTTCCCTCTTCAAGTAATGATTTCATCTCTCTTTGGTACCCTTTAAGTACGCACAAGATGTGAGTAGTTAGGTTTTGGTGTGTGTCTTGACTTGCCTAGGAGTGTATGACAAGGTGTTGCCTATGTAGGTTTTGGTTGTGTGTGATACCGTAGCCTTGCGGTACACAGTGTAGTAGAGAGGGAACTTACTTCACAATGTTGTTTGATGCCTGGTTAAGCTTCTTGATTTGTTTCTAACCTAAGTTCAAGTCTTAGAATGTGTTAAAGTCTTTTAATGTGAGTAATATGCATCTTGTTGTAGAAGTCTTTCAATATTGACTAACAAATTAGCCACACCCTTATATGTGGATGATAGGAGTGTAATGAAGGGGGGGGGGGGGTTCTTCCAAAACTTGCGAACACCTAGTTCACCAATGAGGACAACCATGTACCTATTGAAAGTTTTGGTAGGAAGACCTTGATATAAGACACTTTGAAAGAAGGCCAAACGATCAAGACAAATATCCTCGCAAAGTTCTTTTAGATATTTGGAAGGAAGAAAATCCAAACCCGATGCCTTGTCAATGGGAACATTGTTCACAACTTCTTGAAGATCCTGCATTGTGAGGGAATTGTAAGGCATTGATTTTGAGCACCAATGACTTTATGTGGGACTGAGGCAAAACAAATTAGTCTCACTACGAACACATTGTCTCATGTCCTTTGGTGTTGAGTACAAGGTTTGATAGATAGACATTGCATGTGCCAGCATGTCCTCCAATTTGGTGAGAACACAACCATCATAGTACAATTCAAGAATGACAATTGATGTTTCGTTGTGTGAAATCATTTCAAAGATTTATTTATTTCATATATTTGCCACTTGGGTTCAATTGTTGCTTAATGGTGATCCTTGGTATCCAATTTTTGCTACCTAACTTGTTGTAGTAGAAATTGAGCTTTACCTAAGGCGTCACGGGCTTGTAAATTTGTCCAATCATGTTAAAGAGTCAACTCGACTTGCTCCAAAGTAGAAAATTGGCTTTTGTGTTGAGGACTCCATTGCAATAGTTGTTAATGTGAGAGGTGGATGTTACAGATAAGCACAAATTGCCATGCTTGAGTGTAAGTGGTAGACATTGACATCCTCCAAGCAATGATCATTGCTTGCTTGGAGTCCGGTTGGTGAAGGAGGGTTGTGTTGAAAAATTGGCACCTCTACAGCCAAACATGAGTGAGGTGAATCTTGAGAAATATGGGTGCATGATCTAGGATTTCTCACAAGGTAACCCAAATCCCTTGCATGATCCCTCCTTTATTTACCAAATTGTGTGAAATATTTGTCAAGCAAAGAAGACAATGACGTGGCATGTGTTGTTGATTATCCCATGTGAAATGATTATCATTATGCTTGGCAAACTAGGGAAGATGGAAGGAGTCACAATGATGGAACCATAATAGGAAATCATTCCACGAAGAAAATTTGTGATCGATTATTGGAGGTGCTAGATACTCACCAATATGATAATCAGTAGATTCAACATTGTTGAAATCACCACCAACAAACCATTATGCATATGGAGGTTCATCACGAGCCAAAAGGGCCCAAAAAGTTGGTTGAGAACTAGGAAAAATTGGTGCATTTATATTGTAAATGTTGAGACAATAGTGAGTGGTAAATTCAAGGACAACATATTGAGCCCTATCATTGCTAATGATTCCATGAGTAACTACCAGGGAGCCAATCTTGCACCCAAAACTATGTCGGTGCAGCCCAAAATCGATCCATTTGAGGTTGGCATGTACCTTCATTCCAAAAGGTTGCTCCATGTTGAGACTGAAAGGGTCCCAACTTCACGAGATCTTTCTTGGATATGTGGAGCTTATGAAACAACATGATTATGGCTAGGGTAGGTCCTTTGAAAGAAAACAAATAAGGATCGTCGCTTGTAGACGTCATCTTCTCCTTGGCCTACACTTTTGAGGTTCTAGGAAGATAAACAAATTTGGTTAGTCACGGGTAAGAAATGATGGAAACCTCCATCAAGAGGAGATGGAAAAACATCAAATATGTGGGAGGGGTGCAAGGTGGTTTGTTTGGTGGAGAAGGGGCTTTTTGGTTGGTTGGGGGGTCCAAAAGCCACACCCAATCGTGTATATCACCAACAATCTCTACCATTATGCCAATAGGACAATTTTGTATAATTTTTTCCTAAAAACTAGGAAGTAGGTCCTAGTTGCACTGATGTGTAGGATTAGCACGATTTTTTTATAATTGGTGACAATGAGAGGGATCGAGAGGCACATACATCCAAGAGGGCCTCTTGGGTTTGGTGGAATCATCACGAGGATTTGCATTGTGTTTGTAACCTCTAAGCATTTGATTGTGATTGGGATGGACACAACGCAATGGATTTCAGCTAGCATAATGTTTTTTATTGCCAAGGAAATCCAAAAGAATCTAGACAAATCTTTGGATCTATGGGATTGTTTTGCGAGAACCAGGTGAGAATGAACCAACAACACTGAAGTTGGCATTTGAAAACTCCAAGTGAAAGAGGCTCTTCGGGTTGGAAGATGACAAAGTGCCACCTCGTCAACATGACTGGGTTCATTTGTTGAAGAGGAATGGGAGACCCCAATTGAAGCAACAATTGGAGCAGATAGCAGTCGAAGTCAATGACGATGGTGAAAAACCCAACAATTTTTTTGTTTTTTTTTTTGGGGGGGGGGGCATTGTATGTTGAGGCTAGTTCTCCATGGTTTGATGTGAAACCTTTCCCTCGCCATCAATACGGGGAAGGTGGATGCAACAAGGGAGGGTCTTGTAGTCTTTGACCAAAAGTTGAATTTTAGGACCCCATATACTTGAGGCATAAAGACCGGACATGTGCACTTTGAGGATTTCCCCCAAACTACTACTGATAACTCGAAGGACCATCGGGCTACAAATTTGGTCAGTATTAAGGCCAACATGTGTCTTGATAGGAACTTGAGATGGTGGGGCCCAGTCTTGGAGGTTTTGGATATAAGAGCGCCAAGGTTGGAACCACACCACCTGGTTGTTAGACCAATAATCGCATGCAGCAAAGGTACAAGTTCTACCCCTGCTTCTAAGAAATGGACCCCAAAGAAATCATTCTCGCACATGACAAGCTTGGAGAAGGGGCATGTTAAGAAACTTTCCTCCAACACAACAAGTCATTAAGCGGAGGAGTGTGACATGTCATCTTCCCCATAAGATTTCGCGGATAATATCCTCTAATTTTGCCGATAATGTCGTCTAGGACAGTGACACAATTTTCTTCTGGGCCTAAACGGCTAGAAGGAATGTCCAGGGACAACATGGTCGACCTTTGGAAAGATTTTGGAAAAAAAGTCTCAGTCTTTAAAGAAGATGTGTGTTGCAAATACAACGGTATCTATTCATGGCCAATGACTTGGGTCGCAGTAACTAATGGAATTTTCGTGAACGACAAACTTTCAAAGTTGAGACAAAGCCATGGGCGGACGATGCCTCCTAAAGACAAGAGTGAAGTTCACTGCAGAAGTGCACAAAAGCTATGGTGTTTTAGGAATCATAAATGACTATGTACGACCGGTGGACCTTCCTGATGTAAAAACTAAGTGTTTGGGGGAGCCTCTATATAGAGAGCCCAAATTGTGCAGCCAAAACACTTCACTCTCCCTGCTCTATCACCGAGCTATAAAGGCGGTAGAGAAGAAACGTTGACCCCTGATGGGATCAGCATGATTGAAATGCCCGTTTGACCCATCCTTGATATTATGTCCACTGGACATAATATAAGTGGTGCAAGACTACTAACCCCTCTCAGGGTGGGCACTATAGAAACTGGGGTGACCAAGTTGGCCATGTGTTGGTGCGGTTGTAGGGCTTGTAGGGGCAAAGGTTATAACTTTGTGGGGTGGATGTTGAGTCATGGACCTTCCATTAGTTTATTGTGATATCTTTCATTTATTGGTTGGCTAGTGTTTTGGGAGTTCTTATGGTAGTTGTGTGTTAAGTGGTATTGGCTCGTTATTTTCTATCCTTCTTTTGTGCAGAATTATGGACATAGCATATTGTATAGTGATGACATTAATTGCCTCAAATGTGTTCTTGATGCTCTACTTAGGGGTTTTAAATGTTGTTTCAATGCTATCCATAGAGGGGATATGTGTGGCAGCCCTAGCGCACCTTCTGAATATCAAAGTGTAATACATGCTTCTAGGCTTACTTTCTATTGCCCTACTGACCCAATGTTCTTAGGGCCACTTCACACACAAGGTTGAAGGCACCTGACCATGGCAATGTAAGAGCTCTCATTGGTCGAAAAGGTGGAGACCGTCCAAGTTCACTTCACACTAGGAGGTGAAGGCCTAAAGGTCCAAAGAAAAGTTCGTGGATGAAAAGTCTACATGGAGTCCTACATGGCAGGTTGTGGATAAGGGTGCATGGTCTACCGGAATTTGCATCAAACCCACCTCCAAGAGGTGAGCCTGACGAAAATTCCGGGAGACCGTGACTTTTTTATTTAATTTTTTTCAGCAAGATAAATTTCATGATAGACTGTTGGGCAGAATCTAGAACATATTTCGGGACATATTCCAGGACAACCAAACTTCATCAAGTAATTCTCTTAAATTGATAAAGTTTGAGACATATAATATTAAACGAAATCCTCCCCTCTTTTTCCGCCAACAAAATATGCAATGGTCCCGCAACATGATTCATTCTCACTTCACACTATGCTTGAGGGCCCAAGACTACATAAAATGGCTTTCCCAACACCCATGGTACGGCCTCTGGATGAGAGTTAAGGGTCCTCACCATTACAAGGTCACAGCTCTTGGCTCAAGTGTGAAGGGGCCTTTAGTGACCTTATATGGTGGGCAACATGACCTTTCAAGTTTGTTATCGTCAACCGAAACTGAAGGACCTCTACAATTCGCTTGAATGTGATCTTTAGGGTTTTCCCGATCAATATGGGGAATATTCCATGGATTCCTCTAACACGTTCAGTAAATTTTTCCTGAAGCCTTGAACTTCAACTTGTTATTTCTCAAACTCAACCAATGCATCTGTAACTAGTGGTCACTTATCCCCATAGCCCATTCATTGCTTTGAATGGTCCTTACACCCTTCCCATAAATGGTGAAGTCACAACTCCGTGGTTGCACGATCTCAATGTGATGCATTTAGTTTGTACTGCACAACAACCGGCATTAGTTGTTTGAGGCATGTGAGACAATACAAGGAGCGTGTTTATTTGTGAGGTAGGATACTACTATTTTGCCCCCTTCCCACATGACTTTAGCTAAGACTAAAAGTTGGTTCTAACAACCCGGCCTTCATACCATCAACATTATTATCTAGTGCCGAGCCTAGTTGGCAAATGATGTGGCATGGCGGAAAAGTGGAGGTTCTAAGTCTCAAGCACTGACCCACCCTCCCATCGGTACCTAAACATGAGGCAAGAATATAGGACTTTTTAAAATGTCACCTCCTGCCCTTGTGTTTGATTGCTTATTAGTCTTAGCTATTAGGGTACGAGGAGCTCCATTACCAAAAACCGATGGTAAGATAGATGAGGAGTAAGGGATTTGGGGATGGGACAAAAACTATCCAACATTCATTGCTTGGTAGATAAAACCCATGAACATGTGTGAAAGCTACTTAACTAAAACCTACTTGAAAATCTCCGGAGCAAGTTCTTGTAGGTGCATTGGGATAGCCAGATGCCTCCGTTGTAACCGAGGGAGCTTTACCGGTTTTTAGGAAAGACTTTGGTTATTTGGTAAAGTCAGGTAGGGAGGGGGCATAGGGTAGGTTTGTGTGTTGTGGGCCTCATGTGGTCGCTTCTTAATCGGACACTTGTGTTTGAGTGTTATATGGCAAGTTATAGTTATGAATTGAGCACAACAAGACATGTTTTACAATGAGATTGGACTATAGGCTTAAAATATGTATGTTAATCGTGTTGGGGTCAACATTAACACCGTTGGGGAGGGCCTATTATGTGATCATTTAAGGGGCATTGAAGGAGAAGGAGGTGTTCACTTTGACCTCTAATTATTAAATTTGCATGTCCACTCCGTTTTTTTATAAATAAACAAATAAAAAATAATTGATAGTCTTCAAGATTCACAACTATTGACCGGTTTATAAATGATTTCAAATTGAGAATTGAGAATCTTCATAATTTATATAGTTCCACATGCCTTGGTACCCAAATACTTAATTATACTCTTAACCCTCAGAGGTGGAGCTGCGTTGCCAACAACTAGGTCAACTCCATTAGATGAAGATGTTACAATAGTGGGTGTCAAGGTGGAGTGCATTGACATGAAGCTCATATTATAGAAACGGAGCCCCACATTTCTAGAGATGAGATTGCCATGTGGGTAATCATCCATTGGTTGAACAATGCAACTTCAATAGCAATACATTCTTCACTCTCACGGCAATTTCATTGGAGTATGATAATATGCTATATTGAATAATTTATCATCATTTTGCCGTAACCATTGGTCGATACGTATAAAAATCTTTGAAAATGCAAAGGAGCTACAGTAGTGGGGAATATGGGTTTCACCTCTCACTACAAGGATCATGTGGCATTGCCACTCCCTTGCCACTAGTTCCTTGTTGTTGTGAGGTAGAATATGATAGATTTGGATACTTAGAATCTACCTCGTGGCAACTACCCTTGATCCTTGTGCATCTCCCAAGAAAAAATCCATCTCACACCACAATTCTTAAAAGGAACATTGTACGTTAATTTGATAAATTTCACTATGTTGCCATCTCAAATCCATACAAAATAAATTCTTTACCAAATTTCTTCATTCAAAATTTTCAATTGATGAAATTTCCAAAACCGACTTCTTACCTATTAGTAATCTTGTAGATGGATATGAATTTCTGTCCATTTAATGCTATGGCATAAAAATCTTATTATGACGGTGAGTGCCACTTTGGCATTAAAAAAAGAAAAAGAAAAAAGGAATACTCAATGCAACAATCATTAACTTCAACATGAATTGAAATTTTGCACATTATCATTAGTGTGGATGACACTAGGGTGGGTACTAGATATGATGTGGGCATCAACCAATCATGATTTGTAATGCATGGAATCATAACCAAGTCCAAAAGGTAACAAATATGGAAGGAAAACCATTACATGTTATTATTCAATCTCACTTCAAGAATTCAAAATGTATTCAATTCAACCCATAAATGTCAAGCTCAACTCTTGTGTACCTTATTGGATGTGCCCATGTAGTATTAGTTTTGTTCTCAAATCCTAGATATGACAATGCGCCAAGTGTCCAATGCAAGGGAGGTGTCTAAGGGCCATGTTTCACGGGGATGCTAGAACCCCAAATGACAAAGCCATGATATAATCACTCGTAAATGGGGCAAATTGACAAAGAGTTATTGAGAAAGTAAGTTGCCATGTGACGTTCTATAGTTCGACGAGCTAACCTTTTCTACAAACCCTCCATATGTGTCAATTCCGTAATTCGAAGTGGGATGCTTCCTTGCAAAATGACACTTCATTAACTCTTGTTACCAACACATAAAAAACATGCACTTGGGTAATGTCACCATGTTGCACAAATATCTTCATGGAATGTTGAAACCTTGGATGATGACGTCCATTAAAATTGAAAGATATTGGCAAAATCTTTAGGGTTGAAATTGTCAAATGATTGTTTAGAAATGGATGAGTTAACCCTAGTGGACATGGATGCAAACCTTTAAATCTAGGGGTTTCCTTGCAAATTGACAATTCATCAACTCTCGCTACCTAAATCCTTATCATAAGTCAACACCCAATGATGTCGCCATGTTGTTTGGATGTCTACATGGAACATGATATGTTCCATGAGGGATCGACATATGACAAGGAATGTTAAAAGTTAAAATTGCCACATGATATTGTTTTAATTGAACGAGCTAAACCTATTGAATGGAGGTGGAAACACTCCATATGTGTCATCCCCAAAACTCAAGGGTTCCTTACATATCGACATTCATCAACTTGTTGTCAAAACACTGATACATGGATGTTGCCACTTATGTTGTTCAAATGCCTTGGCCCTTCATGGAACATGACCATGAAACCTTCACATATTGGGGGGCACACTCACCTTAAACATCATAAAGAGTGTAGATAGAGTTGATAAGTACACTCTTTCTTCTCTTTAATGCATGCCACATTATTTCAAATTAATTTTTCCTTAAACCAATCATGTTCTATCCACATATTTAGAAGCTAACCATTTTTTGACAACCAATTTCAATCCCAATGCTTGAATGACACGTAGGTGTCCCATCGACATCATTTAAGTACCCCACAATAAAGAGATGAACGATTGTAGCCATGTGGACACTACTAGTCTCCAAACCCTAACCCTAGGAAGTGGGAAGCAAAGCCAAGTGCGAGAGAGAGAGACAGAGAGACCAAGAGACTTCACTCACACACCCTTTGACCTTCTCGTCGTCTCCTCACACTCACACCCCTTGCGACCATCTGCCCTTCCTTGCGCATTATCTCTCTCTCTCTCTCTTCTTCACCATTTTCCTCCCGCCAGAGGATGCTCAGGTGCTTTGTTCATTAACAGCACTTCTCGTACCTTGTTTTGTGTTGTGCGTATTGCTTCCTTTGCCACACTTCTAACTTAGATCGCCCTTACTTGGCGAATACATAGTCTTTTCTGCGTTTCTGTCCGCTTCTCCTGCGTATTTTTTAAGCAATTCTTGTAGATTCGGTTGAAGTTAAGTTAGGCTGTGTTTGGCTTAGGAGATGGTGCCGTATCCTTAGGTTATGTTGCATTTCAAATTATCTTCTGTGCGAGTCTTTTGCATCCTTTTCGGTTTCCTCCTTGTGGATGTGGTCCGGGGCTCTGTTTTGTTCGGATCTCCTCTTTGGGATGGTGCAACACCCCTAGGTTGCTCTCTCATTTCCGGATTTTCAATCCCTCTTTTGCAGTGCCGATTGGGGCTCCAACTCTGTTTTGTAATGTGCTTAGGGAAAATACGTTACGCAGTGTATGGGAGAGGAACTCTAGGTTATTCGCATTCCTGAACCATCATCATCTCATCACATGTCGAAGAGATTCTGAGGCTTATGTGTGACGTTTCTTGTGCAGGTGTGGTGCTGTGTTGTGATGCGGGCGGGGCTGCTTCTGTGAGGCCAGCGATGGTGGGATCAGGAGGCAACAACAGCAAGGGGGCTATGGGGGGAGGATCAGAGGAGAGTGTCTCAGGGGAGGGGAGTCTGATGTCTATGGGAAGAGGGGGAAGCGTTGAAGGTTTAAGTAAGAAGCAGAAGGCGATGGCGCTGGAGAGGCGGCATGTGTTCTGGGACACGCAACCGGTGGGGCAATACAAGGAAGGGAGTGATACTGCTGGCCCCATTGAGGCACCACAGCCGCTGTCCGAAGTTCGCCAGGAGCCTTACAACCTGCCGAGCAACTATGAATGGTGCACGTGTGATGTGGCCGACGACAAGACGATGAAGGAGGTTTATACGCTGTTGACGAACAACTACGTGGAGGATGATGACAATATGTTTAGGTTTGATTACTCAGTCGAGTTTCTGCGGTGGGCTCTCAATCCCCCCGGATACTTCCCGAGCTGGCATATTGGGGTTAGGGCGAAGATCTCTAAGAAGCTCGTGGCGTTTATCACGGGGATTCCAGCTAAAATTCGTGCACATGATACCATCGTCTTGATGGCTGAGATCAATTTCTTATGTGTGCACAAGAAGTTGAGGTCAAAGCGCCTCGCACCGGTGTTGATTAAGGAGGTGACCAGACGAGTGCACTTGGAGAATATATGGCAGGCGGCTTATACCGCAGGTGTGGTGCTGCCTACTCCTATTGCGACGTGCCAGTACTGGCACAGGTCATTGAATCCGAAGAAATTGATCGACGTGGGATTCTCAAGGCTCGCTGCAAGGATGACGATGAGCAGGACAATTAAGCTCTATCGGCTGCCCGAGGAGCCAGTGACACCAGGATTCAGGGCCATGGAGAGAAGAGACGTGCCTGCTGTCACCCGCCTCTTGCAAAAGTACCTAGGGCAGTTTGAGGTGGCGCCGCATTTCACTGAGCACGATGTGGAGTATCTGCTCCTCCCTATTGAGAATGTGATCAACAGCTTTGTGGTGGAGAATCCCGAATCGCATGAAATCACCGATTTTTCGAGCTTCTACACGCTCCCATCCACCATCATTGGCAATGAGACCTACTCGCTGCTCAAGGCAGCGTACTCCTACTACAATGTTGCAACGTCGACACCGCTCCTGCAGCTCATGAACGACGTGCTCATCGTTGCCAAGCAGAAGGACTACGATGTGTTCAATGCCCTCGACATCATGCACAACGAAAGCTTCCTCAAGGAGCTGAAATTTGGGCCGGGTGATGGACAACTCCACTACTACCTCTATAACTACCGCCTCCGAGCGCCACTCAAACCCTCCCAGCTGGGTCTCGTGCTCCTATAGTATATTGCCAGGTACCAAAAGTATTAGTTTTTCTCAATCAACAGTAGAGTCTGTTTCTGCACTTTTCTTCTCCTCAATTCTTAGGGTTAGTTTAGCTGTGGAAACCAATCTCATAGTTGATCAAGGGATCGTGGGCCTGTGTTTGCCTTTCTCCTGCATTTCCCTTTCGAGTTTTCACATATACTGACTAAACAAACAGCCCTCACAACGGGCTTGCATCTGTGGGTGCTGATTGATCTGGAAGGTGTTAAAAGGAAGTGTAATTGATCCCAGTTTCTCTTCAATTTCATCATGACCAAACTCAATGTCCTCTCAGAACATCAACCATGTTTCTCTGTATACAGTATGTAGGGTATTCCAAGATTCTGGAGATTGAGAATCTTGTCTAGGGGCGTGACCTAAAAGGAGAACTGAAAATCAAATGGTCTGGTATAAAACACATACCTAGGAATTCTTTGACTGGGGAGCCACTTGGATTGTGTGACCCAGAATGATTTTTGACATTTGAGTTATCTTTGTAAACATAGATCGCCAGATTCTTAAACCAATACAACTTATTAACAATTTTACATTTATGAAGACGGCCTTCATATTCTCAGCTTCCTATCTTCACACCAGGTGGTGAATGATGATTGTTCATATGCACTGACAAGCAGACAGTGATTGGTGTTCACAGCTTGTGTAGTAGCAGATGAGGTTGCTCTATTTCTCTTTTAAGAGGTGGTTATTCCAAATAAAAGGATGGTCTCTACATCCTGTTGGAAACTCTTCTGCTGCTTACTACAGCAGTAGTGATTTAGAAACCAAGATTCTTGGGTTATTATTTGTGAAATATAGCAGAATGGTACAAGTCTTGCCCGAGCTGCAATGGATAAGCCTTCCTTTAGAAGCACTATTTAGGTAGTTCTTCCATCCTGGGTTCAATGTATCCTGCCTCAAAGTAAGTGGTGGTGCTGCTTCTTGAATTTGCATAGTATTACTATCAGTGTACATAAGCTCAGTTGCCCAGAACTGGATACCCTTCCTTCAGGCATTTCACAGATGGATTTGATAGACGTTCTAGCAATCTTCCTTCCAAGATGCAGGTCATGGGAGTTTCACATCCGAGACATGACATTCAATCTTCTCATGTCTTGACACTCAATCCTAATATAAATTGGATGTGGTAGAATATGTTGCAATCGTCACATTTGAGCATATTTCATTCGTCTAACATGAAAGCCCTGAAATAGTATGCAGTCCGGAGGTTGCTTTTTAAAGTTCATCTGATACCGGAATTAGTTTTGAAGACACTGCATTAGTCTAGACCAGGTCATTTGAGATGAATCAGCCACAAACCTATAAGGTAGCTGACCCATTCCTGACCACCTTATTTTTGCAACTTATTTCCACAGTACAATATCAATCTATGATCATTGCTGATATGTTATGATCAAAAGTAAACTTAGACAAACATTAGTGGTTAAGTTGACAGTGAGGTTTAGTTTGCAAGCATATTTACGTGCTGCAATTATCAACTATGGGAATCAAGCGTTCTTGGTGCTATACCTGATCAATGATTGGAAAGGGGGTGGCCTAAATCATACATATAGATCAAAGGAAATATCCATTTAGAAAATTCAGTATAATATAATTATTGTGAAAATATTCTACAAAAATGTGAATTATTTCTAATTTCTATTTCTCAACATGAGGGATTTTTTTCTCTGATCAACCCTAAACTGCATATATGCTAAATTACATAACTGGTTGGGAATGCGTCAGCTCCTTAGGGTTTCAAGTTTTTAAGTTGGATGGATGGAGAGGTACTTTTGTATGTGATAATTCCCTTGCAGAATGTCCCCTTCTAAATGTTGCACTACAAACCATTATGAACATTCTGTACATAATGCATTCCTATTTCTCAAGCCCCATCCAATGCAGACCCACACCAAAGAAGTTTGAACCAAGAATAGAAAGTTACACTAATCTACTTGGTGTGGTGAAATCGGTGTTGTTTGCAGTGTCTTTGGTTGTGAATAATGTCTGTTGGTGAAATCTTGTTATAGGACAGGCAATATGAACAGTTGAAGTGGACAAGTTCAAGTGCCAAGATTCTCCATGATCCACATGAACATTGGGAATTGGTCTCCCGTGCTCAGGTGTTGTGCACTAATGTATCTTTTTGATTGACTTTATTTTCAAACTTGCTTTTGTTTATTTACATGAAAAAGTGTAGTGTATCAGATATACACATAGGAATAAGGTAGAGGGAGTTTGTAATTGGCTTGACAAATAGGCTCAAGAAGTATTGCTCTGGACTGATGGAAAATCATGCTTCCATGGGAGGCATGAAGGTGACAGCGTAAGGTAAAAGAGTCTTTAACAACCTTGAGAATGGAGTGAGAGATGTGTGTGAAGGTTTGTAATTTGCAAACCTTTGTTAAAGTGAAAATTAGTGTGCCTTCAAAGTGAGTCTTCCCATACATTTGGTGTTCATTGCACTTCCACTTTCCCATCCTTCCCCTTGCCGACTTTGTGCCTTTGCATTCTCAATCTTTAAACTGTAATCGGAGATCATCTTGCTTCTCTTCCAATATCTATCATGAAATTTATATTTTTGTATTATCCTCGTAAGCATATATACAATTATTTTCTTGATTGATGATTTGTTGCATAAAGTTGAAGCTTGAATTGCAAAATGATTATTTAAGATGACACTACTGCAAAAGCGTGCTTGGCGTATCATGAAGGTAACTTCACATAATTAAAAAAAAAAAATCGAGATTTATGAAAAGAAAGGGGGAGGCACCAAAAGTAACATCGACTTCAATTTGGTGGAAATTCTCATTTAATTTTTAAGTTCATTTATGCAATATGCTTTTCCTCTAATAAACATATTGTTTCCCTTAAAAAAAGGGTGTCTGCACATGTTATGCGAGCACTTTGTTTCTCTTTGATATTCAATGTACAGGTCCAAGTGAATGGTGATCTACACTTATATCAAATGAGCAATGATAGAATTAACCTTGATTGGCATCTTTGATAACCATGACATTTGGTAGTGAGTTTCACCCACCTTTGTCCAATTTGTTATAAGTAAGAATTTGAATGACAAAGCACTTGATCGTGTGTCTCAATTAAATGAAATTGATTTCAAGTTTATGAAGTTGAAAGGGTTAATGGGATTAAAAGTACATCACGATGGTTTAAAACCAACTAATTCTCTAGAGTGACGGAGTGCGATCATTGCAAAAGTGGCATAGTCTAGTATCTCTAGAGATAGGGATAGTTAACCATCGTCTAGTTTCAATGGCTAATCTATGGTTTGAGGGTAGCAACGATCTTGAGTTGTGGTGGTGTCATTGGTTGCTTCAAGTACAGTTCACATTTGTATTTGGAGAAAATCCGCAAGGTGGGGGTAATCTAGTTTCTTCCCTGAGAGATGGATAGAGTTCAACTCTTCAACAAGAAAGGCTTCCTCGATATCATCATATGTTATTTTAGATGTGGTTGGGTTGTCATGGGTGTCCTAGTGAGATAGATTTATGATGTTTTCCACATGGTTGTCGATTTGTGTTAGGTGTGAAATCATTGTTTGGCCAGGTGTTAGGAGAGTGAAGCTGGTTTACTGACTTACCAAGAGGGGACCGGTGGGCAAGCCATTGTCGAAAACCCATAGTAAGGTTGAGAGTGTATAATTCTATGGGCATTTCTCCAAATTTGTCCAACAAAATATGATAGGTAGTCAAAGAACGGACTTTGTTGTGAGACATCATATGCATCTTCATGCCCTTCTTGAAAACGTTTGAATGAGTATTTTTCAAGGCAGCTCTCCAAATTTCAGTGCCATATGTGGAAGTATAAAGCACCAAAGCCCTGAATAGATGGGATTTAAGTTCCTGACATGTGACTTTGACTATTGCTTCTTTCCTTAAAGTGCCCATCAAGGCTTCATACCTATGATTCTTTGCCTTTTACTAGATGGCTCAAAGTAACCATCCAAGGTATTTGTATTCATGAGTGATCTCAATTTGGTTTTTGTCTAGGTAAAATGCCTCTTGGTTTAATTTGCTTTTGTTGAGGTCAAGTATCATGATTTTAGTCTCCAAGGCTCCAAGGCTCCAAGTAGTGCAAAACTTACATAGCGTGTTCAAAAGCCTTTGTAGGCCTACTCTTGATTTAGAAAGTAGAACAACATTATTGGCATAAAGAATAATGGCAACCATTGTGTTAAATAAACACGGAGAATCCATGTTGATCCCATACAAATATGTTTCAAGTTCATCAATGTACAAGCTAAATAGTGTGGGCGAGAGGGGACATCTTTGTTTAACACCAATGTCAAACTTTACTTCACCATGTGTGTTGCCATTTATTCGAACTTTTGAATAGATTGTGGTGTACAATGTTTTTGTAACTGAGGTAGTACACCTAATCATGGGAGGCATTCCCAAAGCTTGTCATGTGGAATTGTGTCAAAAGTTTTTTTGAAATCAACAAAACAAGAATAGAGACATCGACCTCAAATATTTCTTGTGCGATTAAAGTACGTAATGTGAGGGTGTGATCTAAAGTGGATCTACCTTCCCTCCAGACTTCAATTTCGCCCATTGACTAATCATTTTATGGACAACAAAGCCATAAAGTTTGCCAAAGATTGTTCCAAGCATTATGGTCCTATAATTCACCAAGGACTGTCTTTCACCAAATTTGAAGATCATTTGAATGATGTTGATAATCCATGAAGCCGGGTAACCTTGTTTAGCCACCGAATTAAATAGCAATGTGATTGGTTGACACATATCATTTCCAACCTATATTAGAAACTTTAGTTTTAACCCATGGATATCTCCTGCTTTATGATTTGCTAAATCTTTCATATGGGCCCAAATTTTCCCTATTGTTAAAACATTAGGAAGCTGAATGCTCAAAACAAAGTGAGCAATGGTACTTTGTCCTGAGGTGTATAGTTTTGTGCAATAATCTACTCCTTGTGGCATAAATGGGAGGGTCGAATCAACTTTTTCTCCAAAGCTTTTCCAAATCAATTTTGGGTCACTTTTGAGTAGAGCATGTAGTTCATTTTGTTTGTGCTCCATGTAGGAACATTTCTTATACCAAATCATCATATGGTATTTTGTAAAAGCCACTTTGGAGGCATTATTTTTCCGGGCCTCTTGATTGTCGCTATCAAACCATGTGTTGGACACTCTGCCTCATTGTTTACTATCTACCTTTTTGGAGAAGATAGGTCGGGTTGTGCGCAATATGAAGTGTAGCCATGCTTGAGTGTGGTTATCTAATAAAGTGTATATTTGGCTTTGCACAAAAATGAGTTCATGTTTGACATTGAGAACATATCAATTTGCTTTCTTAGGATTAGATTAGAGGTCTTGACCTTGACTAGAGTGAGATGTAAGCCTTGATACTATGACCTAAATTGAAGAAGAGAGGGTAGTGGTCTGAATCAAGTTGTTTTTTTTACCTATATGGCCTTATCAACTAAAATGAGCCAATTGGGCCATTATGAGACAATCCGTACCGTCATAATTGATGAGATCTTCCATATTACAATTGATTATTTGTATGGTTTTATAAACATGTGTGGGTGTATTGGAATGGTTGAGTTGTATTTTAAGAACCCTCAACGGGTATTCTCTTGTACCAACTAGCAATCATTACATTCCCATCACATTCCCTACATTAAATTGAGTGGACCAATTGGCTCATTTTAGTTGATAAGGCCATCTATGGAGAAATTGGAGACATAATTATGAAGGGAGTTGGGATCACCTATGACGTAGTCAACTACACTAGCCCCACCTACTAAAGAAAGAAGTGAAATTTTGACATCACTTATGTACCTCATTAAGAATTACAAAGCCGGAGAAGGACAATTTAAAAAAGAAAAAAAATCAACCGAATGCATTGTAATGGCCAATATTGCCAAACTCTTTGAACCAATGGGGTCTAGTAACCTCTAGGAGGTTGGTGCCATTGTCGTCAAGATGGAGGTCTTGTCCTTGGTGAGAACTTGTTCGAGCATTAAAATCTCCTACTAGAAAAAAAATCCCTAAAGATTGATATCAAACAAACTCGATGAAAAGAAAAGTGTAGGGGTTTGTATTTGTAGATTTGTAGCTTTCAGTGCTAGAGGGTGAAAAATAACATGTGTCTATATATATCCGTGGAGAGACCTATATCCATGTGGATCCTAATCCAAATGTGTGTCCGTGTGAGAAGAGGGAAATGTGAGACCCATGTGCAGCTAGATGTCCTAATAAATACAACGATACCGCCATGTCCTTGAGTAGTAGTGTTGGATTGTATGATGCAAAATCCATCTCATGCGGTGGAAAAATGACTTTAGGCAGGTCCTATTCCATGTTTTTCCCCATGTTTCTACTAAGAATAATAGATCTATAGTTGGGGAAATACTTGCTACTATAATATAGTCATGCATAGAATAACCTTTACAATTCCAACGAACACATAAAATGGGGCATGACTTGTGAGGTTGAGTTGTGTCCCTTGATGTTGCTTCAAATAACCTGACTTCTGATCATGTTGTATGACTAGGTTTTGGACCCATCTTCAAGTACTACAGTTTCTCCACGTACGATCTTGGCTATAATTTTCCTTGACTTCCAAAGCTCTTTCATCTTTTCCCATTTTTCAACAAATATTTTTTGTTGAGTCAGTGCTCTATCTTCATCAAGTCTGGTTTGTGTACCTGCAAGTTTCTTATGATGTCTTAGGTAGATTGATTTTGTTTCCCAATTGGGGCATTTGAAAATAATGGGGCAGGGTGTAGCTAGATTGAATTTTATGACCCTCAGCTTCTAAGATACATGAAGTGCCCCCATCGTGTATTGTAAGAATCCTTGGAGAGTGTTCTTGTGCTCATTTTCTTCCAAATTGGACAATTTTAAGTGTAGGCTTTCCATGCTGCGTTTTCTGATCATGAAAAAGTATATGCTTGGCCATCCTCTTTGGGTTTAGATGCCCATGCAGTGGCATCTTTTTTTAAATGAGAGACGCTCTTGTTGTATCTTTGGAGTGTATACCTTCTTGTCGAGAAGAAGTCTATGGCACCCAAAACAGGGTTCTGGCCTCTCGTGAGGCCACGTCGCCACTCAGACCTCGAAAACGCCGTTAATCTACCAATCTACGTAAAATCTACGTAGTTCTGTCATTTTGACCATCGTGTTTCCTTGAAGCTGCTTTTCGTCTCTCCAGTTTCGCCATAGCCACTGCCTCCGACACCCTCCTTCTCTCTTCCCTTTCCGCAATACTCCCCGTGCCACATACGCTTCGATCGAAAATTTTCTTCCGGTTCCAGCCATAGTCTTCTTAACGAATTTGGTCCAGTATTCCCTCTAAAATGCTGTTCCGAAATTACATTGAAAAAATTACGCCATCTTCTTCATTACCCTACGAGTCGGCGACGCTCGAGAGTTGTGGTGGCAGCTGAAGTTGGAGAATCGACAGTAACGAATTTTCACACAATTGTGATTCGGAGAGTCGAAATCAAACCACCCAGCTGCGTCTTCTTCTTCCCTGACCTATCGCCCGGAAAGTTTCTTGAGCAGTAGTGGGTTTGTGTCTCGCTCGGCGGCTTAGAAATCACATGATTTGAGAGTTTCCCCCAATTCCCACATTCACAGGAGGCTAATCCAAGAAGTTGGGGATGCAGTAATTGCGAGTATAAACTCCAATTTCTGGGCAAACCAAAACCCCATCGAAGCCATGGAGCTGTGCCGCTGCTGCTGCTGCTCCACAATTTTGAACGCCAGCTCCAACAATTTACATCGTTCTTTCAAGCCTCACCAAGTTTCGGACACCTTGGGCCGTCGTCGCTGCTGGGGCGCGCATTGTTGGAATCCAGCGTCCAGCTCGGCCTTTCTTCTGCCAATTTGTTGACGATTGGCAGCAGAGGGAGAAGTGCAACACAAGTGTGCGAAACTCTATTCAACTATCACATCAAATGGACTTCGTCTCATGTTCTACTTGTGAATTTCTGGCTGCCATCTTCTGATGATGAGTTTCTGTAATGCTGTGGAGCAGGACATTTGCAGATGGATTTCCAAACGTGTTTGTGCCTAATGCACATGGCATTCGTGGTCAGCATGTAGCCTTTTTGGCGTCATTCAGCTCACCAACAGTAATTTTTGAGCAGCTGTCAATCATCTACGCCTTACCCCGTATGTTTGTTTCGTCCTTCACTCTTGTGTTGCCATTTTTTCCTACGGGGACATTAGAGCGCATGGAAGATGAAGGAGACATTGCAACAGCCTTCACTTTAGCCCGGATACTTTCAAATATCCCCATCTCAAGGGGTGGGCCCACAAGCCTTGTTATTTTTGACATCCATGCCCTCCATCCATGACAGGCTTTGGCTTGTCTTTTGTATTTCTTCATCCTCTAATTCTTGCCTCTTGTTCTGTATTCTATGGCATAGTTGATGAAGGACTGTTTGCTTTGTGAGGCATGATTATCATCTAATCGAATACTTCTTTGTCAAAAGAAGCATTGTTCAGGTTGCTAATTGCATGTATCTGTTTCTAAATTTCTCACTATGCAGTTTTAGTTTAGTTTTTGGAAGGACCCCATGCACTTACTGCCACTTATTTCATTGTCTTTATTGTACACTTATATATGTGTCTCCGTTTACCAGTTTGAGTGATCAATGGGTTTCAGGAAAGGTTCTACTTTGGAGATAATGTGCTGCCTTGCTTTGAGAGTGGCATTCCATTGCTGAAGCATCGCCTCCACCAGCTTCCAGATTCCAACAATGTGAGTGCTCTCTTCATTTTCGGAAGCAATTTGCATTAGAAAGTTGTCCTTTTGATTGTCTACAAAGGGAGCTGGTCTAAAGCCTTGGGACTAAGCCACATTTTTCCCTCAATTACTTGAATCGAAAGCAATGGCAGTGTTAGGTTGTCTCATATATGTAATCCTTTCGGAAAACTTGAGGATTACCTACATCCTGGTTTATGGGACAGTGTATACTATGATAGGACTCAGTTATTGTGAGAGTCCCTCAAAATTATTATAGTGAGTTGGCGAAGTAGCTGGAAGAGGTGGATTCATATGTTTTATCATTGCTATCGCTGGTCTTAAAAGGCTAATATCATGCTTTAGGTAATGATTTGGTGCAAATGAAATATATCCTCTGAAATAAATAAATATTCTGAAATATATACTCTGAAATATATATTCTGAAATAAATGGTTTGTGCTCTGCACTCTGAGAATAAAAATCAGGGACTTATCTGTGGTTTGAAGAGTTGTTCTTGCAAGGCAGAGGAAGTTTCCATCAATTACTCGTGTCGTCCGTTTTTATGTTTGGCATTGTTTAGGTTGCACATAATTCTTGACTGGGAATGATGCTCTGTTGGGCTATTTAGGTGTTGTGCTTATTTTGAAGATGATTCATTAAGGTACTTTGTGAACATTTTGTGAGCAGAGCTAGCTCAATACTGTGTGGAAAGCAACTCCAACATGACTCTGTAATTATACTCCAACGTTGTTTTCTGGTCTGGTGCAGAGCTTCTAGAATTTCAGGTAGCGAAGAATTTCAGGAGGTCCCACTAATCTTCCATCACCATAGAGTTCCTAATGGGATGCTGCATGAACGAGCTCTTGTTGAGCAGGCAAGTTTCCACCTGAACACACTTGTGAAAAACCTACACTCCCTGTGTGATTTGAGTGTTTCTAAAATTCTAAAGCACTACCTAGCAGGCTGCACAAAGTGAATAATCGTATACTAGAAGGTAAACAACAATAGATGATACGAAAACACCTGAGTGGCAGGTGATAAGAGGTTTTAGGTCTCCATGAATTTCTCCCATGCAAAGACAATTTGTTTGTTGTGCTCACACATTCCTTAATGTGTTTTTATATCACTCTTTGCATCTTTCTGAAGGTTCTTGTTTCAAGGGTTTTGTTTGACAAGTAGCTAAGTAATGAGGGAGCTGATGTTAACAGGAATTGGAAAAAATGAAGTCAGAGTTGGAAAGGATTGCTACAGTGGAGCTGCTGAAAAGCAAAGCGATTATCTCACTTATTAGCAATGTCCAGCAATCGTCGGCCGTTTTGGAGAAAGTATGACTAACTTCAAACCCTGTTCACTTGGTTACATATAAATGCCGTATTGGTATGGTAGTGTGCTCAGAATTGGGAAAAATGAGGGATTGGATTGGTATCTGGGAACTAAATGTAGGCCACACTAGGAGGACATGTGCGTGCATTTGATCAAATGATGTTCTTTATCAAATCGCTGATTTTGTAATGTGTTCTTCATTGTTGCAGGTTTTCAGGGTCTTTAAGAAGAACAAAATCAATGTCCAAATGATATCACAAGGAGACTCTAAGGTGTGGAAATATTTGATTGCAAGTTTTTGAACAACAAGCATATATATGACGCCTTGATATTTCTTGCAGACCTAGAATGAGTACCTTTTTAGAGATGTGAATACTTGATGTGTGGATAGGTGCATGAAGAAGTGTGGTCAATCAGTACTCTCCATATTCATTATGTAGTGCAACAAAGATGTTATGAAGTCTTCTACTCGTTTTTGTGGAAAGTTGTAAAGTTCATCTTAGATTTGTAGTCCAAGTTGCTTTATTTACAGTAATGGTCACGGGATAAATATGCACTGGCTTGTGAGTCAATAGTAATGAACAAAGTTTTTGTGGAACCATGTGGTCTTAAATATGCTTGGACATGATATGGAGACAAGGTTTTGATTTATACTTCTGCATGAAACAGGTGAATATCTTCATGGTGGTGGATGATGAAGATGCTCCAAGGTGTGTGCAGGAATTGCACAAAGTATTCTGGCCTGAATCAGACAGGGCTATGTTGAAATCAACTATTGAAGTTTAGAAACAGTTTCCCGCACTAAAACGGTTGTAGTTTTTTTCCAAGCAAAGAAACATTCTTTTCAGGGATTGAGACTGTCCTGACTGTTCAACAACGGGCAGTGGGGACTGAGGAATTGAGAGAAGCTAGTCAGATACAGAGCAGACCTCACTTATTGACTGGTTTAGCTCAGGAATTCTGCTGAGACTCGTGCTTTTGTTAGAGATCATTAACTCGAGTCATTTTATCCTGAAATATTCATTCACGTACAAGTACAGTAGTGGTTAAAGGAGTTTCCAGTGATACAGGTATCCTGCTCCAATGTGAAGGAATTTTGTTACGACCTGTCCTAATATGATTTAGTTGAGTTCCAATTGGAAGATTAAAGATACTCACCTAAGTGTACTAGCAAGCAGATCACGTAATTACTTGCACTAGGTTCCTAATAATTTGGCATTCATGTCATTGTTTTCAAAATATGCAACATATCAGATTCCTATTCCCCAGCTGGGCAAATGACCTTTAGAGGTGCTTGTGTAACTGTCACAACAGTGAGTGGGGGTTGGCAGTCATGTCAAAATGTAGCAAATTCTTGATATACAATACGAAGACCTTCAAACCTTGAAGCCTGGGATATGTACTCCTTTCAATTGGCCTTTTTGCTTCAACCGGTGGGAAGTCATGTATACCATCCATTTTCTCACCAATTAGATATAACAGGTCTCGCAGATGCTGAACCATCCTACTTGCATATTACTGCCTCTTCAAAATGATCCATGGAATTTTAAAGCATGGGCTGGTTATCCACCTAGGCATCCAAGATTTTGTGATGTGAAAATTAGATGTGGACCAAATTAAGATGGGAACTAAATGCTTATATGACATACACACTGATATGTGCAATTAGGTTGATCCTTGCTAATTCGTTGACACTCACATAGTTATGAATATTCATTACCATTTAGTAACAAAACAAATGAATTTATGTGGTTGCTATATGGTGTGTAAACAAACTTTTAAGATTTTTTGATCTGGTTTTGGCCCAAGTTTATTTGCATGGGTAAAGAGTCAACATATTTATGAATGTAGCCTAATTGCACATACCAGTTTAGTGAAAGTAAGCATACTTCCACATGCGGTGATGGTGCTACACTGTTCATCGTAATTAGTGTCACTTACCTTGGAGTTACACCATGCTTTTACTTTTTTACTTGTGATGTAAGATTTCACCAAGTAAAGTTGATTATGTTCTATAACCCTAAACAACCTATTTGACCTAGTATGGTGGCAAATAATGATATATATACAAAATAGTAATAGCCTTGTGTAGTTCCAAATAGTATGTGCCACAAAATGTCATAAAGGATGTGGTGAGGCATCTTCATTGGCAATAACTATGTTACAAGGCCCTCGGAACTGCAATACCCATATGCACACTTCCAAACACAGCTTAATTGAGATTATTGCAGGCCATCTTATAATGGCTTACATTATATCAATCATCTCTATGTTAGGTGTGGGCCAGATTTCAAGGCCAAGATCAAAAATCAAACCATTCCATATTGTTTCGTAGTTGTTTTGATGATTCTTTTGGTGTAAGCATCACTACCTATTTCCCAAACAAACTCTCTGCTTTGCCAACTTCCCTGCGGACTTCTTCTCCCACTAGCGGTGGGCCTTTGGCCCCTAGCGGCTCGTTTGCAAAATTTGTGATGGGTTCTCCTTCGAGTATTAGGCAATTGGAAGTGAATTTTCTTCTTCCATCAAGTGATATCCGAGGGTCCTCCCTTTTTACTTAGCCATCAGATTTAACCCTTGGGCACTACTTGGCCAAGAAGCTCAAAGGAAAAGGAAGGAAAATTTGAGAGCTTTGACGATGGCATGGCTTGTGTGAATCCTAAATGTACAATTTAAGGAAAATGAAGGCTGGATTGGTGGTGAATGTGTCTGTATATACACCCTTGAAGTGCAAAATATGGAAAGAAACGCATATAATTACAACCCTATACTCAGTTTGATAGGCACTCATTTAATGTAGTGTGATGCAAGTTCAATGCTGATATCTGGATCTAAAGATTTGTGATGACTACATGGTCAAAGTGCGAAGGGGCAAATGTTTTTCTTATTGAATAAAGAGCAGGCACTCATAATGCTGTTGCAACAGCTGAAGTAATGCCAAATATTATAACTTTTGATTGTGGATCTCTCTACCTTCCAAACTTGAGAATCTAAGGTAATATGGCCTTAATGTCGGCAACTCCAACTCCAACCCCAGACATTTCTCTGTTGGACCAGCAATTGCGAATCACAAAGAGTAAAGATGCAAAAGTTTTTGTTTACATGATCACCAATTGTGTTCACTATTGAGTTTAGAAATGTTGTCTAAGGTAGAGGGTGCTAAAACCAACACCCCACTCAAAACCAACACCTATGAACGCCTCCCAATTGCCAACATTGTATTATCTTGAGCCGTTTCCCATGATGTAGGAGTGTCCAAGCCCACAGAGTGACAATTTTAGATGCCATTTGTGATGTCATCTTATAGCTGCCTCCACTATCTTCATGTAGGGTAGGTAACGGCCCCATTCTATGTCAAGTTGGTTCAAGGTGGGTTTAGGGTGGCTTTTCAATGCCTATTCTAGCCATTCTATACAAAAGGGGAAACGGTGGTAGCCACTCTATTCACAAAGCCAAGGAAAAAGGCGCACAAAGCATAAAGAGGGTCGATAGCCATGATGCAAAGTGATGGTTTTGCAAGCAAACCAAGTTGGATCGTGGAGATGGCCATGTGGCTGTGCACACCACTACTAGTTGGCCTCTGATCTAGCTTGGTGCTAATAATACCCAAATATGTTGTGTTGGTTCTAGACAATGAAGGTAAGGGTTCTCACCATATGCGAGGTCATCACACACAAGGCCTATGAATTGGTTTAAGGAAGCTGATAGCTTTGACTTTGAATATTCATCAACTATTCAATTGAGGCTAGAATGACTATATGTTTTTTCATATCAACACATAGCCATATGTATGTACAATAGCTTAAAGTGTTGGTTCAAGCACCTTCTACCTTATATATTGATCACATAGGTAGTCCACTAACGTCATATGAAATGGCAGTTTTGCGTCCACTCTTAACTATAACCTTGTACTATACACCATTTTAAACATAGGCGTCCAATTAAGACAAGTGACCATATAAGGTCCACGTACCTTGTACCCAAAAACTGAATATTTTAAAATTGCACTGGATACAATTCAATCCTCAGGGAGGACTTGCTGGAGGATGTACATAGAGGCCCTTGGAATAGCCTAATTAAATGCAACCCACAGACCTGATGATGTCCCTGCTTCTGCTGCCATAGGTAAAGGCACACTATTATCCTACATATCAATGTAAATTCTGAGTAGTTACTATGAGAAAGCAATTGGCACAGCACAGGAGTTATGACTTCCTTCATCAATTTTGTAGATTGTACAAACATGTGCAGGTATAAAAACTATCTGAAAAATCCTATGTATGTGCGTAAAAAGGTAGCCTTAGGGACCCCACTTTTAGTACGCAAGTAATCAGGGTGAATGGTCAATTATAGTGCAAATTATGTTCTTCAAATCTGTACAGGTTCATTTTGCAGGGGTGTAATCCAGGACTCTAAATAGGAAGCACCTCGAGTTGCTTTGGATTCTGCGACTTTCCCCCTCTGGTCCTGCACCACATTATAACATATGGCACTCTGGGATAAGTATTTTAAACCAAGAGAAAAACAGTTAATGTAACTACGTTGAAAACCAAGTGAGCTTGATATCCAGCAATTTAGTCTGCAGAAGCAGATGCTGGACTAGGTTTGGACTAATGGAGTTATCCTTAAAGTCTCTCAAAACTCATGGTCGGGTAAGGAGTTTTGGCCCATTTTTGACATTTGATGAAGTTTAGGGAGTGTTCAAGTGGTGTCGGAACCCCAATTCTCGAGCAATGAGGGGGAGACATTTGACTTTGGCCAAAAGACGACTGACATTTAAGGATAACTCTACTGTACAAGCCAAAAATCAAATCTCGGTAACTACAGCCTTTCATTGATGTAATTTAAAATTTTCTATCTCTTTGTCCATGGCAACCGCTCCACTTGGAATGTGCTAGGGATGACCATTAGTCTTTGTCTTCCTCTCTCTCATGTGCAATACAAAAATGCACATGGTGGTTAGGCTGATGCATTCATTCATGTTTGGGTAGGAGGAGGCAAATTATAATTTGTAATTGATGGTCACTACGTCTGTTAGTGAACATGTATCACCCTGCCATTGGTGGTGGTAGGCACCCAATGCCTAGCTTGGTTGGGCCCATATTGCATCCCATGGCAGGGCTCCTCGCATCCATTACCTAGTAAGTAAATTTTAGAGGTCATAGAAAACTTAACAAAAAAAATTAGTGGTTGGATGCGTAATTGATAAATTTGTTAATATCGGAGTTGATTCTGGTTTAGAAAGACATACTCCAAGGGGTGTGCAGATGTATTATGAAATTGGTGAAGTGCTGATGCGGAAAGATGGTCAAATCAGTGCTGATTGGCCTGATGTCCAGGAAACCACTTGTTATGTGCTTTGATCAGCTCTGATGTCAATCAAACAGCTCCAATCTCCGCAAGAAAATGTGCACAAAGGTCAAGGAACAGGAAAGAAGGTCCCTCCACCCGATGAAGGTCCAGTAAGTATTTGCCATCCTGGGCCTTGAATAACTGCACACGTCCCAAAGCCACCATTAACCCATTGGGGCATTTCAATCTTGGCATTTCTCATTAACCTCTGCTTTCAAAAGTAGACCCCAGTAAACAATATCCACGAATTATTTAGGGGGAACAAATTCTATAGAGGTGCCACCCTACTGTTCCTCGCTCCCATCCTTCCTCTCCCATTTTCTTGTAATTCACTCCTTTCCCTTCCTTCCTATCTTATGCATTCCCTGGGTCTTTCCTTGCCATCATTATAGATACTGTATTCAAGTAAACTCTTCTGAGTTCCAAGTTTATGTCTACATATAAGGCGCTATCCAATTTCTTTGTCCATTGCTTGCATAGTCCAATACATTCTTCTAATTAGTTTCAATGGTCATGAATGTCCAAGGGGATGCGCACATAACCTAATAGGTCCCTACCCCAATTCTCCTACAATTCTCTCGAGCTTCCATACTTCTCCATTGTCCCCTTGTTCCGTTGGTTGAACTGCTCTTTAATTTCTAAAAATTTATGGGGCTCCCAAACTAATGATTTCAAATGGAACATTACAACAAGAGTAGGACCTTGAATGTGACTTGAGGCCCTCTTCTTGTTGGGCAACACACCCATGATTCATATGCTACTTCAGCAGCCATGAGGCAAATGATGGACTAGATAACCGATGAGGAGATTGGATGACAAGGCCCAGAAACAGCAAGTCAACCACCTACTCAAGCCGATTATGAGTCATAACCGCTCAACCCATGGACGAAATTAGAAATTCATGGATGATCTCACGCCCCCATAGATAAAACAATTGTGACAAGTTCTGGTAACCCTTGTGCTATGGGATGTGCAATTGATCATAAGTGAAACGGTACCTGGGCTTCGAATTTGAGTTGCGGGTGGAGAGAGGGAGGCAAGTCCCCGAAACCGTCCTGGATGATCTCACTGGGGAGAGATCCCAAGGCCATGGGGGACTCGCAAAGGCTCGTGGCTGTTGATGAGAAACAGCTCTTGGACGTTTTGGGGAGGTTGGGCACCCAGCGGCACTTGGCATAATACGCACCCACTATCTTCCACATCACGTCCAGGTCATGCAGCGACTGCAACACCTCGCGCATGATCAGGCGTGGGTCGGCCTGGGCCTGCAAGGAACCCCCTAGTGCATTTGAATGTTAAACAGCCAATGGTTTCAGCCTGATGCACAGCAGAATCTATATGACTAATTCTATAATAATCTTCCTCCCACTTCTGATGCACATACATACAAGAATCTTTCCAAAACTATAATGCTAAGAATGACTATTTTGCAGGGGAAAGGGGGACTTTACATTGAGGTCCAAAATCAAGCACTTTTAGTGGTTGAGAGTGGAATTTTGGACTAAGCAGTTTACTCTAGGATCTGAGTCCAAAGTATGAGAGATGGAGTGGCGCTAATGTGGCACCACTTTCCCACCTTCAAGAAAATACTCCACTCGATTTGAGAACCTTAAAATTCAAGCTTGGGTCCAATCTTGAGTCCCAAAGTAAGGTCAAAGCTTCTTGGACAGGGACCCTGATGTAAACTCACTCTACTAAGAGGTTCATGTCATTTACATTGTCACTTAGGGTCAACTCCTGTATTGACATCTATGAAATTCTTTATTGATTTGAGGCATATTTTCTAAATTCCTCTAAAATGATCAGTAATTTTCCTAAAGTCTTGAACTTCAACTGGTTCATCTGTAACTAGCGGACAGTTCTCCCCGCTCATTGGTGGTAATGCAATTCATGCTTACATTTCTCAAATTTCATAAGGTTATTTGATGGGTACATACCGTAAATCCAACAGACCAGTCGCCTTGAGGCATGACTCGTGTGATGGGAACCAGCAACGGACCATGCTTCTGGACCATGCTCCGCATGTGTGTGGACTCCAAAACAGGTGAGAACTCAAAGGGCGACATGGGCGACATGGGTATGCTCCGCGGGGTGCCCACACCACCACTTGGCACATCCGCGCTCTGTGCCATGTAGTCCGTATTTGAAGTTCCAGGGGCATAAGAATTTTGATTGCGTGCATTTGACCCTGTTCGTGCACCAGGAATGTTGACAATTGGAGACCTAGAATTTGAACTCATAGCCGGGGGGTAGTTGAGGTTTGGAACTCGATAGTTTCCATTGCCCTGAGTGTGGGAAACAACTTCCTGCATCATGAAATCTCCATCATTTTCTTTTCCACAGCATTCTTAAGTAGCCAATTTAGATTCCGCTGCAAATGGATTAATTCTCAGGTATTCTGGATAACCTAAGAATGATTCCATTTGGGTCGCACCTCTTCATTTGAATTTTGGTAGACAGAAGAAGGCTTTGTGTCCAAAGATATTCAACAATGACAGCTTGACTATGAGAGCTTGCCACTTGGCTATGGTCTGCATTCATGGATGTAATCAAGAACCTTGATTCTTGAGGATTTGTGCATGTCCTCACATATGCTTGACAATGCTATATCTCCAATCCAAATATTGAATGACTCATTCCAAACAGGGACTATAAAATGCTCAGAGTATGCCACACAGATCACAAAAGTGAAGATACTCACCAGTTCCTCAAACTCATTATCTAGGAAGTCAAGAGGGTCTTCCTTCCGCTGGTTATCAAGCAATAGGTAATATGCCACAGTTGCCTGTCAAAGATAGGCAAAGTCAGGCAACAGTTCACCTTTTTCTTATAAGTTTTCTTAGCAGTGGGAGAATTTTTTTTTTGTTTAAAACATAAAAAAAAAAAACCTACAGGGTTTCGATGGTGATCACCATCCCTGATTTGGAAACATTGCTTCTAATTTGTTTTAATACGACATTTGAAAGTGACAGGCTATTCTAAATCAAACACAAATGACATTAATGAATTCAACTCAGTGGCCCCTTTTTTAGCATGCTGTTCTTCTTTGTGAAATATTCATTGGAAGCATTAGAAGCCCTAAAGGGGAGAGTCGCCAACAAAAATTAATGCGTGATTGAAACAAGTATGTCATTGACTTGCTCCTATCTCATTTGTGAGGTTACATGAACCAAGTTATCTCCAGAAACTTATGAAGGAATCTTTGCTACTTGGTTTTGAAGAAAGACGGCACACTAGAGCCTGAAAATTCACAAAACTTTTAATGTCAACAAAAATTTGGAAATGCGTGGGCAGTTGACTACATCAGTAATTTGGGTGACTGTTTAGTGCAGGTACCTTGGATTGTTCTCCCCGCATAACTGCTTGAATTAGACTCATGCGGTCAAATCCCATGTTCTCCACTTGTAACATGATGCCTTCATCAATCTGTCATCAAAATGCACAGCCCACCGGTTTAGCAAGAAGTGAAGAGTACAGGATTAGAAAATTAGTTGAGATTGTAGTATTTCAGCTTGTTTAAGTTCATGTTAAACAAAAGAATAGGCATGATTTTACCCTCTTCACTTGCTGAGCCACTTCAATAGGAGGAAGGGCAATGTAACGAGGGAGGCGAACGAGAAAGAAGGGATGGCGCCGAATCTCGGGTATGGTTATGCGATGCAATGGATCAGCTTTCAACATGCTTGTTATCAAGTCCCGGGCTTCAACTGACAGATGGCTCGGCAGCATATACATGCAGTCCTGTATGTAGCAACCCCAAAACACTCAGTGGCAAATCAATTAGGGTTACGCAACTCGCACATGCATAAAATCGGTCACGCTATTGCAAGTTGAAAAGTTAACCACTTGTGCGATTGAGAAATACAGCCTCAGTACGTAGTGGTCAAGTCAAGTGATTGTGCTCACGTGTCTATTCATGATTAGATAAAAGAAATTGCAGTATCACCCACAACTGATAACCATGCCATGGCCTGACCACTACATCGGTAATGGACATGTGTTGCTCTGCCATTTGGTGGTAGTTGGCACCCAACAACTACGTCGTCCCTAGCGAGCCTCGGTAGGTTGGGCACCCACTACAACCCATCATAGGGCTCCTCACATCCATTACTTCGTTCATAACATTCTTGATAGAACTCTTGCTCAAAAAGTTCATGCTAATTCAATGATTCCTATCATGTACCCAGGCTCAGTAGGTTAGGCACCTACTACAACTCACGGCAGGGCTCCTCGCATCCATTACCCAGTTCTTAATATATTGACCAAAGAACTCATCCTGTTATGATGATTTCTATCATGGTTAAGCTCTTTTAAGATCCAGGAAAACAACAATAAATTTATACATATAAAACTAAAAAAGAATTCATACAATGATTTTGCGGTAGAGGCTTGAGATGTTCTCATCATCGAAGGGCAAGACACCACACAGCATGGCGTACAAGATCACCCCACAGCTCCACACATCTACTTCTGGGCCTGCGTACCACCGCCTTTGAATGACCTGCACAGCAACCCTACTTGGTCAGCAACATAGGATGGATGTATTCACCAACAAAAAGGAAAATCCATCTGCAAGGAAAAAGCCGAACAGGAGGGAGAAACAAACGTGAAACTTCTGCTTAGAGAAAGTTAGAATGGGAAGCAATTCTAATGTAATGTGGTGTGATTTACTTCTGGAGCCGCATAATTTGGACTTCCACAACTTGTCTTGAGAAATTGGCCATCCCGCATAATGTTGCTCAGCCCGAAATCAGCAATCTTCACTGAGCTCCGGCCTTGGTCGAGCAACAAGTTCTCGGGTTTTAGGTCACGATGCACCACTCGGTGCACGTGGCAATACTCTACCCCGGCAATGATCTGTTTGGCAAACAAACAAACCCAGAAACCATCACCACTTAGTCAATCTGCAACAACATCAAAATCTGTAGAACAATTTTGCTGACAACTCTACCGTGGCTAGGTAGGTTTGCCACCTACTAGTATACAACCCGTGGCAAGGCTCCTCGCATCCATCACCTCATTCATACATGTTTAAACCTCATTCAAATATATTTAAAGTAGACATAGCTACTTCCAACATAGCAATAATTTGGACACCTAAATTTGAGAGGCATGTAATAAGGTGTGGATCTAAAAACAAACACCAAAAAGACATCATGTGTTTGAAAGAGAATGCACTAAATGCTCAAATTATGCAAACCATTCTAGGCTCAATATTCAACATGATTGGGAGGACCTACATAACCACTTAATGAGCACGTGAATCTTTACTTTGATGATGATAAGATATTCATATCAGAGCTTCAAACATCATGAGACAAATGGCTACAGGAACAATTTGGATTTGGTAATCATCTCAATCTAACTAGTTGCATGTTTCATATCCTACAAAAAGTGGGTGCAGAGAGGAAAGTATCGAAATAACATATGTCTACCTTACATGTTCGTAGAAATAAATACTCAAATGCATAAAAAATAACATCCAGATTTTAGATGTTCCATATCCAGAACCCTGCATCAAATTAGAGTTCTTTGCTTGCCCCATAGATGTCACATAATTTGCAGATCACCGAAACTACTCAAATTTGAATTTAAATTTTTAGTAAGTAGATCCGCTCAAGTACCTGCTGGAAGAAGTGGCGAGACTCATCTTCAGTGAGACGTCCATTCAAAACGATGTAGTCAAACAAGTCTCCAGACTCCACATACTCCATCACCATGTAAATGTCCGTGGGTGTTTCGATGACCTCGTACAGGCGCACAATGTGTGGATGTGCAACAAGCTTCATCACTTTCAGCTCACGCCACACTGCATTCATTTATTCCACCCGGGCCAATAATATAATTGAGATGGGATTTTGATTTGTTTCCATACAACATCAAGATACTGTCACATTTTCATCAACTAGTAGATGCTATCCTTTAACTGAACATTGGGACTTTTCATCAGAAGTTCATTCATTCCCTATGATTTTCCATTGGTCGTTTTGCATAAAATATTAATCATTTGTTTCCACTTGTGGTGCATGCGTGGAGGTAGTGTTTCAGTTTGATGAAGAGCAACCTTCTAAGTTATTTTGGTTCATTTAAGGGCTAACTCGCATTAACACATGTGGGCATGGTAGTATGAGTATGACACCAAATTTTTTTTTCTTTTCATTCAAACCTCCACACTACTTCCAAGCAGCACTAAAAACTTACTAAATATGAAAGGCGTTGGATGCAAAACAACCAACTCCCATCCAGAAGTCGGAATAAAGAGATAAAAAACTGAATAAATTCTGGGTTCCACTTTCATGACCAGAAAATGTGTCATCAAAAGCACTCTGAACACCTTTGCACCATAAATGCAATTAAGGTAAGGGATATCTAATACATGAAGGGCTTTCACTGTTACTGCTTAGCACTCGACTATATATTCTGAGGCTCAAATTTGAACAGCCTCACCACAACCCTAAAGCTAAGGAGAGAATATTGCTACCCTGCTCACACGAGAAGGAAAACAGCACATTGCAAAAATCCTCATTGAAATGAAATTACCAATCTCCATTCCAGGAGCATTGAAATGGGAAACTACGGTAGACAGACCTAAATCCAACATAGCAATTATCTGGACACCTGTATTTGAGTGGTGTGTGGTTAGTTGTGACTCTAAGGACACTAAAAAGGCATCATGTGTTTAAAGAGATTGGACTATGTGCTCAAAATATGCTAACCATTCTAGGTTCAATAGTCAACATGATGGGGAGGACCTATATGATCGCTTAATGAGCACAAGAATCTTCACTTTGATAATGAATAAGATATCCATGTGAGCTCTGAATATTATGAGGCAAATGGCTATGGGCATGATTTTGGGTTTGCTAATCATCTCACACTCAATGTATGTTACGTATTCTATGAGAAGTGGGTGCAGAGAGAAAAGTATCCGAATGACACTCGTCTACGTTACATCCAAAATGCTGGAAACCATCATCTGAGCATCACCACCTATGCGAGCCACATATTTATCTCTGCATCCGTGCCATTGACTCCGGCATATAATAAATTTTAGAAGGGAGAAAAATTTATTCAGAAATCAGTAACATTGTACTAGGTCGACGTTTCTATAAATTGGAAGGAGTATGTGGAATTTATGAAGAATCACAGCACCTTTATCCTCCATGTCCTTCATCTTGTTGCGATTCATGATCTTGATGGCCACCTTCTGGCCGGTGGGTTGGTGGACAGCCAGCTTCACTTTGCTAAAAGCACCAATCCCGAGTGTTTTCTTTAAGTTGTACTTGTACTCTGCACAGAATGCGGATGTGAACGACCGCCGGGACGACCCACTCTTCATCACCCCTTCCCCTGACATGGTGATGGTTCCTATTGGCTCTCAAGCTGATGATCCAACCAAGTTGCTTGAATATATTTGCAACAAGTTGGATCCAAGGACAGATGATGGTGGCTCGTGGGAAATCGAGAAGAAAAGACAAGTTACTAATAGGCTGCTGCTTCACTTGAGTTTCTGCGGGAGGATAAACTTTGGTTCGACGAGCTTTTGGTTGCCTTTTCCGAAGAAGAATCTGAGGGTGGTGGCGGCAGCGGAGCCATCATCGTTTTCGGACATTTTCAAGCAACACCATGCGTCGTGGACTCTAGTGCTCCCAAACCCGTACGCACGCTCCGCTTTGCGTAGTTTCAGATGGGCAGTGGTGGACATGGTGAAACTCAAATCACCTCACCATCACGCCAACAAGGAAACTCTTGATCATGTTACCCCAAATACTTCTTACCCAACTCTGAAAATCCCACCACTACTAATCTTGTGGGAGGAAAATAAATCCCGGCATCCGAAACTCCGAGACTCCTCACTCTCTAATAAACGGTCTGTTCGAGCGAAATCTCCTCTCTCCACCAGCTCGCAGATCTGATCCCCAGGATAACCAACTAAGCCAACACCTCGGACACACCCGAATTCCACTTCCAAGACCGTAGCTCTCTCTCTCTCTCTCTCTCTCTCTCTCTCTCTCTGGTTCTGCCCAATAAGAACCGGAGAAACACAATCCGAAAACACTTAAGATTGGTGCCGTTGTGCAACCCAAAACTATAAATTTTCCTTCAGAGATCGAGATATAACGCTTGGCACCGCACAATGTCACCACTCCACCACAAGGAAAAATGGCGCCCAGAAACTAGTGGCCACCACCGCCACGGTTGTAGAAAGATTGGTGGCAACCAACCAAGAGATCAAATCATCATCACCATTCGACGCCGGATCCCGTCTCACTCGCACAGAAACTCCTTCAACACGCAATTCTCACCTTATAAGATCACCACACAAACCTGCACCACAATCCTGCTGGCTCCCTTAACCCAAACTCGACTACTTACAAAGATCGGTTCCGGCAGCGTCTTAAGATCCAAAGTAAACGATTTTACCACAAAACCAACCAGCCTGGCACGCTGAACCACTCAACCCATCTTCAACCTCCCAGAAACCAACCAACCCAGTGCACGCCAGCCCCTAGAAAAGAAACCTCCATCGCACAGGAGGGATTTCTTCTTTGTGACTCAGAAAAAATTCTTTAGAGAAATACTCCGGCACAAGTCGGGGAGGTGGGGAGACAAAGAGAAAGATCTGCTACAGAATGATTTAACACAAAGAAGCAGCGGACTCGACAAATCCCTGGCGCGCCTTGATGACTACGAGAGAGAGCAGCGGCCGGAGTCGACGCCAAACCTTATTGTTGCGGGGACCAACAAGTAGGCCTGCCGGCACCAGAAGATACGCGCCTGGCAGTGATGAGACGCAAAAACAGGATGATGATTCGAGTCGTTGTTGTCGATGTTGTTGGTGCTGGTGCGGGAGGAATCGCAGCCGCCCGGCAAGAGCCAAACGACCACCCGAAGTCGCGACTCGAGTTTGAAGGCGATGAGAGGTGCACGGTGCGCGATCCATGAGGGGGGTGTGTGTTCGGGCACGAGGGAGGGAGTAAGGGAGCGCGCCCGGCGCATCAAAAGTGGACGTGGGTGGTGGGGGATCCATGTGTTCGACACGACGGACGGAGGCGACGACGACCACCGGTTGGCGCAGGTTCCCGATCCGGGGGCACTGAGTGTGGCCGGTAGCGCTGCTGGGAACATGGGGAACAGGCCTTTCTGGTCCCCCGGTCGGAGGGAACTCCGGGAACCCTCCCGGGAACACGTGGACAGACAGACCCCCTTCAGTGGTAAGAAGAGTTGAAATTGTTGTGTTATTTTCATTCCACCGTTCATGTGATTTTGTCTGAACAACTAACGGATCGCACACAAATGAAATGGGTCACGAATCACATTTACGTCCTCATATTATGTGCAACTAAGTTTCCCTAAGCTAATCTATTGTCAATCCACAATATCATAAAAATATGTACTACCATATTATTAAATTCTAGTATTGTATCCTATTTTATTGTGGTTGCTATATGGATGAATGAACAAAGTTATGAGTTTTTGTGATATGGTTTTGATCCAGGGTAATCTGCATAGATAAAGAGGAAACATGTTTCGTGAAGACAACTTAGTTGCACATGTTAATGTGTTTGTAAAATTGGCCCAACGATTTCATGAGGGGGTTTAGATTGGCCATACCAACTTTACATAGTTGTTGGGAACCTATTTTTTAAGACCATGTTTTCCACTTTAAAGTAGTCTTACGAAGGAGAGCCATCACAAGTAGAAAAAATTAATCCCAAACAACAAGGTTTCTAAACCCCGTGCTCGTAAAACAAGCTCAACAATCAAGGAGGAGTCTACATTGGACATGTCGATTCCCAACTCAATTGCTTTAAAATTGTCGTTTTGGGCATGTTAATCTTCTTGAAACATACTAGCCCCCCCCCCCCCCCCTTCCCATTGCATAATGGAATCATATGTATATTTATTTATTTATTATCTAGGAGAAATATTCAAATAGTGATGAAGTTATAATACACTACACATGTTCCAATCCCCTTAAAATCGAGTTTAGGAGGAGACCACGAGAACAAGGGAATGTAGCTTTGCCATGAGAGCTATGTCCTAAAATGACATTTTAAAAGTATCTAAACTTTGATTAGTAACTTTGATTAGTAGCACTTTAAATTGGAAATTTCATAAAGCTTCTATTGAGTTTTCATTGAGCTTCCGCCGAGCTTTCACTAAGCATCACCAAACCTTATTCTTTAAGTTTTCACATGCATTATATGTGCCATATTACCACTCAAAGGCAATCTCCATAATGCCTCTATCCAATGATATGGGACAAAGCCAACAAAAAAACACTAAAATACAAACTCATAATCAAGTGGTCAACACCACACCACTACGAGCTACCAATGAACCAAAGGTCACAACCTAAATGACAAATGACCATGAGCTCCCACACAACATGTTTGTCAGGTGAATCGACAAAATTAGCATGTGCACATCAAGCACAAAATGTCACCCGTGTCTTGTTCACAACCTTGCCACAATACACACCTTCGTTGACATGCGATTTAACATTCCACATGACTCTATGCCAATTCCCCACTATTAGTGCACATCCCAACTCTAGCAACCCCTGATAATTCAAAGCTCTCAAGACACCAATCAACAATACCCTACATTCATGTTGATCATGTTCTTGTGACGTAGAAGCCTAGTACATTAGAAATGTTCCTCATATAGCCCATTGCAAGCATGACACATCACATGGTCACAATTTTGTAACATAATTGACCCCTTCATCGCATTTTGTTAGAATCTAAAAAATGGATGAAATGTTCCTCCTTTTTCTTAAGAAAGTCACTTGTGGTTGTTCATAAATACGTGCATCACAATATCTAACACGCTTTCAAGGTGTAATGAAGATTTGTCGAGGCACCTTTTAAAAGCTAGCACCAAACGCACATAGTTTCTACTAGACAAAGGGAATCATCGCATACCTCTTAGTCATCCAACACAAAAGCCTTAAATAGTATGCAACCCAATTGTTCCTTTTTTTAGTTTAATTGACACTAAAATTAACTTCCAAAATCATGAATTAGTCTAATCCAAGTCATGTGAAATGAATCGGTCACTTAAACCTACATGGGGTCAAGTCTTAATGTTGGATGGATGAGAGGAACGCTCATAACATTAACCAATGGCAACAAGCTACACCCTTTTTTATCTCGGATTAAGATCTAGTTTGTGAGGTGGGAGCATATGGGGAGGGTTGCATGGCAACTTTTGTACACTTGAGGGAGCCATCAAACTATCGTTAGGCCTTCTCGCATATTGATCAAACTCAACTTCAATATAAAGAGTATATTGGAGGAGCCATGGAAGAACAATTTATATGGTACAAGGCAACGCTACCAATTAATGTTATGTTTATGCTCTATAATGCTTCACGTTAAAGTATTGAAAGCTAATAAAAATATTCTATATTTTATGACATTTTGGGAGAAATACAATCGAGAAATGTTCACTTTGAATGTGGGTTTTCATGAGTTGTAACTTCATGGGTTGTTTTGAGGGGAGCGGGGGCAGTACTAGGATTGTGGGCCTAGAATACACTTCTCATGACCCCCATTTATGTGTGTCTATTCCAATGTATGACAATTATAGATTAGACATGACACATGTAAATGGGTAATGTTGTAATGATTGCCTGTATCAAATGGGAAGTGTGTTCTAAAACCACATTTTCTAGTGGTGGTGTGTGTTTTTTTTTTTTTTGGGGGGGGGAGGTGGCTTAGTTGTAGGCAAGTATTGGTTCGCCCAAGGATTCTAAGCTACATGGACTTTGATCTTTCATCCTTTAGGTCCACCATCTCATGGATCTTTGCTTTCATTTGAGGTGGGGGATGCAAGGCGTTCTCGAATTTTGGATAACTTCTAGGTGTGCGAAGAAATCAAGGAATGATACTAGGGGTATGTGGGGCCTTGGATGATGTGGCCACTCTTCTTGATTGAACACTCTATATTCGAGTGGCACATGGCAAGACTTGTACACCGATATGTGCAATTAGGTTGTCTTCACGAATAGGTTGCCTCTATACTTGTGCAAATTAACTTGGGTCAAAATCATATCACAAAAAGTATGATCTTGTTTGTTCATCCACATAGCAACCATATATTAAAAAATAGTTCATGTATTTGTTACTTCATATGATTTACATTCAAAATAATGTGGAATGTCGATAAATTAGCACGGGGCAACTGAATTGCATGCATCAATTGTATTTGGTATTGGACACCACAACAATATGCGTTGCAATGGGATTGGGTCATGTGCTCAAAACACAAACATCATTATGTTAGGTTCATTTGTTGACACAATTGGGAGGCTCTACGTGATCGCCTAAAGAGACAAAGAATCTACGATTTGACCTCCTATAGCTTTTGCATCTCAACTCCAGCTGAGTATGAGGTTTTCAAATTTGATATGACTGCCAAAGTTATATGTAGAGTTGTGAGTTCCCACCAACATCCGTCATTACCATAAGGTGGGGCAATGCCAACACAATGCATGACTTCAACTGGGCAATTATGCCTCGGTAATTGTGCACCCAACACCATTGACATGTTTTGATTTTGATTTTGATTTTGATTTATTTTGAGGGGGGGGGGCAATGAAAAATAGAGGAAAGGTGAACCTCACCACATGTGGTAGGATCAAGAAGGGCAGTTTTTTAATGCATAAAAGAGGAGCAATGTTGTAAGAATTTTACATACACAAGCGCATGCAATACAAGAGTTTAGGTCATAAGAATGCAACGTTTTAAATCAATGTTGTGGAACACTACGCAAGACACAAGCCAGAGGGGCATTGCCTAAGAAACATTTTTGTATTTGGGAGAAAATATTTGTATCCTTTGCATTGAGTTATAGAAGAAAACCAATCACATCATTGGTTGTCAACCATTGTCAAGCCAGAAAGTGGCTCTATATCAATATCAACACACACACATATATATACATATGTTATCGTAGATGCTCTCTAAAATGTGAGCCTATAAATACAATATCTCAATATTATTAGCCTTATTGTTGTTCTACTTCTAATCAGTGGACTCCTCTTAACAGTATCCTATTATATATTTAGACAATTAATCATAGGTGCCACATTATTGAAATCTCTCTCTCTCTCTCATAGGCTCCAAGGTTATAATTGTGAGGTCTAGAAGAAAGTAGAAGCATGGAACAAACAATGAATAAATAATGGAATATGAAAGACATGCCATTCCTAGCTAACATAAAAATAACATCATTGACAATCTTGATTGTCCGAAGTCTGCACACAGTCCCCATTCTTATTCTTGTAGTTGTAGCCCTTTGGGACTATCCCATCTCACATATCCTCGTTGCTATATAATTCATAATTACATATGAAAATCCTCAAACTAATGACCCCACATGGAACCAAGTCTACTTATTCATAGCACAATACCAAAGTTAGGTACAACAAGGAAACGGTAGAACCGCGAGGCTCTCTCCTTTAGGGCCACTTCACACACAAGGCTGAAGGCCCTTGACCATGGCAATGTAAGAGCTCTCATTGGTCGAAAAAGGCGGAGACCATCCAAGTTCACTTCACACTAGGAGGTGAAGGCCTAAAGGCCCAAAGAAAAGTTCGTGGATGAAAAGTCTACATGGATCTACATGGCTGGTTGTGGATAAGGGTGCATGGTCTACCGGAATTTGCGTCAGACCCGCCTCCAAGAGGTGGGCTTGACGCAAATTCCGGGAGACCATGATTTTTTTAATATTTTTTCTAGCAGGACAGATTTCAAGACAGACTGCATGGTAGATTTTAGAATAAATTCCAAGACAGATTCCAGGACAGACAAACACCACCAAGTAATTATCTTAAATTGATAAACTTGAAGACATATTATATTAAACCAAATCCTCCCCTCTTTGTCCGCCAACAAAATATGCAATGGTCCCGCAACATGGTTCATTCTCACTTCACACTATGCTTGAAGGCCCAAGACTACATAAAATGGCTTTCTCAACATCCATGGTACGACCTTTGGATGAGAGTCAAGGGTCCTCATCATTACAAGGTCACGGCTCTTGGCTCATGTGTGAAGTGGCCCTTAGTATGAACACTACAAGAGTTTATATGACCTATTTGACAAAAATGTGACGAAATTCTGTTAATTTGGGTGTCATATAGGGCACCTTGATTCGGTCATACAATTAACAGAGTTCTGTCAATTTCTTTGTCATCTGGGACAATTATACACGTAGGATTCCATTTACTCCGGCCCCCTTGCGATGTTGGATTCTCTTTATCTCGTCATTTACCCATGGTAATGTGGTTTAATGTCCAAGTTATACTAGTAAAAAAATCCTAAATTAGTAATCCACCCTCGCATTCGGGGCCTACTCACATAGATCTAAGGGCGAAGGGCCACATCACCTAACCTAGGCTAATGGACAAAGCCACCTACCTGCCCTAGGCGAAGCCAAGGGTGAGGGGTCAAGGGGATCGAACCTTGAACCTTTTGGCTATAGTGTGAAGGCCTTAGCCACTAAGCCACCGCTCATTACATGATATAGGCCAAGTATGTAAGAGTTTTGTATGAAGAAGCCATAAGACTTATAAACTTATGTATATATTTTTTTTAATTAGTGAAAGTAAAAACAAGCATAGAATTAATGTATTTACTGTTTTTAATTAGTACGTATTGTATTTGTATTAAAAAACAATTTACAAAAATACTCCTAAACATTATTACAGTAATTATTGTAATTATTTTAACTATATTAATTACAATAATTTCAGTATTTTACTGAAAATAGAAAATTTCAGTATTTACTTAAATTAGAAAATTTCAATATTTACTTAAATTAGCAAATTTCAGTATTTACCTAAATTAGAAAATTTCAATATTTACTTAAATTAGCAAATTTCAGTATTTACCTAAATTAGAAAATTTCAATATTTACTTAAATTAGCAAATTTCAGTATTTACCTAAATTAGAAAATTTCAATATTTACTTAAATTAACAAATTTCAGTATTTAGTTAAATTGGTAATTTCAGTATTTACTCAAAAGGGTAATTTCAGTATTTACTTAAATTGGTAATTTCAGTATTTACATTAATTAATTAAATTAGTTATTACATTAATTATAGTAAATACATTAATTATATTAATTACTTATACTAGTAATTACAATAATTAAAAACCTTTTGTAACACCTTTTGTAACACCTTTTGTTGTTAATAAATATGAGACACATGCTCAGGTGAAGGGAATAAGTTAAACGTGAAATATATAAATCTGATGACAGAAAATTGACACAAATTTTGAATAATGTCCGAATTGACAAAAACTCATAGCTTTGAGCTGATTTTGTCACTTCGGACATTTTAGTGTCACATTTTTGTCAATTATACACCCATTTCCTTGTAGTGGAAAGACTACAACTGCAGTTGTCCACTTTGCTCATGCCAATTCATGTCTATTTATTATACTTACAACCAAACCTTTCTTGGATTTTGTGCACCACTACTACAAAATACGTCTTTTATTCCAACACCTACTTCACTACATGTCTTTTACTACTATAAACAATGATTGGAGGAATTATAGAAATCCACATGGGCTCATTTGATGTCCGAATTAACTTTGCGGAGTCATAGTAGTGAAGTGGGACAACAATTCAGTTGGGAACGCTCTTGTAAACGTGTTTGGGAACGTCCAGTAGAACGTGCATGACTGTGGGTAGTGAAGTGGTCCACATGGAGAGAATGTTAAGTCCAATTGTCATGTGTTTCAGGGTTTTAGACAAAATACTCACAAAAAATGACCCGTTAGTGTGTATGAGTGTGAGAGTGTGAATGACAATGTATGTGTGTGAGTATGAGAGTGTGAGAATGTGAATGAGAATATGTGACAATGTGTGTGTTAGTGTAAGAATGTGTATGTGGGTAGGAGTGAAAATGTAGTTGTGAGTGTGAGAATGGAAGTGTTGATGGACGCCGTGGGTCGTTCCTTTGTAATTAGCTAAGAAGACTCACGATGAGACATCATGTAAATTTATATTCGCTTGAGAACTACCGTGTCTCATTAATATGCTCGGTCTTGAATTAGTAATCTCTCTCTTCTCCTTGTGATATGAATATAATTATTGGAGTGAACACATTCTCATTATCATATATTCTCACTCTCAATGTAAGGCATCATTGATAATAAGAATAATTAGATTAGAGAAGGTTTCAAGAGGTATAACAATATCGTTGATAACAATATAATTTTCAATAGGTTATATAAGTCTTCAAGGAGTTAAGTTCGTAGTTCATAAACGTTAATCACATACTTTATAATATTGCTCCATAACTTATAATAATAAGAAAGATATTGTGTTATTGAATCTTCCTTTTTAAGCTCAAGTGTTACTACTTATAGTATTGTAACTTTGATATGTGTAACATACAGTGGTTATAACCTTATATCCAAAACACCATTGATTGTTTTGCAATGTCACGTTTTTACTTCAAAGTGTTTCTTGATGACGAGAGTAATTATAACTCTCTTGAATTTTGCTCAAGAGAGAGAACTCTTCTCTTTGATAGTTAATCTTTCACTTGTAATGACATCCAACAACTCACAAGAATCTTAAAGGTAAGAAGTTTCAATAACAATTGTTGTGAGTAGTAAATCAATCAATCTTTGTTAGTATCAATAAAATCTTTGTTACTATCCTTACAATTTACTTAAAGAATTGAATATGAGTAAGTTCAACTATCATCCATAAGTCACATAATATATATAGGTAGTTTATATTAAGAAGTTTCTCTCAATTAATTGTATCTCTTTCTTAGTAATATTTAAGAAGTCTTACTCTCAATTTAATTGAAATATGCATGCAAGTTTTATCAACTCAATCTTAATCACTCTATCACTTTATATTTGGATAATTCCCTATTGAGGAGTTCAATGATAACTTCCACTTTTAAGAGACAATCTTGTTTCCTTCATTCACGTTGTATGAATTGACGTTTGTTTCATTATAACAGCATCTCTCAAAGTTCCATTGATTATCCGAATATCCTTGAGCGCTTTGTTCTCACCCTCACACACTAATTTTTTAAGTTTTTGCTCAAAAGAGTCTACTCTTCTCTCGGTTGCTTAATCACTTAAGTTCCAAGTACCGCTTAACAACTTGTAAGTCCAATTGAGAGAGAGAGATAGATCACACATATATGTGGAAAAGATAGTATATTGGAAAAGTACTCCGAGGGGAGAGATACAAAAGGAACTCAAGTGTTTTTGACACTCAAATTTAAGATAACTTCGTCGTATTGAAAATGAGGTGTAGTCCCTTAAAAATGTTTCCTTTATATAGTATTTTCTTCCTAACCCAAAATCTATATTTAAAATGGTTGTTAACTCCACTTTCCTAGATAACTACCTATCTCCGACATAGGTAGATGATATCTATTATAAACGGTTATAACCGTTTTACCACTCTAATGTTCGTCTTTCTAAGATTCCACTATATCTTTGTCGTGACTGCATTCCAAATCCTTTTTGAGAATCCATGAAATCTTCATATTGATTGATTTAAATTCCAATGATCATACTAGTAGAATGTACCATATTGCTATATATTCCTTAATACTTATATACTCCTTGTAATTGCTTAAATATTCTTCTTTCATAATTGTCATTGGACAAAATCTCGTATACTCATTCTAATGGAATGTAATCCTAGTCCTATATACTTTCTAATATCCCTATATACTCCTATATATTTCTCATATAAGACATTTCATACTTACATAGTGATCTTTTATCTTTAAGTTCTAAGTTTCCTTCACTAGGCCGCTGGGGACCCATTGCCGTGGGTAAGGGGCCCTATAACCGCGCGACTTCCTTGTATATCCATGGAAAGGGGGCCTAAAACCGTGGCCGAGGGCTCTCCGAGTTCCTCTTGTCTTCGGTGCTCATTCTTCATTTCGGTGGTGATTCTTTTCTCCTCTTGGTGATGTATATTGTCGTTGGCTTCTCCATTGTGCATCTTTTCTCTCTTATAATGTTGTTACTCAACAAGTGTAAGTGTGGATATGAGAGACACGCCAAAAGTGAGGAACTTAGAGTGTGGATCCCAATATTTGCAATATTAGGGTTTACCATAAATGTGTGAGGAAATAAATGAGAATGTGTGTATGACTATGAGAGTGCTAGTGTGAATATAAGAGATAAATCAAAAGTGAGGAACTTGACGTATGCAACCCCATGTCTTCACCAAATCCAATGACAAAGGTATGTTTATATATTTGTGTGAATGGAAATGTGTGTGTGTGTGTGAATATATGTGTGAGTGTAATATAAGAATGTTAATGTGGATATGAGAAATAATCCAAAGGTTAGGGTTTGGAATGTGTATCCTAATGTCTTCACCAAATGTATTGACAAAGATATGTGTATATTTGTATGAATGAAAATATGTATGTGTATGTGTGTAAATATATATGTGAGTGTAATGATAAGATTGTTAGTGTGGATATGAGATATAATCCAAATGTTAGGGTTTGAAATGTGTAACCTAATGTCTTCACCAAATGCATTGACAAAGGTATGTGTATATTTGTATGAATGAAAATGTGTGTGTGTGTGAAAGAGGGGACCTAAATCAAAGCGTATACGTCTGAGTGAAGACGAGAAATTAACTTTGGAGGCCGGTGCAATGCTGCAGAAAGGTTACGTTCTCACGAAGGGGGGTTGCATTATTCTGAGTGTTTATGCTAAGTTATATTTTTATATAAACATAACTCCACATGGTGAAGTCTCACTGTAGCCAGTATGTAATAATGGCCATTGTCGTATTTTTTTACTACCCGTAGTCACTGACGCTTACTACATATAGTTATTGACCTGCAACATAGTTATCATATATTACTAGAAGCAGTAATGTGATAGCCATAAAGCCGTGGAGTGTTTAGACATTAGAGATGGATTTCAAGAGATATACATTTATGTAAGAAGTGGTGCATACTAAGAACCAGCTGTAGGAAATTCTAAAACTAGGAAATTCTAAAACTTTCGGCCATGTTCGGTAGAAGTAACATTAATGTCCTTCTCTACATTAGTTTACAATGCATTAATCAATGTAAGGCTAAAATGGTTGAATAAACATTGCAGAGAAATTGAGGTCTAGCCCATCAAAAAATGGCTCGAAGAAAATGGAGAAAGAAGGAGACAAAAAATTGATGGATAATCGTCGGGGTGATAAACCTCCCATTGCCACGAAGGAGAGGTTACAATTGGCCAAGCAAAGGGCCATTTCATTCTTTGGGCAGGTGACTGGGTAAGGTTGTGTGCGGATACGTGAGTGTGGAGTGGATTTGTAGACCTATGTTGATTTTTAGATATTGACCCCTTTGGAGTTTAGTGCTTACCATTGTTAGTAGCGATTTGTGAAACATTCATGATATACTATTGTATAAATATGATTTGGTTTTTTAACATTATTACCATGTTTGTGTGACTGCATTTTATAGGTGACTGTATTTTGTATGATAAGTGGAAATATATGGTGCATGCCACAAGCATATGACCTTATTGAGTCATCCTCATGTGACTAGTTGCAGTAAACGCAATCATTTGCATTATAAACATGACACTTAGCAAAGTGAACATGAAGTTAGTGTGATTGGCAATGGCTATGTATCATTGGCTATGTATCATTGGACATTACTGAAACTCAACCGGTTCATTTGTCTAACTCTCCACTCTCCCGGACCATATTGCACATTGTAGAGAAATCCAGGGGCAGCCTATTAAAAAAGGGCTTGAAGAAAACGGACAAAGAAGGAGAGAAAGAAATGGCGAATAAGCGTAGGAGAGACAAACCTCCCCTTGGCACGAAGGCTCCAAAGAAGACCCACCCTATTCATGATTTGGTGAGCATTCGGTCCAACTACTTAAGACTAGTAACTAAGTGCAAGTAAGCACATTAATTCAAGTGTCTACTTCATTATGGATTTAAGAAGCAATTTGTTTATTTAATTTGGCTGAAATAATCGTGGCATTTGTGCAGACTAAGGGGGACGAGGTTTACTTGTGTGGGTATGATTCGGAGGAGTCGAAGGCGAAGTTCGTTGGGAAGGGTGTTATTCAGCATATAGCAGGTGGGATGTTGCACGGGAAGGTGATTGGCAATGGCTATGTATCATTGGCCATCACGGAGTCACTTGAAGACGGCTATCCTTTGTTTGAACCTCTCAGTGGAGACGACCCTCCAATGACTACTATTGGCAAAGCGAAGGGCCATTACATTCTTTGGTCAAGCGAATATGTAAAGCCATGTGCGGCTACGTGAATGTGGAGTGGATTTGTAGACCTAGGTTGATTTGCAGACATTTGGAGTTCAGTGTTTAATATTGTTAGAACCAAATTGTGAAACATTCATGACACAATATTGGATAAATATGATTTGGTTTTTAGCAATGGCTACATTTGGTAATGGCGACATTTGGCAATTGCGACATTTGGTACATGTCACAAATTTATGACTATGTTGAGTTAGCCCAATGTTACTAGTTGCTGTAAATGCGCACAGTTGCATCCTAATCACGGCACTTAGCACAGTCGATATTCACTGTAGTACCAGTAATATACATTAAAGACATGTGAAGACCACATAACCTCACAACGAACACAAAATACTAGAGTTTGTTATCTACATTACGTTACATAGTAATATAGATAGGGGATCGCTATTTCCACACCTTTTTTGGCTAGTTTCACATATTTTTGCCGGTTCGGTTGCCGTGTCACTGAGGCGCTATATATGAGATTCTTCATGGTGCATCCGGACCGTTGATCCACCAAGGCCCATCCAAGCGCCTCAATGATCCTAGGTGGCAGTGGGGTGGGGGGCGGGGGTGGTGCTTGCCACCAAGGCGGGGTTGGGCCGTGGGCCTCATGTCTTTTTTTTGGAGGCCGGATTTAGGGTGTTGTCGGGCCCAGTGGCTAGGCCTACTTATTATATAACTAGTTGGTTACCCTTACTCTACTTACTAAATAACTAGTTGGTTAGCCTTACTCTACTTGCTAAATGACTAGTTGGTTACCCTTACTCTACTTACTAAATAACTTGTCCCAGAATTGATGGGAACTCGTACCCGTTAATGTAAATGGGTCTTAAATGGTTAATTTTCAAACTAGCCTACTTATGGCATGATATGAAACAAGTAGGTTAGTACGAGATGGTTAGCAAATCCAAATCAAAATTTAGGAGCTCATATGAATATCTTAGTCATTATCAAAGTGAAGATTATTATGGTGTCAATAATGATCCGACACCACCCTAAATCCGGCCTCCCCAAAAAAGACATGAGGCCCACGGCCCCACCCCGCCTTGGTGGCAAGCACCACCCCCGCCCCCACCCCACCGCCACCTAGGATCATTGAGGCGCTTGGATGGGCCTTGGTGGATCAACGGTCCGGATGCACCATGAAGAATCTCATATATAGCGCCTCAGTGACACAGCAACCGAACCGGCAAAAAGGTGTGAATTTAGCCAAAAAAGGTGTGGAAATAACGATCCCCTATAGATATCACGACTTTAAGTAACAAATATATGCCATCTAAATATGTATTCACTCTTGGTAATCACAGACACTTACTACGTACAGTTACACAGACACTTGGCAAGGACATGAATACTTCACTGGTAGTAATACACAAAAAAGACATCCGTGAACCACATGACCTAACAACGTAGGCCATAGACCACTGCTTGAGGTAAATATCACTCCAGCCAGTGAAGTTCACATGACGACGTGGAGTAAGAAATTATGCAGTTGTTGTATATATTTACTACCAAAAGTCAAAGATGCTAACTACGCAACGTTATTCACTACCCACTTGGTTGTCCGCGATTACTGGAATAAGTAATGTGTGAAAATTAATTCAATTAATCTTAGCCACGTGGTTACATATTTGTTTCAACCACGTTATTATGGTTCACTAGTAATTTGGAATGTATGTATATGTATTTTACTTTGTATTACTCTGTGTAGTGAAGTAAAAAAACCCGACCATGACTAGTGGCAGTGACATTATATCTCTTCGATGAGTTATATTGACGTGTGTCGTATCTTACTTATATTGCCAAAACATAGTGAAATAGGACATGACTCTATGAAGTAAAGCATGCGGGGCTAGTCCAACTTCACTGCCATTGGGAACGTATCCATTGGGAACATCCTGTCCGATATTCCTTTACTGCTTGTCCGGAGCGACTGGTCGTTTTCCACGTTAGTAAAGTCTGGATTTTTTCACTCATAGGAGTTAAAAAACCCAGTTGTAAAAGACGTGTTTTGTAGTAGTGCACCTTCTTCTCAAATGCGGGTCAAGGATTGAACATTTATCACCCGAAAATTTTAAAATAAGTAATTAACAACTGCTAAAATAACTGTAGTTAACTAGGATTTTTTCAATACATTTTAGGGAGCAACTTTAGTTAACTATATATATATAGTTAACATCCACATTAAATAAACTGGACCAAAAATAACATGAACAAGTAACGTCCAAGTGTGAAGGCAAAGTGGTTAGGAAATTTGCTCTTGAAACAGAGAAGTTGATGCATAGTCTCTGTCCTCAGACAAAACCAATAAATTTAGTGCTTGCCTACTTGATTGGCAAAAGCAGTTAAATATAAGATCTTCGTTAAATGCACTCATATGCATCTCGTGGCCATTACACTAAGGACCGCTTCACACCATGGCCATCCAAGTCGAGAGGCCATGGGATTGAATGTCCAAAGTTTGTTGAGAGTCCAAAGAAATGGGTTGAAAAACAACCAATAAAATATAGGAATTGGAGCCTTCGGCCATGCATAGTGTGAAGCCTCAAAGGCCAAGCGCAAAGTCCAAACCTTCGGCCATGAACTCCAACGGCCTCTTAACTTGGACGGCCATAGTGTGAAGCCTCCAAAGGCCAAGCCCAAAGTCCAAAGCCAAAGGAGCATCCCACTTTATTCCTTGCCCGAAACAACCCCTCCAATCTAACGGCCAAGATCTTGTCAATGATTGTAATGAATAAAAACCAACGGCCTCACGACCATAATTTGGGTTTTCATTCCCGTCCGACCCAAACTTCCTTCAAGAGTTTGTTGCCTTCGTCAAAAAGTTAGCATTTATAATTGCGACGACCTTTGGACTTTGGCCTTAGTGTGAAAGGTCGAGAGGCCAAATTCTTGGTTTCTTGCAACATGATTGGTAGAAATCATTTGCCTCTTGACCTTCGGTCCATATTGTGAAGAGCCATGACCATGAAATTGTGAGAGCCCAAAAGAAAGTGTCCAAGGGCCATCCCAACACACCTCCAAAATCATATAGTGTGGTCACATATCCTGAAGCGTAGTGTGAAGCCATATGTGACCGGACCCTCAACCAAATGCTATTTCAATGAATTTCTATTCAAGGGGGTCCTCACACATGTCAAACTAGAATAAACCAACAGTTGTGAGATTTCAGGGTGCCAGGGTCTCCCGGTTTTGTGTTAGGCATACCTCCAAGAGGTGGTTTTTGAAAAGAATCCAAGTCACCACGAAACATGATCCATTCTATGCCATGTGGGAATCCATGTTGACTCTACATCCATCTTGCATTCACATACTCCATTGGTCCCTCAAGCGTAGTGTGAAGCGAACTTGGACCAGCTCCGCCTTTTCCACCAATGAGACTGCTTGAAGTGTAATGGTCACGGATTCACAGTCTCGTGTGTGAAGTGGCCCTTAGTTCCCACTGCATAGGAAAGAAAATTAAACATCTACAATCTAGTATGTGCCAGAATCTGGCGAACACTTTTTTTTTCCCTTCCCAGCCACAAAGAACCCAACTTCGAAGCACCTTACAATAGTCGGTTGGTTAATAAGAAGGAGAGCAAATGCACAACATCCCGGTATCCGGGGATATTTTTTTGGCATAATCGGTCAAAATTCGAGTGTTTCCAAGTCCAACCGGTTATATGTTATGATCTTTGTGTTGTTCTTTATTGATTCAAAGCATATTCCATATGTTCGCATGAAGTGATCGGTAGTTTTCTTAAAGTCTTGAGCTTCAGCCAATTCTTTCTCAATCCCAACCATTTCACACATATCTAAGATATGTGGGTATTGTTTGGTTATTCTTCATGTTCTCCAACTTCTACCGATCAGATTTACACAACAAAAACTTGTGTTGCATTAAACTCTACAACGAGCATATGCAAAAACTGGATTGAAAATCGGACCTCCCTTGCTTTAGTTATGGTTATCGAAAGTGCATGTTTGTTGATTTCTTAACTAGGTACATAGGTTTGTACCAGTTGTCTTTGCTATTGAGTGTAGAGTAGTTATTGACATTCGAAGACGTAGTCCGATCTTTTTTAAACATGTGTCTTTATGATGTTTGCTCTATGATCCCACCAAACCACATACCAATCAAGTATAGGGCCCCGGATTAAGAAAAGTAACTGCATAACACCCGCATACTTTCGTGGTCGAGTATCCATGTACATTTCAACATGTGCGAGCCATTAAGATAGAAGTGCCTAATTTGAGTACTCATCTTAATTATACACATAAATTTGAGTGGTATGTGGTTTGGTGCAGCTCCCATAACAAATACCAAACGACACATGTGCTTAAAAGAGATTGGCCTATATGATCGAAATATGATGACCATTCTAGGCTCAACAGTCAACATGATTGATGAGACCTATACGATCATTTAATGAACAAAAGAATCGTCATTTTAATTATGAATAAGATAATCACATAAGCCCTGAAAATTATGAGAAAAGTGGCTACGGCCTCAATTTGGATTTGCTAGCCATTTTGTACCAAATGTGTCTTTCATATTCTAGGAGAAATGGGCTAGGCGGAAAAAGTAACCATTTAGGGATTGTCTACCTTAAGGGCCGGTTCACACATGATCCCAAGTCCTAAGTCCCAACTATGACATGGATGCCTACATGGCAACACTTTTTGGAGGCGAAGCTTGGGACCTTTGTTGCAAGCTGGGTCAAGCAAAAGCTAAATCCCACAGTTACTTTATACAAAAACAATATCCGTTTTTAGTGATAGTTAACCATATATCGTACATAGGCCACTTACCGCTCACAACCACTAACCGTGCACTTTACCGTGCACTTCACCGTTCACTTTTAATCTCAACCGTCCAATCTCCGTGCTTCCATGTTAATTTTGAATCTTTTTATGATTGAACAGTTAAGGAAATTGAAGTGGGAGCTCAAAAATGTTACATTTCAAGATTTAGAAGCAAATGCAAAGAGAATGAGCATCAAACAAACAATATTGATGCTCCAAGGTGGATCAATTTTCTCGTCAAATTCCAATGACAAGTAAGACAATATTTTCAATTTGATTATGTTGACTTGATTTTTGCTTCATTGTATGTCATGTATGTTAGTATGTCAACCTCTCAATTTTTACAAGCATTATTGATTTTCAAATATTCGATTTTATATGTTGTTACAGGAACAATGTCCATCAACAAGAAGACCTTTCCAACATCTTGAAGATTCCTTCATTCCCTAAAGCTTCTAGAAGAAAACCTAAGAATCCTAAAAGATTGAATCCTCGTGGAAAATGCTTAACTTCACAAACATATACTTTGGAAAGGCAAAGAGTTGCAAACGAGTTGGAAGATGAGTTTAACAAGCAAGAAGAGAAGAAGCAAAGAAGAGCAAACCTTGCAAAAGCGAAGAATGATGAAAAAATCTGGAAGCAGCTTGAAAAGGAGAAGGTAGCAGAACTGAAGAAGAAAGAAAAACAAGAATGCCCAATAGAAAATAAGGTTGAGAAAAAACAAGAAATGAGGCTTAAAAGCCAATAACGTCCAACAGTCGTGTTTGCCCAAAAAAAAAGCTTCTTTTGTAACGCCTCTAGCAAAAGTTGAATGAACATTGATAGTGCACGGTTAGTGGTTAAGGTAGTTAATTTCCAATGCCCAATACAGTTGTATAAAGAACTATGAGAAGGTCATGATTTTTCAATAAAATTTCCCATTTTACTTTTCAACACTAATATTAAGTGAGTCATTAATTTAATTCAAATATCAAATTTGGAAAATTTTGCTACCCACCTCAAAAAATAAAACATCAAAGTCAAACGTGCACGGTTAGTAGCCTGCCTACGATATTCGTGGTTACTTGAGACTCATGAGTTAAGACTTTGCCTCCATGTTAGGACTTGCTAACATGAGTGGGACTTGGGACTTGGAACCCATGTGAACCGGCCCTAATAAGCGTAGAAATGCCCAAGTCTCCTTGTTGTCGATGAGGTGACCAAAGCAGCATCATATGTTGCCACATTGTCGGTCGCCCACGGATGATCTTCATCCATCCCTCCCTCCCTCCGTCCGTGGCAGAGCTGGCAGGGAGAGCGGGCATTGGTGGAGAGGACGGAAAGCGGGATTGGGTAGAGTCCATGGGAATTGTCTGACTTTTGGAGCCAAAAGCTTCCCAAAAGCAAGCACTGCACATTCCCATCAAGGACTAGTGGAGGCCCCCCTCCACACAACAACCAAATAACAATAATAAAGGGAATTAATAGTAACAACAACTATAAAGAAAGCAATGGCCGGGGTTGGTCCCATTCCAAGCGTATGTATGTTATAAAGAGATACCCACCTGCTTGTGCCTCCGCACATGCCCCACTTCCCAACATTGCCCCAAAAGCTGCCACTACCACTCAACACCAACAAACATCAACACCAACACCTAACTTACAACTCCTCCACGAATCATACCTTACACATGGCCATCATATATATATATATATTTATAACACCTCGGAATTTAGTCATCCCTCATTGGAGAAAAATTGAACAATCTCATCGTTTTGAGAAGTTAAGGGCCACTTCACACACAAGCCACGAGCCGTGACCATGAAGTTGTGAGAGCCCAAAAGAAAGTGTCCAAAGGCCGTCCCAACACACCTCCGACATCATGTAGTAGTGTGGTCGCGGACCCTCGAGTGTAGTGTGACGTCATATGTGACCGGGCCCTCAACCAAGTGCTATTTCAATGGAATTTTTATTCATGCGGGTCTTCACACATGATAGAATAGAATAAACCAACGGTTGTGAGCGTTCGGAGTGTCATGGTCTTCCAGTTTTGTGATAGGCCTACCTCCAAGAGGTTGTTTTTGAAATTAGTCCAAGTGACCATGAAACATGATCCATTCGATGCCATGTAGGAATCCATGTAGACTTTACATCCATCTTGCATTCATATGCTCTGTTGGTCCCTCAAGCATAGTGCAAAGCGAACTTGGATGGACTCTGGCTTTTTCCACCAATGAGAATGCTTGAAGTGTAAGGGTCACGGGCTCTCAGTCTCGTGTGTGAAGTGGCCCTTAGACTACGGTGCTCCAGTCGGTCAACAATTTCCACCCAAGACAAGGCTATTTGAGGCAACAATTGGTATGGTAGACAAGATGGAAATTTAATTTATTTTGATTAAAAAAAACTCAAGTTGGAGTTCATTGTGGGCCAAGTTTATTGTCCGAGGGTTTGAGGTTGCCCAAGAAACTTGACCTCTAAATAACTCGCATAACAAATAAATGTTGCCATGTTGACATCCATATTTGAAATTCTCCGTCGAAGAAGTCTTGGGCGTAGTGTGAACCCCGGCCAGTGAAGAACACCATCTCATATTGCTCCATTCCCTCCAAAACTCTTGATTGGTGCACCTCCTTCACTAAAGTCTAAACCAACCCTAAGTTAAGTAGTCATAATAGTAAACCGATTATAGTAATTAATATCACTTACAATTCAGAGTTACACATTGGTCTAACTTTTTTGCTAAGAATGCAAGTTTTTGCCAAGTGAAGTCATTATTGTTGTATATTGTCCATACAACCTACTGAATCTTTGTTGGTAAATAATGAAACCTATAGTAAGAAGTTATGGCCATGCATAATTCCGAATAGTAGGTGATACTAAATACCATCGTTGGCGTGGTTGCCTACGTAGGGGGCTTTTGAGTTTTGAGAATCTCTCTCTTTTTGGCATTTAAGGTATGCGAGCTTTATGTGGTCACTCTCTTCAATTGGACACCTATGGTTCGAGTGGTACTTATGGCAAGGTTCTTACTTATGAATGGACACCAAATAATCATACCACTCATCATTGGTCATTGTTTGGTCACCCAATCTAAACGGGGAATGATAGTCTATCATTCAATGGGAACTATGCACAATTTTCAATTGGTGGTTTCATGCAACTGCACATTATTATGTATTGTTTGAATATTGTGATGTTTATGCAAGGGTTTGAGGGGAGCACCAACACGAACCCCCATTTGAAGAATGTTATGTTTACAATTGAACCATTTTAATCATTTTAATACTAAGCAGTCAACATGGTGTTTTTATTTTTTTTATTTTTTTTGAGAATTTTTTTGGGGGGGCATTTAAGGTACTCATGTCTTATGTGGTTACTCTTTCTTATTGGTTGCTCATATTTTGAGTGGTATGTGGTCATGTTTGTAGTTGCGAATGGAGACCAAAAATGAATTGAACCATTTTAATCATTTTAATTTGTACTAGTCTATATCATGCACTCATTTTTGGGTGGTTCCTATATGGCAGTTAGTTTGTAGTTATGAATGGATACCAAATTGGACTATGTGGTCTCAATATGATAACCATTCTAAGCTGAAAAGTTAACACAAATGGAAGAGCCCTTGTGTTTGCTTGAAAAGAAAGAGGATTTTCACTTTTACCTCTTATAACTTTTGTATCTCAATTTCCAATGTAAAAGTTGGAATGACAATCTTTGTGATTCACGGTTCCTAAATGAATGAGACGATTGTTGATCTATCCAACGATTTAAAATGTATGTGAAGTTGGAAGAGCCCACAAGAGGATCACATATGTGATACCCAAATTTTCAACGGTGGAAACGTGGCAATGACTTTTGTGAATCAACACTATCTATATTTATTATAATAGTAATTTAACCTTAAGATTATGCTTGTTTCTTTGTGTTTGTGTATGGGTTAACTAACATAACCACAAATTCATCCCCAATTTTTTTGGCGCAAGACTCAAATTTTGGAGGGGACCATCCTTCTACTTTCACATTCTTCTTCTTCTTCTTCATTGTGTTGATTTTTAGGCACCAATTGTCATGAAAAGTTAAGAATCACATACTCAAATTTCCTAAAGGTTGCTTCCTAACTTAGTTGACTTACAACATTTAAAAGGTGCTTACATGAGGTCTATGATCCAATGGTGACCCCCATTTACCCTTTCACATTCGACCCCTTAAAGACCGAGGTGGACATGTTTGTCCCAATTGTTACCGTTATTCGATAATGCCAACATAGTCGTTTACGATGTTATCTTCTACTTTTGAACGCATGTGTTTTTGTACTTGAATATGTAACATCATGTGCCGAGTTGGTAGGAGTATGAAACATAAGTGTACTACAAACCACATGACAATGTTTCTTTTATATCATTCACCAACGGTCACTTTCTTGGGTGAGAGGGAATTGTTGCAATCAAGTAGGCCTCTCATTTATATGGCAAACAAAACGCCTTGAAATGATAGTGTGTAGGATGGATGCTATTTGATGATAATTTGACTAAAGATTTAGTTGCAAATACCCTAACTTATTATATTACGAGACATTTCAAATGAATACATCACAAACTTATAAAGAGTTGTATTTTTTACATGCATGGATAAGAAGCACGTTTGTATGCCACCATTTCTTCTTGCCGTGTTCTTATAACACTTTAGCCTACATCATAAGTCTACTTCCGATGGAGACGTTTGTGTAGAAGTTCCAACCTACCGAATGTTATGGTCTCGTACCCAACAAAATTCAACATCTCATCACTAAGAGCCATGCAACCTCAAGGTGTTCAAACTACAACCACCAAATATGGAACACTCCCACCCTTCAATCAAATTTAACATATGTAGGTGCTATTTGGTTCCTCTTCTCAATTGGACTCCTAGATAGATAGATAGATAGATAGAAACTCCGGTCCCTTTGAAGGGGCCGGCGTGAATAAAGTGTCCGTTCGTAATGTCAATGACCCGATGCCCACCGGACAAGGGGACATTGAGGCAATACTACTCTCCCCTTTCGAGGATGGGCACTATAGTGACACACTATACTAGTTTTGGACTCCTATATTTGATTGGTGCGTTGTTTGGTGAGGATCAAAGAGCAAACACTGTAAAGACTCCAGATGATTGTCCCTCACATGAGCGAACAAAGTCTGGTACCCCTATTTTATATGCCATAGATCATTTTGAAAAATATGATTTTTTTCCTACATATACATAACTATTGATAATATATTTTGTATATTTTTTTGAAAATTTTAGTCGTCTTCATTTTTGTAGTAATTTTTTTAGTTCAATTATGCGTTATTCTAGTTAGAAACGACATGTTTTATATTTTTAAATCATCAAATTTGGTTACCATTTTTTACTATGTAATAAATACTATGTATATCTACTCATGAAAAAAAAGTGATAAAAGTTTGACCCATTTTGGTGATGCAACTTAGAAAAAGTAGATTTCTTTTGTTCGCACATGGTGTTCAACTTCACAATGGAGTGCACCCCCCAAGCCTATGTATTTTGTTCATGAGTTCACAAACATGCACTTTCAATAAGCATAACTAAGTTAAGGGAGGTCTAGTTTATGCTCATGCTTCATCGTAGATTTGCTAACGCAACACAAGGTTTTTGTTGTGTATATATGATTGGTAGAAGTTGAGGAACACGAAAAATGGACCACCTTATGCCCATCTCAGGAACCAAAACCATATACATCACCCATTGAAATTCTAAAGGAGGTACAAAAACTTGGTTCCCCCTCACGTTCGCAACTTGTATTTTTATTGGGCTCTTAAACCACACATTGACCTTAGGATGCAAACATGGTAAAGTAGACCAAAAAAGTGCTCCGGTATACTAAAACCATCATTTTTTTGGTCAAAGGCCTAAAAGTAGTAGCAAAGCGTTGTTTAAATTGGATTTATTTTCATGATGACATTTGTTGTTGTGTTGAATATTCAAAATGAAGAAAGTCAAGTTGAGATCTTCAATACTCATCATTGAAAGTGATGCTCAAAAGCAAATGATTGAGTCCAGTTTTGGACGTAGATTTCATGACCTTAACTATTATAAAGTTGGAATATTCTTCCATATTCCTTGATTTCATTACCTATTTTGTGGAAAACCATTAATTTAATGTAAATTTTCCGTACTTCAAACAAATTTTAGGCAGTCAATTGTTCAATATTACCTACTTGCACACCACTTGTATCATCATTTTAAAACACGTAGGCTTTTCTTGGAAATTTTTTTGTCATCATAATTTGCTTGGCTTTGTAGATCACTATGTTTTTGAAATGCCTATGATTCTTTTCTTCACAGAATTCAAAGTTAATGTATAATTTTGAAACCCCTTCACTAAACACTAAGCATGAATTAGGAGATGTCCACTTTACCATGCTTGCACGCCCTAGTGAAACATAATCACGCATATTCCATATATAAAGTTATTGTCTTGCAATGTAGTGTGATTTTATTTCTATTTCTATTTTTTGGTGCAACAAAGTTGTTTTTGCAAAAGATGGAGAAATTTGACTGAGTTGATTCATTTGAATTGGGTTTTACTATGGAGCACTTGCATCTACGACACAAATCATGGAGGTCCCTCTAAGGTATGTGTGCCTAGAAGTAGCACCAACCTTAAGTAACACCTTAATACGATCCTTAAAGTGTCAACAAGTGATTGCGATAGTGCATTAAGTAAGTCAAAGAGGAAAACTCCTAATCATGTGCAATATTAATTATAAAGTAACATCACTTTGACCAATCCATAGTGGTAGTGTAAGAAAGATGTAAGAATGGTTTCAAATTTACACCAACTTCAACCAATCATAGTGGCTACTCTAGAATCCATCGGCTTGATGAGGCAGGGGAAGAAGTGTTCCACAAAAGATGAACAATATCCTCATTTAATAGAAGAGCCTCACACGCTTAAATGTTGATTTTGAGGTGTGAGTTTTCACCTAACAATCAAACATTAGTGGACCCCTAATGAAACACCAAAAAACCCAATGTTCTAGTGCACTTTGACATTTTACAAAAAGAATGTCATCATAACACTTGTCCTTTGGTGTCCGTTCTTAATTACATAAACCACTCAAATATGCACTTCCTATTAAGAAGAGAAACCGCATGCAACCCACATACCTTATTATCATCAAACGTGGAACTTTTTTTTGCCTTCTAGTAACTTAAATGCATACCGAAGGGTTGAAGTGTGAGAAACGGTATATGAAGTTAGCACGACCCAAATACTTGTCACAAACTCCAAGCATAGTGGAGAGGACAATGTGCCTAGTTTAGGGTCGGCTTACATTAGAGTCATAGTCCAAGAAACTTGAGTTCAATACACTATGAATGGACCTTACTTTTGGACCTTACTTTTGTCTTAAAGTGGGAGGATTATTTCCCTTCACTAAAGCCGGCAAGTTTTGATTGGAAAATAGTGCCATGAGTGACGCCACTTCACTTTGAAAATTTTATGCTTTCCAACTTGGACCCTAATGCAAACTAAATGGGTTAGGACCCATCGATACTCTTGACCATTGAAATTGCCTCGTTTTGGTATTTCTCTAGTCTTGGACCCTAGCGTAAACCCACCCTTATTGGGGTATCTCGCATCTTTTAGAGACATGCGAAAACTTGAAGACCGAGGTAAGCATTGTGTGTGTATGTGTGCAAGAGACTTGGTTTCCATTTTTGTCTTTGTCGAGTTCTCATGTGACCAAAGGCTTGTCGGCTTAGGTGACTTTCTCGGGTCCCTAGCAAATAAAAGCTAAGCTAATGTGGGTTCTAGAGACCGGGTTTCGGAAGCTCCATTGGTTACGACCCGGTCCAATGTACCAAAGTCCGACCATCCGGAGATTCTAGTATCACTTAAGTCTTAGCCCTACACTTGGGAGCCCTTCATTCTTGGCCACATGTGTCTAAGTGATTCATTATTTTATTTTTATTTTATTTTGTTTTGCCACGAGGGAAGAGACCTAGGGTTGGTCTTTGAAAGGGGTCAAAGTTGGGCAGCAAGTTGGAACTGGTCACATATGTGTTGTGATTTTGTGGTGTTGGTAACTCATTCTTCAAGTGAAGTCCAAATGTAAGCAAGCGTTGATATGAAGTTATCTCTAAAATGACCCAAAGTTTGGCCCACTTCGTATGGTGAATGTACCAAGTCTATAGTCTTGTCCTTCACCTTTTAATTTATTGACAATGGTGAAGAATTTCATATAAAATTTGTATGTGTCTAAAATAACAATTTTTATAAATGATTTTTTAAAACATTGATTCATCTTTATCATTTATTATCCATGCATCTTGACCATGTATCTTGAAAATATTCAAAAAGTGCTTCACATCACTGCTTTTGAAAAAAACATTATTTAAAGTCATATTACATGCCATGAACATACAATATACTCATTGGAAAATGTTAAATGAACATGTTGGTCTATTATAAAACAAGCATTGTAATTATTAAATACAATAATACCTCAAATCAAACACTTCTTAGTCAATAAATAATAACAACATACAATGAGATCGCACTCAAGTATTTTAAATGTCTCACAAATGAACATTTGTAGAAACATGTGAAGTAATACAACATGGATTGAGTCACTCTTAAGATGCAATTTGAAACTATTATCAAATGCTATGTTCACATTCAAGCTAATGTTGAACTATGGCCTTGTGAAACAATGAAGATTGGTTGAACTTCAATGGAGATCCTTCTTAAAAAATCATGTGAGACAAGACAAAAAAATATTCATTTAAACATACTATAATAAAAAGCATAGAATGAGGTTGTGGTTGTAAAAAATATAAAAATATAAAAATTGAAGTTCAAAGTGTTCTTACAACTCCAAAGACAATGTACTCTATGCCGCGGTAGGCATCAAAAATTGTCCCCAAATTGTAGCAGCATTATTGCTTAGCATTCGAATACAATTTTGAGACAACAAAAAGAGATAAGCGTTCGCAACAATAAGATGAGAAAATAGAGAGGTATAAAAGACACATCACAAAAAAGACTTACACACATTGCTAGAAGCCCAAAACATCTATAAATGTGAAGATGTTCCAAATTTTGAACAAGAGGTAGGGAATTATGAAATAAGAGGATTTGTGGAGACAATAGTAAAGAATGTGTTATTTTGATGACCACCTATTAAACAACAAAGAGATTTCAAAATCATTTTATGTTATTTTTATAAACATTGTATGTTTGATTCCATTTTGAGATTGGGAGAATTGAACCATTGTTGGTCGTAGAAAACTATGTAACAAATGTATAAGAATACCATGGGGAATTCAGTTAGCGTACCGTAGCACCATAGTTGGTTGTGCAAAAAGAATTCCCAAATTAAAAACCAAACAAATCGGAAATTATGAACCCAATCAAACGAATAAGTGAAAATTTATATTAGGAAAAAAATTTAATGGAAATTTAGGACTCTTCTAAGCTCCAACCACATCAACGCGTCATAAGAGGTTGCATGCTAATGTGTTGATGGCTTGGTGCCATGCTCACTCAAAGCGGCAAACTCTCTTTCTATATTCATCTCCCTCTCCTCCTTGCTGATAGGGATAAAAGAAAAACCAACCCGTCGTTGTTTTCGTGCCATTTCTAACACTCTTCTCACACATGTCAAAGTGCAAATACATACAAAAGACCTAACACATACACTCTGCAAAGACAAACAAGAGCCACACTGAGTAAGGTTAAGGTGGATACTTAAGTTTAAGGCCAAGAAGCCGCAACGAATGAATGAGAAAAAGCAACCTACTTCCAATAATACTTGACCTTACCAAAAAAACGAAATATAAATCATAGGACTGATGAAATTTCATAAATTATATTTTTAGTTGACGAACCTTATTTTTCAAAAAATAAATAAATATTCATTTTGAGGTGCACGAACTAGCTATGGTGCTACGGCGTGTGCTACGGTACACAAATTTGAGAAATTGATAGAAAATGGACGCATTTATATTGTAGTTCATATCTTAGATCCAAGGAACTTCCAAATGCAATTAAAACACCTATTTTAAGGAATTTGTTATATATGCAAAGCGGAATGAAAAATAGACTTCAAGAAGTTTGCTTTACAGTCTAACCTTGTTAATATGACACTCGTTTATACGCCACCCTTGATATTACGACACATTTTTGTGAGACCAAACTTTTTAGTTCAAAACTCCCCCTTTTATACGACTACAACACTCGATAATGCAACGTTTAGAATCTCCATTTTGTCATATTAAAGAGGTATTTAATGCTAAATTCCTTTCCTCTATGTTGTGTACATCTAAATGCATCCGTTTTCACTTGGGAACTACTTGGGAACTTCACCTATCATTGGGAACTTAATGATAATTAGGTTTACTAGTGTAGAATGGACATGGTTAGGATTAGAATGGCTTGCAACGCCAAAGATTTTTGGACTCCTATTTCAAGAGTTCTTGAGAATATTTGTATTTGTTTGGAGTTGTAAGTTATTATTTCATACCATCTATATTGCTTAAACTCATTGTATATATGTTTAAGCTCATATTACTTATGTTTTTGTATGCCCTCAATAATACGACAACTTTATGCCATTTGTCATATTAATGAGAAGACGCCACCTTGATAATATGACTTTTTGTGTGTTTCCCAAACGTGTCATACTAAATAGGGAAAACAGTGTTGGTTGATCTAAGAAACAATTGAGATAATCTTTGAGGTGGAATCAAAGTATAACGAGCACAAAACCCTAAGGGGGCTCCTCATGCAATTTGAAGTTAACTTGATAGAATGCACACAACAAATACTATAGCGTACATTACTTTACCTCTTGAAATTTGGGACCCTTATTACCGACATTTGTGCCCCCATAATTAGCAGATTTTCCATGACAACATTTAAGTATTGGAAAGATATATGTGGTGTATGTCGACAATGATTTGTTATGCGAATGTGGAGACCCCCAAATGCCTAAGGTAGACATGCCTAATTCGGTTGCTTATCTAAATTGATAACTTAGATAGATAGATAGAAACTCTAGACCTCTTTCAAGGTTGGTGTGAATAAAATGTTTGTTCATAATGTTAATGACCCAGTGCTCACCGGACAAAGCGTCATGAGAACAAAACTACTCTCCCCTGTCAAGAATAGACACTTAAGTGACCAATAACTCGTGAAAGTAACATTAAACACTTATATTTGAGTGGTATGTGGTTTGTGTGACTACAATAACAAATGCTAAAAAGACTCGTGTTGGAAAGAAATTGGACTATGTGAGTCATAACTATTCTAGGTTCAATGATCAACATAATGGGGTTTTGGGGGGTGGGAAGGGGGGGGGGGGTACATGCCCATTTAAAAGAGCACAAGAGTCTTTGCTTCAATATTGAATTAGAGCTCTAAAAATTCTGAAGAAAGCGGCTGCAACCTTGCCTTCCATTTGCTAACCATCTTGTAGGAATTGAATGTTTCATATCCTCGGAGAAATGGGTTAGTTGAAAAAAGTAACCATTTAAGATCCATCTAGCTCACAATCCAAATCCATATAATAATCGACCACAACGTGTATTACGGACCAACAATGAAATTAATCATAAAACCTACAAGGCGCATGTTTTTTACTACCTTGGAAATGATTGGAAGGGGCCATCTCTAAGTAAAGATCCAAGAGTAAAGTTGGCGTTTTGAGATGGAAGGATACATCAATGCATCAATCCTTCTGTCTCTCAGGGAAGAAACTAGATTACCTCCACCACAAGGATTTCTCTCAAATACAAATCTAGATTACACTTGAAGCAACCATTGAACACCACCACAACGCAAGATCATTGCCGCTTACCACACCTCGAACTGTAGATTAGCCATTGAAATTGGTCGATGGTCAACTATCCCTATCTCTAGAGACACCAGACTATGCCAATGATCGGGGAGAACCGGCAGTGAGTTACAAATGAACCGGTTGAGTTTGAGAAATAACCAGTTGAAGTTGAAGATTGCAGGAGAATTACCGATCATTTAAGAGGAATCTATATATAGAATACACCCCGATTTAATAAAGGAAAACCAGAGAATGTCAACATGTAACCGGTTGGACTTGCAAACACTAGGATCTTAACCGATTATGCCCAAAAATCTCCCCGATCATTGAACTATGCCACTTTTGCTCCTATCATGCAGTTGAAAATGAGGCACACTTCATGTTGGAATGTCCCATGTATAAACCCACTAGAGTTAAGTTTCCATCATTGTCTGAGGATGTAGTCCCAGGAAGCCTCGAGTCTTTCTTTCAAATTGACCACCAAGGTGACATTAGCCTCTATCTCACGGAGGCTACCGCACGCCGCCACTCTAGAAAACCAATTGGTTTGAAACCACCCTGATGTACTTTCAGTCCAGAGCCCTACATTGGGTGCCCATACCCATGCCCATGCCCATGGGTTTTGGGTGGGCATGGGTGCAATATTATTGTTCATGGGTGGGCATGGCTGCGATATTATTGTTCATGGGTGGGCATGGGTTTGATATTATAATGGGTGGGCATGGGTGGGCATGGGTGGGCACATGTCATGCTATGGGTGGGCATGGGTGGGTATAGGTCACCGCTGATGGGCATGGTCTAGGTATGGGTGCAATTAAAAAGGAAAATGTTGGGCTCTGTTTCAATCCCATTCACCTTTTCAACTTCCGACTTCATTCCATTTCATTTCACTGCCTAAATGCCGGGGTTGTAGCCCCGAAATCACCCGTTTTTTGTTAATATATATAAATAGTTTGTTTGTTACTTCGAGGCAGCTGCGATAGGTTAAAGTTATGCAGTATAGTGGGCATGGAATATGTCTATAAATAGAGCAAGTGCCTATTTACATCCACAGTTCCTCCAGATTCGACGTTTAAAGTGGCAATTTTGTTGCTGCTGGCAAGGTGCCATGAATCATGACACGAAGTTGGCAGGCTTAAAATTAGACTGGGTCCAGTAATACAGTATTTGGTGTTTAAGGGCCACTTCACACACGAGACCAATGTGTATGTTTGACAAATTTCATGTGACGTTCAACCTCAAATCCAAAGTGTCACGTGACGTTTTCAAAAACAAAAATGAATGTCAATTGACATCTACATTTTATTCCAAAATGTCACCTCAATTTTTGGCTTACACAATATTTTAGAAAACTAATATTTTGAATAATAAAAAACAAACTTGATTTGTAACAGAAAAAAAACTATCAATCGAGTGTAAGTATCCTTTAGTCTCGCATGTTTCTCCAAATGTTGAAGATGGTAGCCCAATTCATTGCATCCACTTCAAGCCCACAAAGAGAAACCTGCATAAGAGCATCAAGGGTCTTCAAGTTCAACCTATTGCGCAAGTGGCTTTTGATTGCATTTTGTTTGGAAAATCCTCTCTCACAAATAGCTATACTTGATGGAATGAGTATAATTTTTTGCCAAAGTTGCATAAGTTTAGGCCAATTTGTGTGCCATTCCAAATTGCTACCACATATGCGCCAAGCCTCAAATATCGTTTTGTTCTCACACTCATGTCGAAGTGTTTCTGTAAATTCCAAGAGTTCTCCCTTACACATGTCACTCTCTTCTTCAGTGTATTGAAACATTTGCCTCGCCATGTTCCTAGTTAGTCTCGCTCTCCGATCACTGTCTTAGCTCCCGGTTACAAAGGAAATTGCAAGAGCAAAATTGAACTTAAGTATGTGAGTGAGTGTAGGAAGTTCTCCTACTGTTATGGGTTATGTTTTCCGAATACTTGAGCTGCACTTTATAGTACTCAAGTAATACGTGTCATTTCAATTTCTAGTGTGTCAATTGACGTGTGGTTTTCTTCTTCACAAGTCACAGTACGTGTCAATTTCTAGATTGTGCGTGTCAATTGACGTGCATTTTTATTTTTTTTGTGCAAGTTTTTGCGTGTCAAAAGAGAAAAACTTGCAAAAACTTTGTCAAACATATACACTGCACGAGATTGAGAGCCCGTGACCATTACACTTCAAGCACTCTCATTGGTGGAAAAGGTGGAGCCCGTCCAAGTTCGCTTCACACTACCCTTGAGGGACCAACGGAGTATGTAAGTGAATGCAAGATGGGATGTAAAGTCTACGTGGTTTCGTACATGGCATCGAATGGATCATGTTTCGTGGTCACTTGGACTATTTTCAAAAACCACGTCTTTGGAGGTAGGCTTAACACAAAACCAGGAGACCATGGCACTCTAGACACTCAGAACCGTTGATTTATTCTATTTTATCATGTGCGAGGACCCGCATGAATAGAAATTCATTGGCATAGCATTTGGTTGAGGGCCCGGGCACCTATGACTTCACACTACACACTTGAGGGTCCGTGACCACAGTACATGAGTTCGGAGGTGTGTTGGGACGGCCTTTGGACACTTTCTTTTGGGCTCTCACAATTTCATGGTCACGGCTCTTGGCTCGTGTGTGAAGTGGCCCTAAGACACCTGATTCATGGCCCAAAACAATGTCAAGTTGGGAGGACCATGTACATTTCAATAGGAGTCAATTGAAGTGAGTTGCTCAAAATTTTGGCATTCGGTCTCTAAATTTAAAAGAAAAAGAAAAAGAAAAAGTTGCTCAACAAAATATACCTGTAGGTTGCTAGCTGCTCGAAGTGAAAGTGCGAGTCTGTGAAGAAGAGGCGGAGTCTCGATTGAGTTGAGATTTGTACCATCTCGAAGTACTACTCTGAATACAATATCTAGTGTCATATGGTATTTCATGTCACTATGGTAACTTTTCGGATGACACTTTTTATGAATAAGTTGACAAAGATTGTCATGGATGATGCATGAGTTCATCCATTGACCAAAACCCTACCTTCTCTTGTCAACAACTTGTGATGAAATGTTGTCATAGATGATTGAGATTTGGATTAAAAACCACTTGGTAAGTGACGATAATTGCAACACTGTAAATCTAGAATCCCCCCAAAAAAATTACAAGCAATGACAAATAACGTTGGGTTAACATTGAGTGTTGGTGACAATATACCACTTTTTACAATTACTATTGAGCAAGACAATTAGAACTGGCGACACACACTAAATATCATACTTAGTGTGCTTTCATGCTTAGGTCTTAACATAGCAGAGCTATAGGATGGCTGTTGGTATGAGAAAGTTGTTCAGTAGAAGATAAGTGCAAGTGATGCAATGACAAGTTGAGCGCAAGTAAGACATTTGCAAACTTAGATGCACTACACAATGTTTTGACGTTGTCACCATTCAAACGAAACGAGGGACATGTATGTTTTGGAGTGGGGCATCACGTTTCAATCATGATAACCCCAATAATCTGGCCTTTCCTACTTATAGTATCACTAAGGAATTTTTCTGACGAACACTAGGATTGTGCTTATGACATTGTCAAAACATGTTGAGAGTTCGGGCTGAGGAAAAGCTCATCTTGATTTCTTCGAGCCAACCCAAAGGTTTGGCGCCAAAATTATGCCACCTAGGATGCCATATGGGATGAATGATTGTTCAAGCCCAACCCTTGGGCTAGATTTGATGAAACTGAGAGATCCTATGAGGCCAAATTTTTAGAGTCCGTGTTGGCTCTTAATCCAGCCCCATGCATATAGTGGCCCTTAGTATAGTTTTTGCATAGATACCCTTGACATGCTCAAGGTACAAGCAACGCCACCAAGGCAATATGTGTTGTAGTCAACGGATGCCAAAAACCTTCAAAATTGGTGCTCAATCACCTTGCTTGTAGTGAATTATAAACTATTTGCTAAAACACTACAAGTAAGGGTTCAACCAATGCTTAGTGATGTCATTAGGCATGAACATACAACATTCCTTCCTATAAGGTTTAGCTTGGACAACATTGTGTTGACCCAAGAAACTCTTCACTAGGCTAAGGTTTCTAGACAACACGTAGCAACCCTGAAACTATATTTTCCAAAGGCCTATAATAAAGTTTCACATGCAAATTCTATGCCACGCAATGAAGAGCATGGGCATTCAAAAACGATTCATTGGTCATGTCACATTGCTCTTTGGCAACGCATGCGATGTAGTCAAACTCAACGGTAGCCTAGGATAAAACTTCAAAACTGAGAGAGGGGTTTGGCATAGTTTTCCACTTGCCCCTTATTTTATTTATGGATGGACAGCTCCTTACGCACACATCGTCAAGAAAGCCATGACAAAGGGTAGATTAGTGGAATTATCCTCCCAGGGGACAACAAAATATTTCCCAATATGGAGATGACTCTTCATTCATTGATAGAAGGGACAAACAATATGTTGGTGAGTTGGTAAGACTTAGAAGATTTTAGCAAGGCATATGGTTGGAAATTATTCGGAGAAAACTATGCACATATTAATTTGACAAATACACACACAAACATGTGTGGCTTGCGGGCTAAGACTAGAAGTGAACAAAGGAGGAAACTTGTCTAAGCTTCGTGGCACCCATTTGGATTATTCCTTCAATGTTATAGATATAGATCAATTTCCCAACACCAATGTTTCTAAAAATCTTGATTACTTGAGCACTATGAAACTCACCTTGGCAGTCAAAGTGATCATCTGCAATCATGTACCACTGTCCACCACATGGTTTTTCATCATTGTGTGGGGAGGATCAAATAAGATTCTTAGGAAAATTAGAGGTATAATTTGCAATTACCTTTGGTCTAGCGAGGAGCAACTCACACGCTTGAGGGTTAGTGGAGGGAATGTTGCACGAGAGACAAATATAGGGGACTTGGGTTAGTGGATCCAATGTCCACCAAAACCAACCTCCTATGAAAATAATTTGTTAAGGCCATGGAATATGGTGAGTCCACCCTCCATCTCAAGCTAAGGCATAGGTTGGCCAAGTGCAACCCTTGTAGACGAAGAAATTAGGGGGCTAGTCTTCACCGATTTACCATCAAGCAACATCATGGGTTTTCCGGTTACAAAGTTTGGGGACATACTTGTGTATTAAGCATGGTCACTATAGTGTCCATCCTCGAAAGGGGAGAGTAGTATTTGTCCCAATGTCCCCTTGTCATGTGGGCATCGGGTCATTGGCATTACGAACGGACACTTTATTCACGCCGGCCCCTTGCTTGAAAGGGTTGGAGTTTCTATCTATCTGTAATAAGCATGAAAAACTATGGTGAAAGGCACATACCAACTTCCCCCTTGCATGCTTATGAAACTTCTTCATTCAAGCATTTGTGGTGTGTTGGGCTTGAGCTCTTTGGTCATGGCTCCTCCTATGCTAGAGCTCGTGAACTTTGCCGCAAAGGTATCCAATGTGTTGATGTGTTGATGCAATAGAATAGTGAAAACCGGAATCTCCTCACATGGGTTGAGTTGCATGTTGAGTGATTGGTGATTGGTGATTGGTGATTGGATTACGCTTGCAATCCAAGTTTTAGATCAATGGCACCACCTACTTGATGATGACCTGAAAATCATGCTCCCCGGTCAATGGGTTGGACTCTACAAAGACTTCGAGGCAAACCCGGCTTTTGTTATGCAATGTTCAACTACTTACACTACATCTTGTATGCATCACTATCGTTTCTCCATGTCTCTCCTCCCTAAATGCTTCACTATGGGCACCCCCTCTTGATGTCTTAGTGAATGGGGGAATCCTACCCGAGACAAGGTTGGATTCTTCCATAAGATTGAAATTATGCACACTACTAGAGGGCAAAAGAAACATGAAATCTCCTTCTTCTATGGCAAGACAACCACTCCTAGTTGGAGATGGGTGAAGGGGTGGTATTTTCTTGACTATACACGAAGTTCAATAGAGACTTGGTCATCAACCGGACTCGAGGAGCCACTCGGGCAATGGACAAATGACAAGGCTATCTCCTGGGGAACTAAAACTTCTATTGGTGACAAGTTTGGAATCCACTCTAAGTTAGTTGGGCAAGGAAGCAACCTTAGTATGGTCCATTTGGCACAAGGCAATTGTGGTCAATGCCAAATGGCAATGTACATAGGTAGCTTGGCATTCATGTTGATCTTTGGGTGGTCCGGGGATTGCCCTTGGTTGGTGGTTTTGGTGGGTTGTCCTTGGTGGTACCAAATTCTCGTTGCTTCCTTACGTGGCGGTGTTATGTGTCCAAAAGGCTCCGCCTTGAAGCAAGCATGTTTTCCTTGTTCTTAATTTATTTATGGTGTTGGCTTATTGGCCTTTGTCTCTATGTCTTTCCAAAAAGTAAAAGAAAAACACGCGTAGGTATCTACACACGAAATCACCTCCGTTTGAATAAAACAATAAGAAATAAATAAATAAGGTGAAGGCATCCCTAATGAAAGTGGAGTTGATTGTCATGGTGCCAAAGGCTAGAGCTTCATGGTGTTTGCATACACTCATTCATTGGGAAGGTGAAAATGTATTCCATATCATACAATATCCCCTTGGCTGTACCCATGTATATGTACAACTGCCACTCATTTGCCTCACTTAAATGCAACATATTAGTAACTACTACCCCCCCCCCCCATCATTCCAACCACTACACCATTCAAAAGTCAAGCATGCACTTCATAAAATTCACCTTTTGTCATATCCAAATCCCACAACAACACTATAATGCAAAGAAACTCGAATACCAAGTGCTAGTTGATACACTAGAAGATGTTGGGTGGTACGTCACCCGGTTCACTATCCTTATGGCGGGCATCTAAGGTGGCATGTGCACAAATGTTGTCACCAAATTATTCAAAGAATGCTAGATCCTCCTATGCCTACTCATGCATGCAACAAATCCACTTGAATTGCCATCAAATACCTCACCATATGCATGACGACTCGAAACCCACCAACTCCCCATACTACCCACCTAAATGCAACACCAAAAAGTTGCCCACCTAAGCACCACAACCCAATTGATACATGTGCATAATTAATAGTTGACTATAGTAAACCAAGGCCTAGTTGAAAATCACCACATGCCAAATTGTGTGGTAGGATCCACCAATGGCATATGCACATATGTTTATATTATATTATAAAAGAATAAGCATATTTTATTATTTATCAATTGATTATATGCATTTAAGGGGAGTGGATGGATCCAAGCTAGTTTCTTTCAACATATAAGGCTCTACATAGACAAAGCTAGAGGAAAAGTTATACTTGGTCAAATAGATGAAAGGTGTCCCTTCTAGAGTCCATATGTTTCATATACAAAAGGTGGAAAAGTTCGCCTCGGAGCACATATAATCAAGTGACAATGAGAATGCATGGGCAAATACTAAGTTATATTATCCTTTTGAAGTGAAGGCATGATGGTAGAGGTGTCTATCATCATGTCATAATAGCGACATGTCACAATGGTCTCACCACCACCCAAAGTATCACCCATCTTCACAAATCATCTCATCTATGTATTACAAGTATAGAAAGACGACACTGATCTAGGGTTGGTATGAATGAAGAAAGCTTCGTCCTTGATCATAGCCAAAAGCTCACATGTGAACTTTAAGTGGGTTGTATTATAGATAAATTGGCATTTTGATACATATGATACATTTAATATGAATAACAAAATCAAACACTCACTCGTATTGTCAAAAGAAACACATGGCTAAAATTATGTTCATCAGGTTGTTTTATTCCTAGAACCAAAAATGAACACAAATACTATAGCCTTATCAAAAATTTAGTATCAATAATACAATGACATTGATTTTGCAGCGTGGTGGATTCATTGTACTCACATTGATAAATACATAACATTATTCGGCTACACATGTTACTTCCATTTCTAATCCAAGAATCCCTTGATAACTATTGTAGCCCTACTAATTCTCTTGTGTACCAATTGACGATAAAAACAAGTCCCCTAATTTCAAAGTTGTCATGAATATTATGAGAAGCTTGTGAACACGCCTCGTGTGATCCGGGAATAAATGGAGTGAAATCCAAGACCCACGTAAATCCTTCGAGCGACGACGCATATCGGTCCTCGACTCCACCGAGGGGATTAGGGTTACGACAAAAACTTGCCCCTCCCCTCTTAAGCTTGCGGTTCCTTGGGATCCAAATGATTGTCACACAACTTTACACAATGACAACTAGGAGGGGTGAGCGCGTACTTGGTATTTGGTCCTTAATATATGCCATTGATTTTAATACTAGTAAAGAGCGGCACCATAAACTTGTTCCCCTTGAGAATGGAATGGAATATCGACCCCGTGGGCCCTTGCTCGTGATATTCCCAAGTCCCACAATGATTCGAGGGCCTCTTTTGGTTGGCACTCCCCTATTCTCGGAACCCGCCCCGGAATTCAAGCGGAGGCAATCATGAGGTCACTTTAGAGCACCCGCAAAGTAGCGAGATTCCCCCTCCATCCCGCACACACTAACTAAATTAGTTAGGTATCTAGCGTAGGCACACCTATTTCCATTAACCTAAGCGATTTTGCATAAGTGTAGTCTGAGTGCGATATTGGGGTGATTTTTCACAGGTTTGGAAATTGATATCACAACGTTTAACCAAAAAAAATAAAAAAATCTCATAACTTATTTCCAAGTTTTGAAATTACTGTAAATTTTTCAAAGGCAAGTTTTTTTCTTTTTTCTTTTTTCCCCGAGTCCCAACCCATATTCATAGTATATGTCAACTTATTTTCGATATTCAGGATAAGTGCCATGACCTTACCTACCTACAATATTTGGGAGACGAAAACTTGAGTACAATTAGTGCCCTTCTCAAGGAACCCAAATCCATGTCCTTCTAACTTTACTTTTTTCATCACGTCAAATGTGATAGCCACATGTGTGGAATTTTGCGACTTTAATGGACTATCTATTCATATTTGGGGGGTTGTCGGAAATGGGTCTGCCTACTCTAATTGCTTAGGGCTCTAGGGTTGGGCAATACACCGTTTATGATATTCAATGTCACATGCGTAATAACGTCACTTACCCTATTTTGAGGGATACGCTAGGTCACATCGATGATTACCAACTTCACCATAAGTGTCAAACTCATGACACTTATGTTAAAGTGTGCTTACTAATATTTTGACATGAGCATATTGAACAGTGTTACAAGGTGCATGCCTATGTTACAATGGTGTCTACAAGTTGACTGAAGTGCACACAAACGACAGTTGCCATTAGTACGTTGGAGAATATCTTTCCCTTGCATACTAAAACGCAAGACTATCATCTAACGTATCCCAACGTGCTACTCTGAACGTCATAATGTAGATATTTTTTCCACTTACAGAAGTTACCTAATTAAGTTGATGAATGGAATCATATCAGCAAATAATAGACGTGACACTTTGAGACCTCTAGGCATCTAGTTTAGGCCCTTTGCAAATAGTGTGCGTGCCACTAAATATATATCATACACATGTACTTGTGGGAGGCCAAGACTCGGGAGGTTTTGGAGACCTAACTTGCACTCCCAATTGGCCCCACCGTGACGTTAGATTCTTTGAACCCCCGGGTCTCGCCGAATAGGGACACGGGACGCCGGACCCATAGATTCTCGGTGGCACTAAGATTCTTAGAATTGGGCGTTATTATAATGCGAGTTCCTTTTGTATAAAATAGGTCAATTATATTTAGGCATGTGACAAATTAGAAATTGTGGTCCCGTTGGGGCTGTCATTCGTGTCACAAATAAGAACAATATCTGCTTCGAATTGTGGGACTAATATTGTATGAATGTTCCCTACTTCCATTCGGGCCACTCATCTTGCTATCGACGACACTTAGCTCTTGACTTTGTTGACATTCTGCTAAGGTCGTGGTAAATGTGTCTTAAGTCGGTTAGTAGTTTTGTTGTTGTTGTTGTTGGCCATGATTCTCAACTTGAATTTCATAGATAGGATTTTTCTTGGAATTGTGATTATAAAATGAGGTTTAGGTACAAGTTATGTAATTTTTGATTTCGGACTGAGATGACCCTAAACTACCGGGTGATAGTGGAGAGCAATGAATGGGGAGTGTCGGCAGTTAGTTACAAGCTAGCCGGTTGATTTTGAGAATTTCCGAATGAAATAGAAGTGTTTAGGAAGGGGTTCCAGAAGGAAAATTAAGGTTTCCGGAATCGGGGCGATTAGGAAATGAAAATGCCGGCATTTAGGCAAGTTGCCCCGGAGTATCCACGGCAAATTACCGGTTGAAAGGCATTTTTCACGGCAGGTAGCCGATCAAACATATATATTTTTAGGGGAAAAAACTAATACTATGCATAGTTGGAGTTACCGCTCACATGGAAGCTTCAAACTCCCTCTTCTTGTGAGCCAAACAACATGTAAACGTGATTTTTTAGCCTTTAAACTTCGGTGCACTATGGAATGGGGGGATTAGAATTTCAGGGAGTTGTGGGGCATGATAACTAAGAATCATGCTTTGCAAGCACGGTACCCCAACCTCCTCATTCTTGCAAAGTTACCTCATGTGCAATGTGTTTCTACAATGACGTGTGAGTGTGCTTTTAGTGTGCAAAATTTGATCAAGAATAAATTAGAAATAGGTTGGGCAGTAAGAATCTCAAGGCAAAGCTACGAATTGCCTTGGAAGAGGGGGTAGATGGCATTATTAGTGACATTGTTCTACTATGGAAGAATAATAGTTTACACCGTTTTTTGTATGCTAATCCCTCTTCTTATTTGAATTATCCTAATACACCGAGTGTGAGTGATGTGTCTTGTTTGTTTGGGGCAGTTGATACCAACGGCAATGGTACGTAGATTTCGTGACTTTCAATACTAACCAACCTCTGGAAATACTTGGACCCTCTGTGGATCTTGTATTTTATGAAGGCTACATCCTTGGCCCTAAGATGGTAGGGGCTTTGCTAGGTTAAACTCTTGCTAAGAATACTATTTAGACCCCCCAAAAAATAAAAATAAAAATGAATGCCAACATTCTTTAACCCTTACCAATCGGATTATCCGACGTTGGTTACTTATTTATTTATTTATTTTATGAGCTCCCATGTCATTATTATGTTTTTTGAAAAGTTAAAAGTATCAGAAGTATAAAATGCCATGGTAATCTCCTCTCTCCTCCCAATCATGTTGACTATTGAGCCTTGAATGATTCACAAATTTTGAACACATAGTCCAATACATTTCAAGTACGTGTCTCTTTAATGTTCATTCTTAAATCCACACCCCACCACACACAACTCAAATGAAGGTGTTTGATTACGATAAATAACCATTCTATGCACATTTACCTTCAATGAATTTCACTATTTCACCATTTTCCAATGAACATACAATTTCTCTTTTACATTTCCTTTTACTTGTTTAAGTCAAATGGACATCCATTCATTGAAGAGTCCAAATACACCACATTGGCACCCGTTTAGATTCTCAAGTTGCATTTTGGAGGGACCTCAATAGAAAGACATATGGCAAACTATAAATTACAATTCATTGAGTGAGTGGCAACATCATCGTCAAACTACAATGAACAAGAATCCACAACCACCTTAGCAACGCCCACGAGCTTCCCACCAAGCCAATTGTCGAGTTTCGTCATTGAACTTACTATGGAGGAATCAACATAAAAAATAGAAACTAATAAATACATTTTATATATATATATATATATATATATATATATACACACCCATTTCTCGTAAAATATATAACATGTATTTAATGTGAGATGATTAGCAAATCCAAATTGTGCATGTAGTCATTTGACTTATAGATTTATTGAAATGAAGATTCTTGTGCTCAGTAAGTGATCATATAGGTTCCTCAATTATGTTAACTATTAACTCTGAAATGGTTACCATATTCTAAGCACATAGTCCAATTTCTTCAATACACGTATCTTCTTTTTATGTATGCTCTTAGATCCACACCTAACCACGTACCACTCAAATGGAGGTGTAAAAATTATTCCTATGTTGGATTTAGGCACATCCAATTTTAGGACATGAATCAACTCGTGATCACACTCTTTCATTTTGGGCCTAGTTTAGGGATTCAAGTGGCTCAGGCGCCACAACAAGTGCACCATGTGACCACAGCCAACCTGACATTGTTTTGGTTTTTACTTTAAAATTGTCGTATTTATTTTTACATCTATGTTCCAAAAGCATTTTTTTCCAATTTTTTTTCTTTTCAATACGAAGATTTTCTTTTGGAATCATTTGGTTTTTTAAGTGAAAAAGCTTGTTGCCATAGAAAATACAAAATGCAACTAGAGGGACCTCAAGGACCATGGTGCACCCATTCACACACAATGGAGAATACTAAACTCAAAGACACCACGACATGACCGACCTAGTAGCACTAACAATGATGAAAACAAAATCAGAAAAATTGGAATCACGTATGAATGATGTACGGTAACCTACTTGAGCTTTTTTTCTTCTTAGGGACTATTGAGTCTATTCCCAAAAGGAGGCTATTGTGATACATATCATATTTTGCTAAAAAGGAAGGTAAGTTTGTGGTTCTCTTTAGGCCCGAGTGCCAAAAGTCCCAACTATATGGCAACGTGGCATGCCAAAGTCCTGAAAAGCGTGCGCATGTTGTCTTTGGAGTGACGGTAGAATCAACCTTTGCCAAAAGTTACACATATAATATATGTTAAACTTGGGTCCACTTCTTTAAAAAAAATTGACATAGAAAATTGAAGCCATTTGATTCATGAGAAAAGTGCCAATGTTGTTAATTGATACTCATATTTGGCTTTCTCTACTTAACACTACTCATTTGGTTATGAATGCACCCCTTGCTTAGTTAACCCCTCAATAAAAAAATCATTAAGTTTGAGCAAAAATCTTGGCACGGTGGGACCTGACTTCATTGTAGTAAAATGGTGCAACCATGTGTTGGGTATGACGTGCAGTTTGGCAACCCGTATGGGTATGCATTGCGACCTCATGACGCCGATGAATACTTGTTGCTACCGTGCAAATGCCTATTATAAATTCTTTGTGATGAATAATACTCAGCCCCACTATAAATGAAATAGGGACCTGCCGGAATAAAAGGGGCACAATGCCACAAGGATTTCCGAATCTACAATGCACAACCCCAATGTTGAGTGATGCTATGCATGTTCCACAACATAATTAGAAGAATAAGCATTTTCACTATAATGATAACGAGACATTGCAATTGGTTCTTTGCCAAGATTCTCAATATCCAAATCTATATCCGTAATAGATTCGAATATCCAAAATCTACCTCATATTAACAAAGAACCAATCTAAAAAACCCACGATCCTTGTAGTGTTTCATTCATACTAGAGCATGACATTTTCTACACGGTAGTTGATTTAATTATACATGCAATAATGCAATGACAAATACCACACAAAGTATACCTACTTGATTTCTTCAATAATTTTCAGTAGTGATCCAAGCATTGAACATTTCAAAATTCAACAAATGGGAGTACAAAGCCTGCTAATTATGAACGAAGCTTTCAAAATTAAACATCGTTATGTGAAACCTCACTTACTAGCAGATATATATTAGCCGTTAACTAGGGTTATCACTATATTCAGTAATTGGAGATTTTTTCATGATTTTGAGACTACTTAAGGACATGGTTTTCAAATATAGAACAAAGAAAATACAAATATATATTCAATGTGACTTAATTAAGCAATTCATGTGGGCAACATTAACCAATTTGACAAAAATACATGTCATTACAATAAGAAATTAGATTGGATATATTAAATCATTTGCATGTAATTTGAGACATTTGAAAGTCTCCAATTTATGAATATAATGATGGTTGAGTTATGAGTTCCTTAAAGTACGTATACACAAAACCACCACTATGTACCACATAGATAGATAGATAGAAACTCCGGTCCCTTAAAGGGGGCCGGCGTGAATGAAGTGTCCGTTCGTATTGTCAACATGTACCACATACATATGTTTGTTGCCTCCAAATGTATGCATGTGGTACATAGTGGTGGTTTAATGTTCAGTGATGGTCTTAGGTGCACATGCCTTAGCCCCCTAAACATATCAAAACATTACTCTCAATTACTTGTGAAAAGATCAATTATGAGTTCTTTTTAACTTATACAATTATCCTACATGTAATTATTGGAATTGTCTATTACCTCAAAAAGCTCATACATAGAATTTCATGAATGGTTAATTCTCTATACCTCATGAAGTGGTCACATTTCAAGTAACATTCCTAGGGAGGGCACTCGCGAAAATTTATTAAACCATGTGAGAAAGAATGTAGGGTATTTTTTATTCATTTGTGATAAAATTTATACAATTCTTCGATATAATGAAACACCTCTTCAATTACAAAGTTGTGTGTATAAAAAAATAAGGGTACCATATAACGCATCAATTTATCTAATTCTTTCAATCTAAAATAGGGTTGGAAATAGTAGGTAGAGAAAAAAATATTGAGGCAGAGGTATATAATGCATTTTATGGTGGTCAATGGATGAAAAACTATCCATTTTCAATCCAAAGTCCCGAATGAAAAATTTGGATGACGAGGGTTTTGGTGTTCTTTGCTTTGTGCGTTGTATCTTTGATTTTTGCCTAGGGTTGCTTGCGCCAATGCAGCGCTACTTGTGAGGCTTGATTTGGTGTTGAAGTTCTTGACGTGCATTTTGTGGTTGTGTGCGGTTTTCGGAGTTCTAGTAGTAGAATCTTGTCTTCACTCGTTTTATTTTGGAGCTTCTCTCAAGTTTACTTGCTTCAAGTTTGTTTGATTTGAACATTGTTTGATGTATGTTTTGGAACAATAGGAGGTCCTAATAATGCTTCAAGTTTTTATGTTTTGGTACATTGTTTGATGTCTTCAATCTAGACATGGTTTATTGAATTTTTACTACAAACTTTCAAGAGCCCTATGAGTTGTCATTCATGGGGTCAAATATAAAAATTATAAAGAACATAGGGTTCTAGAAACTAGTTCAGTTGCGACTTTATAAATACAAATAGGGTCATCTAAAATGACAAAATTTAGATTTATATGTACTGATAGGGTGTAAAGAATTCCAATTTCTTAGATAAATAGCCCCATGATAAATACCCTTCCGTCGCAGATGGGTTATTAAATACATGTATGAGTGCCCTCCCCGGGGTAACATTATGACAACTTGATGCTTCCAAAACATGTTATGCCTGCCATTGTTAAATAATCTATGATATTTGTAATTTGTCCCATTAGAAGAATGAGATTTGAGATTTTTTTATGGCTTTTCAAAAAAGAATTATGAGAGGACTACAAGTAGTTTTCATTATCATATGCGATCCTTTAATGGTCCCCTCACCACTTCTCTTTTGTGGTGATTCTCAAAAAATCCTTGGAAACATTTTAGTTTTAAATACATCTTAGGAAATGCTTAGTCCTTGAGCCTTTAAGGCTTAACCCTTTCCAGGTTTCCATAATATCACTCTCCATGATTCTTGTTGTAAAGGCCCCATACGCTTTTAAGGCATGCACGCCTTAATCTAACACTAGTCTTATGCATGCGCATGTATTTGAGTGGTATATGACAAGACTTGTAATTAAAAACGGATACCAATAAGAAATGTATTATGATGACATTGGACTATGTGCACGAAAAAAACTAATTGTTTTAAAAATAATAGTCATGGGGTCTATGTGATTGGTTAAAACGAAAGAAAAATATTCACATTAATCTCTTATCACTTTTACATCTCACATCTTATTTTGACACTTGAAATGGAAATATTCATGATTCGTAATTAGGTACTAATCCGAGAAGACAATTCGTGATCACATCCAATGGCTAGGAGTGTTTGTGGAGTTGGAAGTATCCATTATAGGCACTATTTTTTATTTTATTTTTTAAAAAAGAAAAAACACTTCCATAAACTTTTGCACTTTCATGCAACTAAATAGTTTAGCATAATTTCAAATCGTTTCCATTTGCAAAACTACAATGAGCCCATTGATTTTATTTTTTGAAATGGTGATTTCGTATGCAACCCAAAAGATTTTGCGAAGTCATTTCAATAAATGAGCCTTTACTATCCACGAGGGGGGTCCATTTATGTCAAATTGTTAGGTGAGAGTTGCCACAATCTTGACCTTATTGTGTGTGAGAATCTTCTATGAGTGAAAGTGTTGTTCCCTTTTATGGAACACTTCTCACACCGCCCTCATTGAGCGAATAGATCCTAGATTAGCCATGGTGATTGTCCAAAGTTGGTACTCTTCTTAAAGTGTTCTTACATTCTTCTTACAACTGATACTATGGTCATAATGATGTTATTTTGTATTTAATGTCTCATATAATTAGTCATTTTTAACAACATCTTACTTAATGGCAACATTGCACTCACTTGTTCATGGTTTAAAGATGAGAAATTAATGTTGCCAAAAGGCCGGTGTTACTTCTAGGTCATGCTACCTTTTGCAATATATGGATTGCAACATGATTTTCATACCTGCAAAAGTTAGTTTTGATGTCATGGATGTTGGCCCTGTTATGGGTATTTCCAACTTCACACACAATGTTGATTGTTGGATCAAATTATTCTCTCATCTAGTTTGCAATTGTGAACCAAGTATACTATCAATTCAAGTTTTAGAATTGGAGTTGAGATGCAAAAGTGGTAGGGGTCAAAGTGAAGAAACTTGCTCGCTTTAAGCAATCCCATAGGATCTCCCAACTTTGTTAAGTATGGAACCTACATCTTGAGCAGATGGTCCAATATCATCATGACATGCCTTGTTCATGTCCATTGACATTAGCCACTATCTAACATAGACTACCGCCCTCCACCATTCTAGAGAATTAACTGGTTTGAATCCATCCTGATGTACTTTCAATCCCATTAGCCTTTTCCACTTCCGGGACTTTAAAATCAATTCCATTTCATTCCAAACGAAAAGCGTTGCCATGCACACTACAATAGAGGTGCCCACCTCAGAAGTGTAACCACATAAAATCCACAAACCTATTTGGTTCATTTTCTACCAATTAGCTTCACACAACGAAACTTGTGTGAAATCTATGAATTGAATACATAGGTCCTCTTGATTGTGTCGAGACTATTGAGTGTTGAGTAGTTGTTAAAATTTGAGGTCATACTCCAATCTCTTTTAGACATATGTTTTCATGGTGTTTGTTCTTTGATCCTAACCTAACCACACACCAATCAATGAGTTGTCTCCTTACAAAAAGTAGCCATATTACACCCGCACACCTCAGATGCTACTGATGCAATCCTTTGTATGTTGTAGCTAATCGGCACACAAGCAGATGATAAGCCAAGCATAAGGCTTCCGCTCAAGTCTCATTAAAAAAGAAGAACAATGATAGAAAAGATGAGCACTATGTACAAGTGAGGAAAGGTAGAAATCATACTACATCAAGTTCAAGTACCTAGTTGAAATCTACTGCTCGTCATTGTTTTGCATTGAATTTCAGTCAAATGGCAACCATGTGCTCAATGTTCGTATAGAGTACCTGTTTCACTGATTTCAGTACTGTCTGCAGTGTGCCTCACCAAGATGATCTGTCCAATCCTACATATCGCACTTGCATTACACATGCACAAATGCAACTATCTAAAATTTTAAATATGCTGTTGCATGAATCATTCAAGTACCAGCTCCAGCTGCAAGTAGAATACTCACATAAAGACATCAAGACAGCTCTGCCCCCCCCCCCCCCCTACCCAAAAAGTATTTAGAGGCAACATTTCTATAGAGATGTCACATCATCAGAAAGATGACATCATGTATAAGCCACCCCTCCTAAGTAAGAATCTATCTTCACTGCCTCCCTCCCATCCTTCCTGATAATTAATTTCTCTCTCTCCCATACTTCTTATCTTATGCATGCCTTGGATCTTCTGTTTCTCATGTACAATGTGTTCATTTGAGCTATGGTAAGTACAAGATTATGTTTATGTGTTCTATGAAAAAAGCAGAGGTATGGAAGAAGCAATGAAATAACCAAGGGAAAAATAAACGACAAGCAACAGCTATGTGACACATGAAATACTTTATTGACAACCTTGACTGTCAATCCTACCTCCAATTCTCCCAGCCTTATGCCTAGCTTCCATAACCCCCATTGTCCTTGTTCGCCTCGTTTGCTTCTATTTGATTTGTAAATAGATCCACAATTTTACAGTATGGTCCTTGCAAATGTGAGTCTTTCAACTCATCCTATATCTCATCAAGTACAAGACTTTATTTTTGGTTAGTAAGCCTACTCACTAACTCCCACAGGTTTGAAATGGTCTGCTATCCCAAACCTTTGGTCATGAAAATGTCTGAATATGCTATAGTCTTCAATAACACCAAGGTCAGCCAGGACAAGAAAGCCTTACAACCAATTCAATAGTCCACATAGTTATTCTGACCTTCAAGTACCCCACAGTAAAGGGAACCTTCCCTGCTTTTCTGGTGGGAAGTTGCAACAATCATAGTGCTCAATCACAAGGAGCATTGAATTGGATTGCAAGAATGATGTATTCATTGCTCAGAAATCATATTAATTCCCAATGAAGTATCCGCACCCAACTAAGCCTCCCATTCATGTCTGACTCAAATTGGATTTGCAGATGACAAGAACTTCACAGAGACACTAGGAAGATGATCATTGGATCTAAATACATTGATAGCATGTGCTATCTGCGCTTGTATTCCTGTCTACTCTCAGAGCCACTTCTCTGCAAAATTTTGAGGATTCACAACTCCAGCAACTATCTGTGGAGGGAAAAGCTACCATTTTCTGAATACAATTTGTACAAGCACCAACCCCGAGTTCTTTCTTTACTGATTTCTGCAATCTACACAACCAACCGCAGAAGGTATCCCCAAGCATTGATGTAAATACCTTCCCAACGTTAGAAAAGAGTTCTCTTCAGAATCTTGTATGACCTAAATCCAGTATTCGATTTTCTTCACAACAAGAAGCCTCCCCATTTGACTCTCCTGTCTGTTGGGCGCAGTGAAGCTCCCTCGTGATGTCCAATACTGTGACATGATCATGTGGAATGCCAAGAGAAATGTAGCAACAAGTAAACTTCTGCCACGTAGATAATGGAGCAGCAGTGTTAAGCACAGCAATATCTATAAGTTGCTTAATGACGTGATTGGTTTTCTTGCGTGGTAATATTACCTCACATTCTGCAGCTCGTCACCCCAACCAAAGCTTACAAAAGGCTTTCAAACAAAGACTGGGTCCCAAAGCTCTTCAATGCTCACTGTTGAGTGCTTGGAACTAGAAGTTTCCTTCTGCTTGACACTGGATAAGTCTATGAAAGTTATGCCTTCAAACTTGAAGAGATATCTCTTTCAGGCATTTTCCTTCCCTCAGGCTCAATCAAATACTTTTGATGGTGCAAGTAGGTCTCCAATCGAGAGACTACCGCTCTGGTATCTATATCACCTGAGGTCTTCAAATTTTGAATGTACTCACTGACAATAGTTTGCATCACCTTCATAAACGGTCTTGGATAAACTTGATACAGCCGATAGCCAGCAACTGCTAAGAAGGCTTCTAGAGCTGAAGCAGAGCCTCGATTTGCTGGGATATTATTCAGTAATCGGGCGCACCAAGCCCATCCTGCTGCTATGCCATGAGGATTAATTCCACCTGCTGCGTTTGTTTGCACAATTGCACCATAAAACCTCATATACGCACTCATGCGTGTGACATAATCATCTGTACTCTCCAACTTCCCATCTTGTTCTTTATACCCAAGCGCTTTGTAATAAGGAAGATCACTGCTTACATGTTGATCTTTTGGGAAAACATAGTACTTGGGGACAGTGTAGATACAAACTTCGTGAAGTTTTGCAAGTACCACATCCATCACATTGGGCACCTGAGTTGCCACATTGACAAAGACTTGGGCCAATGCAAAGGCAAAAGAAGGGAGCTTCAGCACTTGCGATTCACACTGCGAAAGTAGCTTCTCCCCAAGTTTCACAGTGAGAAATTGAGATGGGACGCGCGTGTCAGAGAGAAGTTGAAACAGGTCCATCGACTTTCTCTTCACTTGTTCATTTGTAGCAGCAATCTGTTGCAGGTGCTTGATAACTAACCTCTCAAGGGCCTTATAATCCTTCTGGTTCGCAGAATTCACTTGCAAACGTGCACATGCATCCTGAAACTCCCGCAGCTTCTGCAGTCGAGCCTCCTCTAACTTTGCTGCTGCTGGAGCCACTCGCAGCTTCCATTCTCCAGATGCTGTCGAAGTTGATTGCTGCTGAGAGTTTGCTAACTTGTCACTTGCATTCTTCTTCAGTAAATCTTCCTTGGCTTTTTGTTCTGCTTCTGCACGTTGCAACGCAGCTGCCTGAGCCTTCCTCTTGGCGTCTTCCGCTTCCGCCTTCTCCCTTTCAGCATCTGCTTTCTTTTTTGCTTCAGCCTCATATCTGGCTTTGATGAGCTTCTCCCTTTCTTCCAGAGCAGCAAGATTTTGCCGGCGAATTTCTTCCTCTTCTGCTTCTTTCCTAATCTGCCGCGCTTCGAATTGGGATCGTAGCTCGTGATCCCTTTGAAGGTCCGACAGCTGCTGATCGCGTTTCTCAGCTATGTAGCGCTGGTCTTGCTTGTCAGTGCGTCTCGCTAAATCGCGCTTTGCCTCCTTCTCCCGCTCCACACGTGCCAGCAATGCCGCCTCCCTTTGCGCTTCTTCTCTCAATGCATTATCAAGGTTCGCTTGCCGTTTGCGAAATTCCACCTGCACTCTGCTGCAGCGTTCTCGCTCAAGCTCCAGCAAGGCAGACTCGACGTATTCTGTGCGTGTAAGCAGCTGCTTGCTGGCCCAGACTTCCTCCTCCTTGACGACTGCCACGGTTCCAATTTTACCATTCAGCGTGCTGGTTTCTTTTTCATTGCCAATTCCATTAGAAACATTGGCAAGTGTAATAGCCTGCGAAGAATCCGCCTCGTCTTCGTCTTCATCGCTACTATTGGTCTCATCAGAATCACTGTCGAATGCTCGCATTCGAAAAGCAGCGCCACTCGTTCTGCCAAAATCCGCTGTGACCGAAAGCTCCCGCCATGATACCCCCCTTGCATTGGGAGGACAAGGATGGTTATCCAAAGATAGAGAAGGCGCCGCAGTAAACCGACTTGCAATCACATCCAACTCCTTCTGCAAATCTTCCAAGCTCCAATCCGGATTGGGATCCACATAATGTGCAGCTTCTGGTCCCAGCTTTAAGAAGGACGGGCTCCTTATTGTGAGTTTCAGAGGATCTCCGGGGCCATATTTCCCTTCTATTCCCCCTCGGCCAGTCTCTGAGGAATTAGGTGATGACCTATATGGTGAAAAGCCATTTTGCAATACCGAGGATGTCAACATCCTGACACTGGAATGCAAATCTTCCACCTAAACCAACCTAAACCCTAGGTCTAGGGTTTCGGGAGCCACAACAAACCCGACATAATAGAAACAATTGATGAAAGTCCATTGATGAAATTAAGCAATGATGCCGGGGACGCCAACATACTGATGAGACTTGCGATGATTAGCAGATCGCCAGAGCCGGCTTCTGGCAATGTTAGCTACAACACTCGAAACTACACTCAAAAAACAACCAAGGGCTCGGTATCCGCGAACTCGATACAGAAGAAAATTACTAGAACTTCAACTCCAGATTCGACCTTCAAGAGCCCAGGAGTCGACGACGCAATCGAAATCCTTGAAGCTGAAGAGAAGCACAGAGAAGTCATCACGTAAATTCGATGCCTCCCATCCTTTGGCCTTTGCTCCCACAGGCCCGTGGGCGTCATTGACGAAGGGTTTAGGGTTTATGTCCCATTCCGAGCCCCGCCATTCGAATAATTCTTAGGTCACTGAACGGACATATATGCAGTAAATGTTTCGTCTAAAATAAAGGTAGAGTATTGCAGAAGTAAGTGAATGAAATGAAATTAAATTAAAAAAAAAATTAAAGTCCAGGAAGCCAAAAGGGCTAATGGGACTGAAAGTACATTAAGATGGTTTCAAACCAACTAATTCTCTAGAGTGACAGAGTGCAGCAGCATCCGTGAGATAGACGCTAATGTTAACTTGATGGTTAGTTGGAAAAAAAGAAAAAGACTTGAGACTCCTAAGAACTATGTTCTCAAATAGTGATGTAATGGATGATATCATACTTTCTGTTGCTTGCACCCGTCATGGTTAAAATTGGTTGATTTTATATCTGGCTTTAAATCAATGAAGGGATTGTATAGCAAAGGATGATAATGAAAAATGATCTTTATATACACTTAATAATGAGACTTCAATATATTTAGAATAAGACTTAAGGTTTTTAGAAGTATTTCTTATATGCTATGTATGGATGTAGAGCTCGTGGAAAGTAATACACAATTTTTATGTTTTGTTTGTGTCTCCTAGTTGGGTGGTGAGCCTTTAGATCAATAGAAGATTGCTTATTCATATAATAAGTTTGCGGTGAGATAATTGTGGTTGTCATTTTTTTAACATGCTTCAATAAAAATACGTTGAAAATTGGTATCCAAACGTTTGAGTTTTGTGGAGTTTAGTTGTGTTGCATTGTGCTCATTGTTTTGGTGGTGTTGTAATTTTATCTATTGCTATGGTTTCATTTGGTAGGAAAGCGATCCAATAGATAGGGTCCCCAACCTTGATCATAGAAGACATATGGTGACTCGAGTAGTTTTTGATGCAATCCCTCAAGTTGTCATCGTGGCTATGGAGGAACATACCTATAGTGTGAGAAGGTTGGCTTTGCAAATAGGTTATCTTTTTACACGTAAGGCTCACCGTTATGGCATTTATATTAAAAATTCTTAGAATGTCCCTTTTAAGGATATTAACAAGAAGGAGATTGAGAATTGGACGAGGTCCTAGAGGTTATTATGTATGGAAGGGTAAAGCAATGGGCAACTAGGTGGAAACTCAATTACAAAGAACAATCAAACCATTGAAAAAAGAGAGTTTGCACTACATTCGTCATGAGTCGGGACATGTTGTTTAAGATTCTCTACAACCATATAACGGTGTTGTCAATGGAGGAAGAGAAACCAATCATGTTGAAATGGCCAAGAGGTGGTTTGTTTCTCTACCTCCATCACCAATGCCGTTAAATGCTTTTGATGTTTGCTAGGTGGTTGTAAAACAATAATTTTGACTCTTATAATTAGATTCTTACTAAAAGTAGAATAGAGGCACCCAAAATTGATCACTTAAGAGATTTTGTGCCAAATATGGAGAAGTATAAGGCGGTGCACATTTTCCCATATAGGAAGATAGAAACCACTTGCAAAATTTCCAGTAATTTTATTCCTTAGACTGAAATTACTACGAATTTTTGAAGCCAAAAGTTGGCCCAAATAATTTACCAATGTTTATAGTTTGTCATAACTGCTTGTTTCTCCTCACTTTAGCACTCATAACCAAGACATGTGTCATGACACTGTTGGTTCCGGCCTCATTGAAATTCAGTCCCAGCTTGATCAAAATTCCACTACCCTATAGATTGCCGATGGGGTCTTGATCGGGAATAGGTGCCTCTACTATAAATGGTGAAGTGGGAACCGGTATACTTACACACAAACTTCAAAAGCTAGGCACAGATACCCACAAGTGTAAAACCATAACTTACTACATGATTCACACATGAGAGGGGAGCTAGATTCTTGTCTAGTCCGGAGTGTGAAAGGTCAAGATTCCTTCTCAATTCGTTTCCTTAAACCCTTAAACCCTAAACCCTAACTCTCTGTCTGTGTTGCGTGTGTCTCTCTCCCCTGTTTCGTGACATTCGCATTCGAACCTCGGTTATGGCGAACGCTGTGGACTCCCTCGTGCTAGCCCTCCACGACGTGGAGGCGGTCAAATTCGGCAACTTCAAGCTGAAATCCGGCATTTACTCACCAATCTACATCGACCTACGAGTGATAGTCTCCTACCCCGCGCTTCTACAGCAAGTCGCAGAATCCGTATGGGCTTCGGTATCCAGCGAACCTCATGATGTGATTTGCGGAGTTCCGTACACAGCTCTACCGATCGCTACTGCAATTTCCTTAAAACACGATGTGGCCATGGTGATGAGGCGCAAGGAGGTGAAGGATTACGGCACGAAGAAGGCGATCGAGGGAGCATTCAAGGCAGGGCAGACGTGTTTGGTCATCGAGGATTTGGTGACAAGTGGAGCTTCGGTACTGGAGACTGTGGGACCGTTGACTGACGTGGGGTTGAAGGTCACCGATGTGGTTGTGTTGATTGACAGGGAACAAGGGGGCCCTCAGACACTTGCGAAGCATGGGTTGAAGCTGCATGCGGCGTTGAAGTTAACACAGATTGTGGAGGTGCTTGTGAGGCATGGCAAGGTTACTGAGGAGGTGGCTGCTGCTGTGAAGAAGTTTTTGGCGGAGAATCAGACCAGTGTTAGTGTTCCCATTGCTCCCGTAGCGGAATCCCAAGCAGCGGTGAGAACTAGGTTGGCGTATGGGGAAAGGGCGGGGCTGTCCCCTAACCCTACTGGGAAGAAGCTGTTTGAGTTGATGCAGAGGAAGAAAAGCAATTTGTCTGTTGCTGCTGATGTGGCCACTGCGCAGGAACTTCTTGCCCTTGCCGAGCTTGTAAGTTCACAGACATTGTCTTTCGCTAACCTTAAAACCCCTTATCCCTAAGTCGTTGGTGGAGGTTTAGATACACAGCAACAATGCAATTAGATTCTGGAGGTGCTTTGTGTGTTGTTCAGGTTCTTTTTGAGCTATGCGGGGTGATTGGAAGGTGGTGTTAGCATGGCTTGTATAGAACGTTTCTCCTTTCGCTACCCTTAAACCCCTTGTCAGTATGTCGTTGGTCGAGGGTTTAGACATCCAACAATGCAATTGGATTTTGGAGGAATTCGGGGTGCTGTTGAGTACTTTTTTTTTTGGGCTGAATGGGGTGATATCCTGACTTGTATACAATGTTATGTTCTTGCGAATCTTAGGCGTTTACCTTTCGTTACTCCTAAACCCTAATCAGTATGTCGTTGGTGGAGGTTTAGACACAGCAAACAATGCAACTAGATTCTTGAGGGGTTCTGGTCGTTGGCTGAGTTACTTTTTGGAGCTATGTGCGGTGATTGGGATGTTGTGATAGCATGAGTTGTAGACAATGTATATGTTCCTGTGAATTCTAGGCATCATCTTTCGCTGCCCTTGAACCTTGATGAGTATGTTAGTTGGTGGAGGGCTTAGACACGCAACAATAATGCAATTAGACTCAGAGGGGACTTTTGGGTGTTGTTGAGTTATTTGCTTGAGCCATGTGGGGTGATTCGAAGCTGGTGATACCATGACTTGTATGCGATGTTTGTTGTTGCTGTGTATATTAAACCCCTTACCAGTATTTGTTGGTGGTGGAGGGTTTAGACACACAGTAACAATGTAATTAGATTCAGGGAATTTGGGTGTTTTTGAGTTGTACAATGTTTATGTATTTGATGTATACAATGTTTATGTTCCTGCGATTCTTAGACTTTTCCTTTTTTACCCTCAAACCCCTAATCATATGTCGTTTGTGGAGGGTTTAGACACGTAGCAACATTGCCATCTTCTTTTGAGCTAAGTTGGGTGATTGGAAGGTTGTGATAGCACGACTTGTATACCATGATTATGCTCCATTGAATTTTAGGCATTACCTTTCACTGCCCTTAAAATCCCTATTAGTATGTTGTTGCCAAGCAGCAACAATGCAATTAGATTCAGGAAGGATTCTGGGTGTTGTTGAGTTATTTAATTGAGCTAAGTGGAGTGATTGGAAGCTGGTATGGCAAGACTTCTATATGATGTTTCTGGTCTGTGCTACCCTTGAACCCCATAAGTAAGTTGTTGTGGGTAGTTTATTTAGATATACAGCAACAATAAAATGGGTTCCATTAGGAATTTCAGGTGCCGCTTAGTTATCTTAAGTGGGGTATTGGAAGGTTATGGACATCAAGACTTCCATACAATGTTTCTGGAATTATATTTGGAGATTCTTCAGCTCTTGGGTAAATCTTTTTCAAGTAAGCGACTAAGCATACATGTTCGCTGACATGCAGGTAGGACCAGAGATCTGTGTGTTGAAAACACATGTTGACATTTTTCCTGATTTTACTCCAGAGTTTGGAGCCAAGCTTCGTGAGGTGAGTGCTATTCAATGTTTTTGACTCTTTCTTTTTCAGGTGTCTTCTGCTAATGTGTACCTCTTGGTTACTATGTTATGCTTCGAAGCTTACTCTCTTTGTTTTTCAGAGCCTTACGTTACATTCCTCTCCAGTTTCAGATGTAGTGGAATTTTCAGTGTTTTTTAGATAGGGAATAGTGAAAGGTTAGGAGCCGTTCTGTAATATTATTGGGTCATTGTTAATACTGTTGAGGCAAAGCCCGGAAGTCAGAATCTTCTAAATCGAACCCAAAATTGCAAAAATCTTGGGACGGTTGCTAATAAATTATGAGACTGAAATATAGTGCTTGGAAGCCATTTCAAATGACATTTTGTGTGCAAGATTGCAGATTGCAGATAGACATGACTTTCTAATTTTTGAGGACCGCAAGTTTGCGGACATTGGAAATACTGTGACCATGCAGTATGAAGGGTGAGTTTGAATCCAGCTTACACTAAATTTTTTCCCCCTTAACTACTAATTTATGACGTTCTATAATCCATGTCAGTTTTTATAATTGATTTATCTTCTTATTATATTTTTGGGATGTGTTTGTGCTAAGCAGAGGATTATTCAAGATTGTGGAGTGGGCAGATATTACCAATGCCCATGTTGTTCCTGGACCAGGGATAGTTGATGGCTTGAAACTGAAGGTGTGTATCTTAACCCTCAAGTCTTTTTTAACCTGTAACCCAGCATTTCTAACAGGAGAGGGACCACCAAAGAAACCAACAACAGGTTTATTACTGATGGGGTTTAATCAGGATGCTTTTAAAGTAGATCATCTTGCAATTTCAAAGAAACATAAACAGCTGACTTTTAATGAGAGTTATTTCTGGAAGATGGTTGTGTGCTGGGGGCATTGGTGCTTAAATTCTTGCTGTCCAATAAGACTTAAGACAATATTATAGGCCCTCATTCACATGCTTTTCTTTTCTTTTGTGGCTTTGACAGGGCCTTCCAAAAGGACGAGGGCTTCTCCTTCTTGCAGAGATGAGCTCTGCTGGAACTCTAGCCAAGGGTGAGTACACACAAGCGGCGGCCAAAATTGCAGCAGACCACCCAGACTTTGTTATTGGGTTCATCTCAACCAACCCAGCTGCATGGGTGGGAGGTCCAGGGAACCCCTCATTGATTCACATGACTCCTGGGGTGCAAATGGGCGGTGGCGGTGATGCTCTTGGCCAACAATACAACACACCAACTTCGGTATGTTCACAATCTTTTTGATACTTCACCCATGAGTGTCATTCCCATGTAATTAAGGTATGTGGGTGTTATTTGGTTACTTTTCTTAATTGGACCCCTATTTTTGACTGGTGTGTGGTTAGGTGAGGATAAAAGAACAAACACCATAAAGACACATGTATAAAAGAGATTGGACCACATTTTCAAATTTTAGTGACTATTCCACACTCAATAGTGAACATGATTTGTATTCAGTTAAGGAATCAACAAACCTGCACTTCCAATAACCATGACTAAATCAGGGGAGGTCTGATATTTGCTGTTGTTTCATTGTGGTTTTGCTAATGCTGTTGGGTAAATCTTATTGGTCGAAGTTGGAGAACTTGGAAAATAAACTGAATAATACCCACATACCGTAGTTTCAAATTCCATGGCACTATGGTCCAAAACACTATTTTGGCTCCATGGGTGAGGGTGTTCTCATAAAGGCTCAAATACTTAAAAAACTCCTCGTCCCCTCTTGAATATGAAGCTCTTAAAATGTGAGGTCTTTTGACCATGCCATTGGTGTGGTCAAACTTATTTATGATATCAAGTGTTTTGTTTGAAGAATAGACTGTAAAGGGGATGGGCCTTATGGTGTGAATGCGAAAAAAATAAGGAGGAAATGAACACTGCATAAATGGCCGCCCCCTCACTTGGAAGTACCCCAAGAATTTGTGAGGCCATGGATGTGGGGAGTTCTTCAGGGAGGGTAGCATTTGTAGGCATAACAAAGTGCTTGCCAGCCCTTTGCATGGAACTTGACCCACTAGAGCTCAAGTTGAGAGCTTGAAGAAAGGAGCCGTCTCATTGGCGGGGAGCCTCTTATCCATGCTTTTTCATATAAGTCCACTTTACATATGAGCTCTCAACTTGGGAGCTTTAACTTTTTACTGGGCTTACAAGACTTGGATGGATCTCGTTTGGAACCACTACAACAAGCTCTTAGTCAAAATTTTAAGCTACCTCCATGAGGTGGCTTACAAATGTCGAGAGGTTGAGCTCTCAAATTGTGGGCCTCAAGCCAATGGGCATCCAAGCATTCTTTTGACTTGTCATGAATGCTTCTTTTTTAGAATCATTCCCTCCTTGATATTTCAGTTTGAGCATGGCCACTCTACACTTGCTCACTCTTGAAAATTGATTAAGCTCTCAAAATTTTTGAGCTTTGGATGAGAAGTTTTGAAGTTTCAACACTCCCGGAAATTGCAAGTTTGAGCTCTCAACTTGAGCTTTAGTGTAAAGGGGGTCTAATTCCTGTGAGAGCATCACGGACTTCCCATGTTACTTAGGTGAGGTTCAAGAAAATTCATTCAAGGGTGTATGGTACATTTTTCATGATGGTTGTTTCATATTATTGTATCGAAGTCCTTACAAAAGCCAATTCTGCCAAATACAGGTGATTGGTGAGAGAGGCAGTGACATAATTATTGTTGGACGGGGAATTATCAAAGCAAAAGACCCAGCTGTTGCAGCACAAGAGTACCGACAAGCTGGTTGGGCAGCATATGAGCAGAGTATTACTGCATAAAATTCCAAAGTTGAGCTACTTCTTGTAGCATATCTGCATTAACTCCAGGTTTGAGTTCCATTGCTGCTTTTCTCAACTTGGAAATAATTATCCACAGTATGTTTTTCAATCCAATTCGATTCGTTATGTATCCACTTACTGAAAAAAGGGCTGAAAGTTTGTGAATTGGTTCTATGCCGAAAAAATGCATCATCATGTGAACCCTTATTATCCCTACACTATTTGGGGTAATTTTCTCTGGTATTGAGACCCTTGCCTTGCTGACATTGTGGAAGGCTAAGATTACAAAGGTTTAGTGAGGTATGGTTCTTGGAGCCCCCTCTAAATAAATTGCAGCAATATAATGCATTCACTTCCGCGATTTTCACGTTTCACCAACATTGGTGGAGGGTTCACCAACGTATTTTTGGAACCTAATTGACAGACAATGTTTCGGGAGATGTCTGAATTGGGTTATTTTTCCATGAAACGAATCACAGCCATGTCAGGAATGTTTTTGAGTACCTGGAATCTATTATATCCTCATCAGCTTTGACCCGATTGTATTTTGTTTTTATTTTTTATTTTTGGCGAACAGACCTAACAACCCTGGTGCAACAATTTGTTTACAAAAACTATCCTTTAATTTCTGATAGTGGGTTGGTGTCAATTCGAACAGTAAATATTGCCTATTGGGGTTTATTGTACATTCTCTTGAAATTTCGAAGTATTACAATTTAGTCTCAACCCCAATTTCTACCCTTCCCTGGGAGCAGTGTCTGGGGAGATTTTTGGGCATAATCGGTTGAGCTCCTAGTGTTTCGAAGTCCAACTGGTTACATGTTGACATCTTTCAGTTTTTCTTAATTAATTTGAGGTATATTCTTTAAATTCCTCTCAAATGATTAGTAATTTTCGTGACATCTTGAACCGGTTATTTTTCAAACTCAACCAGTTCATCTGTAACTAGCAGTTGGTTCACCCCATTCATTGTACCAGGCTGCACAGGGTCCACGTGGGCAAGGACAATGGGTTACTGGTGTCCACCTGGATGTCTCTCTGCCCCTTGATATTTTTAAGCAAATTTGTATTCTCAACATTTACAAAGTCCAAAGATGACCTTGCTGCGTGCAATAGCAATAAACATCTGCACCAACCCTGTCTTCTGGAGGTTATAACAGTTACGCTAGGCTCAGATTTTTGAGAGTGATATAATCTCAAATAATAACCCTTAATTCTTCATGTGATGACAAGGTCTGTATAGTTGTATGTAATTGTTACTTTGTGGGACTCGAAGTTCCATTACTTGATGTGGCTATCAATTTATTCGTTTTTAAGTTAATATTTCCTCAATATCAGAATCTGGGAACTGTTATTGCAAAGCTACACCAAAATTGTATATTGTGTCACTTACTATTTGAAATTACGCAATGCTATATCTATATACTGTATATCTCACATTTTGCCAGCAAATGTCAAATTGGTTGGTTGGACACTATAGAATATAAACAGGTCTACCTGGTCAAAAAAAAATCTTCAATATTAAAATTTTAATACAAGGTGACTTTAAATAGTAAGTGGCAGCTAAATATCACATTTAGTGTAGACAACTACCATGGAATGTGAAGATTGTGCTTATAGCTTGATGTACAGGTTTCTACTTAACTATACAGAGCTTACAAATGTCTATGCACAAATTCATTTACAACTACAAATGAGTTAGAATAATATAATTATAAAGTTCTATTTATATTTCTAACCAAAGCATCCATTTTCATTTGTGGTTCCACCAATATAACCGAGTCCAATATAGATGTTTAACTTTAAAATAAGAATAAAAAATTGTTCGGATTTTACTTTGGAGATATCCTCAATACAACCTATATATAACTTTCAAATAGGGGTAGTAGCATCATTGTGTTGGTGACCCTAATCATCATGAAAATTATAATTTGGCACAACTAGAAGTGAACCATCTAATCCCAATCAGGACCCCATTGGGAATCTATAGGGTACCAAAATCTTGATATTTTTGTAAATTCTATTTGTGGTTGGTTAATATAAAATTTCATGTTTCATGGTTTGGGCGTTTGTGCATAGTAGGACATGATTGCCAACTGTCATGTTAATTAGAGCATGAGTTAGTGAGAATGTCAAAGTTTTCAAGATGAATCAAAAGCGCATAGTTCCAAAAAATAAGGGTTCTAGGTCATAATTTAGACCCCGAGAAGGTATTTAATTTCACTTCTACGAAAGTTTTGAACATATGTTTACAATTTGAATGCATCTCCAAATGAGTGTCTAGAACTTAAAACTCTTTTAGGTTGAGCTCCAAAATTCCAAATACTTGTGGGTGCTACAAACAGGAAGAAAGATTGCATGTGATTTCTAGGGTTGAAGAAGAAAGTCCACAATATGATGACAATGAAAGAAGTTTTTGATGTCGATCAACAACAATGCACACCCTTCCTGCCAACTTGTACACCAACAATTCTTGGTGTCTAAGTCTCCAACTTTGGTTATGGTATCACTTCGGAATCGATGGTGTCATGATTTCTATCTTCTTACACTAGGAAAATTTTCACCACCTTATACTTCTCTTGATCTAAAGTATAATCTCAAAAGTGATTGGTTATTTAACGTAATGTATTTCTTATGACCACATAGTACCGTTGGTTGAGATTGTGAACACTCTTCGTCCTATGCACACAAACAAAAGTGTATTGAAAATCTTGTATCTTTTCGTTGATTTGTTTCTCTTCTCGGTGTGCGTGATATGTTCATCATTCCATATTTTTTAGTCATCTCTTAGACAAGAAGTATAGGGCTTGCCTATGCAAGTGACACGTGGCAATAACTATTGACGTATTACCTACATGTATGCATTTGCATACGCGTCCACCTATATACCATAATGGCAATGGCCAATCTAAACAACTACCTAGAAAGAGATGTAATGATGTTAGTAAGACATAAATTGTGCTTCAAAGGTGCTAAAATCAACTAAACTACATGTCTGGTTTGACTTAGCATTGACGTTGACATGCCACACTAATTAGAGCGACATTCGCGACTTATCATGTCGTAGCAAGTGTTTCATGCCATCTTCTTTTGTTGCTTATTGATCTTCGTAAGATCACTTATGTGAATTGATGATGAATAGTGTAGACCACAATAAGAATATAGATGTAGAAGTAGTGCACATGATATAAGTGCAATTAGGTCACCTTCGCGAATCAGTTGCCTCTTTGCCCATGTAAAGTATCTTGGTTCGAAATCATATTAAATAGAAAAATTGATTAATTTTCCCTACCAATCCATAGGGCAACCACGGTGAAAACACATTTCTTGACTTAAAAAATTGTGATAACACGTATTCTCAATAGTGTGAAATGCCGATAATTTAGGTGTGGGGTAACCCTAATTAACCCCCAAATCTTGTCAATTCATTATTCATATGCACAAGTGCCATCGGCCGGTACGACATCGGTCAAACGTACCTCGATATGATTGAATTCCAAGATGGTGTGTGTTTACCGAATTCGAAAGCAAAAGTTCAACGTTTCAAACCGAATTTCAACCTCCTTATTCCTCCTCGCCGTCCACATGAGATGTTTTTGATATTCAAGCACGTACATTAAGTTAGCAATTCAACTCCAAGCTTCAAAGTACTTACTTCCGACATCCTTTGTATACCGATCCGCACAAAAAGAGGGGTCGAGCCAAAAATATTCTAAAAGAAATAGACATGTACTACAAAAATATGGAAATGGTCAACCTTACGTTTGTCTTAACACCGTAAACAACTGACGTATTTTTTAAAACGTAGCACATGTTGTCATATTGGCTACTAGCTCAATGCATGGTACACTAGTACTATGGTGGACATCACAATTCTTTATTTGACCCAAGACATCCCTCGAGTCACATTCGTCGTTGTTCCAATTAGATGACTCTATCCATTGAAATCCAACCAATGGGGGAGAACTTGAAAACAACCGGCCAAGATTCCAAAAATCCAAAAGCTACATATGTGGTTTCTTGCAATAGACAATCCATTGTGCCTTAATAAACACAAGGAATATTTTCTAGCCTATCCTTCTAATACGGTTTTGGATACCCCCCTCCCTTTTAAAGGTTGGCTTGTAACTACTTGGTCAACTCTCCCGGTACACCTGCTTATAATGAAATGAAAGTGATTCTAAAGTCCAAGAAGTCAAAAGGCTTATGAAACTAGAAGCATATCAAGATGATATCAAAATGGTTGATTCCTTAGAGTAATGGAGTGTAGTGACGTCAGCAAGACAATAGGCTAAGAATTTGATTAGGAAACATCATCAAGAATGTATGGACCCAATAAGTAATCAAAGTCCCAGGTGCACCTATTGGGGAGTTTTAAATACCTCCTGATCCGCTGCAATTGGACCTCCTTAATGTTGATGTCATGTTGACAATTGCATCAAGACCGTAATTTTTATTCGTTTCCCGTAATATGATGGGGTGATCACTATTTGCCGTTGAAACACGCGTCATCCATGTAGAACATACGATAAAAATTCTCGCGTGCATTTAAGGTTGCGCTTATTCATCCAAATTTGGATGAATCTTTTGATTCCGGGCGGTTTTAAGTAAGCGAGATATCGATTTGGCACAACACATTTGCGTGGACTTTCACAGTAAAACACCTACTATTTTTGGGCTATGGTACAAATGTAATAAAGTGCATACGAAGTTGGTTGTTGACCAAAGGCAACATCCTTATAGTTTCACACTCAAAATATTGTCTTTTATTTCAAGTTGCCGGCTTCGCATTCTTGATGCCCGTAGAAAAGCGAAACATAACTTGGTCCTCCCTTTGTTCCAATCTACTTGATGTATGGAACGGTTGTACTTGTTGTGAATAAAATAACTAGCCCAATGTCCAAGTGTTGGCCACCGATTGGCCGCAAGGGAATACGAGACAATGTAGCCTACAATGTACACGGGCGTGTGGAAAATGTGGTCCCCAATGGATGTATGCAAAACGTCATTTGTATAGAATTTGACGCAAACGGTATATACAATAGTGGATACGGAATACGGAGCTTGCCCACACACCTTAAAATTAGCCAACATTAAATGTTGTCAACCCTTAAATCCATAAGTTTATTGTTGATGAACTAATTAAGGTACACGACCCTATTGTGGGCACTTCCAACTCCTTGATTGTTTTAGGAGGTAGTTGACATGCAAAAGTTATAAAGGGTCAAAGTGACTAGTATGTTCTCTGTAGTTGATCATATAGGCCTTTCCAATTATGCTAATTCTAGAACCTAGACCGGTGTCCTAGATTTTGAACACACAATTCAATCTCATCACAAACACATGTTGATGAAGTGTTTGTGCTCAATGTGAATTGCGTGTGTGAGGTGTGTGTGTGTGTGGGGGGGGGGGGTGGACTCCTCAATGTAGAGAATTTAAATCATATGAGATTGAAATAATGTTAATATCTCCTATGGACATTCACCATATTCATTCCTTTCTAAAAAAAATTTGTTATTATTATTTTTGGTATGGATTTTATCTCATTACTTGCATTTCTTCCATTTGAAAGAAGAAGAAGAAGACATGGAATGTAAGAGGCCTTCAAAGATTAGGTGAAAGTTTGAACTGGAATGTCTCATTGCTTTTTCTTTAAAGAAATATAGGAAAATATTTGACAAAATGTAGAATTTGCATAAGGTTTAACATGTACACATGTATGCTTCTTCTTCTTCTTCTTCTTTTTTTTTTTTTTTTTTTTTTTTGGTGTGTGTGTGTGAAAGTTATAACTGCACATACTTAACATTACTAAGTCCATATGCTTATCTCCCTTTCTAAAAGGGGAGGGCAAACTATGTTGGGTAGCATGTTTTGTGGCAATGATTCCAATAGAATAGGCCCAAGTGCACGGCCACCATACCCGTCCAATGAGGTTGGCACCGGTGGTGACCTAAGCAAATAGTGCACTCTTAGGAACGGAGCCCTGAAAATTATATATTGCAAAACCCCAATTTTTCCCCAGCAACTCAAACTCAAAATTCCAATTTGCCATCGTAATGTGGTAGAATGAACAATATTCAAATTGAGTATGGTTCATATTATAAGGGAGCCTCAACATAAAAGAGGTACTATGCTCATTCTACTCCCCATAGACATAATAATGTTATGTACATGTATTTATACTATGTACTTAGCAGTAGGCTCTTATAATACTTAAAATTTTCATTAATAAAAATTGAACTCCCGAGTAAGACATTCTTGCACTGTGTAACCCTAAATAATAACACACACTAATTGGGAGAATTAATGTACTTACCCTTAAACAATGTTACCTGATTTAGCACCCCTTTGTGTTAGCGTTTGGTGTACAACACATAATCATGCTCTTAACTTATGTCGTTAAGGCCGGTCTTATAAACCGACCACAATTTCCTTCAATCAAGAGAAGTGCATGTTTGACCGTGTGAGAGTCAACACCTACTCCTAATTGGGTGGGCCGCCAAAACCCCATTAATGTAAAAGATGAGGATCTCTCATTCTAAATTGGGGAGAAATTGTCCTTAGGAGACGGTTAAAGGTACACGGGTCACACCTTGAAGCTTAGCAGCATCTCTTGCTAGACTATCGTAAGTTTCCTATTGTCGTATAATAAGGGTTGTAATTTTGGCCTGTGATAAAGTCCCTATGATTTTGGTTATAATAAAATGACGTAAGTTAGTAGTCGACCGGATGCGATCACTATGCAGCCGCACTTACATCATGCACTCGTCACCATTTGCCGACCTAGTGATATTAAATGATGGATGTGTAGCAGAGTTCGGGAAGTTTTTGAAGCCTTAGTGGCTAATTGCCGGTAGTTGCTACGAAGGGTCGGATTTTTCCCAATTTACATCGGCAACAGCCGGTCTTTTGTAAAATCAATCGGCCAATTGCCTATATTTTCATATTTTCATTGGCTAATATCCGATTAAATGGAATTCATATCGGCACTAATTGTTTAAAAAATGTATGAAAAGTTATTAGAAATCATTTCTTAGTACAAAATCTTGAATAAGTGAAAAGAAAGGCATGTTCAAATCTTTAAATTTGAAGTGTTAATATCCTTGGCAGGAATTGAACCTAGCAATGCCTTCACCGCTTGAAGGCCAAGAGTCCCCCAATTCTTCATAGAAGCAATTGGATTTGGTCATGGAAAGGTTGCATAATTCAAAAAGTTTAAGGTTTAGGGTACTTCCTCAAGTGCATCATCAGATGCACAAATAGCGCTCGGGATGCTTCCGGCTGAAATCCAGTAACTCACAAGAAGAATCGGCTACATTTCCGGGACATATTTTGGTCCATCGGCTAATTGCCGGAGGATTGAAATTACAGTCGGATTGCCATCCGATGGTTGGAAATTTGGACCGGCCACGAGGGGAAATCCATTGGCTGATAATGAACTAGCTGTCGGTTTTCCCCGAACATAGATGTGTAGTAGTCAGCTAAGTATAAATTAAGGGAATTGGGAAATCGACACGTAGTTTGTTAAAACGACTAAAGAGACACGTTGCATGGTCATACGGTCTGCCAAAATTTGATGATTCATCGCACATTATCACTATATTCGTCAATCGGAGACTTTGGAGAATCTCAAAATAAATGCAAATGGTTTAATATCTGGTTCAATTTCTTATAGTGATGACATGTATTTGTGCCAAATTGGTTAGCGTTGTCCACGCGAATCAATATAATAAGTTACATTGAATATATATAGGTGTGTTTTCCTTGTTCTTTATTTGAAAACCATGTTCTTAAGTAGTCTCAAAATCATGAAATGGTCTCCGATTACCGAATATAGTGATACATATGACGAGGAGCAAGATATCACCTCTGTGTTAGAATTCATAAACTTGTCCAACTTGGATGACAAGTTAGAGCTTAGTCGACACTTTACATATTGATTGTGGTCATTATAACTACACTAAATAGGATATTTAGTGTTTCATACACTGAATACGAACGCATACAGTAAATATCGATAACCCTATGAAAGTAAGTAACATGAAATGTAAACTCAAACACTAAATATCAACTATGGTAATATGTGGAAGTTACATGTTTGTATTTAGTGTTAGTAAGGATGTGAAAAAAAAGGATATATTAAGGGAGGTGGCACTAGGGAAGGTAACGACACATTTATGTCTAAAACTAATTATCAAAGAATTGAGAATTAATGTTGAGCAGGGTAGGGTGTTAACAACATTAAATATAACACTAAATATCTTGTTTAGTGTAGTGTGCGGTCGAATTAACAATCCCCATAATTAAACCCAAAAACAACTTATATGATTTCATTGTGTTATCATATGGACTCATCCACTACAATTATATGAATTCTAGGCAATTGACCTATGTCACTTGAAACTTGTTATATATATAACTAGGAATTTTGCAAATCTAGCATGGGGTAGATGTGCATTGTTCTATCATCGACATTGGACAATTGCATAAGACTTGTATGCTACACCATTTATGGTATTTAGTGTCACATGCGTAATAGTGTCACTTACCCCTATTTTGAGACGTATGATAGGTTACACTATTGACCAACAACTTCATCGTAAGTGTCACCTCATGACACTTGGTTCAAGTGCGCTCACTAATATCTTGGCAGAGTATGTTCAATAATATTATGAGGTGTAACCCTATGTTACCCCAGGGAGGTCACTCCATTGTCAAGTTGAAAACCACGTGTGAAAGAAGTTTGCTACCCCTATATTATATGCCATAGATAATTTTAAAAATTATGATAATTTTTCTATATATACATATCCATTGATAATCTTTTGTATTTTTAGTCATCTCCATTTTTTCTAGTAATTGTTTTAGTTCAATTCTGCGTCATTCTAGTTAGAAACGGTATATTTTCTAGGAAAAACAAATTATCAATTTTGGTTATCAATTTTTATTATGTAATAGATACCATGTATATTTACTCATAAATTTTTTTGATAAATTTTTGACCCATTTTGTTGACGCAACTTAGAAAAAGTAGATTTGTTTCTTTCGCATGTGGTTTTCAACTTGACAATGGAGTGACCTCTCCGGGCATGTTACACAATAGTCTACAAGTTGAGTAAAGTGTACACAAATAGCACTTGGCATTAGTGTGTTAGAGAATATTTTCCTCTTGCATACTAACATGGAATCACATGAGATTTGCCATTAGTATGCTCAAGAACGTATTCCCCTTGCATACTAAAATACAAATCCATAATCTCAATTATCCCAATATGCTATGCTAAATGTCATAATGTAAAAACACATATAATATTGTATAGGCAATTAGCAGATGTGACACTTTGAGCCCTCTAGGCATATAGTTTAGGTCCTTTGCAAATAATGTACATGACATTGTATACTATAAATGATGTAGTAGTCATTGGAATGGTAACAATTTCAATTTTCTATCCTTCATTCTCCACCCTCATCCAACCCAAATCTTCCATAACGCACTAGGCAATTGATAAAGTGAATGCCAGTAAAATGAAATTGATTTTAAAGTCAGGGACACCAAAAAACCTTTGATAAATATAATATTACTAAACACTAGGGGGTTGAACCCTTAGTGCCGAGAATCTTGAAAACTTCTTGAGTATAATTCTTTTCTTACGGTGGGTCACCCTTGCAAAATGACAAATACTCAACCTTAGTATTGCTCACTTTACAAGAGGAAATGGGTAGTGGGCCCGGAATTCGTGGTATTTAATTCAAAGAGTGTTATTAGTTTATAACTAATGCATTGCAGCCAATGTTCCCTTTTTATGGGTCCACATTCGTTTCCATTGACAGGTTGCTCTTTGTTTCCATCTTTCAATGTGATGAACAACATCGAAAACTACTTTTCAAATGATAGGCTAAGATTATCTTAACCTTTCACACAAAATTGAAGATCCAATCATACTCTTTCAAAAACAAATTTAGAGAAGTTTGAACTTCTTACAACATTTAATTCGAACTAAGAACTCTTTGATACCTCATGTTGTGCCATAAGTTAAATACTGCCCTTTAATCCATATTTTCCAACTCTATCCGACATATAGATATTTGCATGAAAGCATTCAAATTATGCAACGTCAATGAAGCTTTGTCTTTGCGAGGTGCTCTTAAAGACCCATCTCACACTAAACTATAATTGTGACTTGGACGTGATTTACGGTTGCTCCTTTAGGGATCATGTAAATTACTTTTCTACATGCATATTATCTCTCATCACAATGGGTTTTGTTGGTGGCAAATAGTGGTACTCAACATCTAATTTGACTGTAGGGTGTAGGTGCAAAAGCCATTGCTCTTTTTAGCCAACCTCTTTAGGAGTCCCCCTACCAGTTGCTTCCAAACACGCTAACTTACATCAAACTATAATCGACCTCACAAGTTGTTGATCTATAACATTATTTAGCACTTGTTTATATAACATAGGTTGTATTGTCATTGAGACTTGCTATTGCTTTTGAAAAATGAGTGGATCTTAGTTTATGAGAATTGTTGCAATTTTCGGTTAGCTCAAGTCCACTCTCAAAATCTTCAATGAAACCCTCAACCTCCAACCCCCTAGACATTATTACTTGCTACTTCCTCCCTGGACATTATTCAAGCTACCTTGCACACATCATCAAAATTTGCAAACTTCCTATACAAGTCTTGTTTGTAATCACATTCACAATGAAAACTCAACACATATTGGGTTTAGTTAGGTGTCACTTACAAGTGTAGAAATTGATTGGTACCTCCTAAGTCACTCTAGAATCAAAGCGCGGCTTGTATATTATGGGATACGACATTGTTTGCCCATAGTTATGAGATATGGTTGACGGGTAATAAGTGAGGGGGCCTTTCTTTTGACGGGCTGGTTTTTTTTGGCCTTTCCATGGAATTGGCATTTTTTTTCATTTTCACTTTTATTTCAATGGGCAAGATTAATTTCAGACTTTATATGCCTTTCATTTGGGTTATGATAGGTGCAAAAAGAAGCCTTGGTTGCGGTTGTCAACATGGTGTGTCAATCATTTGCGTAGGTTGTTGATTTAACAACCGTATAGTACATTGTGTTAGTAGAGTACTTTGCCATAATAAAGGTCGGGAATAATGGTCCTACACCCTACGCCTACCCCGTCTAGAAAGGAAGTCCAAGGGGGGCTCTTAGTAATGTCATGTAAGAAGTAGAACGTCAAGATGGTGACAAAATGATTCACTATAGAAATAGAGTGTAATGACCTCCGTGAGATAAAGGTTGATATTAACTTGGTGGTGCAATTGGAAGAAAGACTTGAGATTGTCTAACACAACATTTCAAAATAGGGAAAGAAACTTATCTTTAGTGAAGTTGCAAAGGAGACACTCCAACACAAAATGTGTCTCATTTTCAAATACATTGTAAAAGTAGAAGTAGAATGATTTGTTGATAGTCGATCACCTGCTTGTTACATTGACACGTCTATGATTTGGGTGTGGTAAGCCTAGGGGTAGACTCTTCATGCCATGTATGAACTAACGTGAGTGTAAGAAGGGGTTATTTGAGGCATTAGAATACATAGTGTATGCAAGGGAGTTTTTTTTCCCCCTTTCTTTCCCTCCTACTGTGTACATTTAAAAAAGGTATTAAGAATTTAAAAGTGAAGGTAGATGTACAAAAGGGGGCCCTAAGGTTTAGGAAATGTTAACAAGTGATGTGTTCATTTCATCCAATGTATGTTTTCATCCATTGTTGTCGTATGGTAATAGTCCTCCATGACTACCATGTCCATTTTTGCTAGGGTTTGCATTTGGGTTTTAGATTTTTACAAATTGGAGGCTCTTGGACAACAAAGGCTTCCTTGAGGCTTTCTCTCCAGATTGTGGCTAAGTTATTGTGCTCTCGTCTTTGTTTGTTTAGTGCAATGTTGAGTTATGTGCTATGAATGAAAATTTGTTCAATGACTTTCTGATTGGAAAGTGGAAGTGAATTTTATATGTAATGAGGGATTATTTAAGTCATCAATTATGTTGTATTTATGTAGTGGAAGCATTTATCACATTCACTTGAAAAGCATAGTATAAATACATGAAGTCATTTTCTAGCATACGATTAGTACGTATACATTTGATTTTTCTTCTTCTATAAAGTTCCCATATATAGGGGTTTGAATTCATAGTGACTTACGCATGTCATTTAGGTATGCAATGAAGAGTCCACCCCCTGGGGTGGTAAGTAACAAAAATTTAGCAATACTTTGTGATACACATATATGTTGTAATTTTATTGTTGGCCTTGGGAGCAAATAACATATTATTGCATTAAGTAGACAATTAAAATGACATTGAGCCCCCCGAAAGAGCCAAACTCAAAGGAGACATGCCATAGACTGTAACCAAGACCAAGGTGGCAAAGTAACAAGTAACTACATCCAATAGGATGATATTTTATGATAAGTTGTGATTGCCAAAACAAAATAGAAAATAAGAACCTATGTTGGGCAATCCAACATGAATTTGAGCCCTACCTTGCTCAAGAGTCCGCTTGATGTAGAGTGGGGTTTACCGCCTACCTTGTGGTGGGTGGGCTTTTGTATATATAAAAAATAAGAATCTTAATAGGCATTTACTATATGGGGGCTATCGGAACTCAATAGGACTAGAGATGAGATTGCACAAGCAAGAACACATAAACAAAGGCATATGAACAATGCTTGGAGTGAGATGATCATCCTCACCCCTTGCCTTGCCCTTTATTGCTCATTTTCAACTTGATTCTCACAAATAATATGGGATAATTCTTCTCCCACTATGGACTAACCTTGTGGGCTTATTACAACCTCATTCTTTCTAGTATTACATTTCTATGACTACGAGCAATCGAATGCTCCACTTTCAACACCCCCACTTTGCAAGTAGTCAAAGAGTTGTCATACTATTGAGTTTCTTAGTTTTTTGAACCCTATATAGTGAGGTTCTAACTTTGCCCATAAGTTTCCACATATTATTTCTAATTATTTTACTCCAATTCAAAGAAGCTTCACACATTGGCCTGTTTCTCACTACTTTGAGACAAAATGTGGTTCTTCCACCATTCTCCAAGTGGTCGCCGCTCCCTTGTGGCATATCGCTATGCCTCACCAAATCCTTCAACAATAATATCGTCGTTTGCAGGTCCTTCTCGTAGCTCTTCGATTGCAACTCTATTACCTCCCACTTATTCATTGCCATCCACAAATTGTCCACTGCCATCAAACAATGGCAAGTTGGAAGATTCATCCACCTCCACCACCATAAGGCCTTTATTTCTCCCACTTGGATGTAACTCTAAATTGTTTCTAATGCTCCCATTCTTTTCCATAAACAAAAAATCTTTACATTTTATGAATTTCTTTGTTCCCAAATACATTAGTCTATATGCCATCATACCTTCACAATATCCAAAAAATACACATTTGATTCATTTTGAATCAAATTTGCCCCTCTTCTTGCCTGAAACCATTGCACATGCAAGGATTTCGAACACATGCGTGTGCAACGCAAAGCCTCCTCCCGCTCCATTTCTCTTCAGATGTAATAGAGTGCAAGGCCCTCGTCTGACATCGGTTTAAAGTATAAACCGCATTTGCCACCGATTCTGCTCAAAGCGGTTTCTTGAGCTTTTGAGCATACATTTTTTTATTGCGACAACGGTTCGATTTGCATACTCTGCTGTTCCAATGCCTTGGAGGCATGCTCTCAATGTCATATTTCATTAAAAAAAAAATTCAAAATCTTTCGAAATGGAGTCCCCTCCGCTCATCCACTGAAATGCCTTGATTTTGTGCTCCAATTGCGTTTCTACAAATTCTCGGAACTCCTTAAATCACTCAAACCACTCTCCTTTGGATTTCATTATGTAAACCTACACCTTCTTTGAAAAATCATCAATGAAAGTAACAAAATACTTTGTCCCTCCCATGGACGTATTCCTCATGGGGCCACAAACACTCCAATGTACAATTATTAATGGTTTTGTCGCTAGCCTCTCCACATCATTGTCCAATTTTGTTGCATAATGCTTGTCCTCTGTGTATACTTCGCAAACCAATGCAGAGGTAGGATGAGAGGTTTTACCTAGATTCATGCCCATTACCATACTTTGGAGTGCATAAACGCTCTTTACATTCAAATGTCCGAGTCGGCATTGCCAAAGTTCCGTCAAACCGCCTCCCTCACGTGAACACACAAAGTTGGCCGCATATTTTCGTGAAGGTTATTTGGTATAAATTTCCTTCACGTCAGCATTTGCACCTTCCTCAATGCATTCTTTTACGTGAAATTGCATCTTCAACCCTTTCAACAAAAACTTGCTTACTCTGAATAAGTTGGCTTGCAACTTGGATTCATGAAGCACATCTGTTATGCAAGTTCTAGCCATTTTGCCTCTCATTTCAACCCCAACAACAATGGATCCCATTTCGATGGCTTTGGTCATGCTATCATTATCCAAACGCAAATTGTGTAAAGAAAATTACCTCATATGTGTTGAATGCCGCCTTATGTGAAGTCATGTGTTTTGTGGCTCCCGAATTCATAATCCATTTGCAAACACTCCTCGAATGCGCTCCATGTTGCATTGCAACTGCAAATTTATCCTCCTTCTTCGTAATTTTGGCATTCTCCCTTTCATTGTTCTTCGTTTTGTAGCAAAGTTGTGTAGTGCGGCCCATTTTCTTACAATAGAAACACGCCCTTACATCTTGCCACAAAGATAGATCGCTCGTTTGCTTTGATGTGAGACCATTGTCGCATCTTCACCTTGGGGCTCCTTCTCCTTGCAATTCGACATCTCATGCATTAAACTTGTCATCACATACTTCATTATCAAATCCTTCATCGGTATCGTCTCCAAGGCGGTGATTAAGTATTCATACAAAATCGGTAACTCTCGAGCAAAGTTATCACGATGTCTTCCTTCCGCACATGTACCTCCAATCACGCGAGCTGATCCGCAAGCACTTTGACCTTGTTGATGTGGTCCAACAAGTTGTCGGCCTCTTGTATCTTGAACGTAAAGAACTTATAATGAATGAAGATGATGTTGGATAAATTCTTCGTTTTATGAATATTGCAAAGGATCTTTCACGCCTTTGTGGATCCTTTGTAACTCTTGATGTGCGCACATTGGTTGTCCGCCAAGTTGAGGCTGATGATGAACATGATATTCTTGACTCGCTTTTGGTACTCCTTCAACACTTTGATACCCCTTCAATATTTTCTAAAGATTTGTGAATGCGGATCACATAAGGTAGACGCTCCTTATTTGGATATTTTGTTCTTTGCACCCACTTCTCATAAGATATGAAACATGCAATTAGTGCCAAACGATTAGCAAATTCACATCATACTCATAGTCATTTGCCTTGTAGTTTTTGGAGCTTACATGAAAATCATGTTGATTATCAAAGTAAGGATTCTATAGCCCATTAAGTGGTCATATAGCCCTCAATCGTGTTGACTATTGAAGCTAGAATGTTTGGCATATTTTGAGCATGTGATCCAATTTTTTTTTAACACATGTCTTTTTGGATTTTGATCTTAGATCCACACCTAACCATATACCACTACAATATAGGTTTACAAGTTATTGTTGTTTTGAAGTTAGCCACATCAACCTTAAAATTAGTAGTTAAATCATGTGCATGAAATGCTCAAATGGCACCAAATTTGCAACCTGCTTATTGTGTGAAGTTGCTCACTCAACTATATTAAAAACATTTAGTACAAGGTTTAGAGAATTTGGCTCCTTTTGTATTGAGGTAGACATGCATAAATCGTACATACCAATAAAAATTATGCTTATGTATGTTTGAGTTGTATGTGGTTAGGTGTGGATCCAAGAATTGGTGCCAAAAAGACATTGTGTTTAAAAGAGATTGGATGATATGCTCAAAAAATGCCAACCATTCTAGGTTCAATATTGGGCTTGATCATGGGGACCTATATGACCACTTAATGAGAGGACAATTTCGACTTTGATATTGAATAAGAAGTTCATATGAGCTCCAATGATTATGAGGCAAATGGCTTAGGGTACAATTTGGATTTGCTAAACAACTTGAACTAGTTGCTTGCTCTATATCCTATGGGAAGTGGGTTTAGAGAGAGAAGTATCCATATAAGGCATGTTGATCCTTAGCCCTTAAGATGTGTTAGAATATAACAATTTCAAGGGTTTTTTAAAACTATCACATGAGAGAAGTTATGAGGCACCATCAAAAGATCACATCCATAAGGTTTAAAATACAAATAACATGTTTGGTTCTTTGGTAATGAATCTCAAAGTAAAAACTTTGAAAATCTATTGTTATTACAAAGCTCATTTTGTTTTATGATAAATTGTATAGAATGGGTTGAAGAAACATATTCCATACATTGGTGAAAGAGTTTTATCATAAAATGAACTTGAAGTGATCAATCTGGTTGGGATCACTTTTTGACATCATCAACTAGAAATGATAGTAAGTAACTTTAAACCACTTTGTATGATGCCTTCAGAGCGTGCCCAACAGATCAAGCATTTATTGTCATCAATAACTTCTAAGGCTTTGTAAGGTATGATGGCATGCTTGTCTCATCACATACGTGATATGAGAAAAACTCCTCATTGCTCATTAAACATGGTCTCTCATTATAAACATTGATGTATGTGCAGATGGATGTGCAAATGGACATGAAATGGGGCCTTGGTCATCACATTATGTTACAATTAACATCAGGACATGACCCGTTGAAATAATAATTTTTTTATTGTATCATTTTTGGTCGACTACTCTAGCTTACTACAACTAGTAATGGAATTTTAAAAGAAAAAATTAAATATCCCAAAAAATTCATAAAAAAAATATGGACCATTAGATATTGTTAGATTTAACCTTCTAGATAAAAAGTAGGATATATATATATATTCCTAGAGGTTGATTATCCTGGTCAATTATAGTAGTCAATTTTGAGCATTTGAATGCTAAACCAAAAATTTAAAAAATATTCAAATTTCAAAACACTTTTTGGACCATTAGATCTTGTAGCCAACAAGATCTAATGGTCCAAGAAGTGTTTTGTAAATTTGGAGTTTTTCAATTCTTTTGCAGTTGACCTAGCATTTGACTAGGGGGTTGAACTGTTTGTTAACCTCTGCATAAATTGTCCGATTCACCACCTGCTGACATGACGTTTTTTGGTCCAATGTCGCGTCACTATCATAAGACGTGATGTGACGTGACGGATGTGGACGTGAAATTCTTGTACATGCATTCTCGAATTGAAATAACACATATTTGAAATGGACTAATTTTGGATACATGATCATTTGTGACACTTTTGGCTTTTATTGTCAACAAGGAAGCTTTAACCCATCTGTATGGCATCTTAAGGCCCATAGTGAGCATGTCTCTCAACCTTTAAAAGGTTAAGTGCCAACATCTTTCAAGTTCCTACATGGAGTAGGTACTTCATACAATGTGCCACAAAGGGGCCACATAGAAGATATGACAACGAGCCTAAAGCCCCCTTTTAAAGGATTTTATGACTCTAATCGACACCCAATGCATAGATAGATAGATGATAGATAGATAGAAAGAAACTCCGGTCCTCTTGCGAGGCCGGTGTGAATAAAGTGTCTGTCACCCAATGCATACAAATGACTCAACCTGTGAATTGAGACTCTCAACTTCAAATGGATTGATCTAGCTAAAAAATATTAAATAATTTGTGGCTTTTAATAAAACACAACTATTGAGCTTCCCGTCACCCTTGAATTCTTGATGACAATAGAGTTATCCGTAAAGTGAGCTGGTGTTTTGACAGATTTTGAGTGCACTATTCACACAAACCCATGGAAACGCAAAGTAAGGCTCTTGAATTCCGGGGCATAATACACAAGGCCAGGGTTTAGGGTCAGAGCTGGTCTGCTTGTTTTTGGATGAGAGAATCCGCCTATTCGTGGTTGAGGCCGTCATGCGTGCTTGCTGATTTTGGGCGTGCTTCACTACTTACTTAGTCTTGTCTGCACCCCTAACAGAATTAGCGAAACAGGGCGATAGAATTAGCACCCTCTGACAAAGCGATGCTAAATTCCCGGGGCGCGCTCGCAACACAGGAGCAAATTTTTTTTTCACCATTTCCAGTCCCTCAAAAGATTTGTGCATGTGTTTTTTTATAGCTACAGACACATGCTCCACTTTTAGGGCCTGTCACACAATTTTCTCAAATCCAGGCCCAAAACCCTCTCTTCAGCTCACTTTACGGATAACTCTAATAGTATGGAAAATTATCCTCTATGCTGCATGTAGTGTTCAACTATGTCTAAAACATCCAATATGTGCAACTTCTCATTGCTGTGTAGTAGTTATGAATTTAGCCAAATTGATCAAATGTCCCATCAAATAATGAAGTGCATGTTTATCATACTTTTTCCTAAAGTGATCACTTATGTATTCATCTCCAAATTTGTCCATTTTTTAACCCTATCAATGACCGTGCCAATTCTTTAAGGAGATTTGGCCTTGGCATGTGCCCACACTTGGGGAGCTTGTCTCAAGGTTGGTCCTCCTTTTGGGGGGGGGGGGGGTATAAGTGTGCATTTGTAAGACTCTAAACTGTCATTCCAATACATTTCTAGCCCCCCTAAAAAATTAGACCAACCTTGGGACAACACTCCTCAAGGTTAGGCACATGTGAAGGCCAAAATTCATTGACTTGGCTCACCAAACTCCGATTGAATATGGCGATTATGAATGTGTGTGGAAAATAGCATTTTTTATTTATTTTTTATATATTTTTTATACAAATGGCGTACCAAAGTACCATGGCGGTCTTGGCATTGATGATATTGTTTGTGGATTTGTAGGAATTTTTGGAACTTTTGTTGTCAAAAACTGTCGTTTTTCCCAAAGGAAATTGAGAATCTAGTAGAACGGTCCATTTGTCAAATTGCAATCTCGAAACTGAATAAAATAACTTGACAACGATTTGCATGAACCACTGAGACTATGGTATCCTTGATATCATTTTAGTTGTATTTTGTGTCGTGAGTCATGACCCTATGCTCTTACATGCATTTAGGTCAAATTGTAACCTTCAACATATTGTTTCCCAAACCACACTTATTCATAGCATCATTTCAACAATATGAGCCGACTCGCTTCCGCCAACACAAAACTTAGAATGATTTGTGATGTTGTGCTTCTCATAACTTTCAACATGAACATAAGAGAACATCGCTAGCTCCAACTTTGGTATAGCAATAGACGTAGACATTGACATCATCACATATATGAATACTTGACCAATAGTTTGTACTAATGTCATTTAGTTGGGGAGGTTGTGTACACTTGTCAATTCCATCTGGAGTATTGGAGGTCAAATACTTGGAAAGAATTGTAAATGCAACAATGATGTACATGGTCATGTGATGGCATCGGGTTTACCTGTAAAGACCCACAAGTATGTTCATACGAAGTATATGGCAATTTGTACTAAACTCTAACAAGTATTGAATTAAGATTTGACTTAGTAAATAACTTAGAAGACTGATACATATTTAGCACAACTTGGTACCAATAAGATGTAAAAATCTACTCATATGTGACAACGATGATTAGAGATATATGTGGTACATTAAATATATATAAAAACACTTGCTCCTAACGAAGCGAGTAGCATGATACCGCCCTTTTTCAAGGGTAGGTTCTATATTAAAAGCGAGAAACCAATCAAAAGGTATTGTGACATGGCTCTTTGAAAAGGGTAAGGTAGAGGGGCACATTCCCGCACGAATTTCAGATTGGCATGTTCATTGGGGAGTTATTAAGGGGGAATCAATCTTGGAAGATGTGCAAAGTACATTGGAAATTGGACCAATTGGAATAATTAATTTTGGATGAATATTGAATTAGTTATGAATTTTGGAAGGAGAACTCATAGGGGTACCCAAAACCACTCACCCCAAAAATGTACACCATGATTACATAGAAATTTGAGGTACGAAGCTATAATGTACCTCTTGTTTGGATAGGTCTAGTGAGCGGTTTAAGGACCTTAAGTGGGCAAAGTAGGGGCACCTTTGGACTAGTTAGCGAGTTGGTTTGTGTCTTGGATTGTTTGTGTGGGTGGTTCAAGTTCCAAATCCCAAGAAACCCCCATAAAGCTCGTGTTTATGTGTCTAAATCTTATGTCATTATCCAAGACCATGATTTAGATGGGGCAACTTTTGATATTTATGCTAGACATGCCCATAACTAACTTGAAGCCCCTCCCTACCATGATGCCTTGAGGCCCAAAATGCGACTATTGGGCCATGTAAGAGCAAAGCCAATCATCATAATGATGTTGCTTTTATGCCATGAGCAAAGGACATGGTAAGGCTACTACAACGTCCTTGCAATCTTGAGCTACAACATACAAAATACAATCATAGCAAAATCTTAATGGTGAGGTTGTCTTACATGTTATTTTGCCACACCATTTTCGGGCTTTCTAGTTTTCCAACTGAATTGCCAACACAATCATTATAAGTACATTGACTTGACACTTACTTGAAAACTCGATCCTTAATTAGACTCTCTTTTTCTTAAATAAGCATGGATATTCCGTGGCTAAAGTGGTGACATCATCTTCATGATGGGGTACTTGGCCCGACTTTGGGCTGCTATTACGGGAAGAAGGGTCTTGCAAACTTTCTCAGCTAAAATGTTGGAGCTTGAGCTGGGTCACTTTTAAATGACAGTTCACTTAATCTTCAAATAGTCTAAAGAATTATTATGGTCTAATAGAGTTAGTCGTAAAGTAAAGCAGACGAAACCATGGGTTTAGTCCCAAACCCTAAATTTATGAGAAATAACACCAAGCCGCCCAAGTTTTCATAGTCATGCTTGAAATACCATACACAAAGAGTGGCGTCGGCCTATTGAAAAATGGCTTTCTAGCTTGTCTCCTAACTAGAATGGGTGGGCCAAGCTAATGTTGCATAGATTGATCTGGGATTTAGGAAAGCGGGTCCCGTGCACATACTTTATTTTAGATCTTAAAATTCTCTCAAAGTTTGAGAGGTGGAAAGAGGAGGTCCCATAGTTTCACCCAACTTTCAAGGGAGACCCCAATACATGACGAGCTAACGAGCTCTTAATCAAAAGTTTTCGCAAAGAATGATCAAAGCCATGGTTTTAGCCTCTTTGAGAGACTTTACAGATAACTCTAATACCTTTCAAATATTGAAAGACACTACACATAATAAGGGCCCACACATGCCCAATACTAGTTTGAAGGCATTGTATGTAGTTGTTTAGGGTAAATGTCAAAAGTGACTCCATTTCATATTTGTGCATTTATTAAGTGTAATCTTGTGACAAAACAATTTTCAGGCTTAATGGTATGGTTTGTGAGTTAGCCACATCAATTGGGTTGATACGAACATCAACCTTGGGGATTTAGTTACCTTGCGGAGCTGAGCATGAGGGCCGTTTTACACCATGGATCATGAAGTCGGACCATGGGAAATGGCCTTTTCCTATGGTTTGACTTCATGGTCCAACTTCCATGGTCCAATTTCTTTTAAAACCAATTTACAAAGCCTTTGGGCCCCTCACTGGGTGCAAACCGAATGTGGACCAAGAGGAATGATCATGCACCAAAAGTGAATGTGGTGATTTAAAAAAAACATGAGCCCAAACTGTGCAGTTATGAAAAAAATTAAAGTTTGACCATTCTCGTGTCTTCTCTTGTCTTCATCTTTTCTTCCCCCCAAAATTTTTTTATTAAGAAATTATTATAATATAATTTCTTTGCCATGGGCCCTTACCTTTTCTACTAGAGCATTGCTTTTGCCTCTCCCACTGCAAAACCCGTTGGACCATGTCAGTGCATAATGTAGACCTTAGAATATGTCTTTTGGGGACCTCAAACTCCATGGTCATTATGACAATTGTTCCTTGATATAAACCAATATGGTCCCGGGACGAATTCAACAACCAATCACAAATTTTACAGGGCCTTGGGACGATTTCATGGTCCATGGTGTAAACACCCTTGAATACGAGTTTCCTTAGCACTTAATACAACTTGCATATACCGACATCTAGGAGCTAGTCTAACATGGGCCTTAACTCACATCTAAAATCCAATGGCCATGCTTAAATCTGCCTATTAAATATTGGGCTCTCTCAAGAATCGAGGGCGGGGGACAATCTATGGAGATGTTGGGTGACGGGGATGAGTGAGGGCCCCAATCACTCATAACTATTTACAAAACAAAAGTATGTCTACTTACAAAGTGACATGACATTGAGTGGTTTGGGGCTTGGGCTCCCCTAATCCATGGTCCAAAACCAAAAACGCACAAACTTGTTGCACTACAAGGATTTTATATAAATATTATGATCCAAAATCATGCTTTGGACCACATGTCCATGCATGGTTTGGAATTCGAATCACACATACAATATCGCTCCACTAAAAGAGCATAATGTGGAGTCCTATCATGTATTATGATTTGGAGGATGTAGAGTTGAAATATTTCTTCGACCCCCTAACGGTTAGAACGGTGGGGAACAACCTCACCATCATCATGACTCCCTTGTATATAGATAACACTAGATTGATGAATTCATTGGTCACGAATTCAGTTGATGGAGATCTAGGTATTTGTTTCAACAATCAATAAAATGAAAACTATGTGTAGAAATTCTGAATTGGTTGTAAATTTTGTGAGACATTAGGTTTGTTCTTTTTGTGTGATATGTGTGACAATCCACTAGCATTGTAATGACGTGCCTCTCCTCTTCCTAATGATTTTCACTTATGCCTCTTCTCGTTACAAAGTTCAAGCCCCAAATAAGAACTAGCACATACACTACAAGCATTTGAAACCTGGGTAATGGACTTGTGTCACTGGAAAATTGTCATGCGTCATTAGAAATTCCACACATTTATGATAATCAAAGATTTCTCACATTTCTTCCAGTGACGCAAAATGATTACCGTGGATTCATATGTTGGTAGTGAGGACAAATCCGTAGCTTCACTATTTAAAAATGTCTCATATACACAATGTTTTCAAGGATTTAGTGGTTGGGGTCATTTGTCCCATGTTCTATAGGACATATGTCACATACAATCTCCAATTATGATCCACCAAAGTGGTACCATACTACCACGGTACCATGTGGTTTAAACCACTAATGTCAACTACCTCAACAAACAAATATTCCCTCTCATTATTTATTATTGAAATGGTCATTAAGGAATATTCCATCTATGCATCTTATTCATGTTTCTCTAATTCAAAATCAAAATTTCCGCACCTTGTCTATATTGTCGATCTTAATTGATGTGAGTCACCTTCCTTAGCTATTACCATAGAGGGCAATGAATGGGGAGAACTGACCGCTAGTTGCAGATGAACCGGTCAAGTTTGAGTAATAACTAGTTGAAGTTCAAGACTCCAGGAAAATTACTGATCATTTTAGAGGAATATATGGAATATACCTCAAACTAATAAAGAGAAACTCAAATTTCATAATGTGTAACCGGTTGGACTTGGAAAAACTAGGATTTTGATCGATTATGTCCAAAAAAATCCCCCGGGCACTAGTAAAGAGTTTTCTATTTCACCTTTACATGTGTCGTAATGCAATTTTCACATGGGATAAAACATGTAGAGGGTGCTAAAACCAACACCTTGAAATCTTGCACAATAAGTAGAGTAGAGGCACCCATAACCAATCACTTAAGAGATTCTACACCAAATTCGGAGAAGTGTAAGATAGTGCCATTTTTTTCTTGTGTAGGAAGATAGAAATCAAGAGGATTGAATTTTCTTTGGTAATTTTATTCCTTAACTCCTAACTTCCCACGCTCGATTTCCTTCAAATCTGCCTAGAGAATGTGACCTCAATTTCAATGACTGTAGTGGAAGATCCAAAGCCTTTTTTGACAAATCCAACCATATAGATGTTTGCAAGCTAAAGGTGACTACACACAGTCCAAAATTTAAGTGCTATTATGTAGGAGATTATAATAGGAATGTCAATAGTGGTCTTGAGAGGCAACAATTTATAATTTAAATTAGGGTTGGTTTTTTTTTTCAATTTTTTTTTTATCAAACCTCCACTCCAATCATCTCCAAATGACAAATGTTACCCTCATTCAAGAGAGGGGCCAAATACCTACTCAAATCAACTCACAAATCTTGAAATCATGAAATTTGGGAAGCTTTACAACTTTAGGCAGCGGTGCCACAAATATGCACCTTCCACATGGATTTACACTTACCAACACATGTCCAACTAGAAATTCCAATGGTAGATGTTTAGTGTATGTTGCGTTTTCATGAAATTCAAACTTGGTACATTGTTTTGAGTCACTTTCACCTAAACATGTGCAAGGATCAAGTGTTGTCCACTTTACCGTGCTTGTACCCTTCTAGAAATGTCTAAAAAACCATTTTGATATTTGTTGGTAAAATATGAGATATACAATAAGTAGATATAACATTGCGTAAGTCCAAATAGTAACTCATAAGTGACACTCAATATAATTTTTAGTGTAGTATGCACATTGGCGAATAGGAAAGAACTTGCTTGGTAGAGAATTATACTGCGAGTAAACATTCACAGTGATTCATAACTTCAATTGGTAACCCATGCTTATAGGACAAAGCACTTTTGGTGAAAAGATCACATGCTATTCGACTTTTTTTACTATGCCAATGAATGCAGTAGTGATGGACTGCAACTAAGGTGTGTGGCCCTATTGTGGGGACTTCCAACTTCCCAAAGTTTTTTGGCTGTTGGATTAGAGTACAAATTGTCTCATTTGGTTAGCAAACACTGTAAGCATACGAGTCCTAGGCGATTGACCTACATCACTGGAAACTTGTTCCATGTAGTTGGAAATTTGCAAATCTAGCAAAGTGGTAGATTTGCATTGTTCTTTCATCGACATGGGATGAATGCGTCGGATTCGTATGCTAGTAGTGAAACTATGAATCACAAAATTTTACCATTTTAAGTTTTAGAAATAGAAGAAAAAAAACACAATCAACTTACAGGAGGTCAATGTGTAGATCCGTTCATTTTAAGTGATCACATATGCCCTCCCAATTATATTGCCCATTAAAACATAGAATGGTCAACATAGTCTATGCACAAAGACTCCAATCTCAACGGAATACGAACTCTCATTCTACTATCTCTTCCTAACCACAAGCCTTGTCATATACCACTCAAAGACTCCCCCAGTTCCATTGACTATTGCATCAAGAACCCATCTAGAATGGTCATTAAACTATGAGCATGTAGTCCAATCTCTTTTCAACACATGCCTTTTTGGTGTCTGCCCTGAGATCCACACCCAACCATTTACCACTCAATTGAAGACGAGGCACCCAATTACGCACATCTACCTTACACCTAATTGCTCGTGCATCACAAACACAAACACAAACACACGAGTAAGTTAAGTTGTCGGAGGCGAAGTTCTTGACACTCACGCCTTGTACGGTGCTCGTCGTACTCTCATGACAGTGCAATAATTTCACGGTAATCAAAATTCTGCGGTTTGGAGCTGAAGCAAGCGTGTGAGGAGTGCAGAGTGTACGGTTGCATGCAGGAGTCGAGAGTTCCAACTGCGAATGTGATGAAATTTTGGAAACCGTTTATTTGACTCCGAATCAAGTTAAGCTTAAGTCCTGAAACAACAACTGTTGTAGTAGTAGTAGTAGTAATGCACGGACAGGACAACACAACTTACGCGGTATAGTCTTTCCTCACACCCTTCTTTTAGTACAGGCCTCATGCATGAGTGAGTGATGAGGGGCCTGCAGGTGCACCCATTTTCTTGTCCTCTACAGACAGATTTACGACGACTATAACTAGCTACTACGAGGAACAACCATTGGTATATATAAGTTATATATATGCACCACCGGACGTACAAGAAGCTGTGGCTACGTACGTTATTTAGTGCTGTCAGCAGGTTTTGAAAGGAAGGAAACCAAAATTTCAAATGGTGGTGTTGTGAATGTGAGGTTTCATGGTCTGGTTGGAGGAGCCACAGATTGCCAGTCTCATGTGGCAGCTCAACACTGTAACCGACTCAACACCCCGGGGTTGAATGCGAGGAGCGCGATCGAGGACAGTTTTCGTTTTCGAGACTTACGAAAGTTGAAAAGAGACACATGCAGTGCATCGTCGTACTATGTGTTTGTCAGAAGTTGAGACAACCTTCCGCATAAGTTAAGTTAGAAGGCGTCTCTGCATGCAGCGAGAGGAAACGTAGGGCCTGTGTACTTTGACACTACTAAACTGAGTATCTCGATTAGTGCGTGTTGCTGTTCAGAGTTACGCAGTGCGATATATAACGTCTTACTTGGCAGTTTCATTTTTTACTAACGAAAGTTTAGTAGGTTGTTCGGACATTATAGAGCATGAATTAATGACTTTGCTTGGTAGAATATTACATTCGCATCAAATGCGTATCTTTGAATAGTAACATTGTAGATAGGCTTTTGGATTGGGTTCCGATTAACAAAACCACACAGGGTAGACTGAAGAAGTGTTAGATTAAACTTTAAGTGTCACTATAAGGTTGATTGATAGGACATGATGTCTTCAAAATGAGGTTTAGGTGCAAAGCCTTGGTAAAACTTTAGTTCATGTGAATTTTATGAAATTGAGAGAGTAGGGAGTGGATTATGTATGGGGTCGCTCAGTGCAGTACATGCAATTGTGCAATCTCTCCCTTATAGCTAGCCATAGTCCAGTAGTTATCACTTGCTATACCATGGGTTTGTTTTCAATGAATAGAGTCTCAACACATCATAGTTTTTTTTGAGCTGCTCGTAATCCACATTTAATTAGGGCCAAGGGAGCCCTGACTTGAACAATAGTCTCTTCTTAATTAGTTGATAATTTAGTGGATCAAGAAATACTATAGTGTCAACCGTGCGGGTTACGACGCTTATTAATTTATCTTACTTTTAATGAGGTAGTGAGACAATTATCCTTACCTAGATCCGTTGGCGGACAACCCTTGTAAGTTTTTGGAACCATAGGCCATAACAAGTTAATATACTTGCCTATGACATGGTTCATTAATCCTTTATCTTGATTGGATTTAATTGCATTTCATGTGTTTATTTGGTTCCTTGAAATTAACAATACTTCACTGTCATGTTAATTTGCTTATTTTCTTTTGACAATGAACTTTTAACTATGTTAGTTTTTTTGGAGTTCATATTAGGTTTACATATTTAATGTTTTATAATATTACTATATATTCCTTAAAAAATCCATTGATAAAATTAATTTAATGCAAAAGACAATAGCCAATTTAGATGACCGTTAGCCTTTAGAGTAAAAGTAGCTAAGTCTATGGAATCAAGTCACCTGAGTCCATGCGTATGTGGGTATGGGATGAATCAGCAGACAATGGTCAAGATGTGGCATGTAGTTGTCAAGTTGCTTGGTAATGTTACTCGTTGATGCCCTTGCTTGACCTTTCTTTTATGGGTGCTCTAGTAGGGTTCCCATGGATTATGGGATAAACCCAACTCCACAAGTGATGCTCCCATTCGTCGATTTACGATGTCTCTTCAACCTTCATTGGCTATGTTGATTCTGCTTATGGCCCTTCGCCGACTTTTTGTTCATTCCCAAATTTATATATCAAACTTAATGAGATTGAACCCAAGGTTCACTTGAGTAATTATACTTCAAACAATGGTTTTTTCATTAGACAATCAGACAACACATGATATCACATCATGGCCTCTCTTCTACTCACATTTTTGCTTCATGCATCTTAGGCCAAACACAACCAATGGTTTTAGTTAACAATGAAAAAAATAAAATCTACTCTCTTAACCAGAGGGAATCCTCATCTTCTCACACACACTCATGAGTATGTTCCAACTGCCTTTTGGCTATGGCCCACATGATAGTCATAATTAATCACTCTCTTACACATGTATGACCCTTACACAAAATAGACAATTGTCATCCTCAATTATTAAACTCAGTGAATACGCTCTCTTCCCAAGTCGAGACTGTTGATTACTCAATTTTCACAAGGTAAGAGGTTGAGGACATCTATTATTTAAATGAAATGATATTACAACAAACCAGAATCCTCATTACCCAACACTGCTCTCAGACTATGGTCATTAAATAATTAAGCTTCAAAAGAATTCCACTTTCATCCTGAGAGTTAGTGTAATGGCCTCAATAGTTATTCATGAAAGTAATCACCACACTCAATCAAGATTGACACTAAAGTGAATTGGATAGAATGAAGGGCGCTTCACATCCTGTGACGGTTTAGACAATTGTACTTGATGATATCAAATTCCATTCAAACACTCTCTTTAAGAGTTAAGACAATTGCGTGAACAATTGTACACCAACAATTGCAACACATATAAATACTTATACATCAAATCTTATAGATGGAAACAACTCAAAATATATTTCACAAAATGGTCTGTAACCAACTAGACAAAGATAAAATCTCCACTCTTTTCTCGAGAGAGGTTTGATGATTATAGAGAAAGAGATTGTTGAGTTTTTTTCGCCTGAGTCTGACTATGGCATAGAGAATTATATAGAGGTGACAAAAATCAGGATCTTGCTCCCCAAGAGGTGCATCTATCCATACCCTCATTCAAGAGCTGCTTCTAATTTTCCACATGCCCATTGCAACTTGATTGGGCCTCTTCTAATCCTAGTCAATAATCAAAACATTTGCTATAGCAATCACGAAACATATTTCAGTTTAGTACTCACTAACTTTCATGTTTCGTCACTATGACAAGTTGAACTCAAATGACAAGTTGAACTCAAAATCATCAAAATTTAAAAAATTGAACTAATCTAACCAAAAAAGTTAGATTATGAACACGCACTAATTGGGGTAATCAATATAATGACTAAGTGACCATGACCATCATTTCTTCAATTCTCTCATTGGTTGAAAAATGAATGGTTGTTCTACTTTGTGTAGGGATGTGCAAATGAACATGATGTGGGACCTCGTTGTCATGTTAGAATGTGATGCCCGTTGATGTGGTGATTTTTTTTATTGCACCATATTTTGTTTAAAATTTGATTTTTTGGGTCGATTGCAATTAGCAGTCAACTTCTAAGTAAAAATAAAAATAAAAATGCCAACACTTAAAAAAAAGAAGGTACCACTAGATCTTGCTAGATGCAAAGTCTAACCGTCCAAAGTTGTTTTCAATTTTTTTGGATCTTGTTCATTTTTGTTTTTTCCTAGAAGTTGACTGCTGGTAGTTGTGGACTGCTTAATAGTTGTCGACCAACTAGTCAATTGCTCTTGGTCAACTACTCTTGGTCGATTTCTTTAGTCAAATTTGAGTAGTTGATTACTGAACCAAGAATTCAAAAATTCCAAAGCATTCCAAGAAAATTTTGGACCGTTAGATCTTGTAATCAACATGATCTAGTGGTCCAAAATTTCTTGGATTTGTTTGTAAGATTTAAAATTTTCTAGTGTGTAGTCAACTAATGTATCCATTGCTATTTTGTAGTTGACAAGCATATGAATTGCAAAGCAACATTTGTCCAGGTTGTTTCCTAAGGGGTTGACCACACTAGTTTGCCCCTTGGTAAATTATCAAATTTTACCCCCGTTGTTATGCACTTCTTCACCCTTCGAGACAAGTCTCAAAACGATTTATTATTTTATTGTGTGTGTATGTTATAGAGTGCAATTTGCAAGCAAATGAGAAGTTGTTTCAATAGGGCGGGAGTAGTTAGACTTACATACGGCAAGACACAGAGTTGCGAAGTCGCAACAATAATAGTTTGGCATGCGCCAGGGGAGGCCAGACCGGTATTTGTAGGTATAGGTCACGATCCAACAGTTGTTGAGTAAGGGCCGCGATTACAATCGCAAAGCGAGACCAAGAAGCGCATTCGGGGGGAGGACTTCACATGTGACATTTGTCGCAAAACTACAACATAACGACAAATGTTGTTTAGGGTCGCAATCGCGACACTCAGGTTGCAATTGTAGAGGTAGAGGATCAAAATGCATTTGGGGAGGAGGAAAATCTCCAATTCTTAATTTTCAAGTTAGAGCCTGCAGGGGAAAAAAATTTCATGCCGCAGTCGTGGGTCCGTCGATATTGAATTTCAGGATCACGAGGCGGGGGGGCTTTGAGGCAGGCGTAATCTGACGGCAAGAGTTGAGAAGTTGCACGAGAAGTTGAGAAGTTGAGAAGTTGCTCCGACAACAAGGCGAGAAGTTGTAAGCGAGCGGGAAGGTGGGGCGACAAGAAGACATCAACCATATAATGCCGTCGACTTCGGCAGATGGAGATTAGTGAGAAGGAAGGTGGGGTGCCATCCCTAAAATCACAAGTCCAATGAAATTCATGCTTCACAAGAAAAAAACCGGTAGTAGGGAAGGTAGCGGCACATTTATGTCTAACACTAATTCTCAAGGATTTGAAAATTAGTGTTGAGCACGGTAGGGTGGTAACAACATTAAAGATAATCAAACAATAAATATCACTTTTAGTGTACACAGTTGCTCCTTGTTGATTGCTCCTGATCGACGACTAAGCCAAAAGAAAAGAAAAAAATCCAAAAACTCCAAAAAAAATCAGGACCATTAGATCTTCTAGTCAACAAGATCTAATAGTCCAATTTTTTGGGGGGAATTTTTGCTTTTTTCTCTGCAATTGACTACCATGTTGATTGCAAAGTAGCAATCGATTAAACCATTGACCCAACGTTGACTACACTAGTGTACCCATGGGTAAATTGTTGGATTTACCCCCCATTGACGTGGTGGTTTTTGGTTCAACATCATGTCACCGTTATAGGACATGATGTTATATGACGGATCTGAATGTGAAATCCGCAATTCTAAGACCCTTCTATCGTATTGTATCATAATATATAAGTCCCAACCCCTTCTCAATTATATTGCTTATTTAATTCATTATGAATTCTTGTTTAGGCTCATATGGTGCTCTATTGTCTTAATGGGAGCATCATATATACTAAATATGTATGATTTATAATATATTGTAATTTGCAAAGTGCCTTTTTTGTGCAATACTTAAATAATTATTTTGTAGTATAAGTCTATAGCACATAGTAACTAGGAATAGTGTTCCATACAATAACAATAATGATAATTAAATAGTAATATTTTTTTGTAATAATACTTTAGATTTTCAATATTTTAGTTATTACTAATGATATTCTTATATTAAGAATAAATTCCAATATTGATTCTAGTAAAGTTAACATAATTTGTTATGGTGATTGCTCTAATGGATTGCTACTAGTAATCGACTTCAAGAGAATAATTTTAAAAATAAAATTGAATAAAGTTTGAACGCTTATATCTTGTTGATTGCAAGATCAAATAGTCCAATTTTTTAGTCTCTTCTTTTCTTTTCTTGAAGTTTGGAGCAAGAAAAAAAAATCCAAAATATTGGATTGGTAGATTTGCATCCAACAACATCTAATGGTTCAAATATTTAAAAAATTTCAAGTTATTTTTGAGGGTGAGACTGGTGAGTTGAACCTTGAGATAGTAATATTTGATTCCTTATGAATATTTTTGCATCAACTTGCTTCGGGTGGCCTTACAAGGACTAGAACCCCAAACCACGTGCACAACAAAGCAATCACTCCACCCACCACGCACACGCCCTACATTGAACATGAAATGAGATTCAAAGTGAGATTGGGAATTTGGGGCACACATGGATCCTGCAGCCAATTCCTCAGTTGTGTATTTGTCTTTCTCTTCAAACTAGGAGCTTATTGTCCTAGGGGTGGGCTCTTCATTGGAGACCTAAATGATGTGTGTAGGTCACTATGAAATCAAACCCTTTATATATGAGAAGTTCATTAAGAAAATGAAATCTATACGTACTAAAGAAAATGGGCTCATGTATTTATACTAAAATTTTCAATTGAATGTGATAAATGCCTCCACTACATATACAAAATATATATCATGAATTATATAAGCCTTTACTATACGTAGAATCCACGCTCATTTTCTACTGAGGAAGTTGTTGAACATTTCTCAATCTCATCCATAGCATGTACTCAACGATTGCATTGAACAAACAAAGACAAGAGCGCAATCTTGAGAGGAAAAACTCAAGGAAGCCCATGAACATTGAGATCCCTAGATTTATACCATCTTTTATTGTCTTTTCACATTTACTTTTACTTTTTCTGTTTACCGTTTCTTCATTCATACAACAAGGTGACTCCTATTCAGGGATTAATTCTTCGTCCCTTTACCCTCCCCTATTACCAAAAATCGTGAGCAAGAAGCGACCATGGGTCTATTGCGTGCCAAGAAGCAGTCCTTGGTAGGATAAGTAGGCCCCCCCCCCCCCAAGCTATTAGTCCATTTCTTCTTCTTAGTTCTTCCCCTTGGGGTGCTTGAGACTTTCCATGTGTTGGAGATGGTTTTCAAGCATGTAGTTGTTGTATATTCTTTTTTCTAAATAAAAGTACTATTTAATCACGACTATGGTGCCCGGGTACGCAACTCCCATATTATACGCAAGGGGCATCGTACTTAAAACGGCTTAGAGGACGGCTTTTGTAAAAATTATATCAAAGTATATCAAATTAAAATGATCAAAAAGTTGGGTGAAGACCAAATTAAATAAAATGAGATGAAAAAAAAGTTGGGTAAAGACCAAATTAAATAAAATGAGATGGAAAAAAAGTTGGGTAAAGACCAAATTAAATAAAATGAGATGAAAAAAAAGTTGGGTGAAGACCAAATTAAATAAATGAGATGAAAAAAAAGTTGGGTTGCATATTTATTAAGCCTCCCATTAAAATTATAAGCCACAAATAGTTGCCTCCCATTAAAATTATAATTCATTCACAATGTTAAAATTTTATTAAAAAGTCCAAAAAGTTGGGTAGTTTGACCTATGGTACATGTATTAAAAAAATCATATAATTAGGTTTTTAATGCAATTATATGCTTCAAAATATATTCATTTCCTATATATAATTACGTTTTTGGATTCCTTGTTAGAAGGGCTACAAAGATTTCCTACATTAAAACAAATTGTATCACTCAATATTGGACTAAAATGCATTATAAGTGATTATAATCAGGACCATATAATACGGGAGTTGCGTACCCGGGCTATGGTGTAGATTTGAGGGGAATTATTTGTGCAGGGAGCAGAGTCATGGGGCCCTGGTGAGTTTGTGCATAGTTACGAAACGGAGTAAGAGTCAACTTGAGTTGTGAAGTGAAGTATGAGGTGTGTAGTTACAAAATAGAGCCCGAGTCTTGCTTGAGTTGTAAAGTTAAGTCCGATCGGGTCGTACGTGAGTAATAAGGTAGAGTTTCATATGGTACAAAGTAGTTGAGATAGTTTGCATGAAGAAGTTGTTTTTGTTTGTAAGGATCACGAAGTATGGTCGGTATGTTAACGTAAGAGCTCAGGGTGTGGAACCCGTGTGATAAAAATTGATCAAATAATAGAATTATAAAAAGTAGAGAACAAGTCTCCCAGCAAAATCTACACGTTTCAGAAAGCCTCTAGCTTGTCCTAGAATCCAAATGCGAACCCTAGCAAGAATAAACAAGGCAATCATTAAGGACTATTGCCATATAACAACAATGGATGAAAATGTGAACTGGATGAAACTAACACATTTATTGTCAAAAAATTAAACCTTGGGGATCCCTTTTGTACATCTACCTTTGCTTCAAAATTCTTAATAACTTTTCTAAATGTACGCACTAGAGAAAATTGATACCTTTCCCTTATGTATACTATGTACGCTAAAGTCTCAAATAATACCCCCTTCTTACACTCACGTTAGTTTGTACATGGTATGAAGAGTCCACCCCAGGACTTATTGTGTACCAACATATCTATACTAACCCATCACACAATGTCAAACCATGTTGGTATGTTTGCTAGAGTCAAATATGGAAAAGAAAAAACAAGGACACTCCATATCAATTAGGCTTGTGGGTAGTTGCTTAGATACCCTTTGGATAATATTGAAGGTGTGGTATTACAAAATAACATTTGTAAATGTGAAGGGAGTGATGAAATATACAAGTGTGACTATGAAATTAGTGATCACTTGAAATTACACTAGTAAAAAACTATGCCCCAAAAAAACTGTTGAAATCGGCTGCAATTCTTTTGACTAGCCTGATCTATAGTAAAGTTGTTCTTTTGGTATACTGACTGATATTTTAGGAATTTTGGGGTGTGTAATACACTGTTGGAAAGGTATTGTCAACATCTTTCCAACGGTATATTACACGCCCCAAAATTCCTAAAAATTCGGTTAGTTTACCAAAAAAACTAATTTGCAGTCGTATAGTGACCACAGATCAGGCTAGGCAAAAGAACTGCAGCCGATTTCAGAAATTTTCTTTTCCGTAGAGTTTTCTACAAGTGATAGTGAAAATGTCATGTGACAAGTGTCATTATGAACTTAGTGAATACAGTGATTTCATTCACATTGGTGGGGCCAGTGCAATATGTTACATGTAATTTTCAATAGATATTAAAAGTTGAGAAGTTGAGCAATTAGGCAAGAAATTCGATGTGATGCAAGACAAATTTCACATGTGAAATTTCCTTTGTCGATTTAAAGGACAAAGACAAAAATAACAAGGCTCACAACAACTCACCATCTGTCTTTGTTGATTGAGGCAGAGTAGATCAAGGCTTGGTCTCCCAACATGTTGTCTAATATGTCAAATCAAAGAAGTTCATACAAAATTTTTTAATTCAAGCCTAGTGAAAATAAGCAAGTTTGATGGAATGAACACTAGAATTAGAACAATGTTAGATTTCAATATATTAAAAATGATCTTCCAATAGAAAACCAAGTTACCCATGCTCTAGCAAAATGTCATGGAGGGGAGACTTCAATGATAATCACAAAGATTGGCTTGGCCCTTATGGACTATAACATAAACAATAAATTGGGTTGGAATTTGTGGTCAACCTCAACAAAATTCCATATTGCAAGTTGCTTTCCTAGGAGTTGTATTCAATGATAGAGAGCCAAAATGACGTGAATGAGTACTTTTGATTTCCTTATATATATTATTATTAATATGAACAAATGTACATGTTAAACGTTATACAAATCCTAATATGTAATAGAAAACTATATCCAGTACGTACTATCATTTTTAAAATAAATTCTCACATCTTCAGTCAAATTTCTCATGCAAGTTTTGGTCGAAACCCTTTCTTCTTCTTTTTAAGAAAGTATTCCAAGTAATGAGATAATATCCAAACCCAAAAAAGATCATGGTAAACGTTGATCATAGAAGGTAGCCCCCCCCCCCCCCCCCACCCACCCGGGATTGCCATGCATGTAGAGACCCCAGTCAACCTAATGACTGCATTTCCTTGATTCTCTAACATCTCAAGAACTGATGAGACAATTGAGGATTGCAACATAACCTCGGCGCTCACTGGTAAAATACTCCAAAGCTAGGACAGAAGCTTGCACCCTTTCACATATTAGATTTCCAAGTTGGTGCACTTGAAAACTGTAGAAGTTCTCGTTGGAACGCAATATCTTCGAAAAACATTCCTGATGCTTGGTTGTAACAATTGTCCTTAACGCAATCCACCTGCTCTCAGTTCTATTTACATTTCTCACATTTCTTGGATCTAGTTGCACTCACTTCTAATCCAACTCCCCGAATCGTTGAGATCGCAACGACTGAGACCCCGCAGGTGTAATTGAGAAGATCAAGAACCCACCCCCTAATCTCAATGAAGCACAGAAGTGGACAATGGTGGAGTTGCAGGGCCTGCTCGTAAACCAACGCCACACAATTGAATGCAAGAGTAACCTGGATGACTGTAATCTACCTTCATCGCGCACACTGTCGTGCAGTTTGGAAGTGGACAATGCTACCTGTTTGTACTTAGACTCTCTGACATGTTTTGCATAGTTCAATTGTTCTACGATGTACTTGCAATGTGAATGAGTTGAGGGCAATGCAGTGGTTATCAAATTAGACCCACATTAAGGTTGAATACTTGAATGAAGCGTCAGGGTACATGTGGAATCTGCAGCATGTTGTCAAGGATGCTAGATCACTTATCGTAAGCCTGAAAGAATGCGACAACCAACAGATCGGGGAGAGACAAAAATTTCCTGCAATCTCTGTTGATGCACTCTAGATTTCTCAAACCTAACTTGCAACTGGAGATTGAAGTAATATGCTGCGAGTTGACCAACCTGATTGAAGTTCGGCGCAAGCATCGCAGGAGACGCGTTTGTTTGGGAGACCAGGCCGAGCGAAGCCTAAGCGAACTTCCACAAATTTATAGCGACCCAGATTGGACTAAACCTTCCTACCTGATAGGATCTCTGTCCTGTAAAGTGTCTTCTTTTTCTTTTTCTTTTTTGAAATTCAATATTTAAAAATTAACTTAAAATTTAAAATATTTTTTTTATTAAAGGAAAAAGAAAAGAAAAGATTAGGGAACACTTGAGGCGCATGGCCACTTGGCTAGTTTTTCGTCAAGTGAAGAGAACATTCCATGGCCGGGAATCGAGCCGCCAACTACTCCATTTGGTTTTGGATACCTCTTCACTATCATGATCCGATAGTTTTGGATCATCTCGGACTAACTTAGTCAAGTGGAGTTATGATGGCAAGGTGGCACCCAAAACTAGATGGCAAAGGTGCGCATGAGGAGTCCCAGTTTCCGTAAAGCCTTTGTATATATTTTGCTTTGTTAAGCAACGCACCCTAAGGGCAAGCACTGGCGAAAATGTAGAAAACCATGTGCGAGAAAATGTAGGGTGCATTTTATTCAAGACACATAATTTTAACAAATTTTTTAGATGTACTATACAACAATGTCCTCTAAATGTGAATTTGGGAATTATATATAATATACAGTGTGGTTTAAGTTGTGGTATTTTTTTATATAGATGTAAAGTAGCATAAATAAAATAAAATATAAGATTTATTAATTTATAGGTTCAACATAAATCATTTGCCATTAGTGGTATTTGATGAGAAATAAGCAAAATGTATGTGGACATGTGGATGGATTTGTTGATGTGGTCACCTTATATGAAAAGTATTGTCATTCGGCGATAAAAGGATTGGCTGGCTTATTTAAGGTTTCCTTGGGGGGCATTCAAAAACCATACGCATGATATTAGGATAGTAGGAACTATTTGCAAGGTATTAGAGTAGTGTTGGGCATCAAACAAGCATGGAAGAGGCCCGGGTACGCAACTCCCATATTATACGCAGGGGGCATCGTACTTAAAACGGCTTAGAGGATGGCTTTTGTAAAAATTATATCAAATTGAAATGATCAAAAAGTTGGGTGAAGATCAAATTAAATAAAATGAGATGAAAAAAAAGTTGGGTAAAGACCAAATTAAATAAAATGAGATGAAAAAAAAGTTGGGTGAAGACCAAATTAAATAAATGAGATGAAAAAAATGTTGGGTTGCATATTTATTAAGCCTCCCATTAAAATTATAAGCCACGAATAGTTGCCTCCCATTAAAATTATAATTCATTCACAATGTTAAAATTTTATTAAAAAGTCCAAAAAGTTGGGTAGTTTGACCTATGATACCTGTATTAAAAAAAATCATATAATTAGGTTTTTAATGCAATTATATGCTTCAAAATATATTCATTTCCTATATATAATTACATTTTTGGATTCCTTGTTAGAAGGGCTACAAGGGTTTCCTACATTAAAACAAATTGTATCACTCAATATTGGACTAAAACGCATTATAAGTGATTATAATCAGGACCATATAATACGGGAGTTGCGTACCCGGGGGAAGAGGCAATCTTAGGGTTTATGTATGTTGGTGTTGATTCGTCATGTATGTTGAAGTTACTTTATTGCAATGTATGTTGTTTTTATATTGGTTAGATGCTAAAGTTTATAATATGATGATTGTATGTGTGTAATGTGTAGAGTAATAAAGTAATATATGCATAGTGTATTGTATGCATGCGTAATATATGTATAGATTGTTCACACGAAATTTTTACTACTTATAAATAAGATAGGCTGATTATAATTATGTGACTCTAAAATTTACATACATTGATAGGGCATTAAAAAATACCATTTAGTATACATTTTAACTACTTATAAGATGGAAAAATATTCAACGAATGAAGGTAAATACCCCCCATTAAATAGGGAGTTCTAGCACATGTATATATAAATCAAGTGTAGATGCACCCCCCGGGAATGCACCCTTATTTTGCATTGTAGTACTCCCAATCATGAAGTGCATTATGAGAATTTGCTAACGCATTACGTAATGCCTTGGTAGTTGATCGAGACTATCAGAGTTGTTGAAATATGGCTTAGGGCCTTTACATTTGGTAATGCATGAGGGGGGGTGCATTATGGAGAATGCAGGCATTGTAGCTCAGCTATGCCTCGTATAGTACCTACATTCCCCATAACGCATTACCTATTACCTAGTGTCTAGGATTGTTGGTTTAGCTGAGTAGGGATGAGTTTTCATGTCGGCTGCTCACCCACTAGATTCTAGATAATATTGGGTTGGAGGTGTTCTCATGTACATAAGCACAAGTCACCAACCAACCACATTATGATGGCCTACTAGAATGTGGAGGGCCATGAACATGGACCGCTAGATTTCCATGTGTCCACTAAAGCACTTTTTAACCTTTGAGTGCCAGTCGCCCGAAGGATTGAAGCAGGAGGTCCATCCTTGGTAACCTAGAGAAGGAGGTTAGTAGGTGGGCCCGGATTTGAGAAGATGAGAGTAGTTAGGGTGAGTTTCCATGTAGGTTGTTCGCTCACTAGATTCTAGAAAATAAGGGGTCATAGGTGTTCACATGTAGTTTAGCACAAGTTGCCATTCAACTAGATTCGGTGGTTTGCTAGAATGTGGAGGGCCGTGGACATGGGCCACTAGACTTTCATGCATCCACTAAAGAATCTTTAACCTACAAGTGCCAATCACCAAAGGATTGTAAACCGGTTTTAGAAGGAGGATGTTAGTAGGTGGTCCTAGAGATGAGAAGATGGGAGTAGCTAGTTGCACAAACGAACCCTACCCCACTAAATTCTCTCTACAGTTGGGTAGGTTTGTCCTTATTCACACTAGAATCTAGTGGGCAAGCAACCTACATGAATACTCACCCTTAGTTGGCACATACAAACCCTACCCCACTAAATTCCATCTATAATGAACTTGTTTGTCCTTAATCCCACTAGAATATGGTGGGCGAGTAGTCTACATGAAAATTTAAATGACCTTAAGTATCCAACCCCCATGAAAATTTAAATGAAGTTAATTAGAGACTTTGAAAAGTCTCAAAATAAATCCAAATGATTTAACATCTAGTTCAACTTCTTATTCGAATGACATGTATTTGTGCCAAGTTGGTTAGTGCCGCCCATGCAAATCACTTTATTAAGTCACATTGAATATATTTTGTGCTTTTCTTGTTCTTTATTTGAAAATCACATCCTTAAATAGTCTCAAAATCATGAAAAAGTCTCCGATTACCGAATATAGTGATAGTTAACTGAACTCAGACACAAGGCTAACTAAATTATGTTGGGATGAGTCCTATTGACGAAATGAAGACCATATTAAGTAATATTATCCTCTCTACCATGAACACTTAATGAGGGTATTAGTACTGGAAATGAAACCTTGTCTTGTCTGTAATGGGAATTGTGATACATATGAACGACTTATGGGGCTCACCATCCATGATCCAACTACAAAAAAATTGGAGTACATGTGTCATTTTATTCCTTAACTTGCTTCTTTTGAAGTTTTGCTAGGGGAAGTAGGGATATAAACAATGCTAAGGGTTTCCATTAAATCCAAGAGAGTTTAATACAGGCAACTTTTCTTATTCTATATAAAATGGTTTTGGGATTGGTCACAAGTTTGGCAAGCCTACCAGATAGAACAGAAATGTCATGTACTTGACTCCATTAACATCCTCATGGATTTTTCAATTGTTATTATTCGTAAATCTTTGTGAAAACGTGCCCAACATTCTTGTCAGGAGGCAAGTGGGGGTAAAGATAGAGTCTCATTAAAATGTTAAAAAATTTATTTGAAAACATTAGATTGTTGAAAGTTCATTTAGAAATATAATACATTTATTCTAAAATTATTCACAATGTATGTAAAATATCCCATAAATGTGTGCATTACTTGATAGCTCACCTCCCCCCATATGATAGCCCATATGTCAACCCCACCAGCCTAGTATCATAATTCATAACTAGTACCAACACAAGTTGCTCCTCACTAGTAAAAAAAATCCATTACACCAAGAAGGCACTAATGTGTTGTAATCCACTACAACATCATGCATGTCAGTGCATGCTAGGATGGTTATATTAAAAATTACTACACTAAGTATTGTATTTAGTGTCACCGATTTTAATTGTCTTGCTCAATACTAATTGTAAAACCCCGGTATAGTGTCACCAACACTAAATGTTAACCTAACAATATCAATCATTCCTTATAAAAATTTTGGAGGGATTATAGTTTTACAAAGTTGCAATTACTATCGCTTACTAAGTCATTTTTCATTCAAATTTCAACCATGCATGATAACATTTCATCACGAATTTGTTATGATGCAAATTATACCAAATTGTGTTTCAACAATTGGCATTTGGATGAATTGAAAGTAAGTTGCAATAACAATATTTGTAGACTTATTCATAGAAAGTGTCACTAGAAAATTTACCCCATGAACATAAAGTACCATATTACACTAAATACAATATTTAGTGTACTAACAACATTGATTATCTTAATTAGTGTGTGGTACAATTCAAAGTTATGCAGTGCTATAATTATTCAATGAGGATGTAATATTTACCAAGCAAAGTCATTTATGTTCTAAAATGTCCTAACAACCTATTGAGCTTTCGATAGTAAAATCTAAACTCCCGAATGAGATGTTATTACACTGCGTAACTCCGAATAGTAGCACACACTAATGGGTAGGGTACCTACACAGGGTGACTCATGGTGAGCTACGTCTAGAAAGATGAAGTTGATGGAATTCTGAAATCACAGGAGTGTCACAAGTGACATGAACAGCAGCCTGCAGTAATCAATATGGATCAATGTAATAAGAATATCTTATGTGCGATTCTAACCACAGTAATGGTTAAGTCAGTGAAACATTTGATGCAAATCAGAAAACATCACCAAAACAAAAACAAAAACAAAAAGGTTTCTAGTATTGCAGCTTCGCAAGGTAATATAACATTTATAAACATTACCACAGACCAGCACTGATGTGTCGCAATATATCTTAACAACAGAGCCAGTGGATGCTAGGATGGTTCCATCAGAGCAAGCACTAGTGGATTTCTACCAACAAGAGGTGGTGGAGAAATGGTTGGAATCCCAGAGATGTCACCGTGACATGAGCAACCTGATGTAATCAATTTGCACAGGCTCAACAAGAATCTGCGAGATCGCATGTATCCAAAATTTGCTACTCTGGATGTGTAATATGCATCTACAATGTCGACAAACGTCACAAACTAATATTACCAGGATTGTCTCCTGATTGCAGTCTGCAGTAATGGGTAAGTAGTCCAGCGAAAGAGTCGGTGAAAAGTTTGTAGTAACGCAGAGTCACAAAGTAATGCTACAAACAAGCACTAATGTATGGTAATTCACAACAATAGAGCCTGGATGCTTGGATGATTTCATTAGAACAAACAAGCATTAATGTGTAGTACCTATAACACAGGGTGGTGGGTTTCATCCATTAAAAAAAATGAAAACATTGAAGATTAGAATCACATGGATTCAATATGCATCGATGTAACAAGAAGATGTGCAATCGCATCTACAACAAAACTGTTTTCCAAATGTGTAAACTGCATCTACTAGAATGTCGACAAACATCACAAAATATTAAATTACCAGGGTTAAGTCCGTGAAACCCTAGCGGCGGTAATGGGTAAGCAACCCAGCGGAAGAGTCGGTGAGAATTATGCATTGGAAGTATTGGAGATATCAGGAATGAGCATCTTCCCGTCATCAATATGCAGCGATGTAACAAGACTCTGTGCGATTGCATCAACACATATTTCGCCTCCGCGGATGTAGAAATTGCTTCTAGAATGTCGACAAACGCAGTAAGTTATTATTACCAGGATTAACTCCGCGAAGCCCTAAGCGTGCAGAAATGGGTTCTAAAAGCAACCCAGCGGAAGTGTTGGTGAGCCCTTTTGTAGTAACGCGGACTCACATTCTAGATAATACGATTCGGCCGATTGCATCTGCTCATATATCTACCTATACAAGCAGAAACAAAAGTCTTGTTTGTTTGTATCCAAGAGATCCCTGCACACACTGCTTTTGCCCAGAAATCGACGCAAAAGAAATGTTGCTAGAGTTGCTGGGGTGGTTGCAGGTCTGGTCTGCCAGCAAGGTCAAGCTTAAGCTGCATTGATGAGCTCTCCGATGGGCTTTGGACTAATTTAGTTCTTGTTGGTGTTAATTTAGCGTTGCAGTGCAAATGGTGTGTTGGATCGTCGCGAGTAGTTTTGTCGATAAGGGATTTAGTCCGAGATATCTTGCGTGTCGATGGATTGCAAGGGAGGGCCAGATTAAGGGCCACATCCCCCATCCCTCCATCGCATGGTGCAAGGGTTAAGTATTGACGAAAAAACAGCGGACGTGCGGTGACCAGGCACCCAAATGAAGCGGAGGGTTAGGGACAACATCCAGTTCTTTCAAGCTCTTGCATCGATCCTACCAAGTTGCCGAATGTGTTGCCCGCTTTGATTTAACAACGCACTCCGAGAGAGGCGGTTGCATGGAAAATGCAGCACCCCCAAAACTATGAAGAGAGGGAATGCTCGCATGTGAGCGTAGTACCTCTCATGCATCCAACATTAAAAACTTGACCCAAGTGGAATCCAAGTCATTTGAGATGAACCGACCACAAACCTATACGCCATAATTCTTCCCTCCCTTCCAAAACTACTGTCAAAGCTATGGTAGTTTTGGTGTGTGATCGCGATCTTTGATGAGGTTTTTTTCCTCCCGAACCGTCTATGTATTCTTGAATTTAATTTGAACCATTATTCGAAGTAATATAAGTTTTCTTTCAACATTTTTACCCATTAAGTCTATGAAACTAAGGTAGATGTGCACAATTTGGTGTGTGTTCGTTATATCCTATAAGAAGTGGGGGCAAAGAGAAAATTGCTTGTTGAACACTTGCTTGCCTTAGTTGAACCTTGAATATTTTCTACAAGGCCGGAGTCCCGCCCCAAGCCCTAGCCCACCTTCCTCACCCAATTTACACAAACAAGTTTGGCAAAGTGTGCTAGTATATTAATATCTTACAGTACAACGATGTCCATGAGAGATTTCTCCCAACAAAAATTTGATTAAGAGCCATCTACAAGCTAGTTTAAAATTGAAAACACTTGATGCATTGATGTGGTATCATTGGCAAATATTCCTATTGACAAAATTGATTGAAATTATCTCATATTGTTTTGGAGATATGAGGGATTGATGAATTGACCCTCTTGAATGGTATGGCGCAAGGATATACATGTAAGTTTCTAAGATTTAACCACTTGCCCACCTTTGATTTTTTGACCAATATTTTGATATCATCACAAGCTTGTACACACGACATTGTGTTTCTTACCAACAACTTATGGTTGTGTGCTTACTTTTTGCAGAAGACTACATGGATAAGTGAATGTCAACCAATTTGGTTCTTGTATTTTTATTTTTTTTGTTAGTTAACAAAACATTTGCCAAAGCTTGTTGAGAAAGAAAAAGAAAAACATGTCCATGGACAATAACTAGACAAATTGTATGCATCCCAAAACCTAAACACTAACATGTGAAAAATCGCCACCAGAGGTAAGGTGGGGTAGTAAATGCATGCCTCCAAGTCACCCTCCAAGTTGTTGTCTTAGCAGTTTCATAGAGCTTTGAATGCATGTGAACATCTCTAAAGATAATACAAGATCTAGTCAAAGGGGGGGGGTATGTGAGAGTTGCTCTAGTTCCAACACATTTTACAAGGGAATCCACCAACTCCAACAAGGCAAGTGAGAAAAGTGGACCTTACAAAGTGGTCACTCTTCTAAGTTGGACACCTCTATGTCGCAAGGCTTGTAGATTAAAGCGACATTTTTATTGTATAAAAGAAGATACATGCCGCGATGAGATTGGATGATGTGCTCAAACATACATTACCAGTTGCCATACATTAGCTCGCCTAATAAGCGCAAATAAATTGGGCAACATTGCAGACTCCGTTTTACTAGTGGAGTTCACCGTAAAGTCATCAGGAGTGAATGGGACGCAACACAAGCGTTTGATGCAATGTCCCATTCATACTCGCCGCTTCCTGATGTGTGGTTTTTGCACTCCCCTAGTGGTGGTGAAAGACAAGAAGCCATAGCAGGAGTGGCCGGTGGGGCACTGGATTGGAGCTGCCTGGAGAGCTGGTGCATGCAGGCCGGATAGGTGCAGGAGATTCGCAATAGCTAGCTCGATCAGACTCACTCCTTTCCTTTCTAGTTGTTAGCTCTACAAGCTGGCTACATGATGAGGTGCCGGCTTTACAACAGGCGATGAGTCGATGGAGGGGTGACAGCAATTCCGCCGGTGACTGGCACTGCCTCCCAGGCTGGCAGGAGGACATCTTATCCTGTTGTCGTGAGCTGCCGAAATAGCTTATTAGGCTCGCTAGTTATTCTGATAAGATTCATGCCTAAATAACCTGCAATCAGTGCGAGGAGGAACCAGAATTAGTTAGCCCAAGGGCTCCGCTGGATCCGTGGAGGCAGAAAATGGAAAGTCCAGACGGCAGCAAAGAGACAAGCAGGATGCTAACTCCGAGGCGCCAGTGCCCCAGGTACTCACGAACCCACGCAAGTACGTACGCTGCGGAGGAAACTCCTCGCCGGCTTCCTGGAGCTTCCACAAACAGGCAAGCCACCGCCGGCCACTCTTCCTGCCTGGAGTCAAACCCCCCACTTAACAACCCTAATCCACTCCCATTCCCAATCCACCATTGCCTAATCTCTCGCCCTTCACCACCACTTCTGGAACATTTTTTATCACTCTCTACAAGGTTTTGTTTCTTCATTTTTATTGGCTCTGTCTGTAGGACAGAGACTATGTATCAACTTCTTCGTTTCAAGAGCAAATTTCCTAACCACTTTGTGTTCACACTTGGACGTTACTTGTTGTTGTTGTTGTTGGTCCACTTTATGTAATGTGGATGTTATCTATAGTTTATTGGCTCTCTCTGTAGGACAAAGACTATGCATCAACTTCTTCGTTTCAAGAGCAAATTTCCTAACCACTTTGCGTTCACACTTGGACGTTACTTGTTCTTGTTATTTTTGGTCCACTTTATTTAATGTGGATGTTAACTAAAATTATATATATGTGTGTATATATATATGTATATATATAACACTATAATTGCTTCCTAAAATGCATTGAAAGAAATCTAGTTAACTATAGTTATTTCGGCAGTTCTTGATTATGTATTCTAAAAATTTCGGGTAATAAATGGGTAGCTTCAATTCTTGACCTGCATTTGAGAAGAACGTGCACAAAATCCAAGAAAAGTTTGGTATAGTAAATAGCCATGGATTGGCATGAGCAAAGTGAACAACTATAATTGTAGTCTTTCATAGTAAAGGACAGAGCCTCACGGTTCTACCGTTTTCTTGTTATTCTTTCCTGCTGTGGTTGCTACACTAAAAGGGGTTGGTTCACACCATGGACTGTGAAGTTGTCCCAAGGCTTTGTAGAATCTGTGTTTAGTTGTTGAACTCGTCCCAGGACTGCTTTAGTTTACACCAAGGAAAAAGTGTCATAGTGACGATGGAGTTCTAGGTACCTGAAAGATATATTCGAAGGCCTACATTATCCACTGACATGGTCTGACGGGTTTTGCGGTGGGAGAGGCAAAAGAGGTGCTATGGTAGAAAAAGGCAAGGTCCCATGGCAAAGAAATGTTGTTATAATGAAATTTTGAAGAAATGGGTTTTTGGGGAAGAGAGGATGAAGACAAGACAAGACAAGAGAATGGTCAAACTTGAATATTTGTTTTCCAAAACTGCCCTTTTTGAGCATGTATTAAAAAAAATTAAGCACGTTCACTTTTTGGGTGCATGGTCATTCCTCTTTGTCCACATTTGGTTGACACTTAGTGAAGAGCCCAAAAGCTTTGTAAAAATATTGTTTTTTTAAGAAATTGGACCATGGGAGTTGGACCATCAAATCAACCATGGAAAAATGCCATCTTCCATGGTCTTGACTTCATGGTCCATGCCATCTTCCATGGTCTTGACTTCATGGTCCATGTATGATATTTAGTGTCACCGATTCTACTTTTCTTGCTCAATACTAAGTGTAAACCGTAGTATAGTGTCACCAACACTAAATGTTAACCCAACATTATTTGTCATTCCTTGTAAATAAATAAATAAAATTGGGGGGGAATATAGATTTACTGTATTGCAATTACTCTCACTTACCAAGTGATTTTTCATCCACATTTCAATCATCCATGACAATATTTCATCACAAGTTGTTGACAAGAGAGGGTAGGGTTTTGGCCAATGGATGAACTCATCCATCATCCATGACAGTATTTGTTCACTTATTCATAAGAAGTGTCATCCGAAAAGTTGCCATAGTGACATTAGATACCATATGACACTAAATATCATGTTTAGTGTAGTATATAGATCAATAAACAAAGTTAATAGTTTTTGTGATCTGATTTTGATCCAAGGTAATTTGCAGAGCTAAAGAGGCAACTTGTTTGCAAAGCCAACATATTTTCACATATCAATGTAGATGGGTCTTAAATGGTTATCTTTTCCAACCAACTCACTTCTCCTAGGATACGAAACACGCCATAGTACAAGATGTTTAACATGTCCAAATTGAGGCCATAATTACTTTCCTCATGAGTTTCAGAGCTCACATGAACATCGTATTCATTATGAAAGTGAAGATTCTCGTGCTCCTTAAATGGTCATGTAGCCCAACCCCTCCCCCCAACCCACCCAAATATCTTGATTATTAAGCCTATAATGGTTATCACAGTTTGAGCAGGGAATTAGATTCCTTACAAACATGCATATTTTTGGTATCCATTCTTGAAGCCACAGAAACCATGCATCACTCAAATACACCCTAACCTCCATAATGTCACCCTTTGTAGTATCACTCCCTCTATTATATCATGAAACCTAGGGAACAGATGTGCACAATTTAAATCTCCCTCCTTGATGTCACATTTCCCCTCCCATATAACACAAGTTTGACATTAAAATAATCCACCAAAGAATTCAAACCCCACAATCACACACATCACATTGTCATTATTGGAATGTTGACTTTGTGTTATTCCATGATGTCACATGCTACACTACTTCTCTATTATCATGCATCTATGTTAGCACTACAAACCTCCTTAATATCATGTGTACTTTGGTTGACACATGCATGATATTAGGGAGGTTAGAGTGTACATGTTTCTTGATAAGAGAAGTAGCAAATAAGGGTTGTCTACCTTAAGCTCAAAATAATATATTTTATGGTAATTCATAAATTTTTAATCATAACATCATTCAACCATGTGGGTTGGTTCCATGACCCTGGAATATGTCATTTTATATTATGTGGGCACCCCCCAAAAAATAAGAATTTTTTTTTCTATTCATACATTTAGGTTGACACTTGGAAATTTGGGTGGAGTTATATTGTCGTCACTTTTCATAGGGATCATTGTTAATCCCAGTACTATTCACATGATACATTTTGGGAAATAAAGTGGCTCAATAAAATTACACCCAAACCTCTGTAATGTCACTCCCTCTCTTTTATCCTGAAACCCTATGCATGAATGTGCTAAATTTAAATCTCCTTCCTTTTTGTCACATTTACCTCTAATATTTCATGGATTTTGACATTGAAATCATCCACCAAATAATTCAAATCACATGTTCGCACGCATTATATTGTCATTATTGCACATTTGTATACTCAATATCAAGACATAATATTCTCATTTTTGGAGTAATTATCAAATGCCAAGGTTGCTTCGTTGTGACTTTAGTTTAATTCTTTGGAGATCACTTTTTTAAGTATTGTTATATCAATAATAATTTAATTTCTCCATAATCTTCATATTTCTACTTTTGGCACCAAGACAAGGTGTCCTTGTTTTTTATGCAATTTGTGAAATTGGGTTTTCTCAAAGGCTCGTAATTCTGGAGGTTTTGAGATTATTAGTGCATATTTGCCAAAAGGTCTTTATGTGCCTAATGTTTCATTACATGCATATACCACCCCTATTTGGAATGACCATAAGAAAAAGAATATTGAAATTACGTTTGAATTTGTTTTTTCATATTTGACCAATGATAGCCCTTGAGTTAATTTGTCCCTTAGAAGAAAGATGTTGGAGAAGATATAAGGAGGAAGTTTGTGGTCTTCTATAATTCTGTGTTGGAAAAAGATTGGTAGGGTTTTAACAAGTTGTCATCGTGTTGTCCTCTTGTCACAATACTGCTTCAAAATCTCAATCCCTTTGCTACTTGAAGTTCTCCTTCTTCAATTCTTTGCAATGTTAAATTGTTTTTTGGTAACACCCTAACAAGTAGGATGTGCCACACAAACTTGAGGTCTTTTATTATGATTTTTTCCTTTCAAACTCAAATCAAAGTTTGTTTTCCCAAAGAAAAGTGCAAAATATGAGGTGGACGTAGAGGAGGCCTTGGAAGTTAACTTACTCTCACATCAACAAGCATGCATGTTTCAGGTGGTAGAGAGAAAGCATATGAATCATTGCAAAACCTAATTGAGGTCTTAACAACTCTTGCATCAATTGTCCTTGATGCTTATGCATCCACATGTTGGTATTTCTCATACTCTCAAGGTGTTTAAGGCCATGTGGATTTCATTATGGTCTTCTTCATGGCTTGTGCAAATTTATTGACCTCTGAACATTTCATTGCGAGGTGCCTCCATTCATGTTTGCAAACATAGTGGATGACATCTAGTTGTGTACAAGACTCTTCATTATTTGATGTCATGCTATTACAAATGTGTGATGCAATACAAACTCCTAGTTTAGGTGGAACTCTAACTTAGGCAACTTCCATCAATTCCAACAAAGAGCATGTCAAGAATTGGCAACGAAAAGTTGATTGAGTACGTGAAATTGACCATTTCTCCAAATTCTCCTAAGTGTTTGGAATCCATAGCTTGAGAAATGGCCACTTGAAGTCTAACATTCACAATTTCATTTTGCAAAGAAAACGAAAAGTTTGGTATGTTTTCTCCTCTAGTTTTGATGGTTGAGCCTCCATATGCAAAGGATCACGGCAAAGTCAACAATGCCGGTCTCTCACTATAAGTTTAAACAAATTGTTCGTCACCCGTTCATATATGACAAGGCTGATGAGTACATTAATCTTCATGATTAGACTATAGAAGTATATGACTAGTTTATGGCTATAATGGAGGTGTTTGTGTGAGTGTGGTATGATTTTGCATTTTCATTGATAACAAATTGGCCATTGTATTATGTGCACAATTAAAGTTTTTACCCTATACCCATCTTCTCCATGTGTTCAAACAACTTAATTATGATAATTTCTCTACAATTAAATTGATTACAACTTCAAATTGTGTAGAAATGTTTGGATCTTAGGCTTTCTTTTAAATTACCACAATTAGTGGACATTGATTCGTGTGAGCACCTTCTCTTATACCTCAATCTATGCCCAAAACCTAAGTTCTTATCAACCTGAACGTTGCCATCAAATCATTTCTCAAACCTAATATAGCAATCTAAATCATGTTTAATCATTGGAATGTGCATTTATTTGAAGAATTGAATGTTGAATCTAACAAAAATATTTACATCCATTTTCACTCATATCAATATAAAACAGAAATGTACTATAATTTGTGGCAAAAATACCATGGTTAAAGGATACTATTGAGTGTAATTCCAAATATTTTCCCTCCCTCACCCTCATAAGTTATTGCTCATCACTCACCGTTCATTGCTCGTTGCTCACATTGCTCACTTGTTCATGAGCCCAACAATAGATTTGAGATTAAAGACTTCAAATGCCAAAATCCCACTACCTTAGACCAAATATGAACTTAAGTCAGGGCAGTTGAATAATCAATTGAGTAATGTTATGTGTATCACTTCACAATAAATGTGTTTAAAAATGAGTTCAATCCTATGTTTCTTTGAGAAATTTACAAAAACATAAATAAAAAGATTCAATTCTCCATCAACTACCAATATCAAAACTGCCAACCAACTTGAATCATATTTGCAAATTGCTACCCACTCTTTCGTGAAGAGAGGGAGTTATCGCATACAAGTTGTACTTCTCATCCATCCAACATCAAACATGCACCCCTATAGGTTTGTTGCCGTGTCATCTCCAATGACTTGGACTAGGTTGATTTGGGATCTTTAAAGCTAATTCTAGTGTCAACTTGGCTATAAATAGCAACATTTGAGTTGCACTTCATTTCAATGATTCTACGTTGGATGAATGAGAAGTACATTCATATGCGATGATTCCCTCTCTCCCTCTTTGATGATTATAATACCCTTTTCATACCAATAGGGTGGGTAAGTTGGGGTTAAAGTCATTATGTACAAGTTGGTTATCACTTGGCACTCTACTCCAGCTAGTTGGAGTCAACCCACCATTGCAATATGAAATTTGCAATAGTAAGGTATGTGATCCTATTGTAGGCACTTCCAACTCCACAAACAATATCTGCCATTGGATCGTTTTAGGAACTATAAAAATGTGTAAATTATGATTTCAAGTTTAAAATTAGAATTGAGATGAAATATTATAAGAATATATAAAAAATATTTTGAACAAAATAAACGATGGCATAGTCCCTCCCAATTTTGTTAATAGTTGTGTCTAGTATGATGTCTATATTATGAGCACACAATCCAATATCATTCTAGATAATACATGTCTTTTTGAGATGCATTCTTAACTACAAACCTTACCGCTATATATACCCTTCAAATATGGGTGTTCAAATAAGATGAGCGACCACACAAGGTCCACAAACCTTATGTAATTGTGTCAATTGTATCATACATTATGTTGGTCCATCATGTCTACATTCAAAAATTCCGCTCCACAATCAAACCTTGGTCTAAGTAGCACGACCTTGGTCAAACACATTCGGTGTGTGCAAATTCTCTTCTCTCTATAGACAACATTATTCCAAATTCCCATGATCCAATTCTCATCTCATCTACTTTAAAATGGTGCCACTCTTTTGTACTACATGATCCAAAGCTCATATGGATTTGTGTACGTTTATGTGATAGAGGATGTAAGAGTTCCACTTTACTTCAAATAGGTACTATATATGAGCAAGCTTTTGATGTACAGTGGGGAGCTTAGCAGCCAAATACATTATTTAAAGTCATTGGCCATTGAATTATGATGTACATAGAATTATCACAGGGTCAAACGACACCTTTTGGAATGAGACCGCCGGTCCCAAGCTCAAATTTGAAACTGAAACTTTACATTGGATATGGTTTACAATACTAAAGTATCATTCAGTTAGCCCCATTTGCTGCTTAAATCTAGGAAAGCAACCTCTGAGCTCTCCTTCGCAGTAGCCACCTCCTTTGACACACGCACAATGAAAGTTTGAGTAAGTGGTCTTCAATTAATATAAAAATATATTTGTGACATGTGTAATACTGTAAAGTGACCCATTCCTTCAAAAAACTATTAGATATTTCTGTATAGTGTATTTGTGTATTCATGTGTGTAGAAATTAATAGTTGAAAATCGACATATTCTGTTATTTTTGGAATCTTAGGGTGGGTTTACACTAGGGTCAAGGCCTAAGAAACTAGGGTTCCAAATATCTTTCAATGGACTTTGGTTTTAAAACCAAGATTGGACCCAAGCTTGAAGAATAGTGTCTCAAACTAGGAGGAGGATTTTCTTGAGTGGGAGATTGCTAATATTTGACATGCAAGTGATGCCAAATTAATGCCAGTTCAATCTTCACTCATTGAACATGATCCTAATGTAAACTCCTTGGAACCAAAACTGCTCTTGACCAATAAGATCGCTTAATTTTGGACTTTCTTTAGTGTTGGACCCTAGAATAGATCCACCCTTACTCGACTCCATATTGGACGAACACTTTGTCTTCGAACAATTTATCTAACAATTTGATTTGGAGGGAAAGAAATACATACAACCAAGGGAGCTCATCAAAGTAAATCCAACCAAATCCTTGATAAGATAACAATGTAACTAGACCTTCACCCTCCACACAACCCTAATCAAGGTCGAGGCATCCATGATCAACCAAGTCCATTTAACTGCTCACTAGGGGTCATCTAATGCCGACATGGATGAAATCTATATTTTCTAGGCGAATGAAGTGAAGGTTTATGTGGTGGTAGCTTGTGATTGAATACCCTCACAAGAGTTTTGACAACTGCCATAGCCAAGCATAAGCATTTAGATGAGCAGTTATGGGTTAACCTATAGATCGACTATGTGTTACCCTAACTTTACCGCTTCAAAATTGTAGTAATATCAGTATTCATGAATTTTCATTTATTTATTTATTTTAAAAAGTTCTCTTCTGAATTTGTTTCTCTTCAAAAGAAAATCAATTCCCCTCTATTACTCCTCCTAAACCAATGCAAACTCTCTTATTTTATCGGTTATAGATGCCTCCACCTTAGGTCTGTCCTAGGTTCAAACACCTAAATTTTGAGCACCCCCGAGCCGTCAAAGAGCAGGAGCAAGTCTGAGCAACCTCATAAGCCTTGAAAAGTTTTAGCAATTTGCAACAACTAGAAATTTGCGATCATGTGATACCCGATCCTGTTTTTATTCTCTATTATTTTAGTTGTTTCTAAAGCTCAAAGGAAGAATGATTTTTCGTTTCTGAATGTCCTTGAGATTTGTTAACCTTTTATTTGCTCAAAGTAGGAATAACAAGGGCGAGAAGAAAACCAAAGTAACACCATATAAACAAAATATCACTCATCCTCTTGCCAGGGAAACTAACAAGTCGAAGCTGGTTATATATAGACTTTGCAATTCAGTAAAGCAACAGACACATGGCTTGTAGACATTCGACACTTTAAAAAAGCTTAGGGCTAGAGTTAGAAATATACAACTCTACTTAGTCCAATGGACGCAAAGATGGTGCTTCATACTGTACCCTCTCCAAGTGTATCTTTAAAGGTCGCAAAGGTAACTTTTGTGAAAATGTTATATCTCAACACCTTAAGTAAGTTAACATCTTACTTCACCCTTCTTGAATACAGATCAGTTGCAGTGCGATCTGATAGTGTGACTTGAGAAAATAAGATAAGATAAGATAATATTATATTTTAAGAGGATGTACAAATGATTACCTTAGAATAACACACCATTTGTGTTTCAAATAGTGCAAGTTATGCACTCACCATTTTAAATTAACGTGGACGAAGTTACTTATTTATGTATATTTATTGTATCAAAATGGTGTCGAGGGTCAGTGTGTGCTACACAAGACATTATGATGTTCTCTCTCTATATATAAGGTGTATAATTGTGAAGTCAATCAATGCCAAAATTGTTGTGAATGTGTCATATAGTTGCACCGCCATTGTTATGACTGTAGTGTGCGTCATACTAAACCACTCGACGTGAACTATTTGAGTTCAGAATAAATCATGTTATAACATCAATCAATGTAAATATCCATATCGGTGGACCATATATATATATATAGGTGACGAGGCACCACCATTGTTATTGATGTGCTTCTGATCATGCCACGTGTCATTCTCACACCTTGTAATGTTGTTATACGGCACTAGAGGTAATACCTATTTATGCTCCAGTGTAATTCTAAAGGCATCCACTTGATTATTATTGACACTAGCGTATTCTGAAGTTCGCAGTAGTGAATTGAAACAAATGGTGTGAAACTTATAAAATGCTCAGAAATGGAGGGGATTGAACTTGTCACCTACCTCACCCCTACTAGACAAGGAGAACCAGTTCAATTAGTAACGATAGGCTACCTGGGATGGCTAATGACACTTGTCATACCCAGAAGAGCCCATTAGTTCCAGCCACCTCCTGCCATATCTACACATTCCACAAAGTCCTACCTGTTTAATATGACACTTTTGGGGAACGAGAAAACCGTCATACTATTGAGGTGTCACACATTCAATAATATGAGAAATTCGACCCTCTTTGTCATAAGAACGAGGTACTTCATGAAAACACACAGTGAATATTTTGCCACGTACGTAAAACAAACAATTTTTCAAATGTCTTTACAAATGTAAAAAAAATTCTTGCGAAATCTAATTGGACTTGAAGAAGGAATCAATAATCCATAATATGGCATTTTGAAAGTCCAAAAATGTCGTATTAACAATCTCATAGTCGTATTAATACTTATAGAGGCAAGTTCTAACTAGATAGTTTGGTTTACAGAATTTGTGTCATTATATCGAGGTTGTTGTATTATTGAGTGTTGTATTAAAGAGGCAGGATTGTAGTGGTGATCATAACCTTTCCGGGGCCGTGGGTTGCCCTTTTTAGGTGTTTGACCTCTCTGCTTTCCCGTAGTGGCCTTTGAAAATGCAATGGGTTGCAGTTGTATACCTACTTGTGGTAACCAGTGTGTTTGTGACAGTTCTCCCCAGGCCAAGTCTTTGTGATTACGAAAGCTACTAACTGAGTTGAGTCACTGGTTGCAACAATGGCAATAGATATATATATATATATAATTTGTACCTCCAACCACTTACAAAACCAATGAATAGGGAGAACTGACCGCTAGTTACAGATGAATCAGTTGAGTTTGAGGAATAACCGGTTTACATTCAAAACTTCAGGAGAATTACCAATCATTTTAGTGGAATCTATAGAATATACCTCAGTTTAATGAAGAAAAACTGAAAGATGTCAACATGTAACCGGTTGGATTTAAAATCACTAGGATCTTGACCAATTATGTCCAAAATCCTCCCCAGCCACTGTACAAAGCAAACTTGAATATATCTGAATATATCAAGTTTGTTGCCAAACAAGCAGTGCCATTGAATATATATATATATGGTCTATGGCGGTTAACTGGGATAATACGCAACCGACTCATCCTTATAAACCACTATATATGATACCCTACCAAGCAACTACTAACTTACTTCAACAAGATAATATCTGTGATCAAAAGTGGCAGACTGGACCCGGCTGGCAACCATCCTTCAGCATTCACAAAGATGATAAGGTATATGGCCCTATATTTGTGGGCACTGCCAACTGTGCATGCAACTTTGGCCATCAAAGCAAGTCGGCTTCAATGTCACCTCCCAGTTAGCAATTGCGAATCATGAAGATTGCGATTTCAAGTTTTGAAATCTCCGAGTTCAGAAGCAAATCTTACATACAAGGTCAAATGAAGATTCTCCTGCGTTTTGAATAATCACGTAGATTTTTCTCAATCGTGTTTACTATCATACTTAGCATGGTATCTATATTTGAGCATAGAATCCAATCTCATCATACTATACGATGGTGGTTCTTAGCTACAACCCTTGCTAATATATGCCACTCGATTGAAGGACATGTCACATTTGGAAAAGTGATCACATAAGATCCATATACCATAGTAAACCAACGCATGGTTTCCTCCACAACCATCTTTCAACATTCACATTGTATATTGATAACATTGTATATTGTATAATGATATATCAAGATTCATAGGTGAAATCCATGAGGTGTACCAATTTGTCTTGTCAGTGTGCATTACCAATCTAGAGTTACACGTTGCTATGAACATTCGCTGAGAAATTCATTTTTACCCAAATAACATAAATTTATTAACTAACATGTGGACATTAAAGAATAGTAGATCGTCTACTTAATAAAGTATATTCTCAATGTAAAAACTAAGCTATGGCAACGTGTAACTCCACATGATAACCCACACTAATGTGTCAAATCACTGAAGTACACCAATTATGGTATTTAGAGTCACATGTGTAGTAGTTTCACTTACCCTATTTTGAGGCATACACCAAGTTACACTAATGTTCAACAACTTTGCCATTAGTGTCACCTTGACATGATACTTGGTGTTCAAGTGCACTCATTAATATCTTGGCGTGAGTCACTGTTCAATAGTGGTTCCAGTGCACTTACTAATATCTTGGCGTGAGCCACTATTCAATAGTGGTTCAAGTGCAATTACTAGTGTAATATCTTGGCGTGAGTCATTGTTCAATAGTGGTTCAAGTGCGCTTCCTAATATCTTGGCATGAGTCATTATTCAATAGTGTTATGAAGTGTATGTTTATGTTACACAATGGTCTACAAATTGACTAAAGTATACACAAACAACACTACTAGTATGCTCAAGAACATCTTCCTCTTGCCTACTAAAAGTAAACACATGACTCTTGCCAGTAATATGCTCCGTAATATCTACTCCTTGCATACTAGAATGAAAACTATCATGTCAAGTATCATATTGACAATTAGCAGACTTGACACTTTCATACCTCTAGGCATCTAGTTTAGGCCCTTCGCAAATAGTGTACGTGTCACTAGAGACATAAACGGTGTAGACATACCATAAACCAGAGGAATTAGGAACAATTACTCCTTGAATTGCGTCATGACCTAATGCTTTCCAACCTCCTCACTGCCACTGGTGGTCCTGTTCCCAGTGGTCTCGTTGCCAGTCCGGGCCTTGAAAGGTTGAAAGCCATGGGGTGTCTGTGTAGGGGACACTCCCAACTGGAAGCCAGGAGGGTCAAAAATCAACACTTGGGTCCAGACTCCACAGCTGGGACACTTTCGACTCTTAATTAGGCATCAAGTCACCAGTATATAATGTCCATGTTTAGCCACAACACATAAAGTTGCTAATTAAAAGGTTACCCATTCCAATCCAGTACATTGTGGTACTAGTACACATAATTCCACACTGCATGGGTTGATTAGTTTGGGAGTCAACGAGTGCATGTCGGTTTGCAATTTGCGGTTCAAGAGGTCGCTATGCCTGATGACTGGCAACAAGACCGCTGGTAGTGGATTTGGAGAGGAAGAAGGAGAGGTTCTGGAGGTCACTAAACCGTTGCATAACACCATGAAACCCCGACTCAGAGTTCTATCTCCATGTTTGGGTCGGGTCTAATCTAACAATGTTTTTTGCCTTCATCCTTAGCACATTCAACACTCAAATTGCAGGATGGAAGATTCAGAAAGCATTGTTCGGGCAGCATGCCATCATGAGGGGATACTTGTCGACCCGGCAACACACAACAAGTTTATATTGTTGTATAATGTTGTGTGGTTTAGGATGAAGCATCTAGTTGTACCCTGGCCCTTAGGACCAACTTCCCACTAACCCCAAGGCTTGTTCATACTCACATGTACCAAGGTAGAATTGGGTTGTTCAAAAAACGTGCATGGTATGTCAAGGACAAGTTTTAGGTGCATCAAGATTCGGTGCTCATCATTCTTCTTTTTGGACGAGATGAGATATGCCCTCGGGCCAAGGAAGCAACTAGGTTTGTATAAGTTTGTTTGTTTATTGATCTAGTTGTCCAAGATGTAGTCTTCAATTGATGCCATTCATTCTATGATATACCAATGACCTCAACATGACATATCGAGTTTCTATAATGGAGTCTCATGCGTTTGTGAAGCGAGAGTACGGAACTATGCATGTCGGTTCAAGTGTTTTCACCCTTATAAAATCGTCTAAAATATTAGATGCCCATGTACCAATTGCCATTGATTGTGCGGTGACCCCAAGCTCATCATATAACAAGTTTCTACACCTAGATTTCAACTAGTTATCATGCGCAAAAGGAAATATTTCATGTATCCAAAATCGTGTAATACCATTTAATCCACTATTAATCACAACGATCTCCACGACTTGTCAGGTAACAACAATTGTCACCATTGTGACACCCTCTCTAAATAAGTACGACCCAGTAATCGCAAGACAATGAATGTGGGTTGACGACGACGACGAATAGTGTGGGCCACGAGAAACAAGATGAATGATATCTTTAGTGAGTGTTTTTGGCCGAGTTGAAGACAAGTACTAACTTAGCGTAGCGTATCATGTTATTACAATGTATGTCGGTTGGGGTGTTTTGTCGAAAGGTCCACCCCACATGCATCGACTAGACTAACTTAGTAACCCACCCGGGGCTCCTCCTCCTCCTCCTCCTCGGGCCTCCACTCCACTAGTAACGAGTAGTAGTACCTATGTAGTGGGTTTGAAAAAAGGGAGGGACTCCTCACCACCACCTTACCTTTGAGAGCTAGAGTACAAAGGAGGGGGGCTCAATAGCCCCCTAGGAGGCTACAAATGAGGCGCACGAGGGGCTGTTGACAAACCACTCACCGCACGTCGTCGCTTTTATCTCCCCGCCTCTCGCCCTTGTCGACGTCGACCCTGGCCCGGGGGACCGCCGGAAGGGCCCAGCTGCCACCTCGGATTCGCAGGGCGCCACCTCGGATTCGCAGGGTGCCACCTCAGCCTGCGAATGGGGTAGTTCAGCCGGCTACAGCGGCCCCCCGGGGTGGCAGCCAGGCAGCATGCGGAGCGCTGCTGCTGCTGCTGTTGGTGCTATTCCCGGGCCGTCCTCTTTGAACAGCCTCCTTTTCCCGAGACAAGCCTTGGACCTGCGGGATTGCTGGATTGCGAGTCAGGTTGCTAACTTAGCAGCTACTCGCATCATCACATCACATCACACCACATCACAGCAGCGCAGCTTTTGCAGCTGGACATCCACAGCAATATCATCAACTTCCTTTCTCTTCCTTGACGCCCTCTCCTCCCTCCTCCTTTTGATCCAGGGAGGGTAAACTTGGTTATAAGTGAGCCCGGGACCTGGGTTCCCGAGTTTCAAAGTTTCCTAATTCGGAGAGTTTGGGTGAGCCTCCTTGTTTCCATGAATCCACAGGCCCATGAACAACATCATGGTGGCTGGTGGGACGACCTCACAGCTTCTGTGTGGGTTTACCTGATCGTCACCGCGGTTGCAATTTAGTGCAGACTTGTGGAGTTCTGATTTAGTATGGAACTGGGTTATTGCATTTGTATAGTCGTGTGAGTGTGGAGAGGAGCGCTTAGTTTGAGAAGGATTATATAACCCGATTCTGTAACCTCGAACGTTGGAACGAGATATTACGTCGGAGGAACCGACGAGCAAGAGCTGTAAAGTGGTACGAGGAAGAGCAAGTGTATGCAGCGAGATGCATTTAGAGGATAGGACACTGCTTCGGGGATCTCCGGCTTGTCTGTTTCCGTAGCACGCACTGCCGGCTCTGACCCGAAGGTTTTTCAGAGAGCCAGGCTCATCTTTTGACAATGGAGGTAACAACTGCAAACTTACTTGCCCTCCCTTTTCCTGTGACGCTCAGGTCTCCGTCTCTAAGTAAGCATCCAGCCTCTGAAAATGTGGTCATGTTAACACTAAGGAAGTCTAGACACGAGACAATGATCACGATAATCCCCCTTTGTTGTGTGTGGCATGAGTTGTAAAGATTGTAACCAATCAGTTCGATTATACATGGAAATAAGTTCGGTAATTGGAGTCCTGTGTGTGGACTCACCCGCATTGCGCTGAATGGGAAGAGAATAAGATGATCAGCAGATGATCGACAGATTACTTGCATTTGCTCGATAGACTTGGAACTTTTATCTCAGTTATCCAAGTGGAACGGAATTATTAATCGGCTGCTGTTACTGTGGTATCATCATCAGGGGCCTGCATGTGTTGCAGCGTTCCGTCGAGAATACATGGCAGATACTTACAACCCCGCCTATAATCTGGACTCCGGTGGCTCCTCAGCGGAAGAAATGAGTTCCTCCGCAATGAGGTACCAGTCCCTGTGCACGGAGCCTGCTGCCAACTTGTGGGAGGGATCGACATGGTCGCAACAACTGAAGTCTTCCAGCACAGCCAACATGAATGTCAGGAGCAACAGCAGCAGCAGCTTGTTGTCGGAGTATGCGAAGCAACTTCAGAGTTTCTCGCAGCAACAACAACCCGACTTGGTGTCGACCACCGCGTGGGCGCCGAGTGGAAGCCTAAGTCAGACATCAACCACTGGATCGGCCACTCCCTACATGGACCACATTCGACAGAGCACAGCAAACGGTGGAAATGAATTATACGGTTTATTTTCACCAACGAGGTACAATAGCCCTCCAGATATTATGAGCCGAATGCCTGCAACGATGGATTCAGCAATCTCCTCTGGCCGAAGAGGTGCAATGTTTGGAGACCACAGCTGCGAGATTGGGAAAGCTTACGAAGGTTTCTCCCCGCATCTCTCGAGCTTTCATAATAATGGCTCTAGCAAGGTGGTTGCAGAGAACTCGTTGCATTTTCCGATCTCTCCCGAGTCACCGATCTCCCCGTTGGACCTCAACAGCGTAATTCAGCAGTTTGCGATGAAAAGGCACCCGGAGGCAGCGTGGGCCGAGGCCAGGTTCGGGTCTGCGGAAATCATCTCGAAGGGTAATAATAATGCGCACAAGGAGATTCAGCCTCTAGTAGTGCCCTCCGCCGACACCAACACCACTACCAACAACAACAACGACAACAACCTTGTTTCGGATGAGTTGCAGTTCGCAAGAAGAACCCTGTTCTCGGAGAACGCCATGTCCATCTCCGAGGGTTACAACAAGCATCACAAGTCGGTAACAGTGTCGTCTGGCGAAATCTCCTCGCAGTCGTACCTTGACATTTTGGCGAAGAAAAACGGAGCTGTCGGCACAGCATCGGCTTTTGCTGTATTAAGTAATGAATCTATCAGCCGGTTCGATGCTTCGAGTTCTTTCGAGTTACCCTCGTCGACTTCGTCAGGGTGGTCGCAGCAGTTCCAGGAGCTCCCAAGCTCCTCCGCTTTGAGTGCATTAAATTCTCTACCTTCAAGAGTTCACTGCCCCGGCCCTGAGGTTTCAGTTTCAGTTGCAGGGCTCGGTAGATCACAAGCAGCAAGCTTGACGTTGCAGCAGCAGCGGCCACAGGTAGATTCTTCACAGACATCGTTTAGTGTGACCACTTCGGGGTCCAGCATCTTCGACACCAGCGCAAGAATTGTGGATCAGCCCAAGATCACCAAGGTCTCCAACCCCGGGAAGAGGAAGGCAGCCACTCTTGAACTCAAGAAGATTGATGATCATCAAGACAGCAGCTGCACCGGAGTAACGTTGTTGCAGAAAGGCAGCAAAGGCTCGGTAAGTTAAGCCTGGTTCAGCATGTTTCAAAATTTGGGTTTACGAAGGCTTATCATGAAGTTGTCCAAAAATGGAATCTTCAACTTGTAACAATGCCGCAGATGTTATCCAAAGAGGATGGTGTACTTGTGATGATGTTTCCATGGTGTTGTTACCAATGCCGCAGGAAAACAATAATGCAGGAGTGCAGCATAAGAAGTCTTCAGCAGCGTTGGGGAGGGTTGAACCACCTGCATTTACATCTGCAGCCAACTACTCTGCAACGCAGACGGTGGAAGTAATAGCGGCAGGGCCCGCTCTCAATACCAACGGCAAACCACGAGCACGGCGCGGGTCGGCAACCGATCCCCAGAGTGTTTATGCACGGGTAATAATCACTGCAGCCCTTCAAAAACCCACGATTGGGAAACCTTCGGAAACTCCTGATGGCAGTGCAGTATCAAGCTCTGGAAGAGTCAGAGAGGGTGTTTCGAAGAAAAAATTCTGTAGATTTCACTAGTAATGTACCTGCAGTCACATTTTTGTCAATGGGTCGTTGCAATGTGTTGATGGTGCCTGGGTCCGATGTTCAGTGAAGTTCTCGGTCAGATTAAGCCGACCATAAAGTAGCGAGATTGGATCTTTATATGTACACTAACTGGGTAGGTTCTGCTCAATGCGAAGATATTTGTACTGGAATGATGAGAAGCAGTTTAATCTCGGAATCTAACAAAACCGTCATGAAACTGTCGGTGTCTGCAGAATAGGAGGAAAAAGATAGACGAAAGGCTGAAGACATTGCAAAACTTAGTGCCGAATGGGTCAAAGGTCAGTGTCCCTTGCGCACCTACGGTAATCCATCACAACAAATCCTTTGGCGCATGCACGCATGCAGACACGATGTCCTCTTTTGATGCACACAACCAATTAAAATCTAAGTAATTTCATGTGCCTCGGTGATCAGGGTTAGCCTTTGCGTGCATTTGGGAAATATAGGTACTTCAATGTTCTACCGATGTATGTCTCGGTCTGTTTTTGCATGGGTTCGAAATTGTCGGTGGAGAACATAAAGGGTGTCATGCCAAATTTGATCTAGAACTGTCACTGAACAGAAACTAATATGATATTGCATGATGTCTGACCATTCAGGTGGACATTGTGACGATGTTGGACGAGGCATTCAATTACGTCAAGTTTCTAGAGCTGCAAGTGGAGGTATAATTTCCTTACTTCTGCATTCTTAATTTCTAGCAAGATTTAACCTTTTCGTTGAAAGATACATCTACCACTACCGACTTCCTTACTGGGTACTCTCACAGGGTTAAGAGTGCCGTGGTTAATGGTTGTATTTGACTCGAAGGATTGTTCAGAACTGCTGATGAAATACCTTCAAGCTAGGTGTTATTTAAAGCGGATTTAAGAGAATGATATTTTTGCTGCTGCTGCTGCTGCCTGCGGATGATGATGATGTGTTTCCAAAACTGTTTTTTCAGCTATTGAAATCAGATGATTTGTGGGTATATGCCACACCAAACCGATACAACGACGCCCTCTCATAATGATACGGCTGTCCAGTAGTCCGGCTTGGAGTTTCTTATGGGGGCAGCAGCTGCTTCTTTTTTTTTTTTGTAGCTCTCAAGGTTACAATTCTTCACTGCAAGTCTAGCTGCGCCTGCATAGGGATTTCCCTTCAATTTGTACAGAGATCAAAGGAGTTCGCCTGCAGGCTCCGAAGTTTCATGATGGAAATTTATAATATAGGTATAATCACATACTAGGACCCATGTAAACTGTTGCAAGAATCACTCACCCTGCCGAGTGTTGATAGCTTCAGCTAGAGCATTTACACCTTCGGTCCAACCCATCTTGGGGTTGGATTGATTAGTCTCTTCACATTAGGGGGACATTATTAGTAGACTGGTGAGTGGCTGAAGACATCAAGACTGAAGAGCAGCAGCGAGCGTTGAGACATGATTTTTGCAGGTGATGTGAGATTGGATAATCAGTTACTTTGATCAGCAAGACTGTGAAAACATTCCTTCACCCCTCAATTGTACCAAATAAACAGATTCTAGGAAGTCTAGCTTCGACGAGTGTTTGTGGCCATGCATATATGATTCACTCAACATTTGGCATCTGAATCTCCAGGCAACTTGTTTATAGTACGTTTCGGGTGACAGTACTATAATAATTATTATTATCTAAAAAAAAATTATTTCTCATGAGCTGAATCTATCAATCCGGCGCCACATATCCGAGTTCAGTTTTCTGGTCCGTGACACTTTTTAAAAAAATATTTCTGTTTTTTGAGACAAATGATCTCTATGACGCTTTTAGGTTGCAGGCATATAATTGCACACGCAAACATAGACTGGATATCCACAGCATGCATCTTGTATATGCTTGTCATCACGTCTTAAGTAAATTCAAAAGCTTGAAATGTTGTTGATTAATTTGGAGGTCAAGTTCTGAAGTCTATTTGCACGCTATCTACGAACTCGGAACAACGACTCACTACCTACATCTCGCCTGTGAATTTATTGTGCAATCTGCAAATATGCATAGGTAATTTCATTCCCCAGGTTTTATCCACTTTGCCACCTATTTCCCTAGGAGGTAATTGCCTTAAGGTTCATTAAGTCATAGCTAATTACCTAGTCAAGAGGGACACCTTCGATGCAACTTAATGTAATACATGAGAATTAATACTAGATAATTAATGTATTCGTTGTTGGCTTCTTCCTCTCATGGTGTTTGAAGAGATTGTTAACTTAGTATGTTTATCACGCGCACGGGTACATATCTTGCTGTAACCTTAATTAGAGGAAGTTGCTGCAAGACATGCCAGATAAATGGATATTCATGAGAACACATGAAGAATCTCTTTGCGCACAGGCTCCTGCCACCTCTCATGGCCAAGTCTTGTTTCAGCTTTGGGGAAGTTGCATGAACACATGCATCCTTATACCTACCTTACTGTGCATATAAAAGCCACTTAATCGGTAACAACCGCAAATTGTACTCATGTGCATTATTGTGGTCTTTTATATGATTCCTTGTAGTAAGCATAAATGAAAGTAGTTAGTTCCTTAATCTGTGACGGGTGTTTTACGCTATCGACGCATAATTTGGCAGATTGCATCTTGAAGTTTCTAGAATTCGAATATCATGGCGACAAATGTTGGAGGCACAGATTCTTGCATGTCATTCAATGCGCATGTGGCTTATGAAGCAATTGTGTATGTCGTCGTGCTCCTAAAGATTCCACCTTGTTCCATAAACACAACAGAGCAATTTCACATAAGAAAAACAGTAGCCAACAAGGCACATTGTGTTGCATAGTACAAGTGCAATTTGTAACCTATCTGATGGGTCACTTATTACGCTTTAATGAGTTGCGTTATCTAAATATTATTGAAGTTCTACTGCGCTCTTGTTTTAACCTAGATAAACATTCTTACTTATGGGGTTGAAGATGGATGGCACATGCATACAATGGTAAGCTACCAGGCTTGAAAGTTACATTCAAATTCTGAGTCATTTTCTAATCTAGAGGCTACTCCTTGGTGCTTTTGTTACATTCAATAAACCCATATCAGGATAAAGGGTTTAATACATGCAAACAGGCTGTCCAAAAACTACATATATAGCTCTTTTTCAAGAAACTACACTAAATATGCTATTTAGTGTCATATGGTATTTAATGTCACTATGGTAATTTTTTGGATGACACTTTGTTATGAATAAGTGAACAAATATTGTCATGAATGATGGATGAGTTCATCCATTGACCAAAACCCTACCTTCTCTTGTCAGCAACTTGCAATGAAATATTGTCATCGATGATTGAAATTTGGATAAAAAATCACTTGGTAAGTGACAGTATCTGCAAAACTGTAAACCCCAAAAAACTTTATGAGGAATGACAAATAATGTTGGGTTCACATTTAGTATTGGCGGCACTATACCGCACAATGTTCAAGATTGAAGCCCCCATATGAGTTTCATTTTGAAGGGCTCTCAAATTTCAGCTCTTCGGTTGAAGGACTAGTTCAAATTCAAGACGTTAATCTAAGAATATAGAAATGAAATACAAAAACTCATATTAAACTTGTGCATGAATTGTATGGTTCATGTTTTCAATACACTATGAAGAATTAAGAATCAACCATCTAACTCCACTTCTTGTAGTGACAATGCCTTACGCTTGTTGGTTCTTATGGCAATTTTCCAAAGATTCAAAAATGTCATTCCAATCCATGAATTCAATTCCAAACCTAGTTAGACTAACCCTCATTAAAGCATCTAGTGTGTCAAGGTTCAATCTAGTTCTCCTTTCGCTCTTAACCCAATTTTGCTTCGAAATCCCATGCTCGAAGAACCAAATTCAAGAGCTCAATAGACATCTAGATATTGTAGGAAATGTACTAGCTAATGATATCGACATAATTAACCCTCAACCCACCATCATAACATTACCAAACTGGTATGTCCTATGATTTAGAAGTTGCATAATGCATTTACCTTTTTGAAGGTAAGACCAACTGTGGTGAGCTTACTTACCTTACTTTTGAAGACAACTAAACGTTTGCAAATCAACAAGTAACACCAACAGCAATTGTTCAAGCTACAATCGTTAATTTGGAGGATTTAAGGAACACCTTAGGAGATGAATTGTTCAACAAGTACACAAAGTGCTCAAATCATAGCTCTATTTGCCACCTTCTTGTATAGAATATATGCTAACATTGTTAACACAATTGGAAGGATAAGTTGTTTGTAAACTCATTCTCAATATATAGTCACAAAACCAAATCCACATCAACACTCTTAAAGACAAAATAAACTCAAATGACAAATGTTGTAGTCGCTTAATATGCTTAATTGTAGCATCGCTAAATCTATTGAAAGAAAATATATATCAATTTATCTACCTATTCAATTTAGCTTCATTTTGGAATTGAAGGGCATTGAAGACTATGTGAAACGTTGGCTTTGATTAGTTGTCAGGGCTTGCCATGTGTCGTTGTAGTATAGTGGTAAGTAATCCCACTTTTCACACCAGCAACCCAGGTTCGATCCCTAGCAACAGTGCCATGCATTCTTCTTTGTCATTTCAGGAGCCAATGCTAACTAGCAACCAACATTGACTAATCAATTTTCGTGTGGACAGTGCTTGACGGGCATATTATATTGAGGACTTCAAGTGACGTCTTCATTTTCGATTTGGGGTTGCGTTTTGGAGGGTTGTTTTGAAAGAGGTATATTCTGAAGGGCCAAAACGCGTTTGAAGGGCATTGAAGACTTCAATCTTGAACACTGATACCGCGGTTTACAATTAGAATTGAGCAAGACAATTTGAATTGGTGATACTAAATTTAGTGTACTTTTTTAGTGAGCTGTAAACGGATACAGAAGAAGATTGGAAAGGAAATGAACATCAACAACTTTCTGCTGTTTTAGCTTTCGATGTAATCAAGGGCATGTTGAACCTATCTATATTGAATGGCTTTACCCCATTCAGATCTGCTTATAGGGTACTGCCTTCATGTTGATAGGGGGACTATGTGGATACTCATATGACCAAGAATGCAACTCAAAGCTATGCAGGTGGTTGTCACATATATCATGTGGCGCTAGTCGAGAAATGTGCTACAGATAGACACCGACAGTCAAAAGGGGTACCTAACTGATAAAGAATTCAACCCCTATTAACTTGTGAGTGGCTTACTTTTATAGGCAATTCCAAATGCCATGATTAGTAAAAGTAATTTCCAAGTTCTTATATATATCTGGGTGATTACATTGGATCAGTTGGTGGTCCAGATTGATATGATCTTTTGATATTCTGTAAGTAGTTCATCCACCTCTATAAGAAGAATAACCTAGACAGGTTCTGAAATTAATAGTCTCATTCTTCAGATGTGCATCATTTGAATCGCTTACTTATGACATGACATTAAAATCCAGGAGGTATTTCATTATTTGAGCCACGTGCACAACTTGTATATCGATTGTGAACCCACCAACATAATCCAGTTTTTACTACTCGTCATAGCTTTGAGATAGTAGAGGACAGACTTGTTTTCTTTTTCAAATTAAAAAAGGAATTGAATTGAATCCTCATCATTATCAACTCATTTGCTCAACAAGAATAGATTACTTCTTCAATAAAGAGCTCCTTAATGCAGTAGGATGGGAATCTTCATTTTCCTTGATTGCTGTAATTGTCTTGATTTCCAGAGTTCAGCTTGAAGCTTTAGTTGAACAAACCTCACTTGTGTCGCTGTGTGAGCTGTAAACCTTACCATGAATCGTGATGTCTTGATTGAGCATAGTGGTCGCACTTGAGGTAACTGTCAAACTTATTACCAGCGCCTTACTCAACACATTAGAGAATTGTTGGATTCAAAGAATGCCTACGAGTTTTCATTTTAGAAATAATTACTTCATTTGATTCTATATGTTTGAACGAAGCAGCTGCTCAGGACAAGCGAATGACTAATATGTTTGGTGCTGACATGGCATGGTGAGGGAATAGATGCATCCAACGTGGCTACCAGTTTGTCCTACATGGCAATCGGAGCCAATGATGGGTGCAAGTACTTACATCACAAATATGTTCTTGGATATCCAGGTTTCATGAATAGTGGTGAATTTTGCCTCAACAATTTTTCACCTTACTTCTAGTTTTCTTGTATTTCACTCCAATACATCAGGATACTAGTACACCTTCTAGAGGCATGAGCTTTATGTGAATACTAGTATACCTTCTAGAGGCATGAGCTTTCTAGTGTACCTAATCATGTGAATACTTTTGATTGCAATTTAGCTTCAACTTCATGAGTGCAAATATAGGTCCTTCCCAACGCTATCATTTTACACAAAAATCACTTTGTATGCAAAAAAAAATGAAGGGATTTTCATTGAGTTATTGTGGATTCTGAAGCTTGACATGTGCATCTTCTCTAGAAAAAAATTCTAACATGGTTGTAACAGAGAGGGATGTGTGTTCTTCACAAACACCACAATATACATGCAACACAAATGTGTTCACAAAAAAAAAATGTATAATGAATAGAGTTGCGATGAGAAGCTCTGTGGTGCCACACCTCATAGAGAACCAAGAAGATAGGCCTACCGCATGTTGAAGTAGCCAAGCATAAGGGAATGCCGATAGCACAGACAAATTACCATGCACAACAAAGAAACGCCATGAAGGCCAAGACAGAAACACAAGCTTGCCGAGCCCCATACCCACGGCAACCTCAAATCTTAACACAAGCCAGCAACATCAAAGATCATTGGACTACAAACAAGAACATTACCGCAACCACAAGCTCAGAGAAAAACAAGGCACCCAAACGTTGCCAAATCTTAAGATGCAATAGCCAATGCCCTAGGGTTACAAAAGTGTTTCTAATTATTGATAACATTGATATGGCAATTTGTCCTTCTAACCTTAACCCACCCTCCGCCTCAACCGCAATCCTTGCACCCCAACAATCCCAACATAGAAGCATCAAGACTAGAGTAGATAGGATTGCAGCAATGTCGAAGACTAGATGTAACAAACCTCCTACATGTTTGCTACCAACTTTCACAATAACAACTATCAATCAAAATGATGAGTTGAAGGACTCAATTTATTTTCTTTGTAATGTTTGATTATGATCATAGACCATTAGATCTTGGCCTAACCTCAGCCACCTAACCATAGGAGAGAGACAAAAAAATCCTCTCTCCTCCCCCAAGCATCCTCTTATGCCAAAGGCATTACTTTTACTTTTATTTCCAAATATAGCACAAGTATTCTATTCATAGCTCTATTTTTTAGTTCTACTATGAATCTACTATCTTTTGTTCTTCTAGAACCTTCTTCCATCTTTTAACTCAATCACATTCTTCCAATTAGAAATATCTAATTCCAACTTGATTCATCTATGCATTGAGAGTTGTCTAACTCCAATGAATAGCATCCAACTTTCACTTTCTAAATATAGAGTGCTTTAATCCCACTACACCTCATCCAGAGTGCTCTAACTATCGTGCACATGTTCTCAATCTGGAATGTCATATTCTAGTACACTAAATGTGGAGTTGTCTAACTCCAATGCAAATATTATCAATTTGGAGTTGTCTTGCTCCCATCATTCTTTGCTTACACATTGGCACATGTGGTTAGAATATTCATTTCATCCATCAATATTTCTAGTTTTATTACACTAGAGCATATCCCTTCGCAGCAACGCCAATGATTAGAGCAAATCGGATCACCACTCCGGAGTGTTGATGAAACACCGAGACCTCAAACAACATCGGCAGCAGGCTTACAAGTTGGAAGAAAAGTAATAGAGACAAACCATCATCATCCCTAAACTCCAAAATGTGCCTCCATGTAGCAGCCACATAATTAGGTATCACTCTTAAACCTCAAATCCTACCCCAACTCCATCAATAATAACTTTTGGGAATCATCAACTTAATATCCTAGGATACCTTTGATATGTTGAGCGAGAGCCCTCCCGGATCACTATGGCCGACTTTCCATACTTACAAAAACTCTCACACATATCACATAAACGGCTAGACTATAGCTCCCACAACACACGTCACTATTTGTTGGCGCTGTCTGTAGGACAGAGGCTATGCATCAACTTCTTCGTTTCAAGAGCAAATTTCCTAACCACTTTGCGTTCACACTTGGACGTTACTTGTTCTTGTTATTTTTGGTCCACTTTATCTAATGTGGATGTTAACTATAGTTTATATATATAAGTGCTCCCTAAAATGCATTGAAAGAAATCTAGTTAATAACTATAGTTATTTCAGCAGTTCCTGATTATTTATTTTAAAATTTTCGGGTGATAAATGAGTAGCTTCAATCCTTGACCCGTATTTGAGAAGAAGATGCACAAAATCCAAGAAAGGTTTGGTATAATGAATAGCCATGGATTGGCATGAGCAAAGTAATCAGCTACAATTGTACTCTTTCATAGCAAAGGACAGAGCCTCACGGTTCTACCGTTTTCTTGTTAAAGATTTTTTCTTTATGCCCCTGGTAAAATTAAGTATCTTTACCAATTCATAACCAATTAGACTACCAAATGTGTCATGGCCTATGGGGATTTTGTATTACGTCCCATTCTACAAGGTTTAAAAGAGGTGTGGCAAGGAAGATGAAGGTCCTTGATTGGATCCTTGGAAGCTACTGACAGGGCAGTGTGGATATTAGAGAGGGGTGTAAGATCCCACAATTGTAGGAAACAACACCAAAAGGAGTTGGATGTGCGGTTAAGGACTTGCACATTGAGGTGGTCCATGGGTTAGACACTAGGAGACCCTAAGAGAATACCAACGTTGGCGAGAGCCAAGATTGGAAAAATGAGCAGACTAACCATGCAAGTAATTTGTACAAGTGGAGTAGCTAACTTTCACGTGAGGTAAGTACGGGACGTAACGTAAAGTGGTGTTACATGTGATATCGAATGATTTTAGCTCGGTATTGTGGTGAAGCGCAAAAGAGTAGAACTAAAGAATTCGTAACAGAACGCTTATAATCTGAAGATAGCATTTTCAAGGCGCTTTAAGAAGGGCGACATGAACCTGCTACGAGAAGAAATTAAAACTCAAGATAAAGTAGCAACAAGGGCCTTGGAAAAAATAATGGCCCAAGTTTAAAACGCGGGCCTATGCAAAAAAAACCAATACCAACACAAAAAAAGACACAGTTGGACTCAATTGACGAAATCAACAACCAACTTCGTCAAGAGTGAAGGACCTAACAATCCAAGTGATAAGGGGAGTTTTGATGATGGATTCGATAAGGACGCAGAAGAAATGGTAGGAGGCGAAGGAAAACTCTCATCTTCTAGCTTAAAAATTAATTCAGAAAAATTAAAACCATCATAAATAATATGTTTAAGCAAAATCAATTCCTAATAGATATCATTAATTTTAAAAAATAATACAGAAGCCTCGTTAGGGAACTCAAGTAAGTGACATACATGAAAAACATCCCGAAACCGACACCTTGGAATACCAAAAACCAGTGGAATATCAAAGTTTTCATGACGGAGTACGAGACATATTACGATGCGTCGAGATATATAGAAAACAAAATTAGAATTCCAAATTTTAGTTTGTTCATTAAAGAAGAATTGTCGATTATATTCGCCGCTTGGAAAGACGGTCAAGCAAAGGACTTACCAAAGAAATAATTTAAGAAATGAATAATTGAGACTTCAAGGAAACCGTATTAATGTCTATTTGATATGTCATCATTGGGATCAATGAAATAAAATACGGATTACAATATTATGAAGTACACCAAGGAGTACAAATCCAACTACCTTCAATACAATTACTAGGAAAAATCACAATTGGATCTAATGGGTACAACTTTTGTGAGTTTCAACAAAAGAATTCGATGCAAGATGTGGGGGGGGGGGGGGGGAAACCTTTTTATTACAATGATAGATTACTCAAACATTATCATTCACTAAGAGGTCATGCATAAGTTAGGGCAACTAGGTAAGCCAAGCGCTAAAAGGTTTTTTGAGGTAAATGTCAACCATGGCAAACTAAAGTTCACAAACGGAATTTTGAAATAAAAGAAAAAGTGGAGGGCAGATCGAACTTGAAGTTATAAGCAGCTAAAAGATTCAAGCGAGTCAAACGCGTAGATATTAAAGAAATGTTGAATAAAAAAATTTATTTCAAATGCAAAGCGCTAGGACATATGACGTGGAAGTGTCATGAAAGTTTTAAATTATTATTAAAAAAATCAAAGTAGAATTCAACTATATCTCGATTGCACCAAAACAAAAGCAAATTAAAAGGCTTAGTATAAACTTTGACTCACATAGTGTGTTATCTTTCAAAAGTAGGCATAAAATGGAAAGAAGAAAAAAAACGGAAAATATTAGTTTCCGAAGGTGGTTTCAAAGTCATTCTCATAATGATAAATCTAGAGAGAAAATGTTAGTTTACTTAAGAGTACAAGTGAACATTTCTAACGTAACTATGTTGATTCATACAATAATCATGTTCTACTTCATAACATCATAGTGTGCAGAGAAGTTGGAGTTGAAGATAAAGGAAACCACCTTGTTGATGAAGGTAAATTGCATCCAAAAGTCGTATTAAGCGGCGGGAGTAGTTAAGGACGTACATTCCAAGGCAAATGGAAATTATTTTGAAGAAGACTTCATAATGTACGATTTATGGACGTAGACATATTGTTGGAAAATACATTCATGCATTACTATGATATAGAAATTATGCTAGCATATATGACGTGATGGTAGGTGTAGACGGCCAACCGAAATCATTATTTTTTATGCAAATACCTAGCTTAGATGGAATAGAAATTCACTTAGTCACCACAACTAAGCTATTTGAAGAGCACTGTGTATAGATATTAAAAGACGAAGACTTTGGAAATAATATTAAAAAAATTCTACCACACTGCGTCTCTAATTGTAACTCCAAAATCTTGTAAGAATTCAATAATGTTATACTTAACGAGCTATCCAATGAGTTGTCTCCAAAGCGGAAGGTGGACCACCAGATTGAGTTCATGCCTTGAGCGGAGCCTCCAAATAAGGCTTCATATCGACTCAACCAAGTAGAATTCACTGAGTTGAAACAATAACTAACTGAGCTCTAAGTAAGAGGTTGTATTCGTCCTAGTAAATCGTCATTTCGGGTACATGTATTCTTTACAATAAAAAATAATTAAATATGAGTATGCATTACATATTGGGCCTTGAATCAAATTTTGGTGAAAAAAAAATTCACTATCTAAAGTATATTCACTATTGGATATATTAGTAGATGCTAGCTACTTTATTCAGATAAATTTAAAATCGGAATATAATTGAATCCTCAGAGATGAAGCAAATGAGTTATTTCTTCAAAAATTGGAATTTTTAGGACATCGTTTAGATGACGAAAGAATTCAGCTTGACCGTAACAAACTCATGCAATTTGCGAATGAGTGGCATCATAAAACCAAAATGAAATAAGATCTAAATGGATTAATTTAACGCATTTGGTTGTAATCATTTGAAATTATGTATTTTTTACCTAATATTCATCTACTTGTATTGGTAACCACATGGATGATTAACACCTTATGTAATTGATTGCAAAATATAACAACTAGCATATTCAAGAAATTTAAAAAAAAAGAAAAAAAAGTTTGTAATAAATCACAAGTACAATTATTTGCAACTCTCTGTCTTCTATAAACAAATCACCCTATTGTTCCCTCAACCTCGTTCCTACATTTGTCGTCGGGTTTCCCAACGCAATAACTCCCACAACAACCATTCCTATTTCGGCAACCTACCTTGCAACATTTCTCTCATCAAGCGCGGACCCATCCATATTCTTATCCCCCGCGCAATAGATGGACAACCCATGGATGTGGGAGCCACCCAGAAGCTCAAGCATGAAGAACAAACGGTTGTGTGTGACGAGGATATGGACTTAGATGTTGAAAGCCCACAAGGTCCCGGTGATATTTTTACTCCCAAACCAATGCATGAACCAATGCATGATGCACATGCAGAGATTGGCTTGGGACAAGGTGTTGATACTCAATTTGTGCAGAAATAGGTTGTTGATAATGTTGGCGAAGGCGGCGTTGAGTGTGTTGGCAAAGTGCCGATTGTAGAGGTTTGTGCGGCTATTATCTGAGTTTATATCATCTATTTTACATAGATGACCTTTGCTAGGTCTATTAATGTAAGAGTAAAAACTTGAATATTTTATGTAACATGGCATTAATCAAGAACTAGAACTAGAAAGGGAGAGAGATCCTTTCGGAGGGCCCATTCCTTTCCTATTACCACCTCCCTAGGCATACACAAATCAATAGACAAAAAATCACTATAGTTTTGTCCACCCAAGAAAAGAGTTTTTGACAATATCTTGATTTATAATGACAATCTCTCCTCTTTCAACCACCTTGCCTAGTATAGCCCTTGGTAGTTCTACCACCTCCTACATTCTCTAGCTTATGGCCTTACATCCTCAAAACATCATATCATAGATCGGATTCATTTCACTTGAACACTAAATTTGGTTTTCATTGGACAAATTGTCAACACATTGGTCTACTTAATTATCTGCAAGGTCACATTTCAATTACTTTCACATTGATTTCACAAATCTAAAATTTAAACAAAAATTGTTGTAGTACATGGCCTCTTCGTTAGCTTGTTGACGCACACGTTATCAAACTTCATTGCTTCAACTATTTTGGATCAATTCTAGCCTCCACATCTCATCAATCTCGAGCCTCTGATTTTTTTCACCTCTCATCAAAGATCTTTATCATCATCCAACAACCTAGGATTTTTGAGATGTTTCCACTTGAGAAACCGCTCAAATGGCCCACACCAGGTATTGTAAATTCATTATTTTTAATAATAAATGAACACTTTCAATAAAATGGGTGATGGCCATGGTCTCTAATAGTTAGACTCACGTGGCAATTCTATAATGCAACTTTAGTATAGGCAAGCTAGGGTGGAATACATTCATGTCGATTGTGAAGTTCCACTCATTGCACCATCTCCCTAGTGTTACACAAAATATGGTTTCCATGTGGCACACTAGGTCAAAACTATGACAATGGCCTTTTGTTGGAGTTCAAGTAGATTGTCTCACACTCCTCAAGTGTTGTGAATCTTCTAAGAATCAATGGCCTATTGATAGAGCCTATTGTTGATGGGGATGGCCATTTACGACATCGGGGGTAGTCATAAAATTATGGATGAGTAGTTATAGCATGGGAGGTAAAACATATCATGAGTATGAAATATTTTGGTACAAAATATCAACTACTATCTCCTTCTTGCGACTTTGATCATAATCCTCCAAAATCCAATAAGTGGCTTGGCATGTAGAAACTAGATGTTTCAAGGTTGGCCAAATAGCCAACCATACCAACCCAAATACTTTAATGTTGGCACTGATCCATGTGCAAGTAAGTTGATAGCTTGATTTTGTCTTGTCTTGGTAACCCAAAGTTGTTGGCATAATTTGTACTTGAACCTGCAAACTTAGCGTATGTCGTTGCTCCCAACTTACATAATGTATTGTTCTTCCCAACCTATCCATAATTCAATCGTAATTATAGACATAATGTGATGCTCTAAAATCTCATACCCCTCCCATGGTTATGGTCTAACATGAATTGACACCTAGGTACCCTCAACCGGTACTCACTCTGAAATAGGCCATATAATATCTCCAAACTCTCTTTCCAAACGCTCATGATAGGGGGCAATTGACCATGATATTGAGTATTAACATGCTAATCATAGTCTTGCTAATTGACACTTCGTTACTCAGAAAAATGTTGTGACAAGGCCATTTTGTTTTCCGAATTCTTTTCAAGCCATAATAGAACAAAGAGACCCTAGCTTTCAAATCTCACATAGTGCTTAAAGTAACAAAGGGGTCAAACAATAGTAGGTCTTTCCTCACAAAGATTCTAGTCACCAATTATTTATGTCACATTTTATTGCCTATGGACCTGAACAACATGGAATTGACTATTGTCTACCCATATCCCCTTCATGAGGCCTACATCGATCAAGAACAAATATTCGATTGGATCATATCTTTTGTACATGTTTGGGGTAGCAATTGTCATCGATTTCCAAAACCTTAGTTGGAAACACAAGTCTTGTGATATGGGTTTGAGAGGGGACATGGTAGTAGGTGGAGTGATTTTTCTTTACAAGAGGTTGTGCTCTATAAGGGGGTTGAGCTTTCCTTTTTGTTGTGAATGTACGTTCATTAAACCCTCAACCTTTATATTCCCCATCTTTTATTTTATACTAATTTCATGATAAAGGCTTCACGATGCTACACGCCATCACTGACATATATTGGATGGTCATGGACCTCAAGCTACAGTGTAAATTGACCCTTATAACCAACATTGAACTGGTTTCACCTTTTTCTTAATACCACTTTTGTATTGAGGAATTTCTATTTTCTTCGATAAAAAGGGTATGAGTATTTAGGGATATAATTTTATTTTGAATACACAAGTTCAATATACCATCTTGAATTTTTCATGCTTGGGTACAAATTACCTACTATTGATATTATATTAGGATGACATCGACCCAAATAATGACGCAAATATACAAAATTCGCTACTCTTGTAATACATATCAATATCACTATATGAGTAGCAATACAATTTTGAAATGAACCGCATAGATTCGTTAATATAAAGTGTTGATATTGTGTATTGATACCATGCATTCACCTATATACCGGTTTGCCAATGTTGCTTATAATCTTTCCCTTAGCCCTCATACCCATGTCTCCCATTGGTGGCCGGTATTTAAAATTTAGACTAACTCATGACCCGAAACTAAAAATCGGCAAGAATCCAACATTGCCATGTCATGTAGAATCCGAAATGGCTCTCTCATTTTCTTTAGGGTTTAACCAAACCCTAATTGTCTCCCAAGATGTTTGCGGGTGTGAGAAGGGTTTTAGCGATGGCGAGGAAATACAAGCCTATGATTGCGATGGTTTAAGTTAGAAGACAAGCCCGGAATTTCCCCAACAAGGTTGCACTAGCTTAAAATCCCTCGAGACTTGTTTCAAATGCAGCGAACTTTGTCGTGATTGCAGATTTCAAAGCCTCGAAAGATGGTGCGTCTCACTGCTGCGCTTATTTCTGCGCTGAACGATGGCTCGGATTTGGCCACTATCGAGACACTCTCCGTGCCCAATCGCAACTTCGACCAGGTGCCTTTAATTCCCATCCTTCACTGTGCATTTGGAAAGTGAGGATAGACATGCTTGTCATTGTTCCAGGACTTCAGATTCCTAGGTTTCCTCTTCTGCATATAGAAGAGCAAATCGTAGATGAGAATGATACTGTTAACTGATTTAGCAGCAATGACCTATTCTGGAAGTTTATATGTTGAACAAACATCTCTAAAGGAGGTGAGGAAGAAGTGAGGATATGCTTGTCATTATTCGATTACTTCAGTTTGCTGGGTTTTCAAGAGCACATTGTGAATTAGAATGTTACTGTAAATTGAGTACCCAGTAATGACCTATTCTGGAAGACTCTGTGTGTTGAACAAACATCTCAAAAGGCTACCACTGCTTCTATGATGTGGTATACAATCAGGTGGCCGGGCTGGACGCATGTGCGAGGTTGATGCGCCTCGACATATCTGGCAACCACCTTACCAACCTTGAGGTCAGCATTCCTCTCTCATCATGGTGTTCAATTCTTTTGGCTTTTTGGTCTTCAATCATTCAACATCAAATAAATGAGATAAGCAGACACTTCTAGCTTTGCACCCACTTCTCCTATGTCATCAAACACGCGATTAATTTAAATGATTAGCAAATCCAAATTGACTTTGTAGTCATCTTCCTCATAATTTTTGGAGCTCGTATGAATATCTTATTCATTATCAAAGTAAAGATTAACTTTCCTAAATGATCATATAGTTCCCCCAATTATATTGACTTTTGAACAAAAAATAGCTAACAACTTCTGAGCACATAGGTCAATCTCTTTTTAACACATGGTGTCTTTTTAGTGTCTGTTCTTAGATCCACACCTGACTACACATCAATCAATTATAGGTGTTGGATTAAGATAATTAGCCGAATTAGGCTTGCTTCACTGGAGAGCACTAATGTGCTTGAGCTGTGGCTTGGCTTGCATGGCAGAGTATCTCCATGTGTACCAGCTTGAAATGGTTGTCCGTTGCAGGCAACAAGCTTACTAGCCTGAAGGGAGTGGAAACGCTGACAAAACTCACAGTGGGTGTACTTTCACTTCTCTTTTACTCCTTAGTTCATGGGTAGCCAGTGCTTTGACAAACATGTACAAAGTGAATACATAGACATTTCACAATTTGGACCTGGGTTCAGATATTATGTTTAATTATGCAGTGTTTATCACTCTTCTTGTTAAGTGCATTTGAACTATACTTCGAAAATTCAATCTGCCTTGGTTTTAGGGTTTCTACATTGCTGTTGCATTTCTTGTTCTACATTTGACCTTTTTTGTGAAACTGATGGTGCTTTTTTGCTGTATTGTTGGTTGGGTGGAGGTGCTGAATGGCAGTCGCAATGCTATAACATCTGTTTCTGAAGTTTCTAGCCTTGTGAACTTGAGGGCCCTTATCCTCAACAGTAAGCTTCCTTGCCTGGTTGCTTCCTCTGTTGCTTTTGCAACAATTTGCTCAACGATGGCAAAGGAGCTTGTGTAGCTCTGGCCACAGGCTGAATACCTTAAAATTGTGCAAGCTTTAAAATTGTGTGTTACAACATGCAACTTGGAATTTATTTTAATATTACAGAAGTAAGGGGCTGGAGATCCTGCAAAGTGAAATCTGCTATTGAGTGGTGGTTGTGATGCAGACAATGAAATTGCAAATGTCACTTGTCTTGATGGCCTGATCAACCTAAACACACTTGGTATGTTCTGGTTTCTTGTCCATGTTTGATTTTCGTAGTAATTGGGGGGGGGGGGGGGGGCTGCAATTAGTTTCTTATGAATATCCTGGTTCTGGCTATCTGCTTTACCTAAACCTCACTCTCTTTGTATCAAATCAGGGTGAATGTATTGAAACCTTTTCGGATGGTCTTGTAAGATAAGAAGAATGTAACCTAGTTCAGTGGAGATCTGATGCTTCAAATTGGACTATTTTGCAGTTTTATCACACAACCCTATTCGGGAGCTAGGAAAATCTATGAATAAGCTTATAGAGCTTACAAAGGTATGCTGGTGTTTCTTTTTTAACTATCAAGAGTATTGTGCTAATCTTGACAGTGTGGTCACCCAAATCTTCACTACATTTCTTGCACCACTTTGTTTTGAATCTTCTAAAAATGAGAATGAACTGCAATTGCTGCTACAACAACTTTAAGGAAATCCACCAACTAAGTACGCAAATGTATGTTTTTTCTCTGCATCTATGGGCATAGAATTCAGTACAGGGTACATGGATTGATCATAGGTCTGTCTCAGGTACATGGGAAGAGGCTGAAGGGGAAGGTTGTCCCCCAATCTGCAGTCTGTGCATTTATGTTATAAGATGTTTCAACCCTTTGCAAATGTCAGGAAGAGGACATTTGTTGGCTGAAGTATGCTTAGGTGTTAGATATCGATGGTGATTCTTTGTACTCCTCTGCTTAACTTTGTTTGTTCTGCCGTGTCAGCTTTCAGTTTCCCATTGTCGAATTCAGATCCTAGGAGCTTCATTAAGGCGATGTGTTGCATTGGAAGAACTCCGTCTTGCACATAACCAACTGTCGGTATGGCCGCAAATCTTGAACATATCATTTAATGTTGATGTTGCCATATCAAATTGTCTGAGATGTTGGTCCTAGACAAGTCTCTTATAGTCTACTCATCCTGAAGTTGATGTTCAGGAGCTACCAAAGGAATTAGAAAGGAATGGCCGCCTTCGCATTCTCGACCTTGGTAATAACAACTTGCAGAGTTGGCCCAGTCTGCAGGTATACACCAGGCACATGAGTTTGTTGATTCAAAATGGCAACCTCTTCACAATTTGTTCAGACAGTTATTGATTGTGCATATGTTCAGTGATAGATAATGGTTGGTATTGTATTTTGTCACTCAGTGTGTGGTTGTTTATCACTTGCACATTTAGGTACAGATTCCACAGTGCAACTATTTTTATTTAACTTTTTCTTTCAGGTAGTTAGTCATTTCCTTTTGGGGTGTTTTGTATTGTTGTTCTGAATTTTGGGAGCAGGTTCTGAAGTCGCTGCATAGCCTGTCCAACCTTAACCTGCGAGGGAGCCCTATCTGCTCGGTAGATGATTTTGCTGAGGAGGTAACCTTCGTTATGTATTTTAAGATTATATACTTTTACGTGTTATACCTCTCTGTTGGGGCAGAGCTTGAATCTGGTGGCTTTGCAGATAGGGTCACAAAGTCTAGTTGTTGATGGTATCCAAATAGGAGGTCTTGACATCCTGTCTTCACTATTGGTCATTCAATCTTTGAAGTAGACCTGAGCACTTACATGTTCCGCAGGTGAAGAAGTTGGTACCAACTCTGCAAATTCTAGATGGTCACCCTCTAGTCCCTGGTCGTGTGAAACGGACATCAGGCAAGAAAACCAAATTTACAAAGGCAACTGCTGAGCTGCATGATGAGGAGACAAGAGATACAGGTATTACGAAGATTAAGCCAACAATGAGTTCTACACCTAATGACAAAGCACCTGTACAGAAGGCATCAGGGGTTGTTGTTGAAGATGCAGATCCAACAGACAAACCATTTGCAGAGTTGATTACTTCCCAGACGAAAAGGAAAGCCGCCACATCAGATGCCCGACAGGACTCCGGTGTAGTTGCTGTTGTTGATGGGAAGAAAGACATGGGGGGAGTGTGGAAAAGGAAGCGGGGAAGTGAGGCTCTGACTGGGTTGCGGGAACCAGAAATAGGCACAGGGGGGCCTTCAACGTGGGATGATCCCAGCCCCCTTGGTGAAGATTCAGCAGCCAAACTGCTACCAAAGTCTTATTCTAGATGGGCACTGAAAAGTAGGTGACATTTCACATTGGAAAGGTGATAACTGCTTTTGTAGAATGAAATTGAGGATGTCTTGTGGTCGAGTTCATGGGGCTCATCAAAAGCCAATGTTCTCCTCCAAGATGAGAAGAGGTGCAGTGGGGGAGAGATCTAGTGGAAGGACAGAAGCGAGTCTAATGGGACTACCTGTAAGTTTGACGCGAGCAACCCAAACATGTGCAATCATAGAGCATAGCGAGGATAATATTTTCCATCCAGTAGCTGCAATTGTCTGCCATGGAAGCAATAACAACCTGGATTGGGTGAACCTGCACCTGCACTTGTATCGCATTAGGGAACCTGATAGTTTTTCGGGTTACCTCAAAACTTTGTGTGTACGTAGTTGGGGCCCTCTGAGTTCAAACTTAGCATCAAGAGTCAAGCAGAGCCACCAGGGTCTTATGTGTTTCAACATTGTACAAGTGTTCACATTAACTATGTGACTTGAGCACCTGAATTTTGGAACTTCTTTCACTTGGAGAGGAACTGTGAAAGACCCCTTAGCTCAATACAATTGTCTGGTTTCTGGTGATCTACAAGAATAGATAGTCGATATATGTGCCTGGTTTGACATGAGATCTTGCTATGTATCACCCTTACAGACATAAGTGTGTTTAGTCCAATGATGGAGCAGGCATTTCTCTGGAGTTAGATGGGTCCTTCGCTAGTCTATCTGGATAGCATTGGGATGTTCACATTTTTCTCTTGGGTGAGTGTTTGAGATGTGATCGGCTTACCTGGTTATGATGGTGCCATGTCGTACGTGCCAGTGCCCACGCTTCCTCCCGCTGCATGTGTGCACCATCCTGTCAGTCTTCTTCCCGGTATACATTGTCAGAGTCGTGGTGTTTCTGAGCATCATGTTCTTGGTTGTTGTGTCCATAGAGGTGTATACCTATTTTGGGTTACCTCCTTGCTACTGGCACTGGAGTTGGCATTTATCTCCTCCTTGTTTTCAAGTTACCTAGTCTTCTTAATTGTAGTTAAGATGCCCTACACGTACACGGTGGTTTTGTGCAATATTTGTGTTTCTTACTGTGTTTCTTAGCATCAGAGGCTTGTGGTTTCTTGACATTGGTGGGCAACATGGCCCTGGCACATGAGTTGCCTGCAACCAAGGCTGCATCCCACACTTCGAGGTTGGGCTGGGCACATGGCCTGGGCTTCCACAGACTGGGCGGCCCTTAGAGGACCTGGGTAGCAACAGTGAAAAGTGAAAATCTGAATGTGACAGTGCAATTTTGCGGCAAAAAACATTGTTATTTTGGGTAAAATACTTGCAGTTTGTTTATTGCATTGGGGTAAAACACAAGCTGTATTTTTATTGCATTTTGTAGCCTGTACGGTGGTTTGCCTTGGCTGCAGCAATTTTTGTGTTGTGTTGTATAGTCGCTTGTTTAGTTATCTTGCCTCCCCAACGGCTAAAAACAACTGCAGGGCAACAAAGTTGGTCCATGTGCCCAGTCCTTATGACACCGTTGAAGTTGTGTAGCTGGCAAGCTGGCGCTTGTGATTGCCATTAGTAGATGGGTGGGTTTGGGTAGTAACGGGGAAATGATTTATTTTATTAAAAAACTCTATGTATACGATGGAGTAAAGAATTGCCAACTATACAACGCTTGGTGTTAGAATTTACTATGGAGCTAAAATGTATACATGTGCAATAGTTTCTTTATTGCAAACTTGGGATTCCCCAATTCCTGTGGTAATGTTGCCAAGCTCGAACACCCCAACAAATCTAAGGTTGTCAAAGGAGTCAAGTTTCTTAATCCCTTTGGTAATGCATTGCAAGTTTGTAAACATTTAACTGGATCATACTTGTAGATCTAATGGGGATTAAAAGAACACGGGGGATATTATCATAAGGACTAGCTTTGATGCCAGTTGTGGCCCAGGTTGTACATGTTGCCAACTATTGGCATGCAACCCAAGAGCCGTGGTGGGCCATTTCCACGGCTTCCTGGACTCATGTGATAGGACGTACATGCAACCTTGGGAGTTGCGGCAGGTGCAACCCTGACAACAGTGGACAACCGTGGTGGACCATTTCCACATTTTATTGGGCTCATGTGCCAAGGCCATACAATGGGTGTTTAGCTACACTAAATATTGTATTTAGTGTCACCAATCCTATTTGTCTTGCTCAATACCAATTGTAAACCACTTGTGTAGGGTAACCAACATGAATTGTAAACCTAACATTATTTGCCATTCCTTGTATTTGGGTGTTGTCGATTTACAATGTTGCAATTATTGTCCCGTAGTAAGTGATTTTTCACCCAAATTTCAATCATCCATGATAATAACTCATTATAGAAATGTTAGGATGCAGAGAGTATACCAAACTTTGTTTCAATAATTGGCATGGATTTATTTACCAAATAAAGTTGGTGATGTGCTATAATGTCCAAACAAAAATTTGACATTTTTTGGTAAATTATGAGATATATATTTAATAGAGATAGTATTGTGTAATTCCAAATAATAAGTGACACTAATTACCATAATTTGTGTACTAGTACTACTTTGAGTTCTATATTCCTTGGTTATTTCATTGTTTCTTGCATACCTCTTCTTTTTCTTAACATATAGTCATGATATTAAAACACACTAGAGCTTCTATGAACACAATGTATATGAGGGCAAGAAGACCCAAGGAAGCCATAAGGTGGGAAGGAATGGGGAACAAGGAAGGAGAGATTTACAAGGAGAGGATTCATTTGCTTTGGTTTAAACAGTTTTTTAAGTAAAATCAGACTAAGTCCAATTTCATGATCACAATATGTTGAAATCTATCATAGGATCCTAAGTTAGTCTTGTATGGTAGGATCCTCTGATAGATTATTTAGAGTTGATTATGATTATGTTATAGTAGTTGTTTTGATTATACTTTCATTATTTAATATTCAAGTATATAGATTTAAAAGCTAACACACCCTAACCTCCGTATTGTCACTCCCTCTCTTATATCATGAAACCCTAGGGAATAGATGTGCACAGTTTAAATCTCCCTCCTTATTGCCGCATTTCCCTCCCATATATCATAGATTTTGTCATTAAAATCATCCATCAAAGAATTCAAACCACACGCTTGCACACATCAGGTTGTCATCATTGACATTATTGTAGTGTTGACTTTGTGTTATTCCATAACGTCACATGCTTCACTATTTCTCTATTATCACTCATCCATGTTAACACTACATACCTCTTCAATATCACATGCACTTTGATTGCCACATGCATGATATTAGGGAGGTTAGAGTACATTAGATATTTGATTGTTTCCATCACATCTTAATAACATGACATTCCAGTGATTACTAAGGATTCACGTATCTCACATAAAAATTTAGGTATATCAAAAGTGTATTTACGGCTCTACCCATAGATATACCAAAAGGTTCAGATTTTGAGAATCTGTCCAAATTTACTGAAGTACAAATTTTTGTTGTGTTTGATTTGTAGACTAAATCATTGGTATTGTGACCTTCGGTTCTTGACAATGCTCCTTCTATCACAAATGCTATTTTTCAAGGTTGGAATAAAGCTTCTGCATCCATTTGCTCTTTCATCTTGATTCGGTGTTCTTCACGTCACTACCTCTTGTACAAATGTATTGTTGACTTGGGAGATTGAAAATTTCGATCAATATGTATTAGGTAATCGTTTTATTGGAAAGGTTATCGGTGCAGAACCGGTTCTGTCAAGGTGGCGAGCCCGCGACGGCGAGCCAGCTGGACAAAACCTGTTTTGCACTGATGACCGGTTCCAATAAAACGATTACCGGACGTAACCGGTTGGCCGCTTTGTTGAGCCGCGCAGGTGACCTAAACAGTGGGTCACCTGTTGAAATTTGAGCATCCTTAAAATGCCACGTGTCGGAATAGTTCTCATATTCGTTTCAAATTGCTTATAAGCGGCTTTAAGTGATTCTGTAATCTGTCTATATCCGATTTAGATCATAACCAGCTGGGATGTCGAGGTTATCGTCTGCAAACCTGTGTGCTCAGAGCCAATCGTGTAGTGCCACCTCGGCGAAACAAAGGGGCCAACCGGTTACGTGTTGAATTCTCCCTTAGTTGAGACGATTCAAACTTTCGCAAAATAATAATATGGTTCAAGTTCATACTTGAGAGATATGAGACCCATCTTGTCATTCATTCTTCATGTATCTGATAAACTCATATTCCGACATGTGCTTTTGAAAAGGCCATCCAGAGGGCTCATGAGATTATTGTGGTTTTATCAGTACTATTTACTACAACACTTAGTGGCCACAAGTCACAACAATGGACAACTTCGAGTTTTCACTTGAATATTTTTTGCTATCGTCATATCTTATTGGCTGAATTGGTTGTACTACTACGCTTATGGTGCTTGGTGTCACATACGTAATAGGGTCATTTAACCTATTTTGAGACATATCCGAGGTTTACCAGTGATCAACAACTTCACCATTAGCGTCAACTCATGACATTTGGCGTTCAAGTGTGCTTGCTAATGTTTCGTAGATTTGATTGTATGCTTGATTGATTGTAGTAAAGCTTATAGTAATCACATTTGAGACCAAAAATAAAATGACATGGATATCACATTTCAAGCTTCAATTGAAGTAGTCTTGCATTGATCCAAAAATTTGTTGTGCGTAAATGGTGGTACAATGTTGTGCACTAATTTCAGAGACAACAACTCCACCACTGTGAAGGGTTAGATCCAGCACACTTCAAAGAATTGGTTGAAGTCAGCTTTGTTGGTTAAAGAATGTTTGGTATTTTTAAGAAGCCTTTCCTAAAAATCCAATCCAAAAACAACTGTACAGTCAGGGCCGGTTCACATGGGTCCCAAGTCCCAAGTCACTTGAGGTCAATCCGTGCAATCTCAACCGTTGAGAGCATGGAAGTTGGGACTTGCCGCTTCACACAGGTCCCAATTCCTAGGTCCTGACTATGACATGGATGCCTACTTGGCAACACTTTTGATGGTGAGGCTTGGGGTATTGTGTTGAGAGTTGGGTTGAGCAAAAAGCTCGACTCTCAAAACAAGTTCCGTGAATATTTCTGCATAAAATAATGAAGATCCCACTTTAATGAATATAAACCAAAAATGAGGCTCAAAAGTTGGGACTTGCTAATTTGAGTGGAACTTAAGACTTGGGACATGACATTATTTAGCTTCAAGAGAGTCATGGGTGGAGCCGAGTATATGTTAATGAAAATTCTTGAAGAATTTCCGGGTGGTACTCTAGCTCTCCAATTCATGCTCAAAGTGCATGTCTTACCGTAGTGAAGTCACCGCCGACTATGTGTTCACAATAGGTTATGAACCTAGGAACACAAGCTAACTATACTCGGATTGCTAAGCTATTTATATTTAGTTATTGCAAGCTAAGCTACCTAGTAAGTAGTGAGTCAGATGTGGGCTAGTAGTGAGTCAACTACAGTCCACCCTCTATAAATGTTACACCTATAAGTGTTAACCCTCTCTAAATGTTAACTTTCTTGTACTCCCCACATATTGCACACTATAAATGTTAAACGTGTTAACTGTTAACAAAATGGTACTCCCTTCTTTGTAAATTTGACTCTATAAATGTTATTGAATGAAATACAACCATAATATGGATGATAAAAACTACACATCCAGTTACATTCCTCTCTCTCTCACCATGCGTTAGGGCGTTACAATCCATATGAGGTCACCGAAGAGGATGTATGGGATGTTTTAGGTTCTATTGGTGGGACTTCTAATGTCTCACATGATGATTGTGAGGGAGAGGAGTGTGAGGTGGAACCCATTCCATCTTATAGTGACTTGCAATCTAGTTTTGGTATCATTAGAAGGTACATGGAATCACGTTCATGTGATGTGTCCAAGTATGTGGGTTTGTTGGTGCAGATTGAGAAATATTTGCAAGTTGTGCATGCAGATGAATCTCACCAAAAGAATCATTAATTCATACTTCACCCGTGATTTGTAAACTTGATATTGAATAAAATTTTGATTGGGTTTGCAATTTTATGAATGGTATTCTCTCACAAGGACTCTTCACAATTGCTTATATTTATAAATGTTAAGATTTGTATATTGCTCAAAAAAGTAATTTTATAATTGTGAACTGTTAACACCTCTATAAATGTTAACTTTGATCCACTCCCGAGGGTTAACATTTATAGAGGGTAGACTATACGAGGATTGGTTAGATGTGATGGTTGGGGATAGTTGGATTTATGTTTGGGGAAAACCGACGGCTAGTTCATTATTAGCCGATGGATTTCCCCTCATGGCCGGTCCAAATTTCCAACCATCGGATGGCAATCCGACTATAATTTCAATCCTCCGGCAATTAGCCGATGGACCAAAAAATGTCCCGGAAATGTAGCCGATTCTTCTTGTGAGTTATTGGATTTCAGCTGGAAGCATCCCGAGTGCTATTTGTCTAGGGCATCTGATGATGCACTTGAGGAAGTACCCTAAACCTTAAACTTTTTGAATTATGCAACCTTTCCATGACCAAATCTAATTGCTTCTATGAAGTATTGGGGGACCCTTGGCCTTCAAGCGGTGAAGGCATTGCTAGGTTCAATTCCTGCCAAGGATATTAACTCTTCAAATTTAAAGTTTTGAACATGCCTTTCTTTTCACTTATTCAAGATTTTGTACTAAGAAATGATTTCTAATAACTTTTCATACATTTTTCAAACAATTAGTGCTGATATGAATTCCATTTAATCGGATATTGGCCAATGAAAATATGAAAATATAAGCAATTGGCTGATTGATTTTACAAAAGACCGGCTCTTGCCGACGTAAATTGGAAAAAATCCGACCCTTCGTAGCAACTACCGGCAATTAGCCACTAAGGCTTCAAAAACTTCCCGAACTCTGAGTTGGATGACTTTGGTTGCCACTGTCCTTGTGTCTTTGATTCAACGTATTTTTACCAAGTTCAAGCAATAACTAATTAAATTAGATGTATGGGACACTTGGCAAACATGAGTTATTTAATACATTTACCTAGGCACACATACAACTTGTCATCTTAGTTGATTTTTGGACCTTTATTGCTACATTTGGGAGTTTGTCCACTTTTGGAAGTGGAACTCCCAATTGAAGCTAAATAATGTTTGGATCCCATGTGAATTGGCTCTCAGTTATACAATAGAAGTTATACATGTTCCTAATTTTCTCTCCTTTTGTTTGAAAATGATCATCTATTTTACAAGTAGGAAGCATGTCATTCTATGGACATGCACCTGCCACCGAACCATGTACGAGGTCACCTGTGCCACTCAGATTTAAAAAAATAAAAAAATCTTCATCTACTGTGAACACATGGTTGTTCACAAAGGTCTTTTGCACTTACAAATTCAACTGCAATGTGTTTCATTTACATAAAGGCATCCAAATCTTGTTGTTAACGATCCGAGGTGACCCTAGACTACCGGATGATAGTGGAAAGGTACCGAAAACCAAATGAAGTGGTTGGTGGTTCGATTCCCGGCTGTGAAATCTTCTCTCTACTTGACAAAAAACTAGCCAGGCGGCCACGCACCTCAAGTGTTACCAAGAAGATAAATGTCATTGTTAAGTTAGGTAGCCACGAGAGTGCAAGATAGGTATATGGGCCCTCGTTCGGGGTATTGACCCGATTGTGGTGCAACACTTATAGGGGCATAATAGTTGGACTTAAAACCAAAGAGAAAAGGCCTGGGCATTTCGCAAGGGCCTTTTGCACTTATAAATTCAACTGCAATGTGTTCCATTCACATAAAGGCATCTAGATCTTGTTGTTATCAATCCAAGGTGACCCTAAACTACCAGATGATAGTGGAGAGGTACCCCAAACCAAATGGAGTGGTTGGTGGTTCGTTTCCCAGCTGTTAAATCTACATTGTACTTGACAAAAAAACTAGCCAAGTGGCCACACGCCTCAAGTGTTACCAAGAAGATAAATGTCATTGTTAAGTTAGGTTGCCATGAGAGTGCAACATAGGTATATGGGCCCTCGTACATGGTACTTACCGGATTGTGGTGCCACACTTATGCCCCCTCCCCACGTGACTTCACCAAATAACCAAAGTTTTTCCTAAAACCCGGGTAAAGCTCCCTCGGTTATAGCAGAGGCATCCGGCTATCCCAATGCACCTACAACAAATTGCTCCGGAGATTTTTGAGTAGGTTTTAGTTAAGTAGCTTTCACACATGTTCATGGTTTTATCTACCAAGCAATGAATGTTGGATAGTTTTTGTCCCATCCCCAAATCCCTTACTACTCATCTATCTTACCATCGGCTTTTGTTAATGGAGCTCCTCGTGCCCTCATAGCTAAGATTAAAAAGCAACCAATTCACAAGGGCGGGAGGCGACACTTTTAAAAGTCCTATATTCTTGCCTCATGTTTAGGTACCGATGGGAGGTTGGGTCAGTGCTTGAGACTTAAAACCTCCACTTTTAAGCCCTGCCACATCATTTGCTAACTAGGCTCGGCACTAGATAATGTCGATGGTGTGGAGGCCGTGTTTTTAGAACCAACTTTTAGGCTTCGCTAAAGTGAGGTGGGGAGGCGGCATTAGAGGGGCATAATAGTCGGACTTAACACCAAAGAGAAATGGGCCGGGCATTTCGCAAGGGCCTTTTGCACTTATAAATTCAACTGCAATGTCTTCCCCTCACATGAAGGCGTCTAATGAGAGCCATGAGAGCGCACCACATTGCAGGTGTATCCATAAGCGCACAAGACCTTGGGAACTACTGCGCATGCAGGGTGTTTGGTTGTGGGTCGCCATGAAAATTGCTCTCCTGCGCCATTCTTCAACAGCCTGTTTGCACATGCCTTTACGACACTCTAAACTACGGCCACCGTTCTTCGGGACCTTGCTAAAAGCATGAGGAGCAAGGTGTAGAGACTTGGTTAATGTTGGGCTCCTGCAAAATGGTGTAACTAACGTCGTAGCTTAACTTTATTAGAACTCACAATTGCACAAGAGAGAAGCTACTACAGTAAAGATGAGATTTCTACACAGAACAGCACTACAGCATTAGTAACCAACCGTAGCGGATGGCCAAGAGTCATCACAGAAGGAAGATGAAAGAATAAGCTTGCGCAGGTTTGTTAAGTATGCAACTTGTGGATAGCTGTCCATGTACACCACCTGCCAAGTGTCGAGGCCAACTTGCACCGAATGCAACATGGCATGATCGGTTTAATTGATGCTCACGCCAAGTGAGTACAACAGCTTTTTAGGTTGTTTTCAACAGCGGTGGAAAAATGATCGGTACTCAACCTAACTTCATCACTTCCATCGGTGGAGACAGGATGTTCATTGCGAATTTTGCAGGTACCGCCATGTGCACTGGCCCTTGTACGCTCTCTGGCAGCTGTGCTCACTAATTGCGGCCGACATTGGATGATGAGAGGTATGAATATCTTCAAGTTTTTTCAAGCTTCTCTTGTAAGGTAGATTGCAGATCTTAAATGGACAATTTCATCCCTGCACCCACTTCTTGTAGGACTTGAAATACGAAATTAGTGCAAGATGAGTAGCACATCCAAATCCGAATAGTGCCTGTAACCATTTTCCTCCTGATTTTCGGAGCTTATACGAGTAGCTTATTCTTTATCAAAGTGAAGATTCTCTATCTCATTAAATGATCACATAAGTCACCACACTTATGTTGATTATTGAACCTAGAATGATTAACACATTTTGAACACCTAATCTCTTTTAAACACATGTCTTTTCTTTTTGGTGACTATCCTTGGAACCACAACTGACCACACACCCTTGAATATAGGTATTCATTCAAGACAACCCTTAACCGAACTTGGCCCACTTACTCAAGTTGAAATATTTTTCTGTTTGGTAATTTCAAGTCACTGGCACGAAGTCTTACATTGCATGAAGATAAGTCACTACCTGGGGGATGTCCAATCCTCCACTTTACTTTCAGATGTGTTGAAATTTAAGCTTAACCTTATCCAAGGTGAAGCGGAGTCTTGCTTAAGGGATAGGAACATACATGGTCGTTGATGCATTGCACTGTGGAAGATAGGCAAACAAATATGTCCTGTAATATGCTTCCTGGTTCATTCATTTTGAATCCAAACAACAATTTCCACGTGGGTCTCAACCAATATCAGACTGCCATGTGGCAAAGAGTCAAGAACAATCAATCATTTACAGAGTTTAAGCAAGAAACAGGCTACGGTAGAGGGAAAAACTGGGGCAATCAACCTTCTGGTCCGGGGGAACATTTCCTTAGGAAACAACAAGTATGCTCCCATTATGGGTATTGATTTGTAAGTGGCCAGCCCCCTGCTGGATGCTACAGGAGTTAGTCATTCTTTTGACACCATTGTGAGCTGTTATTGAGTTCAACTACATCAGGAGTGTTTGTGTGTCAGCTGTTAATCCTATGTCTGTCCAGATTGCATTCCTCTTGTAGTTCTCATATTGACAGAAATTATGTCAAACAACATCTTTGTCCAAGTCCTTGCCTTCATACTACTGGAAATTGGAAGGATGATGCTTCAATGTTTTCATTTCAAAGATTGCAATCTCTCAAACTGTTCACAAAGGCTCTATACACATCAAATTCATGACCAAAAATAAATACTCACTAATGGATAAAACAACTGTAAATCATAGATATGCAGAGAGGAAAAGCATTTGAATATATGGAAGACCATTTTGGACTTCCTTCCACCAAAATTGATTACAAATACAGGCATGATTCTTATGCCACCTCTACCTTCACTAAATTGTGCTACTTAACTATGCTGGCATCTTGTGATTGTGACTCAAGAGCTTCCATAATACTCTCCACCCACCTGCACATCGATCAACACACTATTGAACCCTGTTGCTTGAAGATAGAGCTTCTTTCACAATATTAAGGTGTTTTAGAAAGTCCAAATGGTCTTCCTTAGCTTAAAAGAACATCTAGCTTTAAAACAATATGCTCGAGTAAATACATGCAAGGAAAAAGCAAGGACACAATTTTTGGGCCAAAATTCTGCAACAAAAACGTAACACATCTTGATGGCAATGGATTGTGGTATTGTAATTTCTTGGCTGCAGTCTGAAAAATAATATACTTATGAAAAGGAGGAAAAAGAAAGTGTTTGAGATGAGATCACACACCCCTCTATTCCAGGGCTCTCTGGATAAAAAATTCTTGTTAAACCTGCCTTTCGTGCTGCAGTTGCAGATGTGCTGCCGATGCAAGCAGCTGCCCCCTCCCACTTCCTTGCTCCAGCTACGAGCTCCATCCAGGCTCTGCAAGAACTAAACTTTGAGATACTACAGAAACATGAACAAACTTTTGCGAGACTGAGGATGACAAGAACACATCCCAGCCACAGCTGATATGAGCCTGACTTTAAAGCTCCTCAGTTCCTCTATTCTGATCTTTTCACATCTTTCTGGAACATGTGAAGCTAACACAAATACCCAGCTGGACCTAAGACACTGAACAAGTCTGGCACGCACTTGACAGCTGTGGGAGATGCAAATGTAGCAACAGGCGAGGCTGCTGCTTCCGAAATGGTAGACTCATCCAGGCCCCTAACAGTTTCCTGCATACAGTGCAGAGAATGGTCACAATCAGAAACTCAATCATTCGATACAAGGTTCACTTTGCAGAGATGCAAGAGAAAAATGACAATTCTCCTTTGTGCTATTACAAGGAACAAACAGTACTCTAAAACACGAACAAGCACATGTCATGAAGAAAATCAAAGACCATGTGATTTGCAAAGAAGTCTACTTGTAATCACAAGAAGAAATGTACCGTTGAGTATGTATTCATACGTGTGACGCGAAAACCACGCTCTGTTAGTCCAGTCTCTGTGGCCATATCAATTAAAGACAAATGAGAGCTTTCTCACTTGTTTGAGTTACCAAAATTTTCATGCTAAATGCAACTACCATTGCCCTGAACGTCTACCCCAACTCACATTTATCACCAGGGCAAAGACAAATCTGGAAATTATAGAGTAACAGCCCCAAAGTCACTCAAATTGCAACACACTCCCATCTTAGTGACCAACTTAGGATCACATATGCAAAAACGTACACAAAACTCCATCAAAATTATAGAAATTTAGTAACATATCATTCAAACCACTAAAATTTCATCAGCCACCGGTGGTGCCTCAAACTTCATTTTAATTCAGAAAATTTGGACATAATAACCCATACCTAGATCATTGCTGGCCTTGAGAGATGCAGGATAGAGAATGTGACTATCATTCTCATTAAGCTTTGGAAGCTCAGCAGCTAGCACCTTTGCAGTAGCTGTGGACACGAATGCCACATTGGCATGTTAGAGCCCCTAAAACCAACTGATTGAGGCATAGACCTATTATCCCAATGGTGTCCCAGAAGATTCAAATGGCCCGAACATACATTTAAATGGCCAAACAAAACATCAGTTGGAATCATGTTATATTTTGCAAAGGAGTCAGAGGAAGGGTTAGAGCAACTGGGCAGAAACCAACCTTTTGAAGGTGTGAAGGCAACATCTAATTGGCCTGACCCTTCCTTGAGGTTGTCGAATAGCTCGCCCGTGCCAACACCAACCACAGCAATACGAACCTTTGGAAAACCTGCTTCCCTACTCAAACAAGACTAATTGTTACATTTCTTTGCCTGATTGTCGTTTTCAAGATTGATCATTCAAATTAACTTTGCTGCAATAGTTGCTAACCGTTGGTTGTAGGGATTTCTAATAGATAGCTCACTTAACAAGTGATGAGAAAAGAAAGTCACTCAAGAAGTCACAGTCAGCAATAAATAGGGAAGCCAAAAATAACGCATCCTGTAAATGCTTGTTCATTAATGTGACTGCTTACAAACAATGTAGGTCTCACGATATCGTAAAGATAGTAAAGAGGGGACAATTGAACTCTAAATAGACAGTGACGTACTTCCAGCCCTGTAGGAACACTGTTGCTGCTTCTGGTGATGTTACAATGATCCACTCAAATTCCACCTCTGCAGACCCAATCCAATCCACCACTTCAATATGATGCAGGTAAGTGCAGAGGGAATGCAAGAATATAGTATGCTAGTCCATCAATCCACACATACGATGTTGTTCACAAAAGGAAAGGTTTTGCAAACAAGATACAATAGAGAAAAAGACTCCAACAAGAAGAAACATTCACTGATAAATGTTATCAACTTGTTCATTGAAGAAAACGCTCTATAGACTGTTAAATGGTCAACTTATGTACTGAACCAATGCTCTATCCTCATAGAGAGTACCAACTTGATAGATGTGGGTAATAATATAAGCTACTTTATCTCATCATTTCATTGTTCTCCGTAAAATCATTTCTCTATTAAGACAATGCAAGCCTAACAGCCATAATGAGCCATTAATAAGCCCACTACAATGGTAGCTTGTTGAGATTATGGGGCAACAAGTTTTTGACTGAATTGAGGAAGAAACTTCCAACCTTGACTACACAGATAGGATGAATCCATCTTCCTTATGATTGGATAACAAGCTGCCAAAACTCTTCATTGCTTAACAATGAGAGATGACCATCTGCTAAACAATGGGAGCTGGAATACTTACAATTTTTAGCCTTCTGAAGACTGGTCTCACTGTTACCACATTTCTGGCAGTAACAAAGAGACTTGGCCACGAGGTCAAGAAACAAGGGTTGTTCGTTGAGCAAGAAAAGGATGTTGCACACAGAGATTGGGGAAAAAGGGGAGCGAGTGTACAATAAATGATGAAATACCGCGGAGGGTTTGCACAAGCTTGGGCAGGTCTGGGCCCTCTCTGTGCTCTATTAACGGCAGCTCCACACACCCAATCCCTCGGCTCTCCTGCACTTGACACAGTGTGCATTCATGAGCAACAGTTTGTTTTGTGGCCACACACGTTTTGACATGGCCCTAAACAGAGGTGATATGAAAATTGTGTGACAAATTTTGTAAAGCAGATGACCAAATAATGATCACAACCACAAATTGTGGCCAGATTGTCTTATATTACATATGTAATTTTGCCACACCAGCTACAAGAAAAAGAAATTCGGATATTAAAATTAAATAAATAAATTTTAAAAAAACAAAACAAAACAAACAAACAAACAAACAAAACACTGTTCTTGAGGTAATCCTACATTTTCTCATCCTCTGTTTTCGTCAATGTATTTGACACGATCCTTTAGGATGCATTTAAAATACAAAAAATGGATGCAACACACACACTACTTGAATTTCCCTTAAAAGCAGCAGCTCCCAGAATCCACAAAACACAACACAACACAAAACAAAACAAAACCCCAAATCGAGCAGCAGCCAAAAATGGACCCTCGAGGATCCAAAGCAAGAGGCCAAATTTTAAATTTTACCGAGGAATCTATCATACAGGAAAAATTAGCTGAACTTCCACTTGTAAACCCTGATGATCCACGTGGGTGATGAAACAACCACGGCACACTCACCAGGGCTTTCATGAGCTTCCCATTCTTTCCGTGTTCTCTGGTGACCACCACACGACCCGCATTCCGACCTCCAGGCTGACCCCCCGATTGAGCTCGGCATCGACCGCTCCTCAACAACGACGACGACAACGATGTTGGCAAACAGAGTAGGTGCGAACTACTCCGCGTCCCTCCCTTTGTGAATTCTGGCCTTCCCAGTGGGCGGTGATGGGCCACACAGGCGGTCTCCATGGTCCTGGTGGGTACGCCCAGCAGCGGTGCGGAGAGGAGCATCTCCATAGCCACAATTTTGTTGCAACATCATCCGAAGCTCCGACACGCAGAGTCTTCCGGCTCTGTCTCAGCTTGCCAATTCAGGTCCCAATTCAGATCCCAGTTCAGATCCCCAGCAGGAGGATCCAGGTGACCAATGAGGTGCCACTCAGGAGAGCCTGCATCTAATCTCCACCCAATTAGCCATTAGTAGGTTAGCAACCTGAACCAACTTTGGTTAAGTAACCCTTAAAGGACTAGGGTGTGTTTATTCTGGATACGTGGTGTTTTGTACAAACCACCAAAGGATTGAAAATAATGATTTTATTTGGTCTATAAAAGATGAAGTAAAATTGACCCAGACTCGAGTACATACCACGTATATTTAATCACTACACTAAATATGATATTTAGTGTTAGATACACTAAATACGAACACTACACTAAATATCACTAACCCTATGAAAATAAGTAACATTAAATGTAAACTCAAACACTAAATATCATCTATGGTAATATGTGAAAGTTACATGCACGAATTTAGTGTTTAGTAGGAAAGAGGTGGCAACAAGGAAGGCGGTGGCGGCGCATTTATGTCTAATACTAATTATCAAAGAATTGAGAATTAGTGTTGAATAGAGTAGGGTGGTAAAACACTAAATCTAATCAAACACTAAATATCATATTTTGTGTAGTGTTGGGTGAGTATTAAAATTGGCACCAACCCCCCTTAGTTATCAAGGTGACTCTTCAAATTGATAACCGTGGCTCTCGAATTTCAAACAACTGGACTTGATTCATAATTGTGGTTCTTAGAAAATCAAAATCTGGTGAAATAACCTTCTAAAAAACCTCCGGTTCTGTAAGGCAACTAGAAATATTGATGGATGATTGAACATTCTAACCACTTATGCCAGTGTATAAGCAGAGAATGATGGGAGCTAGACAACTCCATATTGACAACATGTGCATTGGAGTTAGATAGCTCCGCATTTAATGCATTAGAATTATGGCATTCTAGATTGAGTATATGTGCACATGAGTTAGACCACTCCAAATTTTGGAAAGTTGAATGCTATTCATTGGAGTTAGACAACTCTCAATGAATAGATAAATCTGGTTGAAATTAGACAGATCCAACTAGAAGAATGGTTGGATAAACCAAGTTGGAATTAGACAGTTCCAACTGGAAGAATGACATCGAGTTAAAAGATGGAAGAAACTTCTAGAAGAACCAGATAGAAGATTCATAGTATAACTAAGAGATGGAGCTATGAACAAAACACTTTTACTATATGTGAAAATAGAATGTAAAAGTAGTGTCTTTGGCATAAGAGGAAGCTCAGGGGAGGAGAGAGGATTTTTTTTGTTTCTCTCCTATGATCGGGTGGTTGAGCTTAGACCAAGACCTACTTGGTTTACAATTGAAATTAGACATTACAAGGAATATAAATTGAGTTCTTCAACTCATCATTTTGATTGATAATTGTTATTGTGAAAGCATGTGACAAACCTGTGGGAGGTTTATTATAGGTTCATTGTTGGTTCTTTCATGAAAACCACCAAGTCTTTCTAAAAAAAAATAACTAGGCCAAATGTTATTTTCTTGGAAAAACTTTCAAACCCCAGAACTAGAAGTTCTTTGCTTTTATTTTTTCTTTAAAAACTAGAGCCGGAGGTTAGTAACAATGCCAAATGCCCGTCCAACACTAATTATCACCTATAACGCGCTAGTAGTGTGAATAAGGCTATTATGGAGCCATAGTACCACTCGAGTGTGAGCAAGGCTATTAAGAAACCTTAGCCGTGGGAGTTAACTAGTGCCAACTCCTCTTAACTTTGAAAAGTGGCATGAGGATGAGCACTTTGCATGAGGAAGGTTTGCAAGGCAAGGGTCTATCTTCTTCATGGCTCTATGGTGGGGTGGTTCATGCCATAAGACACTTCTCTTCCTCATGGATTTCTAGAGAGAGAAGTTTTCAGTAGTTCAAGCTAGTTTGGGTCCTCACGCAAAGTGCTCACCTCATGCCACTTTTCAAAGTTAACAGGAGTTGTCACTAGTTAACTCCCACTAGTTGGATCGCCACCTATCCTTACGGCCAAGGCTCCTTGATAGCCTTGGTCACACTACTAGTGGTACTATGGCTCCATAATAGCCTTGTTCACACTACTAGCGTGTTTCATCACCACTTGCTATTTGTAATAAGTTGTGCAAAGTTTAAACTCAATACCATAAATCAAATAACATATTATTTCATTATTTTTTGGAGATTTGTACAAAATGTCATATATCATGTATAAGACATCCCTAATCCTTTAGAGTAAACTAAATTTGATTTGAGTTGCTAATTTGGTTCAATTCGTTGTTAAGGCTTTTATTGTCTTTCTAGTGAGATTCTACATAAGTAAATAAATAACCAATGTGCGGGCAATTTGACGTGAATTTGAGCCCATTGGCCCCATCATGCTCAAGAATTCTCCTAGTGCAAGGTGGGGTTTATTGCCTACCTTGCGGTGGGTGGGCTCTTGGAGATTCTACAATCAAAGGAACAAGTTTGGATTGGGGTACACATATGGTAAAGCACATATAAGAATACAATGTGCAATTCTATGCAAAATTTGGTGTTTCTGGCCATCATAACTAAGGTAGAGGACCCAATTCCCGACTGAATTTCGGGTTTGGATAGTAAGAATGACAGGACAAAATGTTTATAAAATTTCAGTGCTCCGCAAAGTATGAAGAAGGCCTTCCCCCAAAAAAAATTTATTTTTCAATAAGTCTGTAATTACCTATGAATTTTCAAAACAATGGCACTAGAGTGACCATCTGATACACATAGAGTGGGTGCTGTTTAGAGAAGTGGGCACCCTGAAACTAAGCACAGGTGACTTAAGCCTAAACCTGCAAGGCTAAAAAAAATTGTGGATGGTGTCAGATTCTCCTTCCTAAAGCGACCTTGCTGATGGCGGCAAGGATTGCATTTCCGTCCATATATGAGCTGGATACCCAGCAGTGCCCCCCCCCACTTCTCCCCCCATTCCCCCCACAAGGTGCTTTCCCTGCCCCCCATTCCCCCCCACAAGGTGCTTTCCCCGCCACCCATTCCCGCCCACCCCACCAACGACTCCATCCCAACGACTCCTTCTCCGCTCGCCTTCTCTTCTCGCCTTCTCTTCTTGCCACCATTTGCCTTTGTCACCTTCTTGCTGTCACCTTCTTTCTGTTTTTGTCTTCTCTTGTGCTTGAAGGATTACTTCAAGGTTGTGTTTGACTTGGTAGTTCTTCGTCGCTGGACCTGTCTTCATACTACAGTTGTGACCGCTTTAAAGTTGGAGATTAATATAGGATTAGTGGGTCGGTGCTTTGTGAATGTTTGATCTCATGGCCCTGTGACAAGCCAATGGCATTGGCGTGAGAGCCTTCTCTTTTGCTTGAAAGGTGCACTTGTTTTCTTTTAAGTGCCCTGGTTATTTATTTAGATGGGCCATGGTTTGGCTGAATTTTCTGTCTAGGACAAGCGAACAAACGAACATGTTTTTCTAATTGGAGTGTTTGTGTTGGTGTGTAGGTATCTTTATCAATCAGCTTCAAAACACGTTCAGCGAGCCACGTTTGTTTGTGCACAAAATTGTTTGTGCATTTGTTTGTCTGTCTTCAAAATTCTGTTATGAGAGTCTGTGCACCTGTACAGTAATCTACTCCAAGTATAGCAGAATAATCTCTTGTTAGAATGTTTCTTTTGTCTGCACACTTAGTGAAACCTACTTAGAGGGAAGCTAGAGAAATAAGTTTGATTATTCCCTGAAGTTGAAGTCTATCGTAGATCGGCGCTCATCGGACGGTGAAGAATACTTCCTGCAGCAATTTTGATCTGATTGATCTGATTTGATCTCATGTGTAATTTTGATCTGGTTGATCTGATGTTGACTCCGATTGAACAACAGTTTTAACAAGGTAGGAAGGAAGGAAACACCTATGAAGTTGAAAGCTCTAAGAGAAAGCCAGTGTAGAAAAGCTGGTGATTTCTATGGTATTATGCCTGAAAGACTTATACAAGGTCATCAGACCAAAAGTTTTACTGTGGTGGATCAGAGATAATGCTGAAGAAATGGCATGTGTTTCTTCATTCTCACATTATACTGTGCAGATGTCCTGTTCTATTGAGTTGCCTGTGTGGCCTGTTTTCTAGACTTAACAGCCCATCAGATTGTGTTTACATTTTTGAGGTTAGAGATTTGAAGTCACTTGTTTAAAAGTTACTTAGCACCAGAATTTGAAAAAAATTGTTGGAATGATGAAAACTTATAGTCTGCACTATTCTAAAAATTCTAAAAAACTAAAAACTGTATAATTACAAGCATCCATTTTCTAGATAGTAGCTTAAAGAAAAAAACAGTCTGATTGTGAGTCTGATGACAGTCTGATTGCGAGTAGGTACTTGGTTTGCCAAAGCTGAGAAGTACATGTACGAACCATTGTTGGAATAGTATTGGAATAGTATTTATACTTTTGGTGTCCCGGCCCTTACATGAGTGTAGTATATAAGAATGACATGCTTCAAAGCACTGGACTAACTTAGTAGTGTGAAAGACGAGAGCCTGCCTTCTGCTGTTGCTGTTGCTGCTTTGCCCTTTGCTGCTATTGTTGCTGCTTTACCCTTTGCTGTTGTTGTTGTTGTTTTACCCTTCACCTTCACCTTCAGAACCGCTGGTGCCTCCTCCAACTTTGCCTGCCCTCCTGCCCTCACACCTCCGCCTTTGGTTCTGAGGGCGCTCCAGCATAGTTGCTCGCTCTGCGGACTTTCTCAGGGCGCTCCAGCATAGTTGCTCGCTGCTGCCGCTTCCACTATGCGAGGATGCGGTGGATTGAAAGGGTGAGGAACACCTGGGGTATAGTGGCGCTGGTGGAGGCGCTGCATGGTCCACGGATCCATTGCGCCTGCATGTGTGTTTGAGAAACTCAGAGGTGTGATGGGTGGATGCAGCAGAGGTGCCCGAATCGGTGCAGGTCGCGGGGGGGGGGGGCGGAGTTCACTGCGTGGCGCCAGAATTTGCTGATCCGGTGCGGCGTAGTAGCCAGCCTCCCCCTGTCGCCAGCCTCGTGTCCACATAGTCTCCGCAGCACCTGCAACAACTGCTGCCCAGCCCTCGACGCCCCCAGCCCTTGCGGCGACTGCACCGAGATCTTCCAAGCCTAGCGACCCCCTGCTAGCTGCGGGTTGAGTGGACTGCGGCGCCTGCATCAGCCGAGTTTCCTCGACCCCTTCGGGGGCGCGCTGCAGGTACGCCCCTTCTGGCTTGAGCTTCGAGTTTTTTTTTTGTTTTCAGCCCTTGCTTTCGCCCGATCCTCTTTCTCCTTTTGTTGCTGCTCTTTCTGTGCCTTGCGCTGCTCCTTTGTGGCCTCCTTCTCCTCCTTCCTTTTCAGTGCAGCAGCCGCAGTTGCTTCTTTTTTAGCCAAAATCTCCTCTAGACCCTTGCTGTAATCTTTGGATGTTAGAATGATGCTCTGTGTGAAGTCCAGCAGAGGCTGCTGTCTTTTTCGTTTTTTGGCAGGGATTAGCTCAGGCAATGACAAGAACTGCAGTATGTTATTATCGTTTGATGTCTGAACCTCTGCTAAGAATCCCGGATCTATTACAATGTGCTGCTCTGCTCTGTCATAGTTGCTCTCTTCTGGATTTTGGACGTCAACATAGAAATGCCGACTGACATTGGCTGTTCCTATGGCTACAGGTTCCTCGATTCTGGTTCCAATGTGTTGCACCCCTCTGCAGCCCCCTGCAGAGGCTCTATACCCGCCCTGATCGTCACCGTCATCGTCATGGTCTTCATCTTGTTCGTGGTCGCCTTGGTCACCTAAAACCAACCCCCCAACAGAATTCCCGCCACCCCCAGATTCCTCGCCATGCACACATTCCTCCCCCTCTGATTCATCAATCACAGAGGGAACATAGCCCTCCTGCCCCTCTTCGAATCCTCTGCTTGGTTGCATGCTTCCTAGAACTGCATGTTCATTAAATGGCCATATCCCAGTTTTTCTGAAACCAGACTTTATGTTCTTTGTTGTGAGTGATTTTTCAAGTGCTTGGGATGTCCACTCACATATATCTGTTTTTCCACCCTCTTGTCTTTGTTGAGCAGGGTCCAAGAGTCTCTAATTTGTCTGAAGGCAGTCTTAAATGGCTTGAAACATGAGACATCCAGAGGTTGTAAGGTATGGGAAGTATGGGATGGTAGTGAAATGATGTCTAACCCTGAATTCATAGCCAATGTCACGACTTCTAGAGTTACATGTGAATTATGGCCATCCAGCACAAGTAAATGTCTGTTTTCTGCACTAATTCCCACTGTTTTGGTCAAAGTCCCTATGAAATGTAAAATCCATGATTGGAAGAGCCATTTCGTCATCCATGCATTGGGCTGCATAGCCATCACTGCATCTGGCTCACACTTGCCAACATAGTCCTTCAAGAAATATGTACCCTTCAAGATGTAGAAGTTAGGAATTTTACCCCCTTCAGCATTGATGCATGATAGAACTGATAGGTGTTCCCTCTGATCTGGCTCAATGGTGTGTACCGATTTGGAGCCCAATTTTGCAAGCACTGTGGCCCCTCCACTCCTCCCAGCTTGTACACCAGATTCATCACAGTTCCAGATGTGTCCAGCACGGTACTTGAAGGTATTGTACAAGTATTTTAGATTGCAGTATAGAGTTGCCACAGTATTTGGGTACAAACCCCTAGCCCTACCAAGTTCTAAGGGTTGGCTCTTCCTAGCAACTAGTTCAGGATGCCTTTGTCTAAAGGACTTCAACCATGACTTTCCTGGGACTCCAATGTCATTCCAGGGGGTATCCCTAGTCTGAGTAGTTTGTGTCACCTTCAACTTCAGTTGCAGTGGAGTTAAAGGGTGGCCCAATTCCTGCATCTTAAAACAATAGTCTACCAATTTTTTTTCCTCACTTTCATTTAGGACAGTTTTTGGCCCTCTCTTCCTTCCCAAAACTGTGCCAAACAAATGATCTCTAAGAGAGGTTGGGGGAATACCAAACTTGCGAGATACTGTCCGTATCTTCATGCCTTCATCTGTAATTGCATCCAATGCTTGTTGAAGTTGTGCACTTGTCCAATTTCCTGTCTTCTTGATTGGAGCCCTTGATTGAATGCCTTGCTCCTCCTGCTGACTTTGTGGCACACCATCCCCTCCTTCGTGGATCCCCATATTGATGTTCTCCCCTTCTTCCCTAATCCTAGAAGTGCCTTGTATGCATGGTGTCCAAGTAGATGTACCATTTCTCAGGTTATACCTCATGTCTCCTCCACTCTCTCCGACTACATTGTTGTGACCTCTATGCAGACCCTCATGGCCATTGGAATTGAAATGCAAGGTTGGTTGAGAATTTCTATATCTAGCTCTTGCTCCATGCTGAGTTCTTGTCATGTAGTCCTCAAAGCCTAGACTATCCTCTGGACTCTGGCCATAACATAACTCTTGTGCATCAAACTGTATTTCTTGCACAAAATCTTGGCTACTCTCAAACCCCTCCATCCTCTCCATTTGCTCCACTCCTGATGCATCTAGAACTCCTCCTCTAATAACCTTAGTCCGCTCCTTCCTAACCCTCCAAAACTGCCTCCTTTGCTCACACAACCAACCAAACTTATAGGCACAATTGTTCCCTATGGCTTTTAATTAAGAGCAAACCGTCACTCTAAGCCCACGTTGTGGTTCCCAAAAATGATCATCTTTATTCAAAAATCACCCCCCAATATGTTCAATTTATGAGCCGCAAGGAATTAACCTCAACCGCCTAGGATCCGGTTTCCGCTCAACGACCCTACATTTTTCATCCACAGAGACCCCCCACCCCAACTAAGGAAGGACCTATAACCGACCATGACGCCTAAAAGCACCTCTGTGGTCGCTTTTGCGCTCCCCCCAAGTCACCTTCTGGTCAGCTGACACTGTTCGTAGGGGTCGGAATTACAACCCGCTCGGAAATATGAGCCTCTACCTTACACATGATTGTCTTTTTCCCACCCCTTCAAACTATGTTGTGCAAACATTAGTTTGGGCCTTGGGATGCAATCTTTTATATATTGTGCCTTGATATGGGCTTGATACGCATTGTTTATTAAAACTCGCAATCAAAATCTTACATGTGGATTTTTGCCATGTCAATATGTTTTATTTAGATTCTAATTGTATGAATGGGAATCTTTTGAACAAGATTTACACATTAAAATTTGTGCACCTTAGGTCACCTCACTTTCAAGAAACCATTAGCGCCCTTTAAGGGTGAAGGACTAACATATGTGTCTCCATTGTGTGCATTTCCAACTCCAAACACAATTTTGACCCTCGGATGGGACTTGGGATTATATCATTTGATTGGCACTTGCAAATCATAAAGACATGCCCTCCTAATCATGTTCACTATCAACCTATAATGGTTAATATATCTTGAGCACATAATCCAAATTCATCATAACATGTGTTATTTTGGTGTTCATTCTTAACTATAGCCGTTGCCATGTACCACTCAAATATAGGACGTTAGCTACAAAAAGTGACCACATAAGGTCAACACACCTTCCTTATCTTAATTAAACTCCTAGAATTTGACGTGGTGTGTAGTCAGGTGTTGGACATAAGAACGTACTCCAAAATCATGGATGTTTAGAGAGATTAGCTCAAACATTGTTAACAATTATAAAGTGAACATAAGTGTGTGTGTGTGGGGGGGGGGAGGGGTGGTGGATAAATGATCAATCAAGAAGAAAGAGAACGTGAGCTTTGATAGAGAACTAAATATCCATGATATGCACTCTAAAAACCATGAGGGAAGTGGTTGCAATCTTGATTTGGAATTGCTAATCATCTCAAACTAGGGGCCGTTTTTACATGCATGACTGAGGGTTGCGTGACAAAATGAGTTAGAATTTCTTGTGGTCATAATAAGAAGTTTGAAAGATTGTTAATACATATAGTAATATACAAAACAAATCTCAAGTATAAAACAAAGCAAAGCAAAACAACCATAAGGTGGATGCACCTATTTATGGCCACTTTTATATATATCAAAATACATAGAGGTTTGATTAAAAAAACAACAAGTTACACATGCACATGTTAAGCAAATCCAAACAAGGACCTTGAGAGTTAAACTTACTACTGTTGAAGTCAAAGTGAATATCAATGATTTCTTGACGTGACAATCATAGATTACATATATGTACAATTTTCATACATGTCCATTTTTAACTTTAAAAAATACATATGCATAGAATTTATTATAAGTCACAATTCATGATAGGTGCACTCAAATTACATATCACAAAAATCCCACAACTTTCATCGATTCTTGGCAATGTGTAAGTATTTATTTCTATATTTAGAACGCAAGGGGTGGGCTTACTACACTGATTATCCCAATTGGTGAGGGAGGGCTAAAAGTGTGTGGGAGATTCGTGATGGTGATGCTAAATTTCTTTACGCTATGAAATTAACGTCACCAAAAGATACAAGAAGCATTGTTCATCTTGACACTATTCATAGCAACACTATTCACTGAAAGCACTCACATTATTCATCTTGGCACTATTCACGGATGAACATGTGTTTGCATTTATTTCTTCTTATCCACTCTGCAAGCACCTTAGAGCACACATTAATTTTCTTTGAAATGTATGGTAAATGAGCATGTATTCATAAATTTAAGTATCGCTCGGTAAAAATTTCCAACCCTCACTAATTTTGAGACTTGACAAAATAGTGCGTGTTTTGGGAATGAGTATCACACACACTAATTGGGATGATAAGTGTAGGTATGTTTTCAAGTCACCATGAGTATCTTTTGAATTCTTGAAGTGAAATTGCTCATAGATTTTTATGAACAATTTTCTTCTAATATGTACATTTTCAGACCTAGAAATGTACATATACGTATGAAACCTGTTACATGTCGCTACTGCCAGCCTCGATCGAAAATAGCCCCAACTCTGTGGACCCAAAATCCACCAAACTCTCCTCATCCTTGAAATTTTCTTGCGCGTGCCTCCAATGCAATGAAGTGGTTGAATCGGACTTGAACATTGTGAATCGGTTGAATTAGAAAGTGGACTGCGCTTTTGGTCTGTTTTGTTGCATCATTTCTTCCACCTGATGCAAGCTTGTAGCATTTTGCAGTTCGCTTCTAAGTTAATGCGAAGAAATATCAAAAGAAACACGTTGCAGAAGAAAGTTAGGTCATCACATTGGTTTTGACGCACAGACACACTTAAAAACACATAAGACTAGAGAAGCTGCTACAAATTTGAGGGTTTTGGTAGCAGATCTTAGGGTAAGGAGGAGCATGCGTCGAGGATCTGTAGGGATATATCTCATATTGTTGAGGATTTGAGATTTTAGGGTTTCAAGTTCTGTGCTTCCTGGTGTGGGGTTTTTGTGTTGGGTTTAAGTGAGGGCATTGCCTTTGCAAATATGGATGTGTCATGTTTGATAGAGTCCATGGAGAACTACCACATGCCTACAAAAGAGTGTGTGCTTCCAGTGTTGTCCAAGGTGTTAGGCTACTGCATAGTGTTTGGCTCAGTGCTTCTCAAGGTGCCACAGATCTTTGTGATTGTGAAGAACAGGAGCATCAAGGGGTTGAATGTGGCATCATTTGAGCTCGAAGTCGCAGGTTTCACCATTGCATTGGCCTACTGTTTGTTCAAGAAGCTTCCGTTCTCGGCGTATGGCGAGCTTCTCTTCATTTTGCTGCAATGTCTGGTATGTCTGGCACTGATTTACTATTACTCCCCTAAGAAAGGCCCTGGGATGGTGGTCAAATCTGCTCTTTACTGCGCGCTGGCCCCGAGCCTTCTCGCAGGCCAGTTGGACCCGACGCTCTTCGAGGCGCTGTATGCGTGCCAGCATGCCATTTTCTTTGGTGCCAAGCTCCCACAAATCTATCAAAACTTCCAAGCCAAGAGCACGGGGCAGTTGAGTTTCCTGACAAACTTCATGTCGTTTGCGGGTTGCTTGGTGCGCACGTTCACAAGCATTCAGGAGAAGGCTCCTGTGAGCATGGTGGTTGGGAGCGTGCTGGGGATTCTCACAAATGGAGTGATGGTCTCCCAAATTGTCGCATACAGGTCCGCCTCATCCTCCGAGGAGGATGTAAAGGTCAAGAAGGTGGAGTAAACAATAGTTTAGGGCTTCTTCTTCTTTTGTAGAATTGTAATGTAATGACAATTCTAATGAAATAACATTGTGAGCACATTCATCTACCCGTTTTTTTGTTCTAGGTATTGCAGTAAGAATTGGTAGCAACCTTCTCAACTTCACGCCTCATGGGAATCATAAGTGTTTGGCTTGAATCTTCCGTCCTCCATGATGTCAATTACTTTATGGGGGTGATGACAGTCACAATTCATGCCACTTGCAACCCATGCTCACTTCGGACGCTCAGGATAGCACAGTTCCATTCACAAGGGCGAACTGATTATACATGTTGGGCTGCATCCCAAGAGTCGTTTATATTAGGGGTGGTTATGGTTGTGGTAGTGTCAGTGGTTTGCTTTCTGTACTTTCTATTTCTATGGAGAAGGCATAATGAATGCTAACCAGCCCGGCCCTTACCCCACTAGAGAGCTTCAAGGCGGACGTCTGGGGAGAAAGTTGAGGCAACCACTTTAACACTACAATCTAAAGCCAGCAAGGATTATAACCGCTTCAATCTTCTTTTGAGCCCAAGACCTAAAACAATGCTAGATCGCGATTTACAAGACTAACCCCACCATCAACCACAAGGATTTGCACAAGACAAGTGTGAATGACAAAAAATGTAGGTGTAATTGATCATTGTGGCTAACCATCACCACAACCAGCTCTGTTGTGTAAATGACTCTGCAGTGTATGTAAGGTAGTTTTCTCCGAGGAGAGGCTACACATGTTTATGCATAATAATGCAATCTGTACACATTAATTGCAACACGAGGAAATGCTGTTGGAAAAGGAGTTGTGGGAGCTGATTAGAGTGACTGAATTGCTCTCTTTTCATCTCGAACTGTGTTAATGTACAAACCCTACACATGTGTTTCTTATTGTGCGTGCACCAACAGGGCAAAAATGTCTACAAATAGACCGGGTCATCTACCATTCAGAGTTTTATGTGGTACTTACCTCAGTGTAGGTTCCTCGTTCTGATCAAAGTTTCTCACAAATTTTTCTGCAGCCCAATGACCTACTTATCTGAAGAAATTTGATAGATTGCTTAAGTTGGAACAGAGAGAAATAATTTTAGCTAGTGGAACCTGTGAAAGTTCCTAGCTTGAACTACTAGGTATCACTGCTGTAATCTGCACAAATAAATTTCTCAACCATTGAAACCCAGTTTACAAGATATATTGAAGGAGTGCTTACAAGTACTTGAAGTCCTTATGTACAGTGAAGTGGTGAAGGTGTACTACGTCTACTTCCAATGTGGAAAAAACACCACAACAGCCAATCAACCCACTGGAGCTTCGATGACCTACTTCCATTGATTGCTCCTTCAAGATCCTAGAAGGAATGCAAAATTGTTCACCAAGACTGCCACTTTCATGGCTACTACTGGCAATGTATCATGCTAGCCTTGCAGGAAATTCAAAGTCTCGACAATGTGCTTCTCAGCTTCGAATTGGTTGTTGAAAATCAGCTGAACTTTGCCGTCCTTGTCAATCACATAGGTTTGTCGTCCGGCAAGCGATCCAAAGAAATCACTGGGGATGCCCCAATCCTTGCGCAGCTTGTTTCCTTCATCACTGAGGAGTGTGAATGGCAGTCTGTATTTGGCTTTGAATGCCTGCCACAAGTGATATATAACTAGTCAATGTAGAGAGAATTTTGAGGAAACTAAACAGGTTGCCAGGATAAGGAGGTGGTAACCTGTGTTTGGTCTGGTATATAGGTGAATGCATGGTATCAACAATCAACATCAATAATGGTATCAAAAAATTTACCCGTGGGTATCCTAAACCTAGCCATGCTTGATTCGCCCCAAAGTAGATTGAAATTGTAACTACTAGTGATTATTATCAAGGTTTGGGATCCAACGCAGTAAATAGAACACGTACCTTGTGAGATTCAGGAGTGTCACCGCTAACTCCCACAACCTCCGCACCTGCCTTTTTGAACTTCTCATATGAATCTCGGAAAGCACAAGCCTGTGATCGCAGACAAGGGCATGAAATTAGAGTAAAAATAGAATTGTGGTAACTTTCTAAACAAATGATGTCCTGAGTCAATCTATATGAAATACTGGAATAGAGGTCATATTGGTTGTAATCTTTAGCAGATGCAATCTCTAGGGCTCAAGAGAAATTTGAGATAAACTGCGTACCTGCTTAGTGCAAGTAGGAGTCTCATCAGCAGGGTAAAAGTACAGCACCAAAGGCTTGCCCCGGAACTTGTCCAGATTCACCAACTTGCCATCCTGGTCTTTCAGCCCGACTGGGGGAACCACATCTCCCTTTGATATCTGTATGCAAACATTCTCATTTCAGTAAAAACTTTGCAGACCTGGCACCCTCCAAATTCCAGAATTGATTTCCCACCAAATTGGTATGAGACACATACAACAGATGATGTGGGGGGCCGGGGGCTTTAGGGATTGGAACAAAACGAGCGTTGAAAGCACTTGGATTCTTAAACTGTTATTATCCTACTTTGAATAACAACTGCCTGTAGGTTGAGGGAAGATTGGTGAGAGTGTGCGAATTTAAGGCAGGGCAAACACTAAAAAATTGTGCCTTCCAAGCTAATCGTTCGGACCCAAATCTGCATGTAGACAGAGGATGGCGAAGTTCTTCTAGACTTCTTCTCTGACAATGACATGTGTTAATCCTAACCCTCTTTGGGATTAGCCAGGAAGAGAAATTCACGCCCAAACTTGCGTAGGATGATCATCCTACATGGTAAATGCCATATTGCAGTACAGTTTGTCGAATGTGGTGGACAATTTCTACATTGCAATGTCTACACATCCATGCCACAAGAAATTGACCCATATATTCCTTAAACGGATGGAATTTGTCACCTCCACAGCATCACCTACTGAGCTCATTTCTTTGAACTTGACGTCACTTATTCTGCTATGGTATGGTAAACAAACCGATTTGCAACTCTCAAGGGTATATGACACATGAAAAGCTTCCACCACTCAATACATTCCTTCAACAGCAGATAATTTCACCTCCACAGAATTACGTACTGAGCTCATTTCTTAGGCCTTGACATGCACTTATCCTGCTCTGTTATGGTAAACAAACTGAATTGCAACTCTCAAGGGCATATTGAGACATCAAAAGCTTCCAGCACTCCACTAACCTTGCCGCAGACAATGAGGTTGGTGCGGCGGGCAGGCCGCTGCACGTTCACGACAGCTGATGAGCTTTGCAGGCTCAAAGTGGAGCTGGAGAAGAAGTGAGAATTGCCAAACGACATAGTCACGTTGTTGTTGGACTTAGTAGTAATGGCGCCTCCTGCGACTGCAACACATGAAGAGGCGATGGCGCCTGCCGCAGATGTGGTGAGAGCTGTCGTCATTGTTGCTCGTGGTGGAGGGAGACAAATTTCGGTGGTGCTGCTGATGTGCTTTACGTGAGAATGTTGAGTTGTTGGGGCTTTTGGGTTTTTGGGTTTTGCGTTGGTGTTATGGATTGCGGATGGACTGTTGTGCAGTGTTGTATGTGTGACCCAAAATTGGCCACAGCTTTAGGACATTGAAAGGCGGATGAATGGATGGCGACGAAAGGCGTATGTCATCGATGGACGTTCCGTATGCAGGGATATTATTAGGTAGATACTGTTATTATTTAGGTATTGGGAAAAGTTTGGAAGTGAAACCTTTGGGAGTGAAGCGACAGAAACATCTCATCGAGAGTGGAAAAGCTATGGCAAGCTTTGCTATCCGGAAAGCTAACTTAAGCTTGGCCTTCATGTGAAGAACATACACTACTTATCCTTCCATAGAATTCATTGTCCACATTGCCTAAATTAAGCCCTTTCTGTAAGCCCCTGATCTTGCCTTACATCTTGTTTTTACAATGGGAGGCGACTTCGACGTCAATCTCACCCAGGTAAATATACAATATTCTGCTTATAATTAGTGGTCAGGCTGCTCGCTATACTTGATGAGAAATTAGAATTCTACTCACTGACATGGAGTCGAAGCACTTGAAATTGTTTGATCTCCTTGTGTGAGGCACGAGAGTGAAGTAAATGATTGGATGTGTGGAATGGGGAGAATGGAAGCTTAAACAGCGGAAGGAATCAAAGAAGGTTAGGGGGGTAGCATATTTGACTGAGGTTTACAAATGAGGACTTATGACATGTTACTAGAGTATTTTTTTCCAAATGTCAGTTGCACGGTTTGTACTTGTAGGTGTGAGTCATTCGTTCCGCGTGGTAAATTCACGAAAAAGTCATCAGTTTTCAGAAGTATAAGACAAGACATGTTCATTGATCTAAACATTGACACAGAGATAGATGTTTGGATCCTCATCAAAGCTCGTCTGAGTGTAGTGGATTAAGGGTGGCTGCAAGATAATTCTGGGCTGAGCATGACCTAAAATTGAGGTGGAGAGAGCTCATATTTGTGAAGAGAATTTGTTACTGGTAATGTGCTGTGTTTGCGATGGTCACATCCACTAAGATTGAAATATGATGAATATTTGCATCTGACTGACTCATTGCCGTTCTGAAATGTTGTTTCCAGTTATCGGCTGAGGATTGTGAGCAAAGGATGAAGGGAATTCCTCTCTGGGAGCTTGCCCCGGACAGGAAAAGTATATTTCGGACATTTGTGGCCAAGAGCTTTGCTGAAGGTGAGCTTCTGATAGTTCTTATACAATTGCTGCAGTACACAGAGGAAGCAGCAAATTCACTGAATCTCATTCTTCATGAATAATTTTTCAAATCCTTCAATTGTTGCGAACCTCCCTACTGTATAAAATAGTTACGTCGATAGTGTCCTACTTTTAACATCTCTTATGTTGTCTTTGCTCTTTCAAGTTTGTCTTTAGCACCTATGTAATGGAGGACCATGACATGGTTGTACAGGTCTGAAGTTTTTCAACCAAATTGCACAATTAGCAGAGGTGGAGGGTCATCATCCAGTAAAACCACTAACCCTGCTCTTGAGAATGTACCATTAATGTCTAGATGTTCACTACTTTGTTGTTAGGAGGGAACCTGATTGCAGTTTCTCTGGATTGTGCAAGCTGTGGATTTTGACCATTGGGTCCATTGATTCAGGTCATGAATCACCTTTGTCATCTGCATTGCTTTGTGATTCGGTTTGTTGAAGAGAGTAAACCCTAAAAAACTCATTGTAATGCATGACATCGCTGAGACATGGCTAAGACAAACTAGGGACCCTCGTAACTTGTAACCTTGCCTAGTGCAAGGTCAGCAATACTATGCCCAGAGATTTGCAGCGTCTCCAACCCTATGTCAAAGTCTTTCCATTAGTTTTAGGGAGTTGAAAGTGATGACTCATAGGCCTTCATTTTCACATTTATTCTGGCCATTTTCCACAGGTTAATTCCCTATTTGCACAACACAAGTTTGGCATTCTGAAGGTTTCTTGCTTCAAGTAAGGGGGTGGGGATTGGACACCTTCTACCTTTGCCAACTAGGTTATGGTAGAATTGAAAGACTGATTCACCAGGTGAGCCCTGTCAAAGCTGGCGAACAACACAGACAGCTCTAGCATGGCCTTAAAACCATATCCAGGGTCCAATGTTTTCATAAGCATTGTCCAATCTACTTTTAGCTTCTCCTCAAGACAACATTGTGACATTTGAAGTTGAGCAGGATTTGCACTTGACAGACTCTCGAAATGTCAGTTTGGTGCTATCCACGCCTGCTGTGCAAGGCCTTTCCCTCCAGGACTTCAACTTAGCCATACGTATTGACGAAAGTGATGTGCAGTACTCTCCAAAATGGATGAAGGAGAATCCCCACTTGTGAGCCTCCTCTCAACACCTAGGTGAATCTGGTTCAAGCTCATATTCTGGCTAAAGTATAGTATCTCTAGGTACTGCATATAGACTTTGTTGACGCAAAGTATTTGTGTTCCCTGGGTGCAAGGGTTCTCCACCTGTTATTGCTACCTTCTAATGAGAAGTATCTACTCATGGGATTTTACTTGCACGGGCTGCTCTAAGAAGTTCACTGTATTGCAGACTTGGGTACATAAGTCCTCAAGCAGATGGCTCTCAAACTGGCTCAGGTAGCGTGTTCATTTCTTGTACTACCAACCTTTGGGACTCCAATTAATGTTGAGGATTACTGCTTCGCAAATTTAAGTCCAATCATGAATATTAAAAATATGATTTTCATAGCTAGTCCATCAAAATGTAAACCAACGCCATACATGATGGGTGAATAATCAGAGACATGCCAAAGTTACAGAGATTTCTTTTTGCATTCTGCATTTACTGAAGTGTACAGATATGTGTGTCTGCAGAAATATTAAAGAAAGAGGACGTGGGCAAAGGTGGTGTTGATGCACTGAAACTGGACTGGCCACAGCTGGTACCAGATACAGAGTTGGAAGACAGGTTGAAGGCTGTGTCGGATTGGCAGCTCTCACAAGATAGAAGATTTATATCCAGAACATTTCAGACCAGGGACTTCTCTGAAGGTTGAGTCTTTATATCTCCTCATTTTGATATGTCCTGATTTCTGGTGCTTAACGATCAATGTTGGGTCATACTTCTGGGTGTAAAGTCCTTTCCTGCCCATACCGTTTGGAACCAGATAATATGAAGGTTGTACCCTCATTCTTGAAAACTTCATTCCTTGCTGTGAGCAGGTATCAAATTCTTCAACTCAGTGGCGCAGCTGGCTGAGGAGGCAGGTCATCATCCGGTGAGTGATTCCTATTTCAAAGCTTATTCTCCTTGGATTGTGATAGTGTTATGACTTTTTGCTTTAGTCAAATTACCTGACATTCAGGACTTACCGCATTCTTGCAATATAATTGCACTACTTACCACATTTGCATGTAAGACCTATATGTGTTGCATAAAATTGTGATGGAGGACGATAATTACGTTACAGACACTTATGAATATGCATAATTTCGGGCAGGACCTCCATCTGACAGATTATCAAACAGTGACCGTTGTGCTCATGACTGCACCACTCAGAGGTCTGTCCATGTTGGATTTCAATATGGCAGCTCGTATCAACAGCATTGATGTTCAATACATGGAAACTTCTGTACCTGGAAGAAAACCTTCACTACACGATAGTGTAAATTGGGTGCCAGATACTTCACCTCCAATACCTGAAGCCCAGCAGCCAAACAATCAAATGTAAGCCGTCAAATCCTGACTTCCTTTCCTGAGCTAGTGCCCAGCTCTCTGCCCTCCCTTCCATATTAACTACAAAGATAGTTACACTTGTCATGCCCAAGTGATATAATCACCACCTGACCCTAGGTTGGAGGTCTTTCACATGCACTCCATTTTTAATACCTACAACGTGGACCTCTTATGTTTAATACTGAGTATTGGTAAATAGTGTGCACCCACAATATTATCCCCAGTGTTGGAAGTGTGGAAAAAGGCTCAATAGTGTGGCCCACAGTATTTACCGTAATCAGTGCATTTACTGTCAGGTGCTCTCTGTTGTGCCGTTAAGATTGTCACGCAACTTTGTTACCACTTTTTCTCTATTTAGAGATGTCCATCATCCAAGTAGTGTTGGCCAATTCCCACTACCACTTCTACCAGGTAACACAGTCCTCACACTGCTCGTTGCATTCTTGAAGGGAGGACCTGGAATCTTTGAAGAAAAGAAGAAGCATCTCCACGGTCAGGTAACCATCTCCCTCCTATTTTGTACAAACTTATACCACCACATCAACTTATGGAAGGTGTGTGGCCCCATTGTGGGCACTTTCAACTCCACAGACGATTATGGCTGTTGGATTGGACCAGGAATTGCCTCATCTGGTGAGCAATTGTGATGAATCAGGCACAGTGTCATTTCAAGTTTCAGAATTGGACTTTCACGATATGTAAAAGTTATAAGTGGTCAAAGTGAAGTTCCTCTCCCTCTCAAAATGATCATATAGACCTTTCCAATTGCACTAACTAGGTATTGAACCTAGAATGATGTTTTGACCATGTATTCCAATCTCATTGTAACCTGAGTCATTTTGGTGTCCATTCTTTACTACAAGCCTTGCCATATAAGGTAGACATGCGTTAATGAGATACTTCTCTCTCTGCACCTACTTCTCATAGGATATGAAACACACAATCGGTGCGAGATGAAGAGCAAAACCAAATCAATCCCATAGCCATTTGCCTCATAGTTTTTGGAGCTCATTTGAATTTCACATTGATTATCAAAGTGGTCATCAAGCAGTCATATAGATTCCCTCAGTTATGTTGACTATTGAACCTAGAATGGTTAGCATATTTTGAGCACAGATTCCAATTTCTTCTAAACAAATGTCTTTTTTATGTCTGTTCCTAGATCCCCACCTAACCACATACCATTCAAATATAGATGTCCAGATTATTGCGTTGTTGGATTCAGGCACATCTACCTTAGCACTCAAACATAGGGGTCCAATTCAGAAGAGTGAGCATATAAACCACGCATACCTTACATGGAGTACAAAGTGATTGCTGCTAAATTACTTTCTGTGACAGTGATTCACAATCAATGGTGAATGCACATAGATTTGTGCAATCAGGTTGCCTTCCCGAATCGGTTGCCCCTTTACCCATGGAAATCACCTGGGATCACACCAGATTACAAAACCTTATAACTTTGTTTACTCATCCACATAGCAACCACAGGAGAAATTATTTACTGTTGAAGTAAATTTGGCAAAAAATCTATTATCGATGGTATTAGCGTGGGGCAACCTATCATCAGTGTAGATGTGTTGTGTTAACATTCATTCATGGTAATTGTTTTTCTTACCTCTACATGATGGGGACGCATGTAATTTCTCGAGCAGGTTAGCTGAGGAGGACGATCGTAAAGACAAAGCAACTCTTTTGCACTCGTTGATCCTGATCTATGCCGAGGCAGGGGGCACTGGTCTTTCCATTCAGGAGGCAGCCAAGAAGATTGCAGAGCAGCAGCTGCCTGGACTGAAAGAGAAGGCGAAGGCTGTGCAGATCGCAAAGATCACACGTAACCACCCCGACTTTGTGCCGTGCGACGCGGTCGGAGGCTTTGCACTTCGCAAGCCGCTGTTGAAAGGTTTCCGAGATGGGTCTTTGGATCCTGAAGAATACGCGGACGAGAAGAAAAGGGAGGCGATCGTTCTCGAGAGATATGTCTCCTCTACGCTTCCAACACCATCAAATCCTAAAGCGAAGTAAAAAAATTGTTACAAGACGTTGTTTTTAGACCAGCCCAAGGAGCAAGCAGCTATACTGTCATGTTGGAGACGAGGAGGATGGACGAAGAGCCACCTTAAATTCTTATAGCCTGCGACATGTTTCCTCAGAAATGCATACTTACCAAAGGACATCCTCCGTCGACATCATTCTAGACCATTTCGGGTTCATACCCTTTCACATTCTTGCACTCTCAATAACACAATTCGGCATTTATTGATACGATGACAGAAAATGTTACAAGTAAACGCAATATGCTACGGTTTCACAGTTGTAGGGAAGGATAGCATCTAACACCGTCACACATATGTGCATCCATTGTGCACAGAGGGAATAATTATCATATACGAGTGCACCTCTCATTCATCCAGCACAAAAACCCTAAATCACCTAATATGCAGTCCGGAGGATACCTTTTTTTAGTTGATTTGACACCGGAACTAGCTCTAAACACCCGGCATTAGTGTGCTCGAGATCACTTGAGATGAATCGGCAACAAACCTATCGGGAGTCTTTGAAGTTTTTATGTTGAATGGGTGAGAGGTACGCTCGAACACGATAAATTCTCTTCTTCTCCATTGTGCAACGATCGAGCATGCAACGGGGAGTTTCAGATCTGACTAAGATGTCCAGATAGATTGCAAAATACACAAGTGTAAATACCTTGGCAAATTGTTATTGAAAGTCTTGACACAAATGCTAAAGATGTATTTAGAGGCTTTTGACTCCAGTGTCGATTCACGCAGCCGACGACTTGATTGTGCACACCGTCAGCCGATTAAACTACACCAAATAGTCCCATTACTGTGAGCCACACTAATTTTCTAGAGCCCACACTAATTCTAATAATGAGTTACTGTGGGCCACACTACATTTCAAGAAGAAAATTAATGTGGGCGATTACTTTAATTTGTGCTACTTTTGTCTTGTAACTAATATTCAATGTGTTGGTCAGAAATCTTCGTGAAGACTTAGGGGAAGACTCGAGGTCTTGGACCCACGTTAATTCCACCTTGGCTAGAAACTTAGTGTGGTCCCACGCTAAATGTTTCCACCCACACTAAATTTCGAGAAGAAAATTAATGTGGGCGATTACTTTATTTTGTGCTACTTTTGTCTTGTAACTAATTATTCAATGTGTTGGTTAGAAGTCTTCGTGAAGACTTAGGGGAAGACCTGAGGTTTTGGACCCACGTTAATTCCACCTTGACTAGAAAATTAGTGCAGCCCATGTTAATTATTTCCACCCACACTAATAAGACTATATAGTGTAGCTTCTCTGTCCATATTGCACATCCCACAACACAAGATAGAAAAATGCGCTTATGACGGACACTTTGAGCACTTTGAGGGCCAGTTTAGACTACAGTGAAGAAGTGCACCGTCCAAGAATTCTAGGAGAATGGAACAGTGTGATAGGTTATGAAATGGGTTCTTCACCGGCCGAGGTTTACACTATGGCCAAGACTTCTCAAGTGGAGAACTTCAAGCATGGATTAAAAAATGACATGGTGCCAACATGACAACGCGTTTTGCTAGGGAAGTTCTTTGAAGGTCAAGTTTCTTGGGCAACCTCAAACCCTAGGACAAGAAACTTGACCTCCACGAGAACTCCAACTTGAGGCACTTCTTTATTGTTTTCTCCATCTTGTTCATCATGCCAACCATTGCTTCAAATAGCCTTGTCTTGGGCAGAATTTCTTGACTGACCAATGCACTTCTTCATTGTAGTCTAAACAATATTGAGACTTTTAACATGTGGAAATATCGTGGGTCCAAGACTATGCGTCTTCTCCTCAATCCTCCTTGAGACTTCCAACCAACATAGAAAAGGTAATCATAAAATATGGAAAGAACTTGAGTTGAAATGCCATGATGGTCCATGGGTCCTCTCCATGGTCTTCCTTGAGACTTCCAACCAACACATTAGAGTTAATTATAAAAAGCATGGGGATGAACTAGGATTGAAATGCCCTAATGATCTCTTGTTTGAGTGTAACCATAAAGTTTGGGAGGCCGGGCTTCTTTAAGTTTTAGGCATTGACATGTTTTTATCTTTATATAACTAAGAATCTTCTCATTTTGTGTGCCACCTATGTAAACATGCATATCTTTGATCCTCTCACGACTTGTGTACTCCCCAAAGAAGATTAAACTTGAGAAAAGTACTCAAAATTTTCTCAAAGTTTTGTTGCCCCAAAACAAAGCGAAATGACTCACTTCCTTATATTTAAATTTTTAAATTTTTTTAAATTAAATGTCAGTGACACAAGTGTTGGAAGTGGCGCATATGGGAGAGACTTGAGTTGGTCCCCACTTTTGGTGACTTTATTATGTAATGTAAAATAGTCACTTTAAAATCAAAATACGTATACAATAAAATATTCACCCACATCAATTACTTTGAAAAATAAACTAGTACAACCACACTAATTTTAAACTAGAGAGTTGGTGTGAATTGAAATTCAATGTGGGTTCTAGAGAAGTATTGTGGTCCACGTTAATAGGACTAATTCGTGTAGTATCCTAAGGGGCTCCTTACAGGGAGGAGTGCAATAAGGCAAGTGCACTCCACAACAAAGAATGTGCCGATACTTTTAGAACTACACATCACATAATAATGATATATTTTTCTTCGAGATAAATATGCCATATATTCTTACCACATTGATCTTGACTCTACATAACTCCACACATTGATTAAATTTTGGCATCCAAAGCACCCAATTTTAGCAAGAGGGGATTATTACATATGAGTGTACCTCTCACTAATCTTCTCAAAAACGCTTTGAAACAATCACATGTGGCCAATATTCATTGGCTCTGTCTATAGGATAGAGACTATGCATCAACTTCTTCGTTTCAAGAGCAATTTTCCTAACCACTTTGTGTTCACACTTGGATATTACTTGTTCTTGTTATTTTTGGTCCACTTTATGTAATGTGGATGTTAACTTTAGTTATATATATATAAAAGTGCTCCCTAAAATGCATTGAAAGAAATCTAGTTAACTATAGTTATTTCAGTAGTTCTTGATTATTTATTTTAAATTTTTTGGGTGATAAATGAGTAGCTTCAATCCTTGACCTATATTTGAGAAGAAGGTGCACAAAATCCAAGAAAGGTTTGGTATAGTGAATAGCCATGAATTGGCATGAGCAAAGTGGGCAACTACAATTATAGTCTTTCATAATAAAGGACAGAGCCTCACGGTTCTACCATTTTCTTGTTATTAATTATTTTTTTCCTTTCTTTCTTTCTTTCTTGGAGTTGATTTGACACCAAAATTAGCTTCAACAAATCTAATTTAGTCTAACGAGGAGAGTTTGAGACGAGGTTACCAAAACAATTATATGAAGATGTATTAACATGGATGAATGGGAGGCATGCTCATATGCAACAATCCCCTCTCACCCCAAATATCGGTGTACGGTGCTTTGTTCAACTACAACATCAAAAGCCCAGGTTGCACTAAACACCAAGTCGTCCACTCTACTTCATAATTTTATAAGGGTGTTTGCGAATCCAGACAACACCGAGCAAAAAGTAATAACATCATAATAACCAAATTTGATTAGGCTTACATATAAGTTGCCTTTGATTTTTGTGCGTGACATGGCTCCCACTTCTTGCACAAGTAACATAGAGTGCAACCCTAAGCCCATTACCCCCCCCCCCCCCCATGATCCCATCCATCTTGATCTAACCCCCTATCATTTAATTGGCTATTGGATCTCATATTGGCTTGCCAATGTCCCAACATGATAGCTCCATCTAAAAGATCAAATGATATATTGAAAATGAATACGGCTCATTACTTCTTATGTCAACACTTACTGACCCTTGCATTTTCAAATGCCTAAATAATGCAGATGTACACCATGCTTAGTCAAACTTTTTTTGGGGATTCCAAACTTGTTTCAAATGTTCAACTCACCCCACGTATTAAACTCCGATATGGAGAAATGCATGGGTGATCTACGTAAACACAAAATCTCTAACAACAACCTTTCCCCACTACGTACACTTTGTTGTCTTCGCCAATATGATACATGCCTCCACTTACTCTCATGTTGCATTCATATTAATACCCTATGTACCAATCAACACAATAAAGTAGCCCACGCCATTGTGGACATACTCCTCTCACACTTGTCCACATGACACCACACCTTTCTCCATGCTGGCACCCATAATAACCACTTACCACAAAATACCATGCCCTCCTGGCTACTCTCATGTACTCACTATCTCCCATGTTGTTGTTGCCTAGCACACCTCAGACCATACATCCTATGCATTAAAGGCAAATCACCCAGTGACCCCCCCCCTTAGTTTCTTCCCCTTGCCAACAACCATTGTACACATCATTCAATTTGTGAAAAACCTATTGCAACCAATGTTCTGCCCAAGGCCATCAACCAATATTCAATTGGTTTTACGCCTCCTATGAATTATTCTTGACTTGTACATAGATTTAGTATGGCCTTTTATAGTTTTTACCTCTACAAGTGTTAATATTTCTAATTAGGGTTTATATTAGCCCCACATTAAAAATGTTAATGCATATAAAGCTAACGGATATAGAAGGCAAAACTGTAATGTCAGGAAGATTCCGCTAGAGACCATGATAGTGTAATTCACCAACTATAGAGTATGATGGGATTGCAAAGCTTGAAATGAATCAATTTACAATAAAGATATTCAATTGTGATTGTACCTATCATTGTTCTGTGGGGCTAAATTTGGCCGACATTAGGATTTAATATTTTTAATTGTTTTATTTGAAATACTGAAGTAGTTTTCCCAAATGAAACATTGGGTTTCTTCAGGAAGACAGAGTCCGTCCTGATATTGGATGAATATATGCACTATGTCATCCATAATACAACACTCGGACGGATGGAAATGGTGATGAGTCATCACCAGTTCCCTCTGAAAATTTGAAAAAATAAAAACTCGGGTTAAGGTAGTTGAACAGGGCACAGCATCTTCGGCGCCTGGGAGCGTTTAGCACCGTGGGATGTGTGGGGAGAGATCCAAGGGCCGCGATCGCTCCCATCTCACTTCGTCTTCCCGCTTCGCTTGCGCTCCTTGGCTCGCTCGCCTTTCTTTCTTTCGTCGGAGCTCCCTTTGTCGCACGCATCATCGCCATAGCTCCAGCCCGTGTTTGCACCTGTTTTCCACATCCCTTTTCCATCGCCGTGGGCGTTTCCGTTCAATTGCATAAGGTGCGTGGACCTGTGGCATGGAATTTGTTGATGTTTTATGTATAGTTGAAGTTTTCTTTGGAGGCTCCTTGAAACCCTCGGTGGCGGAAGTTGCGTGAGTCCTCACTTCTTGTTCGTCAAGAACAAGCGAGGGAGTCCTATGCCGTTTTGCGTAGGCCGCGATTGTTAGCGGAAAAGTACGATTATTGGTGGTGTTTGGGTCTATTAAGTTGTGAAGTGCGGGTGGCAAGGGTTTGCTGCAAACCCTTGTGGAAGTTGTCAAAGTACATCGTTGTAACCCTAGGTAGGATGCGCCGCGACCGTGAAACTCGTACAGTGGCCGTGATAGTTTGCGAGTCTGGAATTGTGTGTGCTAGCTGATATGTGTGTGGAGTCGTTGGTCTTTACTACTGCTTTTCAAGCGACGTCAAGGCCGTTTGCACACGGCGCTTTTGGGTTGGAAGCGATCGTGGTTTTTTTTGGATGATTGAAAGCGAGTGCAAGTATATTTGTCGACGACATAGTGTTTCGGTGGAACAAGTTGATGAAGTGCATGAAAGACGAGTCGATGCCGCTCGCACAAATATGTCGTGGAAAACTTCAGGGTTGAGTTTCTGAAGTTATCGAGGATTATGTAGGAAACCACGACAATGGAATTATGTAAAATTGGTAGTTCCAGGAGCGGTGGTGCCGTTCGTTGGACTCTTCGAGTTTCGTGGCTTCGCAGTGCATAATTTGTTGCATACAGTGTAGTTGCTTGACGTTATAGAAAATCAGCCGTGGGTAGTTTCTCTCCCTGTCCTTTTCCTGGAAGGTGAGGGGTTGCAGTTTGTGTGTGATTTCTACTGCAAGGAGATTTTTCCGTAGTGCTTAATTACCCATTTCTTGTACTCACAAGTTGCGTGCGTTTTGCGTGCGTTTTGCGTGTTGTGTGTGCTATACCTTCGCTTCGTTTCTTGCCGAGAAAAAGCCATGTGGCGTAGTTCCTGTTAAGTGGACAGAGCATTAAATAAGTTGTGGACGTGTGCAGTGTTACAATGGCGCGTACGAAGCAGACAGCCCGTAAGTCCACTGGAGGAAAGGCTCCCAGGAAGCAGCTAGCCACAAAGGTGATTGACAGAACGACGATGTATCCGTAAATGCAATGCAGTTTTCTTGTTGTAGCGGAATGTTCCTGTCAGCTATTCTTAAATTTGCCAATTGTTATATGTGTTTGTTTTGTGCGTGGATACGAGCGTTCTTGTTAAAAAAGAGGTTGAAGGGATAGGAACAGCCTCTGGTCTGTGGATCCCTTCTGTATGCAATATGGAAGGAGTGAAGAGCCCATTCAATATGCAAATCCTTTCTAGGAAGCTCCATCTCTATGCTGGTATCATATATTGTACAACATTGTACAGACTGTAGGAGTTTTTGTAGGTGTGTTTTCTGATGTGGTGTAATGGTGGTAACAGGCTGCCAGGAAGTCTGCACCCACCACTGGAGGAGTGAAGAAGCCACATCGTTATCGCCCAGGAACAGTTGCTCTTCGGTATGTGGCATCTTATAAGATGCAAGTAGTGTAATTTGTGGTGTTTTGGTTTTCTGGGTTTGGAATGTGATAGAATGTTTGAGGAGGAGCACGATTTTTGAGAGAGTGAGTTTAACATGGATTTGTGGTGGTGCAGTGAGATCCGCAAGTACCAGAAGAGCACTGAGTTGTTGATCCGCAAGCTTCCATTCCAGAGATTAGTTCGTGAGATTGCTCAAGATTTCAAGGTATTTTTGTGGGCATGATTGTTAGGCAGCAACTGGTAGTGGCGGGATGATTCTGTGGTATGATGTTATCTGAAGGGTCGAGTGGGTGATGGTGTATGTGTAGTAGCCCTTGCAAGTGGCGGATGACATTGTTAAGAAGTGATGGATGTTGTATTTGGACTTGGAGTGCAAGGAGTCTCTGAAAATGTAGTGTGTGCAATGTGTTGCAGACGGACCTGCGTTTCCAGAGCCATGCTGTGCTCGCCCTTCAGGAGGCAGCAGAGGCTTATTTGGTGGGTCTTTTCGAGGACACCAACTTGTGCGCCATCCACGCGAAGAGGGTGACCATCATGCCCAAGGACATCCAGCTGGCCAGGAGAATAAGGGGGGAGAGGGCTTAGGCTGTCTAACCCATGACTTGAAAAAAACCCAAAAAAATCAATAAAAAATTTAGGGTTCTTTTGAACCCACCAAAAACTGTGCTTGGGTTTGTGGTTGTGTTTGTGATTGTGTTTGTGCAAGTGGCAGAGATGTGCACATTGTGTATGTTCTTTCTTTCTTTGGAAATAATTGATGTTGAGATCTATCAATTGTGTTGTTTGAGTGAAGGTGAGTCAGAGTTCTTGGTCAACGCTCGCAATACCACTTACGTTTTGTTTCAAACTGCATGGACCAGACTACTTTGAAGGACCTTGATGGTACTACACCCTAACCTTGATAATGTCACACCCTCCGTTTCACCAAAAAGTGTGATATAAACAAGGTGTGACATGCTTGATAATGTCACATTTTGTGCATAATGTGATATTATCAAAAAATATGTAGAAAATCAAAATATAATTACAATTTTAAAAAATAACAAATACGAGACTTCAATGTTTTTGAATGTAAAATCTAATTCAAAATTGTGAATAACAACAAGACCTTGCACAGTATATGGTGGATCAACATAAATTCAAGCTTGTGGATCGGACCACTATTTCCAAGATTCTTTGTTCAAAAGAGAAGTGGATGAACATGGATACATGTGTGCGTGAAGGCAATGTACGACGCGCTCGAGTTGGAAAATGGCCTCAGCTTGAAAAAGCTTTGGTTTTATGGTTTGGACATGTCAGAGCACGGAGGGGAGTAGTAACTGATGATGTCATTATGCAAAAGGCTAAGGAATTGAGGGATTCATTTGGCATATATGATACCGAGTTCAAGCTTTCTCATGGGTGGTTGCAAAATTTCAAAACTCGACATGGAATAAAGTGTTATTATCTGCATGGAGAAAGTGGAGATGCAGATGGAGTTGGAGTTGCATTGGCCATGGCAAAGATCTGTGTGTTTGTGAACTTCCACCTTTGGCCTCAACTTACAGACAACTGCGAGTAAGTTATGTAGAATTGAGCATTTGGACTCCGAAACACGTACCAAATTTGAAATTACACAAGGCATCCCACTATGCCGAAAGCATTGAATGAGAGCTCATTCAACGACCCCCAATATGCTTTGCTTTAGCCCATGCTCACCCATGAACAATAATATCGAACCCATGCCCACCCATACAATCCATCCATACTTGATATTATCACATTTACACTACGGATTTTGAAAAAAAATAGTGACATTATCAAGGGTGATAGGGACAATAACGAGGGAGTTTTACACTATGAAAATCGATTTCAAACTTTTAGGTGACAATATCAAGGTGTTCTATTAACAAGGGTGACATTATCAAGGTTAGACTGTAGTTGGATAACACAAACTTTGATATTAGTGTCTGTATGAAACAGTAGAAAGAGAAACGAGCGCAATTAATAGCTCCAACATGTTATTCTTAGGGTTTCCTATGAAAACACTTTGAAACCGCCCTCGGGGTCCATCAAGAATTTTAGCCCAAGACATGGTTATTTGAGGTGGGGGATGATATGTTGGAGAAGATGAAAAAACTAATAAAAAAATGCCTTAAGAAGTCTTGACCGGCTGCAGTGTAACCACCTAGAGGAGAAGTGTATTGGACAACTTCACCAAGAGGAGAAGTTCACCTGCCATAGTCGAAACCTTACCCCCTAAATGACCATTATATTGATATTTTAAAAAAAAATTGATAAAAAAATGCATACGGCAATGTTTTAGAACTTCTTTCATGAAAAGAGTTTTTTGAAAATGTTCCACCTCTATAATACATCCAAATTAAGGTAGATAAGTAGGTAACATTATCTTCTTATTGATTTTGTAAAGAAATTACATGTTGCTATAGTCCAACCTCATTAATACAACACTCGTTTATACAACACCCTCAATATTATGACACCCTCAATATTATGACACATTTTTGCAAGACCAAACTTTTTAGTTTAAAACTCCCTCTTTTATACGACTACAACACTCGATAATGCAACATTTAGAATCTCCGTTTTGTCATATTAAAGAGGTAGTTAATGCTAGAATTCCTTTCATCTATATTATGTACATCTAAAATACATCCATTTTCACTTGGGAACTACTTGGGAACCTCACTTATTATTGGGAACTTAATGGTAATTAGGGTTACTAGTGTAGAATGGACATGGTTAGGGTGAGAGTGGCCTCTTGCCTAGTATGTTGCCTTGTACACGGGTGATATAGTATCACCAATATCTTGATGCTAAAGGTCATGCATCATTGTTGTCTAGTTTCTTATGAGAGAACTCTTTATATTTTGGTGTTAATGAAATTATTAGTTTCCAAAACTTAGATGAGAATTTAGATAAGATGACAATTACTAACTTGGGTAAGCAACACCAAAGATCTTTGGACTCTTGTTTTAAGAGTTCTTGAGAATATTTGTATTTTTTTGGAGCTATAGGTTATTATTTCATACCATCTATAGTGCTTAAACTCATTGTATATATTTTAAAGCTCATATTACTTATGTTTTCGCATTCCCTCAATAATATGACAACTTTACGTCATTTGTCATATTAATGAGAAGATGACACCTCAATAATACGACTTTTTTTGTATTCCCCCCCCCAAAAGTGTCATACTAAAGAGGGAGAACAATAGTACAAAGATTTCTCTAAGGAAGAAATATTTTATTCAAGTTGGAGTTCTCCGGAGGCCAAGTTTCTTGTCCGAGACTTTGAGGTTGCCCAAGAAACTTCACCTCATGAAAACTCCCCTTCAAAAATGTGTCGCCACGTTGACATCCATGTACAAAGTTCTCCACCAAAGGACTCTTGGCCCTAGTGTAAACCACCACCAGACAAGAGTGTCACTCTCGGCCAATCAAATTTCAAAATTCCCCTAGAATTCCTGACCAGTGGACTTCTCCACTGTAGTGTAAAGCAACCCTAAAGTTGCGTCACTACTTACTTCTTGTTCGTTTAGAAAATAAAGGAAGTTTTATGCCGTTTTGCAAAATTGCACTTCTTAATGGAAATATGCAGTTATTCATGGTTTTTGGTCTCTTGAGTAAAGTGTGGGTGGCCAATGTTTGTTGCTAAAAGCTACAAACAAGCAATACACTTGAAGCTAGATTCTCCACTCTACTTCATAATCTTCTAAGGGTGTTCGTGAGTCGAGACAACATAGGGAAAAATGGCATAACATTATAGTAACCCAAATGGAAATAGGCTTACATATCAATTGCCTTTGATCTTTGTCTTTGTCTTTTTCTTTTTCTTTCTTGAAGTTGCTCCAACTTCTTGCATAAAGAAAATAAAACCCAAACCTAAGACAATTACTCTCCCCTCCCCCCAAAAAAGAAAAGAATGAAAGAAAAAGAAAAAAGAAACAAGAAATATTGAAGCCCTCACTGCCAAGTTGCCAACCTATGAATATTTGCTGAAGACAATTACAATGAATATAGCTGAAAAGTGGGGCCATATAATGCATGCCATGTTGTGCCTCCACCTTACATTGTTGTTTACTGCCCGTACATGTAGGATTACCTGGAGAGGTTAATTTGCTTTTGTGGGAAGCCTATTGTAGCCAATGTTTTAACCAAGGTCATCAACCAATACTCAATTGAAACGAAGCCTCCTATGAATTCTTGTGAACGGATATGTTGTGAAGAAGATTCTGCTAGACCGTAACCGGTTGGCCGCTTTGTTTCGCCGAGGTGGCACTACACGATTGGCTCTGAGCACACAGGTTTGCAGACGATAACCTCGACATCCCAACCGGTTATGATCTAAATCGGATATAGACAGATTATAGAATCACTTAAAGTCGCTTATAAGCAATTTGAAACGAATATGAGAACTATTCCGACACGTGGCATTTTAAGGATGCTCAAATTTCAACATGTGACCCACTGTTTAGGTCACCTGCGCGGCTCAACAAAGCGGCCAACCGGTTACGTCCGGTAATTGTTTTATTGGAACCGGTCATTAGTGCAGAACGGGTTCTGTCTAGTTGGCTCGACCTCGCGGGCTCGCCACCTTGACAGAACCGGTTCTGCACCGATAACCTTTCCAATAAAACGATTACCTACTACATCATAGTGTAATTCACCAACTATAGAGTATGATGGGATTGCAAAGCTTGAAATGAATCAAATTACAATGAAGATATTCAATTGTGATTGTACCTATCATTGTTCTGTGGGGCTAAATTTGGCCGACATTAGTATTTAATCGTTTTAATTGCTTTATTTGAGATACTGAAGTAGTTTTCCCAAATGAAACATTGGGTTTCTTCAGGAAGACAGAGTCCGTCCTGATATTGGATGAATATATGCACTATGTCATCCATAATACAACACTCGGACGGATGGAAATGGTGATGAGTCATCACCAGTTCCCTCTGAAAATTTGAAAAAATAAAAACTCGGGTTAAGGTAGTTGAACAGGGCACAGCATCTTCGGCGCCTGGGAGCGTTTAGCACCGTGGGATGTGTGGGGAGAGATCCAAGGGCCGCGATCGCTCCCATCTCACTTCGTCTTCCCGCTTCGCTTGCGCTCCTTGGCTCGCTTGCTTTCTTTCTTTCGTCGGAGCTCCCTTTGTCGCACGCATCATCGCCATAGCTCCAGCCCGTGTTTGCACCTGTTTTCCACATCCCTTTTCCATCGCCGTGGGCGTTTCCGTTCAATTGCATAAGGTGCGTGGACCTGTGGCATGGAATTTGTTGATGTTTTATGTATAGTTGAAGTTTTCTTTGGAGGCTCCTTGAAACCCTCGGTGGCGGAAGTTGCGTGAGTCCACACTTCTTGTTCGTCAAGAACAAGCAGGGGAGTCCTATGCCGTTGTGCGTGGGCCGCGATTGTTAGCGGAAAAGTACGATTATTGGTGGTGTTTGGGTCTGTTAAGTTGTGAAGTGCGGGTGGCAAGGGTTTGTTGCAAACCCTTGTGGAAGTTGTCAAAGTACATCGTTGTAACCCTAGGTAGGATGCGCCGCGACCGTGAAACTCGTACAGTGGCCGTGATAGTTTGCGAGTCTGGAATTGTGTGTGCTAGCTGATATGTGTGTGGAGTCGTTGGTCTTTATTACCGCTCTTCAAGCGGCGTGAAGTCCTTTTGCGCACGGCGCTTTTGGGTTGGAAGCGATCGTGGTTTCTTTTGGATGATTGAAAGCGAGTGCAAGTATATTTGTCGACGATATAGTGTTTCGGTGGAACATGTTGATGGAGTGCATGAAGGACGAATGCCTTTCGCACAAATACGTCGTGGATAACTTCAGGGTTGAGTTTCTGAAGTCATCGAGGATTACGTAGGAAGCCCCGAGAATCGAGTCATGTTAAATTGGTAGTTCTAGGAGCGGCGGTCCGGTTCGTTGAACTTTTGCAGTTTTGTGGCTGCGCAGTGCATAATTTGTTGCATATAGTGTAATTGCCTACTACATATTTGACGTTATAGAAAATCAGCCGTCGGTAGTTTCTTCTTCCGGCCCGTTCTCCTGGAACGTGAGGGGTTGCAGTTTGTGTGTGATTTCTACTGCACGGAGATTTTTCCGTGGTGCTTAATTACCCATTTCTTGTACTCACAAGTTGTGTGAGTTATGCGTGTTGTGTGTGCTATACCTTCGCTTCGTTTCTTGCCGAGAGAAAGCCATGTGGCGTAGTTCCTGTTAATTTGACAGAGCATTAAATAAGTTGTGGACGTGTGCAGTGTTACAATGGCGCGTACGAAGCAGACAGCCCGTAAGTCCACTGGAGGAAAGGCTCCCAGGAAGCAGCTAGCCACAAAGGTGATTGACAGAACGACGATGTATCCGTAAATGCAATGCAGTTGTCTTGTTGTAGCGGAATGTTCCTGTCAGCTATTCTTAAATTTGCCAATTGTTATGCGTGTTTGTTTTGTGCGTGGATACGAGCGTTCTTGTTAAAAAAGAGGTTGAAGGGATAGGAACAGCCTCTGGTCTGTGGATCCCTTCTGTATGCAATATGGAAGGAGTGAAGAGCCCATTCAATATGCAAATCCTTTCTAGGAAGCTCCATCTCTATGCTGGTATCATATATTGTACAACATTGTACAGACTGTAGGAGTTTTTGTAGGTGTGTTTTCTGATGTGGTGTAATGGTGGTAACAGGCTGCCAGGAAGTCTGCACCCACCACTGGAGGAGTGAAGAAGCCACATCGTTATCGCCCAGGAACAGTTGCTCTTCGGTATGTGGCATCTTATAAGATGCAAGTAGTGTAATTTGTGGTGTTTTGGTTTTCTGGGTTTGGAATGTGATAGAATGTTTGAGGAGGAGCACGATTTTTGAGAGAGTGAGTTTAACATGGATTTGTGGTGGTGCAGTGAGATCCGCAAGTACCAGAAGAGCACTGAGTTGTTGATCCGCAAGCTTCCATTCCAGAGATTAGTTCGTGAGATTGCTCAAGATTTCAAGGTATTTTTGTGGGCATGATTGTTAGGCAGCAACTGGTAGTGGCGGGATGATTCTGTGGTATGATGTTATCTGAAGGGTCGAGTGGGTGATGGTGTATGTGTAGTAGCCCTTGCAAGTGGCGGATGACATTGTTAAGAAGTGATGGATGTTGTATTTGGACTTGGAGTGCAAGGAGTCTCTGAAAATGTAGTGTGTGCAATGTGTTGCAGACGGACCTGCGTTTCCAGAGCCATGCTGTGCTCGCCCTTCAGGAGGCAGCAGAGGCTTATTTGGTGGGTCTTTTCGAGGACACCAACTTGTGCGCCATCCACGCGAAGAGGGTGACCATCATGCCCAAGGACATCCAGCTGGCCAGGAGAATAAGGGGGGAGAGGGCTTAGGCTGTCTAACCCATGACTTGAAAAAAACCCAAAAAAATCAATAAAAAATTTAGGGTTCTTTTGAACCCACCAAAAACTGTGCTTGGGTTTGGGTTTGGGTTTGTGTTTGGGCTTGTGTTTGTGTTTGTGTAAGTGGCAGATATGTGCGCATGGTATATGTTCTTTCTTTCTTTGGAGATAACTGATGTTGAGCTCTATTGATTGTGTTGTATGAATCTGAGGTACTCGTTGATTTTGTCAATACAAGTAGCCTGCATACTTTCTCAAGTATGCATGCAGTTACATTGCTAGGTTTGTCCATCAGCTATTGCCTTCACATATTTCAGATTTGATTAAATCTATATCTGAATTGGGTGGACTGTTGCCATACTTAAGGATGGTGTACTTGTACCTTGTTGGTTCTGAAGAATACCCATTATTTTTTCTGGAATTCCAACCTCCTGAATTGAAACCCCAAGAGGGTGATTCCCTTAACTCCAACTATCCCTCATTTATGAATGCAAATGGGATGAAGGAGAGCCACACTTTGTACATTGGTATACCCAACATGAACTTAGTCTGGAAGTGCCTAGTAATTGTCTGTGTCTCATCTGTGGCTTGTTATTTGATCAATTCTGCATCTGAAGGAAACCACTGCCATACTCTTCCTACTAGGTTTTATTTCTCCTGCTCAAGCTATGCTGTCGAAAGGCCTTTCCTGCAGAGGTCATGCCTGTGTGAAAGCTTTGCAGTTGCATGTTAAGTCAGGTGACGGACATAATTGCCTCAAAGGTTCCCTCAAACATTTGACCTTAGGGCGAGTGATAGATTTGAGTTGAGCATCAACAGGAGGAGTCCTCCTGCAATGGTACATGAGATTGCCAAAATAGACACAAACCAGTCTGCGAATTATTTCAAGGAGGACTCTCAAATGTTTCATTGTGGTGAACAATGTCATCACCAGGGCTTAAAGGTACAACTGCTGTCTCCTGTCCATGCTGCAAGTTGCACAACAGTCAGTCATGCACATGTCACTGCCCTGAGCCTGACCAAATGGAGTCGATCTGTCCGCACACGGAAGTAAAGGACTTGGCGGCAACACAGCTCACTAAATTGATGCCAGGATTTCAGAGCAGAAGCAAACACATGCAAACCTAAGCTTCCCCACAATGGTTGTGGCTCTCTTTTCACCTGCTCTAACAGTGCTGTTGGCATGATTTGCTCAATAGAATTTTCGAGCCTAACAATATCTAGTCTTTTAACATTGTGATGAATTCACAACCTCTCTCTCTCTCTCTCTGCCCGTTTCAGTTCCTGTAAGAGAAGAAAGAAAGGACGGATCAGCCCTTGATGTGACAGAGGAGATCCTCTGCTTGCTAAGAGAAATGGAGGCAAGACTTGGAAAGGCTGGGTCGTCTGACGAGGAGCTTAAGGTAGTTGCAAGATATCAGAACACAGCTGTATTCAGGAGATGCAGATGCAGTGTTATGACTGGTTTAACCAGATAATGGAAACCTAGGATCCAATTGCACACATACTGCAGAGCAAACTTGTATGTACACATATTCAAATTGCTAAATCCTCTTTATAAGGGATTGAACATGCTGACTAATTTTGAGGAAGTATTGTAGCCTTGTTGATATTGATAACAAATAAGAAAGTCCTATGATGCTTGATGTAAGCTCTACTAACTTCATTGTAACCATGGGTACCATGAGCACAAGTGAGGACTTCTTTTGTAAGCGCTGCTCGACTTCTGAAGGATGTTTCTACCTTTGATAATTTCCTTTGAAAAGATTTCCATGGGAGAATGCTCTCATTTGATTCTGGCTCAAAATAACGGTGAGGGTCGACCTCTGTGTAGTGAAAGGATCTATATGTAGAGGATGTGTTCTTTGGATTCACAGCCTCCCAGCCATATGTCTCCAGCTAAATAGCATAAGTGAACTTCTAGAGGCAATTGCAGCCCGATTTGCTCAATTAGGATGCCATTACAAATAAGCTTGTGGTTGATGTAAGTACTGTTGCACATTCTTTGTCCTGATGAACCTTCCCACTTGAACCTGGGGGGACGTTAAGTCCCCCCACGAACTTATAGGGGGCATGTCAGAGAAAAAAACAAGGTTGCCCGCCCCCCACGCCGTTGACGTCATCGACAGACATGGTTGTCACTGTTCCATCCATCGCGAATGACGCATAACACATGCACCTGCCATAATACACAGGTGATTCACATAGTCATCATTCAGGTTATGTAGCGTGTAATGCCTATAATTTCGGATCTGAGATCTCACAAACACAGGTTATTCACATCGTTGTCATTCAGGTTATGTAGCGTATAATGCCTATAATTTCGGATCTGGGATCTCACAAACACAAGTGATTCACATCGTTGTCATTCAGGTTATGTAGCGTGTAATGCCTATGATTTCGGATATGAGATTCACATCGTCGTCGTTTAGGTTATGTATCGTGTAATGCCTATAATTTCGGATATGAGATTCACATCGTCGTCATTCAGGTTATGTAGCGTGTAATGCCTATAATTTCGGATATGGGATATGAGATCTAAGAGTTATCCTACACCAAATGCTCATTCGTCATTTTCGTGTGTAGGGCTCTGGTGTGATCATGTTGTGATCTTCTTGGTCTGTGCACACACTCTTGGTGGGTAAATGACACAGTAGTAAATGTTTCAACACCATCTATCAACACACACAATAGTGATAGGGGCAACTACTTGATTGCAGATTGTACATGCACACATGGTGTTGAAGTGTGTGGGTTTGGGGTTTTAGGGTTGCACATCATTTAGTTTAGGGTTTAGGAATGGCTTCAAGTTTGGAACCTTCTCCCAATGGAGGACTGCATGTGATGGTGGATGACTTGAAACTCACTGACCCAACAACATTCCGGGCACAACAAGTGAACATCATTTTGGCATTGAGAGAGGGGGGACGTTAAGTACCCCCCCACGAACTTATAGGGGGCACCTGCAGAAAATGTGCAGGGCTGCCCGGCGACGGGGTGACCGGTCGTGCCGGTCATTCGCGGACGCGTATGGATGACAGCGCGTTCAGGAGTTCTACAGCGTATAAAGTACATCGTATACAAGACGTCGGATACAGGACGACGTATACATCACAACATATACAATACAACGGATACATGACCCCGTATACATGACTGCGTATATAGGGCATCCCACACAGGACATCGTATACATGACATAGTATACATGACACACTGAATTGAACTTGTCTAGGGAGAACATAGGGACATTAAATAGCACAACATAGGGACATAAAATAGCACAACATTGGGACATAAAAAAACACAACATAGGGACATAAAATAGCACAACATATGGACAATAAATATCACAACATAGGGACATTAAATAGCACAACATAGGATTGTGGAACATGGACACTAGTTTATTGTGGAACATGGACACTGGTTTATTGTGGAACATGTACATTGCTTGATTGTGGAACATGGACACTAGTTTATTGTGGAACATGGACACTGGTTTATTGTGGAACATGTACATTGCTTGATTGTGGAACATGGACACTAGTTTATTGTGGAACATGGACACTGGTTTATTGTGGAACATGGACACTGGTTTATTGTGGAACATGTACATTGCTTGATTGTGGAACATGGACACTAGTTTATTGTGGAACATGTACATTGCTTGATTGTGGAACATGGACACTGGTTTATTGTGGAACATGCACATTGCTTGATTGTGGAATATGGACACTGGTTTATTGTGGAACATGGACAATGGTTGATTGTGGAACATGGACACTGGTTTATTGTGGAACATGGACACTGCTTGATTGTGGAACATGGACACTGGTTTATTGTGGAACATGGACACTGTTTGATTGTGGAACATATACACTGCTTTATTGTGGAACATGGATGTTATTGGTTGTGGAACATGAACACTGCTTTATTGTGCAACATGAATGTTAATGTTGTGGAACATGAACACTGCTTTATTGTGGAACATGGATGTTAATGTTGTGGAACAGGAACACTGCTTTATTGTCGAACATGGATGTTATTGGTTGTGGAACATGGACTCTGTTTGATTGTTGAAAATTGATTTTGGTTTTTTGGGAATATGCACTCTTTTTGGTTTAGGAACATGGGCTATGGTTTATTGTGGAACATGCATTCTTATTGGTTGTGGATCATGGAGTCATCTCCAACTTAGATGATATGCATTTTATTACAGTGGGAGATGGACAGTGCTTCATTGTCGAACACGAATTCATCTCTAACATAGAACAAGGGAGACATTGACACCTTCTTCAATTTGAGCATTTTCCCTATTTAACGTTCCACGCTACTACTATGTTGTGCATATCACCTCCACGCCATTAATGCACTGCTGTTCTGCTGTTCTGCTGTACTGCTGCACGGTTGTTCTGTTCTACACAGCAGTTCGATGTGATTGCTGTCCTGCTCAAGGGATGTCGTACGCCCATGCTCTTTAATGATAGCTGCATCAATCATGACGTAGGGATTTCACTGAAAGTGATTGTTTAGGGTTATTAGGTATCATTTGGACGTCATTGGGTTGAAGACCAGCAGGTTTAATCATTTTCATTAGAGCTTGCGAAGGGCTGCGAGGGTTTTATTCGTGAATTGCTTGATTTCATTTTGAATAGGAACGTGCGAAATTTATGAGCTGGTGTGTGTTCGGCGAGTGTCGACAGGATTTCGTAGAGTCGACTTAGTTAGAATCTAAGTGTTTTTAGTGATATTCGAAGATGTTGCGGGTTATACTCGAAAAGTTTTTGCGGCATTCCAAGGGTTTTGAGTGCTAATCGATTGGTGTCCAATAACTGCTCCTGGTTGTTGTTGTAGCAGCAGTTATTATTGCGGCAGTTTATGTCCACGGCCGTTCATTAGCGACATTCTGCAGAATTTTATTAGGGTTTGCAGTTTTGCTTATTTGCAGACTCTTCATTCCCTTATCGCACATTTAATGCCAGCATATTATGAAAGCGTGTGAGGTTTAGGGTTTGCTCATTTTCAAGTGTAGTTTTGAGTATTCTTTGTGCACAATTGAAATCATCATACCCGAACGCATTAATGACGACACCTGAAGGAACATGAGCATCCAAAGTGACTAGGAACAAGAACGGGGCGAAACTTCTTCCAGAGGCGCTTGCTGTGGGTTGGCATGTCCTCGAAGATGAAGCCCTGATAAGGTCTTTGGGGAGGCACAAATTCGTCCACTTGAGCATACATGGTAAACAAGGCTGGCAAGAAGGGGTAAGCATTCCTTCACAGAACTTGTTGTGTTGTTTTTCCTTAACATTTTCCTGTATTGTTGGTTACATTTTTGCATACACAACGATATGTTAAATTCTCTCAGAACTTTCAAGGGGTAAACATCAATTTTAGGTATTAAACAGGTCCTGTTTTGCTCACATAATTTTCTTCCCTCTTATCAGTTTTAGGAAATTAACATGTCCTGTTTTGCTCACATAATTTTCTTCCCTCTTATCAGTTTTAGGAAATTAACATGTCCTGTTTTATCTATCAGAACTTTCTTCCCTCCCATTAGTTTTAGGAAATTAACATGTCTTGTTTTATCTATCAGAACTTTCTTCCCTCCCATCAGTTTTAGGAAATTAACATGTCTTGTTTTATCTATCAGAACTTTCTTCCCTCCCATCAGTTTTAGGAAATTAACATGTCTTGTTTTTTCTATCAGAACTTTCTTCCCTCCCATCAGTTTTAGGAAATTAACATGTCTTGTTTTTTCTATCAGAACTTTCTTTCCTCCCATCAGTTTTAGGAAATTAACATGTCCTGTTTTTTCTATCAGAACTTTCTTCCCTCCCATCAGTTTTAGGAAATTAACATGTCCTGTTTTTTCTATCTAAATTTTCTTCCCTCTTATCAGTTTTAGGAAATTAACATGTCTTGTTTTTTCTATCAGAATTTTCTTCCCTCTTATCAGTTTTAGGAAATTAACATGTCTTGTTTTTTCTATCAGAACTTTCTTCCCTCCCATCAGTTTTAGGAAATTAACATGTCTTGTTTTTTCTATCAGAACTTTCTTCCCTCCCATCAGTTTTAGGAAATTAACATGTCTTGTTTGTTCTATCAGAACTTTCTTTCCTCTCATCAGTTTTAGGAAATTAACATGTCTTGTTTTTTCTATCAGAACTTTCTTTCCTCTCATCAGTTTTAGGAAATTAACATGTCTTGTTTTTTCTATCAGAACTTTCTTTCCTCTCATCAGTTTTAGGAAATTAACATGTCTTGTTTTTTCTATCAGAACTTTCTTCCCTCTCATCAGTTTTAGGAAATTAACATGTCTTGTTTTTTCTATCAGAACTTTCTTCCCTCTCATCAGTTTTAGGAAATTAACATGTCTTGTTTTTTCTATCAGAACTTTCTTCCCTCTCATCAGTTTTAGGAATTTAACATGTCTTGTAGTTCTATCAGAACTTTCTTCCCTCCCATCAGTTCTGCATATTGAACAGGTACTGTTTTGCAAGTGTTTACTGGTCCAGATGGAACATCTAGGATTTTCCGTTGTACCATGAAACAAAATAGGAAGACCTGTGCATGTATCTACGTAGAAAATGAATATGAGGAGCTTGTGGTAGAGGCATATTGGCAGGCGAGGGACAAGGTTAAAATGGCCAACAACAGGTACAAGTTCAATTGTATTTATTGCAATGAGTCATACAAGGATAAGAACACTGTCTCTTACCATAGGATGTTTAACCTATGTAAGAGCTATACGGGAGAGAAGCCACTCAAGATGTATCCAACCTGGGAGCCAAACAATCATGGAGAGAAACATAGGATTGCACAGAAATTCAACAAGGTTTCCTCGCCACATGGGTCGCACTCCCAATCCCCATCGCAGTTTCCTCCGCCTCTGGAATTAGAGTCCAATCCAGTGGGCAGTACATCATTGGTGGCTGCCGATGCAGAACATGGTGTTCCATCCAGAAAACGCAAGTTAACAACGAAGATGCCCGTTCCTATCATTGGCTGTATAACTCGCAGCGTTGGTGTGGACGCCGCTCCCTCATCACCATCCCGCAAGGCGCAAAACCTTGCAGTGAAGGGACCGCCCAGAGTGCCCAAGTCACCCTCTGCCAGTAAGGGACGACCAAAGAAAAATTGGAAGACATCTCGCAGGATTTGTATATCCTCCAGCGAAGAGGAGCTGAATTCAGGTACGTCGCCAAGCGAGTCCGACTCCACATCAAAGGAGGCGACTCCAAATTCGCAGAACAGTGGCCATGGGCACTTCTGTGTTGTGACGCACGAGCATGGACATCGTGCGCAGCCTTCGCCGTCGCATGTGGAACATATCCACCCACAGGTTCAGCAGACTGAACTTATTCGAGCTACGACTTCGCACGATGGTGTACTTTTGAATCCTGCCATAGACATAGACATTGTTCCGCAAACAGTACCTATGACGGACATTGTTCTGCAACCCGAGCCTCCGCAGGAAGATGCTATTCCCCTTGTTGTTGCCCAGCCCTCGACTGAACCTGTCCAACCTATCCCCATGTCGCGGGAGGAGTGCAAACAACACGCGTACGAGGAGGCCACAGTTCTTTTCCATGCGCCTAAATAGATTACACGGCCTCCAGAACCAGTGCCAGTCGATGGTCTCTATGTGCTTATCAACGAGACTGACGATTACTGGGTGCCAAAAAGTCTCTTAGATGACCCGGATGGCTGCATGCAATACCTCCAGAAACAATTGGAAGATGGCTCTATTGGCAATCGCGTTGGGGCAACATTCAGGCAATGGTACCTGTATGGCAATAATCTGGTATTGTGTTTCAATGTCATGTTCTTCAGTTTTGAATGTGCTCTATCATCTCATGTTCTACCAGAGCATATTGGTTGTACAATATTATGTTCTTATAATGAGTCGTTTTTTTATGTTCTGCCGGTGTATACATTGCAGAAAAACCTTGGAGAACATAGCGAATTTTTGGATAAAATAAAGGCGCAGGTCAGGGTTTTTAAGAGCAATTCCGATGTGAACGTGTATGAAGAGCTCAGGCGCCTGAAAGACTATCTTCATTATCGCGCCGAACAAAGGGAGTACGATGAGAAGGTTGCTGCCGCCAAGGTCAACTTTGAGAATTTGAGAAGAAATCACGTCGAAGACGCGTTACGAAAATTTGACAGCGCCGTGAAAGAGAAGGAGGAGGAGTCCAAGTGGAAATGGTCACCGTTGTACCAGATATTCAGAAAGTGGCCTCTAAAAAATTTCAAGGCTGGCCCATGGGACCACACAGAACAGGAGTGGCTGGAGATGTCAGCTGTTCTGCTGGAGAACACGAAGACCGAGCCTCTGTCGCTTGAGCGTGAGTGCCCGCATGTTTTGAGAGCATTTTTGTACTTGGTCAGAAATCATACGGGCTTCAGTCGTCCAATCTCACACCCAACTATAGGTCTCCACGAGGAATACATATTGGAGCTTGCTCGAGACACAGTCCAGTCAGTCGCCTTGACGACAATTGCCCAGAACATCCCTATAACAGGTTGGTGTACTTTCCCCAGCATCGAGAGTGCCGCAGAACACATTGATGTCCTATTCACAGACGTTGCAGCTCTGCTTGGACACGAACCATCAGGGCAAATGGCTGTGGTTAAGAAAATGGAATCCTTCATCAATAGGATCGCGCAACGAGCCATCGCAGACATGGTCCGCATGCACCGTGAAAGTGAGCTTGCTGACATGTGGTTCAGTGTCGACGTCGGAGAGCAACGCCAAGCGAAGTGTAGCGAGGTATGTCCTGAGCCCTGTTCATCTGACAATCACCCTCGGGGTTTAGCATATTCTTCACTATGACGATTGGGAGTTAATAGGAACATGATATGTCTAACAATACATTTTGAATATTGATTGTAAAACAATATAGTATTATATAGTGCAGAACAGTACTGGTATAACAACATACGATGGCCAAAGTAAGTGAAGGATATGTGGCGCAGGTCCTGTGTTCATCAATGGTCTTCCGCGAGGACGTTGACATAGGAACATTGACATTGGGTGACCTGCACAAGAAGAGCACCTGCGTGCAGATGCGGGTGAAGGATATAGTACAGAGCTTGCAATATGTAAGGTCCACCTAATTGCGGTTGTTCAATTGTGGACTGGGAGTGGAGGATACAACAGATGACATTGCCCCTGACCTACATTGCACGAGGGTGTTGTTGTTCAAAGAGGTGGCGATGCCTATGGAAAAATCATCTCAATCAACACTGGGGTTCGGGGGTGAAGTACATGAGGCCATGAGTTTGGAGAGTTTGGACTCAATACCTATGCACATGGATTTCAATGGCGTCGACCGCATCAGCACGCAGGATCTCTCCCTAACACAGCTAAGTTTTGAGATGCAGAACACGCCATTAAGGTTCGTGTCTCATACCACACCCTTATCAACCTATGAGTTCAATTAAGCGCCTTCCACCTATGCCTTTTGCTAAATGGTCAACACAAGACCGTGGTTTTACAGGACGCCGTCTCACACGCTTGCAATAGGGCCTCCGGATGGCAGGACAATGGTTTCTCCAGCACGGAGGTTGAACCTCGATGACACTACCCCTACTGGTTGCACCCACAACAAACCATTGGACTCATCCGGATGCTCGCAGGACGCTGGTGCTGCAGCGGACGAAATAGGCGCACTTTTCAATGATGCCTACAAAGAGGTCCAGAACATGTGTGAAGTTCCGACGGCGACAAAGGATGCATCCACTTTGGTCCAGAACATGGGTGTAGTTTCGACGGCGATAAATGATGCATCCACTTCGGTCCAGAACATGGGTGAAGTTTCGACGGCGACAAAGGATGCATCCACTTCAATTCGCACTGCGTGCCCGGTAGTATCAGAGGTGGAGGAACATGTTGAGCCAGTGAAGGTCAGCTCCCGTCCTGTCTAGCCTAAGGAGGACAAAACTTTGGACGACGTACTGGGCAGTACAACACAAAAATCGGATGGAAGGTAACTTTTATGTAGTGTTAATGATGCAGAACATAATATTCATACCATCCTTTGATGTTGCTGCCTATGAGACTAATAAATGAGGTTGTGTTCTACAGACTTGAGGAACTTGTAAACACCATCATTGCTGAAGCAGGTGGGAAGAAAGTTGCAAGTTTTGAGTTTTTGTATCGTGGTGAGAATTTGAGTCTACACTGGAAAGGGGATATGAAGCCTTTGGTTCAAAATCATGGGGAGTTGAGTAATTACATGATGGAATGGATTAGGGCGTGGCTGAATCCCCAACTTGAGAGTTTAAAGTGTCACGTTTGCAGTCCTTATCTTCTAAACCTGCTCCTAGCGCATCTTCAGGAGCAAGAAAAAGACACCTTAGAGGTATATCTAGCCTTCATACATGACGTGCATGGAGCCCTTCCAACGCAGAACATAAACACTTTAATAGTTCATTTTACCTGCGGGAAACATTGGACCGTTTACATAGTAGGGGAACACGGGTTCTTCCATCTCGATTCCTTGGTAGGATCAGGTCTCCATTCCGACCCCAAAATTGAAACAAGACTCGGAAAGTTGTGGGCTGCGTGGAGTGGCAATGATACCGATGCTGATATGTGGAATGTTGTTAGCTCATCCCAGCAGTGGGTACAAGCAATTGTGCCACAACAAAATTCTGGCTGGGCTTGCGGGTTCTACATGTTGAAGAATATCATGGAGTATACAAAGAACGTGAGAGATAGACCCCTTACATTGTGTGAGGTAATTGAGTCTTAGACCTCTTCGAACACCTAAACATGCATAGAGAATACGCAGATGAGTAATAGATCATAAAAAGTTTAAGTATAATACTACCACAATTAATGTACTGCTGTTCTGCAACAAATGTTCTAAGGATGTTTGTGTTGTTGCAGGGATTCGCGTTGAACTATAGCAGGACAGAGGCATTGCGTACAAGGAAGGTAGTTCGGAATGCGTTGATCGATGTGATAGAGAATGGACGGCACCACTCCACGGAATGGAACGTGAGAATTGTACACCAGACAGCACCACGACGAAGACCTCCAGCGAAACGACATCGCAGAGTAAGGCTCAAGGTCGGACCTCCGAAAGTAGTCGACAAAAGTTAGGTTGTATTTTTTACATGTGTAATATGTTGTAAAATGGATGTACAGTTTCCATTACATTGTACAACATCAAATACCGTGTAGTCATGTAGAACAGGATACACAGAACAGGATATATAGCACAGAAAACGCAGAACATGATACAAAGTACACTCGAAGGTCAAAGACCATTTATACTGCTTTCAATAGCAACCATTTTGATATAAAACAATGGCATTTCAGAAGACCATGTGTGATATGGGATGTTGGGGGGGGGGGGATGTGGTTAGATGGGATCACTTGAAAGGGATGGGAGCAGTCATGATGAAAACGCACCAAACCCAGAAACAGTCGATGTGCAGTAGAAGAAGTGTAGAGCAGGGGATGGGCAGGACAACTGGCGCGTGATCAACAAATGGTGCAGAACAATACACAATGAGTAGGACAGGCGAGTTGCAATACAACAAGAAAAATGAGCTAAGGTATATCGTAACCAGAACATGAATCACCCTACTACACCCAGATATGGTACTTAGGAAGAACCATTTTATTGTTAACACATAACTTTGCACACAGAATTAAAAACTATTACAAGTAAGAACTAACTGTGTACTGCATTACAAATATGCAGATAATGCAGATTATTGTTCACCCTTAAACCCTATTATTTGGAGCTGGAAAGCTTTCTCTTCGGCAACGGGAACTCGAGGAAACTCCTCCGGCGTTTTAAAGAATTGTCGCCTGCCCTCTCTGGAAACGAGGTTGTCGTAGGAGTCAATGGCATCCGTGTAACACCTTGTGCAATAAGCTGGTTTTGCTTGCCCCGAATGTGCCTAAGGCCAGCGATCAAGTGAGTTTGTAGAACAGGATGTTGCTCAGTCTTGAGTGCAAGGGTGGCGTAAATGTCGTGCGCGGTTGCGGCAGTAGGTGCTTGTGAAGAACTTTCTTGGGAAAGGGGAGTCGAATGGAAGGAGTCCATCTGGGTAAACTGAGAGGAGAACTGCGAGGGGTTCTGTTCGTCGTCCACAGTCACAGGGTCCACAGGAGTTAGAGTAATATGATCTTCGACAACATCAATTTGCAGAACATTGTCCTGCACCACAGGTTCAACTTCGATTGGTGTACCCATGTCTTCCGGAACATGGATTTGAGTAGTCTGTTGTAACAGTCCTGCGTAGCAACACGCAATTGGAGTAGCGCGTTGAGTTCCATGTCGTGTACCAGCTTCACGCACTATGGCACCATCTTCAATTCTAGGGTGGAGCATCTTGAAGACTTTAATGGTGTGCTTGCAAATCATGCCCTCTTTGGCGACGGGGCAGTCGCATTGTGCCCATTCAGAGTCCGGACATTTGATGGTCCACACCTTCGGGCGGTTGTTTACAGACCCCACATATGCAACATCCTCATCCATACAAATGAGGACGTTACTATCAGGTATGTCGTTGGCTCCCATAATTGCAGATGCAACAATACCCTCTTGTTTCTTGTTGCGTATATATCCGTATGCTTTGCATTGGACACTGTACCAGTAATGAGTCAAAACGTCACCCGTTAGATGATAAATAAGCCAGTCCATGCGCCTACCCACAAATCTCTCTTTGGCAGAGTTTAGAACACTCTTCAAATTGCTGTGATAGGATTCAATAGCCGCGTTAGTGTTCTGTCCTGCATGTGGTATCCGTCGCGCTCCGACGCACCACATTGGTGTCTTGACTCGCCAAACATCGTTCATGTATGTCATGAACGCACTCGCCAATGGACGAGTGTTAGATATATTGTCAAGTTGGTCGAGGGCCTAGTCGATAGGATCATCGTCAACCTTGCAACCTTTCCCGTACATTATGTCGCCGAGCATTTGAAGAACAGTGTTGCGTTTTGCAGCGCTTGAAATTTTCTTGATGACGTTCTCTGTCCATGACTTCCTGACATGCCACAAGCACATGAAAATTTTGGCTTGCGGCCACACCATGCTGCGCAAGAGACAGAACAACAGATTATGAGCTCAGAGGATGAACACTGAGGAAAATACCTGTAACAGTGAGGAATTAATAATTAACACCAATATGCAATGCAGGACACTGCATTACATATTGGGGTGAGACTACAAAGTAAAAGTTGCAGAACAGACAATAACTGCTTACCCAAGTGTGTTAATTTCAACCTGAGCATAGTCAACGATAATAGAGGATGGTAACCAATAATTTTTGAACCCTTGAACCCTGTCATGCAGCGCTTGAAGAACTGGGCGGAGATCTTGTTCACGTGTCCGCGAAATGACAAAGAAAGCCACTGGTATGCCATTTCTCCAATCATTGAACACCATAACAGTGTAGAGTGGGTACTGTAGAAACAATGAACATCATTGTTAGCATAGGGCAGAACATGGTTGAAACAAATTGACTGGCAGTATGAGAAAATCATCACAGAACATGACGACGAAGATGAAGGACATGGACATTAGCTTACCCTAGTCTGGCTGGTACCAAACGTGGCGTCAATGGAAAGAGCACTGTTGTGACCGAAGTTTGCCATCATTTCAAGTTGCCATTCAGTTTGTATGCCTATGGTGAAAACTGAGTCGTCTTGTGTTTGAGAATTAAGGTCCAGTAGCGAGTGCTTTTGGTAGTAGAACACATTGTCTGGATTCTCTGCTGCCCACATACGGACGCTAATCGGGTCGGACGGATGTTTCTCCCACAGATCTTCAGCCCTCTTTCGACATATGTTTTTGACGTTGGACGGCAACAAGAATGTGTCGCGCGTCACCACTCCATTACACACGGCAAGCTCACGAACCTCTTTGGTGTGTTGTTGCATGATTTGGGCAGGGGATAACCCATAGGCATGCATTTCAACAATTTTTTGTTTCATTTCAGTTGAAAGACCAGCACCGAGCGCATATCTAAATCCACCGATCATGGTGCCGTGGCAGTGTTCTCCAGCTTTATTCAAGTGTTCTGCATTTTCATAAATTAGCAAACACAACGAGTGGTCCAGATAGGGCTTCTTCGCAAAAAAACAACATTGGCACCCTCGCTTTCTTGAGTTGCCCACATATGTCTTGCCAATGCGCGCAGCCTTTGGATGGGTTGATTTGCTCACTGCGAAAGACTCGTATTCCGGTATTACGTTCTTACCTCGCTTTTTCTTCTGCAACATCTTCTGCTTTTTTTTGTGTGTAGATTTCAGTAGAGCTTGCATATCATGCGCAACAATATCACTCCTATCTTCAGGGCCAAAATTGCACCTGTATCTGCAATGGCAATGGAAGAACACATGTATTGAATATGTAAAAGTTTATATGTACATATTTGCAGGACATGGAATCCATACACCCTCATGAACAGTAAGGACAATGTACTGCAAATTGTGGAGTGTAGAATGAAATACATAAGTTTGATATTTGGCTGGTGAGCACATTATGACAAGCAGAACATGAATAGTGTGTAGTTTCAAATTCAGAGCAGGCAGTAGGCCAAACCTCAGTACAATTGCAGGACTGTGTGCACGAGGTGTTCGCAAGGAGTTTGGCAAGTTGACACGCACGATTTCCTTGGTAAAATTGCAGGGAAATTGAGGATGTTGTTGCTCGCCTTTAATGAAATCATCAAGTCTCTCCCACAATATTACAGCTAGCTTAGAGGTTTTCTGTATCCCTTGACCTTGAGTAACGTGGTTGGTCCACACCAAGTCGTCCATAGCAAATGCACCTGGAGGAGGATTTTGAACTCTCTCTCTCAAGGAAATTATAAGATCAGCCTGCATTGCACGGAATGTTGCAGGAGCGATTTGTGGGATGTCATCATCGCACTCTACACTGGATTGAGGATTTGACAAATTGCGGGGGAAATGGGTGGTCGCCTTCTCTTGAACAGAATTTCGGGAGGCCATTTCCATGAATACAAATGTGATGAGGGAGGGGGTGTGTCCTTGCAAGTTGAAGGCGATGAAGAAAATTTGAGCAGTACCCAACTACTTCGAACAGCAGAACTAGAAACGAGGGAGGGGCTGCAAGGTGAAGGCGATGAAGAAGATTTGAGCAGTACCCAACTACTTCGAACAACAAAACTGGAAACGAGGGAGGGGATGCAAGGTGAAGGCGATGAAGAAAATTTGAGCAGTACCCAACTACTTCGAACAGCAGAACTGGAAACGAGGGAGGGGATGCAAGGTGAAGGCGATGAAGAAAATTTGAGCAGTACCCAACTACTTCGAACAACAAAACTGGAAACGAGGGAGGGGATGCAAGGTGAAGGCGATGAAGAAAATTTGAGCAGTACCCAACTACTTCGAACAGCAGAACTGGAAATGAGGGAGGGGATGCAAGTAGAAGGCGATGAAGAAAATTTGAGCAGTACCCAACAACTTCGAACAGCAGAACTGGAAACGGATAGCAAAGAACTCAAAATCTGAAAACGCGAGCACAAATGACGAAACCCTAAACCATCACACACTATGCAAAGAAATGTGTGCTCTGCGTTCCAAGACCCTTAAACCCTAGATCCAAAAATCACTCCATTCGCATACCTATAGAGCATGTTCTGTATAGGTAGATATTGAGAACGAGTCCATTTACAGATCTGCAGATCATGTTCTCTATAGGTAGATATTGAGAACGAGTCCATTTACAGATCTGCAGATCATGTTCTCTATAGGTAGAGATTGAGAACGAGTCCATTCTGCAAATCTGCAGAGTATGTTCTGTATAGGTACATATGCAGAACGACTCCATCGCAGATCTGAAGGGAATGTTCTGTATAGGTAGATATACATGAACACTCCATCGCAGATCTGCAGAGCATGTACTGTATATGTACATATGCAGAACTGGGTCTGGGTGTACAGATCTGGGTATACAGAACAGCAGATGCAGAACTGGATATACAGTACCCTATACTTGTAACATTGTGTATAACATTGTATGTATAAATGTATAAGGATCTTAGTATATGTCAATGTCGTGTACTAAATCCTAGCTATGCAGGTCTGGAGGACGCCTTCAACGCGGACGTGGAGTGGATGAACGTCGAGTGGAGTGGATGGACAGCTGGACACTGCTGACGTCACTTCGCGGGCAGTCCTGTACCTGTCAGAGGTGCCCCCTATAAGTTCGTGGGGGTGTATTTAACGTCCTCCTTGAGAGAGAGAGTTCAGAAACCTCCTATTGGTGAGTTTAGAATGGAGGATTTAGTGTGGACAAACCATGCCACTACTGGGAGTGGTTTACACAAAGGTTCAAAGTTGGCTGTGATTCTATGGGAAAGGTTGGACGATTTCATCTCTGGAGATGAACATCACCCTCTCTACCCATGCAGATTCAATGCCGAGGTCATTAGGCGAAACCTGCCTAACTCACTAAGATCACCTCGTGCACATAGTGCGGCACTTGTAGTAAGGTTCGATTTGCTCCCTTCAAACCTTCATTGTCTATGATTCTCTCCTCTAATTTTTCTCTTGCACCGTTTTTTTTATTACCATTCATTGATCCAACTATTTGCACATGTCTTTCATTGGCATTCATGCGTTATTCGTAAGGGGTTACATGCCCATCCATGTCATTCAGGGTTCATGACCCATCATTTGGTGTTTTCTTGTGTGAATCATAGACACCGGTGCAATTTTGGTCCAGAGGACAAGTCTGATGTTGTGCCAGATGACATGCAAACCCTTCTCAGATCTACACAAAAACGAAGGGAAAAAAATGCACGATCAAAAGAAAAGAAAAAGGGAAGAAGGTTGTACATGACTATGATTCATTCCCTGTGAACAAAGCAACTGCAGCCAAGGTTAAACGCATTGGCAAAACTATTGTTGGTTGCTCCATTAAAAGGGGATGCCAAAGGTGTTTTGTTGCGAAAAAATCTTAACTTGATCCCTCCTTGTGCATGTTGGTTTATGAGAATACAATGCACCTCAATTTACGTGGTGAGCACTGCCATGGATCAATGGTTAGTGGATTCCAGTATGCGTTAGGTGCTGGCATCTCAGAGAGCATGAAGCACAAAATTGCTCAGATGCATGCTTTTGGGCTATCTCTTGCACAGATAATGCAACAACACACCAAGGAGGTCAGGGATTTGGCGCTTGCTAATGGCACTGTCACACGCGATACCTTCCTATTGCCATCAAATGTTAGGAACATTTGTCGTAAGCGTACAGAGGAGCTATGGATGAAGGACCCTTCCGACCCAATCAGTGTCCGTATGTGGACGCTAGGACACCCTAACAGCGTGTTCTTCTACCAAGAACACTCTCTGATTGACTTGAATTACTCCACTCAGAATGATGCGCCCTTCACTCTTGGCATCCAAACCGAATGGCAATTGGAAATGATGGCAAAATTTGGTCACAACAGCGCACTCTCCATTGACGCAACTTTTGGGACTAGCCAAACACGGGTTTGACACATTCTGTGTTTGGGTTTTCATTACATGCTTGTTATTCAATGTCATGTCATGTCATTCCAGTTGTGAATATTTTCTTCCAATGAATGACTGATTTTTTAGGTGAACTATTTGTTTGTGACAATACCCACTATACACAGTTATGGTGTTTGATGATTGGAGGAACGGCATATCTGTTGCTTTTTTTGCAATTTCCCGTACGCGAGAGCATGACCTTATCCCTTGTACTTTGGCCCAACAAAAACACTCTATCTAAAAATACAAAGATCATGACAAAGCCTAATAATAATAATACTAATAATAATAACGGGAGAGATTACTTGGGACTGCAGGTCTTGGTCATCATCTTCGTGGCCACCTTCAAACGTCACCATCTCCTTCCTTCATGTCTCCTCACACAAGTTGTCTCCAACCTCATCACCTTCATCGCCATTGTCATCTTTCTGAAGTTGTTTTTTTTGTATACATGATTCCCAAAATAAGAACGAATACAACCAAAAACGTGCAGTGAATTGATTAACCAACTTGGTGTCTTGAAGCACTTCAAGAAAATGGGCTGTTAAGGTAGATGGGTCTTGCTAAGTGACTCGTTTTCTTAATTGGACCCATGTATTTGATTGGTATGTGGTTCGGTGAGGATCAAAGAGTGAACATTGTAAAGACACATGTTGAAGAAAATAGGATTACGTCTTCAAATATTAATAACTACTCTACACTCGATCGTGAACGCAATTTGGAGGACCTATGTATCAAGTTAAGAAATCAACTGACAATCATAACTACATCAAGGGAAGTCCGATTTTCAGTCTGATTTTGCAAATGTTTCATCATGGATTTGCTCATGCAACACGAATTTTGTAATTTAAATTCAGTCGGTAGAAGTTGGAGAACATGAAAACTAAACCAAATGACACCCACATACCTTAATAGCAACGCCGGCAAGGTCACGGACAAACTTCACATGAAGAAAAATCAGTTTGTGTCGGAGTCTCAAGTTTGTGTGAGTGGGGCTCAAGCGACATGGCCCAACTCATTTCCAAGACTTGGCGAGTTCGACAAAGGCCGTGCGGTGTGCTCATGAGGTTATTGAAGTTATGGGATCGTATGTAGAGTAGAGGCACCCATAATGGATCACTTAAGAGATTCTTTGCTAGATCTAGAGAAGTATAGTTTTGCAAAAAAATTTCCTATGTAGGAAGATAGAAATCAAGAGGATTGTAGATTTTTTGGTAATTTTATTCCTTAAATTGAAAATACTGTGATTTTTTGACGTCAAAAGTTGGCATGAGCATATTATCAATGTTTAGAGTCTGCCATAACCGCTCATTCCTCCTCACTCAAAACTAGGACATGTGTCATGGCACTATTGGATCCGGCTCGATTGAAATTGAGTCCTAGCCTGATTGAAATTCAATCCCAACCTGATCAAAATTCTAGTACCCTATATATTGCTAATGGGGTCGTGATCGAGAATAGGCGCCTCCACCATATTTCAACATTCGTTACCACAAATCATAGCAATCAACAATCCTCCATGACAAGTACAGTAAAGGTGCCCATAACCAATCACTTAAGAGATTCTATCCCAAATCTGGAGAAATATAAGGCAGTGCAAAATTTTCCCATGTAGGAAGATAGAAATCCAGAGGGATTGCAGTTTTTCTCGTGATTTTATTTGTTAAATTGAAATTATTGTGAATTTTGAAGCTAAAAGTTGACTTGAACATATTAACATAAAAGTTGTCTAGAGTATGCTAAAACCACTCATTTTAATTGCTCGGTCCTCCTCACTTCAACACTCAAAACCAGGATATGTGTCATGGCATTATTGACTATGGCTTGATCAAAATTTACTCCCAACCCGATCAAAAATCCGGTACCCTGTAGATTGCCAATGGGTCCTCATCGAGAATAGGCGCCTCTACTATACATCCCTTCTGAAGATGCCATTTGAAGTTTGTCATTACACCGTTTATGATATTTAGTGTCACTTACTATTCAGAGTTACTTAGTGCTATAGTTATTTATTGAGAATATAAAATTTTACCAAGCAAAGTCATTTATGTTCTATCATGTCTGAACAACTTATTCAACTTTTGTGAGTAAAAATTAAAGTCAAGAGTAAGAAGTTATTGAATTGCATAATTCCAAATAGTAAGTGACACTAAATACCATGAAATGCTATAGTCGATTTGGAAGATTTTAATTGATCAATTATTTTTTTCCTTGTTGGCAGACTTACAAAGCCTTAGATCAACCAGAAGTACAAACATGCAATTTTTTCATTTGTAATTGCTCACCATAATATTCAACTTCAATTTTAACACCAATTTTTATTTTTCATCTTCTCAACTTTCAATGTCGAAGGCATGCTTGCTTGTGGTGTCTAGCATTTTACAATACACTATCACCAACTACGATATGTTTACTCATGAAAGTATAACCGCATAATGATAGTATCCATAGTACAAGTATCCATGCAATCTTCAATGAGAATACATTGATTAATATTGCCGATGTTGGTAAATGGTATCTTTCTATTAATATGAGATGATACGTAGCATTAAGGGGGATGTCCTAATCTTAATTGTATTTCCTAAGATTCTAAAATTAATAAAGAGAAAAAATACATCACATTATTTCGCTATCTACCTATATAACAATTTGATCTAAGATTTGGACAAATATTATGGGTTCTTCACAAAGAACAAATCTACACTAAAAAGGGTATTTATTTTTTGATTATATTTAAAGTTGTTACCACTCTACCCTACTCAACACTAATTTTCAATTCTTTGAAAATTTATGTTAGATATAAATGTGCCATTGCCTGTCCTATTGCCACCTCCCTTCTTGTGAAGCATATATTACACTGGACTTGCATGTAACTTCCACATATATATTACCATAGTTGATATTTAGTGTTTGAGTTTACATTTAATGTTACTTGATTTCATAGGGTTATTGACATTGAGTGTATGTGTTTGTATTTAGTGTATCAAACACTAAATATCCTTTTTAGTGTAGTGGTTCATGGGGGTACCTATGAAAAACATGAATCCACGAGTGAATATGTTCATCAACATGTGAATAATATTCTATTCTTTTTACCACCTGATTTCTAGAGCTGATGTTCCTCCACTTGCTAGAGATCAAGCAAGATATTTATAGAAGTTAAAATTTTTATTAGCCAAAAGAACACCTTATTGTATGTACACAATAGGCTTAAAGATCCCTAAAGATGAGTGCAAGTATTGAATATAGTATATATTTATAACTTTAGCTTGAAACTTGAATTTACAACCTTCCTTTTAATACATCTCCTTGGAAAAGGTATTTGCACGTCTCTATCTTAATCCAACATGTCTTTTCTATAATTTCAGTTACGTTTTTCTTCACTAGTTAGAAATGTACCTTTTGTTCATGAAGGTGGATGAAATTGTTGATGATATAGCTTAGCCATGATCGTGAAATCGATTCAAGGTGCCAAATGCGAAGTTGATTGAGAAGAAACTGAAAATTCTTAAGGTAGCGGTGCCAATTTCCGTCCAAATTTCAGATGTGTCTAGTTGGGATGTTGAAACTATTTTTTTTTATAAATTTTGAGCGCTCCGCAAAGCTGATGCAAGAGCAACTATGAAAAAATCAAAATTTTCCAGCATGTCTATGATTTCCTACAAATTTTTAAAGGAAACCTTGTAGAGTGACCAACACTCGCACATAGGGTACGTGGTATATCCACAGGGTGGATTTCTAAAACCGACCGTTGGCAGCCAATGAAATGTTGGCAGCGCTGTGAACGGTAAAAGCACCTTGATAGGTGCTTTTGTAAACCCAGGTAAAAGCACCTAGATAGGTGCTTCCCCCTAGGGGTCGACTTTAGGACCCGCACGGAAATTGGCACCCCTACCTTATATGTTGATGGATCTAGTGAAGTCCATTGGCCAAATCAACAAGTGGGTGGTATTACTCTAGTACAAACTTGAGTGGAATGAGTCAATTCTACAAGTTCTAGGTGAAGGGGCACCCATTCACCTTGGTAGTAAATTGCCAAAATTCATATGTTTTCTTCCTTTACTATGGAGCATATTTAAGGGATCTTCATTATAGAATCATAGAAAGAAATAACAATTTGGAGGCGCATGGCTTTGCATTATGGCCAAAACTAGCACATATGGCTTCCAGAGCTGCTGCGCCCTCGTATTGCTTTTTGTGGTAATTTTCGTTAGCGAACGAGCTATGCGATTCGAGTGGTTTAAGTGAACTAGTAACTCAATTTGTCACATTTTTTGGGGGCCAGGTGGCGGCGGGTGCTCCACAGGATTGTCTTTTACGTTTGAGCTTTTTGGTCTTCTTGTCCTTCCTAGTTTTCACCATCATAACTGACTGGACAAGTGCCAGAGCCCACTAACATTGCTATGATACCACATGTTGCAACCCAAACCCACATAAGCTTGAAGAAGGTGGCCAATACCAACTATCCTTATGATGGCCATGTCTCAAAACTATAGAATTGAAGATAATAAAAGAAAACACTTAATATGGCCCACATAATTTCTCAAAAAATTGATCAAGCTTGTATAGAATAAATTATATCCAGTGTGTTGTGGAAGTTTCAAAGAAAACCACTCTCAGCCGGATAAATTCGGTTGGCGTCATGCATAGTTTCAGAAGCAAGATGTTGTGCCCTTTAAGACATTAAACCTAAAATGACAGTGAGAAAGAAAAAGGAAGAGCGCTTCTAGATCCATTTTGCAAATGTGATACTATGATGCCGTGGTAAGTATGAAAAGAAAAGGCATATTGCCAAAATGAGTGTAAAGCTTTCAAGGCAAATGTGTACCTCTCTCAAAACCTCACATATAGTCATTCCTATCCAAAGTTTCGGTGGTGTTGTACATAGTACGAAGATGATGGAGATAGATTGAACATCTATAGTCAATAGACCTGCTGAAATGTGCTGACCAAGATGAACATTATTTGTATAGTAGTCTTTGTAAGGACCCTCTTCAAAGTCAACAACACTCTGAATTGAATCAACTTTGTAATGACATTCTCATCCACATCGAGCTTTGCAAATGAGACTGATCAGAGCAAACCGACTGTATTCTCAATACTCGGCCCTCTAAGAAAGGGGTATAGCAGAGTTCTACAAAGGAAAGGTTGTGCTCTAGGTCAAAAAAACACGTTGCCACACCGAGAATCATCATAACATTATAAGGTACCTGCATATAGACATAGAGGTCTTGATAAAAACCCTAGCCACAAATTGTTTTTAATATAGGGGAGGAAATGAAAAATGACAACACTAGATAATTTTTTTTTTAAAAACCACTCTCCACATTCCTATGACAACTATACCAAAGGAACCCGTTGCAAAACCCTTACCCTAATTTATGCAAGGAATAGAGTACAAACATTGCCACACAAACAACACACCAACACATCACCTCCATAACCATCTTCCCCACCCTTCGACTCCTAATACCACAAGAAACAACCGCATCGCATCACATGGAGCAAACTCTCAAGCAAACAAGGAATCCTTAGGGTGGAGACGGAACCAAGAGAAGAGTAGCCAACAAGAGAAGGTAGGGTTTGGACCAATGGATGAAACTCTTCCATCATCCATGACAATGTTTGTTCACCTGTTCATAAGAAGTGTCATCCGAAAAGTTACCGTAGTGACTTAAAATACCATATGACATTAAATATCACGTTTAGTGAAGGTTGGAACCTTCGTGAAACTTGAGTTTGCACATCTATGAAGTCCAAAGGAGTATTACCCAACACTTCAAAATGATGGTATAGGGTGGGGTGTTGGTTTTAGCACCATACGAGTACCTTTCTCTAACGGGGTCCATTTGGAATAAACCAAACACAAACTCCGAGGGGTCACAATTTGGATGGACCTCTTCATCCACTTGGGGATGAGACTGTGTGGGCGGCCACTATAAAAGCTCTACCCCAAGCCTACAATTAGAGTCGACTATTGGGGAATGGTCTTGTGAGAAAGTTAACTTAGCTTACGCTACTTTACATCAATTTTGTGGACCCTGAGACCATTGCTGATGAGCCTGCTGACGATAACAAACGCCTAGAAACTAACGTACGTTTTATGAATGTAACTAATACCCCACCCACACTTACTGGTGCATGCCACCAGTGAACAGTTCCTACCAGCATGGGTCACTTTTGGAGTAGGTTTAGTCAGTGGGAGCCACTGGATGTAAGCAATGTTGGTAGGGAAGCGTTCACTGGTGGCCCGCACCAGGTAGTGTGAATGGGCTATAAGGTAGAGGATGCTTAAACCAAAACTTTAAGTTATTGCATATACATTTTGCTATGTGGTTTATATATATATATATATATATATATATATATATATATAAGCCTTTGGACTAAACATAGGTATAAAGAAAGAAAGAAAACATTTTTTTTTATCTTCAATTGAATACTTGATGAATATTCAAAGTCAAAATCACTACACTAAATAGGATAATTTGTGTTTGATACACTAAATACGAACGCATACACTAAATATCAATAACCCTTTGAAAGTAAGTAACATCAAATGTAAACTCAAACACTAAATATCAACTATGGTAATATGTGGAAGTTATATGTTCGAATTTAGTGTTAGTAAGGATATGGAAAAAAAAACAACGATGAAAGGAGAGTTTCAAGATATCTTCTAACATTATTTGTCAAAAAATTAAAAATTAGTGTTGAGAAGGGTAGGGTGGTAACAACATTAAATATTATCAACACTAATTATCCTATTTAGTGTAGCTTGCTTAGGCCAATTCAAAGGCCCCACGTATGATGACCTTGCATATGATGAGGACCCCACCTTCATTGTCTAGAACCAACACTATATAGTTGGGTACTACACCCAAGCTAGATCAAAGCCCAAACTAGTAGTGGTGCGCAAAGCCACATGACCACCTCCACGTTCTCACCTGGTTCGCTTGCAAAACCGTCACCTTGCATCCTGGGTATTGACCCTCTTGCATCCCAAGAACCGACCCCCTGGTGTGCTTTGTGGTCCTACCTCTTTGGCTTTGTGAATAGAATGGCTAGAACCGTACCCCATGTGTTTAGAGTGGCTAGAATAGGCATTGAAAAGCCACCCTAAAGAAACCTTGAACCAACCCGAGATAGAATGGAGTCCGTTACCTACCCTACATGGAGGTAGTGAAGGCTGCTATGAGGCGGCGCCACTAATGGCACCTAAAACCGTCACTCCTTGGGCCCATACACTCCTACACCATGGGGAATGGTTCAGGGTGGTATAGTGTTGGCAATTGGGAGGTGTTTACTTGTGTTGGTTTTGGGTGGGGTGTTGGTTTTAGCACCCTCCACCTTAAGAAGACTTGAAGCCTCTCCGGAAGTTGTAGTAAGGTAGATGGGTCTTAAATGGTTAGGTTTTTTTTACTAGCTCACTTCTCCTAGGATGTGAAACATGCAATTAGTACGAGATGGTGAGCAAATCCAAATTGAGGCCATAGCCACTTTTCTTTTAATTTTTGGACCTAATATGAATATCTTATTCATCATCAAAGTGAGAATTCTCGTGCTTATTAAATGGTCATATAGGTCTCCTTGATTATTAAGCCTAGAACGATTATCGTATTTTGAACATGCAATCTAATCTCTTGTAGACACATGATGCCTTTTGGGTCTCCGTTCTTGGAGGCACAACTAACCACATACCACTCAAATACATGTGTCCGATTCAGATAAGTAACCATTCAAGACCCACCTACCTTAACTTATGTCCGATTTATGGAAGAAAGCCCACAATGATTATCCTAATTAGTGCATGTGGTACTAATTCTTGAAATATGCATTGCTTTGCCAAAATTCAAAATTAGTGAGGGTTGAAACTTTTATTGAGTGATACTAAATTCATGAATACATGCTCATTTACCATACATTTCAAGAAAATTAATGTGTGCTCTAAGATGCTTGTAGAGTGATAGGAACATTTATACGCAAACACACGCTTGTCATTGAATAATGTTAGGATGAACAATACTACTATGAATAGTATTTTCAATGAATGACTTTGAGATGAACAATACTTCCTAGATCTTTTGGTGACACTAATGGCCACTTCACACACGAGACTGAGAGCCCATGTCCAATACACTTTAAGCACTCTCATTGGTGGAAAAGGTGGAGCCAGTCCAAGTTCACTTCACACTACACTTGAGGGACCAACGGAGCATGTGAATGCAAGATGGATGTAAAGTTTACATGGATTCCTATGTGGCATTGAATGGATCATGTTTCATGGTCACCTGGACTATTTTCAAAAAACACCTCTTGGAGTCAGGCCTAACACAAAACCACTTCAAATGCTCACAACTGTTGATTTATTGGCTCTGTCTGTAGGACAGAGGCTATGCATCAACTTCTTCGTTTCAAGAGCAAATTTCCTAACCACTTTGCGTTCACACTTGGACGCTACTTGTTCTTGTTATTTTTGGTCCACTTTATTTAATGTGGATGTTAACTATAATTATATATGTATATGTGTGTGTGTGTGTGTATATATATATATATATATATATGTATATGTATATATAGAACTATAATTGCTCCCTAAAATGCATTGAAAGAAATCTAGTTAACTGTAGTTATTTCGGCAATTCTTGATTATTTATTCTAAAAATTTCGGGTGATATCAAAATCCTTGACATGCATTTGAGAAGAAGGTGCACAAAATCCAAGAAAGGTTTGGTATAGTAAATAGCCATGGATTGGCATGAGTAAAGTGGAAAACTATAATTGTAGTCTTTCATAGTAAAGGACAGAGCCTCACGGTTCTACCGTTTTCTTGTTCTATTTTATCATATGTGAGGACCCGCATGAATAGAAATTCATTGAAATAGCATTTAGTTGAGGCCCTAGTCACATATGACTTCACATTACACTTGAGAGTCCGTGACCACAATACATGATTTTGGAGGTGTCTTGGAATGACCTTTGGATACTTTCTTTTGGACTCTCACAATTCCATGGTCACGACTCTTGGCTGATGTGTGAAGTGGCCCTAATTTCATAGCGGAAAGAAATTTAGTATGACCTTCACTAATTTCCCACATGCACTATTAGCCCTCCCTCACTAATGGGGATTATGAGTGTAGTCTTCATTGGCTTTCGGTGCCCCTTCAGTTCTGCAAGGGTCAGAGTACTGGAGCCCAGTCAGCTAATAACATTACGTACTACTTGGGTACATACATAACTTTGAGGCATGCTTGAAAAACTATTTTTATACCTAGAACAACCCCTACTTTTTAACATGTCAAATCTGCTGGCTCCTCGGGCTCTCATGTTCTGGAGCCCCTTCAGTTTTAGTGCAAAGAAGGTTGTGGTGTGGGCACTGCAAGAATAGAGTGATTTTTTTTTTATAAAATTATAAAATTATAAAATAAAGTCAGTGCTTTTCATAACATTACTCAAATCCATAACAATGTTCTGTGGGATTGACATTCAAATTAAATGTGGAATACCACATAGAATACTGTGAGTCCCACAAAACATTGCTATGAACCTAACTAATGTTATGTGAACATGGGCATGTTGGCTTTGTGTTGTTCAAGGGTTGTCCCTTATCGTGTTACATACTAGCTTCTTAAGAAGTAATTACCTCTTAAGTGGATTCAAAGCCAGGAGGAATACGAGTGGAATTGCATCATGCGGTAGAGACTGCACTGTAAAATTGAGTGTAAGTTACTTTATATTTTCTCAAATCGTTGTGGCAACTTCCAACCTAGTTAGTGGACCTTGGACAACTTGATCTCATGATTTTTGGCCCCATCTTCATGTTCTCATATCTATCTATCTATCTATCTATCTATATATCTATATATTTTTTTTGTTGCCCCTCCCATGTGCACATGGATTTGGTGCTTGACAAACAAGATGCTTCAACATGCTCTATCAAAGTCTTGCCGTAATCAACAAACTTGTCTAAGGTAAGTGAGCTTTTCATAGTCGTCTTTTTCTAATTGAATGTCTATATTCTAATGATGCATGGTTAGGTGTGGTTGTAAGAACAAACACCCAAAAGACACATAATCAGAAGGGATTGGACTATGTGCTCAAAATATATTAAGTATTCTAGACCTAGTTGTCAACATAATTGGGAACGGCTTGAACGAACATTTAAATTTGTTTCCTTTGTCAAGTCTTAGTGACCTTTTATGAGCTTTGAAACATCTTTGGAGCATTGGCATCCAAAACAACATGAAATTGATTGAGACTTGCACTTACAATTCTTAGCACATTGGATGATCTCCATGCCAAGTGGGGGGAGAACCGATGAAAAATGTGAACTCAGTGGCCCTATGGTGGTGTGTCTTTTTGAGAGCTCAAGCCCGTGGGGTTCTCTCCAGCACTAAAAGGGTTAGAGTGACCATGTAACACTGGCTTACTCTCTTTGCTTTGCCAAATCCCCCCTCTAGAAGTGGGCTAGGGCTAGACACCCACCTCGTTGAGCTAGGCCCCCACCAACAACATTATCCAAGGTGGCAATGCACCCAATTATAAGACAGTCAATCATAATATGTAATTTTCTTTTATAAGATGGGTTGGCCCCATAATCAACATTAGAAATCCAAAATGTAGTCTAGGAGAATCTACTTGAGATGAATTAACCACATATCTATGGGGACCATGTTTCCCCTAAGCCCCCTTCGCCTCAGTAATGTTGGTGAAGGCCCAACTCAAAGAAGTGCGAGCATACAGAACATTCCTCGATAGATGATGAGCTGTGTTCACCCAGACTCGGTTTGATGTTGTTGTGCTCGTTGAGATTCGATTTGAAACTGCATAATCGTAGTGTACGATTCAAGAATCATAGTTGGCCCCCACAAAATAGTTTCATCATGTTGAACCATGCTATGTAGCCTTGGCCGTGGAAGAAAGAAAAGAAAAAACAACAACAAAGCGTTGAGCAACCCCAAAATCTGACGTGAATTTGAGCCCGTGGGGCCTACCCCGCTCAAGAGTCCCCTAGTAATGGCCATGGAAGTGTGCCCTAATTTAATTTCCTTGGCAACTCAGCTTCTGGGTTCTGCTCGCAGGTTGCGATTGTGATGCCAGCGTCCAGGATGCTGCCGCTGCTTCCGTGGATACTTCGAGTCGGAAACACCAACAGTTCACAATCAGGCAGGGTATATAAATCAAACACACCAAACAGAAGTTCAAGCCCATCAAATCACATCATCACAACCCCGCATTCATTACAGGTTATTAGTTAATTTCAAGCTGAGCATCGAGCGCCAATCACCCAGTGATACATTTGGATGCAAAGTAACTTGACATCGCATCCGAGTGAGCCAGACGTAGCATTTGCCGGCTGATTGATCTTCATCTTCTTGTGTATCTGCACCGCGACATTTTGGGTTCATAGCTAGTCGACGTAATTTAAGTGGTGTACGTAAAATTGTGTCTGTTCCGATGGCAGATTCCTCGGTGGTCGAAATTGCAGTCGCCGAGGTTGCAGATCACACCCCTCAGGTGTACTCCAAAGAGAGCGAGCGGCTGGTGAAGCAGTCATGGGAGGTTCTCAAGAAAGATCCTCAAACCAATGGCATCGTTTTCTTCACAAAGTAATCCACTGTCTCACTCTCCCATTCTCCCACTTGGGTTGGATCTTCTTGCTGGGTGATTACATGACCATTAGATTCCATCTGAATCAACCTTGCTGTAGTAATTGCATGATTCTTGCCGCAAAAAGTACAATGATGCGCATTTCATCGCAAAACCTCACCTTCAGGAACAGTTGGTAACTGGAACCCACAAAGGGGGTATTTGCCACACACTTAGAACGATGACATATGAGTTTGTTTAGCTGTTTCCAAGCTTTGAAATGGGTTTGCAACACATTTAGAGTGCTACAATGAGTGTTTGTGTGGCTGCTACCTTATGTGTAGCAAGAGCATTGTCAAACATTTGTTCGTGACTGCAAAAGTTCCACATGAGAGTTGATCATTTTGGGATCACATAATCATCAGATTCATTCTGAAATCTTGAAGCAAAAACCTCTAAAGACCGTGAATGGCGATTGGAATCACAGAGGGGGTGTTTGCAACACATTTAGGACGATGTAATATATTGAGTGATTGTTTAGCTGCTGATGCCTTTGTGATGGGTTTGTAACGTCTTTGGGTCTGGAAGGACAACAAGTTTGTTGTAAATGAGCCTATTTTGAGGAAACCGGTTTAAAATTCACATCAGCAAGAACGTAGGGCAGTGATGTGGAACTAATGCAGGGTATATAATTGAAAGGCAGATATGCAGTGATGTAAATTAAATGGAACAAGACTGTCTGTTTTAAATTCTCTCAGTACTGAATTCTGGGTGTGTGGAATGAATGCAGGGTGTTCGAGATTGCACCGCAAGCTAAGCCCATGTTCTCGTTCCTGAGAGACACCAGTGTGCCGTTTGAGAAGAACCCCAAAGTGAAGAACCATGCTCTCCAAGTCTTCAGAATGGTAAGAAATGAACATTGCAAAATTCTACTTGTAATGTAGGCCATTTGTATAACTAGAACGACAGGCGATTACATGTGATCTCTATAAGAAGATGGAAGTGGAGGTCTCTGTAATCCCAAGGATATTGGGTTGTTGATGACGTATAATTGTTGTATAATTGTTGCAAAAACTTCCCGAAACCGTTGGTAATTGGAAAAAATTTCTTACCATCATTTAGGGAACGCTATATGACTTGCGTTTGTTGAGCTATTGGCATCTTTGTGATGGATTTGTAACATCTTTTGGTTGGGAGGATAAAATGTTTGGCATTGTAAATGGACTTATTTTGAGGGAACTAAAACAATCCTCTAGCCCTTGCGGACGCACATTCAAGTCACAAACCTGGTTCATGCTCTGTTGCTACGAGGCAAAAGTGAAAGTTTTCATGTCGATCAATTTTTGAGAAAATGTCTTCACCAAGTGTGAACTTGAATTGTTCCGTGTGTAATTTTTTCGTGTGATTTTAGACCGGGGATGCGGCATCACAGCTGGGAGACAAAGGTGCTTTCGAGATCTTGAAGCCACAATTGCAGAAACTGGCAGCCAAGCATGTTGCCACGGGAGTCGCGGACGCTCATTTTGAGGTAAAAATGTTTGTCAGTTTTCCAGCTGCATCTGAATCTAGAATATCAGTAAAAACGGAGTCATACAAGAATGTATCGCAGTCAATAGCAGTAGTTGTGATCAGGACTCTAGCTGGCAAAGCAATCCGAGCATTTAAGCCCTCAATATTAGTTTCTCAGGAGTGATTTGTTTCTATGAAAATGTATATGAGTGGTATATTGGATGTGCTTCGGAAAAGGAAGATTAGGTCCCTCAAATATTTATCTAAGCAGACAAGTTCTGATCACAACTACACTAATTAACCCCTGATCTCGTGTGGCCACATGTGCCACCTTAAATAGGTAAAGTGGTCGTCGTCATGACTTGTCATGTAGCATCAAGTGTCATCTGACACCTGGCTCTAGTTTCCACCTAGTGATTTCACGATAATTAATGTGGGTCGATGATGAATAAGATATATGACCATTTAATGAGCACGAGAATCGTCACTTGGATAATGAATGGGAGATTCATACGAGCTCTGATAATTATAAGAAAAGTGGCTATGGGCTCGAATTGGATTTGCCTCACAGAACACGCGGGGCTCCAACAATGAAGGGGGAGCACTGACTGCCGGTTACAGATGAACCGGTTGACTTTCAGAAACAACCAGTTTCAGTTCACAAGGCTTTAGGGGAGATAATCAATCATTTCGGATGAATTGTCAGCATATACCTCATATTAATAGAAGGAAAACCCGAAAGATGTCAACATGTAACCGGTTGGACTTGGAAACACAAGAATCTCAACCGATTATGCCCAAGAATATCCCCAGACACTGGGCTCCAAGGCTGAAAAAATGTTACCTGCATTAATTCACCAAGCAAGACATTGAATTTTCAACTTCTTTATTTATTTGATGCAGGTTGTGAAGCAGGCTCTGCTGTATGCAGTTGCAACAGGGGTGCCGGAGCAATGGAGTCCCGAGCTCGAATTGGCATGGGGCGAGGCGTATGATGCTTTGGCCACTGTATTGAAGGATGAGATGCATGCTCAGGCAGCAGCTCAGAAAGAAATTTAATTCTACAATCCCATGCACTTCTAGAGTCTTTAGTTCGTACTACAATTTATATCAGTCCCAGAAATCCTGCAGCCGAATTGGACTTACCTACCCTTCTTTTATAGGAATTATAGGAGAAAATGCTCATTTCTTCACATGGCAAATCTAGTGACCACTGAATTCAAGGTGGGATGATCCAATAAACTTCCTGGTACTATTTACAGCTGAGACCAGGATTGTGCTATTAATCTCATGTTGAGGTTCCGCTCATCAAGTTATGATCACATTCGAGACATAATCTTCAATTTTAGTACTTTGCAAATACAAGAACATGTGGAATTTCATGTTGTGATACAGATTTCGGTTCATGACAACTGCTGTGGGGGTGCAGTAAAAACTGGTCTGTTCCAAGCTCGTATTTAATTCTATTCTAATTGAATTCCATTAGACAATTTAGGGGTTGATTTGACTGAAATTAAATATCCCCAAGGTATATAATGTTTCCCTATGTTGTTACCCTCCCTCCAAGGAAAGTCAACAATTTAATGAGGCCAAATATCTAACATTCATCTCATCTGACAAGTTTATTAAAATTTCCCATCATTCTTGATGGTGGCATTAAAAAAAATGGATAAATCTCCCTACCACCCCGCATGGACTTGAACTGTGACTCTTGAGCAATGTTTGCGATGGCTTTGCGACAATGTCATATTGAGGTTTATATGTAAAAGACGTTGATCTACACATTGTTTCTTTACACTTGTGTTAAAAAAAACTACCAGTTGATAAGGCATGTCTCAGATGCCCAAAGACAACAAACCAATTGAATATCAAACATAATGTACATTCTAGAATATCATGATGTTCGATTCTCAAGTCTTGTGTAGAACACTGATCCATCTTTTGGAATCTAAATATTCATACATTCAATTGGGAGCACTACTAGCAACCACCAAAAATAGCGTAACTAAGAACCTCGTTGATGGTTTCTCTATATGTTTGCTCAGAGCATCTGCAACAATGACAAAAGTACGGTGATAGCTTATGCACATATCTCAAGAAGAACCTCAAGAATAGAGCCAAAAACATGTTAGTAATGTAGAGCTTGAGGCACATCATTGGATGCTCCAATGACTATAGGTAGATTGCACTACATACTCATTGATTTGTTAAGCATTCTAAGTTCAATAGTAACAAATTGGGGGGGGGGGGGGGAGGGTAACCTAGTTGACTCACGTCTTTGAGACTTTTGACTTTGAAAATTTACAAAAGCATAATAAAAAATTGATTTTTTGGATAGATTGTTGTAAGAAAATAAAAAAAATAAAAAAATCAACATCGGACAGTCCAACATGAATTTTAACCTGTTGGCTCTACCCTTTTCAAGAATCCCCTTGGTGTAGGGTGGGGTTTACTACCTACCTTGCGGTGGGTGGGCTCTTTTCTTGTTAGAATCTCGCATCACATTTGCAGGTCCAAGAAAAATCCTATTTGTAAAGTCTACGTTGAGATTCAAAAATCATGACAAACAAAAAAAAAAAAACCACTCATTACAGACACATTCGTCTAACAAACATTTATGGTAGTTGTGTGATAGCTACACTTATGATCGTCACTCTTCACTTATGAACACAATTTCTATGATCAAATTACCTTAACTATTGTTGGGTCTTGTTGGCATTGAAAGAGGATTGCATCTTAGGATAGAACGAGTCAAATAGATACACCGTTTAGAGTAGGTTGCTTGGTGTGAATCCAACCAAAACCAATTCAAGATTATATATAATATTAGTTGACCTTCCATAGGCTCATTAACTTGTCACCACGGATTGCAAGATAATTAAGAGTAGTGATGTTGCAGGCCAATGATGATGAAGAAGAAGAAGAAGTCCAACCCCTGTGAGGGGGCCCGGAGTGAATAGAGTGTCTGTTTGTAGGACGTCCTCAGCCATACCCCAAGGTAGTGGCATTGGATGTAATACTACTTCACCCTTTGCAGGGAGTAGACACTATGTTAGTAGCAAGTGACTTTTACCGGTTTAACCGGTACCATGGGCTTTGGGAAGAGAGTGTGTTGGGTCCATAGGATTAAAAATGGTTTTGTAAATCTATGATAGGTTGTCTATTTTCTATCTGTCTTTTATGGATTAAAATCGAGTGTGCGTTTTGTATGGCAATTGTGTTGATTTGTTTGAATGTGTTCCTAATTTGTGATGTGGGGAGTTTAAGCTTTGTTTCTAGTTCTTTCATCGAGGGGATGTGAGTTGTGGCTCTGGCACCTGATGCTAGTACTATGAGTGGAGTTGCATTCCATCCTCTTGTTATGAGGTTGTTAATGAGTGGTTGGTATTTTGTAATTTTCCTTTCTCTTGTTTCGGCAGAGAATCTGTCATAACATTATGTGAATTCGATGAATTGTATGGTGATTTCCGGTGTGGGTGCTTCCAATGGTAGGGAATTGTATGGATGGCCAAAGACGCATAGTCTGTCGGGTTTGAGCCTAGCGTTGCAATGACATCTTTGGGTGCCGCATGTGCACGGGAGTAGCCATGTGGGTATTGTATTTTCTTGGGGTAATACGTTGTATGTGCCTGCATTCATAAGTATATAGTGTCTTGTTATTTTGTTTGAGACGAGAAGTTTGCGAATTTTGTTATGTCTGTTAGTTATTAGTGCATGGATGTGTTGTTGCTTGCATTTAAGGAGTATATGTAGCCATGTATCTGCTTTTGATGAGTTGCAGATTGGGCATGTATGAGATGGATATGCGGTTCTACCAAAGAAGAGTTGTTTCCGAGCATGTCCCACATATTGTCCGGTTCGAAATTTTACTAGGCATGTTTTTTGTTTATCTGTGATAACCAGGTTGTTCCAAAAGTCGTTTGATAATGCTTTGTCGATTTCTTTGTTGTCGAGCCATTTATGTAATTGGTGTGTTTGAGTTGCTATAATTGTTAGATTATGCTTTTTGTCATGTTTAAGGATGTATTTACCAAGGTGTCAGATGGGGCCTTTATCTGGTGTTTCTTGCATTGAGTGCCACCAGTCCTTTTGGAGGTAGTATGGCGTGGGGTGTACGTGTTCGTATGTTGCTACAACATCTCTATGTTCTAATATACATCCCATTTTGGCTAATTTATTTGCTTGTTCATTACCACTTATGTTTGTGTGGGCTTTGACTTTATGGAGTGTGGTGGTTTGTGTGCGGGATTGTAACATCTTAATTATATATTCAAGTATCATCTTGTCTGGGTGGTTGTTGTGCAAGGTTGGGTGTTTTGTTTGTGTGTTTAGGAGGTATAAGACATTAAGACAATTTGTGAAGATGTGTGTTGGTTCATTCCGGTATGTGGTAGTGAGGAGGCGGAGGGTGTGATGTATGGCCATTAATTCTGCTCGTAGAATATTTTGGAGTCCGGGTAATCGTTCTACGATTTTGAGGTTTTTAAAAGGGTTACATATACCATATCCTGTTTTTTCTCGTTTCCAATACCCTTGGGTTATTTCTTTGGGTGGCATAAATGACCCATCTGTGTAATAACAAAATTGCGGTTGGTATTTAAGGGGTAGGCATATGTCTTGGTTGGTGATTAGTGGGATATTAGTGGTTTGTGTCGTAGGTGGGGGAGGCGGGTATGTGAGTTGAGACCATTTCTTATTATGATTTACTGAGGTGTTTATTGGTGTGGGTGATGCAGTTGTGTTAAATATAGTGGGTATTTGTAGGGTATTGCCGATAATGTCCATGCAATGTGCGTATCCTTCCGGTCCAAGGGTGTGGTTTTGTGGTGTATACACAATACCCGGATGTCATGGCTTTCTATTCGGGGCCAATGATGAATAGCTAGCTAGTGTCACCCATACTAAGTTAGATTCCAAGTTACGTACATACTTAGACACCTACCTAACACAAACACACTTGAACTAACATGGTCTACGGGTGTCTTGGGTGCACTTATTGTTACGGCTAATAGCGGTTTGAATACGGAAGCTTGCTTTTGAATCATGAATTGTGGAGTTGTCGGTATGGGTATTGGTATGGATGATGTTTGTTCACTTGGGATTCAAATCCATTGTGTGTATTTATATTGGCTCTGCCCTGAGTTAAATGAGTGTTGATCTAAAGTGGTACCTAAAATGAGTCAAGTTTAGCCTTGGTTGGACATGCGACGGAATCAACCATGTGTGCACGATAATAACATGGCAAACTAGCACTCTTGCGACTAACCGCTTGTTTTGAATTATTTTAAGATCAACATAATTATATTTTGCAGTTTGGTTCTTCAATTCACCTACGGTGTTGATCTAGTCTTGGTGGATTTCCTAAGCTCACCGGTGACATTTTGGTTTTGTGTTTTTCTATCCCAAATGTATTTGTTATGGGTGTAAGCACCATTAAATAAAATTTTCATAAGTTTATATCCTCTACCAGTGGTCTCATCATACACAACATGTGTATCCCAAAATTTTGCAAATCTACTAGCGTGACCTAGACTGTAAAATTCCCAAATGCACAAGAGGTGTTTTACAACTTATGGTAGGCTAGGACACTAAGTAATGTATTTAGTGTCACCGGATTTTATTCATGTTGCTCAATACTAATTGTAGAGCGGTGGTGCACTCTCACTTACACGAAATGTAAATTTAGCATTAATTATTATTCATTGTATAAAAAAAAAACTAGGCGTCATAGATATACAATGTTGTAATTACTGTCACATACTAGGTGGGTTTTTCGTCCAATTTTCAATCTAATTCATCTATGACAATATTTCATCAGGTGAGTGGTTTACAAGTACTGTCATCCCAACTCACTTTAGTTCATTCATTGCCCTCTTTGCAAAAGTGGGACGGAAAGCCATGGTGAAGGACTACACTAAGTTGGGATGGCAAGGTTTTGTGAATTAAATTATGAGGGGTGTCATTAGAGAAATTACCACAGTAACAGACATTATTTAGTTAAGTGATTGGCGTCATGAAGTGGACCCTAAACCCTCAACCTTAAAATACCAACTTAAGTTTCAAGGAACAAGGATAATCTTTCAATAATAAACCCGAACTTTCCTTGTATGTAATGGCCACTATGGGCCACTTCACACATGAGACTGAGGGCCCGTGACCATTGCACTCCAAGCACTCTCATTGGTGGAAAAGGGGGAGCCAGTCCAAGTTCACTTCACACTACGCTTGAGGGACCAACGGAGTATGTGAATGCAAGATGGATGTAAGGTCCACATGGCTTCGTACATGGCATCGAATGGATCATGTTTCATGGTCACTTGAATTATTTTAAAAAACCACCTCTTGGAGGTAGGCCTAACACAAATCCATGAGACCATGGCACTCCAAAATCTCACAACCGTTTGATTCATTCTATTTTATCGTGTGTGAGGACCCCACATGAATAGAAGTTTATTGAAATAGCATTCGGTTGAGGGTGCAGTCACATATGACATCACACTACACTTGAGGCCCCGTGACCACACTGTGTGTTTTTGGAAGTGTGTTGGGGCCGCCTTTGGACACTTTCTTTTGGGCTCTCACAATTTCATGGTCACGGCTCTTGGCTCGTGTGTGATGTGGCCATATGTAGGGATAACAAATTGTTGTCCCCATTGCCGTGCTTATGTAATGACTTTCCCATGTCTTTCTGAGCTAAACCTTGACTGATAAAAAGAGCGAACAATGGCAATTGAAAATTTACTTGTTTTTTTTCCGTTTTTGGTGGGTCATACAGCTTACAAAAGGGGGGCAAAGTAGAGCCATACATAAGGTAAGCAGACCTAGAATGTGAATTAGCTCTACATCCGATTCTCCTAAAACATGAAACACATGATTAGTGTTGGATGATTAGCAAATCCAAATCGAGGTTGCAGCCATTTTCGTCATAATTTTCAATGCTCATATGAATATCATATTCATTATGAAACTAAATCTTTTAAATTGATCCATATATGTCTCCTCCACCTGCCCCAATTATATTGACTATTGAACCTGGAATGGTAATGAAAAATTAAGCGTGTAGTCTAAATTTATTTAAATACATGCCTTTTTGGTATTCCATTCTTAGATCCATAGATGACCGCACACCATTGAAGTCTAAAGTAAGCGTACCTGAAATGGGCATTCTTTTTCTCTCTCTACACCCACTTCTTGTAAGATATGAAGTACACAGTTAGTGCATGATGAAATCTTAGCAAAGCCAAATCTTGCCCATGACCATTTCCCTCATAATTTTCAAAGTGCACATGAATATCTTATTCATTATCAAAGTGAAGATTCTTGTGTTCATCAAGTGGTCACATAGGCAAGCCCCCGATCATGTTGACTTTCGAAACCTAAAATGCTTAACATACCTTGAGCATGTAATCCAATCTCTTGTAACACACGTCTTCTTGGTGTCAACTCTTAGACCTGCACCTAACCACATTCCACTCAAATATAAGTGCCCATATATTATTGTTGCGTTGGATTTAGGCATGTCTACCTTTAAAGGTGTTCGATTGAAACACACAATTGAATTGGGCCGGCTTAAAGAAGTCTCCAAAATAAACCAACACCAACTTTGTGTTGTTGTTGTTGTTGTTGTTATTGTTGGTGGTGGTGGTCAAAGCAAGAGTCTTCATAGACACCCTAAACCCCCACAAAAACCATTTGCTTAAAAGGTAGTTTGCGGTCTTTGCAAATTTGTCCGGTTCGCGTGGTTGACCTACATAGGAACAAATGCCGTGGACCTACCTTACTCTACCTCCCTTTTGTAGAAGGACTGCATGGGTGGCTAGTGGCCGGGCTTTAAGAAATAGCTTGAGGGGAGCTTTGCGTGAACGTTGACACCAGTCAATTCCATTCCATTCAATGCTATCCACTCCAATCCTTGCTCCCACCGTGAAGAAGGATGTGGTCCACCTCTTTGGGCTCGGCCCCTACCACTATTATCTGAGGTGAAAACACATGTAAATTCATTGTAACATGTAGAGTTGTTTTTTTTTTCTTCAAAAGAAGAAGATTTCATTATGGACTTACGCTACATAGTTTTATTAGTGTGGGTGGAAAATTTGCATGGAAACAGTTAGCGTGGGGTAGGTTGATTCTGTAGTCAAGGTGGATTTATCATGGGTCTAAGGCCCCGGATCTTCCCCAAGTCTTTATGAAGATGTCTGACCAACATATTACATCAAAAGTGGCGTGCAAACAAACAATCACTCGTATTAATTCTGTAGTGGAAAAAATTACTGTGGCCCATGCTAATTTTCTACGAGAGATTTAGTGTGGGCTCAAAATCAATGTGGCCCGTAACAATTCCTATTATGAGTAGTAGTGTGGGCACTAGAAAATTAATGTGGCCCGCAATAATAAGTCTATTTAGTGCAGCATTAGAGGTCCCGAATTGGTCTTGAGGAACCCGCATGAGACAGATGATCCACAAAACTTACAAGAGTCGTGTTTTGTTAGACCCCTTTTACCTTGGTAAGAGTGGTGCGGCCTACCTAAAAGAGGTGAGCATCTAGCCCTGGCCTAGAAAGTGTTGGCCGAGTGTCGCCTTTATGTTGGTCAAGCTTCGTCCCACTCAACCGTCATCCCAACTCCGACTCCAACTCCCACCCCCAATAATTGAGGGATGCGGTTCACAACATGCACCATCTTTTTCCCCTTTTTTTCATCCTTTTTGGCATGGAGATGGTATTTTTAAGGGTTGGGTTTTGTCGTGTGGGCGCAAAAGAAAAAAGGAACAAAAAAGAAGGATAACTTATGGTGAATGTTCCTTACATCGACAACCACATTTGAGGGGACATCTATTTTGGAGTGGTACTTGGATAACCACTCAACATCTTTGTATGGACACTTACAATGTTATTTTTACGGATATGAGATTTAGGTCAAGGCATGTTGTCAAGGATGGAAAGAACATTGTTAAGATTTGAATATGTTAATTCTTCTATCAAAATGAGCAGTTGATTAAAAATAAACAAAAATTGAATCCACACTTTGACTTTATCCCTCCTATTTTTAGTGCGTTTTGTAAAGCGAGGTAGGACCAGCACTCATTGGTCAACCAATGAGGGAATCTAGAAAGTAATCGTCACGGCCAGGCCATAAATTTGACACCCTAGCCAAATTTCCAGGGGACACCCTGTCCCAAATTTTGGGTGTCCCAAGGACACCCTGCTCCAATTTTTGGGTGTCCTCATAAATTTCTCTTAATTTTTTTTTTGTCAAAATAGGTACAATTTTGAAAATATATATAATATCATTTCAAAATTTCAATTAAAAATCAAAAAAATCACTACATATCATAACTTGCAATGCAAATCAAACCTACAAGCGGCGGCCTTTCATAGCACACCACTTTACCCATACTTGTTCAAAGTCAATGGCCTCTATGGGGATTTTTGCCATTGCAACTCTCATTTGTGCTTCCAAAGTCTCTAATACCAAACTACACCGTAAAGTAGATTTAATATGATTTTGAGTAGAAAATCCTCTCTCACAAGAAGCTGTACTAGCAGGAATTACAAGAAAAACTTGCAAAAACTTTGTCAAACATATACACTGATAGGCCCTACAAGTACAGGGGACACCTTGAATTTTTTTTGGGTGTAAAAAGGACACCCTTGTAGGATTTTTGGGTGTCCTTGGGGACACCCTGTTTGAGATTTGGGTGTCTTAGGACACTCTAGGAAGCAAAATACACCCCCCAGGGTGTCAATTTTATGCCCTGGTCACGGCCCTTGTTCACTGATATAAATATGCACTAATGTGCATGAAAATGGTCCACATATTTTTGTTGCAATTTTAAAAACAATCATGATTTGGGATTAACTTCAACAGGAGCCTAAAATGTTATGGGAGTTGCTTATCGTCATGGTAACTAGGATTTAAGTATATTTGGATTTATGCATGAATTTGGGACAATTCCAACTGCCAATATGACATACATTAGATCACAAACTACACAAATATGGTGGTTGACAAACATGATGGAATATTTACAAATATTCAAAGTTGTGCTCGTTGTGTTGTTGCTTTTGTTGTTCTCATTTGATGTATTTGTCCCCACAAAGTGCACATCCCTCATAAATTTTGACCAAATAGTTTGTCCAAATATACTTAGATGTCAATCATATCACAATTGTAAATAAGAAAGAGAAATATATGAAGAACACATCAATCCAAGTGCATATTAGGCCATCTCCCTAGAGTCTAGAAGAAATATGTCAAATTAACCGGCATATTTAAGCTTTATTATTTGCAAATTATATATAGATAATTAATTTAGTTTTAGTTTTAGTTTGCATGAATAGAGGAAATTATTCCCAACAAGTCTTCATTGGAGATAAACACCATTCAAGGATTCAATTGCAAGTCAATAGTTTCCATGAATATAGTAATTCTATTGGGAAAATCATTCCTCAATGGGAGGTTGGCCATGAGCTCAACGAAGAGCCATAAATATTATTGGAAACTCAAATCTACTTTTCAAAACATCACTATGAAGTAAACCTTGGACACACCCTTAAAAAGATAACTATCTTCTCAATAGGGACCTTCAACCGGTATGGTGTGCAATTTATTTTATGTTTGTTTCTACTATGTCTAAGCCAAATTGCTAAGCCAATCACACTACTCACTATGATGTCCAGAAGTAGACTAAATCTCGTAAAGCGTCAGTTTAAGCATCCTCGACCTTAAACCAACCCTTTGGCTAAATAGCTTATTTTTGGAGTCAATTTGGATTAGTGGTATGCATGATTGGCTTACCAAATTGGCTTAGGCATGGTAGAAACAAAAGCAAAACAAAGTGCATGTCATATGCATATACTTATCCTCAACTTCCTAAATCCATCCCTTGACCCACTCTTTTTCCATTGGAAATGGCTCCCAAAACCATCTCAACAATCGCCCTAAACTGCCCCCGTTTTTGGCCCATAACCAACCCACCACTTTCTCCCAAATTAGCCCCCACTTTTTGTCCAAACCGCCCCCACAGCAAAGCCAACATTCCACCCAAACAAGAATTTAAGCTCTTATAAAATTTTCATTGCGGGATCTCAATAAAAACATATAATTACCCCACCCCATACTATGTTCCGACACTTGCCCAAATCCAATCCCACTTTCACCTAAAACCAACCCCACACTCTCCTAAAACTGCTCCACTTTTCATTGAAATCCGTCCATGCTTTGCACTAGAGGCATTTGAACAATTTAAGATCTGCTCCAATTATGGGTCTAGGAAGTGTGCATAGGGGACGCTTTTAGGAAGGGGTTGGAATTAGCACTCTGTACCTTGATGTTTCCACACCATCAACAAAATTTATAGCACAAAACATACATATACACATACTACAATGAAGTTACACATTCATACTACACTGTTTATGGTATTTAATGACACAATTTACAATATGGAGTTAAATGTTGCAATAACTTATGACCTCAAATGTAAGTTTATCAAAGTAAAGTTTGTTTGCCTTCTTCATTGTCCAAAGGTATTGGATATATTGGATGGTTATAATTGACACAAAATAACAAGTTATGGCATTGTGTAATTTCAAATAGTAAATGAATCTAAATACCATAAACGGTGTGTATCCATACACAAATAGGTAGACCATTTTTGAAGATATTTTAATCTTACTTTATGCATAATTATACCTACACCACTTATTTCAATTATTGTGGACCCCTAATAAGTGTGGTCCATAAGTAGGGTGGACCACATCAATTTCGGAGTTGCTTGGAATTGAAATCGACCAAATTATGCAACCACTTCTCACTTGCCAATGATGGTTACAATCAACAACTCACAATTGCCAATTCAAAGTTGACGAATGTCTTTTTTATCACCAATGTTGAACATGAGATAGATAGATAGATAGATAAATAGATTTTTCAAAGAGGCTATTTACTTGAGGACTATTGTATACCATGGAGGGCTACTAATTTCATCTTTACATGTGCCGGAATGTAGTTTTATGCGGGATGCAAGTGGGTTGTGGCGAATGTAAACATGACATGTGACAAATTTTAAGGGGGAAATAATGATTTTGTGTCGGAATAGAGAGCCCTCTATGGTAATCTCAAGGACAGACATATGCGTGCTTGATAATTTTCAATATCGAATTGTTATTCCATGGGGTCCTTATCACAGTATGAAGTTAAGATTTAAGCCACCATGTTTATTTATTTATTTTGGAATCTCAACATGTGTAATCCTAGGGTAAGTGATAGGTGGAGCTTAATAATGTTATGAAGTTTTTCATGCTTGAAGCTCTTGCAATATTCCAATGCTATGAGTAACTTATTAGCGTGATTGGAAGTGTTGTGGGTAACAAAAATCATACATGGTCCATTATGCATCCCTGCAATACTATCATTACATATACAAATGACCAATGTCCAGGGAGAATTTTGGGCATAATCAATCAAAATATGAGTTTTTCCAAGTCCAACCGGTTACATGTTGTGATCTTTTGGGTTTTCTTTACTAATTTGGGGTACGTCCCAGAGATTCCTATAAAATAATCGGTAATTGTCCTGAAGTCTTGAACTTCAACCAATTTTTTTACCCAAAATCAACCGGTCCATTTGTGACTACATTGTTTTGTCTAATTAGTGTGGATTGCCATTTGGAGTTGCGCATTGCTATAACATTTCACTCAGGTTATCAATTTTTACCCTTAAATTAACATAAGTAGTCAGTATGCACACTGAAGAACATGTTATAACTTAGTTGGTAGAAAAACAATAATGTCGGTAAAACGTTATAACAACACATAACTCCGAATGGTGACCCACACTAATTTAGACAAAAAAAAGGTGAGGGGGTCGGTTCTCCCCCATCACTTGAATAGAATATGACCGACACCGGCAAATATATGCATATATATAAAATATACCGTGATTTCCGACACTAGTAGGGCCAAGCCGCGATTGGCACTTGAGTTCATAATGCATTGCAGGAAATTATGGGTCCAGTGGTGTGTAGCCATGTGAGAATGTGTCCTTTCTTCATCATTCCAAATGGATTGTTCAAAAGGCGAGGGTGAGATGTAGGTATGTTTGGTGTTGCACTAATATTGTTCTTTCTAACCAATAAAAAACCAAAAAAGAATACCATTTGGGTACCTATAATGAGGATACCACAATTATTCATACCAATAGGGTATGGGTATTTATGGTATTTGTGTTTTTGAAGACACTTGGGTCTATATGTTATGCGGAGAATCTTCGTACCTAGGTAGAATGTACTCTAGTATCAGCATGGTTTAGAATGGCATTGACCTAAACAAAAACATGGGTAACACAAAGGTTCTTTCACCTTGACATACCTGTTGAATTTCAACATTTCACTAGTATTACAATTTTGATACCCATGGATAGGTTCTTGATGTGGGTCATTAATAGATTCTATGTATTGACTTATATGCCAATCCAACATTATTATATTCCAGCAACAAACACTTCTTATTGGTTCATTATGACATAATACATCCACTATTCTCTCTCCTAATACAGGTTGGCCAAGCTAAGCGAATCGTTACAGGTTCAACATTTGTATTTGTGAAGCCCTTCAAGCATATTAAGTTAGGCAAACCCAAAACCAACACGTAGCTTATAACTAACACCATGTATTATTGTCATACATTTAAAAGCCTCCACATGTAGGATTGCAGCCCCGTTGCGGTACATGATGTTGGGTTTAGGTTTGATGTTGGTTTTAGGTATACATATACCTCAAGTCCCATAAGACTTTGAGATTGCCAACACTTTGAGGGACTGCCCTTCTTAGTTTGGGCACTTTATCTTGCCACAAGTGAATTTATTTTCATGCCACATCACTAATTTCCCCCCACATGTTTCAACCAACCACTACGTGACATGTGGCACCTTCACAATTTGTTTAAAAACTCGTAAGGTACTAGTAACGGGTGTAGGGAACAAATTAGTTATTTCTCCCTTCATTTTGAAGCGCATACCGTCATTTCCTTTCTCATTGAAGTCACTAAACATACACTCTATGGTGACTTAATATAAATCGTACGTTCATGGAGCACAATTTATGGAGAAATGACTTTCATGAATGAAATTTACCCTAGTAGATGTCATGACTTAGAGTTGTGACCTAGTAGCTTTAAGGCACATTGGGGATAACGATAAGCCTACGTATTAGAGGAATGGGTAAAGTCTTGGGATCAACCTTTTGTTGAGTTAGCTAAAACGTGAGTTTGAGAGAGTAACCATAGAAGTCCCCCAAATTTTCTTAAGGCTTAAACTAACATGTTCAAAGGGTGATGTTGGGCTTTTAAAATTCGGATTCCTAGTTTGTCATCCTAGGATGGGTGGGCCAAGCTAGCCTTGTATTGGATTTAGGGTGACCAGTCTCATGAACAAATCGTATTTTAGATCTTGGAGTTTTCTCAAAGTGTTTGGGATGACAAGAAGTAGTCCAAGGAGTTTCAACCAATTTTCAAAAATAGGCTCCGACACACAACAAGTTCATGAGTTCTTAATAGGAAACTCTCTCTAAGAAGGATCAATCCCACAATTTCATCTCTCTTTGAGGAACTTAATGCATAAATCTATTGTCCCACAATGACTGTCCTAAGATTTTTGATCTAAAGATTTGGAGGTTACTTGGATAGCCATACCGGTTATGGGAACTGTTACCTGAGTTCCCCAAGGCTTCCTTTGTGAAACCTACCGTGGGTTTTTGTTCTTTGGTTACTCTTTTGCAATTCCTTTCAATGTGTACCAAAAAAATAACCAAAAAAATTGGCTATAAGATCCATAACATCACTGAGTGCCTTGATCGCATTCTATGGGACTAGGTATCATGTGAGCATAGTTCTCCTTTAATTCCAGTGTTCCCCGTTTATGGGGAGCATTTAGGTTGTATATTAGTGTAGTTTTTGGCAAGCAAGTTCAAGCTTAGAGCACAAGGATGTCACTTCATTTGTCAAGTTCAAGACCACATGCGACCCAAAATAAAACTAATACTTCTAGGAAGCATCACTAAATTGGGTCAATATTTTATCAATATTTTTCCTTGAGTAGATGTACATGGTACCTATTACATGAGAAAAATGAATTGCCAAATTTGGTGACCTCTTCTTTGTATAGAACATACCGTTCTCAACTAGAGTGATGTAGGATTCAACAAAAACAATTACTACAAAAAAAGCAATGAAAAACAAATTCATTGTTGTTGTTGTTGTCGTCGTTGTCGTCACTGGGTTTTTTTTATCTCCAATGAAAAAATCATGATTCTTGAAATTTACAGTATATATTAATATAGGGATAGCAAACTTTGACCACACTTAATGTCCTAATATGCATGGAAAGATTACCCCAAGATTCAAAAATTTTTAGTTGCAATATCTTTCTTTAGAAAGAGACCATCATCTAGGTCCTAAGTGATGTTATGTCTTCATCATAAACACTCAATGATAGAGTGTTAAGAGGTCCTTCCCTTCTCTCACAAGTCCCTCCTCCATGGAGGTGTGAGGTGTGCGTGGAAGGCCCTTAGTCCATTTTGTACGGTTATATATGATAATTGAATTTTTGCTCCCTTTTCCCTTCATGCAAGTTTTGCCGCTTGTTGTTGGACTTGGCTTTGACTTCTCATATGGCCCAATAGCCACCTCTACGGTACCAACACGTGGCACAAAACGACAAATTACACAAGTCTTCATAGCCTTGTACTTACTCTATGTTGAGGCTTGGGCGCTACATACACAAATTGCATGAAAGGGTATAAATCCCACAAGACAAAAGGCTAAAGACAATGTGGGGAAAAGCCAAACTAAGTTAGTTTTTTATTTGCCATGTGAAAAAGGACATTCTTGATGGCCGAAGCTTTGTAACCCTTTGTCCTTGTGAGTTTTAATACCTATGGACATCTTTGCACTACCATCATATTAGTCCTCAACAATCATCATGTTTCATTGGAAGGAATATGTAACTCCATCACAATGATAGATTTACAAATCACCAATGGCGTTGAATGATTTGGATAATTTCTTAGCAACACATGTTAAGGTAGCCATGATTCATATGTTTGGAATCTTGAGATTATGTATATCACTCATTAAGCATTGATTTTACAATCACCTACTAGTTATAATTGCATTGCCAATAATTGAGCTCTAATACAAGGGTACATTCAAATAGATTACTTTGTCTACTCTTGTTTACCCATGAATAAAGAAGGATAACTTATTGAGACACATACCCACGCGGGGGGTGGGGTGGGGGGGCACAAAAGAGAACACATGCTTGGCCCTCAAGTAAAGTTATGTGCCACAAAATTGGTAGCGATACATTCTAACACACGAAGCATTCTTGACCTTTAATAGAAAAGCTTCGATCATATTTGTGGGTACAAGCAACCACAATAGTAGAGGTCATTTATGTTATGATCAAAGTTAGCTTTGAAGTTTCACCTATCACCATGGGTTACCGTCATTTTTTACCAAGTAAATAATAGATCATGTTCCTTGATGTACATAAGTTAGCTATTTGTGCTACTTGGGTTGAAACCAATACTCTCATTATAAATTTATAGCAACTTGTGTTACTCCAAATGGTAAGTCATACTAGATGACACTACCTAGTGTAGTATACCCTTAAAGGTATGAGAGGGCCTACAAGTAAATATATTGATTATCCCAAGTAGGGGGTGTGGTACTAATTCCCAAAATATGCACTATTTTGCCAAGTTTCAAAGAGAGTGAGGGCTAAAATTCTTATTGAGTGATACTAGATTCATGAATACATGCTCAATTATCATATAATTTAGGAAAATTAAAGCGTGTTCTAGAGTGCTTGTGGAGAGATAAATAATAATAATATGCAAACATATTCTTGTCAGTGAACAGTGTCGAGATGAACAATGCTTCCTTAATATTTTGGTGGCATTAATTTCATGGCGCAAAGAAATTTAGTATCACCTTCACTAATTTTCCACACTCACTATTAGCCCTCCCTAAGTAATTGGGATAGTCCGTGTAGTAAGTTCATTATATAATAAAGCTCGCTATGTTATTTTAAAACTAGCCTTTCTCAAGGCACAAACAACAAGAGAGAGAGAGAGAGAGAGAGAGAGAGAGAGAGAGAGAGAGAGTTGATTTTTCATGAGTAGTTCTATGATTATTGTCAAGCTTAGTGTGTTCATAAAACATCCTCTTATTTAAAAGGCCAAGCCAAAGCCATTCTTCTAAATATCAATGTATCTTTCAAAACCTGGAAGGGTGGGTAGGATCAAACATCATGACCATACTTCTGCATTACTATCCTCTTACTATAGTCATTGTCTCCTCTTTGTATGTATCTAAGAAGGTTTAAAAACCTTTAAGTAGTCTATACTACGTACCAAAGTTTTACCTTCTTTACCATTGAAGTAAAAAAATGCAATTCATCTCCATAGTTTACAAAATTAACTTCAGAATGGTATAAGACAATGTTCAAAAATACTTCAAAGTCCTATCATAAGCCAAAATTTGTTATGCATTCCTCATATCCACGGAATACATAACCATTGTGGCACTTTTAGGCCACCCCCTTCGAGGGAGCCTGAAGGTGCCACACAAGTCCTTCGGTGAGGGTGGCCTGCATTTGTAGGTGTCTAAGCCGAACCCGGATGGTAATTGTATAAAGTACATGTTTAGATTCTTGGAGGGGGATTGAAATTGCAGTTGTAGTACCTCCGGAAATTGGGCCTTAGTATTTATTATTGTGGCTTTAAACTCCACTAATCCAATTCATACATAGTTCTAAACTAGACCTACAACCTAGTCTAAGCACATACACATCATTCTTGGAACCAAAGCAATTCTAACCTATGAATTGAGATGGCTTTGGTACACACCAACCAAGTGTGACTCATGCCATCCTTAGCTCATTGGACAGAATAACGACGGTTCGATCGACAATTCAATCTTTTCCTGGTCCCTTATTTAATTATGTTTAAATTTCCTAATGGTCCGAAGGGTGGTGTCACCCTACTGAGTTAAGTTCCCGATTCATGCTTCTTATCAACAAGGGTTCACGGTATGTTAGTATTTTTATTTAACCAATTAGCATAGTAGTGTCGGACTTGATATCAACCTACAATGGTGCATTGGGGGTCAAGTTAAGGTGAATTGGCATTCAACCTATATAGGGTTCATGTTTTTACTAAAGCTCCTTTATCCACGATGGATGGGTTTGAGTACATTGCACAATGCCCAAGGTATTGTAAAGGTCCATCGTACGATCTATCTACACTATTTCATTACATCCTCCCCAAGTTGTTTTTCATATGTACAAATTGAAACTTCGTTAAGGGCATTACATTACAAACAGAAGGTAAAAGCATATTCATATGTGACGCTGATGATCAAGTATATTAAGTCCCATTTTAGACTACGGTGAGGAAGTGCACCAGTGAAGAATTTCAGGGGAATGGAACAATATGATTGACTAAAAAAATGGGTTCTTCATTGGCCAGGGTTTACACCCAGACATCTCCGGTGGAGAACTTCAAGCATGAATGAAAAAATGACATGGCTACCAACATGGCTACCAACATGGCTACGCTCTTTGCTAGGGGGTTTTGCGAAGGTCAAGTTTATTGGGCAACCCCAAACCCTCATACAAGAAATTTGACCTCCAAAGAACTTCAACTTGAGGCAAAATGTCGTTGTTATTGCACTAACGTATTTAACTAGTGAGGGAGTGAACTTGATGATTGAGCTCATGTTGCAAAATACGTGTTATTACTACACAATTGACACTTTTTTTTTTGGTTAGAGTGTACTTCAAATATTTGTTTGGTGCATGGTAGGGGCCATATCTGCCATTGGTTACTCATAAGTGTTAACATTGTGAAATACATTGACCCGAATGTCATCATCTCAATCAAGGTCAGACATGCCTAATTCGGTTACTTATCTTAATTGGACATGTATATTGGAGTTGTATGTGGCTAGGTGCAATGGTGCTATCAAACAAATATGTGTCTAAAAAATATTAGACTACATGCTTAAAGCATGGTAACCATTCTAGATTCAATAGTGAACTTACTTGGGTGGGGTGGGGTGGGGGGGACTTATATGACCATTTCATGAGCCCAAAAGTTTTGATTTGATAATGAACAAGATACTCATGATATGAACTCCAAAAATCATGAGGAAAGTGGCCACAACCTTGATTTAGATATGCTAAAGCCATCTCGTACTAATCATGTGGTCATATCCTAGCCCATCGAAAAGTGGGCCAATCGGAAAAAAGAAAAACTATCTACCTTACTTACCGGTCCAACATTTGCTTGGGGAGTTTGGGACACCTATATTTAAGGGGTATTTGGTGGATGTGGATCTAAGAACTAGCACCAAAAGGATATGTGATTAAAAGGGATTGGACTACATGTTCAACATATGCTAACCATTCTAGGCTCAATAGTCAACATGATTGGGGCAACCTATATAAGACCACTTAATGAGCACAAGAATCTTCACTTTCTTAATGACAAGATATTCATATGAACGCCAAAGATTATGAGACAAATGGCTACACGTATGATTTGGATTTGCTAATCATCTTGCACTAGTTGTGTGTTTCATATCATTTGAGAAGTGGGTGTAGAGAGAAAAATATCCACCTATGGCACGTTCACCTTACACCTCACCAACGGATTGAGGAAGTCCTTGGGAGTCGGGATTCCATAGAACTAAGAGCTTTCGAGTTCTCCACAAATGGATCACTCACTTTAAGCTTTGGTGGTTGGTGTTTCGAAGTTTGTGCATTGAAGTCCTTTTGGTCACATGTCCTTGTTCTTGGGCGCCACAAACATGCTTGCCTAATGGCTATACACTCATTAGGGTCCAGCTGCACATTCGGTTAAGGCTATGGTTAGAGTAAGTAACCACTCAAATTAGTTATATTGTGCCCACAATACTTGGTTACAAGGAAATTAGCTAACATATGAAGTAGCTAACCTATGTTGGCGATAATTTATCACATGGCCGCACCACCTACTTAAATTTAATGTTTAAAGAAACGTTATCAATCTAGAAGTTAGCTAACTTTGGGGCCTTGCTTTTATGAAGAAATTTTAATTCATTCATACCCCTAATGCTTAGCAACTAACCTCTACAAATGTGTAGCCCATGTTTTTTTCTTGAATGCCCGCCTTTCATTTTTATCATCTCGTCTCCGTTCCGCTACAAGGTGGACCACAATATTTCTTACATTGTCCCAAAATAGCATATATGTTTAATAAAAAAAATTATTTTTTAATTGATACAATATGATAGAAATATATTTCCAAATCCCAAATTTATATCAATAAAAATATATTATATTATGTTTTAATCATAATGAAACACAAATGGTGTGGGCCACAAAATTATAATGTATCATAATTAGTATCATTTTCAAAACTTGGCCAAGTTGAGCAAAAGTTTGGTCGGTCAACCTTAACTCTTAAATTGGTCAACCTTTGGTTAGTGATAAAAGCGGGATTTGTTGGCGTGTGATATGGAGCTAGCATATGAGTTAGTTGATTTCACTAACTTAATATTTTGCTAGCTAATTCTCCTAACTAGGTGGTGTGGCCAAGATTCTAAATAAATAGAATTTTAGTTAGCTAATCTTCACTAACTCATAAGTTAGCTAATCCTTTTAACTAGGTGGTGCAACTCAACCCTAAGATTTGAAGGAGGAAGCATAATTTCATCTCAATGGATGTTGCCCATTGCAAGGATAAGCCGTGTGTTAGTAGTGTGGGCAACACCCAAACCTCGGTGAGGTCTTCACAGTAGTGTGGGCAACACCCCAAACTAAACACATTTCAAAACTGGCATGCAAGCTCATAGAAGGTGAACATGTAAACACATGGGACATTTTTCTATCCCCTACAAGCATTTGGGGGGGGGGGGGGGTAAAGGGTTCAACTACTCTATTTATAAGCGACGGGGCCCATGGCCTACCAATGTTGGGCAACCCTACTTAAAAAATTATGTCCTAATTTGTTTTCTCAGGAAAAATGTTGCCCGTCTTGCTTGACTTATAAAACATTTGTTTTTGTATTCTTGAAGGACCGCCTTGTCCACAAAACCCATGATGAGTGCACCTCACCTTGAAGGCATATATATATAGAAAAGATTTTTAGCCATTAAGGTAAGGTGCACTCATTATGGGTTTTGTGGGCCAAGGCAGGTCTTCAAGATTATTATTATTATTTTTTTTTTTTTCAAGTCAGAAATGGTGGACAATGCTTTTTAAGGTAGGAATTAAATTCAAGCATAAACTTTTTGGGTGGGGTTGCCCAACATTGGCACGCCATAGGTTTCATCGCTTATTTGATAGTAGAAACCCCTTATAAATGCTCATAGAGGGGAAGACTAACGTCCATGTGTAGACACACCATTGCATGATACCACGTGAGACTTTCTAAGGTAGGCACATTTTATATATTTATTTGTGATCTATTATGAACACCTAAAGTTAAGAATATAATGGACACACCACACAAAGCATATGTTACACGGTCCCTTAAAACATGTAAACCAAGTGCAAGGATAGTGTGACTTGTGCACACATGGCAAATCCACCGTGTAGCATATCGTGACATAAATAAGAGGGTGGAGGCTCCAACGCAGATGAGCCCATGGATTTGCCAAATTTACACTTCAATGAGCTATATATAAAAGGCATCAGAAGCGAGTATGGCATTAAATTGTGGTCCCACATTCTCGCAACCATGAGTAGTTAGGCAGAATCAAAATAGGTTATTCAACAATACTTTATCCCATGCCGATAAACTGTAGCACAAATGGATGCCCCTACACAAATACAATGACTCATGGAGATTTTCAACTTCAAAATTCCACGCAAAATTGAGATTTATGATTTAGTTATTTTGAGTTGCATGGCTTTCAAATCCACTTTGAATTGCTAAATTAAATCCAACAAGATAAGCATATTAAATTATTTCAAGTACCCAAACTCACTGAACTGTCCATGATAGATGCAATTACCTTTTATACGCGCAACACTAGTAACATATTCCCGTGACCAATTGTTAGGCACTCAATCAACAACATGCTCAATAAATAATAACCCCAAGCCAAATATTCCCCAAAATTGACTTAAAAAATCACATCCCAACCCAAGATCTCAATAAAGAAAATTTCTACTTGTAATGGTGCTAGATCTAACTGCACAAATAACATATTTGTAATTTAAGATTGTTCATACAAAATATTAACCATCCTAATGCCCCAATTCAGCGGAGTATAACATAAACATTGACACTCATACGAAAAGACGACCACCTTCACCCAAGCCCAAACGAAAAAAGTATTTTTCGGCCTTTAGGGCGAGGTTAAATTGGTAGTTCAAAGACGCAAACGGAAGTCAAACAAAATAACGTCAAACAAAATAACAATAAAGAGGGATATCCCAAAGGCACTCGGAGGTTGATGGTCCACCGGTGCTAGTTTTTTAGTTAGTTGGCGTCACACACTTGATGCGAATCTCCCCCCCCCCCTCCCCCCCCCCCCCTCTTGACCATGGGGGTAGAAAGACCACCTTGTCCAAAAAGTTTCAAAAGTTTTGAAGCACCACATAGCGAAGGTTCCCTTTCAATTTTTCAAAGGAATGGCCATGCGGGAGGTGTCAGCCTTATGCATGCAAGGAAGGGGGTTTTGGCCGAGTTTTTTTCCCCCCCCACCCTTTACACCATCATCACGCCATTCATGTTTTACCCTTTCGGTTACATAGCGACATTGTCGCATACTATGTGGGGACCTTTAGTTTGAGTGCGCCTCGTGACACATTTTTGTTGAAAATGTGCATGTCAATTATTGTCGGCAAGAGAAAATTTGAAAATGAAAATGAAATAAAATAAACAGGTAGTTGCAAGAGTACTATGTTCTATTATTATCCTACACATATGACTAGTTTTGGTTGACGGTCCGACCAAGGTCAAACTTTGGCTCATTTTAGATATCGTTTGAAATCAACAATCACTTACGCTGGACTTCACTTGAAGAATGAGTTGATAACACAAATATTTCCAAATTACATCTCATACATGGTTGGTTCAGTTTGGTTGCCAAACTTCTAGCTCATTTTACATATCATCACTAAGTTTCTTCCCATAAGTCAAAGCCAATAAAACATCAAACAAAATTGTCCATTACAATTATTTAGCAGTACTAGCTTGTTCTTTGAGGCACGACATACACTAAGCTCGATGTTTGATCGAGGTGTGGTGTATGAAGGCTCTGTCCATTGGATGAATTGATGACATGCTGAAAGTTGTTGTGTTGTAGTAAGTTAAGGAAAATAAAAATGTGTATCGAATATGGTAGTTTATAAGTAACATTGGTTTATGATATCTCCTCATCTATATCTTCCCCCCATGTCGTCTCTTAAGAGTGGGAGTTAACTTAGATTGTATATAACTCTATCTAGTTTCTTACATGAGTTCAAGTTGTTTTTAAAACTAACTTATTTTCATCCACATCAATTGTCTAGTTTCCACATTCATTCATTGGGGGGGGGGGATAATCATCATCACAATTATCAAATACACCAATTATCCCAATTAGTGCACGTTACTATTTGGAGTTACATAATGCCAAAATCATTTAATGAGAATGTAATATGTTACCAAGCAAAGTCATTAGTATGTTCTATAATGTCCGAACAACTTTTTGAACATTCACTAGTATAAAATGAACTGTTAAGTAAGACCTTATTGCATAGCTCCGAATAGTAACATGCAATAATTGGGATAATCGTTGTAGCCTAACTTTGTTACCAAAGTATTGTACCGTAGAGGGCTCTCAGTTTTGACAATATTAATAATTTTGATAATAGTCATGTGTCATTCCTACATTGGTGAAACCCAAGTCTTCAATTCCATGTAGAGACTACATCCCGGCACTACAATAAGTGTATTTTTAATTCGACGCCAACTCCAATAATGAAATATCTACTTCTAGGTTGAATTGTGGTAGTCAACTTCATGAAGTGGTTGTTCACCATCCAAAATCGTACTCAATGTAGCATGTGACTGTACTACATTGATCATCCCATTTAGTGCGTGTTGCTATTTGGAGTTACACAGTGCTATAACTATTTAATGAGAATGTAAATTTTTTACCAAGAAAAGTCAATTATGTTCTATAATGTCTGAACAACATATTGAATTTTTGCTAGTAAAATTTGAACCACTAAGCGAGACGTTATTGCATTGTGTAATTCCAAATAGTAACACGTAGTAAATGGGATAATCAGTGAAGCACTATCATGCAAATGGTTTCATGAAGGCATGTAACATGATTTGAAAGTGGATGCATCCATGTACTTTCATTCTTCTTCTTCTTCTTGTGTTATTCACCTACCTCTATGGCTTTGATTTCAAAATTGCACAAGTTTCTCATATGGTCCGATTGGGGTGAATGAACACCCAAAATACACGGCACGTGATTCAACATGGCCGAGTGGCAAGAAGTGTACTTTAAGCAACATAAATGTTCTCCATGAGGGAGCTTACATGATTATTGTATGGACATAAAAAGAAGAAAAGAAAAATAACATTAATGGTGCTTGTTATTACATGATGAAATGGTAGCTTGTTCTTCTACACGTTGATCATGTTTTAGCAAGCTTCATAGAAGGTGTACTTCCTTCCTTTCAGAAGACATGCTCCTTTGAGCAACATGTTTGAATGGGATGAGTTCCCCATCTATGGCGGGTAAACCAACGCTTGTTTGTTATCCAATTTTCTTTTGTTTGAAGCCAAATATGTGAGATATTTTTTATTGCTAACGGTGTATTGCTTCATGAGTTTTTTGACCTCATTGGGGGGTATGTTGAGGTGTTCTAGTGCTTGTACAGAGCATTCATGGACAATGCCCTTATGTTGGCAATAATGGCGGTGTGAGGGGCTTTCCATCCTACAATTTTGAGTGTTTTGTATTAGTGGGTTGTATTTATTGGATTTCTCTCAAGCAACGGCGGTGGAAAGTTTGGCATGGCAAAATAATTCAATTCTATAAATTATACGGACTTTAGTGGAGTTGGGTAGAGGGGACTCTTGTTACGCATAGTACCAATATCAAATATCTCAGTTTGGCCAAGCATGTACATGGGGTGGCGGACATGTGCATTGGAGTAGTCAATGCGGGAATGCCATATCTTGGGGTCTGGAGATTTGGATCCTGCATTGATGAGAGTGTGGAACCTTGTATGTTTGTTTGGATTGGAGTGTTATGGACTATTTGCATGGCGTTGTTACGGTGGCAGATGTGGAGTTTTTTTATGTGTTGGCTTCAGCATGTGGACATGAGATGTGACCATGTATCTACTGCATTATTGGACATAGTGTGCAATTTGGGTTTGGGTATGCATGGCCCATAAGATGCTTTTACATGATTGTCCACATGTTATGCATATAGTTTCATATAATTATGCATATGATAACTTTATAGATAATAAATTATGGGTTTGTGTCATTTGTTTTATCTTGGGGTATAGGGTTTTGGCCCTTGCAACTGACTTTCTGTATTGTTATTACGTGGGAGGACCATTACAATTTTATTTACTATAGTTGAGATGAGTAATTTGTTCAGGTTGGTTGTCTTCAGTGGTTGATTTATTACATAGATGTTGTTAAAGCTATATGTAATTATGGAGGTATCTTGTAGGTGATGTTTAGTAGCGGTTATGGCAATTACGAGGGCAAATCTACACTAAATATGGTATTTAGTGTTGTATGGTATTGAATCTCACTATAATAACTTTTTGGATGATACTTATGCTAAATCACCACATACTTATATTGTCATGGATGATGGATGAGTTCATCCATTGGCCAAAACCCTACCTTCTCTTGTCAGCAACTTTGTGATGAAATATTGTCATGGAGGATTAAAATTTAGAGAAAACATCACTTGGTAAGTGATAGTAATCTGCAACACTGTAAATCTATAATCCCTTCAAAAATTTATGAGGAATGACAAAATAATATTGGGTTAACATTTAGTGTTGGTGACACTATACCGTGGTTTACAATTAGTATTGAGCAAGACAATCAAAATTGGTTCAGTTCTATTTAGCTCAGTTCTCTTGTGTGCACCCTAGAGAGATGACCTACTCTCTGTTGTGGGTCCCTATGGCTTCAATGTATTTTTTTAATTTTTTACAATGAAAACAACTTGTTCCATTCGTCTCACAAAATGAATTGAATAAAACTAGTAGAAATTGACGTGGATGAAACCACGTCTCTTTGCAGTTCAAGTAGATGTACCTATAACAGATCACTTAAGAGATTTTGCACCTAATCTAGAGAAGTAGAAGGCAATGTAAATTTACCCACATAGAAAGATAGAAATCAGGAGGACTGCAAATTGTTTTCCAGTAATGTTATTCTTTAAAAAAAAATTACTAAGAATTTTTTAAGCCAAAAGTTGGCCCAAACATATTACCAATATCTTGAGTATGCCGTAACCGCTCGTTCCTCCTCACTTTAGCACTCAAAACTAGGACACATGTCATGACACTATTGGTTCTGGCTAGTTCGAAACTCAGTCCCAACCTGATCGAAATTCTGGTACCCTATAGATTGCCAACGGGTCCTTATCGGGAATAGGAGCCTCTTCTATTATAATAGACGAGGAGGTGGCCATCCAAAGCTCCCACTCCGGACGGTGGTGGGTGGGTGAGTGAGTGAGGTACTTGTCATTTGACAACAAGGTGGCTATAATTATGGAGCACACGGATTGCCGCCCACATTTCTCATCCAATGAACGGGGAGGACCGGCCGCTAGTTGTAGATGAACCGGATGAGTTTGAGAGAGAACCCGTTGAAGTTCATCGAGACTTCAAGACCACAATTGCCGATCGTTTTAGAGGAATTTATAGAACATATATGCCGGGCCAATTCCATAAAGAAAAGAAAAACCGAAAGATGTCAACATGCAACCGGTGGTTGGACTTGGAAACACTAGGATATCGACCGATTATGCCCAAAAATCTCCCATTCCGGACGTTGTTTCTCATTGATGTGGTGAATTCAAGTATGCGGGTGTTATTTGGTAGTGTCTCGGAAGATTTTTGGGCATAATCGGTCAAAGTCCTAGTGTTCCCAAGTCCCACCGGTTCCATGTTGTGATCATTTGGTTTTTCTCTGCTAATTCAAGGTATATTTCATAGATTCCTCTAACATGATGGGTGGTTTTCTTGGAGTCTCGAACTTCAACCAATTATTCCTCAAACTCAATCGGTTCATCTTCAACTAGCGGTCAGTTCTCCCGTCTATTGTTACTTGGTTACTTGGTTACTTGTCTTAATTTGACAACTATATTTTGGTTGGTGTGTGGTACGGTGAGGATTAAAGAACAAACATCATAAGGACACATGTTTAGAAGAGATTGGATTGACCTGCGTCTTCAAATTTGATTAACTACCCCACACTCAATAGTGGAAACAATTAGGTTGACCTACTTGTCGAATGGATGAACATGCACTTAATATGAGATAATCATTATTGAATCAGTCGTGAATAAGGGAGGGTCCGTTGCTCAATCTGACTTTTGTTGATACATTCGTAGGGTTTGCTAATGCAACACAAGTTTCGTTGTTGCAGAAGTTGAAGAACATGAAACTCACCCACACACCTTACCATTGAGTGATGTATTTGGTCGCCTTATAGGGTTAGAGTGGCTGCATTTAACAACCAACTTGACATGGCCCTAAATGGAGATAAAATGACGAAGATGATGAGAATCAATTCTCTTCTATCGATTGTTGTTGTTGTTAGTGACCAATTTATGTGAGTACGTAGTATCTACTTAAAGAGAAGCAAAGAGAGAAAAAAAAAAACACGTTACCATGCTTAGTAATGATATGTTGGATTGTCAACGACCACATGTGTTAGAATGCCACATGCACTAGAAAGGATTTTGTTAATTATTTAAAAATTGAATAGTAGTACAAACTGCTCCATTAAAATAAATCAGTTTGCGAATCAATTGTCCTATCAAACATTTAAGACGATGTTGAGTGGCTCAATAAATTTTTCTCATTGAGTGAGCACACTAACATCCGAATGTGTACTAGATCTTTACATATATAGGTCACGTAACCCTACCACAAATGTAATCCTTCAGTCTATTCCATTCGATTATTTCTGATCTATGAAGATGATAGACTCCAAATCCACATTCATAGAGTTTGCAAGCATCTACCGGGTGGAAGAAAACACCACGAGACTGCCATAACTTAGTGTTGTTTGGACTGTTTGACAACGGGAAAAAAACCGATTCGCATGCTGTGTAGAATGTAGTTCTTCCAACCAGTTACAAGTTGACATGCTATTGATCTTCCCGTTTGTAATAAATTTGAGATACATTCTCTAAGTTTCTCTTCAAATCGATCAGTAGATTCCCTAAAGTCCTGAATTCCAACCAGTTGTCATTTCTCAACCTCAACTGCTTCGATCTGCAACTCGTTCATCGCAGGTGGGTTGGGTTCTCCTCGTTCATCGCAGCCCTGCTGCAGCAGGTGTTGGAATCTGGCAATCAAGCGAAGGCACCCGTGACTGACACTCACCCACACCCACACTCACGATGCTCAATTAAGTTAGTTCTCGAAGAGTGCAACCAAAAATGTGAGGAAGCTAGCCCAGCCGGCCGCGCGCAGGCCCTATTTTTAAAAGGAACAACCCAGTTAAATTCTGGGTCACTCCAAAGAGGACAGACAGACACACGTGTAGGATTGGAAGCCGACTGATTCTGAGATGTTGCAAAAGTGCAGCAATTTTATGGGGTGCAGTTGCAGTGATTGAAGTGAAAGCTGAGTGTCGGCTGCCACAAATTGACTCTTTAATGGCAGGCTCGGGACACTAGTACTGCTGCTGCCACCACCACCACCACGATGATGGTGATGATTAACTTACTCATTGTACAGAAACAACAACAACAAAAAGGAAGAAAATAAGAAAAAGAAACTTGCAGAACAATGACTGAGTCGGGGGAACAGCACACTGAAGCCCAGGGTTTGTTTTTTGGGCTGCACAAACCTCCAACTCTCAAAATCTTCCTCCAGCGGCCCGATTTTTGATTGATTGGGAGGAAAAATGAGCCTGATTCTTAATCGCACTGAACCGAAATTGGGTCATAATGTGATTCGGTGGGACTTTGTTGGTGTTCTGGGATATGAAGCTTGGGATGTTGGAATTCTTCGTCTTGTAGGGTTGTGATTTGAATGTGAGAGATATGGACTTATTATTTTCAACTTCTGTAGTAAAACTGTGTAATATTCTCTTCAAAATTTATGAATATAGTATGGATTATATAATTGATGTTTGTAAAGATTTTTGAGGACACCTTTGAAGGCTTATTCTTCCCAAATGCCCATCAACAATATACAACGATGAAGTCCTAAATAGCTTCATAAACATGTCTTTGCATATATTCTTTTCATAAAGTTATATTATATGATGCACAACATGGTTCCAAGTACACACTTTTTTTTTTTTAAAAAGTATTTTTCTACATTTATTCTATACAATGATGGTGTCAACACTATGGCGTATGTGGTGAATAGGGCGTTCGGTTTGGGTACATACATAATGGATAGGGTTTTAGGTTTGAATGTGTGGTGGACATGGTTTTGAGCATGCGTAGGGTTCATACACCTACAACATGCTTGAACCATGGAAGTACTCAGAGAAACTCCAAAATTCCCCCCAAAAATGGACACTCTAGCTTGCTTTCACCCAATAGTCCACCTAATCATTGTAGGAGCCACCGGATCATTCGGTCATCTTAAAAGTTGCCGGTACTCAACGACCCTAGGAGGGTCCGAGGAACCCAAAACAATGTGTGATCCTTGGGGAGTAAACTCTTCATTGGAGACCTAAATGGCGTGCATGGGTTGCTATGAAAATTTACCCCCTTATGTATGAGAAGTTTATAGAGAAAAATAAATGTATATGTACTAAGAGCATGTTGGAAAAATGAACTCATGTATTTATACTAAACTTTTCAATTTAATGTGATAAATGCCTCCACTGCATATACAAAATATAAATCATGAATTAAATATGCCTTTTTTACATGTAACATCCATGTTTGTTTTGTAATGAGAAGGTCATTGAACATTTTTTCATCCAAAGAATGGAACTCAATGAGTGCATCAAACAAACAAAGACAAGAGCATAATAACTTAGCCACAATCCAGAGACTTGAGAGCAAAACTCAAGGGAGCCCATGAGCACTCCAAGAAACTCTAGCTTGTTCCAAAACCCAAATGCCAACCCTCACAAAAATGGACAAAGAAGTCATTGAGGACTATTACCATATGACAACAATGAATGAAAATGTGAATTGGATGAAACAAACACATCTATTGTCAAATTTTCATTAAACCTTTTGTACATCTACCTCTACTAAATCATTCTTCATGGCCTTTTCAAATGCACACGCTAGAGAAAACGAATACCTCTCCCTTATGTCTACTATGTACATTAAAGCCTCAAATAAACCCCTTCTTACACCCATGTTCGTTCGTATATGGTACGAAGAGTGCACCCCTCGGAGAACAATCACATTGTCCCAGTTATGGATGTTAGAAAGAGTCCACCTCTAAATTGATGCAATAACTTGCTGACGAAGAGACTCTGTGATTCATGCTCATGTTGGCAAAACATAGGCGTCATCCCCCTTCCCCAAAACCTTGTTTAGAATTCAAATTTGTTCTCTTCAAAGTTTCTTAGGAAAGACTCTTCAAGATTGATCGTAATTATGGAGAATTAGGGGATGATTAATGGATGATGCTCATGTAGGAATGTTCCAAGGCCCATGAAGGAGGTGTGAAGCAACGGTGGCCCAACCAAGCTAAGCCAAGTTATAAGACTAATGGAAGCAAGTGCTTGGACCTCCACATGAAAGTAGTATTATTAGAATTCACGCCACACCGACCACGGCACTAAGAAGCTCATGGGATAAGCAACATATCCAAGACAAAGCGGAGCTAAATGATGTGGCCATATTATGTCGATAATTGTTGTTTAAATCCAAAGTCATCACACCCGGGAGTGAGAGGTGGTGCGTCCAACTTCAGGTTACCCGAATCGAAAGTTAACCGGCTAAACCTCCAGCTCTAAGTTACATGATGATGATGGTGTAATATTACACACTCCCACAAGCATTAGTGGAGCGGGACGGAATTCGACAGCATGCTTGAAGCCAATCCAGTAGCCAACTGGTGAAAAATCTGATTTGCAACAACAAAATCCTACCTGCTCATGATGGCCTAGAGTATTCTTGTCGTGGACTCTCAGTATTGCTTACGTACACGGAAACACAATTGACGAGCTTGCATCGATCTTGTTACTAAAAATTAATTTAACAGCAGCTTGAAGCTGTCAAGTGATCTGTCTGTTTCCCTCCTCGCCTCAGGTAGAAATGAATACGGAACAGGGTGAAAAAAGAAGAAGAAGAAAGCTGATTTGGCCACAAAGAGTGGCTTGAAATTTGCACCATTTCTTTCAGAGATGGCAAGTAGAGGAAATGATGGGGGATGCAAGTTTGTTCGAATTTATATTCTCTGTGATTTAATTAGTTACATTTTCTTGAAGAGGCGAGTAAGTCAAACCCCCTACTTGTGAAGTAAACTCTCGCTAACTTGGGCATCAAAACATCCTACTTTACATAGGAATGCACCCAAAAACGGTTAACTCGATGATACCCAAAAGTGATTCCAAGTGGCGTGAAACAAGACCTGTCCGGCGAGTCACTCCATCCCACTTATCACTGCATCCTTTTCGGACCACCACTTCTACAATTCACCATTTGGGGTTCACATAAGAATTATTATACTCCTAGTCCTAGTGCACTCATAATGGTCATTCATTGTTTTCCGTTTTACTACCTTACTGTGTGCTCGAGTGAAAGGATGCATGAGCCGGACTCAATGGGAGGCCACACACGTTTGAAAATATTGGTTTTTTGAAACGGAGTTTGATAAGCCAAGGTAAAAGAATGTTGGCCCCAACATGTGCCTAACTTCGAGGAATTTGGTTTCAAGGTTTGTCTCTCTAGTATTGCGTATGATCGCCGGTTTTTCAACTCCAATCCAAGATGGCATTTTTGCAAGGCTTAAAACCTCCATTTCCCACCGGAGTTGAACATGGATGGTTGAAACCAAAAATAAACGACCAATCCTTGGAACCGAGCTCCTTGAAGTTAGACACATGTCAAGGCTGGAATTCTTTTTACTTCGGCTTATGAAACTTACAAAACTCCATTTCGAAACCAGCGGTTCTGGACGTGTGATGTGGCCTCCCGTTCAAGACTCAAGAATCTGAAAACTGCAGTGATCAGTGGTAAATTAAGCAGCATGCTGTCATGGTGATATATTTAACGTTCAATCCTGTGTAAGGGAGTGTATGATATATATGGTGGCCTTGACTTCGTCAACTGCATATGATATGATTAGTGTGTCTTTCTGTGCCCTGGCAGGGACTTATAAGTTATAACAAGTTGTCCGTATGAACAATGCGAGCCTGTGTATGATTAGCGCATGATCACCTTGACACAACTTGCACACGATTCCGTGTCTGTACTTCAGCTCTAAGCACCTCATCTTGTTGAGTGGCCATCAATCCAACACACGGAAATTGATTTTGGGCCTCCATTTCCATCACGGAATAACTTCCTGCAGTAACTCAGACTCTGGAAAATCACCCACTTAATGAGGCCGAGCCATCGAGAGGATTTTCACTTTGGGCAATGTGAGTTTGGGGTGGCTGCAATTTAACTTAGAAGGATGACATGGGAGCTCTAATTTATCGAGTGCGCTGCTTGAACCCCGGTTTTAAACATACAGACTCGAGGCTTTTTGCAAATCGAGGCAGGTAATTAAACCCTCAATTGATTGAGCACTCGCTAGACTCCATGATGGACGCAAAGGAGTTGGAGTGCTCGAAGACTGGAGCCTTTGAACTCATTGGTGGGAATTTAAGAGCCTCTTCTCGCTCTTCTTCACTCAAGTCTGCTTCACACTTGATGGACTCTCAGCTTGAGAGTTTTAACAAGTTTTTACCGGGCTTAATAATGATACCAATGCTTAAATGTTGACTTGATGGATTGCATGTGAAACCACGTACTACGTACTTATGACAAGCTCTTGGTCATTTTTTATAGGAATTTTGATGAAAATTATAAGCCATTTCATCAAGGTGATTGAGGAATATCGATATCTCACTTTGAGCATGGGCCATGGTCACTTTGGGTCACTTTGGGGCCACATTACACTGCTCAAGCTATTGGAAGCTTGGGGATTGACCAAAATTTCAAACTGTTTCAATTCTCAGGTGAAATATTGACAACCAATTCCTAGTCCCGCCTCCTTTCCCTTGGGGGGGGGGGGGGATCTAAATTTTACACTAAGAGAATTGTCTTTTACTATAGCTATTTTTTCTTCATACATCATTTTTTTGAATGAATTAAGTCTTGTTGCAAAAAGCTCAAATAAATGAATTTAATTATGTCTTCTTTGAGATGATTGGCCTCCATATTCACCATGGACAATGGATAATAATGAAATAATAAAGAGAAATATCAGGCAAGAGTTGTGGGATATAATAAGAGGTTTCACAAACCTCAAGTTTTCAAAAAAAAAAAATCGTCTTATTTGACTTCATAGGACCTTATTATATGTTATTTTACCTTCTATTTTTAGTTAATAATACTCTTGTTATGACAACTAATTCATGTTTTATTCTAAACTTATTATGAATTGTCAAAGCCTTCCTTTGCAATGCCCCCTAAACATATTACAAAAGTTGGTAATCCTCCTCCCCCCCCAATTCCCCCCCCCATGGACCAAACCCAAGGATTGAAAAGGGTTCTCTATTTTGACGAAAGATAATGATTCCTCCCTCAAATTTGCCACATGTCATCAAGGCTGTGTCATTCTCACATTGGGTGGGCGAGCCCTAGTTGCAGGAGGTAATTACATTCCAACACTCCACTAATTATCCCAATTAGTGTGTGTTATTATTTGGAATTACTTAATACAATAACATCTTACTCATGAGTTCAATTTCTACTAAAAAAAAGTTCATTAGGTTGTTCGGACATTATGAAACATAAAACGACTTGGCTTGGTAAAGTGGTACATTCCCATTACATAGTTATGGCACTGTGTAACTCCGAATAGCAACATGCACTAATTGGGATATATAATCAGTGTAGTCAAGATGAAATCGAGCACACTATACATTATCTTACTCCCCATAAATTGCAAGCTCGAGAGTGGAGCCTGCTAACTTAGACTAGCGAAGAAGGGAGAGTCCTTACAATCATTAGTGGACTCCCGATTATGACCAACAAAATTATAATAACAGCATCGCACCGCGCTCATCAACCAACTTGAAGCGAGACTTGAAACCAAATCACCTATTAACTTATAATGTACGGCTTGCGTTGAGCTGGGTGGGAGGAATGTAAGTACTGAAGCTGGTGAGGGCCCGCTAGCTGTGTCATGTGCAGTTGGTGGAGATAAATATTGCTGGAGTTTGCCGAGGTTACTTGTCTGTCTGTCTGTTTGTCTATGTAGTAAGAATTCCAGGAAGGTGGCCGGGGTGGTGATCATGGAGGGTGAGAATCAATGGAGTGGGTGCGGCAAAGGAGAAACAGACAATTCACTAAATAGACCAAAGTCTGGTGGGGGCCAAGCTAGCTGCAGCCGGATGGGGACCGGAGGGCTGGGGAACATCCTCCACTAAGGCAAATATGCAGGTGTTATGCGGACACTTTATCTAGATTATCAGACACTTATCTTTGAATGATGTGTGTGTGATTAGGTGTGTGGCGGATGTAAGATCATACAGTGACAATAAAGACACCTGTTGACGAGAGAGTCGATTGCGTTGAACCCAAATTCTTATCAGAATTTTACTCTAAACCCATGATTGAGGGACCTATATCAATGTCATAATTTCGGATTTAGCCACAGTTTAAGGAGATCTAATTATTGTTGAAGTTTCGGTCTAGACAGCCTATTAGAGTTATCCTTTTAAAGTCAAACGCCTCCCCTTCATGTCATTAAGATGGAGGGTAACTCTGACACCCCCCAAACGCTGCTACAGCAACGCGCAAAAAAAAACTCCTTTGACCCAAACATGAGCTTTGGAGCTCGACTTTAAGGACCGTAACTCGATAATGCGACATAAACTTCAGTATAATGCAAATACATGCTCCGGAGAAGATGAGGGACAAGAACAAGAGGGGGAACACTACGAACGAACCGAATGGCACCCAGTGCATCATGCCTCCTTAACTTGATTAGGTGGTAAGCTTACTGGATGAGCTAGCCTGCAGCCATGGCCCCACTGCTTCAATTCATTTGGTAACAGCTGCTACCTGCTTGCTTGCTGCAAGGCTAGGTGGCTGCACCTTGGTTGCACCTTCCTCCTGATCATCGATGATGGCGGAGGCTAGGATCCAGGCCACCAACAAGAACAAGAACAAGAACAGCAACAAGTATATTGGTTCCATACAGCCCCCTTGCAGTCCTCACTCCAGCTCCCCCTACTCATACCTGGCCACCTGCATGCCTGCAGTCACCAGCCTTCAATAAGGCCTCCTGCCGCCTGGCCTGCAGCTCATCATCTGACGTCCCATCACTCATCACTCATCACTCATCACTGCCCTGCAGCAGCTGGCTTATTAGCCCTCCCCCTCCGAGAATGCAACTGACATTATTACATGATTCTGGCAGAGTGAGTGGATGCTGATGCTGAGGAACGCCACACTCCCTTCAGCCTGCTGGCTTAGCCCTCTGCTGTGAGAATGCAGTGTCTGACATATATTATGATTTTGGCAGAGGAGCTGAGCTTGCAGCTGAATCTGATCAGAGTCTGAGAGTCTGAGAGTCTTGAGACCCAAGGGGGGATCAACCCAAGTACCCTGTCTGCCTGCTGCAGCTGGGGAGTGGGTAATTGGGAAAAGCTGCTTCAATCTTCTTGAGGAGGTGGTGGTAGTGGTGGAGTAATTAGCTAGATCGGTGCAGGCCGGGAAGTGGCAGTGCAGGCAGGGAGGATGGGAGGGAGGATGGGGGCCGGATGGGGGATGGTGATCATGGTGGTAGGGTTGATGGGGTTTGCTGCTGAGGTTGTGGAAGGGCAAGGCTGGTGGGAGACGGTCGTGGGCGACGCGGGGATTGCAACCATGCACGCGGCGGTGACGCATCTGGGGAGTGTGGTGTTGCTGGACCGGACGAACATCGGCCCCTCGCAGCTCGCCTTGCCCGCGGGCGTGTGCCGCGACAACCCGGCCGATCGGGTAGGCTGCCCTACTTACTCGTCCGTCTCGGGTTTACATGTATATGAGTCTAAGTCTACGCCCCAAGTGTAAATCTCTGCAAAATAAATCTTGAGTCATTCCTCCCAATCACTGGGATTAAAATTGGGAGAGAAATGAAGGTCGTGATGTGATCCTCAAAGTTCATGGTTATGGTCATTGGTGGTGGTGCTCCATGTCTGCAATTGCATGCATCCAGGTCGATGTGCAGGAAGCAATATGAGTCTGACTTGTGTGGTAATGCACAGAAATTCGAGGGTGAATCAGAGTGTAGAGGTTTCTGGGTGTGATTAGTGTCTGGTGTGCGTCCAGCTGAATATCAATTGATGGCTGCAAATATATGGTTGCTGGATTCCTCAAACTGTGAATGTCATGTGACTGGAGCCTACAGCAGCTGAATCCATGGCTGCACATGCATCCAGATCTTCTCGAAGCATGAGTCTAATTTCTGTAGTAATGCATAGAAATCTGAGGGGTGAATCCAAGTGTAGAGAGTTCGAGATTTGTACACCAGAAATTCTGGGTGAGGAGTGTCTGGTGTGCAGACGGAAATTAGTTTCTGCAATTGCAAGTTGGATTCCTCAAACATGGTATTGTTGGCAACAGCTTCCATGTCTGCACATGATGCACCCAGATGTGGTGCTTTACGAAGCAAACAACTGAATCTTTCAGGATTAAGTGGGATACATCGGTGTTCCGGGAAGATCGGTGAATTTGAATCAGCATAACCTTGCATAGATTTGAGCAGGCCGTGTGATTAGGATGAATATGATCTACTTGACTATGAATTCCGCTTCGGTATCAGAGGGATGAGTCACTCAGCATTGCTGCATTAATCTGTCTGATGTTGGGGTCCACCCAGATTCATCTGCACAACATTCATTCCTGCATTTCTGGACTTGAAAAGAATTTGGCTGCTTGGGTAGAAGGTGAAGATTTCACCCAAGAATCAGCCGATGAAATCCTATAAGCATCTGGATTAACGCTGAGATTGTTTGCAGCTGGATCTAATCTGCGGAATGCAAGCTGCTGCATACTGTATAATTAGGATATATGGGTTAAGTGTGCTTTTGTATATAATCTCTGATATTTAATTTTGGTCAACTAATTCTTCAGGCATCAACACATGACTGTACAGCACACTCTGCCCTATACACCCCAGGCTCGAATGACATCCGGCCGCTCTTCGTCTTCACAGACACTTGGTGTTCATCCGGTCAGTTTGATGCCAACGGACAGCTTGTGCAAACCGGTGGGGACGCCGATGGGTTGATGAAGGTGAAAATTCAATTCCACTTGTAAAGTCCTCTAATTTCTGTCTGACCTTTATTAAAATCCTTTGCAAACAATTTCAGATTTCTGGCTTCTGAGTGATCTTAAACTGGTGATGGCTGCAATCTGTAGATATCGTTGCAGCAATTGCAAAGATGTTGCGATATAGTAAATTCAAGCAGATTATAATATATAACGCAGTTTGAATGTTTTTGGCAGCTGGAGACTTATTAATATATTTATTTCCCTAGTTCCTCTCTGTTTGTTGATCTGCCTGCCGTACATGTTTGATTCCTTCTGCACTTTGCTCTGACCCTGGTAACTGGGTTTGGAAGTCAGTCACAATCGGATTTCCGTGCAAGTGAACATGATTTATGCATAATTACAGCATGACTACGTTTTCATCAATTTGGAAGGCTCATATAACAATAACTTCACAGTTACGCCAATTACCAGCTGCTGCACAACTTTGATGAAAACTTCCTTTCTCCCATAAATGTACAGTTTAAATGGATTCCAAAACTTTCAAGAGACTTATTATTAAAAATGGAGAAATTGGTGTGAGCCCTAATCTGACTTCGAGTCAGCTTTCCAGTAGGAACCTGATTTTAATAAGTATGGTAAATGTAATGATGATTTTTTTTAGGGAGTTCTCTATCCTAATATATTAGACTGATGATTGGGCATTAACTCTCAGATTCGAACATTCAATCCTTGTGGAGACGGTAATTGTGATTGGGTGGAGACCAACACACAACTCCAAAATGGGCGATGGTATGCTTCAAACCAAATTTTACCCGACGGTTCCCAAATCATTGTGGGAGGCCGCAGCACCACCACAGTGGAGTTTGTCCCTGCCAATGGCCGCGGCACTTATGACCTTCCACTGCTTGCCAAGGTAATTAGTCAAACCTAACTTACAACAACTTGAAAGATATGTGGTCCTATTGTGGGCACTCTGACTCCACAGGCGATTTTGGCTGTTGGATTGGACTGGAGATAGTCTCAATCCGTCAACCAGTGCAAATCACAACATGTGGCATTTCAAAATTCAGAAGCAGAATTAGATGCAAAAGTTATAAGAGGTGAACCCAAAAAAAAAGCTCACTCAACGTGTCTCTAAGTGATCATATAAACCCTTCTTTTTAACTGTGTTAGCCACGAAACATGGGATCTAAGTGTCAGAAATAGTTTAAGTATATCCTCCAATCCCATCGTGACACGTGCCTTTTTTCTTTTTTAAAAAAAAATATTGTCCATCGTTAACTACAAGCCCTTTCATATACCACTCAAATTCAGGTGTCCAATCAAGAAGAGTGACCCCATAAAGGCCCACATACCTTAATACATATTGCAATCGAGTTCAGCATCCAGCAGGTTCAATATTTGTTTTCTGGTATTGATGCTAAGTTGCTTCGTACTTGAAAATGGGTGGTTCCATGCCGGCTCCAAAAGCTGACGACGGAAACTTCACTCAACGTCTGAATCTTCCATGCAAATAGCACAGAGTTCACCTTTAGCAATTAATCAGTTCTTTGCAACCACTTCCGTAACTTGGAAGCTCCTACGGAGCTTTTTGAGAGTGTTATATTACTGACCTGACGTGTGGCATCTCTGGAGGGGGCTCATTAGCTGACACCCCCTGTGTGGATTTGAAATAATGTTTGGACAGTGGCTTGATGGCAATTCTATATGCAGTCAGGAGATCCGTCAAACTGGTTAATTATGATAAGCTCGCTTGTGCAGTTACCTTACCACTTAGATTATGCCAGGTCATATTAGGGCTGGCGAGTTGGACAATTCGTTTTCCCCTAGGGTTGTTGATATAATACAACAGCGGTCCGCTCGGGCGGTACAATATGGAAGCTTTAAATTTCCCTTCCAACCCTGCTTCCTTGTCTCCTTCACTTTCTACAACACTGATGGGACAAAGCAACTGCTGTGTCCTCTATCTGCTGGCCCCACATACACGTGCTTGAGGCCTTTTTGTATAAATTTCCATAGGCCACCATGTCCTCTGTGGCTGTTCCCTGCCTGCCAGGGCCAACGTCGCCTTCTACAGTAGAGGTCAGTCAGGACTCATCAGCAACCTATGTATTAGAACAATGAATGACACAGTACCAAGTTAAAAGCCTGGTCCTCACACCTACTGAAATACACGTGGACGCCACATCACTTTTTTCTTTCTTTCTTTCCCTTCCCCTTAGATTATCACAACCAAGACATTTCGTGACATGTGACACATTCACTCAAGAGAAAAATAACGATATTTTCACGAGGAAATCGATACGTTTCTAATTATACAGTAGTCGGTCGAATCGACGATTTAATTTTGTTTCATGGCGATCGATCCTTGCAGTCGAATGATGCACAAATGGACAACTTGTACCCATTCGTCCACCTCCTGCCCAACAACCAGCTCTTCATCTTTGCGAATCGGGACTCGTGCCTTTACGACTGGGGGAGCAACACGGTGGTGAAGGACTTCCCGACCATCCCGGGGGAGCCTCGCAACTACCCATCGGCCGGGAGCTCGGTCCTCCTCCCCCTCACGGCCGCGTCCGGGTTCAACTACCCGGAGGTGCTGGTGTGCGGGGGGGCGGCCTACGGCGCCTACTTAAACCCCGGCGCGGGCTTAGCAGCGTCGTCGACGTGCGGCCGGATCTCACCGTTGGCGGACGGTGCCGATTGGGCGATGGAGTATATGCCCCTCCAACGCACCATGGGCGACATGGTCCTCCTCCCCACCGGCGACACCCTCATCATCAACGGGGCCGCCAACGGGGCGCAAGGGTGGGGGAACGCCCAAAACCCCGTGCAAACACCCGTGTTGTATAAACCCTACAACGCCGCCGGCACCCGGTTCTCGGTCCTCACCGGCACCGACATCCCGAGGGTGTACCACTCGACCGCCAACTTGTTACAAGACGGCCGCGTCTTGGTCGCGGGGAGCAACACGCACCAATTCTACACGTTGACGGGGTACCTCCCGACCGAGCTCCGCATCGAAGCCTTCTCGCCTCCTTACTATAGCGCCAACCCACCTTCTTTCGCCGCCTCGCCCGGAGCCTTAGCCTATGGAGAGGACTTCACGGTCTCCGTAAAAGCAACAACTCCAACCACCATCGCGCTCAGTTTGGTGAACGCACCTTTCGTCACCCATTCATATGCGCAAGTACGTCCTCTCCTCACCTTGTGATCCGATCAACTTACACTAGTTACATCATCATCCATTTGATGAGTGTGGCACTACAATTGATGTGGCTTGTTTGTTAGAGTAGAGTGGCGTTGTTGATGACGATATGACGTATCCCATGCCACCAATGTCAGTTTTTGACAGAGGCTCTTGACGGGCGTCTGGTGGGTGACTTTTTGGATAAATGTTGCATGACGGGCCCTGCACATTGTTCACTGAATTGGAAAGAAATATGTGAATTTGTCATGTGCAGGGCCAAAGGCTTTTGCAATTGGCGGTGTCTGCACCGGTAGGCGATGGGACTGGGGCTTACACGGTGTCATCCACAGCTCCTCCGACATCACAGGTGGCACCGGCAGGATATTACATGCTATTCGCAGTTGCTGATGGAAGTGTGGGTTATGCGAACTGGGTGAAAATTGGGTAAGAATATAAATTAGGCCAGAGAGAGATGGCTCTCAGAAACTGGAGCAGATTGGATCAATAATGTCCTTCGGTAAGCGAAGCCAGTTCTCGGTGCTTCTCATGTGGAGGGAAATAATGGCCAACGCCCATGCCGTCCAAGCCACATACACTTGTATAAAACAAATGAATCATTGAGAGTGAGGACCAGTGTGACATATATTTTGAGTGACAGATTGAATCAATGATGTTGAGAAAATCCATTCCGGCTACACGTTCAGATTTTACGTACAGATTTAAGCCTATTGTAACCTATGATTTGTAGATAAATGCTCTGATTGGATAGGGCATAGCTGAGAAACACAAGAGTAGTGTGCCACAGGTGAGTTGCTTAGTCACTTTGTGGTGACAGTGTGACAAAAGCGTCAAGATTCCAATTATGTGAGTCATGGCCAAATTCTTTGATCAAGTTAGGGTGAGCAATAAAAGAGTTTTCTTCACTTTGTGCATTCGTGTTGTGCAGGCTAGGTTGGTATTCTAATTTAAGGTCTCCTTGCAAAGTGAATAGTCTCATCTTGTTTGTAGTCTTGTAAAACTGTACTCTGTTGATTACACCGACATGCAATTTGCACCCATACCTAGTTTGTGGAAGGTTGAGACTTGTTGATTGCAGAGGATTGGATTTTAATGAAGACTGACTGATGGATTTGGCTGCGAGGATCTCGGATCCAACTTCTGAAAGACAGTCATGTTTAATCTCACAAGTTTCGTTTCACCAATTAACTGTGCACCTTGTCTTGTGGAGGGGCCAAGAAGTTTTTGAATTGGATCCCATGCTGTGACTGATTTTTTTGTTTTGTTTTCGTCAAGACATTGGAAGAAGCAACAACCTTGGGTTCAAGGTGCAACCAGTGTGTTTCCAATTATGCGAAGCTTGTATAAACGTAGCTATGAAGCTACTCTATCTGCTCTAATTTCCATCCAACCCCTTAAATACAGAGATTGGATGACATAGTAGATTAGAAATCACAACATGCTACGATCCGGCACACCCGCCTTGCTACCACCTGTAAACCTCGAATTTGATTTTCTGTTGCTCACAGATTTTCATGCCAGGTTAATGTTCAGAAATTAGGAAATATATACATTAATCACATCAACCAAACAATGTGGTTTTGGAAAAAGATTGATTGTATGCATGTTGAAGACCAGAACCTCAATACTACATAACAGCAAGAACTCCATGTATGAAAACATTCTGGCAACTTGCACTCTGCCTCTAACACAGGGGCAACCTAAAGTTCATCACTTCTGTCCCAGTATCTAGGACAATTGGTAGGTGTGCCACTTTCACCAGTGGTTTCATCTCCATCTACGTCCTAGATACTCAGGGCCCTAGTGTAACCCTGTGTAACCTTAGCTGACTCCGGACTACGTAACATTATCCACAATTTCGGAGTTGGCAGATACATATTGCAAGTGCTTATATGTATGCAAGGGCATCCGTTTTACAGCCGCAATTCACCTATGACGGCTTCCTTCAGATTCTACGCTAACATGCACATGCTAATCTCAAACCACACAGCAATGCCATATCTGAGCCCCAAATTATTAAGCCATGGGCAACACCATCGCAATTAAGCCTCGAAACTCATCAACCTCATCACAACTTACTCCACTTTGGAGCAGATATATATGGTCTCTTCTACACTCCTCTTCACGATGATGATCATCATCATGCACATGGATAGAGGAAAACTCATTCTCTCCCTCGGTTGTATCTACCTCCATACCTAGATTTTCACGATTTCGCCATGCCCCTTGCTCAAATTCTTGCAGAAATCCACAAATTTATGTCCATGCACCACAGCATCATCACGACTATACATTGATATGCATTTACACGATGCACACAGCTTGTTCCGTAATCCAGGGGGAAATCCAAAGCCCGCGAAAACAAAAAGAAAATGTTGAGATGATGCTTATGAGGCTACGTGGCGTTATGAAATTTACAATGCCGGCCATCATGACTCACCACCTCCATGCATCTACATGATGTCCTAATTACAGTTGAAAAAATAAAAAATTCCTGTCCGAATGTGCATGCATACCTCCAATCAGTAAGAGGGCACGACATGCAGGCACCGTATTCCCAATTGCCAACACCTCCATCATCATCATCATCATCACCACCACCACCACCACCACCATCATCATAAGCCTCGGCTAACCTGTTGCAGAAAATTATAGGCACGACGACTTATAAAGGCCAGAACCGAACCCAACCGAACCCAACCGAACCGAACGAGGAATGATTTGAACTCTTTTGTTCCTCGAAATGATTGACCTCGGGTGACGACAACAGTCAAATTAGCATGACGTCGAGCCGCCTCGTAGCCGGATGACCAAGTGGAGCGTGAAGCTGGGGCCAATCTCGGCGTCACGCAGGGTGGTGTAATCCTCCAGCTGCTTCCCGCCGAAGATGAGTCGCTGTGCGTCGGGATGAATGCCCTCCTTCTCACATATCTTCTGCTTCAAGAGGAGGACGGTGTCCGAGGGTTCCACGTACAGCGTCACCACCCGCCCCGTCAACATCCGCACGAATATGCACATATTGTTTACCGGCGCCATATTTAAAGACGATGCAACTAACGGTCGCCGAACAAATCCCCAACGAATCTTCCCGATTGTTTTCCTCCCCCGCTCCGGTGGTGCTTCTCTTCTGCACCAAACCCTGGACCCCGCTCCTACTTCTTCTTTGTCTCGGCTGCGGGAGACAAAAAGGAAGATGGCAGGCGGGCGGGCATGTACAACGAAGTGCCACAATTAGCATGCGACAATGATTTAAGACATGTGTGTTGTGTGTGTGTGTGTGTGTTGGGGAAATGAAAAGCTAAGTGAAGTTGTGGAAAGTCAATGTCATCTTGAACTCTAGTTCCACTCCATGGCTTCTATTAGTGTCACCACGAGTCGTAAGTATGTAGGGGATAATTTATCATCCCATCATAACCAATTGATCATCCAAGAGCACCAAGATCATGAGAATTTTCATCCCGTATACACATGATATCATCCATATCTCCAAGATTATGTCCACGAACTCATTGGTTGTGTCCAATAACCAGCCTTAGGAGGTGGATGACGAGCTGCTTCCGTGGCTCAACGTCATCCACTCTCCTCTCAACAAGGTCCAATGAGAGGAGAGTGGATGATGCGTGGGGGGTAGGGAGTCATCTACCTGTTCGAGTTGGTTATCGGTCATAACTGAGCAACTCGTGGATGGAATATTCAAGATTATGGATGATGTTGTGTCTTCATGATGGATGGAAAAAGTGTGCCAAGTTTTTGTTAACCCAAGTTTTGTTATTGGATGAGCGATTGGTTATATTTGTAGCTAGCTCAACTTTATTGACTTTGTATTAGACTAATTTAGGGGTTCTTATATGCTAATCTTGTTGTCAACTCAAAAAAGTAACCTTCGGGTTGCATACTATTTCAAGGTGCTTTTGTACTCTTATACCATAATTCCTACTATGCTCTCGTCAGAGTTGCATGGATAGGAGTTTTTATAGAAAAAAAATCTATAGGCATGAGCTTTTATGTTGATGTTTTTTAAGAGTGGAAATTAAGATAATTATAGCACTAAAATTCTACTATGTATTTTTAAACAAATAATCAATCAATCGGTCATCATAATTGATCCATGCACCCACACCAATGAAGTTTCCAAAATTCCTACATTACAATGGGTTTACATTATGGTCCATGTTCAAGAAACTCAGGGTCCAAAACACCCCTTACATGGACTTTACATTATCCTTGAGATTGGACTACTCAAGTTTGTTTGGAAATTGGTTCCTCAAACAAGGAGTATTTTTCTTAAGTGGAGAATGCCGCGATTTGGCAGGAAAGTGGTGCCACATAAGCACTACTTCATCATTTTTTTCATGCCTTGGTCTCCCTAGACCTAGTGTAAACTCCTTCGATCCAAAATCTTCCTCTCGACCAATAGGATCACCTGATTTTGGACTTTCTTTGATCTTGGACCCTAGTGCAAACCCTCCCTTATTTCAAGTCTTGGCAGGAGGAAATAAGGGAACGCACAAGCTAGCATGACTTAGCATGTGATCAATAGCATGAGAAAGAAATTTGGATAAGAAAAATCATATGACAAATAGTGTGCACAAAGGCAATTGAAACACATAACTTACTTATGTGATGTTGGAGTGAAGTTGCCCAAAAGCTTAGGAAGTGAATGTTACCTTCTCTAGTTGTGCGATTTATGGGCTACTACAAATATTGTCACAAGAGTGTATGGGCAGATGACTAACAATCTATAACTTTTAATGTAGGAACACTATTTAAGGTGTGATAACCTTACAATATGGTATATGGTTACACTATGTTGTTTATGGTAAATACTATGGACCACACTATATGCAAGGAAACCAACACTTAGAACATGGGGAATAATAATTTGGGTGCACATTTATTCCAACCCAAAGTGTATAACAATAAGGCCTACATTGTAGGTCATAGTATTTTAATTGGATGGAAATTAATTTGCATTTGAGGCACTTCCAACAAGATGAGATCTAATTCATACGTGACATGCCTGGACAATTCAAAGCCTAAATTAGAACACTTCATTTATTTCCAAGAATAGATTTCAACCAAGTTGAAAATAAGATTTTCCCAATTAAAATCCTTGTTAAGTGTTTCTTTCTAAAACTATAATAAATGTGGATTTTGGGTATGTGGGGAGGTTGACACAAATACAAAACCCTCAAGTATATTGTTCCATATCAATGGGGTACATTGTGGACCACACTATAACACAATCAAAGGTAGAATCCTACTAAAAATATGCCCACTATATTATTTACCATGAATAATGTACCTAAAGTTCATCCTTAGAGTAGCATCATTCAATATCCCAACCTTGGAAAGGATCCAAACGAGTACATGCTCACAACACCTACTCATGGGGGGGGGTGAAAAAATAGGATGCAGAGCCCAATGAGTGCTAGTTCTAGCCAGTTTAACACCTAAATCAGTGTCAAAGACTCATAACTAGTCCACTGAGATCAACATACTAGTATGAACCAACAATAAACATATTGGGACAGTAAGAAAAGAAAAGCCAACGTTGGGCAATCCGACATGAATTTGAGCACGTTGGCCCTACCATGCTTAAGAATCCCCTTGGTGCAAGGTGGGGTTTACTGCCTTCCTTGCGGTGGGTGGGCTTTTGTTTGTAGAAATATATGAAATAAAATGAAGTAAGAATACATTACATTGATACTTATTTTCTATGTGGGGGGGGGGGAGTATTGGTTCTTGTTTATTGTTGAGTTTTCTCTTATTAAGTACTAGGTATGTGAGATATTTGATGGTTATTTGGTAGATGATTTTCATTGTTTTTTTAATTAGTGATGTGGAGATATGTAGGTTCTCAAGGAGTTCTATGCTTCTTGTGTGAATGGCTCCCCTTACCCCTGCGGTGATAACTATGAGGGATCTAATATTCTAGCCTTGTGCTCTTATTGTGTTTACTAGCGAATTGTATTTGTCTTCTTTTATTTATATGGTTTAGTCAAGGAATCTACACATTGGAACAAATTTATATTACACCTCTTAACAATAGGTGTTGGGAAACGAAATTCAATCCAAACACTCAAGTTCATCACCTTTGTCCAATATCTAAAGATTGTAAAGATAGGACCATGACCATCTAGGATTGTTGTATATGATGCCCAAAAGTTCAAGGCAACCATGTAAGTTAGAGGAGAAATTTTTGGGGAACTCTTAAAGTTTAGCCCTATTTCCTTCTTTTTCCTCGATTGACCCCAAATTAGCAAGTGACTCAAGAACTCTGAACAAGGGTGAGAGAAATTATAACACATGAGCGTATCGTTTATCCTACATTGATGTTCAAAACTCATTTTAAAATGATTTGTAGTTTACATCAAGTATGTCCCACTACACTAATTCAAGGTCTTTGAAGCTAATGATAATATCAATTTATCATCTTTATTAAAATGAAAAGGGAAAAAGGAGAAAAAAGAAAAAAAAGAACTCCAGCTTAGATATTATTTCAAAACTTTTTTGTTGAATGAATGAGAAGTACACTTGTATGCAACAAGTCCCTCTCACCCCAAGATTAGTGTGGTGATATTAAGTGAGTATGAATCAAACATAAACCTATAGAAATAGGTTCTAAATGTTGACCAAACCCTTGAACTTGTAGGGAGGTGTAAATATTTTCATATCATTGTACCTCGATCAGTCGCAACAACATAGTACATTCCATGACTTGGGATTCATGGCATCTATGTAAACTCATCCACTGTGGATGAAGGGGCTCTAGTGAACAAAATCCCCTACTAGACTGAGGGGCGATTCATTCCAATTTGACTTCCCTTGACTACATAATCTAGGATCTTTGACTTTATTCTTGGAGTCAAGTCATCTTAAAATAATCATTTGTAGGTTATAATGTAATACCTTGCGTTGTCACCTCTGCAATGGATGAGTTTACATAGACACTACGAATCCCTAGCCACATTCCATCCTCATCTATAGTTACCTAAAGTTTGTGAGCCTTCAATATGCACATAAATCATACAACACATGTTGCTCCAGTTGTTGCTATACAGTGATCTCCATAATCCATCCCAAGCATTAGCCCAAGTCATGATCATGAGTCTTGTAAAATGGACACTTGTATTGGAATGGTGATTGTGGTTAGGTGTGGATCTAAGAACATACTCCACCCATATACCATTGATGACACCCTCCCAATGACACATGTAAAAGAGAGATTGGATTACATCTTCATAATTTATCAACTTATCTACATCTAACAGTAGTCAATGTCTTCAACTCAGAATTCAACACACATGCACTTCCAATAACCAAAATTAAACAATGGGAGTTTCTATTTTCAATCCGATTCTTGTTGCATGTTATGTCATAGATATTTTAAATACAACAAAAATTTCAAGAGAAGAAAACCCAATTGAATAACACCCACATACCTCATATGTACCACTCAAATAAATTAGGCATCCTATAAAAAAGAGTGGCAACATAAGGTCTACATATCAGTATAGTTGGTTTGGTATCACACTTAAGTGATTACATAAGGGTCATGATACGGGATGTTTGGGAATCAATAAGATATTAAGCAATGATCTGGTAAATATTACAAATAAATAACTAATGATGTGTGCAACAATAAGTGGATATCAAGTTACAATTTGGTGTGGTTATACATGGCATGAATTTCTAAGTCTTCATGTTGTGTCAATATCAATGATGTCTTCGTATGGAATATGCTTTACCACACACTTTCTAGAGAGAACACTAGTATAACACTATGTCAAAAAGGACCGTAGTCAAAATTGGTTGCGGTTCTTTTGACCAGCCCGATCTGCAGTCGTTAAACAATTGCAAATTTGTTTTCTTGGATTAGCGACTAAAATTTTAGGAATTTAGGGTTGTGTAATATACCTTTGGAAAGGTCCTAAAAACACTTTTCAACTGTGTATTACACGCCTCAAAAAATTTTAAATTACAGTCACAAAACGAAAAAGAAAAGTTTGTAGTCGTTTAGCAACTGCAGATCAAACTAGTCAAAAGAACCGCAACCAATTTTGGCTGTGGTTTTTTGGGCATACTTTTCTAATTGTGGAACAATTCTTTTTGAAAAAAAAAACTTTGTCCTCAATGAAACAAGCATAAATAGTGTGAAACTTGTTGAGGGGAAACTTGAGATTTCTTCTTCAATCTACATAGTCCGCGCGCAACCCACCACTTTGCCCTTCATTTTGCTTATTTGTGTTCAACTAACGACCAATCGCATCCCCTCCTCTGAAATAGTGTTGAGTAACGATATGGGAAGTCCCTCTCCACTCCGAAAACAAACTTCATTGATTATCCTAATCAACGAGGGAGGGCTAATGATACATGTGGGAACTTAGGGAAGGTGATACTAAATTTTTTTACATTATGAAATCGGTGCCACTAAAAGATCTAGGAAGCATCGTTCATTTTGACATTATCCACTGAAAACATTATTCATAGCAACACTATTCACTAAAAAGTAATGGCATTATTCATCCTCACACTATTCACTGATAAGCATGTATTTGCAAGATTTCACGAGGGTTGTTGGCTCTCACATACCCACCCACTACAGTTTACATTGGATATCTACTTAGCACCTACCCGCGGGTATGGTCGCCTAAACCCGAACCATTACCCTAGACGACATACCCAAGTAACACATAAAATTATACCAAGTCTAAATCGCTACATAGTTAGTGGTGCATTTCTTTTTAATTTCTTTTAAAATACACAGTTTAAAATGCATTTAAAAATACTCAACAAATTTTGAGGTCATTTTCATGTTTCTAATTATAAATTCACGGCTACAGTCAATCCAGGCCAGTAGGCCCAAATATAGACACTTTCAACTTCGTCAATTGTTCCATATCACCATATAGCATCAGTACATTCAAACTCAATGGCAGTGTCTAAGCCTTGAGTGTTGCCACACGAGCTGACAAATACTGGAATACATAACGCACCACATAGCACATCAAACAAGTCGTGAATGATGGTTTGCATTCGCAATGTCTTCATTCTTGGATCAATACTTGGACGGAGAAGAGCTCGAACAATTAATCTTAAAAAAGGGGAATGTTTTCGACAATGATTTGCCATAAAGGACCTCACAGATTGATGTCTTCAATGAATTTCAATATAACACATTTAATTTTTTTATAAAACATATATATTTATAAAAAAAATTTATAATGCCACCTCCAACCTCTAGAATAAAAAATGCAACACTATACATAGTACATACCTTTATACAAGTATGCCTCAAGTCCGCTATATAACTTCCCTCACATGATGAGCCCTAACAGTTCATCACCCGCTGTCCCAATATCTAGGAACATGGTAGATGTATCACCTTCACCAGGTGGTACCATCTACACCTGTCCTAGATAATGGATCGATTCAGGGCCCTTGTGAACAAACAGCTGGGCATCTTGGAGATCAGTGCATGTTGGCGGTTTCTATAGGAGTATGATAACTTGTTATATCTGTGTTGGAGTATGATAATTTGTTATACGATTTAAGCTTCCTGCATAGCCTCCAAAGATTATGTGTATGCGACGATGTGATCGAACAATTACTTGTCAGGTTGAGGCTCATCGATCAACACTCTGCATCCTCAAGTCCGCCATCAAGTTTCATTTTCTACTCCCGTCCCACTCCACCACTTATATATATTCATCACAATTCTTGCGTGCTTAGTAATGAAGCCGCTCACTTCTTTTTTACTGATTATTATGTGATAATACTGTATCTTGCAGAAGCACCGATTCCGGGATACTGTGCGCAACAATTTTCTTTTGCTGATCTCGTTTAACTTAGGTTCTGAACTACCTTGCACTGAACATTACTCAGCGGTGTGGCCTGCTCAGATTGCCGAGCATACCACTGCTATATTCCGAGGGCCCACTGAACGAGCTATAAGTGCTGAGTAGTGTTACTGCCAAGAACATTGCAAGGGAATTGATCTGTAGTAATTGGAATTTGCCACAGGAATTACTGACCAGATATGCATTGACTACTGTGCTACTGTTGCCTGAAAGATTCAGAAACAGTGGCATGCTTGATCTTTGGTGCAAATTGATTTTTATGCATAAGGCAAACAGTGACTGAAGTGAGACCCAGATCTGGTTTTTGAAAACACACATGCAGATTCCAGATGCTCGAAGCTAGCCCGACAGATAGATATAATGGTTTGAAGTTTGGTCAACTTCAAGGCGCTTGAGTGACCATTTAATGATATAAGTTAACGAATCTGTTCAAGAAACTCCCGGAAGGTCGACGATATTGCCGGATTTGGTGTACTAAAAAATTCTTGTTCGGGTGCCGTAGGGGCGTAGCAAACTCCAGATTTGAGATTCTTGTTTTCCGCATCCTTGACGGTTTCAAACCGCCGCGGTCATCCGGGTTTCTATTTCAGCACTAATAATCTATTGAAGGAGTGCGTTATCAGTCATCAAAGCTGGCTTCTCCGATCGCCAAGTCGTTTCTGGAGCTCTCCTCCCTCACCAAATCGCTACTGTCGTTGCCGACGATCGGTACCAATATGGCCGCCGCTGCGGGCAGCATGATGCTCACAACTGGCGCCAGATCCACTTCTAATTCCCTTGCACCTGCTGCTGCGGCTGCAACAAGAAATTTGCATTCCGCCACCGCAGGTCTCCATAATGTGGCATTCTTCGGGTCGAACCGAGCGTCCCTGATGCCCAGGCTGGTGAAGCTAAACCACAATTACAAGGCAAGGGAGCAATACTCAGGGTTCGCCGCACGGGCTGCTGGAACCATATGCGTTGGTGAGAAGCTGCCGGAGGGAGTGTTCTCATATTTCGATAGCGCGGGCCACTGCCAGACGGTGAAAGTCTCAGATCTCTGCGCCAAGGGCAAGAAGGTGGTGCTCTTTGCGCTCCCTGGAGCCTTCACACCCACGTGCTCTTCCCGGCACCTGCCGGGATTCGTAGCCAAGGCCAACGAGCTTTGCAAGGCGGGAGTGGACACGTTGGCTTGCATTTCTGTGAACGATGCCTTCGTGATGCGCGCCTGGGGCGACAGCCTCGACGTTGAGGACAAAATTATGATGCTATCTGACGGTCTAGGGAAGTTTACGCGCGCGCTTGGCACGGAAGTGGACCTGAGCGACAAGCCGGAGAATCTTGGAGTCAGGTCGCGCAGATTTTCAATGCTCGTGGAAGACGGAGTGGTCACCACTCTCAACCTCGAGGAGGGAGGCGCCTTCACACGTAGTAGCGCTCAAGACATTCTTGACACACTGCTCAAGAAATCCCCTGCTAAAACTTCCGCATAACTACAAAATTTTGGCGCCCTTTCCAGTAAGTCGCTATTCATTCTCTTTTCTTTGCAGCCTGGTGCAACACATCTTTATCTACGCAATGTCGAGAATTTTCGGTTCGTGTGGTATTCAGTTATCCAGCGGAGGAAGGCGGATCGTGGTAAGAAACTGTTGCAAGAAAATCAAGAAATTCATCTATCGATGCCACTGGAGAATCATTAGCTTTCTCCCTTGATTTCTCCCTTGATCTCGTTTCCTCTGGAATGAAATGATAAGTGTTTTTTGCTAGCCACACACCAAACATCGGTGGTCTTGAAATGATTTAAATTTTTTCTTTAATCAAAGCAGTCGTTCCCTCCGCAGTGGGAGATTTGCATTAACTTTAGTCAATCTTAAAGTGCGGGTAAAATGCGCCTGCCATGGTTCCAAATCACTTATGCGGACTCGAGGAAGGAAGACAGTCCTGTGAAAGAGAATATTGCGTGCCGTGTTGGAAATCAAAATTTCAACCAGTGTCCACAAGTTATTGGAAATTTTGAAGCCCGCTGTCTTCCTCGGGCTCACATGCCTGTGTCTCCTCGAGTGCCTTCAATTTCTCGAGTTTGTCACCGTTGAGCAAAGCTTGAGGCTCATATGAAATTGTGTTCAATTGTGATCAGATTTTTCAGTCACCGGCATGCCTGCTATCTATCACTTGAAGGTGTGAGTCGAAACCGGACTCGGAGGACATGAAGAGTCTAGTTCCGACGCTAATGAGATCAATTTGAGATCGATTTCTTGAAAAGACTACACAATCTTTTGGTGACGCGCGCAATGCAGCCGGGTACATGAAGGGCAATGGCTTCTGCGGTGGTTGTCAAAAGTAAAAGACACTTGCAGTCAGTTTATTTGTAGAAATTGCGGACATCTCACATGAAGTGTGGTTTTACACTGCCAACATAAGAATGCCGAACGCAATGTAAATTCCACTTACAGATGCCGATATATATTGAAGCCTATCTCAAATAGTGTCAATGAGGATAAGGGTTTCTCTTCCTGGTTGCAATTTCAACGCGCATGACTTGGAATCAATTAATCTAAAAACTCTGGCCATCGATTTTGGATCTCAAGAAATTTCTATTTTCGGTCTGGGATTCTATAGAAGTTATGGTCTATGTGAAATTTTTCCTCGACTTGTTTCCAAGTCACTCTTTCATGTTGGCATACAAAATGCTCGTAGGCTATGTACAACTATGTTTGTGAAAGGTATGGTGAAATGCATCCGAGGGACATGATAGATTGCCGCCTTTTCTGTGGAGCATTGATTGCAGAATGTTGACAAATGGCATTATGAAGATCGGTTTCGAGGGATCAATTCAACATAAACCGCCGGTTGTTCCCAACTCGAGCTTTGAAATTGTTTTTTGATATGTTTCTGTTAACTCCTGAGGGGTTGTGGGATCCTGTACTTCTAAATTTCTGTCTGTTTCTTGCTTTCTGGCTACATCTGTGCAAGCCCGTTGCCCATTATCAATCTCACGTTTGCAATGTCTCGGAGCTTCTCGGTTCTTGTAGTGATAGTACAAGATTCTGCTTGCTGACGAATCACTCTAGTTCTATTTCATACTTCCATGAACCAACCATTCATGAATCATAACCGCTTTACATTGCTTGAAAACATCGCACGTGTGAAGTGCTGATCATTTGCAGGGTAGGGAAATGTGGCCATGGCCAGAGTCTCCATTCCGTAAGTTCCTTCCTCAACAATCATCAGCTCATGTGGAATGGACGCAACACCATTCTGGAAGGAAAGTTGCGGCAATAGAGTTATTTGTAAAGTAAAGAAGATGAAGCCATGGGTTTAGTCCAAAATCCTGAGTTTATGAGAATTAACCCACAGTCTTCCCAAAAAATTTAATGCTTAATTTATAACAGAGAAAGTGTACTTAGTTAGCTTGTCTTATTAGGATGGATGGGCCAAAGTAGCCTTACATAGGCCAATTTACGATTTAGGACATCGTGTCCCATATGCATACCCTGTTTTAAACCCTAAAATTACTCCAAAGCTTGAGAGTTGGAAAGAGAAGGTCTCAAAAGTTTCACCAAACTTTCAAAATGGCTTTGTTGCATGACGAGCTCTTAATAGATTTTTTTCTCAAAGGAGGATCAAACCCACGGTTTTGTACCTCTTTGAGGGACTTTATAGATAACTCTACACCGTTTATGGTACTTAGTGTCATGCACACTATTTGTGAAGGGCCTAAACTAGATGTCCATATGTCTCACAGTGTCACGCCCACTAATTGCCAATACGATTCCATTTGTCAACATAAATAACTTCTTTAAGTTAAAAAAAAAATGACTACATTATGACACTTAGAGTAGCACATTGGGATACGTTAGATGATAGTCTTGCATTTCAACATGCAAGGGGAAGATATTTTTGAGTGTACTAATGGCATGTGTCATTTGAGTACACTTTAATCAACCGGTCGACCATTGTGTAACATAGGCATGCACCTCATAACATTATTAAACAAAATGTTGCTAAGATATCAATAAGCACACTTGAACGCCAAGTGTCATGAGTTGACATTGATAATGAAGTTGTCAATCATCAATGTAACCTAGCATATGCCTCAAAATAGGGTAAGTGGCAGTATTGCGCATGTGACACTAAATACCATAAACATCATAATGCAACCAAAACGTTTCCAGGCTCTCTAGCCAATTACTGATCTCTAATGTTTTGGATGAGGTCGATGCAGAGGTGCTCCAAATTGTCTATCAGATTGTTGCACTTTTCAATATTCTCTATGTTGTTGGCCTTTGGAGTTTCAGATGCTTGAGATACTATGGTAGACATACCCAATTTGATTGCTTATCTTATCAAGTAGGTGCTATGTTTGAGTGGTCCATGGTTTGGTGTGGCTCCAAGAACGGATACCAAAAAGACATTTATTTAAAATAAAAGTGGGTTGTGTGTTCAAAACATGATAACCATTCTAGGTTTGATAGTCAAACATAGTTGGGGGACCTATAAGACAATTCAATGAACACAACAATCTTCACATTGCTAATGAATAAGATATGTGCATGAGCTTTGAAAATGATGAGGAAAGGGGCTACATAGCTTTGATTTGGATTTGCTGACTTAACCATCTCGTACTAGTTGTGTGCTTCATATCCTAGGAGAAGTAGGCGAGTTGGAAAAAGTAACCACTTAAGACCCATCTACCTTACGTCTCAAATCTCTTCGAAAGAAGGCCTCGGCTTACCCAAACAACTTTACGGCATTGCCCTTACTTTAGGGTTTAGTATCTTGCGGCTCATTCAAATTCACTCAGACTTCTAAGAGCATGATCACAAGTGGTACACCAAATGCTAACACAAAGGTCTGCAAAATAAAGTAACATTATTTTAGAGGGGAGTAGTCTCATTATACATCCCACACATTCACACTATACGAGCTTCATAAATTATGGGTCCTATGATCAAAACTAATATCTTACAATACACATGGTTTTACATAGACATAGTTGAAGCTAAGATTCTATTTGGTAAAAGAATGTGAGGTAGTGACAGTCGATTCTCTTAAAGAGGAGTTGAAAGTTGGATTGCAATATACCCAAGCTATTTTAGCCTGAGAGGGCTTTTTAGGACCTACCAATCAAACTGTAGTGGTTGGGTCTAATGTGCAAGTCTAGCTCGCAAGGTAAACCCAACACTCTTTCATTTTGGGGCCTTTTATGGAGGACCAGTGAACATGCTCTAAGAGATATCTATCCTAGTCAGATCGACGAAGCCCTTCAAATGGTCCTTTACCACTAAAACCTCATAGCTTTTCGTTGCATAACTATATTATACATCTTAGCTTCTAGTGAACGATACTTCAACGACAAAAGCATGAAGTATTTCAAGTGCTTTGCAATAGCCATTTGGAATTCAAATGAAGTGTGCACCCCCCAGGATAAAGGAAATTTTCTTCATACTTGCCCAATGTCATAATGTACACATGGCCACTAAGCTTAGATATGGCTACAAGCATTCTGGTTGCATGTCACCCAATTTCCAACAAGGAACTTGAATAGGTCAACAATCATGACTAGTTGTGTGACCTACAAAATTGCACATCTTAATTGAGATGGCTACATGGGCCGTTCCTATGGACAAAATTATTTCTAGAGTATATGGACCTTAAATGTGGTCCATACTAGTCTCTTCTTAATTAGACAACTTATATTTAAGTGGTATAATATGATAAGGTTTGTACTTAAGGCAATCACACCCGCTTACGTTTCATAACCACGTATGATAAAAGTTTGCTACCCTATATTATATGCCATAGATAAATTTTAAAATTATGATAATTTTTCTACATATACATAATCATTGATAATATCTTTTGTATATATTTTTTGAGATTTTTAGTCATCTTCATTTTATGTAGGAATTATTTTAGTTCAATTTTGCGTCATTCTAGTTAGAAACGGTATGCTTATAAAAAAACATCATCAAATTTGGTTACCATTTTTAACTATGTAACATATACCGTGTATATCTACTCTTGAAAAAAAAATTGATAAAATTTTGACCCATTTTTTGTGATGCTTTATGTAGAAAGTAGATTTATTTATTTATTTATTATCGCACATGGTGTTCAACTTGACAATGAAGTGCACCCCCCGGGGGTTTGTAGTTCAGAATGGACACCAAACAAGATAAGTTACGATAAGATTGAACTATATGCTCAAATTATATCAGTCTTTCTAGGTTCAATTATGAACCCATTTGAAAGGACCTATATGATCACCTATTAATGAGAATGAGAATGAGAATCTTTACTTAAATCGACTTCTGATAACTTTTGCATTTCAATTCCAATTCTAGAGCTTGAAATAACAACTTGTGTGATTTGCGATTGCTAATCACACAATTCTTGATTTGATCCAATGGTCACAATAGGGGGTCACATACCTAAACCTTCAAAGTGATTGCAAAACTGATAAGTTTTCAACGACCTCTCTCGTAATAGATGTTGTCTGCTGCAATGAACAGGGAGAACCGATAGCTAGTTACAGATGAACTGTTTGAGTTTAAGAAATTACCAGTTCAAATTCCTGATCCAGTTCAAGAAATTTACGGGATATTCCTCAATTTCATAAAGAAAAAAACTGAAAGATGTGAACATGTAACTGGTGGGTCTTGGAAACACTAAGATCTTCAACTGATTATGCTCCAAAATCTCCCCTGACACTGCTCCGCTTTCCAGCATTGGTTTGCAACCACAAACTCAGATTGATCCTGCACACGCAAGCCCCAGTCGGGCTGACGCTAAAGAGACCCCAACGAGCCCTGTCCAGCTGACGCTAAAGAGACCCCAATGAGCCCTGTCCGGCTGACGCTAAAGAGACCCCAACGAGCTCTGTCCGGCGTGACAGACGCTGGTGGGGCCCACCACCGCCTCTGCCCCCCGAAACTTTTCGCGTCCCTACCCACGCGGTTCAGGCAACGCTGCCCGCCATCTCTTCTCAAATGCTTCTCTTCCTTGATGTCTGCCACTTCAATAAAATAGCAATTGCCTTTTTGCAAAAAAAATTCAATACCATGGTGTTGTCCTTCACTACGATTGTCCTTCACTACGATTGTCCTTCAGTAGGATTGAAGGCTGCTTCTCCATATAACCCATATTGAATGCACTTCATCTTCAAGGTCCAAAATCCAATATATATGTTCGCTTCCAGTGAATAATAAGCAATTGATTGGGATTTCCTTTTCAAGGTGAAACCGACAATAAAGCATGTAATTAATTTGGAAGTCAAAAATATTACAAAAGCCTCATTAACATTGAGGCAATATCTATTGAGACTTACCATTGAAAGGGACATTGTCATTTAAAAATAAAACTAAAATTAACGTCTTTATTTTTAGTATGTTTATTTTATAATAATCTAGTTAATGCCTTCTATTTCCGCAAGTATTTATACACATTGTCCTTCGCGACCGATTATCCTTCATCACTCTTGTCCTTCACTGCACTTGTCCTTCATCACTCTTGTTACTAATTGAAGGACAAACTCCTATGAAACTAACGGAAGGACAAACTTGCTTAAAACAATTGAAAGAAAAAATAATGAAGAGAAATCCTATCATTAAAATCAACTCAAATATGTATTGTATAATTAATTAGGATACATAAAAATATTCATACACATTGATAGTACAGTATGAATACTTGTGTGAAAGTAAAAAATATTAACTAAATTAAACACACTAGAAAATAAACATTAATTTTAGTTCCATTTTAAAATGACAAAACCATTTTCAATAATAAGTTACAATAAACACAACCTTGGTGGTAATGAGACTTTTGAAATATTTTTGACTTCCAATTTAATTACATATTTTATTAACGGTTTAACTTCGCAAAAGGAAGTCCCAATCAATTGTTTATTTACCTAATGGAAGTGAACATATATATATTCTATTTTGGACTTTGAAAATGAAGTGCAATTAATATAGGTTATATGGAGAAGTAGCCTTGAATCCTATTGTGAAGGACAACACACATGAAGGACAAAACTGAGTCCTGAAGGATAATCGCAGTGAAGGACAAGAGTGATGAAGGACAATTGCAGTGAAGGACAAGAGTGATGAAGGACAAATGCAGTGAAGGACAAGAGTGATGAAGGATAATCGGTCGCGAAGGACAATGTGTATAAATACTTGCGGAAATAGAAGGCATTAACTAGATTATTATAAAATAAACATACTAAAAATAAAGACGTTAATTTTAGTTTTATTTTTAAATGACAATGTCCCTTTCAATGGTAAGTCTCAATAGATATTGCCTCAATGTTAATGAGGCTTTTGTAATATTTTTGACTTCCAAATTAATTACATGCTTTATTGTCGGTTTCACCTTGAAAAGGAAATCCCAATCAATTGCTTATTATTCACTGGAAGCGAACATATATATTGGATTTTGGACCTTGAAGATGAAGTGCATTCAATATGGGTTATATGGAGAAGCAGCCTTCAATCCTACTGAAGGACAATCGTAGTGAAGGACAATCGTAGTGAAGGACAACACCATGGTATTGAATTTTTTTTGCAAAAAGGCAATTGCTATTTTATTGAAGTGGCAGACATCAAGGAAGAGAAGCATTTGAGAAGAGATGGCGGGCAGCGTTGCCTGAACCGCGTGGGTAGGGACGCGAAAAGTTTCGGGGGGCAGAGGCGGTGGTGGGCCCCACCAGCGTCTGTCACGCCGGACAGAGCTCGTTGGGGTCTCTTTAGCATCAGCCGCCCAACTGTGTTGGTAGGTTTGGACTCACGGCTTCGCATTAAGGTAGGGGTGGCTATTTCCGTCCAAATTTCAGATGTGCCTAGTTGGGATGCTGAAATTATTTTTTTTATAAATTTTGAGCGCCCCGCAAAGCTGGTGCAAGAGCAACTATGAAAAAATCAAAATTTTCCAGCATGTTTATGATTTCCTACAAATTTTTAAAGGAAACCTTGTAGGGTGACCAACACTCGCACATAGGGTACGTGGTATATCCACAAGGTGGATTTCTAAAACCGACCGCTGGCAGCCAATGAAATGTTGGCAGCGCTGTGAATGGTAAAAGCACCTAGAAAGGTGCTTCCGACATAGGGGTCGACTTTAGGACCCGCACGGAAATTGCCACCCCTACCTTACCACCCCCAAATTTGGTCAAATGAAGCCGGAAAATATTCTGATCTCACAAGGCAACCCATGAATGCGGAGGACCAACTGCTAGTTACAGATGAACCAATTGAGCTTGGGAATTGACCGGTTGAAATTCAAAACTACAGGAAAACTATCAATCATTTGAGAGGAATTTAGAGAATATATCGCAAATTAATGAAGAAATCACGAAAGATGTCAACATGTGTCACAGGTTGGACTTGGAAATACGAGGATCTCGACCGGTTGTGCTCAAAAATCTCTCCGGACTTTGAAGGCAACGAAGAACTGAAGGTAAGTTAAGTTTGGTGAAAGGAATCTTCATGTGTTCTTGAGCTCCTCAACTGCAGACTCCATGTACTCCGAACTGCAGAATGTCAGTTGGTTGAATATGCGGCTCTGGCACGTGCTTCTTTCAGCTGACACCAAAGATACAAAATCAATGAGTTACTAAGAGACAAGCTTTGGGGTGGTTTATGCGTGAAGTAAGGATGATGAGGTAACGCAAGCCAACATGAGCAATAATGGGCTTCAACGCAAGATTCCACATAAACATATTACGAAAGACATTTCTAGGCATAAATTAAGATTGATGTTATGTTTGGAGGAGAAGAAGAAGAATTGTCTAGTGTGCAGACGAATTTCAATGGCATCCATTTTTCATGTTCACTTTAGATTTGCAACACTATGGGGGCCATATCGACGAGGGGAGAAGTAGATTTACTGTACTACATCACAATGGGGCTTGTTTAACCCTCACTGTACTCACGTGACTATGCTCTTTATCCTATAGAGCACATTTCACACTATTTGTCCGCGATCCAACAATGCACAACAATACCTACTCATTCAAACCAAATCTACATGAACTCCTCCTCCTAGCCTTAATGTCGCCACAAGCAAAACTTTCTCCGAAGTCGTTGCATCAAATTGCACCACCAAGTTTTCACCAAGCTTCTTGCCGCAAGGCGCCAACCCCATAATTTCAACCAAATCTCTACCACCATCCATCAACAAGGATCTCAACCAATTTGCATCCATTCAAACCATAAAAAAGCTCCCCGAGCTCCCCGAGCTCCCCGAGCTATTCAACAATACTACTCCTCACATTCACTACAAGGCATATTGCCCCAAGCCACTCTTATACCTAACCATAATTCAACAACATGTCTAAATCATCTCAATGGGTCCACATTGAACTCCAAAAAGAAGCCCACCTCTTACAACCGAAACCTACACGAGCCACCATCAAGATCAACAACACCAGCCCAAATACAACCAAAAATTCCCGCATATCAACCCGCTTTAGCAACCACATGTAACTCCTATAATTACCATCCCACCCCTCACTCTAAAATATACCAAAACATTGTCTTTTCCGCATACTACAACAACAAGGAACCCCTACTCACCTCCATTTTAATACTCTTCCACACATCCACCACACCACAAATACCCACTTTCCTCCAACAACTCCCCAATTTCACCACCTACCCTACAACACCCACCCCCCATACAAACAGAATATACATCAAAATCCCTAGAGCATGGCACATAGCCCAATTCTACTATACAAATGGCTCATTCACACCGGCGGATGAGAGGGGGAAAGCAATATCATAGGAGCCAGAGTTTTCATTGGACCACTATTCATATTCATAGATAGCTTTTAATAGCATATATCTTCTCCTCAACCACATAAGAAAATCCATACTCCCAATATAACCACTCATACAAGCTCCTCATAACCTAAATAGTAAATACTTTGGAAACCTCCCATCACATTATCATCATCCACAAAGTTAGAGCCCACATAAACATCGTTAGAATGACGAGGCTGATAAATTGGCCAAACACAGAGCAAAACAACCCCCCATTGTTAAAACCCCTTTCCACCTCAGCGGCCATCAGACCCCATATTGGCCATCTATTTCCCTGACATCCACAGAACATGACAACTCAATCCGCAACCTCAAAACTACATAGAAAAAGAATATGTAAATGCACATATCTCCATGCAAAAACTACAAATAGTACCCTATATAGACAAATGGCTCTCCAACACAACCATACACATAAAATGGGTCAAATTTATTTTGGGCCCCTTGAATTACCGATGCACAAATAACACAAAGCCTCAAATTTAGATGTGGCAAATATTTAGGGAACTACCGGAAAAAAAATTAAAATTAAAATTAAAATCCTCAAACAAGACAAATCCCCAACATGTAACCTATGCACATCCCACCAGAATGACACATGCCTCCACCTACTATCATGTTGCAATAATTAACACATAAACAATCTTAGGACAAATCAACACAATTTAGCACTACATGCATAAGCAAACACACTACTCACCCACCGCATAACTTGTTTCTTTACCATGATTAACACCGGTAACATTAAAGGCTACACACTCGACAACACCATACCCTCATGGCTACTCCCATGCACATGCTATCTACCAAGATGTAAATGCCTAGCTCGACTTAGACCCGATATATTATTATGCATCTTAGGAGCCCTACCTACAAATAAACCACCCTTCACAAAGGGGCACTATACATACAACAATTGTTAAACTCCTCCAAGACCTACAAATCCCTAACTCCAAAATCCATGAGCTAATGGAATGCTTCTCACAAATTGCTCTAAGGTACCTAACACACATAATCCTAAACAACAGGAAATTAGAAAAGAAACAAGCCTTGGTTCCACTTGAATAAACACACTTACTAACACTAAAACCCAAAATTAACATAGAACACATAGCCTATCACTAACCACACGATCCACTTATGAAAATAGGCACTAAGCCGCTCCCCACTCTCATGCTTACGCGGACATGTGAGGGAGGCAGTGAACAAACATCGTATGTCAAGGTAAAAGACACCTTTCTTTCTATTCTTTCTTTTCTTTCTTTTCGTTCGCTCTTTCTTGGTTTATGAGTGTGGGTACATAAGGTCTGAATTAATGTTGGACCAATATACATGTGTACGCATGGTATCAATATTCAACATCAAAAATGGTATTTAAAGAACCTATGCATGGTTATCAAAGCATCAAAATTGTAATACCGATCAAATACTAATAATTAATAGACATGTCAAAGTGATAAAATCTTTACATAATCAAGCTATTCTTTAGGTGAGTGCCATTCTAAGCTATATTGATATTAGGGCGATTTTGCCTTGGTGTGAAGATCCTTGCATGTATCAAAAATTGTGAAATCCTCGTCATAGAAAGGTGAGCTATATAAACCAAAGAGCATACTAGTCCAACACTGGCTTGATCATATAGGTATGGTGCACCGATCTTTGAGAACCAAATTGGATCACATGAACATATCACGATTCAGTGCAGTTGGGTAGTTCTCTTTTCAATATTTGCACATTTCAGATTCAATTCCGAATCTGGGGTTAAGCGGATCTATCATGATTCTCATCAGAATGATCAAGGCACAAGAATTGTGATTGTTCTTGGGCCCATGAAGCTCAATTCCAGGGGATGAGTGTGTAATGAAATCATTTCTCAAGCAATCACAACTTCAAACTTCAAAGAGTTCAAGTATCCCTCACTCCTGTCTCGTTATATATAAACCACCCTTTAGAGCTCCATTGCAGTATTCTAATCTCATTTCAGTTAAGGATCATGGTCGAGATTCAAAGAAGTAGATCTGCATCTAAGTACTAAACCTTGATGCCCTCGGATGGCTTGTTCAGGGATATTTATGTTTTAGTTTATATCCTATAGAAAATTTTATGTACCATCGTGAAGTGTTTTCACACAGATAGAGGTGGTTTTGAGGCTCAAAAAGCTTCAGGCATCCTAGAAGCATGATTGTCAACATTTTTAAGTTTCCCATCTTATTCTAGGTCTCACCTGATTTTAGTCCCGAAATTGATCGTTTTGTCTTGAAAACATGTTAATTGAGCTTGGGAAAATTTCTGAAAGTTGCGAAGCTAGTGAAGTTCCTAGCATGTCTACCTATATACCAAACACATGTTCAAACTGAGATCCTTTTGGCTAATAGCTTAAACACAAGAAGCATCTCCAAACACTGGATGGCTGATCCCAACCTTTTGAGAGGGATAATTTTCAGGTACTATTTGCAAGTTTGAGATGATGTCAAAAGTACCTCACCATAGCACCTTCTACTTTTCACCTTATCACGTTGAGCGTACTCTTGGAGGCTATAGTTCAACTCTGCACATAAATGGTGAAGAAACACTTGGCATTGTGTACATGCTAGGGAAATGTGTATGTGGCACTTCCTCCCTCTCATTTCTCAACGAAGAGCCAGATGGTATTCTAAGATAAGATGGACTTAACCAACGTTGCACCAATATATAGGTACTACACCCTAACATTAACTCCATAATATTAACCTCCATAATGTCACATACTCTCTAATATCCCGAAACCTTAGGGAACGGATGTTTGTAGTGCAAATCTCACTCTTTATTGTCACATTTCTCTCCCTTATATCACAAAACTTGTTATTAATGCAAACCACCAAAGAAGTCAATCCACACCCTTGCATTGCATCATGTGTCAACATGTGGAGTGTCTTCTTCTTCTTCTTCTTCTTGTGGCACTTGTTGAATGTGTGTGCATGCGTCCACCACATCGCCTGGAAAGACCAAGTGGAGTGGACCACACTAGCGTAGGTGATGGGAGAACGAATTCAAATTATCCTCACATCTCCTTTGTGTTATTCCAAAATGCCACATGCTACACTAATTCTATAGTATCACGCATCCATGTTAACACTACAAAACTCCGTAATATCACGTGCACTTTGGTTGCCACAGGTGTGATAGTATGGGGTTTAGAGTGTACACTGATATGTGCTATTAGGTTTTGCTTTGCAAATAGGTTGCCTCTTTACACATGCAAATTATTACATGTCAAAACAAGATCGCAAAAACTTATAAGTTTGTTAAATGATTTATGTAGCAAACGTAGTAAAAGATTCATTATTTCATTTTGTTACTATGATAGTAAATGTTCAAAATTATGTGGAATGTTAATGTATTAATGTGGGGCGACCTAATTGCATATATCAATGTAGGTGAATACACACATGGTATCAAAGAACGCACCCAACTGATATCAAAATTGTAACATCAGTCGAGGACTTGATACTTGGTGAGCATCAACAAGAAGCGAGGATATGTCCAAGTCATTATTTGAGTTCATACCTTCCTAATAAATATCATATTAATATTAGGGTAAATTTACCTTGGTACGTATGAAGGTTCGTGGATGGTATGTAAATTTAAATGGTGACAAGAAATCAATTATACTCAATTATGCACACTCTACCCATATCAATTTAAACAAATGTAAAAACACCATTTTTCACATCCCAAGGGTATTAAAAGAAAAGGATATTAGTCATCCAACACTAATCTTAACCCTTGAAAGCTTAGAGCCGCTTCACACTATGGTTGTCGATCTCCACCAATCAAATTGCAAGAAATCAAGAATTCGGCCTCTCGACCCTTCACACTAGAGGCCAAAGTCCGAAGGCCGTCGCTCTCCAAAATGTGTCAATGGCAATACTATTTGACCAAGGTGACGGACTCGCGAAGGAAGTTTGGGTCAGACAAGAATGGAAACCCAAACTATGATCAAGAGGCCGTCGATTTTTTTTCATGAAAAAATTAAAAAAACTGACAAGATCTTGGCCGTTAGATTGAAGGGGGTGTTTTGGACAGGGAATAAAGTGGGATGCTCCAAACAAATGATATGGGTTTGGACTTTGGGCTTGACCTTTGGAGGCTTCACACTATGACCATCCAAGTGGAGAGACTGTGGAAGTTCATGGCCAAAGGTTTGGACTTTGGGCTTGGCCTTTGGAGGCTTCACACTATGCCTGGCCGAATGCTCCAATTCCTATATTTTATTGGCTATTTTCAGGCCGGTTCTTTGGACTCTCAACAAACTTTGGCCATTCATTCGCACAGCCTCTCGACTTGGACGGCCATGGTGTGAAGTGGCCCTTAAACCCAAAGAGAGTTGCCTACAATTTATAATGTCACTTTATGCTATTCAAACATCCTTATAATGAGCTCTTTATTTTACTCCACCACTTGTAGTTCTTGGAGCATCAATTAATCCCCTCGTACAGCTGCTACAGCACCTATTGCCCAACATCTTTAGTTATATGGCCTTTGAAGTGTTTGAACATTAGAGAAAAAATAGGATTTTCACAAAAAGGTTTAGCTGAAGTTTCACTATCTAATATAGAAATAAGCTTACTGGCAATTTTTATTTTATTTTTCGCCTCCAACGCATGATACAACTCATAATCGCAACCATCGGAAATGTCATTTCAAGCGACTTTGCAGAAAACAGATATGTAAGATAATTATGTAATTTAATATTGTATTTAACTACACTAAATATCATATATAGTGCCATGTACTATTTGGCACTACGCAATGCTATAATTGTTTATTGTATATCTCATTTTTCACTAACAAAGATTGGATTGGTTGTTTGGACATTATAGTACATTAACATCTTTACTTGGTAAAAAAATTTACATTAATAGTAAAAAGATATAGCACTTTGTTAACTCCAAATAGTAAGTGACGCTAAATATCAAGCTTAGTGTAGTTGTTAAGATATCCAATGTTTGATATAATTTCAAGCTTAGGTGCCCCGGCCACATACCTTGGGCCACATTAGGTATTCATGTGAGAACTTAGAAGACGTGTGGCAAGGATATATGTCAGTGACTTTTTGAAGAATAATAAGTTGGCTTTTTGCACACTGTATAAGTTACTCAACATCATGATACCAATTCTGACAACGCATGCACATGCACTAACTTAAAGGGCCGGTTTACACCATGGACCATGCAAGTCGGACCATGGAGGATGGCCTTTTCCCATGGTCCGACTTCATGGTCCATCTTCCATGGTCTGATTTCTTAGAAAATCAATTTACAAAGCCTTTGGGCCTCTCTATGAGGCCAAACCACCCACCCTTAAGCGTCCTAGTCCGGGTGAGGGAATGGGTATCACATCCATGTTCACATAGCTCCCTTTTACCAACTTCATGAAACTCCAACTCACTTCCCATTAATTCTTGCACACCAATTTATTCCATAATAAGGTTACAAGCATTAATAAACGATTTTCTTGATTCAACCCTTTCTCCCTATACTAATTCACAACCCAACTCTAAAATCATTACCAAACTCTAACCCCCCTAGACTACCCTTTGATTCATGTGAGCTAAATCCCCCTAATGCCCTTGGCCCTTGTCCCTTCCATGTACGTCGATCTTCCACCTCGTCCTATACCCGGTTCGATAACCGACTCGCGGCTCGATAAGCAACCTATCCTTGGGCCCAACCGGCCTTGGTCCAGCAGCTTAATAGCATAGAACTAAATCACCATCTCTGCCCCAACCGGTCTGGTCCAGCAGTTTGCCTTGGCCAGCAGCGTAGTAGCATAGAACTAAATTCCCATTTCTACCCAACCGGCCTGGTCCAACAGCTTGCCTTGGTTCAGCAGCTTAGTAGCATAGAACTAAATTCCCATTTCTGCTCAACCGGCCTAGGCCAGCAGCTTAGTAGCATAGAACTAAATCACCATCTCTGCCCCAACCGGTCTGGTCCAGCAGCTTAGTAGCATAGAACTAAATTCCCATTTCTGCCCAACCGGCCTGGTCCAGCAGTTTGCCTTGGTTCAGCAGCTTAGTAGCATAGAACTAAATTCCCATTTCTGCCCAACCGGCCTGGTCCAGCAGTTTGCCTTGGTTCAGCAGCTTAGTAGCATAGAACTAAATTCCCATTTCTGCTCAACCGGCATGGGCCAGCAGCTTAGTGACATAGAACTAAATCCCCATTTCTGCCCAACCGGCCTGGGCCAGCAGCTTAGTGACATAGAACTAAATCCCCATTTCTGCCCACCCCGGACCTTGGTCCAGCAACCTAGTAGTCCATAACTAAATCACCATCTCTGCCCCAACCGGTATGGTCCAGCAGCTTAGTAGCATAGAACTAAATCACCATCTCCGCCCCAACCGGCTTGGGCCAGCAACCTGCCTTGGGCCAGCAGCTTAGTAGCATAGAACTAAATTCCCATTTCTGCCCAACCGGCCTGGTCCAGCAGCTTAGTAGCATAGAACTAAATTCCCATTTCTGCTCAACCGGCCTGGGCCAGCAGCTTAGTGACATAGAACTAAATCCCCATTTCTGCCCACCCCGGACCTTGGTCCAGCAACCTAGTAGTCCAGAACTAAATCACCATCTCTGCCCCAACCGGCCTGGGCCAGCAACCTGCCTTGGGCCAGCAGCCTAGTAGCATAGAACTAAATCACCATTTATGCCCCAACCGGCCTGGGCCAACAACCTACCTTGGGCCAGCAACCTAGTAGCATAGAACTAAATCACCATTTCTGCTTCACCCTTAATGGGACCAACCCCTTAATACTCACAATCTCCTAACTAATCCTCCCAAGATATTCCACTAATTCTCCTATGCTACCTTACTTACTTCCCCTCCTAATTTAACTAATTCTACTAAGTTCCCCTACTTACTTCCACATGGTTTTCAAGCTCTAAGAGCTCAACCTCCTAGAGAGAACAAGAGAGAGAGGGCCGGGAGAGAGGAAGAGAATGAAGAGAGAAGAGAAGAAGGAAGGGAGGGCACCCAAAACCACAAACCCCTCAACCTTCTCCTACTTAGTAGGACCTTATCCTATCCACTAACTCCTTACCCCCTAAACCAACAAGAACATGTTCTAATTCAAACATTTAAATCAAAGGCACGTCCCCTTGCCTCATCAAACACTACTCCTCTAATCAAAACACTCCCTAATGTCACTAACCCTCTAATTAACCACACAAAATGGCTTAAGGCCTAAACATAAATCCACACCAAGCCTCACTCTTTTTATACTTTTGATTGTTTCAATAACACTCCAATTGCAATTCTAATTAAATTCTAAACATAAAACAAATATGAGCACTCATTTTGGGCTCATACTCTCACTAGGTGTAAATCCAAATGTGGACCAAGAAGAATGACCATGCACCAAAAAATGAATGTGCTGATTTTTTTTTTAATATATGCCCAAAAATGGCAGTTTTGAAGAAGAAGAAAATTCAAGTTTGACCATTTTCTTGTCTTCTCTTGTCTTCATCTTCTTTTGTCTTCATCTTCTCTTCCCCAAAAAAGGATTCACTAAATATTTATTATAACAACATGTCATTGCCATGGGCCCTTGCCTTTCTCTACTAGAGCACCTCTTTTGCCTCTCCCACCGCAAAACCTGTTAGACCATGTTAGTGGATAATGTAGGCTTTAAAATATGCCTATTGGGGACTCTATTGTCATTGTGACATTTTTTCCTTGATGTAAACTGAAGTGGTCTTGGGATGAGTTCAATAGCCAATCTTAGGTTTTACAACACTTTGGGACAATTTCATGGTCCATGGTGTAAACAACCCCTAAATTAAAGCAAGTGTACAGTAGTGTCCAAGACCAAGGAGACTCCAAAATCGTGCAATCCTATTGATTGAGAGCGAAATGTTGGACCAAGGAGTTTACAATAGGGTTTAGGTCAAAGGCATAAAAATTTGATACAAGGGCTAAATTTCCCTTTCCCGCCCATTTCCTTTGTGATTTTTCACTCAAGAGAATAGGTATTTCTTCTAGATTGTGAAATCAATCTTCAAGTTTGGGTTTAATCTGGAGTCAAAAGTAAGCCAGTCCACTTAGGGGTGTTCTGGAACCCCAAGTTTCTTGGACTTGGACCCTAATGTAAAACCCACCCTAAGAGAAGTATTGTAGAATTTTGAGTGGGGACTGCCAAGATTTTGGTGGATAAGTAATATCATACCAGGGTTGTCCATTAATTCAACCAAATTTTTGGTTGGGAGTTTGGTTATTTTGCTTACATGTTCAATAAGTTTTGTATGCATGCTTGGAGTTGTGTGGAGGTTTGGACAAATAAGTTACTATCTTGGTTCATTAAGGATCAAAGTCATTTTGACATGCAAGAGGTGCAAAAATAAGTTTGGTCCCCAATGAACCAATACATAATGTTCTTCATTCAAATCTCCACACTAACTCCAAGTATGCACCGAAATCTTACCAAACATGAAAATCTCCATATGCAAAACAAGCAACTCTCGACCAAAAATCTAGTTGAATTAAAGGATAACTCCAAAATAACTGAGAAGAAGGGGGGGGGAGGGGGGACTCATAAATCAAGTGCATCACAATTAATGTCACATAATCGTAGTTCAAAACATGGACAAGTGTGAACAAAAGCATTGGTCTATTGTAGAGCAAAGCAAAACATGCAATGGTCAAAGCTTGCAAATTAAATGTACTCGTGGCATGTTGTAGGCCGGGGATTCATGGCACTCAAGTAAAGTCATCCGGTAATGAAAATCGGATGAGTCCATCAAGAAGCTCGGATGGAGCTTACTTTAGTGAAACACCTCCGAGTTGGCATGTAAGACCTATTTTTTCATTTATAGCTATTGTGAACTACTAGTTATTTTGTAAATATCAATTGGTTGGCAAGGGGCAATGATGTGGCCTTGGATGCTCTAAGCCTATTTTCTAACTTCCCATGAATTGTTTCCAAGGCCATGATGTGAATTTGAATTCCACATGGTTATTTGATAAATATCACAAGATATCAACGTGTGCAACATATAATTATGACGTGTTGTCATAAACATTTTTTTGTTTGTTCATAATTCATTTATTCAGCACAGGTTTGATTGCTCAAACATTTGTAATATGTCATAATAATATATATCACCTCATGGTAGATTGGTGAACTCAAAAATAAATTCAATAATAATATTTTTATTTTTATTTTTATGAAATTTATGAAATTTATTTGAAAATAATTAATATACACCATGTGATTTCAAAATTTATACAATATGTGATGAGGATAAAATATTACAATAATTCAGATAGGCTATAATTAGAAACTTATGATTTTCAGAGTATACCCCATCCATAACATTGTCCCACAAGTCTAATGCCAAATAACACACCATTTATTTATACCTCATATTATATTATCTAGAAATATATAATTGATTTCTATATAATATTTTTATTATATGTTTTATATTCTATCTTTATTGGTTCATTTTGGTCATCTTATGAACACTTGTACTAATCTATCATTAGAATGACAAAGATAATTTTAAATGGTTAGTCACAAAATTATAACCCCAATATTAATGAGGATTTTGTAATGTTTTTGACCTCCAAGTTAATTACATGCTTGATTGATGGTTCCACTTCCAAAATGAAGTCCCAATCAATTGCTTATTAGCTAATTGGAAATGCACATATATATATATTGGATTTTAGACCTTGAAGGTGAAGTGCATTCAATATGGGATTTGTAGTCAAGCAACCTTCAAGAATGCAAGGGCAATGTTTTTTTTTTAAATTAGGCAGGATGGGCAACAATTTTCGGTCGGGTTAAGAAATTTCTTTAGAGGGTTGCCCCAAACCGGATCTGACACCCCCAAAAGTTTGTTAGGGGGGTATTTAACGTCCACCCATATTAATTTCTTTAATATAACCGGACTAGTAATGATAGATTGGCAACGCATGATGCACCCACTTGCTTCTATATGAGGCATTTTTTCCTATGTCTAACACTCTTCATATTATTGCCTTAAGTATTAGATTAGATTAGGATTATTTAGAACTACTAAAACTTGGTATTTTTAAAACCCTTGAGACAAGGAGCCGAAGACGTAAGGTAGTGTCTAAAGTGGTTCATCTCATCCACAAAGATGAATGAACTTACACTAATGAAAATACATGAGTGCCATGAATCCCCAGCCCATGTTGTAAGGGTTATACTAGTCAACAACTGGTCCACAAGCTATTTTATTCTCAATTTCCTTATCAATACTTGGATTTTCAACTAAGTTCATCATGTCTACCGATGGTGGTCATGATCACGATCTATTTCAATCCTCTAAATGATTTTTGTCAAACAAATGCTACTCAAAGATTGTTTAGTACACTAACATGGTTGTGCTTAACTACCACAATAAACTACCACTATAATGATTCTTTTGCTTCAAATTGTTGCATGCAAATCCTTCTGGTTGTGATTATGGTGAGGTTGGTCTTCTAAATCACACCCTATCATTGGTTCAACTTAAGGTAGATGTGCTTGAGGTAGACACGCCTAATTTCAACATAGCAAGAATATGGATCCCTATATGTGAGTGGTAAAGTACATTGATTATTGCAATTAGTGTGTGTTGTTATTTGGAGTTACACAGAGAAATAACTATTTAATGAGAATGTACATTGCATAACTTTGTATACTAACATGCACTATTTCAAAGAATTTGTGTAGTTATATATGGATCTAAGAGCGGACACCAAAAAGGGATGTCTTTAAAAGAGATTATTTGGACTATGTGCTCAAAAATCCAATAGACATGTTACATGAATGGGAAGACCTATATGACAACTTAATGTGCAGAAGAATTTAAGTTCACTTTGATAATGAATAAGATATTCATAAAACATCCAAAGAATGTGGCACAAATGGCTAAGGGCACGGTTTGAATTCGCTAATAATCTTGCATTAATTGCATGGTTCATATCCTACAAGACGTGGATGCACAAAGAGAAGTGTCCGAAAAACAATCGTCTACCTTAATCAAGTGACTAGTCTTAATTAGACACCTAATATATATTTCAGTGGTGCATGGGTGGATGCGACTCTAAGAATGGAAACAGAAAAAAACATGTGTTGAGAAGAGATATTTGAACTACATGCTCAAAATTTGTGAACCATTCTAGACGCAATAGTCAATACTATAATTGGAGGGACCTATATGATCAATATACCAACTCAAGGAATCTTCACTTTGACAATGAATACACCCTAAACTCCGTAATATCAACTCCCATTATGCCACTCACTATCTAATATCCCAAAACCCTAGAAATGTTTGTAGTTCAAATCTCACTCCTTATTGTCACATTTCTCTCCCTTATATCACAAATCTTGTCATCAATGCATACCACCAATGAAGGCAATCCACACCCTCGCATTGCGCCATGTGTCAATATGTGGAGTGTCACCTTCTTATTCTTAGTCTTCTTATTCTTCTTCTTCTTATGCCACTTCTTGAATGTTGGTGCATGCATATGCCACATTGCTTGCAAAGGCCAAGTGGAGTGGACCACACCACAACATAAAATGTTGCACTTTGTGTTATTCCATAGTGTCACATGCTACACTAATTATATAGTATCACACATCCATGTTAACACTACAAAACTTTGTTACATCACATGCACTTTGGTTGCCACAGGTGTGATACTACGAAGTTTAGAGGACACCAGGGTATTCATATGAGCTCCAAAAATTATGAGGATTGTGACTACAGGAACGATTATGATTTGCTAATCATCGCTCACTAATAGTGTGTTTCATACCCTACAAGAAGTGGGTGCAGAGAGAAACATGTTCATTTAAGACTCGCTTACCTTCAATGGACTCCGAGTCGGATTCTTCCCATTTATCTGCAATTCATCACTGGAAACTTCCGAATTTGTCATTAATGCAGTTTGACAATTTTGAAGACTGCATGTGTCAGCCAATCTCCTGCTGAAGCCACATGGCAGACAAACACTCTAAGAAACATGCAGAGTAGGGTTTGCAAATTGCAAGCTACTGTCATTGGTATACAATTATGATAACTTTTTAGACTATGATTATTAAGGTTGGCTTTTCCTCCAATCATCCAACTACCACATAAGGTGGGTGGGTCTTCAGTGGCTTGTTTTCTCAGGATGAGTTTTCATGTAGGCCATTTGTCCACTAGATTCTAGAAAATAATGGGTCAAAGGTGTTCGCATGTACCAAGCGTAAGCCGCCATCCAACCACATTTTGGTGGTCTACTAGAATGTGGAGGACTGTGGACACATGCCGCTATATTTTCATGCATCCGCTAAAGAATTTTCAACTTACAAGTGCCGGTCATCGAAAGTTTTTAAAACCGGTTTTAAGCTCAAGGAGGAGGTTGGTAGCTGGGCCTGGATTTGAGAACATGCGAGTAGCTAGTTGGCATATGCTAACCCTATCCCACTACATTTGGGTTGGTTTGTCCTTATTCACACCCTAATCTCGTGGGTGAGCAGTCTACATGGAAACTCACCCTAGAATATATTGATTGGTATGTGTTAAGTGATGATCAAAGACTAAACATCATAGAAACAAATGTGTAATAGGGATTGGATATGTCTTCGAACACTAATAATTACTCTACACCCAGTTTTAGTGAACCTAATTGGGAGGGCTTATGTATCCAGTTAAGAACAACAGATTAGGGGAGGTCCGACTTACAATCCAGTTTTTGAAGATGTTACATCATAAATTTTCTTTTGCAAATTTTATTGTTTTATTGTGTAAGACTAATTAGGGAACATGAAAAATGAACTAAAGGATACCCACTCACCTTACCACATCATGAAGTTGCAAGTTTAAACCAGCACACAATAGGTAAAATACCGTAGGTGATTTATATACTTCGTCCACTGAATATAGGAAAACAGGAAAAAGTGCAAGTACTCATAACAGGCTAATGATTAGGTCGAACAAAGTGCACTAGATCACTACAAATGCTACACTTTTCTCCAATTTCAGAAGGGTGACTTCAAAGTCTATCCACACTTGTGATCAAAAGAAAACAAAAACTTAAAATTTGACATTTCTAACTAAAATTCAGAACACTTTTCATTATGAAAGTTGGTGAAAAGGGACATTATCTTCAGACCGAAGTCATGATCGTTTTCAAAGCGAAAAAAGGCCCAACTATGTATTATTTGTCCACAGCTGTTCATGTTGCCCTCTGGCTTACATGCCATTCAACTTAAGAACCGGCACAAGTAGCACAGAGCTCAACATATTTGTTGTATTGTGACAAAATGTTAATCTCAGCAATCGCAAGTTGGTGTAGCACTTTCATTTTAAACATGTCTGCCTACCATTTCAAAATCCAGATGACAGCGATTATAACCACCCACATGTGCTTAAGCTACTCTATCATTTCATATATATTTAGTGCTTAACCAACATTTAGCCATTGATTCACTTTTGTTCCAACCTTTCGTTCCTACTAACTAGAATATACAGAAGAAAAAATGGAGAACATTGCAACCGTCACATGAGGTAAGTATGTATTCTCCCATAGTTTCATCAGTGTGATGTTGTTGAATCAACTTCGATGGAGTTTCATGCCTTATAGATTTGAATGCTTAATCATGACAACGGACCAAAGATACAAACATTTAGACAATCAGGATACAGATGAAATGTTCAACCACGCATTCCACATTCCTGCAAGAAAAAACTATTTGCAGATGAATTTATTCTTCTGAGCAAATCTGATGCAACATAAAGTTTGGAGAAACAGTGAATACTATAGTAAACACCAGTGACCACGGCAGTCCACACCAAGAAAAAATATTCGCTACTTGCTTACTAACTCCTCAGGTTAGGAGGACTGCCACAAAAATCCTCTTCAGGTTGCGCTATACAAACAAAAATCATTTGATTTAAAACTTCTTGGAGTGGCTGATGGTGACATCGAAGTCCCACACTTGGAAGGAGCCCTCCACGAAGTCGTAGAAGCCACCGTGGAGGCTGAGCTTCTTGGCAATCACCTTCTCCTTCACCCAAGGGAAGGTCAGCAAGTTCGTGAGGGACACGTTCACCGATTCCTGAAGAAAACAGTCACACAAATACATGTCAGACTCTCCTTAGGGATCAATTGAAGTTTCACAAAGGGATGAATGAAAATACCGACTTACGCGTGCATCGAAGCTTCCAGAGCGTTCTTGAGAAACGTAAAGAAAATATTTGATTCTGTACAGTAAGCATTTTCTGGTATCACTGCTCTGCTACCGATACATATTGCTCCGCTCTGGGAGATATGATATTAACGTCGATTTCAAGGGAATCATCATCTCACCTTCTCGCAGAACTTGCACTGGTCATCTACATCGTCAGAGCTGCAGAGAGCCTTGGTCACACTCCTGGCGGGCTGTCCAATATCGATCCAGTTCTCGACGAAGTCACTGACAGAAGGATACCAAACACGAGATCTTGGTAAGATACAAACTCACCCTCGAGAAGTCAATTAAAACCAACTGGAACTCATGCAATTCTATTCAAAGTTAAGTGGTTCGCAAACCTACTGGGATCCCTGGCCTACTTCGGTGGTGACGAGGGCCTTGATTCCTCCACACAAGCGGTGACCAATGACGACAATGTGCTCCACCTTCAGATGCTTCACGGCGTACTCCAGAGCGGAGCTCACAGATGGGTATCCACCCTGCAATTCAGACATAAGGAGTATCAAAACACGAAGTCTCAGAACAGCATTATCAAGTAACGGTTCGTAAACATTCAAAATGACTCTGCATGACTCTCCCTCTCTTTGTGTCCAGTATCTAGAACAGCAGTATATGAAACCACAGTGCAGTGATCCTGTTGGAGATTAGAATGAAGAAGCATTCTCACCTTCTCCCAGGCAGGCACCATGTTGGCCACATTCCTGACCATGAAGGCTTCTCCGGGCTGCAACCCCAGGATGGTGGCAGGGTCAACTCGGGAGTCAGAGCAGGCAACGATCATGTACTGCAACCAGCACAACAAATTTAGTTAGCATCCAACATTCAAGAATCCATCCCAATTACAGAAAGCACACAAACTTCGCAGGCGAAACACTTTAACAGGGAGCAGCAGTGCAAGGACTAACCTTGGGCCATTGGCCTGTCTTGAGCTTGTCGAAGAGAGCAGTCTCCTTGCTGCCGACACACCACAAATTAATGCATGCTTCCCAATGTCAGTTACGGTTCAAGTACTAGATGGGTACCAAAGTACTCTGACATTGTGCACGAGTTCAGTCCTGACAGATTCACTGAAGAGTAGAAAGTTGCAGCACGAGGAATAAGTACTTCTAAGTACAAGACTTAGGAAGGCAATTAAAACTACAAGCAAAGTTGGTACTTCGTGGCACTGAAAAAGTAACAAGAACTAGAACTTCCAGACTGCCAGAGCATTGGAATGCTTTCAAAATTTCTGAAGAACAGGGGAGTCTGGAGGTGTCATTACTTGTAGTGGTTAGTTTTGAAAGTTTGGAATCCACGGCCGAGTCTCGCGATGGCGTCCTCGGGTCCTGAGGACTGGTTGTTCGATAAGGAGGTGCCCTCCAAGGCAGCGATAGTCTCCTCAAGCTTCTTAGCAGCCTCCCCCTGAAGCTCCGGCTTCGACCTGCAATAGGGTCGTTATGACTTCAGGATCCCACAATGCAGAAGAAAATAGAAAAGTAAAAGAAATCTTAAGAGCGCTTGAAACCGAACATTTCACTGAATTCATCTTAGAACGTCAGGGCATGAGTCCACAAAGCACGCACTTGACAATCTGGTCAAGCTTCATCTGCAACTGCGCGATGGAGGACGCCATCTCTGCAACAGGCTTGTCTTCTGTGATCAAAGGCTTCGCAATAGATGAATCTTCTTGAGCAGCCGCTGCTTCAGGTGCAGCAGGTGACGACCCCAGACACTGCAAACCACCAAAATGACTCAGGACAGTTTAGCTCATTTGCACAGATCCTTCTCTTTCCCGCTCCGGAGCTGGAATCATCCATCACAAACAACAACTTACCGAACACCGGATCCACTTTTCGAACTTCGGCCGGGACCCCATAATTCCACAAACTTTGTGGAATTCAACCCAGCCAAGCCCAACCCAACCCAACCCAGCCCAATTCAATTCAGCAGGAGGTAGGATTGAACTTCAGACGAGAATCTCGGCACCAAGTTAACTTCAGCAAGAATCGCTACATCACCCTGCTGTTGTTACCAAGCTACACCACCACTAAGCACCACTTCGAGCAACGTGATTTACCACTACACATGCATCAGTGGAGCGGTGGCATTGAATGTGAAGATGTGAAAAGCTCCTGATAAATGAGTGCTCACCAGATCTTCGGCAGCCGGAGGCCACTCGGTGGGTGTGTGGTAGGAGTGAGGAGGAAGTGGGAACTGATGAGGAATTGCAGGCCCACGACACTAAGTTAACTTATAAAGCTTCGGCTGCCTCCGAAGTGGCCGGCCGCCAATAAATGACATCTGTTCATTTCGGAACCCAGCAAGCAAGATCCCCGCTCAATTCGTTCCTTCTTCATTCATCGCATCGAGGGATGGGTTAGGTTGGTTTTCGGTGCAGTGATCATGTCATGAGATGATGAATATGGCCAAGGCTGCACACCCACCACTTTGGCTCAATGGGCCCCCACCAAAGGGGTTTAGTAAAAAAACCCTAAACCTCATATATTTGTGGTCAATTTATTTTGAGTGTGTCTCATTAGACTAATTTTGCATCTTCTAGTGTTAATATTGGGGGTCGAATAACCTTCATAAAATCGTTCTTTTTTTAAAAATGCTATAGTATAATGTCATGTCCACACCAGGGCCAGTTACTACTCCTTGGCAGCATGAGGAGTCCTTCTTGGTAGGGGAACTTCATCTCTTACCGAAATTCATGTTTTCTGTAACAATTTTTCGTCCTACTCCTAGTAACCTTGTTGGATGAAATGTATTACACTTTCGTCTGTTCACTTCACTAGATACAAGACGGAAACTTTGGTGGAAAGGGCGGCGCCGGTCCAAGTTCGCCTCATAGTACATACGCTTGAGGGACCAACGGAGTAAGTGAATGAAGGATGGATGTAAACTATCCACATGGATTCCTACGTGGCATCAAATGGTTCATGTTTCATGGCCACTTGGACTACTTCCAAAACCCACCACTTGGAGGTGGGCCTAACACAAAACCGGGAGACCATAACACTCCAAAATCTCACAACATGTCGATTTATTACATGTTGCCATGTGCAACCCCCCACACAAACATACATTCGTTGAAACAACATATGGTCGCAGGAGGCCGCGGTGACATATGATGTCTTTCACGCTACAGTTGAGGGCCCGGTCACCACACCACATGAGTTTGGAAGCGTCATGGGACGGCCTTTAGACACTTTCACGGTCACGGCTATTGCTATGGTGGGGGCCCATGTGCAAGCGATGGTCAGTGCATGCACCTACTTTCATGGATCCAGTTTTCCGATCAGGCCCCGGAGCAGCTACTAGCCACTAGCTTCAAGGTGGGGCTGAGAAAGCGGATGAGGGTAAGGCTAGTCAGAGCGAGCGAGTGTTGTGTTTTGTGGGTGTGGATGTGCTTCCGGATCAAGCGCGCTGTGGGCCGCAGATTCATCAGAAAGCGCAGGCGCGGCCAACATGACGAGCGACGAGAATTATCCACTCTTGAATCAATTACTCAACTGGCTCGCGTCGGCACTTGCGCATCCTCCGGCTCTCCTGCCTTCGATCCTCGCCGGAGCCGATCATGCAACGCCTGCACGCGATGAGCCCACCTGTCCCACGCGCGCGCTGGTTGTGAACCTGCAATTTGTTTCTTCTCCACAACCGGCGGTCCCACGATTTCTCTTCTCCTCTCCCTTTTTCATGAGGCTAGTACTTTGTTTGTGGCACTTCAACGAGTTATAGGAGCATGATCACAGATTTGGGCGAACCAACCCATACACTGGTTCCTTCCTTGTTGGATGCCTAAACCTTGCCTCCAAGGAACCATAGTGTACAGGTTGGTTAAGCAGTGTGCATTCATTCAAGTGGGCGTTGAGAATATAACCATGGGATGCACGAACCTTGCTCAAGGAGACTCGGATTTAGACTGAGTTCCTAGCATCCCATGGTTATATTCTCGGCGCCCACAAAACGAACGCACACAACTTAATAATGTTAGTGCTCAATCAGGTGAGTAATCTTTTCGAGGGGAGTGGTCTCATTATATGTCCCACACGCTCACTGTATATGAGCTAGGCTCTTCAAAAATTATGGATCCCATGATCGAGAACTAATACCTTACAATACATTGTCAAGGTTTTACATAGAAATAATTGAAGCTAAGATTCTATTTGGTTAAATGTTTTAAAGTATTGATAGTTGATTCTTGTATACAAGAGTTGAAAGTTGGGCCGCAATAAATTCGAGTTGTTCTAACCCCGGAGAGCCTTCCATGGCGGTACAATAGCGGTTGGGATTGATGTATGGGTCCAACTTCCGGACTAAAGCTAACACTATCTTGTTGCGAGGCCGTGTACCAGTGACAAGTGAACATGCTCTAAGGATATGATGGGCGTGGAAATGAGTCATTTGCCATGATACCTTAATGCTCAATGGAGTCACGCCATGGACCATGCGCAGACATGGCAGCCCATAGGAGTCGTTTTATTATGAAGTTTGTTCTGCATTTTCGAAGTGCATAAAATTGATTAATTCATTACCATGTGGCCCTCAAGGTTGAGTTTGTGAGAATTTGATGCAGTGGTCATGTGTTTTTATGTAAAGGTGACAACTTTTCTCACCTTTGATGGAAGTTGGGACCCCACCCTTTTGTGTTCACAACCATGCTAGTTTTGACCTGGGTTCATTGTTGGAGCCCTTTTTTCCCTTTTGATTTTACAAATCCACTTTGATTCTTGCACCAACCAAAAAAATTTAAATTTAAAGACACACGCACCCACACACACATACCCGAAAATATATATATATGGTAATTTAGGTTAGTGCTAGATTCTACATTTTTTATTTATTTTTTGGTTGCAATGAATTACAACTTACAATTTTGATTTGCAAAGTAAGAATTTTGGTAAATGTATGTTCTTAGATCCACACCTAACCATGCACCACTCATATATAGGCATCATTTTAAAGGCAATCAACTAAATTAGGCATGGCCGCCTTAACTTTTATAGAATCCATGGGGCAAACCATTTACCAAGTGCAATGCACAAGAAGTGACATAAGTAAGTGAACTCATTGACACCTCTTTTCAACTTCATAATGTAGTGGGAGGTTACAATAATTGTAATTTGCATGACATCCTACTCAAGACACTCTAACATTCAATGTTGAGTATGGATGAGAATGATCTTCACTACTATATGCAATCAGGTTGCCTCTTTATCTATGCATATTACCTTGAGGCAAAATTGGATCATAAATTAGCATGGGGCAACATAATTGCATATATCATTGTAACGGGAAATGTCATGGCACAAAGTACATTGGCTCATTTTCGGGTGCAAGTGATGTGTTTTAGAGACAAATAAGGGCCACTTCACACACGAGACTAAGAGCCCATGTCCATTACATTTCAAGCACTCTCATTAGTGGAATGGAAACGGCGGAGCAGGTCCAAGTTCGCTTCACATTACGCTTGAGGGACCAGAGTATGTGAATGCAAGATGGATGTAAAGTCTACATGGATCCCTACATGGCATCGAATATATCATGTTTCATGGTCACTTGGACTATTTTCAAAAACAACCTCTTGGAAACATGCCTAACACAAAACCTTGAGACCATGGCACTCCGAACACTCACAACCATTGATTTATTCAATTTTATCATGAGTGAGGACCCGCATGGGTAGAAAAGAATTAAAATAGCATTTGGTTGAGGGCCCGGTCACATATGACTCTCGGGGGGGGGGGGGGCACTCCCTTGTATATTTTGCATACACCTGCGATAATGACCTATTAAAATGGGGGCTATTTACCTATGAGAAAGGATTATAAGGGATGCTAATTTTTGAAATAATGGTAAATTGTTGTGATTATTTGCACCCTATTGGTAATTATAAATTCTTGAATGGTTGATTTTATGGTACCCTATATTACTTATATGTCCAGGCTTCCGGTGGTGATTGCTTGATTGTTTTCGATTGTTTGGAAGCCGAATCCTCCGATTGTTCTAGGGCCTCGGAGAAGCAGAGTGCCACTCTTGCACCAAGTTGAGGTCTGCCAACTAGGGTTGACGGAGGCGGGGGCGAGAGAGGGCGGGAGCAGAGTCCGGGGAGTTTTGTAGAGGAAACGGCTAATTGCCGAGCTTTCTGGAGGTAGCTCGGATTTTTCAATTTTTACCCGAGAGTGGGCCTAGAGAGTGCAAAATTTATCGGTTGATAGCCCCCATTTCCTAATGTATTTATGCAATTAGCCGGCATTTTTTTCATTTATGCAATTTCCGAAAGGTCTAAAGTGGGGCCGGTTTTATATTTTGGGGGCAAAGTATTTAATTTTTGAAACTATCGTTTTTTCTCCATGCTATTTTATATGTACCACTTAGGTAATGTAATCATGTTTTGTCAAATGCTATATTACATATAATCATGTTTCACAATCCCAGAGCACCCTATACTACATCTAATAATTTTACAAATTTTACGCCAAATTTTTATACAAGACCCTATATTTTATCGCACGTAGTTCCTACGTTTTTCGCCAGTGCCCCCCCGAGATATGACTTCACACTACACTTGAGGGTCCATGACCACACTATATGAATTTGGAGGTGTCTTGCAAAGGCCTTTGGACACTTTCTTTTGGGCTCTCACAATTTCATGGTCATGGCTCGTGCGTGAAATGGCCCTTAGTGGTCATATTTTCCGTAGATGACAAGCCTCGATTTTTCAGGGCACCTTTTACACTTTAGTAGGGAGAGGGTAATGCATTTTGGATAGGATGCTCATTACCCTTGACTCAAGCGTAATACCATTGGTAGGAGAGTACTCATGTTGATTCGTTAAAGCTTTGCCGAAAGATGGAAAGTCCTATGCCCCTTTATCACTTGACCAACATGGTCCGGCATAAAGATCCCATGAATATTACATATTATTAATATGTAAGGGGATTTAACACCCTTTTAAAGGACCAAGAATGTTATCATATGGGAGGCGTGAAAGTTTGTACGGATTCCCAATAAGCATTAAAATAGTATTTATTGGACTTCAGTTTTAGTACCACTTACTAAAAAAGGAGGGTACAAATAAAGTCATATGTGATAACGGTCATTACAAATATGTGGCATGTATGTAAATATATGTTGATTTTATACAAAATTTAATGTTATAATAATCCATTCAACTCATGATATGTACGTTCCAATTGAATATTGCACATGATACATGGGAATATTATTTTGGAAAGTGTCACTTTATGATACTTGTGGCTATAATCATCAATAGGTATTTTTAAACCCCTGCAAATCACATCTTCATGCCCGGATAGGGGGTTCTCCAACCTATAAGGGTTAACAATTCTTGGTCACCATCATATGGACCCTCAATGACATGAAATGAAATTGATTTGAAGTCAAAAAACTCATGAGGCTACAAGTACATAAAGGATGGTGTCAAAAAGGCTATTTCCCTATTTCCCTAGTTACATAGTGCAATGGCTTCAATAACATAGGTGTTGATGTCAACTTGATGGTCCAATTGGGCCAAGCTTGAAATGCCCACCTCTTTGAGTTGGGCCCCAACCACTATCACCAACTTGGTAATGGAGTTGTAATGAAAACATGACCCCATAGATTTGTCATTCATTCATCTCACGCGGGTCCTTGTAGACTATGTTGTGATCCCTAATACTAATTTTGGGATCAAACTGTTCAACAAAAAAACATACATCCTATAATCGAATTGCGTTGCGTTTCTCCTTGCAGAATAGTGGCAGGGGACCTGCTCAAAGAGGTCGTCCAATCACTACATATTTTTGACAAAGTTTTTGCAAGTTTTTGACATTCGACACGCAAAACTTGCACAAAATAAAATGCACGTCAATTGAAATGCACAATATAGATATGGACATGTAGTGTGACTTGCGAAGGAACAAATCACAAGTCAATTGACACTTTAAAATTTTGAAATGACACGTGCTACTAGGCATGTGATGTCAAGGTGACATTTAAAAAGGAAAAAAAAACATAGATGTCAATTGCTATTCATTTTTCGTTTTTGAAAACATCACGTGACACTTTGGATCTGAAGTTGAACGTGGAATGAAATTCGTCAAACATACACACTACATCCCAATTAGAAGAAAAACTCGAGACTACTACTCAATCTTACGTTCTGAAAAAGGGAAGAAAACTTATCTCCAATCGACATAACCATTCTTACATAAACATCGTCATAATACGATCACAGCACTGGTGCAAGCCATAGTGAGGATTTACAATTGCCTCCTTATCTATCAGAATTTCAAACACACAAAATATAGGACTGTGGGAAGCCTGTGCGGCTGTTGTACCACTGATCACTGTGACATATATCTATAATTTTGCTTACATCTGATTTAATTAGCATAGTGTGGAAAGCGTGATTTCGAATACGTGATTCTCAATCTGCATGCCACCAGGAACAAATTGTCAGAAGATGAGAATATTTCTATAACAATCTCCAGGAATTCGTTTGTGTGTCAAAGCGAATTCTGTTGAGGGCATCCACATGCTCACTGCACCCATGACTGTGGTACGGTTTGATGTTTTTTCTGGGCAATGTCCTTGCGACCGCAGTGAATATGAAATTCACAGTAAAATATGTTGGATTTGCTTTAAATCGACTCGACATAATAAGCCACACCTGAGTTTGATCTATCACCAAGTTTAGTTTGCCACCAATGCTGGCTACGTCATACGATTGCTTCGATGAAAATTTTGGCCAAGTTTTTGTACGGGCAAGAGTGAAGATGATCCATAACAGTTGACTGATCTGCCATTGTGTACCTGTGAGCACATATTACGACTATCATAGTTGAATGGGAACCAACATTATATACTTTGTTTATCGAATCTACAACGTGGTGGTGGTGCTACTGCTATTGGCGAGGTTGTTGCCATGCCGTTTCCCACCGTTCCCGATTTTTTTCGGAAAGGCGGGGGAGTGATGTGTCGCATGTGCAGGTGCGAAGGGTTCGGACAACATGGGTCCATCCTGCACTAATTATTCCATGTAGTGAGCGTGGGCTGATAGTGTGTGAGGCCAAACCACCCACCCTTAGGCGTCCTAGTCCGGGTGAGGGAATGGATATCACATTCGTGTTTCCATAACTCCATTGTACCAACCTCGTGAGAATCCACTACATTTCCCATCAAATCTTGCACACCAATCCATTCCATGATAATATTACAAGCGTTAACAAACGCTCTTCTCTATCATCACAATCATAGCATTCTCCTAGCTTGCTAATGAGCTAACTATCTAAGCTAATATTAAGCAATAACCTAATCAACTAACTATCCCCGAGCCTAAGGTAGCACCACGGGCTTCCCCCTCTATATCACCTTGGTCCCCCTTAAGCCATCTACTTAAATCCCTCAAAGACTAGCATTAAGCCTTGAAGCCACCCCGAATTCACCTTGCAGGCCTTGGGCAGCTCCAACAGTGACCTCGGTAGTCTAATACCAACGCCTTGGGGCAGCTCCAGCAGTAACCTCGGTAGTCTAATACCAGCGCCTTGGGCAGCTCCAACAGTAACCTCGTAGTCTAATACCAACGCCTTGGCAGCTCCAGCAGTAACCTCAGTAGTCTAATACCAGCGCCTTGGCAGCTCCAGCAGTAACCTCGCAGTCTAATACCAACGCCTTGGGCAGCTCCAACAGTAACCTCGCAGTCTAATACCAACGCCTTGGGCAGCTCCAACAGTAACCTCGCAGTCTAATACCAACGCCTTGGCAGCTCCAGCAGTAACCTCGGCAGTCTAGTACTAGCGGCCTTGGGCAGCTCCAGCAGTAACCTCGCAGTCTAATAAGCAACTTCCTAGTTAATCCCACTAAGCCCCTAACTAATTCCACTAATTTTCCCAACCCCCTACCTAATTTCCCTACTTAATTTCACTAATTCCCCTAAAACCTCCTTACCTAATTCACACATTTTCCTAGCTCTAAGAGCTCAAGAACTTTGAGAGGAGAGAGAGAGAGAGGGGGGGGGGAGAGGAGAAGAGAGGGAGAGGAGAAGAAAGAAGAGAGAAAGGAAAAGGAGGAGAGGGCACCCAAGACCACAAACCCCCTTAACCTTCTCCTACTTAGTAGGACCTTATCCTATCCACTAAATCCTCACCCCCTAAACCAACACAAACATGTTCTAATTCAAACATTTAAATCCAAGGCCCCTCCCCTTGCTTCATCAAACACTACTCACTTAACCAAAACATTCCCTAATGTCATTAAGCTTCTAATTAACCACACAAAATAGGCTTAAGGCCTAAAACATAAACCACACCAAGCCTCACTCTTTTTATACTTTTGATTGTTTCAATAACACTCCAAATGCAATTCGAAATAAATTCTAAACATAAAACAAATATGAGCAACCATTTTGGGCTCATATAGTGCGTGTGAGAAGTTAGTGAATGTGATACTGAATTTCTTAACACTATGACATTAGTGCCATCATAAGATCTAGGGTTTCGGGAGCCGAAGTGTCAAGTGTTGGAAACTCTCAATGCAAGCTCAATTCAATTTCTCAACGTTAGGAGATGTCTTGGGAGTGGTGGTGCCGACTCAAAAGAAGAAGAAACCTCTTCAAGCTCACCAAAACACTCTATAAACACCTTAGAAGATGCACTAATTTACATGCATTGTATGATAAATGAGTATGTATTCATGAATGTAGTATCACTCAACAAAAATTTCAGCCCTTACTAATTTTGATGTTTAGGAATATAATGAGTGTTTTGAGAATTAGTGCATGTTGTAGTTAAGATTTCACAACAGAATAGGGTAATTGCACAATAGAAGGGGTACTTGGCACAAGACCCATATCTAATACCAAGGTAGCAACCACCATAGCCAAAGGGAGGAAGGAAAGAGGAAGTCACCAAAACCAAAGGGACAGCTAACATGCGGGAGCTAAAGGAACCTACAACGAAGGCAAAGCCTTTGTGGTGGAGGGACCAACTAGGAACTTACGGGAACACCGGGAACGCGTGGAGAAACAATCTCATAATTTGAAGCTGCCACAAAACCAGAAGGGAGATGTGCAATAATAACTCACAGTCATAGTGTCAACATTGGCATTAATGTGAAAAATCTTTAATGTACAAGAAAAATTATGAATATCAATGCCATCATTTTGAAGAAAAAATTATGAGAATAATTTAGGCCATGATAATAGAGGATGAAGTATATAGGACTAGTGATTAATAGACAACTTGGGATTTTTTGCTAACTCAATTCAATTTAATTATGTCCTGAAGCTTGACTTAATTCACAAAAAAATAGTTCATCTATTTACATATGTAATCAACACATACTCATGGTTGAAACTTAGAATATGAACATATGAGGATGTTTGACAATTATAACCATTTAAGAAGGCTATTATGTACAAATATTATAAATAAACTAATATATAGGCAAGAGAAGATAGTGACTACATAACTTATAGATTTGAGTCTATAGTAGAAGACTATATATATGATGATGTTTTTGGGGGAAACACTTCTTTCCATAACAACAAAATTATTGTAAGATAAAGTGTCAAACAACATTGAGCCTACCTTGTATCTCATCTCCTTTGAGGCATCATTTTCAATACACGTACAATTTTTTAATACCCAAGAAGTATTAGTTTTTTTCCTTAACCCTTGTGAGTTGTTGGATGTTGTGATACTTAAATGATTTGTCAATTGAGAGGAAAGTAACCTTTTTTAGCAAGCACTCAAAAGAGTAGTCTAAGGGGGATATCAAAGCACTCAAGACTTTGGAGAATTGATGAAACTATGAGAAACAAAATGATGTTGAACCGAACCTCAACTCACATCAATGACCTCATAGAGTAAAATCAAGTTTATTCTTCATTTCGTAAAGAATACTTATGATTGAACTCCTCAACCAGGAGTTGAGATTGATTATTCATAAACTAATGAACTCTAGCTTGTATTTTGTGAAAATAACAACAAAAATATATTATAATTATTATATGATCAATAAGATGATGTATGATAATATATGATAATATATGATTAAGTATGAGAAATATTGTATTCACAATTATATCAACGTAGTTGAACTTGTCTCATGCATTCTTAATACACTTGTAAGAATTATACTTAAGTAGTAACACATAAGTTTTAAGACACAAGATTATGCATTTATTTAAAACATTGACATTTAATTCTCAGTCTTTAAAAACTTATAAAGAAAATTATCTGATATTACACAAGATAATGAACTTGATAATGATAGTCATATAAAATTGACACAAATATATGTATGTATGATTTGATGTTGAAGGATTTATAAATCACGGTAATCATTAAGTGAACGACAAATTTGATCTTCTTCGGGAGACTTAATTAAACCTCTCATAGAGTTTTTTTTGTCATCAATAATGAATGATATTAATTGACATGATTTAGTTTTGAAAGATATGGATGAAACATTAGGAGATTGATACATCTTTAAAACTCATTCCATTTTAGTTGTTCTCACAATCAATGAGCCTTACATTGAGAGTGCATATATTTAGGATTCAATTTTTTTTTTAACTCCAAAGTAATTATATTCAAAACATAAGGAGAAAAATAGGTTAATATTTTTACAACGGTTTTCAACCGAGCACATTAATGAGGCATATTAAGTAATTATAAATTAACATGATGTTCCATCGAGAATCTACACATCTTATTGCAAAGGAATGACCCACGTTGTTCATCATTTTGGCGACATGTTGGGCATTCTTGCCAATATTGTGTGCCAGTCATTTAAGTGTGAAAGGAACAAGAACAAAGGTTTTGGCAAACACGTAAACCAAGCATGTAGAGAATCCCGCCAAGAATTGGATAACCGCAACAACATATCTACCGAATGGAGATCTAACACATTTGGGGATAATGTACCTTACTAGTAAGAATGACAAGTGAATGTATACATACAAAAGATGACCAAGAAATACGGGATACTTTGGATGAATTAAACTTCATCACTTTTTGTGAAACTATAATTGATGAGATTGAGGCTTAAAGGAGATGCAACCAAGTGGGTATAGAGGAGTCCCGCCTTTATAAAGAATTCAATGAGTAACAAACAAAATTGGAACGTTAATAACAAGCAAATAGAGGAAATTTTAATGAAATTCTTTTTGGGAAGAGAAGACAAGAGAATGGTCAAACTTGACTTCATTTCAAAACTGCCCATTTTGGGCATATATTTTAAAAAATCAACACATTCACTTTTGGTGCATGGTCATTCCTCTTTGTTCACATTCATATTTACACCTAGTGAGGGGCCCAAAGGCTTTGTAAATTTTTTTTTTAAGAAATCATATCATGAATGTTAGACCATCAAATCAAACCATGGGAAAAGGCCATCTTCTATGGTTTGATACCATGATCCATGGTGTAAACCGGCAGAGAGAGAGAGAGAGAGAGAGAGCTAATTTAGTGAGTGTGGGAAACTAGTGAAGGTGATACTAAATTTCTTTACACTATGAAATTAGTGTGTAGTTAGTTTTTGCTCTCACTTAAATAACCCAAAAACCCAGGGTACAGACTCTCAAGGAAGACTTAACTGGTGTCTGTTACAGGCATTTGTCACTCCATAGTGCATTAATTAGACCAAGGGCTTGCTATCTTCACTCTAAAACACGACTGGTATATCTTTTACTCTCCTTTTCTCTCTTGGTTTCCCTCTCACTGTGTCTCATGCAGTGGGGTATGTGTGTCAGTCTCTGTAGTAACCATCTCGTCATGAGATTTTGTAGAACAATAGTCTTTGAGTAACACAATTGTCTTTGGTAACCATTGGCCAATGCATCTTCAATTCAAGGCAATTCTTTTATTACTTGGTCAATGTTAATTCCAATACAAAACATTTGTTTATTCCTTATCTCCGGATTTAATCATTACTCACAACTTGTGCAATTAACAAAGCTTAACAGTCAAGCTATAGTCTTGGTCGCCCTGCACAACCTGCAACAACAACAACCAGGGTAACACACAAGACAATGGTTGAAAGGATTAAATCGCATTCCATACTCAAAGATCTCTCCTCGTGACTAATGATCAATTAAAACTTAATTAAGATTAGATTAACTTATGCCTAGGTAACATTTATGAACCAAAGTTAATTCTATCCCTCTTACACTTGATCCCTCTTACAATCCTTACTAATTTCTCTAATCAACCGATCAGAAGTGATTTCTCATCACCTCGGTTGATTGAGATCCCTCTTAAATTCCATTCTTCTTAATTACAACACTAACAGCCTAAGTTCAAATTTCAACTATATTCTCTTAAGGCTGAACAATATTCATTTAATCTCTCCCTACCTTCCTCAGGTTAACAATAATCACTCCACACAATGGCCTGACTCTTGGCCTCTCAGTGCCTCCCGGCTTCCTCACAATGCCTATCACAGGCCTCAACAATAGTCTATAGTTTAATCCTAGGCCTAACGCATGGCCTTTCGGCTTCTCCTAGCCTATTGTGGATCTCAACTATAGTCCATAGTTACACTGTACTCAAGCTAGCTCTCGACTCAACCGGTTTCCCCCCTCTCACAGGTAGTCGGAAGGTTACTCCGTGACGTCCTGTATTCCCTTAGACGATAGTTCAACTCCCTCTCTCTTCCTTGGTGCCATTCTTACTCAATTTACCTCTCTGCTCGGACACATTTCTCAACCAGACAGTAGTTCATTCATACAGTCAATCTGTACTCCCTCCAGGTTTGCAATATCAATTTGCTCAACTATGTTCCAAGTTCTTCATTCCAACCATAGTTACACAATGTTCGCTTCCTCTCTGCCAATAGTTATCACTTCGAATTTATTTCTTTGAATCATCACTCCTCTCAAATTCCTCACACTTGCTCTCTCGCTTATCGTTCTTCCCTCTGTTTCAATCGTATCCTCTTCCTTTCTGGGATCAATTGCTTTTCGGTTCTTCTCGCAATGCTCCTCACATTTTGAACTCATACAACTCTGCTCTTCACTTTAGTCTCAACAGATTTCACACACCACCATTGATAATAGTTTCTTACACTCCTCCTATCAATTTTGCTTTACACACAGGTTTACTCGATCTCACTCGACTCTGCTCGCATACTCACACAGACAGTTGCCACTTCGACAGTGACCAATAGTTTCACGATTCACATTACTCTTTTGAAACAGAAATTAGTTCGACCTACTTCGGCCATTCAATATACTCAAAATCCAAAATAACAATATTCTTCAACAGAAGCCAGCGTCCCACAATCACTGCAGTGATCGCTAGGTTTTACTCAGAAGATAGTTTGACAATGAACCTCGCCCGTTCACGGCGCTGAGGGAGACACGCCTATAGTTCTACAATGCGCTCAACAATTATCTGGAAATGTCTGGCCTGTCCTTCCTCGCCAACCCTCTTACGGAGGCGGGGAGAAGACGATAGTTTCCATAACTACCTACTAGGGCCTCCTAAGGCCACGCCTATGGTTCTAACTGCTCCCTAGTCTATAGTTCAACTATCTTCATCCGGCTGGATGAACTTCATCTACTTACTGCCTCTTTGCTCATAGTTGAACTAAGAGACCAAAAATTTGGCTCACATAGTGCCACTAGAACATCTAGAGTTTCAAGAGTCCAGAGTGTCAAAGTGTTAGAAATTCTCAAATTTGCAAGTTCTCCTTAAATTTTTGTTGTTAGGATATGTCTTAAGCATGAGTAACACCAACTAAAAAACTGAAGAAGAAGAGGCCTCTTCGAGCTCACCAAAACAAATTAGCATTCTACAAACACCTTAGAGCATATACTAATTTTCTTGAAATTCATGGTAAACGAGCATGTTTTCATGAATTTAGTAAAAATTTCAAGCCTCACTAGTTTTGAGATTTGGCAATATAGTGCGTGTTTCGAGAATTAGTACCACACATGGTAAATGCGATGATCAGTTTAGTACTCTACTTGGTGAGGAGTCAAGACCTTGAGTCAGCTGCAGATTACTGAACAGACAGTCCTATGACCTCAGTCAGTACCTTATTTGTATTACTTTCGTGCACTCTAGCTTATTCCTATTTTTAGTATAAAAGACTCTAGATTGGAGTATGCAAAGGATGATTATTATCTAAACAATTCTCTAAAATTTCATTTGTGTGTAAATCTACTCAATGGAAATAGTCACTCTAGACCTCTAAAGCACTTACTCATGTGGGTGCTCCTCACACCCCATAACGCTTCAAATGGATCATGTAAGGTAGATGGGTGTTCTTTGAATAGTGGACTTGGAGTGAGCTTCCATGAATTTTACTCACCTAGCACCATATGTTAGTGGGAATAAGAACAAATGTAGATGAAATATGGTCGAGCATGGTTTGTATGTGCCAACCACCTATCGTTATTTGAAGTATTTAGTGAATGCATGGAAGTCTAGTGGTCTATAGTCACTCTAAATTGGAGGAATTTATATGACCATTTAATGAGCACAAGAATCTTCACTTGGATAATTTAGAAGATATTTAAATGAACTCCAAAAATTATGATGTAAATGGCTATGTGCGTAGTTTGGATTGGCTAATCATCTCACAGTAATGGTATGATTCATATTGTACAAGAAGTGGGTCCAAAGAGAGAAGTGCTCTTCAACAGTCTAAGGCCCCATGCGCATTTCCATCTCTATGTATCGTGATGCCATTTTAGGATGCCTTCAAAGTCCAACATCCTTAGTTATGGATGCAACCATGAATTAAGTTGTAACAAGATGAAACATGACTTGCATTTCAAAATAACATGAGCCTAATAAGTACCCATAGAGCATATAGATTAGACAAATTGGCACCCAAGTATGACAATCTCTGCAACATCAAGATGCATGAGAAACACACATAGAAGAGAGGTTCTCCTTTGCAATAATGTAATGATCACAAGTTTGCCCTTGAACCATGTAGTTAACTCTTTATTTTTGTCATTATGTAAATATTGGATTTTCCCCCTCTTGCTAAATGTTCTTGACATGGGAGAGGGTTTGAGTGCAAATTTGTTAATTGAGGTATGATAGGAGTTAGTCAACCAAAAAATAATAAGCCATTTGCAAACTCCTACATTCACTACTAGAAAACTATGCCAAAAAGATCGCAGCCAATATCAACTGCGGTTTTTTTGACCAGCCTAATCTGCAGTTGCTAAATAACTGCATTTTTTTTTTTTGATGATTAAGCAATTAAAATTCGGGGGCGTTCAATATAACGTTGGAAAGGTCTTGAAAATACCTTTCCACCAGTAAACATGACCCAATTTTTTTTAAATATAGTCACAAAACGAAATTGAAAAATCTGCAGTCGTTTAGCGACTGCAGATCAAGCTAGTCAAAAAAACCGCAGCCGATTTTTTGACCATAATTTTCTACTAGTGATTTCAATGTCTCAAACTTGTGGTTTGTGCATATATCACTGATTATGCTTACATGGGGCCAGCTAGTTCTCGACCTGTTGAGACCTTCCGTCCCGGCGCACATATCAGGGTTGGCCATTATGTGTTACTACGTCCTAGTGAGGATTGTCCTAATCCAGTGTGGATGGGACGAGTGATTTCTAAGCCGAATTTGGCACATATCGGTCCTAATCCTCGTTCCATTGAGATTGTCTATTATGTACCGGTCCTTGGCCAAAGGAACAAGAAGACCTTAGACGAACATTATGAGGAATGGGACACGGCAAAATCTTTTCGATGGGCGAGGCTCAAGGACTATGCACCAGCTCATCAACCCCTAGATTGTGTTGTGGCATCATGGGCAAGACAAAGGAATGCGTCCGATGACAATGTACTCATCCCAACTCGGCAAATTCTTTTCGCAAAGGATAATTTAGATCAATGCACTAGAGGTGAGAAAATGACTGATGGAGATACTTTCGAGGATGGGGTACCAACAGAAGACCTCTAGATTAAAGTTGCATTGTTCATTCCTCGGTATCCACGGGTGGACTCTCATGGGTGGGCTAGATGGTTGACACCATCTAGCCTGTTTGGTGCTCAATTTTAATTTTGTGAGCATTAATTAGAGAGCCGTAGACATTGACATTTGTCCCACGGATGTTCAAATTACCACTTTTAAAGGCATCTTTTTGGTGAATTTTCATGTGCATTGTCATATTAGCCAACATGTTTAATATGTGGGAGTCCTCCAATGTGCATGGTGGGAACAAATAGTCCACGGGTGTTCACCCATGGAGTGTAGGCACAATCCTTTTGTCTTCCTTGATGGGATCCTCCATATTACAATTGATTGTTTGCCCGGTTTCATTGGAACACTTGTTTTGTGGTCCCTAAAACCTCTACGGGTATTCTCTCGTACAAAAAAAGCAATCATTGCGTTCTCATCACGTTCCCCACATTAAAATGAGCGGACCATTTGTCTCATTTTAGTTAATATCCCCATGTATGCCCAAAACAAACATTGAAGCTAAAACCAACACTATGTCCAACATGCATACGCTACTCAATCACTTTTCTTAATCATAAACCTTACAAAGCATGCTTAAAATACAGATTACACTACGTGCTCAGAATTATAACAATCATAATGAGTTGTAACTATTGTAAGCTCCATAGTCTAATTGGGGGAATTTATATAACCATTAGGAAGCACAAGAGTCCGAACTTTGACAATGAAAAGTTGCTACGGCCTTGAATACGATTTGCTAATCACATGGTTCACATTCTAGATAAAATGAGTTAATTAGTCAGAGAAGTAACCATGTAAGGCCCATGCACCTTACGTTGCTTTTGGGTGTGCAAGTTTGGCATTGACTTTTATTGTTTTGATTGTGCCAAAATACCGCTTTCCAAAATGTATAATTCGACTAATCTTTGCCAAGCTCGCAGTAGCCCCCATGGCCCAAGCTGTCTATAAACAGGCCACCAACTTGGTGTAGATTTGCTGCCCATCTCCCAAGTTGGGAGAGGCGCACCCAGGGTCACTTACCAAGATGCTCAAGAGCAGAATTCGGAGCCAAATTAGACTTCTTATTATTTAAGGAAAAAGCGCCTGAGCCGCCAAATTCAACAACGTACCCGTTATCTCAAGTGACCACGATCGTGTACAAAACCATTCATAGAAGGGTGCTGCTTAACATTACGGGTCTCGAATAAGTAACATTCACTTTCCTCTTGAAGGATTTGGCTGTCATCGAATTTTGCTGCTCAAAATCCAGGTGGTGCATGCATTTAAGTTTTCGGTTCAGAACCAATCGCATAACACTACGGTCTCCTAGCAATCTCGTTACTGTTGTGAAAACTCACATACATGCCAATTCAACGGGTTCAATATGCCAAATTCAAGAAACAGTGGTCTCATCTTTTGGAATCCTGCCATAAAATGAATTTCTTTACTATCAACACTATCTTTGATTTGTATTCATCAAAGTTTGTTCATTTTGTAATGATTTGTTCATTTTGTAATGATTGGACTTCAAAGTCTTTATGGAATCTACTTCAATCTCTAAGAACACAATATATGAGTCAATGAAAATGAAAATGGAACCATGCCATTACTTGCTCATGGAAAATGGCCTACAGATAAATGGCAACACAATGCTCATGAAATGCCAGTGATCATGAATGCTTGCCTTGCGGCATGAGACAGAACTTTATAACCATCCCAGTAAAAAAATCATAAGCGCCTGACTAAAGGCTACGGAATCATCCTCTATCGGAGCTAAACTTGATCTCGGTCCTCATATGGGCAACCGCATCCAAGGAAGCAAGGTCTCTAGGTGTTGTTTTTCGATCAAGAATTTTAAAGGTAGGTAATCTAGAATTTCTGGGAGTGGGTGATGGCGAGATCAAGGTCCCACACTTGGAAAGAGCCCTCCACAAAGTCATAGAACCCACCGTGGATACTGAGCTTCTTGGCAATCACCTTCTCCTTCACCCATGGGAAGGTCAGCAAGTTCGTAAGCGACACGTTCACCGATTCCTGTGACATCATCATGACGTTGTTATCAAACTAATTTGCATGCGGTTTAGCAATTGTCATTAAAGTACACCGATTTGCGTTTAGCATTTGTTTAGTTAGGTTGACCCACGGTTGCTTATTTCCTCTTTATTCATTATTTTAAAGTTTAACCCAAGGTACCTTTGACCTATCGTATTTGCGAAGGCAACCTAACTGCACATATCGGTGCACATAATTGCACGCATCACACAGCAAACCTACCTTCTCGCAGAACTTGCATTGGTCGTCTGTGCTGTCAGCGTTGCAGACGTTCTTCGTGACGGCCCGGGCAGGCTTGCCGATCTCAATCCAGTTTTCGATGAAGTCACTGAATCATGAGGCAACCACGTCCCGATTGTAAGCAATTAGTCGATCCAAAGCAAATCAAACAATCACATTCACCGTTGTACTACTAGTAATGAAATCATTCACTTACTGGGATCCCTGTCCTTCCTCAGTGGTGACGAGGGCCTTGATCCCTCCACAGAGACGGTGGCCGATGACGACAATGTGCTCAACCTTCAGATGCTTCACGGCGTACTCCAAAGCGGAGCTCACAGATGGGTATCCACCCTACAATTCAGAGTAAGAAAACTGTTAGATGTCTGTAAAGATCAACCTTTCAAGTGAAGAATTAACTAGCTAAGAGACCCCAAGTACTTTACCTCTCCCTGTCCAATCCAAGTAGACAACGTACTATTTAATGTCGACGTTTACACACATCCTAGACAGTATAGTGTTCCTGTTGGGAACTGGAGCGGCAAAGCATCTCACCTTCTCCCAGGCAGGCACCAAGTTGGCCACATTCCTGACCATGAAAGCTTCTCCAGGCTGCAAACCCAGGATGGTGGCAGGGTCAACTCGAGAATCGGAGCAGGCAACGATCATGTACTGCAGTCAACACCAAAGACGTACAAATATTGTCAATGCTCTGGAAATCAACTCAAGCGCAAACCCACAAATTTCCAATGTTAGATGCGACCCTCGTAAAACAACTTCATGAAATTAAGCTATCCAAACTCTCTCTCAGAACAAGAACAATTTTAACATGGCAATCGTTGCAACACAGTACCTTAGGCCATTGGCCGGTCTTCAACTTCTCGAAGAGCGCCGTCTCCTTACTGCCAGCACAAAACCATTTCCGAAAATTCAAAAAGGGTTAAATTTGTAGAGAGGCATAAAAGTACGTTCTGCAGTTCGGTACGTGAAGATAAACTCGTCCATCTCTCGATGGATGCAAAAGTACTGACAGCGTGAATTGTACAACCTACTCGAAAATGATAAAAGTTCTGCAAAATAAAAATGAAATAAAGCATCTGGCTAGAACCTACTCAAAATGGTTGGCTTTGAATGTCTGAAATCCACGTCCAAGCCTGCCTATGGGATCTTCAGGAATAGAAGGAACAGAAGCAGGAGCCTCAGTTGCAACCGAGGTCATTTCAAGAGCAGCAATGGTCTCCTCAAGACCCTTGGCGGCCTGTCTTTCTAGCTCTGGATTAGACCTGAAAAAAGATGACAACAAGAATGAGTCATAAAGAAATCGAAGCAAAACTGAACAAAACAACTAAGGCAAACAGATCGGTGCAGATATGGCTTACATGTTTCTTAATTCCCTTCTCAAACAAAACAAACAGATGGATACACAATTTCTGATTTGTGAGATATCGAAGACATCACTACTCTTAACTACCTGACGATCTTCTCCAACTTGTTCTGAAGCTCGCTGACGGACGCCATCTCTGCAGGAGGAAACGTTGGCTCGGGGTCGAATTTGTCTCGTCGATCCCTCCTGTAAAATTACATACCATAAGAGAATGGCAACAATGGACAACTATTTATCCTCGAATGGGACCAATAGAAAAGCAGCTTTCTTTCTCGCGGGCAGAGATTCCATTCTCCTCGAGACTGACCCTAACCTCAACCCCCGAGATATAACAAATCTACAATAGTATCCTAAACCTCAACAGAAAGGGAAATCCTCGAGGCACAGATTTCGTTATCCTCCACCCTCGAGGCTGACCCTAACCTACCTCACCCGACTATGGCACCCACGATCGAGCACATTTGACATCCTGGACACTCTAAGGGATTAAGAAGCCATGCGCACATGTGGAATGACACGCACACTGCTAGATTCAGCGCCAAAACCAACCTACACGGTGCATCATACTGGTAATTTCTAATCTTCCAACCTGAAGGAATGGCAGGAGCAGAAGCCCACGAGGAAGCCGGCGAACTTAGATCGCCGACTTCTTCCCACCATCTGTGCTAATTAGCCTGCCTTGATATTCTCCTTAGGGAAGAAGGACAGCAGAGGAGCAAGATCTCCTTCTTCCCTAAGCCAGAACACAAAATGCCAAATGAATTTAAAGGCCGAGTGCCTCACACAAGGGGCTCAATGTAAACTCACCAACTGTGTTTATGTAAGTAGAGGTGATCTCCGAACTTCAATGACCGTTCGCAGGTAAGACAGGTCCGGCTTGCAGGGTCCCCGTGACTATGTAATCTAATCCCCACCCCAATTGTACCTGTTACTCTCGCCGAAATCCAAATTCTTCAAACGAAAAATTAGCCACTCTCCGAAAATTACTCCCACACAACTCGAGCAGCAAGTTTCATTAAAACACACAGCTAGCTTGAATTGATCATCCGATCGACATATATTAATAAGTAATCTGTTACACTGTTAGAAGTTAGGCTAAGTTAGTGGTAGCTCCAATTAAAGCTTCATTCATCCGAAATTCACGATCGAGGTATTAAAACCCCAGAAGCACTGCTGCCACCCCGAAAATCGGATCGAAAGCTTCCCGAATTGGCAATCCAGTATAGTACCGGTATTTATAACCAAGAAATCTGCCGTACCCAGCACCCCCCACGCGCAACACCACGCGCGCAAGCTCGGCTCTCTAACAACTTCAAACCACTTACTTAGCCCTTCCGCCGGTGGCCCGGAATGAATTCGGAATGCCAAATGATGAAGTTTGAGGTATCAAAGAAATAACTTACACTAACTTCAAAATTACCCTCCCGATTTCAAGCACCTATCCCACATGGCCCTCCCCCTAAAGCCGCCCCTGTCGCAGTTGATCACTCCCAAGTTCACTCTTGAACCACCGCAACCAGTGCACCAAATCTCACTCGCTGGGTTAGTTGAAGTTTCCGGTTTGTGATGGTCCTGACGAAGATGCAGAGTCTGAAAGTGTGCTTTTATGATGTGATTCATCAAGAGATTCCGCCGCGTGAGTGTGACTTGTGTCTGTGATTGAAACGAAGAAAGTAAGGTAAGTTGGGTCGGTAGATCGGAAGTGGAGTTTGAAGAGTTTGAGTGCAGATTTGCGTGGATTCTTTCTTTCTTCCTTCCTTTCTATCTTTCTTTCTTCTGTCACAGTGTCCGGGGAGATTTTCGGGCGTAAGTTAATTGGTCAAGATCCTCTTGTTTCCAAGTCCAACCGGTTATGTTTGTGATCTTTCGGTTTTTCTTCATTAGTTTGGAGTATATCCCGTAGATTCCTCCAAGATGATGGGCGATTTTCCTGAAGTCGTGAACTTCAACCGGTTATTTCTCAAATTCAACCGGTTCATCTGTAACTAGCGGTTGGTTCTCCCCGTTCATTGTTCTGTCACCTGCAAGTCAAACATTGTCCGACCTCCGTCCACTATGGTGGTCGCTCTTCTCACCTCCACCGTTCATCTACGTCCACATACGTCATCGTTTCGTCCAATGTATTGAGTAATCCCTTTGATAAACACATCTACACTGATACGTGCAATAAAATCGATATTCTACGCTATTTTGAACACTTATCACCACAATCGTTACAAAATATTTCCCAAATTATGTTTTTACTATCGTGGTTTTCATAGGGATCAATAACAGATTTGTGAGTTTTTGTAATCAGATTTTGACCCAAAGTAATTTGCATGGGGACAGTAAATAATATTATAAATGTGATCTTCCCTCAATGGCCCTTCAATTATCCTTTGTTACAAAATTTGCCATGTGGGGAAAGTGGTGCTCGCCCACATGCCACACAAAACCTTCTCTCCTGTATAAACAAGAAGGCCTCATGCAGTCCATCTACCTTCAGAATTCAAATAAGTGCCTCACATTGCCACCGGTTAGAGTTCTCAAGCCCTTTGATCACGGTCCATTTCTCAAGGCTCATCCCCTCAAGTGGGGGTGAGAATGTATCATAGTCGAGTGAGGTTCGTCTTGAACCTTCTTAGTTGCAATTGCAAGCATCTATCATTCTCTTCCAATAGTACCTATCACAAAGAAAAAAAGGAAAGAAAAGAAAAAATCATTTTTGAAACACACTTCTTAGTTTTTCTAAAGATAAAGAGAAAAAAAATTGAACATCGGTGCTCCACCGACATGAAATAAGCTTTTATAGAACTAAAAGCATTAGATTGCTAGTGGTCTATCACATAAAGTTGCATGTTTGTATCTAGTTTCATCATGTTGCACTATCTCCAAGATAACACTACTTCAAAAACTCGATTGGTGTACCATGAACATAAAGTCAAGCAAATGGAGGCGCCAACAACTTACACCGACTTCGGTTTGATATGTTGTTTAATCTTGTTACATCTATCCTTATAACATGGAAGACAATTATAAAAAAACATATTGTATTCACCAAAAACAAAATTTTCACACGCGTTGTGTGCAACTTGTCTGAAAAAAGCACCACACGTATAATTTATGATCTAAATGCAATAAAGATGGAACATCAAACACAATAATGTTAAGAAATTGGAGTTATCCATATGGTCCTCCAAAGAACCACCAAATTTGGAAGCCACTTTGAAAGACCTCTTTGAAGGACTCTCTATCATGAGATATTTCTTGGCTTTTGTGTTTGTTTCAATCTATGCAACATGTCTTTTGACCTCATTAGAAGCCTCGATCAAATGAAAGATTGCTATGCTGAGGTTATAGAAACACCTACAATGTAGAATTTGAGCATGGTTCTTAGTCGTAACATTATTTAGCCATGTGGGTCAATTAATTCTACTAACCTTATAATATGTCAATTATATTATGTCCCTCAACAAAGTCGTAATATTCATTTACTATTCATACATTCATGATGACACTTGGAATTTTGGGTGGAGGTTTACTCTTGGCCTACTCATAATTATAATAACCATTCACATGAAGCATCGTTCATCCGGGCATTATCTATTGAATATACTATTCATAATATTCATACTTTACATACCAACATTATTCACTTTTCATATTGGCGTTGTTAGCTTCCTATTAGAAGGTAAGATATTGGAGGCCCATGTTAGAGGCTACAAATAGAAGACACACAAATGTGTAGCTTAATTACTATTGTTAATGTCCCTTGTCTAATCTAGACCGCTTATTGTGATTTTTGTTTGAATTGGTAGGGATCATGCTAGAGCACAACCGAATTGGAGAACACGTGGATTGGAGCATAATATATGATTTGTGCATAGATGCCCTTGGTAGTTTGATAGAGGTGTGAGAGTCAAGACAAGGTTTGTAAATGGGAGCATGTGTAATTAAGTACAAGGATGCAATTGTATGCCCTTCAAGAACAATCACATGGTCATGTTATTTGCAGAAAGTGAATTTCCTCATCATTGAGTTGTGTATAATGTTGGCACTTTATGATTTTCAATATTGTAATTAAAATAATGTTGAGTTCACATGTGCATGTAATGGCTTGAGTTCTATAATTTTGTATGATATAAATGATATATAATATTGATATATTTATTATACGATTATATATATTGAGTGAGCATGACTTGCAGTCGTCATGAACACAAAAATCTAAGTTAATTTGGTTGATTTAATTCAAATGCCCATTTTGCACTAACTAACATTCAATACACTAGATTTCTAGCCCATCATAAATCAGGGTTGTAATCACTTAATCAAATAGTAAGGACTTGAGCCACATTATGAAAATATTATTCTTCATACAAAGTTATATATATTAATATAAATGGTAATGCAATGGTTAGAATTGGAGTATGTTATCACACATCACAATTTCCAACAAAACCAATATAATTATAGGGGGTTGCTGATTGATTAAGAGTTGGATGCCGTTTGCAAGCAGATAAAAAATAGGTGTTAGAATAGGTGCAATGATGGTTGAACTAGGCGTTTTTACCTTAAATTACACATTTTTTAGGTTTAACACCCATCAAGTGTGCTCAAGCATTTTATTTGTTAAAGCATCGTATATGAGCCTTCAAGGCCAACCTTGCTTATTTGTGTTGCCAAGCTCTTCTACCGAAATGTAATTGCAACCAATTGTACTAGGGGGAGAACATCTTTTTGAGTATAGGGATTCCATGAATAAGTTTTTAAATAATATGACCAAGTTTGGTTTCCAAGAATCATTCTTTACTTAACTTGGTGAGGCACTTTGACCCATACTACTCTCATACAAGCACACCTACATTGCCAAAAGTATATCAAACTTGGCAATCACAAGCAGGTGTTGCCCCCCCCCCCCCCGGGGGCATAAATGTAACGCTAAATGCCCTTCATTGCATCTGTGTGGGATGCAATATGCTCAATAGTGTCAATGGGCAACATGGTTTGGAAGTGCCCAATGCAAAATTATGATGCCTACATATGTGGAAGGAGCCACCACACACAATAAGAATTATAGTCCAATGTGGCAATCTTTTCCCATCCTATGGGCAACCTCATTACCATCATGGCCACAATTGATGTGTGATGGCACTATGATTATTATACCTTATTTTGGGTGAAATGTGTGTGCCCATTCCTAGATCGGTGCTCCTGCTTATACGTCAACGTGTTTGAAGCAACTATGGCAATGTCTAACGATTACAACACACAAAGTTATGGCGATTTTGTTGGATGCCTTCCAAGTATGGTTGCTATCTTTCATCACCAACTAAAGTGAACAAAGATGTGGCCTATGGCTGCCAATATGTGTTTTCTTAGCGATCTCAAAGCATGTACAATGTTGTGGTTCAAGATGGTTGTTTTACATTGAGGGCAATTAATGCATACTATTCACGTTTGTTGGGAATACCAATGTACAAATTGCTTGTGACATGTTTTTGTGCTACATCAATATGTTGTGTTCAATTGCAAACATGTTTCCAAAGCATAACAAATTTGCATACCCATACAACACACATTATACGTTCATCGTCATCATCCATAGCCACATTCCCAAGTATGCACTCCAATCGCATTACACACAATACAATTAAAATCAATAATTCCTTGTGTTGTGCCAATTTTCTTCAAGCCACAACACAACCACAAACATGGCATCATTTTCTCTAATTATGTCCACCTTCCAGACAATCTCCAATGCTTTTGCATAAAATATGGTGGCTAATGTCATTTTAAATTTTTTTTTACGTGTACGTTTACATTTTGGCCCTCAAACCCAACACTACATTACACAACTTCACTTCTAGTCCTTAGCATATGATGGGAACTTGTTTTTAATATTGTCTTTGATGTTTTTCTACCTTACAACATGTTCTCCGTTGTAGTGGGTTATGTCTTCCCCTACACCCCCACACCCCCACCCACCCAACCCCCAACCCCCAACCCCCAATTTTTATTTTTATTTTATAAAAAAAAACCCAATTAATTCAAAGAAAATTCAGGGAACAAACATTGGTTGCCCCTCCACATCCACTGTCGCAAATAAAATACCGCCCAATACATTTGTACATATATCCTTCACATGCCCACCCATCACACTACAAACACATTCCTGCACATATCATGGCCACACCATTCCAATAGCAATGGCATCCGATTTTTTCCCCACATTCTTCCTCTGTCACATACACATGCTAACCCATTTTTGTTTACACATGCAATGCACACGTCCTCAAGGGCTCGTTCGCCATTGCAGCGTTTAACGCATACAGTACAATAGCCCCCACAAGGTTAGGCATGGATTGGGCGTTCAATGGCAACAACATTGTTGGGTCTAGCCTTATGTACTATGTGGTGGACTCAACATGCTTCGACCTTGACTCCTTGTGCTAAACTACTCACCATTTTGGGTTGCCCACCTTTGCAAGAAAAAAAACATTGTTGCACTTGCGAAAGAAATATAAATACTTATGCCTCAATGTCAGTAGTTGATTAAAGTTTACAACTAGGAAGCCGTCTTTGTCCATCATCGGAGTTTGTGCCACCATCAACACCCACATTGTTGAGGACCCTTGCACATTGTAGTAAAATTTTAGGGGTGCTCACACTCCTGTAGTCCGTGTGCAATATTTGTTTCAATAATCCAAAGTATGCAACTTTATTTTTCTTTCCTCTCTTACTACCTGTCCCCCTAGGAGTGCAAAACATGTTGCCCACACTGTAGTCGTTTGTGGCCATGCCCTTGCACATCTGTCTTCATATCAAAAATGGTTGTCATACAAAGTCATTGTATATTTCTCTCCAATTTGATGTAGTCACTACATTCTCACACACATTGTTTTCGACATGTATGATAACGCTGCTATGTCTCACCAACAAAACATGTATTGTTCGCACACATTCATTGCAACAAATTGAATAGGTTGTGCTTGCTCTGGATGTGAGCATGGTCTTCCACACATTCTTTGTTGTGGTGTGCACGCCCGTGTTTCGCAAGCTCTTTGAACTACATCCTCCCAACTCATGTGTACACTGTATTTCATGAATGATCATCACGTAGCACTAGCGTGGCACTTAATTACTATGCATCCATTCCCTCATGATTCCAGATCGCACATTTGGCACTGTCACTATGTGTTCCAAATTGATTGAATGATTGTTATGTTTTTGTTTACATTTAAATTGCACAATTTTTTGTGTGTTGTGCACCACATGATTTATGTGTTGAATGCAACATTTATAATAAATACATGTGAATGGGAAACTTACCTACTACCAACTTGTTTTGTGTGTCACAACACCTTTCTAATCCCTTCTCTGATGGCCTTTGGCTGGCCTATTGTTGTGCACTTCTTGATTACCACAGTCCAATTGTCCACTACCATACCATATTTTTTTAGGTCGTACACACTTGCATTGTGCACATGCTTCTCTTCTATGCAAGATGTTAATGTGCTGCACTAAATATTTTTTGGCCTGCCACATAAAAAAATGCTTTGTGATGATGTGGGAAGATTCCTATGAGACTAACAAACTCGAATATCTAATGTTAGCAAATGGTTCTATGCCCACGGTACGGAGGGGCCACACTCCTCTCAATGTCGCCCCTCCTTGTCCTGGATTAATATGCATCCAACCATCATTCATTTATTCCGCCTCATGGGACATCTTAAAACTTTGGAAGTGAGATTGTTTGCAGACCTTCGAGTTGGAGCAGCTTGTATATTTAGTGGAGCAACGTAACAAATGCACAAAGGTGGCGGTGGGAGACCAAAATTGGAAAAATTCCACAATGTACTGGTTGCGGAGGGGTGGTACACATTGCGTATAGCAGTTTTGAAATGGGTAGGGAATATTAATTGGAAGGCATAATGACATAGCAGTCCTATTGCATGCAATTCCCAATATGTTGGACGTGAGATTGCAATAAGAACTTCTAGGGTTAATAATAGCTTAGACTATCTAAGTTTGTAATGACATTTGCCCTCACAATGTGAAGCTACTATGAAATAACCTTATAATTGCAAAGGCATTGAAAGGAATGGGTCACAAACAATTTATATATGATAGAGAAAATCATGTACATACCTCAATATCCATGTGATTTCACAAAATAATAATAAATATAGTTCATACATTAAAAATAAATAATCTAATAACATATCACATAGTCAAATCAATACACAATAATGACAAATATATGCAATACCGAAGACAATGTACATTGTCTAGACCACTAGTAGTATGTGTACATGTACATGTACATCACTGTGAGGCCAAACCACCCACCCTTATGCGCCGTAGTCCGGGTGGGGGTATGTAGCTCACATTCGTTGTTTGCAGCATCATCAACTTCCAACCTATTCCTCATCCACATTGGCACCCTAGTTTATTCCAATACAAGAGTACACGCATTGAAAAATGCTTTTTTCCACTAGTTCCCTTCTTACTACACTCTAGCACACCCCACCACTCAAATATCTTCCTAAGTCTAACCCCCTAATGTCGCCCCCTCTCACTTATGCCCTCTCACACGTTACTAATCTCATTCCCAAGTGTGAGCCTTATCTCCTAGTCTAATTAACTACCACACTATGTAATATAGTGTTAATGCTTCTAACCAACACCCCTAACCCAATCTCAGTCTCCGGTACAAGACTAATATATTGCGCTGTTTGGGCTCAGGGTTGGCCCGTCATCGCCCGTCACCGGGTAGACTGGGACGGCCTCTATCACTGCTATCAACCACTGCCGCATTCGGCCAAGCCTTAAACCTCCAGCTGCTGGATTGAGCTCCTAGACACTGCCGCATTCGGCCAAGCCTTAAACCTCCAGCTGCTGAATCGAGCTCCTTGACACTGCCGCATTAGGCCAAGCCTTAAACCTCCAGCTTGATGGATTGAGATCCTTGAAACTGCCGCATTCGGTCAACCACTGCCACATTCGGCCAAGCCTTAAACCTCCAGCTTGCTGGATTGAGATCCTTGAAACTGCCGCATTCGGTCAACCACTGCCACATTCGGCCAAGCCTTAAACCTCCAGCTTGCTGGATTGAGATCCTTGAAACTGCCGCATTCGGTCAAGCCTCCTCTCTCAAAATTCAAGAGAGAGACCCCCACTAGGACCCCCGCTCCCACACACACCAAAAAAGGAAAAAGAGAGACACACCTAAAAAACCAAGAGGGCTTAACCCCTCCCTCTCTCCTACTTAGTAGGACCTTATCCTATCCACTAAACCCTCACCCCCTAAACCAACAAGATAGATCCCAATTCAAACACTTAAACCCAAGGACCTTCCCCTTGCTTCATCAAACACTACTTACTTAACAAAAACACTCCCTAATGCCACTAAGCTCCTAATTAACCACAAAAAGTAGGCTTAAGGCCTAAAACATAAATCCACACCAACCCTCACTCTTTTTATACTTTTTGATATCTCAATAATGACTTCAAATGCAATTCTAAATAAATTCTAAACATAAAACAAATATGAGCAACCATTTTGGGCTCATAGTCACCTATCGCGACACACCTTCATGTTGCATAATCACAGTCGTTGCAACTACCACCTGGCCACACATGACAACCACACATGTGACCTAATTGCCACCATTGTCCTCCACCCAAACCTAAGCATTTCAACCACGCGTGTGGTTGCAATGATCAAGATTTGGGGATGCATATGAAGCCATAGATGGTTGGCAACCACTGCAAAGTATATGGCATGCAATGTGAAAACATCACCACCGCAAGATTTGGAACGTGGGTGGGACATGAACTATGAAGCATATGCCTTCGTTGTTGAGTGGGCAACTGAGAAGGAACGGCACCCTATTACACACACTAATGGAGATGGCAACCACCATGAGCCTCCCGGATGACGTGGTTGTGCATGAGTCAGCAAATGAATTGGCATATGTTTATGCAACCAATCCCCCGTCCATAAACGGTGGCATATAATTTTTTCTGCATGCTGCATGGGCATGAATGACATGATAGTACCACCGGCCTGCGCATGGTGGCTACGATGAGGAAAACAGAGCGCGGAGGAAAAACTTGCCAACAAGACGGTGGCATGGTATTTTTTGTTGCTATGGCCAAATGCAATGTCTTTTTTTTTTCTGCTAGTGTATTGGACTTAACAATTATATGGACCCCCAGGAAAAAGACATTCGTATATATGAATATTCTAGAACATGTTGTATAAATAATGGATTTCTAAATCAATGAGCTTCATGTTTACAAAACCCATTATGCAACATGGATGGAAACCAATGATTTGGTTACAGTAGTTTTGATTTCACTATTGAATCCCCTTTGTTTATCGCTTCCAAAACTTGATCATGTACTTGCATGAATGATTATTCCTCTATACCTCACGAAATGCTCACATCACAATATGTCATTGATATTGACATCAAGACATCTCTCAATGATCCACATACCAGTGAGAGCTATCTCGATTGTTTCAATAATTTCGACAGTTTTACAAGATGTATTGGACAATTTGAGTAGGGTCATTGTTCACAAGGTTGGCTAAAAGGTGATAACTTTGATGAACCAAAACATCTTAAGTTTAGGTTTTGGTTTGAAATTCTGTGTGTGGAATAGGCAGGAGATGATGTCACGAAGCTTTTCAGCAATTTCATCTGGGGCTATTGTTCAACTTTCAATCTACATGACTTGAACAAAAAACTGGACACTTTGGATTCCTCCGTGAACTTTGAGTAATCCCTCTATCTCGGAAGGAGTTTGGAGACATTCAAGTGACATAGAAAGGCAGTATTCTTTATGGCAGTCTTAGCATCCGAAGTGATACAGACAACAACATGCCATTTCGTCGCAAAGTTCAAACCTGCACGTATGCAGAGATCGATTGAAATCAGAGATTAACCTACTGAAAATTCTGCACATGTTTGCGCCGGAGAATTGGAGTCTCCGCAGTTGTATGACGTTCAATTTGTCTCGGTGGGTTGATGTGCCATGGAGATAGTGGCTATGCCGATGGTGATTAGGGGTTACTGCTGGCCACACCCATGGGTAGAAGAAGTTTATCCAAGTCAAAGCAATCGCCACTCAAATTTTCAGTAATTCTCCAAACGCAAAATTCTGGATGAAAGCAGGACGATCACTTTTCTTCTTGTGAATTAGGTTTCGGAGAATGGCTATGTCGACGGGGATTTAGGGTTTTAGGTCAGCAACGTGGATCGATAGAAATATTTGATTCAGTTCTCATTAAAGCACAACCGATACGGCAACAATTCTTTAGAGGACTCTGCCCGGATATTAGAAGTGTGTTTGATCGCTGGACGCTCATTTTGTTGGTGGGTTATGTTTCGGAGAGTGGCTATGGCGGTGGAGGTTTAAGGGCTCTACCCTAGTAACATGCGTTGATAGAAGACTTTGATTAAGTTCTCTTGAAGCACGAGCACCAACCAACATGGCAACAATTCTGTAGAGGATTCGGCCGGGGAATCGAAGTCTGTTTGATCGCTGGACGCTCATATTGTTGGCGGCTTTCGTTTGGGAGAGTAGCGATGGTTTAAGGTTTAGTGTTTAAGGGCGATGACCGTGCCGCAGCAGCTGCGATTGGGGCTATGGCTGCGCTACTGGGCGGGTCTCCGACTCGCTCCTCACGTCGGCACTCCTCCACATGTGGGTGCTCGCATGCTGCAACTCGCGGCCGTGGGTCCTGACGATCGAGTGGTGGACTTGGGTTGTGGCGATGCTCGTCTCCTCATTGCCGGTCAGCATTTCTGAACCCCAGTTGGAGGTACTGATTGTAATTTGTGGTCATTGATGAAGACAATGTGTAACGGGAATTTCAGACTACTGCACTACAGAAAGCATGTCACCTTCAATGTCAGAATGAGTGTGAAACATCAACCAGTTGGCTTAATTTCAAAGTAAGCAAGAGTATAAACCATCAACCACTGGGAGTAATTGTTTAGAGACTTGTATCCAGTAGATGTGCCGGTCAGCATTGCTGAACCCCAATTGGAAACACTGAATTGTGATCATTGATGAAGAGAATATGCAACTGGAGTTACAAACTACTGTACCACAGAAAAAATGTCACCTTCAATGTAAGAATGAGGGTAAACCATCAACCGCTTGGCGTAGTTGTTTAGAGACTTGTTTCCAGTCGATGTTTACTTCTTTCAGAGCTCACTCAAGTAATCAAATGCTGCGTCATCATTGATATGTTGGGAAGGTATAGCTATTCAAAATGAAAACCATTGATTCAATACTTTGTAATCACTAGTGTTCGCATCACTTTTTGACCGCATCTCTACATGCAGTTTGGATGACAAAGCCAATGATAAGCAGTGAGTTTGGAACAGTAGCAACCATCATAATAGATGTAGTTTCATACTTTGTGTAAAGACATGAACAGGGAATTTTCGTCATGCCTTCACTACTTTTCATATTTCTGATCAATTCTTGCAAAGTACATCCAGGTACCTTGAGTGTGTTTGATTAGGTTTTTTCCAAGCTTTACATAGCCTCAAATGATAACGACCATGAATGTTGTAAATGCTTTCTTTGTAGCCCCTCCTTTGTTTCACAAGGGAGTTTGGCTCTTAACCGTCAGGCATATAAGACGCCCAGTCTGTGCCTCTCCTTGCACAAAAACATGTATTTGAGCTACATACTTCCATTTTTAGTCAATTGTGTTAATGTGGCCCGTATCTGAAATCAACTCATTCTTCTAGTGCACTTTTCAAATCGGTTCAATACCTTCATGTTTATTGAAGTTTTGGGTGCCCCTGGATGAAATTACATAATTGGTATTCTGATCATCAGGGTCATACATGAGTGTTTTTTATGGTCTCCTTGACATTGGATGAAGCATTTAACAACATTTCAAATCCATAAATATATAAACTATGATTCTAAGACTTGGTGAGGCTGGTAGAAATTGTGTATATAGGTCGTACATTGAGCCCCTACGTCCTTTGAAGGTTAAGGTTTGAGAAGACGTTGTGTTCTTTTAAACTGTTGCAGCTGCAAAAAAGTATGGTGCACAAGGATATGGAGCGGAGCTTGACCCTGCTTTGTATGCTGAGGCAGAGAGGGCAGTAACCAAAGAAGGTCTAAATCATTTGATTACAGTGGAGCGTAGAGATGCATTTACAGTAGACTTGACGAATGCTTCCGTTGTGACTTTGTATTTGAGTACAAAGGGCAATGGTCGATTACTCCCGTTGTTGCGTCAACAACTACCCTCAGGGGCCCGTGTAGTCTCATTTTGCTGGCCTTTTGAAGCACTTGAGCCCTCGGCTGTTAGCAGAGTGGACGGCATCAATCTCTATCTGTACAGATTTAATGGACAAAAAATTGTCTGAACTCTATGTCTCCTTGGATCCTTGATTTGCTGAAGGTAACATAAGCGGCCTTAATTGGACACTTTTCTGTCTGCATCCACTTCTTGTAGGATATGAAACACACAATTTGTGGGAGATGATATCTTAGCAAATTTGAATCGTGCCTGTAGCTATTTTTCTCATAATTTTTGGAGCTCATGTGAATTCATTGTTCATCTTTAAAGTGAAGATTCTTGTGCTCATTGAATGGACACATAGGTTCCCCCAATTATGTTGACTTTTGAGCCTAGATTCGTTCACAGATTTTGAGCACATAGTCCAGTCCCTCTTAAATATGTGTTTTTGGTGTCTGTTTTTATATCTACACCTAACCACACACCATTCAAATGTAGTTGTCCACATTTCAGGGGTGTTGGATTAACACTGGTTTACCTTATATGTGAGTGGTGGTGGTTGTTGTTGCAATTGCTTACATGTGGTATCGACAACAAAACCTGATTAGAGATGAAACATTGGTTTCTGAAGCCAGAAACCAATTCAGATTGATAGAGCAGGTTACATGAAGGTATGTATATCTGGGCTTGTAAAGACTTAAAAGATTATAAATTGCCACAATCATTGTTAATCCAATTTATCATGTCAATTCTCAAGTCATCAAAAGGTTGGAAAGTTGTCACAGGTCTCAGATTCTTGGTGTTCTTGAAGGTTTGGTTGGTGTAGGTATGGCATACCTTCTATGGTGAGGAATTCATGTGCCACATTATGTTTGAATTTGATATTAGGAGCGTGTCTCCACTTTTAGGTTGTTTGAATGAAGTTCTCCTCTTTATAAAATTGCTTCTTCATACTTCATACCTCATATCCATATCTCCCTGGTGTCAAGTCATGTGATCATTTGAGTTTTGTCTATGTTGCCTTCCACATGTACATCTTGTGAGAATCTCACCTGCATCTCATCTGCATCTCATCAGAACCACACATGACGAAAATGCTCATCTGCCATATATGAAAATTATTGTCCAAGGTTTTCCTTGCCATTAAGGAACTTCTCTTTCACCTTCTGTAGTTGCAAAATATTCCTCGAGCTACAGGTGTGCACTGTGCATCTCAGCTATACAACACATCTGATTTATTGTGGCATTAAAGTTGGTGTGCCATGCTAAATTAAGTGGTCTTCATGACTTGTCATGGAGCACCACTCTAGTTGCCACTGAGTGATTGTAAGACACTCAATGTGGGTCAATGGTAAATTGTGTGGGCCGCAATAAAGCAGATGTTTTGTGTAGTGGTAGAATCTCGCCCATTTAAAAAAACCCATACATAGAAGGCACACATTGGGTGGAGGCGCAGTGCTCATTATCTTGTAAAAATCTCATGATTCTTATTAGAATCGAGGGTTTGATCAGGTATGTTGAACCTGCTTAGCACAGAGCATTACACTAATATCACCTATTAATGTGGGTGAATACTTGGAGTTACGCATTGGTATCACTTTATAATGACAATATCATTATGTACTCATACAACATCAATAACTAGTAGTACGCACGTCAAGGTACAGGATATAACTTGCTTGATAGAATATGATACTCTCAGTAATATAGCAACGAGTCATTCCAAATGGTAACCCACACCAATAGGGGATACCAGTGTACATGCCAACTTAACATAACAATTCTTCTGTTCATTTTTCTGTCCTCTAATCTTGTAAGTGATTCTAACATGGTACAGTGTTTGATTTACCTTGTGTAGCTGCAGGTGCTGCTTTCACCACTAGAGACGAGGTCCTCATCAACTGTTCCAACAAAATCTTCATACTCGGGTTTCACAAGAGTGGCACTACACAGGGGTGATGGTGTAAATCTATGAACAATTTCTGGGAAATCACAATTTCTAGTGCTTCTTGAAGATTGAGGTGGCGGTGGAGGTTGAGGTGGCAGTGGAGGCTGAGGTGGCGGTGACAAAAATGTTTTTGCAGGTGCAGGTGGAGGTGGAGGTGGTGGAAGCGGCTGTGCATATGTTGAGACATGATGGTGGGTTTGAGCTGGCTCAATGTATGTTCCAACTGAAGTCACAGATTTTGTCATGGGGTTGATCTGATTGGCTGGTAACATTCCTCTGGTTGTACATATCAACAAAACAACAGGTTAGTTTTCCACATCTTTATTTCAAGTTGTCTTTTATGTCTAAGGTGCAAACAAAAGTTAGGAATTTCTTATCATGCTTTAAGGTAGATGGGTCTCATGCTCATGGAATGGTCGTATAGGTCCCCCGAATTATGTTGACTATTGAGACTAGAATGGTTATTATTTTTAAGCATGGAGTCCAATCTCTTCTAAACACACATCTTTTTGGTATCCATTCTTGGGTCTACACCAAACCACATGCCTCTCAAGTATATGTGTCCAACTAAGATAAGAAATCACATTAAGCACGTCGACCTTAATATGTGCTTCTGGTTCAAGCAAAAAGAAAGAGACTAGTGTCAGGTGGTATATACTCATGCATACTGCCTACACGGAAATTCCTAGTTGATAACAAGTTAGAGTTGATAATTAAGAATTGTTCAGAATCTGAAGCATGCTGAGGTCCCAAACTTGCTAGAAATATGAGCATGTCTGTTTAATTCTTGTAGTTTATGAAGCTCATAAATGTAATTAAGAGTTTTAGAAGTTGAAGGGTTTTTTTCCCAGTTTAGGTGAATACAAGTCCATTGCTGGGACGGAATAATGAAAGTTCAATGCCAACTGCAGGGCTGAGAATTGCTGTTGAATCCATTCCAAGACTCTGCTTTCAGCTGATTTCAATTGCATCTCCAAATCTTTCATCCTTCTTTCATGCTCTGCTTGCATCTGCACTTGCAAGCCTTCCAGAAGTTGAAACTTTTAAATGTTTTTTCTGTGTCCACTAGGTTACATTGTTGAAAGAGGTCATTGCTGATGTAAGGATAATGGATAAAAGATACAGGCAGAGTTTCGCACCACAATTTCCCTGAAGGTGTATATGATGCTGAAAATTCTAAGAGGTTCTGTCAAAAGTTTCAATGTCATTGCCATCTACACTAATCAGTTTGTAGCTTCCAAGTATTGACTGTAACTCTGATTCCTTTGTCTTCCAGTCCGAAGACTTTCCATAAAATTAATATTGATTGATGAAACACTTATAAAGAGCATTCATGAAAGATAAATCGATGTATTACCTCCTTGATCAGCAGGTTTGCAGCTTCAAGTTGTTTATGTGAGACGAGCAGCTTTTCTCCAATCCTCTCTTGGTCCTCCATGTGCTATATAATCTTCACAGGTTGAATTATAAGCATTCAATAGCATATTGAAATAGCATCCATTAAGGTAGACGTGCCTAATTCAGTTACTTCTCTTAATTGGACACCTATATTTGAGTCGTATGTGGTTAAGTGTGGCTCAACAGTCAACTTGATTGAGGCGATCTATAATAACCACTTAATGAGCATAAGAATCTTCACTTTAATGATGAATAAGATATTATTATGAGCTCCGAAAACTATGAGGAAAGTGGCTATGGCCTTCCATCTCGGTAATCGCGCCTTTCATATCCTAGGAGAAGTAGGCTAATTAAACAAAGTCATCATTTAAGACCCATCTAAGGAATAAAGTGAATAAGTCATTCTTCGTTGAACTGCATGGCTTATGTATTTGTTTTCGTGAACATAAGAATGGTCTTTTGAAGGAGGCTTTACTTGGGTTGTCAATGCTGTCAAGCTCTTAGAGTGTTTGGCCTCCTCAGCTTGCAACTTTTCTTCTACAAATGTCACCTTCACTTGTTCTGCTTTGATCTTCTCCTTCAGATGCTCCTGCCCCCATGAATGCTTTTTGAATTTATGTACACAAAATCCTAATGATGCAACAGACGAGATTTTTAGCTTGTTTTGTAGTCCAACCTATTTGCATAGAAAAGAGGGAATATGCCTCAGCCGGGAGGAAAAATTGGAAAAGATAGAATGGAAAAAACCAACAACAATTATGTAATTGTATTGAAAAGAAAAATAGGGATGCAAAGTTGATGCATGGCGTACCATGTTCACTGCCATTACTTCCATTTTATGTTCAGTACTGGTTTTGATGAGCTCAGCTCGACAAACTAATGTTCTTTCCTTCTTGATCTCATTCTCCATCTCCTGAATAGTTGCTGAAAACCTCTGCCAAATCCAACATCCCATGGCCAAGAACTTGTTAAGTCAAGTATCATGGTAACATGTATGAATACCACCCAGTCCCCTGGAAATAAAGAAATTAAGTGAAGTAACAAGTAAAATGTTGTATTTACCCTTTATTGCCTGAGCATGTTCCATATGATCAACCATTGCAATGAAAAGTCCCAAGGGGGCCTCCTCAGGCAATTAAGGGTCAACTTGTTGCGTCCAAGTTTGGCAATCAGAAGTTTCAGCATAGACAAGTGCTTCACGTGACTGAGTATGGTCTGAACACAAGACTAAAATCACTATTAACCTGTTTCATTTTGGAGTGCTCCAAGTCCTTATCCTCCAGTTGGTTCTGTATCAGCACAACCGAAGAACATGCAAGGTAAGGAGAAATCGAGTTATCCTACAACCTAACTCTGTTGCTCAACCAGTTTAACCATCACGTTGAGTTTTGGATTGCAGTGCAATCGTGCTCATGTTTTCGAGAAACATATGAAAAATACCTCTCTGTTAGAGCAGAGTAATCAAGTTCACCTGCTGCCTTTCTATGTCGATCTTGAGTGTTGCAATTTGACTTTTCAGGTCCTGTTGGGCTGCCTCCTGAAAGGTGAAAAGCTCAGAGTCACGGAACGACACATATAACAAACATATTCCAATAATTTCTTCTTGTGCTTTTTTAGACATTGATATTTGTTGAATCTGGGATAGGCCAATGTGAACAAACCTTTTCCTGCTTCAGTATCTGTGCTTGATTTGCAAGTCGTTGATTGAAAATCTCGACTGCAGATTTGTGCCTCTCTACCTCCTGAGAGAATGAAAACAATAATCATTGTGGTAAGGCGTTTTGATAAAATAGCTGATGCAAAAATTATTGATAAAACCTTCACATTATTTGAATTGAAATAGATTGATAATAAAAGCCCAACTAACAATGATGATTCATCATCCAACTCTAAGTAAAAATGTAGAGATCCTATAGTCTCCAACGAACTTGATTATGAGTAAGGTATGCAGGTGTTACTTGGTTACTTTTCTTAATCGGACCCCTATATTTGATTGGTGTGTGGTTCAGTAAGAATCAATCAACAAAGACCATAAAGACACATGTTTAAAAGACATTGGATTACGTCTTTAAATTTTATTAATTACTCCACACTCAAAATGAACACATTAGGAGGCCCTATGTATTCAGTTAAGGAAACGACAAACATGCGCTTCCGATAACCATAACTAAATTAGAGAAAGTCCGATTTTCAAACTAGATTTTGGTGATGGTTCATCATAGATTTGCTAATGCAACACAAGTTTGTCATATAAAATCTAATTGGTAGAGTTAGAGAACATGAAAAATGAACTGAATAACACCCACATACCTTAGACTAGCCTAGTTAAGGTTTCACATATATTACATAGTATTGCCCAGCCAACTCACACTTGCCAGGCTGTCTTTTGCAGACTTTAGAAGATTAATTTCAGCCACAAACTTGGATCTCATTGCCTCTACCTGCAGAATCAGAAAAGCATTTTAAACTAGATGTTACTGGTGTTGGAAATATAGGTTAGAATGGGAGATCACAAGGCAAACGTGGCTTAGAGATCTAACCACATTTCTGATGTCCAAGAACTTTCATGATAACAGAAGCTCAATTGGAGGACTATATTCAAGTAAGTTAGGAATTAATGATGAGAGAAATAATATTTATTTGGACCTCTTCAAGATGTTTCTGGTCTCGTTGGAAAATAGAAGCTTCCATTTTATGGACAACGCGCATGTTGAGATCGGAATCCTTCCTAGATCTTGCTATAATATACACCATTCATGGCAAGTTATTATGAATGGTGACATTCCGCATTAGTCTACCAAAAACATCTCTGGAAGTTCCCTTGATTCTTACTAAGCACCAAGATTCTAGAAAGAAGTCGTTATTAAGAAGTTACTAATCTCTACTTTATAAATATGGCATCACACATAGTTCAATTGCAACTGAAATGATTGTAACCGTTACATTGTTTATAACTGTTGTTATACATGTGCTGAATGATTCAAACAAAGACTGTCTTTCAAGGTAACCTTAAACATTATTACTGACACACCTTCTAGCTGTTGTATCTGTGCTGCACTGTCTTCACGCAGCCTTGTTAGCTGCCATGGGGTAACCCACCAAAAGAATTGAGAATATGCAAGGATGACTAAATACCATAAAATTATCCTTACAATTTGACCACGTAATTCTTATCAAAAACAAGTCCACAATACTTCTAATGCAGATTGCATGTTGTTGTGTAGCTAGCATATGGCTAACATAAGGTCTCATGGTGATGTTCTGGACCCTTATAGTCTCTTTCTATACTACTTAGGTCTGTGCATCAAGCTAGTAAAAGGACCATATCACTTAACCTTTTGAAGGGTTACGGATGTTCACTTGAAAATGCGATGCGGTCAAAGATAGGTCCTACTTAATGTGCCAAAGTAAAAATTATAAAACCACTAGAAAAAAAGTAGGGTACTGAAAATATTTATTTTGAGAACATATTAGATATATTCCAAAAATATTCATCAAATATGTGGAATATCTAATGGATATGTGCATTACTTCATAGCCCCTGAAAATTCCAGTGCTGATTTGGTATATAATGCATGGTATCAATAATCAACATCAATAAGGGTATCGAAGAATCACCCGTGCAAAATGTGATACTAGTCAAATATTGATATTTGGTGGGTATATCAAGGTGGAGAATCTTTGTATACTTGTGTTATTATTTGGGTCAATACCATTCTAAGCCATATGGATACTAGGGTGATTTTGCCTAGATATGAAGGTTTTTGCATGGTATATAACCCCGAATAGTATTGAAAACAAAATACTGTCAAATACCCATACCCTACTAGTATCAAAAAAATGTGAAATCCTCATTATAGATACCCGAATAGTATCAAAAGAAGACAATACCAAACCAACACTGATTTATATCTCCCAAAGGGAAACCTCCCAGGCTTAACCTGGTCTGCAATATGCATGTTCTCCCGTTTCGTGTCTGCCTCACGTTCTTGAGCTGCTTCCTCCCCTTCTTTCCTGACCAACAACTCAGTCTGGGTGATCACAACATGGAATTCAAAATTTAAGAACTTCAAATGAAAGTATTGATGCAAGATGTCACTGTTGTTAATAGGTACACAATTTGCAATGTGCCAATCAAAAATCTAGAAAAGGAGTTCCACATGGATTGCTTCGTTCTAGCGAGATTGTGAAACTTAATAAGGTCACAATGTTGATCAGAAGTGACTTACACTGAGTACTTTCACTCTTTGGGTGGCATCAGTTTCAGTGGCATGCATCTTCTCTTGAAGGCCAACCATCTCCTGCTCAAACATTGATTGGTAAGTATCTACTGACCTTGCTGGTGATTGGAAAATCATGATCACCACATTAAAAAAAAAAACATCAAATCGTGTTAAGTTATACCTCCATTACATTGCCTGGTGAGTCTATTGGGCTCAATCTACTGTTTACAACATTGTTCTGACGGGGCTCATCCGCTGTGAAGGCACAGTCCAATGCAATGGCAACTTCATCTGAATAAATTAACAAGTGCCGCCTAATTCTCACCTGCTTTAGTCTATCGAGTTCCATTTTAGCCTCCTCAGTCTCTTGATCTTTGTGTTTCGCTCGCATGATCTCCTCCCTGAGTTTAGTTTGGGAAGTCTGGTAACAATTTCACATCAGTAACAATAAGATCATTGTGCTTACCCCTCACAAGTTGATGGTTGTAGTTTACTTTCTTGAATTTTATTTTCAAGGGATAAAGAGGGAAATGGTGCATTAATGACAACCACAACCACAACCACAACTTACTTTGGAGTAGGTGGGAATAGTTGCAGAAGTTGTAGTTTACTTTCTTAGGCTCTATTTTGTTTGTAGTTACTATGTGGCACCAGGTGAGAAATTCAAGGCCAAAGCATGGGAGAAGATATGTAGGAGGCAACTACTCTTAGACGAACTTTCCATTAGAATGCATAGATTGTTTGGCTCCACTCCACGGTGTTATCTTTCTGTCCCCACATGGCTATCCTGATGTATTATTTTACCTGTAATTCTGTCTCTACTGCTTTCTTTTGTTGTTGTAGCTCCCTGAAGTCAGTTCTTAAAGTTGCCTGCACACCCAAACCCCGCCTGCTGTACTTGAGCATCCGATCAAAACACTTATCCATATGGAGATTAATTAAGAGGAAAATTTGTAGTCAGGTCTGCATAGATTTTCAAGGATTGGGAGCTATGTAGTGATAGAACATCCAGATTGAGACACAACATGGAGTTTTGATAGAAAATGCCTTGAGAATACTCGTAAATACGTGGTAAATGACAAACTAATTAGATGGGGTTGTGGATTGAAACAGCACAAAGTCAAGCATAAAGAACTATTGAAGAGCCACACACTGGTCTTGGTACAGAATTCCTTCACCCCCTGTCAATGATAATTTGGTACTTGGGACAAATGGGTGACCTTCCTTGCACTTCGTTACCGTTGCACTCTACCACCTATGGTCCACCCAATCACAGTGGGAGTATCCGGGTGTACCAAATATTTTCAACCAATCATGTGGGGACCTAGGGGCTTGCCCTTGGGGGCCGCCTTGTTTGCACCCATTCAAGGTGTATGCCTATGAAAAGAGGCAGTAGTCTTCGAGGCCCCCTAAATCTTGTGATGTCCATTTTGGGAGTCAATATGGACTTGGACAAACTCGAAGATGAAGCAACACATAAGTCATGCCAGTGGCAACATCGTAGCCATCTTTCTTTCATTCTTAATTGGTTGGGACAGTGAGGAATAGAAGCCTACAAGCCCTTTTCGGAGGTTGTTTATCTCAGACTCCGGAACTTCATTTGCACAGGTAGATTGCACCTCTGCTTCTGCACGGGAAGATGGATGTGCACAACGTTCTCCTAGGCTCTGATTCTTGAAAAAACAGCTGTATAATCAAATGAAAGAGCTTCTTTGCTTGTCTAATCATAACTTGAAAAAGAATAATTGACCACACACACAAGCAGAGTCCCTCATACATGCATGAAACAATGCTTCACCTCTTCCTTTCCATCTACTTTCATCATGTTAACTCGAAGCTGTATTAGAATGATGATTTTCTGTTCACAATGCTGCCAATTCATTAAAAATAACAAATAATGAGTGGTTGGTTTTTATGGGGAACCTGATTCGCCTGCTTCTCAGCACGATTTCTCTCTAGCAACCTCTCTGCACCCAGTGCGGCACAATTTGAGTCTTTATTCTTAAGGTGGTGAAAAGGTGTGTGTTGTAGTGACTGCATCGACTAGAGCTCTTAATTTTGAAGCATTCAGAGGTAAGGGAGGTCACTGTGATTTCAAATTACAAAACTATTGGCGTTCAAATAAAGGTTCCGTAGCTTTTTTTGAGGCAAAGAAATATACAACTCTAAATTTTAATATACGTCCCTTACAACGTGATGGAGGTTATAAGTAACATAGGGTGTTTCAAAACATAATTGAAAGAAAAATCTCAGAAAGTTTCCAATATTTCATCTAGATTGACAAAACACTCCCATAATATGCCATATCTTATACCCCATAGAATTCCCTTGTAACGCGGATGGGTAGTGAACCTCCAGGATTCAGAGTCCTTTTCAAGTCAGCAAGACGGCAAGTTTTGAACAGGTTTCCCAGCAATGAAGCCATGTCTCTGCTCAACATCATCGAATGAGCAAGCATTCCTCTGCACTAACATATTACACTTCTGTTTCTGTGCTTGAAAGGATTACCTATTTGTGCTTGAAGCGGATCTGGTATGCTGTTTCCAGCCAACCGAAGCTCGGTGAGAGTATGATTCCTCTCCAGCATCCCCAGCAAAGCCATGGCCCCACTTGCACCGATGTCATTCCACATCAAATCTATGTTGGCATTTGCATTCCCATTCTGTTAGTGAACCCTGGACGAAATGAAGGAGCAATTCATTTTTCACATGTTCGTGATTCAATGTATGGTTCTGGACCAGCTGAATTGGGAAATCAAAATAATGTTATCCTCTAACTCAATGGGACTTTTTGTCGGGAGCTGGTCCCTTACAATTTTCCATCAGTTGTTTCACTTACAATATCAATAAATACTTTCCACTTGTAGTGCATGCTCAGAGGTAGTGTTTGAAATTAGATGAAGAGCAACCTATTCCAGCTTACTAAGGCCCAACACATTTAGTGCTAAATGAGTTCAACCCTCAATGAACCATTATAGAATCTTCTTTGTTCAAACCTCCACACCACCTCCAAGCATGAACCAAAAACCTTCCGAACATAATAACCAACTCCCGACCAAAAGTCATGTTGAGTTAGAGGGTAACTCTAATGTTATAGTTTGATGTGATTGCATTGATGTGAAATCAATGCAAATATATGAATTCAGAGTTTTTTTGTTGTGGTTGTGAAGGTATTAATTACAACTCTAATGAATCCCAAACCCTAGTAACAAGCCTTGAAAACCAGACATTCCAAGCAGAAGGCTAACTATGACGAAATATGAGGGAAGATGGAGGCAGTGGGACCTTGAAATACCAAGGCATGTCAAATTCGTATTTCCGCGAAGTGCATGTGCCAAGGCTGCTGCAGTGGATGGTCCTATCCGGTTGCTCCTCAGATCCACCTGATAAATCAACAACTAGTTAATTTGTATATTGGCTTAAAACCAAAGGCCTTAACCCAGATCCCATGGGAACTCCAAGGTTAAGCTGCCTAAGGCTAGAATAGTACTTGGGTGTTTGACCTCCCCTACCACTTGAATTTTGGTGCACCCTACCACCTTATGGTCCACCTAGTCATAGTCGGGGTATGCAGGTGAACTAAATATTTTCAACCACCCATGTGGAAACCCAAGGCTTGCCTTTGGGGGAGATAGGATGGGGCTTGCCCATTCCCTCAAAAGGCAGTAGTCTTTGTGGCCCCTCTAATTCTTCTAATGTATGTTTTGGGATTACATCAGGCCTCCTAAGATATGGAAAAAGCCAAATTTTCCGCTTTTAGCTTAACTTCGGCGTCCAAAAACCTTCAAAATCAGCAATATATAAAAAGTGGCAAATTGCCTCGAAATTAATCAATCTTCGTGACGTGAGTTGTAAAAGTGCCAGTTGCTCGTTCTATTGGGCCCCAGTGCCATCATCGAACCCAATCGGAACAGGAATTCCCATCACAACACGGCCTTGCTTGGCCTGAAAGATGCCCTCTAGCATCAGGTTCATCATTGACTGTCGAAAGTCATATTTTTCCCATTTCAGAATGCTAAAATCCGACTCAACGCTTGTTGTGCTGGCGAAAGCATTTGCAAATCCACCGCAGAACATTCGCTAATGCTCAAAGCGTCCCTTCATATCATCCCATCCCGAATTGAAGAACATTGTATGATCCTGCTTATCAATGCGGAGTTTGGAGTCGGGTTCCCTCTACGACGACTGGGCGCCGTCAACGACGAGGTTGGGTCTACGACTCTACGGAGACCTAGTCATCAACGGTAGTGTCATAACAGAGACCACCTCCAATGACACGTCTGCGCAACGTTTCCAGACAAAACATTCACTTCTTATTTTCAGCGTCCTAAAAACCTTATATTATCTAAATGTGGCGTATAAAAATAAAATTCCACATTTTAAAAGGCTTGGATTACATATAGACTTTAGAGGAACTTGAAAATGAAGCAACACCATAATTTATGCAAGTGGCAACATTGGAATCCTCTTTCTTTCTTCTTTCTTGGTCCACCTAATATTGGGGGTATCCAATATAAACCAGACATTTTCAACCAACTACATGAGAACCTAGGGGCTTGGCCTTGGGGGAGATAGGTGCCGACCAGCTTGTCCACACGTCCACACCCATTCAAGGTGTTCACCTGTGAAAGGAGGTGGTAGTCTTTGGGGGCCCTCTAATTTCCATGATGCCTTTTTGGGATTGCATATAGAGTTACCAACTCAAAGATGAAGCAACACCATAATTCACGCCAGTGGCAACGTTGGAGTCATCTCTCTCTCAAGTCAATTCATTTGCAATTCACAAAACAATACCACGACAGGTAGAATATTGAAAGGGAAGACATTAATGTTGAAGGCGCACCTCTCGTAAAGAACGAGCAGAGGCAATTGCAGAGGAGAGAGCAGCAATCCCTGTGCGAGCTAAGCCCAACTTGTTCCACTCCAACCCTAACCTGCACAATTATTTTTAAGTATTTCAACTGCAGACCCAATCACCTTAATTAATCGTTGAAAGGAGCACCAAAAAAATTCAAAGATTCCTCCCAGTCTCAACATTTTTGAAGGTGGGGATGAACCTCCTCAAGGCAGGGGCGCTGTGGACAAGCAAGGCAAGGTCATCGCCCTTTTGTATGTTGCACCCTGCCTTCCAAGTGACCACAGGAGTAGTTAGTGTTGATGATACATACCTTTCAGGGTTTAATGAATTTTCAGTGCTAATTCAACAATTTGGCTAAATGAATTTATTCAACATTGATTCAACTCATCTCAACTTCTCATCAGGTCTTGCAGGTACAAAATAGAGAAACCAAAGAGTAAAAGTGCAACCCTATGCTTAGTAGGCATTGATTCGATTGATGTTGTAGTTTGATGTGATGAAGTCAATGTGAACTCAGTGTTAATATATGAATCTACTTTGGTTGTTTGTGATACCAAAGAAACACAATGAAGTCATCTGACAGAAATTGATCATGAAGAAATTTGCTCAAATGCAGCCTGAAGATGAAGGACAGTACCACTGAGGTCAAGTTCGGTGAGCTTGTCATTGTTCTTGACAGCGTTCAGTATTGCTGCACAACCTGTCGCCATATCCACTCCGACCAAAAGGATTAGGTCAAAATTTCCTCAAATTTCAGGCAATGTACATATATATATAGATACCCTTGTGAGTATCAATGGTCAAACATCAACAGATAAAGGTAACTTCGTAAAATGCTCAAAAAATTTTAAAAATCAAGAGAGATAGTTCACCCCTGAGAGCATTTAGGTTACATACTCGATACAAAGAGATTAAAAAAAAGCAACTTACATGTATTAGAATGCAATAGAAACGAATCACGAACATGGCAATAGCCACATGGTGGCAAGCCATTTGACCAGTGGCCATCCACAACAATCTATAACAATCTATAGACATGGAAGTGTACAATCTATTCACAAAGAATGTGGATGTCGTTAGAAAACAAAGCCAAAATTTTAGTTTATTCGAGAAACCACACTATCTCTACACACCTATACATTCAGACGAAGTTATACGCATCAATTTACTCACTACTTTCGCTGAGGGAGCGGTTGGAGAATTTGAGTGTCCCTCCATCAGCGCTTAGGTCAATCTTCTTCAGTTGCTCCACCAACGATCCACCAGGAGCTGAAAATCTCAATTTCGGCACTGCGGCGGGTATGACCCTAATCGTTTCTTCCATAAGCCTCTGATCGCTCCCCTTACATGAGTGCATGTGACAATTTCTTCCTGTAACCTCCAACAGCTTGTTGCATGAGGGTTTAGAGGTTTTAGGTTTGAGTTCTTCTTCAGTGACATGAGGACTCTCGGAAAGAGCAGTTTGTGTGATTTCAATCTTCGGGTTTGGGGTTTCCAGTTCATGTTGTCCAGCTTCTTTGCAAATTCCACTGCGCCAAGATTCCGCTCCAGCGTTGGCGTCCTTCTCCAATTGGGAGTTACCTGTTATGTGACGTAATATCGTGGGTCAAATCATCACGTCTTTCGAGTTAAGTTGGCATCCTCTAAGTTTCTTGGGCTACGTAGGATTTTAGTTTGTGTCTGTAGATGTGGATTAGGAGTGAATCACTTAAATGTTTTTATACAAGTTTCTCCTTCATCTTTGGTTTGATTCTCACACGATGTGTTATGTGTACAGATATGTATTTACACGAAATACTTACCGGTATCAAATTCCGAGTCGCGGTCAGATCCGTTGTTGGATGCGACACTGCCAATATCATAAAATGCGCGTTGCTCATCATCCATTGCCTTCCCAATGGAGCGTCCAAGTTCTGTATCTCGCAGTGGAAATAATCCCGTATCAACATGATAATGTGTAACCTTTGATCGTTCTTCTACCTCCAAGTTCAACGCATCGTCGCTTCTTTCCCCTAATTCAGGACTGACGGAGCTGCAGCCTCGAGAGCTGCTGTCCGTAAAACCACCATCGCCCAGATGCGCCATGGGAATAAACTTGACCTCACGCTATTGCTGCTGAAGTGTCATGTTTGAATTTGCACCATCGAGAAGCAATTATTATTGTCATCAAACTCCAGCAGAGTGCACGAAATCCGAGCTTCAAAAATCTGGAAAACATTGGCTCTGAAACTCTCTTTTTCTGCGAGAACATGGACGCATAATGGACAAATGACCGTATTTCTTGTCATTAATCTCGATACGGACAATTTTGTCTTTTCAAAAGTCAGATTTGGTCAAATTTGCAGCAGAAAATCATCCCACAAATTCTTTCAGGTTATGATTTCTTCTCCGCATGGGCTACAGATTCCCAGACCTCATCGATTCGTCACATTTGCCCTAGAAATCTTGCCTCTGAGAGCCACCGCTCTTGAAGAGAGTCTCTCTGAAATCTTACCTGCTGTAGATTCCCGAAGGGGAAGAGAGATGCATAAATCTCTGTAATGAGTAGACTTGATGAGGAGAAAGAGGCTACTTGGGGTGTCATGATGGAGGGACAAAATACAGTTAGGCGACAGAGGTAAACTAACACTTTACCCTAGGGTTCAATTACAAATTCAGAGTACAGTCTAATCTCGTTAATACAACACTCATTTATACAACACCCTCGCTATTAAGACACATTTTGCGAGACCAAACTTTTTAGTTCAAAACTCCCTCTTTCATACGACTACAACACTTGATAATGCGACATTTAGAATCTTCATTTTGTCATATTCAAGAGGTAGTAAATGCTAAAACTCTTTTCATCTATGTTATGTACATCTAAAACACATCCATTTTCACTTGGGAACTACTTGGGAACTTCACTTATCATTGGGAACTCAATGATAATTAGGTTTACGAGTGTAGAATGGACACGGTTAGAGTTAGAGTGGCCTCCTGCCTAGTATGTGGCCTTGTACATGGGTGATATAGTATCAACAGTATCTTGATGCTAAATGTCATGCATCATTGTTGTGTAGTTTCTTATTAGAGAACTCTTTATATTTTGGTGTTAATGAAATTTATTAGTTTTCAAAAGTTAGTAGGGAATTTAGATGAGATGACAACTGTTAACTTGGGTAGGCAACACCAGAGACCTTTGGACTCCTATTTCAAGAGTTCTTGAGAATATTTGTATTTGTTCGGAGTTATAAGTTATTATTTCATACCATCTATATTTCTTAAACTCGTTGTATATATTTTTAAGCTCATATTACTTAAGTTTTTGTATTCCCTCAATAGTACGACAACTTTATACCATTTGTCATATTAATGAGAAGACGACACCTCGATAATACGACCTTTTTTGTGTTTCCCAAACACGTCATACGAAAGAGGGAGAACAGTAGTAGGAAGAACTGTTTTGACTCCAGTCACATGTAAGGTGTGGATTTAGAGTCAAGGATCTGGGGGTCAGACTGATATATGTATGAGAATGCATGATTGGAACACACTCAAAGGAATTTCTTAGGTACAGGGAATGCAAGGTGCATTTTAGGTTCAGATGATCATATGTGGACTACAAGTGCAAGGACAGCCAAGCAGTGGCAACACATTAGGATCGGATTGGCATTTGTCTCATCCAGTTAGCAATTGCGAATCGTGAAGATTGTCATATCAAGTTTTAGAAGCGGAGTTGAGACGCACAACTTATGAGAGGTCAAAGTGAACATCCTCCTCGTTATCACATAGGCCCTCCCAACTGTGTCTATATTTCGAGAACATAGTCCAAGAGGACTCAAGTAATGCTCAAGCCTAATATACGACATGCAACGTGGTCTAAGAAAGGGGGGCAAATCACAGCACACATGTGTAAAAATTCTTTCAGCGACACCCACAACTGAAACCTGTAACCTAGATTACATTTGACGCAAGTTGCAAAAGAAGGAGCTCGCAATGTGATATGGATGACACATTACTTATTAGATATAAACCTTGTGATCCCTCATCATCACTTGGCTCATCCTCATAGCAGAAAGAAGTGTCCAATATATTTCAATCTGTTGTACATATGATAATCAACAGGTGACTTTCACCTGACATATTTCAAATGAACAATATTGATACAGGATGAAAAATAGGGATTCTCCCACTATCAAGGAGTTTTCACTCCGCTAAGTTCATCTTGTGCCTGTGAAGTCTGTATGGCGTCCAGCAAGCCTTCACATGCATCCTCAAGTAAATCCAGCACCTGAAAAACACAACATTTAATACCCTCACATAGTGCTCGTGATGTCCACCTTAACGTAAAGAAACTAAAAATTGAGGTGTATTTGCACTACAAAAAGCACGAGGAAAGAGAATAGTAGCAGAAAACAGGAAATTGGTCCCATGTGCAAATCTCAAGATATAGGCATGTGCCACGGTTTTTCATGATTTCATTCACTAACTTGTACCATCTGCAGTTACCTCAAGGGTCATTTAAAGTAGGGATAGTTATGGTTGTGGCAGTTGTTGTGCTTTACTTCATTTAGTTCTATTTCCATGGAAAAGGCATAATAAATGCTAACCGCCCCCTGACCACCCCTTACCCCATCAACCCCCCTACTCCGCTTGGTTAACTACCATTGGAGTGGTTAATCATGCTCATGTGGCATCACTAGAGAGCTTCAAGGCCAAGGTCCGAGGAGAAAATTGAGGCAACCACTTTAACACTACAATCTAAAGTCAACAAGGATAATAATCACTTTAATTTCCTCTTGAATCCAAGACCCAAACCAATGATAAATTGAGATTTAGAAGATCAACCCACACTGGGACATTACATGGGAAGACCATATACCTTCTCAAAACCTGCAGGTCCTCCATAATATGGGTCTGGCACCTCAGTGACATTGTGCTTGGTGCAATAGTCGCACATGAGTTTGACCTGAATTGCAATGACATTAGTAGGTATACATTTGAGCACAAGAAGCTACAGATACCTAATCATTTTGGAGAATCCACTGAAACAAACCTCATGCAATCTTGCTAATTCACAAACCTTATCTTGTGAATTAGCTGGGAGTGGAGCCCCTTTGTTCCATGTTTCATATGCCAGCAGAATGTCAGCTGCACATTCAAAACTAACCCCACGTCATGATCACTTGCATTTCAAATAAGCTTTCTATACAAGCACTTTGTGACCCCAGAACATTTCAACACAATATTCTTCAACAGATTGACAATACTTCAAATCAACTCAACCTAGGAATTCAAATTTAACTAAGCAGCATTTAGAGCAACATATGATATTACAATGGTAATACCTCTGAACCACACCCCTACCTTTATTTGACTTATCCATGGCTAGTATGAGATCAAACTCCTCAAAATCCGTGCGGCGAATAGGCCTTGAGATCGACGTGAGCTTCACACCCCTCTTCAAAGCTGAAGCTCTCATTCTAGAATCAGCAGGATTTCCCTGAAACAAGTGTAACAGATCAGCAATGACCCTTCGCGTGAGTCAGATTAGGCCTTAATTAATTAGCCAAAAAAAGTGCAATGTTGCATCATGTGAATGGTTGGATCATCTTAAAAGAATGTTTGCCCGATCAGACCTGATTAAGAACACATTCAATAATTGAATCTTCAGTAAATAAAAACCTTTTGTAGTCAAGATGACAAAGAAGCACACGTCCAGACATGTCAACATGTAATCAGTTATCAATTGCAATGTAAGACATGAAAAACCTCATGATAATCAATTGTGCCAGCTGAGTCGATGTTAAATTGCGAATCCAGACCACGCTTTTCCACTATGTTTCTGAACACAGCCTCTGCTGAAGGGCTTCGACATATGTTGCCTGCCTAACAACACCAATACACGAAATGAGATAAAAACCTTCTGAGATTACGTGAGAAGTATACGAGAGAGCTGCCAGAAACTCAACAAAAAAACAAATCGCAGTAATGATACTTATCTTAATGGGCCTAATTTGATTACTTATCATAATGGGACACCTATATTTGAGTGGTGTGTGGTAAGGTGTGGATCTAGAAATGAACACCAAAAAGACATGACATGTGTTCAAAAGAGATTGGACTAAGTGCTCAAGATTTGCTAACCATCTATGCTGAATAGTCGACATAATTGTTGATGTTAAGTTAGATATTCATATGAACTCGTAGAAGCATTAGGAAATTGGCTAAGGCCTCCATTTGGATTCGTCCTGATGGCGTGTTTAATATCAAAAAAGAAGTGCGTGCAGAGCTTATAGTGTCCGTTTTAGGCCCAATTACATACTGTTCTGAAAATAGCAGCTGATTTCAAAAGCGAAGGTATGATTCAGACTCTAAACCTTCAACTTCGATTGCAGTAAGCTGATATACATCCATCCACTTGCTACTCAAGGAGACAATTGCTGCGAATAATTCCACGCTGCAAGACCAAAATATCGCCTAACTTAAATTTTTGATTCAATTTACTTCAATTTTTTTATGTATAAATTAAATAAATAAGAAGCAGTAACGCCCAATTCCGAGGCAGCATCTTACCCAGACACACAAAAAGAACTCCAAATGGCTTCGATTCCACCTCCGAAGCAGAGGATTTCTCCGCCGCAGAGGCCATTGTTGCCAGTGCAGAAGAAGCGACGAATTGGTCTATAGACCTGAATTGTGATTTCAGAGCGGTTCGAACCTCGCGGTTTGCGAACAACGAAGACGACAAGGAATTCAAAAAACACACTGAAGTATTATGGGAACGGGCACGAGGTAAGGAATGGAAGGAATGGGAGTAAAGCGCTGGTGCAGTATTGCAAATTGTGCTGCACGCCATAGCCATGGCCATGGCTGAGAGCTGCTGCAAGTCGAGGTAGGGTTTCCTGTTGCAACCCAGAGGATAGGCCGAGGGAGACGACGAAGCTCATCCATTTCAAATATCCTCGACTATACTTTTCATCGATTTACATCAACTATATGACAACCATTTTTCAATACTATTCAATGACAAGTGTTGTTCACATAACATTGCTTAGACTCACCTTTTCTAAATAAAAGAATTTCATAGTTCATGAGGACCTTGCTACAGCACTGAGATTTCGGTCATCGTTTTTTGAGGATCACAACATGTTTACGTATGGTCCTTGGCCGTAACATTCTCATGCCCATGATGAGGGAGGCTTAGAAATCTTATGGCAAAAAAGAACAAGTATTGAGTATTTTGTTCAACTTCTTTTTTGGAGGTGTAATATAGCTAGGGGCCAAAAAGAACTAAGGAGTTGCCACAAAACATGCATAATCTAACCCTATTTAGATGGGATGGTTAGCCATCATGCTCCCATTATGATGCTTGGCATAGTCCATTCCCACCATCATGACTTCTACGCCCCCACATGTTTGTCCTTAACATGTCAAGGGCAACAACACAATGCTAAGGTGTAGTACCATGACATATTGAGAGGTAAGATGAGGATTCATCGTCTAACATGCAATCACAAAGATCCAAGGGCTCCACCATGTACTCTTATCCTCACCATTGCACTTACAAAGTATTAAGCCTTCATCAACATTGTTGCTCTGCCTCTTGCAACATCCATCATCATAATGATATGTTCAAGGCTCTTGAAAATTCCATCATTCACCAAATCAATTCGAGTCAATTGTGATTTTGTAATTCTATTAATGTCATTGCTTTCATTGCCATGTGTCTTGACTAATTCAATCTTAAGCCTCCATGTTGTTGTTCTTGTCATGGGCTTTGAGTGTATCAATCTTGTCAATGGGAAGAGTGGGAAATGTGGCATCGTTTTTCAATGGGAGTAATGGTGCAACCTCCACAATATTTTCAAGATACTGGTTGCAACTCATTGTGGCTCCATGGATACACTACAGCCCTCAAAAGGCACATATTTAACTTCCTATGCTTAGTTCCTTCCTTCCTTCCTTTACTATATTGGACCTTCTTTCCTTTGCTTTTTTGTTAGAAAATTTCTCATTATTCTTTAATCTTATGCCCATTAAATGTAACAATTTAATTCGTAACAATGCAATGTGACTAATTGAATGTCAAAGATGACATCATATCAATACTATTTGATCCTTGAGAGTAGAGACATCTACCATTGCCGTTTGTATCTCCACAACTTGCATGTCAACACATAATAGTTTTTTTTTAATTGTTTTTATGGGGTCGGTGTCTTAACTCTACAAGCTTGTGGAAAATTACATAATGGTCTGCTTAATTTGGTTACTTATCTTAATCATACGCCTATATTTGAGTGGTACGTGGTTTGGTGCAGCTCCAAGAATGGATGTCAAAAAGGCATGTGCATATAAAAAGATTGCATTATGTGGTCATAATATGATAACCATTCTAAGCTCAATAATCAACATAATTAAAGGAGTCCTATAGACCATTTTATGAGCACGAGAACCATCACTTTGTTAAAGAATAAGATATTCATGTGACCTCCAAATATTATGAGGGCCCATGAGGGAAGGGGCTAATCATCTCGTAGTACCTACTCGTATGTTTCATTTCCTTGAAGAGGATTGCTAGTTGGAAAAAGAACCTTTCATGAGCCATCTACCTTAGGGCTGGTTCACATGGGGTCCCAACTCCTAAGTCCCAAGTATGACATGGATGCCTACATGGCAACACTTTTTGGAGGTGAGGCTTGGAGGCTTGGGCATATGACCCAAAAATGAGCCGCTTCAGTTACATGCAACAACTTGGGAGGTCAAGTAGCTAGTTGGGCGGTGGTATTGTGAAACTAAATCCATGCTAAGCCAAGGCAAATCATGTCGTAGGTTGCAAAGCATAGAAAATCCCAACATGAGTTTTATCCCAACATGAATTTTATCCCAACATGAGTTTTACCCCAACATAGTGTGTTTACCCGAGAGTAAATGATGTGTTTTTATTACAAACATTTATTGTTGCATTCATATTTCACTTTTTACTATTATGACCCACGTCCTCCAAGGGCCATTTGGACTACGCAAACCTAGGTCATATGCCTAGTACTTGGGACTTGGAATTGGGTCTAGCTTTTTGCTCAATCCAACTCTCAACACAAATCCCGTATATATTTTTGCATAGAATAATCAAGATCCGACTTTAATGATAATTAACCATATTTTAGTGGTTTCTTGAGGCCCAGAAGTTGGGACTTTATCTCCATGTTGGGACTTGGGACCTGGGACCCCAAGTGAACCGGCCGTTAGTCCATAAACGGGTTAAGAACCGGCTACAACAGGTATACCCGTCCACACACTTATCCGCCGGGCTACTTGTCGTACCTGGGACCAACCCAGTAACGACACCCGTGCAAATTTGGTACAGAAAGGCATCTCTTAAAGTCTACGCCACGTGTCAGACGGCCCTGGGGTCTCTACACTTGTAAGCCGGAGAAACAGTCACGTGTGACGTGCCAGGCGCCGACCCCATCCGAAATGCAGCTCTTCGCATAAGTATGGGCATCTTCACTCCATGTTGTTACTGTATTATCGTCAAACACCTCCGGCAATACTTCAAAAAATTGAGTTCCAGGAATTGAGCTGAACAGTTTGAGATTTACTTCCAGCATTCTCTTGAGCCGGTGTGGAGTTACAACAGTTTTTGGTGTTTCGGCATCGCATTTTAGGAGGTATTTAAACACATACCACATATTCTGATCACAAAAACCTTCGGGATGGCTTCATTACATTGATGTAGTTTATTTGAAGAGATCGAGTCGGTTGAGGACTGTTTTCACCCCAATGTTGCAATGCACCGAAGAATTTATTTTTTTGTTGGCAATTATGTGCAGCTGATATTTTAGATTCTTTGGGAGGTCGACTCTAGTTGCATTGCATTGAAGAATATAAATTGGACACTTTGCTGAATGACTTGAATCTTGTACGTTTTTCGCAACACCTTCACAAGGTTTGAGGTGGTATATTTGATGCATAAATTATGGGAGTAGAGCTAAAAAATGTTGGATACATTTTGAGGAGCTTGTTTAAAATTTAATTCTGCAGTTTCAGGATAGTCGCAAGTTCGGAGATTTGGAAGAGTCTTTGTTGAATGATTTGAAGTTTGTGTATCTTTCACAACGGATGCACAGGGTTTTAGGTGGTTATTTGTTACATTGAGTGTAGAAGTAGAGCTCAAGGTGTTGGATACATTTTGTTGAGCTTGCGTAAACCTTAGTTCTGCAGTTTCAGGATTGTCGCAAGTTCGGAGGTTCGTGAGACTCTTTGTTGAATAGTTGAAAGCTTGTAAATCTTTCACAACACATTGTACAGAGTTTGAGATGGCATAGTTGTTGCACTAAGTGTGGGAGTACAGAGCTGTTTTTGCATTAGTGATCTGAAGGCTCAGGGATTTGCATTTGCTGCTGGCATAGTCATATGTTTGGGACATGATCATCGATGTTAAGCAACGGAGAAATGGTTTTCTTCGTTGTTGTGCAGGATTCTTCACTCTTCGTGGTTTGAGAGGGGTACGTGAAGATTAAGATGGCGCAATACGGACTCGGGCACCAGCAACAACAAACCTACAACCAGACACCATATACCGAACAACAATTTCAACAACATCAACCAACAACGCTCATTGATCCACCACAATATCGAGGACAATCCGGCGGTCTGCAACCCCAAGGCACAGATGGTCGAGGGCCAGCTCAAGAAACCAGGTACGGGGCAACTCCAGTCAGCACAACGGCTTACAACAACAACAACAATCACCACAACAATCAGGGCGCCCCTTTCGATGGTGGCAATCATCTAAACCAGAGATACGAAACTTCGCCCATCGATGCCATCCGAGATCCAGCAGCCTATGGGTTCCAGAAGCAAATTCAACCTCAACCTGAGACAGGGTTTAGGTTCCCAGGAGTGACAACGTACCCGCAGAGTCATCAGAACCAAATGCACAGTGGTGTTGGTGCTCCTGCCCAATCTGCTTTTGGAAGCTCGGATCAGATGGGAGGAGGGTATGGTCAGGAGAGGGAGAGAATGCAGGGTGGTTATGGGAACTCTGGTTATGGTGGAACTCATGGTGGCCAAGGGTTTGGATACTCACAGATGGGGTTAGGCCAGGGTAATTATGGTAGACATCAAGGTGATCAGTCTGTGATGCACCGTAGATCGGAGGACGACTTTGCCCGGCCGCAGCCAGGCTATGGTCATCCGGGCTTTGGTGCTCCCACACAAGGTGCGAACACAACTAATCTTTGGCCATCGCTAGCAACTCCTTCAGAAGCTCACAAATCCGACCTAATAGGTCAAGGAACTGTGCAGAATAGTAACCAGCAGCAACAACAACAATCTGGAGGTGACCGCTTCCAGGGTCACCAACATGCAGGTCTCTTGTATGGCCATGATAGAGATCGTGACCAGCAACAAGGATATGGCGGTGGTGAGAATTTGGCAAGTAAGGAGCAATACGGCACCGATGGCGCTCCATGGCAAGCAGGTGGAGTAGACCCTAACGAAACGTTTGGACCAGAGAAGATTGAAGGTGATCAAATGCATGGTCACCAACATGCAGGTCTTTTACATGGCCAAGGCAGAGGCCGAGATCAGCAACAAGGATATGGCGTTGGTGAGAATTTGGCAAAGTCTGAACATTATGGCACCGATGGCACTCCATGGCAAGCAGGTGGAGTACACCCTAAGGAAACCTTTGAAGGTGATCAGAAGCATGGTCATCAACCTGCAGGTCTTTTATATAACCAGGGCGGAGGCCGAGATCAGCGTCAAGGATATGGCGGTGGTGAGAATTTGGCAAAGACTGAGCAGTATGGCACCGATGGCGCTCCATCGCAAGGTGGGGTAAACCATACGGAAAACTCTAGTCCAGAGAAGATTGAAGGTGATCAGAAGCATGCTGGACCTTACGGTTCTACTGCCGTCGATGCTACACATGGCCCTTACACTGGCGCTAAAGATAGCATGACCTCCTCTGGTGTGGGAGGTGGTGTCGTTGGTGGTGACACTGATGGCTATGGTGATCGTGTGGATGCAGCAACGAGGCAAAAGCAGAGCGGATATGATGTTTCCGAGCCTCTGGGAGATGGATACGCAAAAGGCAACGCGACTGGAGCAGACGCATACTTGCCCGGTAGCAATTCGGAGTCAGCCATGGGTTTCGGTGCAGCGAAGAATTCTGCTGCAACAGACTCCAGGCTACCCCAATCCGGTAAAACTACCGAAACTCGCACCGAACCAGGTTATGATGCATCAAGTAAGTTGCGCCTTTGCGTTTGTATATTTGGTTGTATCATCGTAAACTGTGTCCTCGTATTGCATGCCCCTGAGAACGCGCGCTTCCCGATGCATGGGCATGTCAGGGCCGCAGGCAGATCCGAGAGAAAATTCTCGCATACGAGTGTACCTCTCATTCACCCAACACAAAGACTTCTTTTAGCTGATTTGACACCGAAATTAGCTTCGAAGATCCTGGATTAGTCCATTTGAAGTCATTTGAGATGATCGGCCACAAATCTCTAGTTGATGTCTAGTTTGAATGGATGAGAGGTCTGCTCATGTGTGAAAAAATTTCTGTCGCCTCTTCCCGCTGCCCTGACACGACCGTGGGCTGGGAAGCGTGCGTCCTCATGGGCTTGTAATGTGAGGGTAAATTGTGCATCACTCCATGGCCAAAAGAGCCTGGAACTTGCAGTTGCCTCCGGATCTGTAATCGTTGTTTTGTCTTGTATTGTTTTATTTCTGCTGCTTGAAATATCTCTGGTGTAAGCCATTTGAAGTGTGACGACGATGTAGTAACTTGAGAAACTGTTGAAGTAGATTGGAATGTGCATTGGATTAGGTTGAGTACGTAGCCAATTAACGTTTCTTTTTTCTGTCGTTGCAGGCTTAGATCAACCGAGGAAGGAAACACTTGGGGAGAAGTTAAAGGAGAAAGTGGGAGTAGCTCACACGGCCGACACAACAGCAAATTCTGCTCACCCTGGAGCAGTTACAACTGGCTCTGTCAACGATGTCGATGACGATGCTGATGTAGAATATCCTCATCAAGATACTACCGGTGCTTACGATACTACTGACCCGGCTCCTCGCAAGAAAGGATTGATGACCAAGATCAAGGAGAAGTTGCGTCACTAAGCGGATTGGAAGACTTGAGTGCGCATTGTGCCATAGAAACGTCACATTTTCCACCAAGGGTGTGTAAAGTGTACAAATTTGAATAGCTTCTGATGGCAATTGTGCGATTATGTATATGCTTGGTCGTTGTAGCCAGGGAATTTTGTAATCAGCATTGAAGAAGTATGAAAAGTACACTCTAAATTCCGGAATATCAACCTCCTTAATGTCAGTCCTCTATATATCTGAACCCGAGAGAATGGATGTTCTCATCAGTTTAAATCTCACTTCTTGTTGTCGTGCTTCCCTCTCATATATATATAGGGGATTGATATTTCCACACCTTTTTTGGCTAGATTCACACCTTTTTGCCGGTTCGGTTGCCGTGTCACTGAGGCGTTATATATGAGATTTTTCATGGTGCATCTGGACCGTTGATCCACCAAATCCCATCCAAGGGCCTCAATGATCCTAGGTGGCGGTGGGGTGGGGGGCGGGGGTGGTGCTTGCCACCAAGGCAGGGTGGGGCCGTGGGCCTCATGTCTTTTTTGGGGAGGATGGATTTAGGGTGGTGTCGGGCCTAGTGGCTAGACAGGCCCAGTGGCTAGGCCTACTTATTATATAACTAGTTGGTTACCCTTACTCTGCTTACTAAATAACTAGTTGGTTACCCTTACTCTGCTTACTAAATAACTAGTTGGTTACCCTTACTGTACTTACTAAATAACTAGTTGGTCACCCTTACCCTACTTACTAAATAACTAGTTGGTTACCCTTACTTGGTATTTTGGTAGGCTATCATGTTACAATCATTGCAAGGAATGAGACTATCCACAATCATATAGCATAGAATTACAACATAATGGTAATGTCATTAGAGGCATTACATTTCCGGATGAAAATATTCGATTTGCTTGACAATAGGGATGATACATAGATTATATAATGTAGGGTAACCAACTAGTTATTTAGTAAGGAGAGTAAGGGTGACCAACTAGTTATATAATCAGTAGGCCTAGCCACTGGGCCCGCCTAGCCACTAGGCCCGATACCATCCTAAATCCAACCTCCCCAAAAAAGACATGAGGCCCACGGCCCCACCCTGCTTTGGTGGCAAGCACCACCCCTACCCCCCACCCCACCCCCACCTAAGATCATTGAGGCCCTTGGATGGGCCTTGGTGGATCAACGGTCCGGATGCACCATGAAGAATCTCATATATAGCGCCTCAGTGATACGGCAACCGAACCGGCAAAAAGGTGTGAATCTAGACAAAAAGAAGTGTGGAGATATCAATCCCCTATATATATCACAGGTTTAAACCACCAAAGAATTCAAAGCACACCCTTGCACGCATCACGTCATCATTGTAATTATTGTTGTTATTGCAATGTTGACTTTCATGCTACATTACTTCTCTTTTATCACGCATCCATGTTAATGCTACAAAACTCCTCAATATCATGTGCACTTTGGTTGCCACAAGCGTGATATTATGAAGTCAGTGTAATTGGTTACAGGATTGTATCACATTGTGGTTTTCGTTTCTGGTGAAGTTTTGAATGCTTAGTCCGTGTATTAATATCCCTTGTGTAACAGTTGTGATGTGAGCCAAGGTATTTGTAAGAAATTCAACAGCGTTGCAACCTAGATCAAACAATTTAAGTTATAGGTCATCGCTTAAAATGGGTACTGTTTCTTGTAGCCCACTTCTCCAAGGGTGTCAAATGTGTGATTAGAATGAGTTATTTAGCAAATCCAAACCAAGGGTGTGCCTATTTTTGTCATAGTTTTTGGAGCTCATATGAATATCTTATTGATTATCAAAGTAATGATTCTCGTGCTCATTAAATGGTCATGTTAGTCCTCAAAATTATGTTCATTATTGAGCCTAAAATGGTTATCATATTTTGAGCACATAATTCAATCACTTTCAAACACATGTTTTTTTGGCTCCCTCTCTTGGAGCCACACCTAATCGCATACCACTCAAAAATAGTTGTTTGATGAACACACCTACCTTGCATGGAAAGTGGATTGGATTAGTTGTAGAAACACACAAGGTTGCACATTAGTTGGATAGCTTGTCTATGTTTGTAATAAAAAAGGATTGGATTCCATGTAACATGCTCATGCAAACTAAATATAGTGCGTTGAATATGTCACTAAAATTGGAGTTTGCAAACGAGTTTTGTCCTTGTCAGAGCCCAACATTTTCCTTTTTAATTGCACCCATACCCAGACCATGCCCATCAGCAGTGACCTATGCCCACCCATGCCCACCCATGCCCACCCATAGCATGACATGTGCGTACCCATGCCCACACATAGCATGACATGTGCCCACGCATGCCCGCCCATGCCCCACCCATGCCCACCCCTATCACTAGGGCGCTCCATAGAACCAAGGGCATAGTGAACCCTGGCCATGGATGCGCCCCGGGACGGTTAACGGCCGAGATGGGAGGCGGGCAGCTACCCTTGCCAGGGCTGCGGGCCCCGGGCACAAGGCCGAGCCTCCAGGGCAGTGGACTGTGGTTCTAAGAACGGACATCAAATAGTGAACATTTAGACTATATTGAACATAATTGAGGGATCTATTTGACCATTTTACGAGTACGATAATTATTGGCATACATTCCTAATTGCCATAATTATTTTCACATAACTTTTATGTTCCTTCTTTTATGTTTGGACTTTTATGTGGGTCTAATTTAATCCCAAAAGCTACTTAAGTTGACGGTCTAATTATTTTGTGAAATGATCGTTAAATATAATGCCCCTCAAGAACCGGTTTCATGTGGCCTTATAGCATCAATGCAATCCAATTATTCAATATCATTTAATATGCCTATGTAATTGAATTCCTTGCATTATTGGAATTGTATTTTTTTGGAGCTATGAGATATTATCCCATACCATTTATATTGCTTAAATTCATTGTATATGTTTTAACTCTCATCGTACTTATGTTTTTGTATTCTCTCAATAATATGAAAAGTTTACAACATCTATCATATTAATGAGAAGACGAGACCCCGATAATACGATATTTTGAAATTTTAATGGACGTTTTCCCAATTATTTCCCCATAAACCAATCAGCCAGGGCCAATGATCGGGGAGAACCGGCAGTTAGTTACAAATGAACCGGTTGAATTTGAGAAATAACCGGTTGACGTTCAAAACTGCAAGAAAATAACCGATCATTTTAGAAGAATTTATAGAGTATATCCCAATTTAATAAAGGAAAACTGGAGGATGTCAACGTATAACCGGTTGGAGTTGCAAACACTATTTATGAAGGAAAATTAAGAGATATTGGACTTTATTTGAGTACAATGAAGCGGCAAGCGGGTTGGATGGATAAGACATTCAAAAACATCAGACATCAGTCGTATGGATATCTCTTGAAGGACGGATTTTTGTGGAAAAAAACAAAAAAAATTGATGAAATGCCATTGAGAGTGGTAGGGGATCCTGAAACTAAGACCCAAGTCCTAAAAGAGTTTCATGATTCGCTTTGGGCCGGTCACAGAGGAGTTTGGGCAACTTATACAAAAATCAAAGAGAGATATTGGTGGAAGGGGCTATACAAAGATGTTGAGGAGTTTGTATCATCTTGTGTGGTATGCCAATTACAATTGAAGGTACGACATAGAGATGAATTACATCTCACTTATCCCATTGCAATCCATTTTCAATGGATGATTGATTTGGTTGTTATACCGAATGTAATGTGGGGAATGAAGTATCTTGTTTTAGCTAGAGAAGAACTTTCAAATTTTGTTGAAAGAAAGGTTTTGAGGACTAAGACAACAGAGATATTTTTAGTCGGTATGGGAGCATTGGTAGAATGAGAGCTGACCGAGGAGAATTGGATGTCACTGAAGCCAAAAAATTCTTCAAGTGATATGGTGTGCAATTGAAGTTAACAACGGCCTATAACCTTGAGGCTAATGGTAAGATTGAGAAGGGACATCTACCAATCATTCATGCATTAGTTAAAGCTTGCAAAGGGAAACATAGTTTATGACCAAAGTTGCTATCATTTGCCCTATGGGCTAATAGAACCACACATAGTACAGTAATTGGTTACATGCCTGTGGAACTTATATATGGACAAAAACCGATGATGCCAGTGGAGGAAGATATTCCCACATGGATTATTCTTTCATGGGAGGATGACATTAGTAGAGAAAGATTGTTGGAATTTCATATACAACAGCTTGATAGGTTGCATGAAGACATAGAAATGGCATTGGAAAGATTAAAGATTATCAGGCTTAACAACAAGGAGCGGTTTGACAAGACGCACCGATTGAGGATGAAGAAAATTGAATAAGGAGATTGGGTATTTGTGTTTGACAGTTCCTTGGAAAACCAACATAGCACGGTGCGCAAGTTTGCAAAAAGATGGTTTAGACCTTACGTGGTGATCAAACTGCATTCCAATGGGACTTATTCATTGCGCGAATTGGATGGGACTCTTCTACGAATACATGTAGCTGGAAAAAGAATCAAGGTTTTTAAAAGAAGAGATGGAAGATTTTACCGTGAGGAGTTAGCAGAAATATTGGATCTAAATCCTCAAACTGATGAAGATGAAACTCAAGCAGAGTATGAACCAATAGAGGATGCAGCAGATCACAATGAGATTAATGAAGAATACTAAATTTGGCACATACCGGAGGATGTGCACGTTTAGGGGGGGTGAATGTCATAGTGTAAATACGTACACTATATACATGTGTACGTATTTTGTGTTTCATTGTTATTCCTTCATTTTGAAGAAAGTAAAAGAGAGTAGAATTAGATTACCTTTTTGTTTACTCATAGTTATTCTTAGTGACTTTTAGTTTATCTTTTTTATTCTTATATATTTTTTACTCTTAGTTTAGTCTTATTACCCTTTAGCCTTATTTTTAGTTTTATCCTTAGTTTATTTTTAGACCAATAGATAATTAGAAGTCATGTGATGAGGATAAGACGAGGATTTTTGGCCTTATCTCACATGTGTGGTTGAAGAGAAGAGATGTTGAGGAGACAAGAGTCTTTGTTGTGGAAAACTCGTTGTTGTTGTGTGTGGGTGGTTTTGAGAAGAAACTTGAAATAAAAAATGCAATCACGTTTCGTGTGACTGTTTTCTCTTGAATGTTTACATGCTTGAAGGAGAGTGAGCAAAAACAAAGTTGTGCTAGTTTGAGTGGAGGGAAGTTTGTTAGCTCTTACATAGAATAGGGCTGAGACTTCAACCGTCCACAAAAAGACGGATAAGTCTTTTGTTGGCAACAATCCTTTGAAGGAGTAGCACTTATTGATAGATTTTTTTGTAAAGATTTGAAAGAGAAAAGAAGTTTTGAAGACAATTGAAGATTCGACGGTCCGGCAAGCAAAGCCAGTTGAAGCCAAAAGCCCAGTGCTTTCCTAAAGCGGACCCCTCTCTACTCGACATTTGGTGCTTCCACTGAGAGGTGTTTTGGGGCAACTGGATTTAAGCATCTCGATGGGAGATTCCGGAGGGACAGCTGGTGCCGGTGGACGAGGCGGCGGTGGAGCCCAAGTTCCCATGGAGGACATTCTCGGGGCGCTAGCCTTATTTATGGAACAACATCGAGCCAATCAAGGTGGATAAGGGGCCACGAAGGCTCTTAAATCAGTTGTTGGTAATGTTGGAAGATTCGATGGCAAGAACATCTCCAAGTTCTTGTGGGTTTACATTTGTGAGATGGAAGTACACCAAGTTGGAGAGGACCGCATGTCTGAGACGTTTGACATGGCGGTTATCCCTGACATTCGTGAACGTGTGCAAGAGATTCGTGAGCGGTCATAATCATGGACTGAGTTTGCTGAGCTTCTTCGAGATGAATACTTTGAAGAAGACTTCAGAGAAAATGACTAAGAGATCTTTTCTTGAGTGGGTGGAGCAGCAACCTGGAGACAACATAAGCCCAAATGAATTGTTGAAAGATTTTGAGAAGAAGTTTAGTCAATTACCTTTGGCAGAGAGACATCTCCTAGAAACTAGGAAGTTCATTGGAGGTCTTCTCTTAGCTATTGGCTCCACTTCATCTTCAATATCAAACCTCACTCGTTTTTCTTCCATTGAAGCATCATGCAAGTCATCATTGCTCCAACACCCCTTGACCTTACTCGTCCTTGTTTGGCCAAGAGACTAACTGTCTCCTCTACCCTCTTCCAATCGTTGGTGAAACCACCTTCTGTTGTGCGATCTTCTGTTGTGTTATTTCAAGTTTCTTCTCAAAACCACCCACACACAACAGATAGATAGAAACTCCGGTCCCTTTTTAGCAAGGGGCCGGCGTGAATAAAGTGTCCGTTCGTAATGTCAATGACCCGATGCCCACTCACACACAACAACAACGAGTTTTCCACAACAAAGACTCTTGTCTCCTCAACATCTCTTCTCTTCAACCACACATGTGAGATAAGGCCAAAAATCCTCGTCTTATCCTCATCACATGGCTTCTAATTATCCATTGGTCTAAAAATAAACTAAGGATAAAACTAGAAATAAGGCTAAAGGGTAATAAGAGTAAACTAAGAGTAAAAAGATAGATAAGAATAAAAAAGATAAACTAAAAGTCACTAAGAATAACTATGAGTAAACAAAAAGGTAATCTAATTCTACTCCCTTTTACTTTCCTCCAAATGAAGGAATCACAATGAAACACAAAATACGTACACATTGTAAGCCCAATCACCCTCACCCTTCAATTGCGTCCTAGTCCGGGTGAGGGATTTTTGAACTACATTCAACATTCAAATCACAAGTGCGAGCAAGGAGAAAATGGTTGGGAGAAGTGGTGTGTATAACACCCTTTTTCTTAACCCTTTTTATTTAATTTCGTCTAGCATTCACAAATGCCCGGTGTCCCACCAAAAGCTCCTTGAGTTTCCTACAATATCAATGAAATCCTAGGCCTAACTGTTCCATATTTGTGTCCACACATCTAACAATCTACTCCTACTCCTCCTTGCAATAATTGATCACCCCGGCAGTAATTGTACTGTTTGCCAGGTGGCTTAGGCCTTAGCAAGAGGGCTTCACGTCCGGCGAGTGATGAAACTCCTGTAGTCCATCAGTGCAGCAGTAAGGCCCTCACAATCATTACCTCCGTCCCTGAGACCGAGGTTACCTCCCCTGCAGCTGGCATCCCCGCAACACTCCTCTTGCAACCGAGTTTTCCTTTCCCAGCAACCTCCTGATCTCAATGCGTAAAGCTCATCTCGTCAATCCCTGGCTCACCCGTTGCTCATTCTTCACAGCGGCAAGACGGTACACTCCAGGACGTTGTCCCGACCTTCCACACTGCACCACGATTAGCCCCCGCCACTACCCGTGTCCTCACCTCGATCCTACCTTATTGATATCGGCACATTTCCTTCCTCTTAGCAGCAATTCCTTTTTTTTTTTTTTATTCTTTTTTTTTCTTTGCCTTTTCTCTTCAAGCCCTGAGTTTGGCTCCCACTTCACTGCAGCATCCGCCGCTGCACGATTGTCTGCCCCATGTTAACTAAGGTGCCGCTTCCCGATTACGCTCAGAACCATGGTTGAGAGAGCTTCCAGGAAGGTTGAGCACAACGATGGCGGATCCTGGTCTTGCCACCACTTTCTGTCTGCTCGCTCACTCATCCGCTACTCTAGCACCTGTTAGAAAGCCAGCTGCTTTTACGGAGGAACACTCCTCGCATCCCGAAGCGGTGTAAGTTCTCCCGTGGCTGCTCCTCGTTGCCCTTGCTCATCGCTCGCCGAGGTTCTTCCTTGGTACCTCCCCCCTTACCGCCACCTGCAGAGGATGCGCAGCCACGGTCCTTGCTCCTGTCGCCTTTCTGTTTTTTTGCCACATGCATGCAATACCACACAACTGTTTCCACTCTACCTACCTCGGGGTTAGCACTATTAATCCTTCCGCTCCATCTCCTGTGCAGTTCAATGCTCTCCTCAACCCGCGTTCCCCACTTAACCCTACCACTACCATACCATTCCCCTCACTCGATCTCACCCTCGACTCTTGATATCGTCCCCGATGCCAGCCTCACCGTTGTACGTGGGAAATACTGCCGGGGTGCCCTTCACTCGTCCTGTCCTCCTCCAGATTCGTGGGACACAAGCCTGTAGTGCAACTAGTCTAGATTCGGAAGCATAATCTCATGTCTGAACCGTTAGCCTACCCTGAGATGGTTCTTCTCTGTTGATTCCTTGTGAGGTACTTTATTGACTCATTGCCACTCATTCACTCGATGGTCATAGGAAGCAATACAACTCCCACTCATCCTTCATGCATGACATGCGGCACTTCGGTGATGAATGAGGGGATTTCTGATTTTTCTTCCCATCTCCTCATTATCCACCCAACCGGCTAAGACAAAGGCTAAATGTGAAGATAGAACAAGATGCCTAGAACAAGAATCATCAAAATAGGGAAGGGGTCACCGTAAATCCCTGAGGTGAAGTCTTGATGGACACGCGGGGCCCAGGACCAAGATCTGCGTCTAGCACTTTTCTCCGCTTCGAGCTCCGTGGTGACCCTGGAACAACCAATACTCCGTCTCCTTCACACCAAGGAGCAGCTGGGATCCTCTTCTGGACCCTCTCGTGGCCAGCTGGCCTTTCCGACCATCTTCTTCCGATCCCCTCTCCTGGAGCTCCCTCACTCTCTCTTCGTCGGTTCTTCTACGCCCTTCGCATCGCACTGCTCCGTTTAGCCTTGGTACAACACACGCAATGTCCACCGAAACAGAGCTTCCGAGTGTTCCCCTTCTCTCCTTGACCGCAATCTCCACCAAGGAAGGGCGTCGCCTCTCCTCCTCTATCTCTCCTTCTCTATTCTCCTAATCATGCATTCCTTTCCCACCGAAGGAGGGCTTCGCCCTTCTTCCCTTGTCTCTCCTCCTCTACTCCTCTAACATGCCTAATGAGCCCTCTACCTCCAACCTCTACCTTTTTTCCCGGGTTGCCCGGCATCTTTCGGGCCGCCCGAGAGAAAAAACGGGTTGAGACCTTTTCCCTTGGCCTCTCCCCCTTTCGAACCCACTTTCCCTTTTCTTCAATTGACTTCTTCTCCCCCTAGCCTCATAGATAAATAAAACTCATAGATAGATAGACAGATAGGTAACTAGATAAGATAAAAGTAACCCACCATAGTTGTTACCAAGTAATCACGCTCGCGTTGTGGAATAAGTTGTGAGTCGTTATGGTTGTGGTCACCAAGTCATGTTTCCTCGGTTGGTTGAGGGAGGGAATTTGTACGACACTTTAAACGGTCCGGGTTCGACTCCCGTCGAGTTCGTGTGATCGTTTCATGTGTTACACATGACTTGGCTAGTGATTTCTAGGCAGGAAATTAGTACCCAACCAACCGGCTCCTACCCCTCTTCCTGAGCTATCGTGTACACCTTATATATTCAATAAATAATGGTCATTATTATGACCCACCATCTTTTGTTCTATTGGTATTTCTTGGTTGTTTTTAGTACGTTGTTTACTAGAATTACGATTAACCCTTATATCTTTTACTCCCCATTAATCCTTTACGGTTTACCGCCCTTCCTAGCTCTTATTCCCCCGTTAACTTAACCTGATCGAGACCTTTGACCATTCCCATTTCTTAGCCCTTGGATAATTCGAATAAGCACACATTCCCGGTATTAGCCACTTCCAATGGTTAGAGAACAATGTGAGCATAATTTAGGGCTCACACACATGTATATAGTGTATGTATTTACACTACGATAACGTGATGCCACACAAAACATTTACACTCTCAACATGGAAGAAGGTTGTGAAAATATTTCTTCTCGTGGAAACGAAATAGATTGACCCCTTGTTGAATGTAAATGTAGTTGGTGAGAAGGATGGTTTGGAGCCCATTTGTTGTCCAAATTGAGCACGAGTAAGAGAACAAACTTCTATGACTACATTATCAAAAAACCGTAGTGACAAGTTTGCTCGGTGTGTTGAATGTGAAACATTGAAGTGCGATTGGGATGCGCATATGGTTGGGATCGAGTCTTAAGCTACACATCAATTAAACTTGTTTGTGTTCGCCCATTGGTTTTTGCTAGTTGCGAAAGGCATTTTCAAGGAGGTGTTTGTATTTTTTCTATTGGTGGGCCACACGCATTATGATGTCGATGCATGTTTAGGGTAGTGGAACATGAAATTGCATGAAAAATTCCCAATAATTCCACTTTCAATGAAGTCACACATGGATTTGGACAATGATCTTGTCATCCCACATATGATTGAGGAGGTATCAGACTTCAAAACATTTATGGAACCATATCTTCAAAGTGGACCACATGTCTAATTGGGCACATGAAGGCTTAATAATTTTAGTTTTACATGTGTAATGGCGGTATTCCAGCCACGCAATACAAGCTATTGTGCATGATGCAAGATTGGAGTCCACTAGAGGGCTTCTTGTTTGGCGTATTGACAAGGAGGGAAAGATGATGTCACCATATGTGGAGCCCAAACCTTGCAATCAAATATCTATGAAGAACATGTAGGATATACTACAAGGCATATCGTGCTTCCTACAATGTTGGGATGGTTTGTGGGTAGTGGATGTTGGTGGACCATTTAGCCCTCCATATGGAACTTGGATAGGCTATTGAACATATGTTCGTTTAGTTTTGACAAGCATTCATCGAGATAGCCCCCTCACTTTGATGCATGGTTTTGGGCCACAAAGTCATGTAGATGTTCTTGCATCAAAGGTCACAACGTTGTGGCTCGTGGCAACTACAAAACGCTTCCACCATGAACACAACTCTACCACTAAGATATTGAACGTAACCGAGATGGACACTTCTCTTTTTCCACCACTTTTGTAGGATGTAAGACATGCAATTAGTGCAAGATGATTAACGAGTTCCTGATTGTGCCCGAAGCCATTTGCCTCTTCATTGTCGGAGCTCGTATGAACGTCCTATTCATTATCAAAGTGAATATTTGCTTGTGGTCAGACACGTGCCCATGAAGATTCAAAGTGCTCATTGAGAAAAGTACAAACTTTTGGCATATGGGGTATGAATCGTCTACGCATTTGCATTCCACAAAATTTGAACCACATGAGACAACGTTAGTTGTTGGAGGAGCATTCATACGGTACAACTACATCTCTAAAAATCTACATAGACTTTGTTACTCTCCAAGTTGAGAGAGAGAGAGAGAGAGAACATATATTAATATAACGGATAGCTACAAATTGATCATGTTCTTCCACAGGTGCAATGAAAGAATGAATTATGCCAACAATGAACATGATAGACAAGCACAAGATTAAAAAAAATGATATAAGTTGACTATCATCCTTTCATCCTTTCATGTTTCATGTTTCATGTTTTAGGAATTTTAGGAATTTAATCCAATAAGAAAAACAACCAATTGTAAGAGGTGGAGTTATTGCAACCTATCAGAAGGTCTCCAATCTACATAAGTGGAAAAAAAACGTGAAGGAAATGCATGCTAAGCGTAGCAACAATTTCAAAATGTATTCTTGTTATAGTGAAGGGGTAGAAGGGGAATAAAAGCAACACACCAACAACCTCAGTTTCCAAGTTCCTTGGGTGATGTTGTTAGGGTTGAACATCCTAACAAATCAAGCTCCTTCAAAGAAATGAGGTTTCCAAGTCCCTCACAAAATGTTATCAAGCTTGAACATTCCAAAAAATTAACCTTCATCAGAGAAGTGGCACTTGTTTAAAGTAAAATTGGACTAAGTCCAAGTCCATAATTATAACATGTTGCATTCTATCATAGGGTCTTATGATAGGCTTGTATGCTAAGATCCTCCAATAGAATAATGTAGAGCTGAGTGTGAGAATATCATAGTATTTTTTAATTACATTTTCATGATGCAAAATTTATGTAAATAGATTCCGCATTACAAGACAAATTGTCTATTCCCACACAATGGATGTGTGAAAAAATAGAAAAAAAAATCATTTTCAAATCATATTTCAATACCATAACATTTAAATAATCACTGAGGATTCACACATCTTCTATAAAATTTGGGTGTGTTAGGAGTGTAACGTAAGATCCTACAATAGAATGAAAACAACCAAAAATTAAATATCTTGACACTATTATTAAGTTTATTGGCTTTGTCTGTAGGACAGAGGCTATGCATCAACTTCTTCGATTCAAGAGCAAATTTCCTAACCACTTTGCGTTCACACTTGGACGTTACTTGTTCTTGTTATTTTTGGTCCACTTTATTTAATGTGGATGTTAATTATAATTATATATGTATATGTGTATATATATATATGTGTGTATGTATGTATATGTATATATAGAACTATAATTGCTCCCTAAATTACATTGAAAGAAATCTAGTTAACTCTAGTTATTTCGGCAGTTCTTGATTATTTATTCTAAAAATTTTGGGTGATATCAAAATCCTTGACCTGCATTTGAGAAGAAGGTGCACAAAATCCAAGAAAGGTTTGGTATAGTAAATAGCCATGGATTGGCATGAGCAAAGTGGACAACTATAATTGTAGTCTTTCATAGTAAAGGACAGAGCCTCACGGTTCTACCGTTTTCTTGTTAAAATAACATATAAGTGAGGTTTCCAAGTTTCTCGGGTGATGTTGTCAAGCTTGAACAACCCCACAAATAAAGCTCCATCAAAGGAGCGAGGTTTCCAAGTCCCTCGGGTAATGTTCCAAGCTTGAATAATACTTCAACTCAAACTCTGTCAAAGAAATGAGGTTTCCAAGTACCTCGGGTATTGTTGTCAATCTTGAACATCCCCACAAATGAAGCTCTATGAAAGAAATGAGGTTTGCAAGTCCCTGGGATAATGTTGTCAAGCTTGAACATCCCCCCAATTTAAGCTCCGTCAAAGAAGTGAGGTTTTCAAGTCCCTCGGACGATGTTGTCAAACTCCGACAGTGTCTCAAATTCAAGTGTGTCAAGGAAGTCAAGTTTTCAAATCCCACCAGCTTCCCTCTACATTTGAACGGGTTGGTCCTTATTCACACTAGAATTTGGTGGATGAGCAACCTACATGGAAACTCACCCTAAGAACACATCTATCAAAACACTCTTCTCTAACTCTAGTCCATAGCTTACACACCAATTGATCGCATAAGAACTACACTAAATACGATATGTAGTGTCACCAATTGTAATTGTCTTGTTCAAAACTAGTTGTAAACCATGGTACAGTGTCCCTAACACTAGCACTAAATGTTCACCCAACATTATTTGTCCCTCCTTGTAAAAATTTGAGAGATTATAGATTTACAGTGTTGCAATTACTATCAGTTACCGAGTGGATTTTCATCCAAACTCCAATCATCCATGACAATGTTTCATCAGCAGTTGGTGCCAAGAGAAAGTAGGGTTTTGGCCAATGGATGAACTCATCCATCATCCATAACAGTATTTGTTCACGTTTTCACAAGAAGTGTCATCCGAAAAGTCACTATAGTGACATTGAATACCATATGACACTGAATATCATATTTTTGTGGACCTGTCTGTGGATGAGAAGCACAGTGATCGTTCCGTTTTCATCCGTTTGCCACGGTGGTTTTAACACAGGGCTCCACAGCTCAAGAGTGACAGGGATGAAATCTGGGCCGTAGGCTTACAACAATCTCAGCCGCTGCATTCGGGCTGCAGGCCTACGAGTCCCTGACCGAGGAATGTTTTAATAATAATAAATTAAAAGTTTTGTGACTGACCTGCTGACTACACTAATGAATACGACATTTAGTGTCATATGGTATTTAATGTCACTATGGTATCTTTTCGGATGACACTTCTTATGAATAAGTGAATGAAGTTCCTGTCATGGATGATGGATAAGTTCATCCATTGGCCAAAACCCTACCTTCTATTTTCACCAACTCCTGATGAAACATTGTCATGGACACTTGAAATTTGGATGAAAAATCACTCAGTAAGTGGCAGTTGCTCCCACGTGTTTCATCAAACAATGTGGGACATCTAGAACTCAAGATTTTGAGCACACATGGTGAAGTGGGTTGCAGATAATGCTCAATGTACAACACAAGGTACATGTCACATGTATATTACATTGAACATGTACAAATTGAGTCGCTCATTTGCTTTTGTAAAAATTGTTGTGAGAAGATTTGCAAGCCACATCTTCGACACATTTAAAAAGAAGTGAAGACAAGTAAAACCCAAGAGAAGACAAGAGAATGGGCAAACTTCTAATTATCCAAAACTACCTTTTTTTTAGCATATATTAATAAAAATCAACACATTCACATGGTAAATCCACATTTGGTTTACACCTAGTGAGGGGCCCAAGGCATTGAAAACTAATTTTGTAAGAAGTCAAACCATGGGAGTTGAACCATTGATAAAGGCCCTCTTCCATGGTACATGGTGTAAATTGGCCCTAAGTTATTTTGATTTGTTGCAGACAATATGGGACACATGTTCAATATTGATGAGTGCAGACAAATAATTAAGCTTGTACCGGCCAACCAAAGCTCAATGGCCACAAACACTTGAACCCTAAACTAGTTTTTATGAGTGATCACTAAGGTACATTTGTCCTATTCCCGAGAGGGTGCCCTTTCGTCCAAGTTTATGGAACAAACTTCAAGAATATGGTCCTAGGGTTCTCACATATCTTACTACACATTGGGAATAAAAATAGGGCATTGCTAAGTCGACCACTTAGATTGTTGAAAGGACCATAGAGACACGTCGCAAGGTCATGTGATTTTGTCAAAATTTTGATTTTTCATCGTACACATGAAGAGGAGCAAGGATGTAGTCCTATGGTAGAATGAATAAACTTGGCCAACTTGGATGACAAGTCAAATCCTAGTTGACACCTTACATATTGACTGTGATTGTTTGACCAATGTGTGAACGATTTAACAATCCCCTAAAAATATACATTTGGAATGGAAATTCAGTGATGACATTGTAGCATAAATAGTACTTTTAGCTATGCACCATCTTCTTATAGAATAGGAAACATGCAAATAGTGGGAGATGATTAGCAAATCGAGGTGTAGCCATTTTCATCATAGATGAGTTCTATATCAAATTAAAGATCCCCTATCTTATTGAATGATAAATATAGCCCCCCCCCCATTTATGTTGATTATTGAGTCTTTTGATTGGTTATCAAATTGAGCATATAATGCACTCTCTTTTTGATACATGTGGGTGCAAGCACGGTAAAGTGGACAACTCTTGATCCTTGCACATGTTTAAGTGAAAGTGATTCAAACTTTGAATTTTGTGAAGAGGAAAACATCATAAACGTTTCAAAACATATCAAACTACAAAGCCAAGAAGTTCATGTTGACAAAACTAATCTGAAAAAGGTCTACAAATTTTAGAAGAGAGTGCAAGTAGTGTGCAAGTGGTGGTATTGAACAAACAATTGTCAAAATTTTGTTTGAAATATGGAAAAATTGCATTTGATTGATAATTTTATGCAAAAGAAATATACTTGATGATGACCTCAAGTATATGATGAATTTAAGAAATATGAAAAAACACAACCAAATTCAAAATAGGTAAAGTCATAAAATTTACGTCCAAAACAAAATCTACCAATTTTTTCTTTGAGCATTAGAATTAATGATAAGTTTTGAAGATCTCAACTCGGTATTCTATATTTGAGTACTTAACACAATAATAGACGTCACCATGAAAATATTGAATCGAAACAACTATTTGCTACTACGTTATGGCATTTGACCCAAAAAACTACGGTTTCAGGATACTAGAGTAGATTTTGGTCCACTTTACCATGCTTGCACCCACGTATTTTTGGTGATTGATCTTGGATCCACACCTTACCACACATTGGTCAATATATGGGTGTCTATTTCATATGAGTAGCCAAATTAGGTGCTCTCACTTTAATCGCATTGCTCAGTCATGAGTCCTAGCGCATTTTAATTAGGCTAAATTCGGCGTAATTGCACCAAACCCAATTTTGTGGCCATGAAAATTATGTGTTTTGGAAAGAATGGGGGTCATGTGGAGCTCACCCAATGTCCATCTTTCGACATCATGCACTCACACATTTGTTGGCCATTGCTAAAGCTTGACCGCATGAGCAGATGGGACGATACAAAGGGTTTTTCCCTATCTCAAAATCCCACATCTAAGAGTTGGCAATCACCAAGTGGTGCCCCCAAACCTAACCCTTCCTATGCCCACGTGCATGTCCTTCATGACTCTTAACGAGCAATCTCGGCTTCATTCCTAAAACAAAAGAATATGAGTTGAAATTTCAACGCTCTTATAACAAGTTTGTATTGTTTTGTTAGCATGATAGAGACAAGTCTTAATGTTCCTACAAATGCAAAAACTTATAATGGACTTCAAGTTGCAATATCTCACTTTGTGTAATCTATAAATGGGACGAGGATTTATCCTATTAGAAATTATGATATTTAATTATTTTTCTCACATGCTTATAATTTCACTTACATTTCATTCCCACTTTATCTGACGGATTTTGCTAAATCATATGGATTGAATACCATAGACCAAGTAAAACATTACTATCATACTTGTTTGGGGTATGCACAAATCAACATTTATCCCATGGACACACATCCCTAGTTATTTTAGAGTTAATCCTTGAGCGTCTTAGATGCCTAAACTTGGCCTCTACATGCACAAAACATGTAAATGAGCTACATTCTTTTCGCTTTAGTCAAATGTGTCATAAACGACCCTACTCAGAATTAACTCGCTATTCTTATACAACATCTCAAACAAGTTAAACATAAGATTGTTATTAAAAAATCGGGTTACAATACACAAACTTGGTGTCGTTAAATGATGATACATATTTAGTTTTTTGATCAACCATGTCATATATGGGTATGTTTTATCGCCTATTTGACATAAGTTTATAATGCACCAAACTACGCTTCAAACTTTTTAATATAAAATATATGCCTTACAAACTTGGTGAGGCTCATAAAAATTACGCATATAAGGTAAACATGTGTTGTTTGGATATTTTATTGCTCTACACGAGTCTACACTTCTTAGAGGATATGAAATATGCAATAAGTGCGAGTTAATCATTAGCAATTCCAAATGGTGGCCGTAGCTATATGTCCCATAATGTGCACAGTTCATATGCAATATCTTCAACTGTATTCATTATCAAAGTGAAGATTCCATGTTCATCAAGATGTCATATAGGTTCCCCCAACTATGTTGACCATTGAGCCTAGAATGTTCAACATGTTTTGCACACATAGTCCAATCTATGTAAAACACATCATGCCGTTTTGGTGCCAGTTCTTTGATCCACACCTGACCACATATCACTCAAATACATATGTCCAAATTATTGTTATGTTGAAATTAGGTCGTACATTGGACCTCTACGTCCTTTAAGGATGAAACTCCATGTCAAGGTGTGTGGGCCACCTACGAACATTCAATGAATGAAGAGGAGGCCACACACGTTAAAAATGCCGGTTTTGAAACAGAGTTTGGTAACCCAAGGTAAGAGAATGTTGGCCTTGAAATGTGCCTAACTTCGAGGAATTGGGATTTGAGGTTGGACCCTCTTTTAACTCCGATCAAATATGGGGGTTTTAAGGCTTGCAAAACCACCGTCTTGGATTGGAGTTGAAAACGGATGATTCTACGTAATAAAAGAGGGACCAACCTCCAAACCTAGCTCCTTGAAGTTAGGCACATGCATGTCAAGGCCAACATTCTTTTACCATGGGTTACCAAACTCCGTTCCAAAACCGCAGTTATCCAACGTGTGTGACCTTCACTCGAGGAGTTGATCGCATTGGCCACTTTTGGCATCATCCGTTAGCATCTCCGGCTGTAAGTTGGAAGCACCAAAGCCTTGAATAGGTGAGATTTGAGTTCCCGACATGTGACTCCGACTATTTCCCCCCCTTTAAGGTGCCCATCAAGGCATTCATACTTGTGATTCTTTGCCTTTAACATGATATCTCAAAGTAACCATGTGAATAAAAGTCAATCCCAAGGTATTTGTATTCATAGATTATCTCAATTTGATCCTTCTCTAGTGAAGTTAAGAGGGTTCTATGAAGTTGTGAAGGTCTATATTCCATCCTTAGCACTTACCACCGCACATTCTAACATGTTTATGAAATAGATCCTTATTGTAGATTTTTAGGGTGAATGTGTTATACACATGTTGAAAGAAGATAATTCAGGTAGATGGGTCTTAAATAGTTAGTTTTTCCAACTAACTCACTTCTCCTAGAATAAGAAGCACGCAATTAGTACAAGATGGTTAGCAAATCCAAATTGAGACTATAGCGACTTCTCTCATAATTTTTGGAGCTTACATAACTATCTTATTCATTATCAAAGTGAAGATTCTCTTGCTCATTAAATGGTTGTATAGAGTCCCCCAATTATGTTGACTACTGAGCCTACATCTTTTTTATATCCATTCTTGAAGCCACAGCTAACCACATACCACACATAACCACATACCTAGGTGTCCGATTAAGATAAGTAACCAGAGTAGGCACATCTACCTTACATCCTGTGTCACAGTATGAGGGAATCCAAATGGGATTTCTCAACTTGAAATGTTTATATTGCACTACAAGTGATTTCTTTTCTTTTCTTTCTTGTGAATTCTTGTGTGAGGGCGGTGAGCATGACCCCTTGGAAAACACTCTAAATGCCTATCATCTCGTAGATCTCATGGTGCACGGATAAGCGCAACATCTCGTTCTTCTCCTCCCTCTCCCAAATCTCCAAGAGCAGGTGGAAGAACTCATGTCTGTCCAAAGCGTCATGCTTCAGCCCCCTCATTGATAATTTGGTTACAGTTTTAGTAATTAAAGACTTAAGATCCAAATTAGTAGCTCTTGAGCCCCCCCCCCTTAACTCAACATCTTGCTCACCAACGAATACGGCCTCTTTCCAGCAAGCCACTGCCATTCTCCTCCTCTAGTTTTTTTAAAACATAAATAAATAATAATTTTTAGGTGAGACAATGGAAATGGTCATTTCATTGTTAAAAAAATAAGCATGGTAACTCTTTAGGGTGCACACAATGAAACCAAACAACCCCAAAAGGATGAGATATTTCAACATGACCGATTGTTTATCCATGAACAGATGGGTCATCAAAACAAGTCATATTTTGACATATGTGAAGGCACAATATTCCCGGATTTTGTCCATGAGCAGATCAATTATAACTATGAACCCAACTTGAACATGGGAATGACTCGTTGCTCCCACGGGCTCACCATCCACTATGCTCTCGTTTTGATCTAGTCCATGATCAACTAAGACCACGCACTCATTTTGTCTACGTTAATGCCACCATGTTGAGCACAATAATGTCACAAATATGACAATCTCTCTCAATAGAATATTAGAATGTCGTACACCCGTTGAGCAACAAATATAACAGTAAATTCACCAGTTCCCATAAGTCACATTAGACGCCCCGATATTCCAAAAAACAACTCTAGAATTGATCTAGCATGGTTAGCCACATTAATCTTCAGGTGAGAGGCGAGAGCATATTTAGTCACGCACCTACAAAAACGACTTTGATTGCAATTGCTCCCTTTGAGCTCAATCTACATACAAGATCTAACGCATGATAATTTGTTGTAGACATATGGGAGATCTACACATGTTCAATATTGATGAGTACAGACAAGATATTAAGTTTGGAACGACCAACCAAAGCTCAATGGCTACATGCACTTGAAACCTACAGTAGCTTCTATGAGTGATTTGTCCTATTCCCGAGAGGGTGCCCATTCGTCGAGGTCTATGGAACAAATTTCAAGAATGTGGTTTTAGGGTTCTCACATATCTTACTACACGTTAGGAATAAAAATAGGGCATTGCTAAATCGACCACGTAGTTTGTTGAAAGGACCATAGAGACACGTCGCAAGGTCACGTGACTTTGTCAAAACTTGATTTTTCATCGTACACATGAAGAGGAGCAAGGACGTAGTCCTATGGTAGATTGAATAAACTTGGCTAACTTGGATGACAAGTCAAAGCCTAGTCTTGACACCTTACATATTGACTATGATTGTTTGACTAGTGTGTGATCGATTCAATAATGCCCTAAAAATTACAATTGGAATGGAAATTCACAGATGACATTGCAACAGAAATGGTACTTTTATCTCTGCACCATCTTCTCATAGGATACGGACCTTGCAAATAGTGCCAGATGATAAACAAATCGTCATGAAGTTCCCACCGTCATTTCTACGCCACCTCGTTTGACTGGTTGTGATGGTGGCCACTGGCCGCCAAATTGTTAGGGTGTGAGCAACTTGGCCTCCGCCCGTAGTGGCATCCCCGACTATTTGATATCCGGAAGGTGACGGAAAGATTTGGTGTGATGGGGGCTCGAGTCTCTATTGTCATTGTGTAGAATCAGGAGACCTGGAGGATCAAACGTGCTGTACTTACTTCATTGAGTCGTTTTGGTAACAGGTTGCGCTCGAGGAGTGGGAGAAGGAGTCACAAGCTCTAGGTTAGCCAAGTTGAGGAGCGGGCAGGACCCAGTGTGCCCCAGTAAGTCCGATCTCCTCGTCTCTTACAGAATCATGCGATCTGTCTATCCGCTTTACTTTCGCGTGCATCGCCACCATAGCCAAGGTTATCTTAACTTACTCACAAGCTACACTGTCTAAGTTTAGTTTTCTCTTTCATTCGACCTCCTCACCATCTTGTTTTGAAGCTAATCTTGAAAGATGTCATGCGCACTTTGTTCATGCTTGTTGGCAGGGTTTTGAATACCCTGGAGTATGCTCGAAGTGCACATCTTGATTTTCTCCACCATAGGTTCAAGTTTCGACACTCACAGGGAGCACACCACTGTTACTCTCCAGAAGAAGAATGAGATCCGATCTACTGCCAAGAAGTAATTATAGGTCGGTGTTTCAGTGCAAAGAAATAATTCGGCTACCAAGTGTGCCCCAGTTTGTCACATGTCTTCCTCTCTTACAGAGTCATGCGATTTGTCTATAAGCTTTACTTTTGCCTGCATCGCCATCATAGCCAAGCTTAACTTAACTTAGTCACAAGCTACACTGTCTAAGTTTAGTTTTCTCTTTCATTCGACCTCCTCACCATGTGTTTGTAGCTAATCTTGAAAGTTGTCATGCACACTTTGTTCATGCTTGTTGGCACGGTTTTGAATACCCCGGAGTATGCTCGAAGTGCACATCTTGATTTTGTCCACCATATGTAGCCGAGCTAGGATCAAGTTTCAACACTCACGGGAAGCACACCAACGTTACCCCCCTGTAGAAGAACGAGATCCGATCTACTGCCAAGAAATAATTACAACTCGGTGTTTCAGTGTATACAAATAATTCGGCTCACAGATCACCAAGTGTGCCCCAGTAAGTCAGATGTCCTCCTCTCTTACAGAGTCATGTGATTTGTCTATCAGTTTGACTTTCGCATGCGTCGCCAGCCTAGCCAGGGTCAACTTAACATAGTCACAAGCTACATTGTCCAATTCTTTTCTTCATTCGACCTCCTCATTATCTTGTTTTCAAACTAATCTCGAAAGCTGGCATGCGCACTTTGTTCATGCATGTTGGCCAGATTTTGAGTACTCTGCAGTGTGTTGAAGCGCACTTCCTCGTTTTCTTCACCATATGTAGGCGAGGGCCCTCAAGCTAGTTCATCCCCTCTCTCTGTAATTTCAAGGATGCCGGAAAATGTAGCACTTTCAGTATTGGTGCCATCTACCTGTTTCTTAGATGTTGGACATAGCTGATGAACTTCAGGGTGTCCGTCTACTGACCCTCACACCCGCTATGCATCATACCTTCGTTGCCATATGTTGAATCAAGGCATATGGATGTCGAGGTTTGTGGTGAGATGCACACCAATATTGACCTATTTGGTAGATACTGGACAAAGTTGATGAACTTGAGAGTCCCTTTTCATCAACCCTCACAACAACTATGCATCGAACCTTGGTTGCTTTATGTCGATTCAATGCATAGGTCTTTTGAGTCTATACATATGGATGTAGCTAGAGGTTTGTGATGACATGACCCAAATTGGGTCAGAGAGGCTAACCCTTTGTAGCTCCCACTTAATTTATATTTGAGCAAGCCCTACCTGTGTTCGCTTCCTTACATCAGCTCCAATCATCTCATGCACATCAAAGAAACTATCCTTACCAGCTCTTCAATAATCTTGGAAGCAGACGAGTACTGCAGTGAAATGTTGTGAAGATGTACAACGTCGAAGGGCTTTGTTGCCCATAAAGTTGCACTCCTACCGTTTTCGTACTTTAGATCAATGTTAAATAAACAGTAAATGTTTGAACTCATGTTGAATTAGCCGTTGGGCAAATTTTGGATCACCCATGTGAAGACATTGAGCTGTAAATGGTGTGTAACGACATTGATTCAACATTACATGCTGACCACTTGCATTTGTAATGGGAACCCTGACTGATGTGTAGTACGGACTCTAGACGAATTTCGCACAAGCTGCGAGGAGCAAATATTATGCTAAGTTCTAATGCTTTTGGAGGTTGGGAAGAGATTCTCAGAGTATTCAAACCTAGGACAGGTGCAAGCATCTAACAATGTGTATGCTTTCCTTGTAGTGTGCAGTGTCTTTGATACATTTATTGCTTCAACGAATTACCAGATTTTGTGCCACCCAGGTTTCTTCCTCTTGTGTGGTGCTTTTCCACCGTCTGTGCTTGAGCTATTCCTATACAAAATGAACACCTGAAGGATCCCTATCAACGGCTTGGTGCGTAATTCCTCACTCGTGCAATCCGGGTGAAAAATCAATTGCTTGCAATTATCTATACCATTCTCTAGAAGTACTTTAATAAAATTGTTTGCATGTTCAACTACTTTTGGTGATTTTTTGCTCTAGTAGACAAGGACGGATGGACTATTAGAAAAAACAAAATGCCTTTTTGCAGAGATTCAGAATTCAGGTTTTGTGTAGTTCGTGTGAACGTCAATAAGCTAATTGCCTCCTGTTTGGAGAAACTTTAAATCTTTTTGCATTATATATGCTTTGCAAGAGTGCCAATGGGTTGAGTTTAAAGTTGATCATGATGATGACTTGACTAATAGTTCAAGAACTAATCGGGACTGAAGACGAGGTGGTTATTGCATCTTCTGAATAACACATCACTTATATTCCATAGTATTATGGTAGTTCGAAGTTTCAACACTTTGCATCTCAAATTTGTGCCACATCGGCATTTGAAGATCTTGAATTCCGCATTTGACATGGAGGCTTGTTGGCCTCGTAACTTGCACTTCATTGACAATCTTGATTGGAGTAGGGGCCAATACTATGCGTTCATTAGAATTGATGCTCCTTAATGGCCATTTAAAATCAAGTAATTTACATGTTTATATGATGGTAGGAAAAACAATGATCAAATTTCTTATTACAATGCACTGATAAATTGGACGAGATCTTTGCTTTTTATATTTTTTGGAAAACTTATTTTGTGGCAATAATTCCAATTTTCATGAGCAGGCATCCATTATATGCAACTAAAAGCCTTATTTACTTGATTGTACATCTTTATTTGATGAACATAGTGTTGTAATCTTCAAAATTTGAAGACATTCTAGGTAATCTTATACCTCTCATGAGTCTCATCTTCACTGCATCCAAAGTCAATCTTCATTGAACTAAGCACAAGGATGACAATATTGGGTTGATAACCGGGAGAAAAATAGGAGTATAATTATCAACTAAAATCATGAATTTGTACATTGAGATTTTCAATTTTCAAGAGGTTGCTTGAAGTTTTTGATTGGGACATTAAATGGAGTGTTGCCTCCTAGCACTTGAGGACTTGCATTTGGGTGACCACCCATTTGTAGTAGCAAGTGGCTTATAAGTTCATTCGGAGGAGCCTATGGGTTATGTCGAGTTGATAACTTCGCCTTATTTTTCATTGACTACAAATGTCATAAAGTAGAATTTTTATTCTTGTATTTAATCTAGAACTCAATTCTTATCTTGGGGGAACATTGTGTAGTTATTCATGTTGTGCACTTACTCATTTTATGAATGAAGCAATGAAGTCTATAAAATATACTACACTTATGTAGTGTAAAGTGCATTGAATTTGTACTTCCATGATCTTAATTAAATGTTATATTTTTAGGGATTGGGGAGCATTTTGGAATAATATTGAGTTTTAGCATGTTAGCCCCTATCTAAATACTCAAAAAATGCATGTGTATAGGAAACAAAATGGATGGTGCCCTTGTTGTGTTTCACATGTTGCTAATAAGAGAGCATTTGGGGCCAAGATTAACTAGATTGATATGCTTGCATTTATTATTGGTTACTTCAATGCCAATTTGTATGTACCTATGTCAATGTATATTTTGAGTTGTGGAGATATAAAGTGGTTGTCGCTTTGACTTTTTGTTACATGGATGTTTGCAGATGGAGTGACCACTTTTATATGGTTGGAACCATGTTGATTACCATTTCTTTGGACACTTGTTGGTGATCGAGACAATATGGTTTTCTAGGAAATATTTCATCATGGCAAAGCTTTTGGAATTGTTTTTTGAGCAACTATCAAGGTTTTGGGATTTTATTGGAACTTGCTTTATGATGTTTTGGACATATCCGCAAAGAGGAAACATTGACGAATATGATGTTGGAGATTTACTGCAATGGCAGAAGAAAGAAATACATAGACTTGAAGGGATTTCAAATGGAAATGAAGTATTGAATAAGAAGCAATGTAAGCATCTTCTCACCAAGCTTAAAGAAGTCGAAGTATGCGTTCGTGAGATGATCACATTGAGTAGCGAGGTCCAAGAGCTTGGTGTCGCAATTGAGGAGCTATGTTGCATTACACAAAAATTGGGAGTTGTGATGAGTGAATGCGGAAATCAAAATCGGAGTCAAGCAATTGCATTCCAAATAAATAACAAGGAGGTTTTTCGAGAACGTGTTTACGATTTGAGGTGTTGTTGGGATGTGATACTTGAGATGCATTCAACAAGCCATCCACAGTCGCAACCTGTCATGTTTACCATTCATCTAGACATGCCGACCTTGAAAGACATTGAGGATGACGAAGAAATTCTTCAAGATAGTCTCAAAAATGGCAACAAATATGAATGCAGAGAACATTTATGGCAAAGATTGGGGGACTTGCAACTTGAGGGTGGAGAACTCGACAGTGTGGAGGTTCCAATTGTCATTGATTCATTGAAACCAAAACTTTTGAAACAAATTGGGAAAGGAGGATATGGTGCTGTGTATGAATTAATGTGGTTGGGATTTAAATGTGCAACAAAGATTTTGCCAATTTCAAATGGAATCCAAAATCTCCGCAAAGAGGTTGGTATTTTGGCAGGCTTGAGCCATCCGAATCTCATCAAATTCATCTATTGTGGACGTGGGAGCATAGACGAGTTGTGTTCTTGGACTCTCAAAGTCTTACGGAAGTTCAAAGCAAGAAACTCTTTTGAGAATTTGTATTTGGTGATGGAGTTCATGGACATGAGCTTGAGTGGCATGTTGAAGAAGCAGTCCAAACCGTTATCATATCTTCTTGCAATTGATATCATGCATCAAATTGCAAGTGGCATGTGTTATCTTCATGACATGCATGTTGCCCATCTTGATTTGAAGCCGGACAATGTGCTCATGAGACCCAATTCCATCGAAGGAGGAAAATTGAATTCTAGGCGATATTTGGTCAAGTTGGCTAACTATGGTACTTCCAACATTGAGGTTCCAAGCAAAGTTCCCAAGGAACAAAAGTGCCATCGTGTTGGTACACCTAAATACATGGCACCGGAGATAATTGATCAAAAGCTTGAACCTCATGCAAGTCTATTTCAAGTTGATGTATGGTCCTTTGCTATGACATGTTCAGAGATCTTGTCACAAAGTGCTCCATTTGGGAGCCTTCCTGTGAAAACCAAAGACATTTTGATAAAAATTAAGGAATCTGAGAGGCCGCAATTGCCAATGAATTGTGAAGAGCTTACGAGGTTGATCGAGGAATGTTGGGTGGAGGATCCTTTACGAAGGCCGATATTTTCGGAAATTTGTCAAAAATTGATTGATTTGAAGAAAATGTTTTTGAGAGGATCATATTCGGCGAGCCTATGTCCCAAGTTTGAAAATGATGGAGCCTCTCTCCAAAAGAAGTCAAGAATTGAGAAGGCAAAGAAGGTCAAGGAGAAACATGTTATAGAGGTACGTACCATTTTGGTGTTTAATAGTCTAATTATAGCTTGTTATTTCTATTGATTTAGATTAAATGCAGGTCTTTGAGGGTGTAATTTGGAATGAGAATTATGTTCTTATTGCATGCGCTATTTATGTAGGTGAATGAGGCAACCATGCAAGTGAACAACATGGTGGTTGGTCTTGAACGAAACCTTACAAAAGTCAAGGATCGCCTCAAGGAAGCGAGGATTTTGGGTGTCATTGGCATGGGTGGAATTGGGAAAACTACATTGGCAAATGACATATTTCATAAATTGAAGTCCGCATACAATGCATCATGTTTTGCCAAAGGCTTGAAGAATAAAAGTGATTCACTTGGAATTGTATGTGACATGTTAAAAGACTTTGGAGAAGATCCTCAAAGCTTGCCAACACATTTGGTGGATGCACAAAACAAGTTGAAGCAATTTATGGTTGGTAAGAAGGTTCTCATAATATTGGACGACATACGGGATGAAGATCAACTAGATGAACTTCTCCATCCGGATATTTTGAGGGACAACGTGGGCATCACATTGATTATGACAACCCGCCATTGGGACAAGATTAAACATTGTGTGGAGGAGAATGACAAAATAGAGGTTGAGACATTGGATGAAATTGCAGCAAAAGAGCTTTTTATCCTTCATTCATGTGGGTCCGGAGGTTCTTTACCAATTGGATTTTGTGATATAGGAGGAAGAATAGTGGAAGCTTGCAATGGCTTGCCTTTAAGCCTTGGAGTATTGGGTGCATTTTTGCGGGATAAATGGAGGTTGCGATGTTGGGAGCGAGCATTACGAAGAATGAAAAGGGGAAGATGTTTGGATGGTGACCAAGAATTCGAAGACACGAAGCTTTGGAGCACATTGAAGATAAGCTTTGATGGATTGGGAACGGATGAAAAAAATATGTTTTTGGACATAGCATGCTTTTTTTGCAAGGACGTGTGGCCTGGAGGCATGTCAATAGATAGAGTTTTGCACGTGTGGACCGTGAATGATATGCCCCCAATACAATCCTTCAATATGTTGATAGAGCGGTCATTGGTAAATGTTGACGAATATGGAGACATAGAAATGCACGACCAACTACGTGACATGGGACGAATGATTGTGGAAAAGGATGGAGAATACTTGGCCACTCGAGTTTGGAGTGTGGACTTGAGTTCCTCAACTCAATTCATAAAGGAGGTATGAAATGTAATGAACGATTCATTGTTTGTTCCATGTTATAAAGTCCATGCAAACAAAGTGTGTAATTCGATTTGGATTTTATTGGACCATTAGTTTAATGTTTATGATGGTCAAGTTGTTCATAAAGAATTTAGATTCTTGTCTAATTTTTACTATGATTTTCTTTATTCCATCTTTAACACTATATTCGGTATTTGGAGACTTTTTGTTGATTATGAGACTATATAAGGATGCACCTTTCAAAATTGGACCAGTAATGACGACTAAAAATCCCATATGTATAATGGTATGCTACTATTATTATACATAAAGGCATGGAAGTGAACAAAAATGTGAGGCATACATGAAAATAGTTGCGTATGAAATCACAACTCGTTATGAATGGAAGGGAAGGTGCGAAGAATGAATGGAAGTTGAATGAATTAATTGGGATTGAAATACAATTATAATGGAAATACCATCAATGTCTTGAGTAACTTGGAATAGCATAGAAAGTAAGCACTTAAATATGTTCTACACCTAAGCCCATTTAGGGAGTCCGTCCCACTAGTACGCTTCTAGACGTCACACTAGTCCGACCCACTATTTTTTTTTGTGGCTAAGCCCTTTTTTTTGGCGGCCTCCATGGCTCTAAAAATCTCAGGCCCACGACTGTATCCTTGTGTGTTGCCTGGACAGGAATATGTGTCGTTCTTGCATGTTTCAGGACGCGCTCCCGAATTGTAAGAGGTGGTATTATAAGTAGAATGCGAGGGTGTTTGCGAAAGGGAACGTCTTGCGCTTCTCCGGAGGGCCAGACAACGATCGGACTCGGAAGATGCGGCCTTGAGGGCGTGCCTATCCAAGGAGGACGTGGAGGAGGGCCGGGCACCAAGCGAGCGGGTAACCACCTGCGAAACAACGTCATAGGAAGATAAGAATAGGAATGGAGTGGGGAAAATAATGAGGGCGGTTTGGGATGGGCGCTCGTAAAGAGAACGGCACGCAAACGGAAGACAAGGGAAGCAAAAGCGGGAAAGGGGTTTAGGGTTGAGGAGGGCACCTTGGCTTTGGGGACGTCCATGCGGGGAACGGTGGGAACGAGGGGGGCGTCGACGGGAGCATCCGGAGCCGATGGAACTATTGTATTGGTGAGTGGCGGGGGGGAGTCGAGGCGTGGGGGGCTCACGATGGCGGAGGACGTTGCGGGGGGAGGAACGGAGTCGGCGGGGGAGGTGTGGCAACGGGGGCCTTCCATGCGGAGACGCCGGCTCGGCCCGCGACGAGCGACGGCGTTGTCCTTAGAGGGCGAGAGGTGCCCCAAACGAACGAGCGTCCGTTTCTCCTTGGAGAGGGGGGAGGGCGACGGGGCGTAGGCGCGGGCGACAAGTGCGGGGGGCGGGCTGTTGACGACGCCGTCGTCGATGCCGATGTCGCGGGAGTAATCCACGGCCGAGGCCGCGTCCACCGCCGAGAACTGGTAGAGGGATGGCATTTGGAAGTCCGTGACGTCGCGGGAAGGGGAGGCAGGGGGCGAGAGGGGACGGGAAGGGCCGTCGACCACAGGGGCGTCGCATATGGGGGCAGACTATGGGCAAGAACAACAACAACAACAATCACAACAACAAAAGACATCCAAAAACGAAGCAAGCATTAGTAAATGTGAACCACATGATACAAGCAAAGACATGGAGGCATTTCAAATCAATTTATTGAGTTTGGCGAGCCCATGATGCTCTTGAATACATTATCGCGGGGGCTTAGCGCCGCATTGCCGAAGGGGTTGGACCTAACAAAAAATGGTATGCTACCGGCGTGGAGCACGAGCCTTCTAAGGTAGGGGGCTAGCCTATCGACCAAAAATGTGTCTTGTCTATCGCCGGTCCAAGTGTCCGGGAAGATGACGTTGCCCGGGGGGTTCAAGACGCTCTTGGTGGGGCTGTCGTCGATGAGGACGGTGTTCTCTGGAGTCGGCCACCACCCGTGCGGCGTCCCTTGCAGACGGGGGACGCCTCGCCAGAGTCTCGAGCGGAGGACCTTGAGGAACTGTTGTCCTCCGCCCCGACCGCCAAACTTGGGCACCGGTTGACCTTTCTCGTCGAGCAGCTCGTCGCAGTCCTCTTGGCCGAGGACGAGGCAAGGGCTCGGGAGATCGCGGAACAAGAAGTGCACGATGGGCTCGGTGTTCTCCATGACCATGGAGCTCCACACAATGACGTGAGCGAACTCGACCACCTCGCGAAGGAAGTCACGCAAGCTGGGACGGGCGCGGACAGCCTTGCGGTTAATGAGGGTGTCGAGCTCGCCGTCGTAGTCCCTTTCGTCGGGGTGACGAAAGGGACGCGTGGGGATCCTTGGGATGTGTTGGGTGTGACACAACACCCCGTTGAGGTCAAAAACGATGAAAGGTTTGTTCCGGGTGGGAGGTCCACTGGTCGAGGGGTTGCGACCTATCTCCGGGGGGTCCTGTGATGAACAACTCGACTAGTTTAATTCTATGATCCAATAATGAAATTTTGCGTAGAAAATGAAGACGGTGCATTATGGGGAAAGACGAGGAAGTGAGGAGAATGCAAGGAAAATGTGCTCAAGGGCACACTTGCGAACGAGCGTTCGTGAATGAAGGCTGCGGGGCGGTGCGCATCATTTACGAGCGCTCGTTCGTGAGCGCGGCTACACGTACATTTACGAGCGGTCGTTCGCGAATGAGGTGGACAGTGGGTCGCAGCCTTTCACGAACGAGCGTTCGCGAATGAGGTGGGTATGCAAGAATGAACATAATCTCATCAACATATACAACATACGAGAAGGGGTCGAGGGCAGAGAATTTGAAGCAACGCGATGCAGATAACATAGGCTCATATATTAATCCGTTGAATATTTACATTTCTCACGTGATAGTCTATCACATTTTCCTAAGGCAAAATGATGCCGTGTCGTACAAAACTGTTCGGCCCTAAGGGGGACCGCTGAAGAGGGCTCTCGCAAGGCCACTGGATGTCGATGAAGAGAAAAACATCGCGATGTTAGAGAGGTTACGAACGCGCGTTCGTAAAAAAATGGTATTCTCAGAGGAGAGTTACCTCGTCATCGGGGGGAGGGGCAGCGGCGCTGGACCGAGCAGCAGGTCCCTCCTCAACGATTAACGAACGCGCGTTCGTAACCTCCACAGCTGCAGCCGCCTCTGTCTCCATGGCCTCTGCCTCACGCTCCGGTTGAGAGGCCTGTGTCGCCTGGATGCGCAGCGCGTCTTCTTCCTCGGCGCCCAGGTCGAGCGCGTCCATCCTGACATCCTCCATCCACGCCGCATGGGTTTCTTCCACGTCCATCCCATGCACCCCTGGTGCGTCATTGGGGCTCCCCTGCGTGTCCTCCACAATGACCATGCCAGTGTGTCGCGTAGAGTCATCGCCATGTCTGTCTACTACCCTGGGGACGACGGTGAAAGACGACGCATCGGTGTATGAGGGCAGTCCTACCCTTGAAGGGGGAGGGGTGAGGACTGGAGGACCTGAAGATTCACGAACGCGCGTTCGTAAATCCTCGTCCTCCTGGATGGCCGCCGCCACAGCATCGTGGGAGGTGGTCGAGGGAACCTCTGGTGGCGGAGGAGTGCCAACAGGCGTAGGGTGGGGCGCCTGCTGGCGGGAAGGCCCTCCGGTGAACATGCCCGGTGGAGGGGATTGGGAGGGGTATCCTCCAGGGAAGGGGTAGGCCGGCTGGGGGGGCACCGAGAAGCTCTACATACGCTAGAGCATGGCGAGGATGGCGTCCGTCTTCTCGTTCGACTGCCTCAGCTCCTCCTGAATTGCGAACATTTTCTTGGCATTCTCCTCTGCCGCCTTCGCCATGTCCTCCTTCATCTTTTGCTCGAGCTTGGCGTTAAGCTCGGCGACGGACAACGCCTCCTCTTTGACCCTCTTGTTTTTGTCAAAGTCTACCCCCAGCTCGACCATGATCTCCATGTCGCCCTCGTCCTCATCGGAGACCTCGATGATTGCCCCCGGAGGCAGCTCCACGTAGGGGGTCTTCTTCATCCTCCGCCTCGTGTTGCGGTACTGGTCCAACGTCGGTCGGGACCGTTGGTCCAGAAGGTCGAGGTTCTCCATCTTGGGAACCACGATCGGCCTGGGCGACACGGATGTCGAGCATCCCCCGGGAGTGCCGAATGCCTCCGCTCCAGACGCTCTCACGGGGAGGACATCTTGGGTTGTCCCCGCCGACGACCCCGTGTATCCACCCGGAGTCCCTTGCACATCGGATGGATTTCCCGACGGCGCCAAAATGCGGAGAGGAGTGACGTCCAAGGATCGGAGGATCGCCTCGACGTTGTAGGAGGGCGTGGGCTCGTCATCGTCCGTCTCCATGGCGGGCATGCCTTCGTCGACGGGCATGTTGATGTCCGTCCTCGGGAGGGACATGTCCTCCAGGTCCATCGTGGAGGCCTTCGCCCTGTGCACGTGGAAGTCCTCCTCGTCGATGGCTTCAATGAAGCTGTTGACGACCAGCCCCAACATCTGAGATTCAAGCAAATACGTTAGAATATATGAACGTGCGTTCGTAAACATCAACGACGAGAAACAATGTCATCAAAACCCAAGACAAGTTGAGGTGAACTTTACGAACGAGCGTTCGTAAATATTAGTTGGAGAGCTTACCATCGCAGCGTACATGAACTTGCTGCCGCCACAAACGTTGTACACGGTCTCTCCGCTTATTGCCACGCTCTGCAAAACGGAGACGTAGAACTCCAACCTGAGTTCCATCGCCGGGAAGACAGTGTACAAGGTCTCCTGTAGCAGATCCTTGGGAGGGGGATGGGGGATGCTGTAGATCTTCTTGAACGTAGTGTTCGCCTTGACAGGGGCTCGCCCATTCCGAAGCGCGTTGTACGTCAAGAAGACGAGGCTGACCGCCCCCACCTGTTTGTTTCCCCTGGCCTCGTTGATGGCCACGATCCCTTCCGTCTTGGCGGGCACGTAAGTGCTGTGGAAGATGCTGTACTCGAATTTGATCATCTTCTCGTACAGGTCGACTACAGCAGAGAGCTTTTCCTGCTCCACTATCCACAGCCAAACGTGAGGCTCCCTCATGTCCGGAGACTTGTGCTCCTTGAACTTGGTCATGAAGGGGTCGTAGAAAGGTATGTCCTTCCCCCCCTGCCTCGACGCACCGGGGATCCCCCTGAAATCGATCAGGGCAAATGGGCACCCCCGTCGATCCTCCCTCACCTCGGCCCTGCTCATGGTCCGGTCCCACTTGGAAAATGTCACCCTCTCCACTCCGGTTGTCACCAGACAAAATCTAGCCACTCCTTCGAATGTGGCCAACCTCTTCCGCGCCAAAAAGCTTATGTATTGCTCCACCTCCTGGGGATCCGTCTCGGTTTTCTTTGTCCTCTTGTTCCCCTTCTGCTTCAAAATGGAGGCGTGATCCTTGACAAGACAACGCATTGAGGGTCCGGAGATGTTGTAGTCGACCTTGAACATCTTCCAGCTGGCCCAATTAATGTCCCCGTCGGCTAGGATGAGTGCGTACTCTGGTATTAGGGCGCTCAACTCCCTCATTGCAGCAGTCTTCAGCTTGCGGTGTTCGCACCATTCCTTGATGGAATACGTGCCGGGCTTGTGTCTTGGCCTCTTCAAAAATATCTTCGGGTATGGGATGGTTCTTCCCACTGTGTTCCCAAGAAGATGCACCGCGCACCTCTGCAACTCGGACTCTGTTAACCCTTGAAGGGACCTGAAGAACTCCCTCAGTAGTGGAGGGGCCTCCCCGGTCTTCTCCGCGCTGTACTTCTCCTCGGTGTCGGGGTTGACCAGATCGCCCGAGCTGTGCGCATCAAAAAATTGTGTCCACAACTCCCAAGTGTCCCTGTTGCAACAGATGAGGCGGAGCTCACCCTTGAGCTCCAGGACAGACTTGGTTGTTGTAGACTTCATATCGATGGAGGAGAACTTGTCCACCATCGCGTCGCAGAATGCCTGCAGCAAAAAATACATCAGAAACGCGCAAAATACGAACGCACGTTCGTAAGTTTGAATGTCAAAGAACTTGAAATTTTGAATGTCAAAGATATTTACGAACGTTCGTTCGTAAACTCACCTTCCATTGTGGAGACGGCGTCTTCGCGTTCTCCCTTTCTTTAGGGGGGCACCCGTGGGCGACCCAGACGTCCCTTGCAGCCACTATGTTGGCTGCCCACGACCCCTCGAAGGCCTTGATCTTGTTGCCGGAGTTGAGGAAGGTGGATATCTTCCGCAGCTTGTCCCAATCGTCCGACCACACCAAGAACGCCTTCCAGTAGCGCAAGTCCTCCTTCAGCTCATGCTGGAAGTTGTCGTCCTTGAGAATTATCTGGGACACCTCCAAGCTGTGTTGGCCGTCTATGATCCAGAACTCTCCATTCTGGATCCGTGGCCAGTCCTTCTCCGTCGGACGGGATGTCAGCCCTTTCGGCATGACGCAGACGGTCTGCCTGTCCCACTTCACGTTGTTCATTAGATTATTTATCTGCCACTTCACACCACCGCTTTCGCGAGAGCGAACCACCCATTTGTTGGGGGACATCTCGCACTTGAAGCAGTCCACGTTGAATGTGAAGTGGCGTCCCATGGGCCAGCAATCCTTCGAGTAGTTGTTGAAGTCTCGAAGGATCCTCGTGGCCTTCACAGCGTCAGGGTTCTCATCCTTTTTCAAGGGGGTGGGCATTACGACAGGCGAGGTCACCTCTGCGGTCTCCGTTACTCCCGATTTCTCCATCTCCTCCCTTATCCTCTTCGATGGCGTGGAGTGTCTACTGGGGCCCTCCGTCGCCCTGCTAGCGGAAGGCATAGGCCTGGGTGCACTTCTAGATCCTCCTGCCCCTGATGTGGATGGTTTCCTGGGGCTCTTCTTCTTCTTGTTTGCCTCAGTGACCACACTGTTGTATTTGGAGATGTTGAATGCAAGGGCGGTCAATTTCCTTGCCGTCCAGTATGGGCTCAACGCATATTTGGAGAAGAGGCCGTCCAGGTCGAAGTGCTTGGCATCTTCCGCTACGTTATTGGTGGCGTATTGGTAGGAGAAGGTATTTTTCTGAAAATGCAACAAGAGGTTGATATGATCCTTCTTGTTCTTCATGTCCAGAATTACATACTCCCCCTGGGCCTCTATGGACTCTATCTCCCACGTCTTCATTTGAACCCACTGTTCGGGTTGGTCCGGTCTTGTCTCCAGCTCGTAGGTGAAGCGCATGCAGAAGAGGCCGTCCCCGATCTTCTCTGGCAGTGCCGTCCACTCCCCCATGAAGTCTTCCTTGGGGACATAGTTGTCGTTGCCGTTATCGTCTAACACCGACTCTGGGAGGCCATCGACCTTCACCGCGAACATCTCAATGGTGCTTTTGCTTGATCTTGCCATCTGCAACAGAATATAAACAATTAGTGACTTTACGAACGAACGTTCGTAAGTGACATGCATATCCCACAGACTACGCAGTGTTAATGCGTCTTTGCAATTGATGTAATTATATTTACGAACGTTCGTTCGTAAATGAGGGGTTGCAAGATCATATAAATTTTTAGTATTGAGTTTACGAACGAGTGTTCGTAAGAGATATGAAGATCAAAGAGACTACTCGTCATGAATGTGTTTGTAATATATTTGGTTATTTTTACGAACGATCGTTCATAAAAGATATGGGTTTTATAGATTTGGATTCATTTACGAACGTGCGTTCGTAAGTATGTCCATTTGGTCTATCTTTTCGGACATTTGGTTGATTTATCTTTCGTAAGTACATGTGATTTGTCTTATTGGTGTTCGCAAAATTATATTTGTACTTTAGATATTCATAAAGGTTCATATTAAAGTTAAGGTTCCTTCTGAGTGATATTTTGAGTATATTTACGAACGTGCGTTCATAAATATAGATCATTTCAAAGAACGTGGAGTGCGTATTTACGAACGCACGTTCGTAAATGGAGGTTCGGTATGCAGTGTATGTCCATTTACGAACGAGCGTTCGTAAATGGAGGTGGGTATGCTGTGGGAGTCCAAATTCGACGGAAATACGGAAATACGGATTCAATTTCCATATTTTACCTTGCTTATCTGAGGATAATAGGGTCTATTAGGACAAAATTAATGGTACTAGGAAATAGAGTATTCTAACCCCGCCTTGTGCGGTAAAACGACTCTAAATAAGTACTATGACCGGTCCGTCAAATAGGATGGGCGGACCATGTAATCATGGTCCAAACCATTGGTCCGGACCAAGTAACGGACGCGCCAAGATTACCCAACGGCCCGGAAGTGGCGGTTATAACGGGCCTTATGACGGTTGGGGGAAAAGAAAGCCGTTGGTAAAAATGTTAGTAAAACCGTTGGTGAGAACCGCCGGAAAACGGTTGGTAACCGTTTTCCGTTAAACCAAACGGTAACAGGGGAAGGAAGAGGGAGGAAGGATATTTAAGGGTCCCTTCCTTCTCCCTCCCACTTTTTTCTGAAAAAGGCAACCTGTTGAGAGAACGAGTGGTGAGGTGTTAATTCTTTCGAGCCGCCAGCAGTGGGATTGCTGGGACTCTGCACTTTTCAGTCACCGGCAGTGGGCTTGCCGGGACTCTGTGGCAATTAGACGGAAGGGAAGGAATCCGGAAGAGAGGATTGAGCCGGGAATTGAGAGAAGAGGAAAATGCCGGAAGCACGGGAAGAGGATCAGAGGGAACCTATCCCGGTTCCGCTCAAAGCCCTCATCCCTGCAATTCCGAGGGAGGATAGGGAGCTACAGGAGCTCGCGGAGGATCTTCGGGTTATGGGCTGCGCAGGGTTGCTAGCCAAACCCTGGAACCTCCGAGCCGAAGATACTCTCCGAGAGTTTAAGTTTGAGAGAGGAAATCAGTGGTTAGGGACAAAGAGGAGAGATCCGGAACACTGGACTCCGGATATTTGGAACAGGGTCTACGGGTTTCCTCGGGGGATTACAGAAGGATGGGCTGGCCGCCGCGACGGCTTGTTCGCCGGAAAATTTAGAGGGGACGCGGATCCGAAGGACGGCTTCCACCCCGGGAACTGCCGGAACCTAAGGGAACCTAAGGGAAAGGAGGGTGTTGGAATTCCTCCTGCCTATCCTTAACCCGGACAAGCCGAAGCGGATCAGCCTTACCATGGCTAACACGCTGTTCGGTGCCATGTCCGGAGTCCGGCCGGTGAACTGGGGGCTGATTATCCAGGAGATAGTGGGGCGGGCCCTCCCCCATATTGGCTGGAAACCCTCCTTCCTCTCCCCCTTCATTTTGCACCTCTACCAGCATTTCGACTGCATCACGGCAGAGGAGGAGGACCTGCTCACAATAGCGGCGGATGAGGTCACCTACAAGTTGCTTCCGGAAGCCGGAGACGTCGAGACGGAGACCTCCAGCGACCCTATTCTTCCGGAAGCACCTCCCTCGTCACCCGGAAGCCTGCCGCCAACCGTCTCGAGGCCACTCTCTCCCCCTCCCCCTCACCAACATCCGGAAGCCGGACCCAGCCGGGAGACCCCATGGCGGAATGTGGACCTATCCGCTTGGGACTTTTCGGAGAATCCATTCAAACGGTTCCAGGAGGGGATGGAGGACCTCAAGACCCAGTATTACCGACTGGAGCACATCGTCAAGGGGGCGAACCATGCTCTGGACGACTGCGGACCCGGAAACATTCTCCGGGAATTGGCAAAGAGGGCGGACCGGAAGGAGCTGGAGCAGGCCAAAACGGAGAACGCCCACCTCACCGCACAGGTAGCGGCCATGACTCAGGAGCTGAGTCAGAAGAGCGAGGAGATCCGGAAGTACCATGCGGAGCAGGCAGTGCTCTTCAGCCGGATCCGGGAACTGGTGGGTCATCCGGCGGAGATCGTTAACAAGGCACATCTCTACGACCGGATGATGGAGTCCGGAGATCCCGCTTCCGCCAGGCAGACCCTCCCCATCCTCGTGAAGTATTCACGAACGATGAAAAATCTCCTGGCGGAAATCCAGAGGGTGGTCCCGCCAAGCGGAACACCGCGGAGGGTGCTCTATCCGGGTCCGCTAGGGTCACCAACCGGAACCCTCTACGAGGTGGTTGGTGAAGTAGCCCTGGTTCAGAATCCGCCGGCCTCTGCAGGACCCAGCCAGCAAGGAGGAGGCTCTCGGCCTGGTAGTTCCGGAGGGGCTCCGGAAAGGGTCCGTTCTCCCCAGGTGAGGCGGAAAAGCACCGGGTCGGTCCGATCCGGAAGGGGCTAGTCCCCTGTGCCGCAGAACTCGGATAGGTCCCGGACTCCGGATAGGGCTAGGACGCCGATCCGGCACCAGACTTCCGACCGGGAGGCAACCCCGAGTAGGGGCAAGGCCCCTATGACCCACGCCTCGCCATCGTCTCCACGGGACTGCCAAATGGTGAGTCCCTTTCCTCCGCCACCCTCAAGGGCGGCCTCCAACAGGGATCCGCGGACGGCTTCACTCTCGGGCGGACGGAATCTGGAGCAGGGCACCGGAAGCGATCCTTCTCCAGTCCGAAGCATCCGAATGGGGACAGTCTCCGGAACACCAGGGACCGCTACCCCACGGACTGAGAGGGCAGCGGATTCGGAGGACGAGGTTGCTCCGTCTCCGAACATGAGGAGGATGCTCACGCGGCTGCAGAAGGCATCGCCGGCAGGGGGCTCATCCGCCGTCAGCGGGTTAGGGAGTCACTCAAAGGAGGGATCGGCTCCGAAGAAGCACCGGTCTTCTTAGTTAGGGGAGTAGCTAGATTAGTTAGGCAGAATGGAGGTAGGCAGGTAGGACTTAGGAGTTTTTGAAGACGATTAATTAAATTTTCCTTTGGTAGTGTCAGCGGAAAACCCGGATCTGGATCCGGGAAATCCGGGAGACCGGGGGTAGTTAGAGTTTTCTTAAGCGGCGGCCGCTTGGGCCGCCGCCCTCAGTTTAGGGATTTTTGAGCCTCTACTTAAGGCTGAATAAGGAGCTTGAGAAGGGTTCCTTCTCAATTGTTGTATTGCGATTACTCCTATTCTGAATAAATGTCTTTGCTTCTCACTCCTTGACTTCTCTTTATTGTTGTTTGTGTGAATGATCCGGAGATCGTTAGTGGAAGAGAGAGAGAGAGCATGAAGGATAGGAGTTCCGGATAGGACATGAGAGAGGAGACCCAGATCAGATCCGGTTATCGCCTTGTAGATCCTCTCTGAGTGTAGTGGGAGGGAAACCTCACTAATCCGGTAGGTTGGGTAACGTCTAGGTGGGATAGCCGCTGGGAAGATTGGGTGAGATCCGGAAGGGATCCGGACTTACGCCAATCTGATCTTCTGAAGAGGTCCCACCGTCTTTAGACGGACCTATCCGGATTAGTGGTACGGATCGCCCAGTTAGCTCAGATTGAGTAGAATCCAAGGAAGAGGTAGCCGGACCAATCCGTCGGACGGAGAAGGAGAGGTCCGGATCAGTAAGGATTCCGGATTGAAGGCCACCTCCGGAGTGCAGTAGGAAGAGATCCTCATTGTTCCGAATGCCTGGGTAACGTCCATGTGAGAT